>OZ024929.1:24344287-25642620 GCA_964017235.1 Sabellastarte sp. h YS-2021 | reverse complement strand
CCAAATAAGTTTTTTAATTTCTTTTTGAAGGAAAAAGATATTTAGTTTATAGTCATTTTTTGCACACCAGAATATATATTTCTGAGTAATCATAAGTATCAGGTTTGAGGGCCAAAAACTTTGGTCATTAAGTAAGTAGCCATGTAGTTTCATTAAATTTATTAGGACTAGATTTACTCCAAGTTTGTTATTAATCCATTGTTGAACATTGTCCCACAGCTGTGTCACTTCTCTACATTTGCAAAATAAGTGCTCCAAGTTTTCATTACACATTCCGCAAAATGAGCATGCACTATTCATATCTAATTTTAACTTTTTAAAATAGTTTTTGGTTCCTAAAATGCCGTTCAGTATACGATACTGAAACCAAATTACGTTGTTGTCACGTACAGAATAGAAGCAAATTTTGTATATTTGTTCCAATCTTTCCTTAATCGGTATGTCCAAATTTTCTTTTTGAACAATGTTTGTCCATTTTATTTCACAAGTTGGATTATCATTGCATTATTAAGTACATTGCAGTAATTTGTACAACCACTTTTTGCTTTGAAGAGCACATCTAAATGAAAAGGATAAGTAGGCCTTTCTAGGGTCAAATTACCTAAGCATCTATATTTTGATGTAAATAGTTCAATTTTAGCTTTTATTGTATAGTAATTTAGAATATTTACATTTATATTAAATTTATTATTTAAGTCTCTAATACTTATAAGCTTGCCATCTGTATTTATTATATCCTTCACCAAATAAATACCGTTCTTGTACCAGTCAGGACAAAATATTATGCTTTTAGAGATTTGAGAATTGTACCAAATGCAATTTCTTAATAGTTCACAGTCATTTTGTGCATGTTGTATTTTATTTAGTGTTTGTCAGTCTTTCAATACATCATGCCAAAATTGATTATGCACAGTTAGAGACATTTTATTGTACCATTGATGTCCAAAAATTAAGAGTTGGTTTATATTTTCGTACATTACTGTCATAAGTTTATACCATTGTGAACTTGGTTGAGTAATGAGTTTTTTTTATCCAGCTTATTTTAAGTGCTTTATCAAAATTGTGAATGTTGATCATTTTCATATCTCCCTGCATATAACTTAAAGAAATAGTGGATTTTCTTACTTTATCTGGCTTCCCATTCCATAAGAATTTGTACAGAATGGTATTCAGTGCTTTAAGAAATGATTCTGACCTTGGTATAGTAGATAATAGATGGACACACTGTGATATTAGGTTGGTCTTGATGACTGTAATCTTGCCCAAAGGTGTCAAATATCAGTTACTCCATGTCTTCACCAACTTTTTAATTTTTTTTCTAAAGCCTGTGTATAACTGCGCTCTGCTATTATTGATAGGTTTGTTGAAAATTCTATGCCTAACAAAGTGAAGTTGGTACATCCCCATTCTAGGTCTGTGGTAACATTTAATTTATCTTTGGAAATTTTTTTGGCCCAATCCAGATTACTTTATTTTTTTCTTTATTCATTTTTAAGCCTGATTAATTTCCATATATTTCAAGAGTATTTAAAGCCGACTGTAAGGAGTGCTGGCTACCATTCAGTATTATCGTGGTGTCATCAGTAAATTGTGTAATTGTAAATTCATTTTTTTTAATTTTTAGTCCAATTATATCTGGATTAATTTGGATAAGTCTTGCTAGAATCTCAGCTCCAATAAGAAACAGATAAATACTGAAATTGGATCACCTTGACGACAACCCCTGTTAATTTTGATTGGTTTTGACAAAAAACCACACTGAATGATGTATGCAGATATTTCTGTACTAAAAAGTTTTATCCACTTTATAAAGTTTTTACTATCCAAAAAATTCAAGAACACTGTACAGAAATGTCTATGAAAGTGAATCAAACGCTTTCTCGAAATCTATTAACATAAGCAATCCTGGTATATTTTATCTGCTACATGTAAAAGATCAATCATAGATCAATCTGATAGATTCACTTTGTACCTTCCCTTTATGAAACCAGTTTGACAGTCTGAAATGACATAATTCAAGGTTTTCTTAAGTTGTTCTGCTACGGTTCCTGATTCTAACTTATAAGTTACACTCAGCAAGGAAATAGGACGCCAATTTTTAATTAAAGATTGATCTTTTTTAGCTTTTAGTAGGCATGTTATTATAAACTGCCGAAAGGACACTGTCAGGCATCCCTTTGAAAATCCACAGTTTATTGCATTTATAATGAAGTATTTTAGTTGACGCCAAAATACTTTAACAAATTTGACTGTTATGCCATCAATACCTGGTGATTTGTTTGATTTCATTTTCTTGAGAACTTGTCCTACTTCATCTACAGTTATGGGTAAACCAATGTCCTCTTCTGGGATTCTTGTGCTTGATTTTATATCTAAATTTTCAAAATTTATACTTTGAAGGGTGTCATCTTTACTTTTGAAAAGGTTGGAATAATACTGTTGTACCTGACTTAATATACCTTCCTGATCTGTTATTACTTCTCCATTATTTAATCTTACTTTTCTTATTGTTTTTTCGATAAAGTTCTTATTTTCAATATTTGAAAAATATTTTGATGGTTTCTCTCCATCTTGCAGCCATTGCAACCAAGATCTTACTAACTGCCCTTTTAGCTTTTTTGACCTTATGCTTTCTAATTCGGCTCGTTTATCCAGTAGTAATGTGAAATTTACTGTATAATTTGGATCCTGGGCTTCAAGAAATTCGATGTCAGATATTAACTGCTTTTCTACCTTTGAGGAGTTTTTCTTTTGGCTTGTGGCAAATTTAATAGTTTCTCCTCTTATTCGGAGTAATAGCATTTCTAAGAATAAATCATGGTCTATTATCATTTCGAAATTGGTGAAATTGTTCTTCAAAAAATCAAGATTGTAAACAGGAATTGCACATTTGAGCTTTTCTTCTTCTATAATCCCATTTACAAGATTGACATATTCTGGGCATTCCAGGAGACTGTTATTGAATTTCCAGAGGTCTTTGCCCTGTAAGAATTTTTATTTATTTTCATTTCTAGTTCAATCCCAGAATGATCGGATCTATAGCTGGCTCTAATTTTGCAAGTTTTGCCTGTTTGACAGGATTCTGTCTTCTCCATGTGAATTGTTTTGTATCAGGATGTAAGTTTCTATAGATATCTGACAAGTCATATTGTCTCATTAGATCAAAAATGGCTTGTCTAGCCCTGGGATTATTTACATGCCTGTAATTAAAAGTATTAATCTCATTATCTAGAGCTACATTAAAGTCACCACATAAAATGTTGTAGTCTGCACTTACATTTTCTAATAATTTTGAGATTTCTTCAAAAAAGCAAGGGCTGTCATTGTTTGGTCCATACAGGGTTACTAAGTTTATCCTCATTGAGCTTAATTTGATAAGTAGATTAAGATAATTGCCATTTTTATCTCTGTTACATGACAGTATTTCATATTCAAAATTGTTATTCAAAAGAATAGTTACAGTACATCCCATCTCATAATAACATACCGTGGCACTCATAACAGTTATATTAGCATATAGCCGTGTAACACTGTAATTGTACAACCTGTAGAATTAACTTTATCAGTGGGAATATATTACCCCAATGGTAGTTATCATTACTCCATTGCAGGGTAATTTGCCTTACTTTTCAATTGGCAGGTATATTAGTGTATATCCCATCTTATAATGTCATGTCTTAACACACAGAATTTGATACAGTTTGTTACAACTATGTAATAGGATCTGAAATAAAGTGCCCACTTTTCATAGTTTACCCTACTTTTTATGTAACGTACTTTATCACACTCAATTTGGTACTATAGTTAGGTAGAGCTATGTAATAGTGTCTAAATAGAGTGTCCACTATTCATAATTCACCATTAGTTTTCAAGTGACATGTAGGTTTGTGTATATATGGTAACATGTCATGAACAGAATATTACCCCAATGGTAGTTATCATTTCTCCATTGCCGGGCAATTTACCCTATTTTTCAAGTGACCTGAAGGTTAGTGTATATAATATTTCATAACATGCCATGACACACAGAATACCCATATTGGTATATAGAAACATAACGCTTTAAATAGCAATGTACAACATATCTAGAATAGAATGACTCATGGTAACATGTCGTGAACAGAATATTACCCCAATGGTAGTTATCATTACTCCATTGCTGGACAATTTACCCTACTTTTCAAGTGACCTGGAGGTTAGTGTATATCATGTTGCATAACATGCTGTGACACACAGAATACTTATATTGGTATATAGCCACATAACGCTTTAAATAGCAATATACAACATATCTTGAACAGAATATTACCCCAATGGTAGTTACCATTACTCCATTGCAGGGCAATTTATCCTATTTTCCACATCTCATAACATGCCATGACTACAGAATACTTGTATTGGTATATAGCCACGTAACCCTTTAAATAGCAATCATTACTCCATTGCAGGGCAACTTACCTTACTTTTCAAGTGTCATGCAGGGCAATTTACCTTACTTTTCAAGTATCATGTAATATAGTATATATCCCATTTCATAACTTGCCATGACACACAATACTTATACTAGTATATAACCAGGCATTTTTAAATAGGAATGCACAACATGTAGACTTTACTTTATCTCTATACAAAGTATTACCCCAATGGTAGTTATCATTACTCCATTGCAGGGCAGTTTACCTTACTTTTCAAGTGACATGTAGGATAGTGTATATCATATTTAACCTTTCAAATTGTGACACTCGGAACAGTTATATTAGTATATATGATAGTAGTATTTATGATAAAGTGCCCACTATCCATAATGAAACTGAGTATAGTTATCCTAAATTACAGCATACTAAAGGGTAAGTTTGTTTATTGTATCTCCGGATGAAAGTCGGGGATACTTAGGATTCAGTACGGTCACGCTGCCGCCACCTCCGTCGCCGCAGAGATTTCCTTTCATATGCGATAACTTAAAAATATTTTAGTTAGACCTTTCAAATTTGGTATGTGGGTATATATGGGCAATGCCACAAACGCTATTGTTTTGTGACCTTGACCTTCAATTTCAAGGTCAATGGTGGCATCTTAAAGGTCAGATTTTGGCCATTTTTTCACATTTTGGCCCAGTTCTCATATACAGAAAGTTAGCTCATCCTATGGCTGGTATATATAATACATATATATGTCCTCTGTAAGCATGCAGAAATTTGACCTTGAAGCTCTTCACTGAAGGTCATCCACAGACCGCCAAAGTACCTCACTGAGGGCATTTTTGCCCCTTGTTGGAGATATTTTCACACTTAATGCTGATTATATTGCATGGAAACTATTGAAAATGGCTTTGGAGGTTGAGTACATGATGGAATACTAGCATCCATGCTTACCAGTTACAGAGAACTGTTGGTTACATAGAAAATCTGCTGATTCAACAGTTATGGACAGGAAGAAGGCAGTTGTTTCATATAAGCCTACCCCTGCTGAGACATAGTCTAGGGACATTGGTTAGGGGGTGTAGGTGTGCAATGTCATGGTGTGACCTTGATTTGACCTTTGACCTTGCCGTAGTGACCTTGACCTATAAAATCTTGTCCAGGCTATATCTTGGAAACCATAAGGTGTAGGAAGTTGATACTTGGTAGGGACATTGGTTGGGGGTGTAGGTGTGCAATGTCATGGTGTGACCTTGATTTGACCTTTGATCTTGCCGTAGTGACCTTCACCTATAAAATCTTGTCCGGGCTATATATCAGAAAACGGAGGGTGTAGGAAGTTGATACTTGGTAGGGAGATTGGTTAGGGGTGTAGGTGTGCAATGTCATGGTGTGACCTTGATTTGACCTAGCCGTAGTGACCTTGATCTGTAAAATCTTGTCTGGGCTATATATCAGAAACCGTAAAGTGTAGGAAGTTGATACTTGGCAGGGACAATGGTTAGAGGGTGTAGATGTGCAACATCATGGTGTGACCTTGATTTGACCTATGACTTTGTCATAGTGACCTTGACCTATAAAATCTTGTCCGGGCTATACCTCGGAAACTGTAATGTTTAGAAAGTTCATACTTAGTTGGGACATTGGTTATTGGTTGTAGGTTTGCTACATAATGGTGTGACCTTGATTTGGGCTGTAACCTTTACCATAGTGACCTTGGCCTATAATATCTTGTCCGGGCTATATCTCGGCAACTGTAAGGTGTAGGAAGTTAATACTTGGTAGGGACCTTGGTTGGGGGTTATAGGTGTGCAATGTCATAGTGTGACCTTGATTTGACCTTTGATCTTGCTGTAGTAACCTTGACCTTTAAAATTTTGTCCAGGCAATATCTCTGAAACCGTAAGTGTAAGAAGTTGATAGTTGGTAGGGACATTGCTAAGGGGTTGTAGGTGTGTATCATTATTTTTAGTTTACTGATTAATGCTGTCATCTTGCTATTGAATTGTCTTGTTTTAATACTTCATCTTTACATACATTTTCTTTCTCTTACATGTTATTTTCTCTATTTAAACATCATTTGGACCTTTATATAACTGAACTGCTCTCAAAAGTATCCCGATCTTGGTACTGTTTCACTACTCCTCTATCTCATGGTGTTCAAAACTATTTCCCCAGGCTGTCGGGTACAGGCATCTCTGATGCTATTTTTCAGAGGTCTGTCTCAATAGCTACTATGTAATAGCTATATTCAGTTTTTAACCATGACCAAAATGAGTAAATTATATTTTTCTTCATAACTGTTAGAGTTACAATAATTTTTTCAAATATGTTGTTCACCTACTTTTTGATGCACAGTGTCATGGCAAATTTTCAGAGCTGTAGGTCCATAGCTAACTGAGTAATAGGTACCTGGACAGTTCACCATTGAGTAAATCACTTATATCTGCAAACTTATTAAATTTAGAGTTTTTTTGTCAAATATGTTGTTCATGTACTTTTAAATGTACTCTGTCATGGCAAATGATCACAGCTGTAGGTCCATAGCAAACTGAGTAATAGCTACTTTGACAGTGCACCATTGAGTAAATCACTTATAGCTGGAAATCTGTTGCACCTGTCCTTATCAAGGTTTCAGGATATCTTTCCTGCTATGAAATCTTGCCTGGCTAACATTTGGTCCAGTTTGTTCAATTTGGTTGGTTACTATGGCAACAACTTTGAAAATCTGAGGTGACCAAACTTAAAGGAGCCTATATCTCCCTTATTATTGGTCGTAGAGGTTTTTGATGTGAAGACAACTTATAGGAAATCATGTACCCTGAATCTTGTGCTGGTTTCACATTTGACCTTGGGCCCCTCTTTCAAGGTCAAATGTGATTCTTCATACCTATAATGGCCTATATCTCCCTTGTTATTGGTCGTAGAGGTGTTGGTTGTGAAGACAACCTATGGGAAATCATGTGCCACAAATCTTTTGGTGGGGTCAGATTTGACCTTGGAGCCCTCCTTGAAGGTCGAATGTGGTCCTTCATACTTATAATGGTGTATATCACTCTGTATGTCACGCTTCAACCATGTCCTGTCTGGGGATATAGTGCGTCGAGACACAATGTCTAGTTTTAATAGACCTTTAAGGGCTTTGTCAATTTCTTCACAGAAAAAGGTTCGAAGTACCACAGCTCCTTTATCAGATAAGTGCAAACCGTCCCAACCAAAAAGTTCTTTTTCAGGCATTTACTTTTGTCAAAAAAGGGTTTGTATGAAGGAATGGAGAAGATTTTGTCTTGGCTGCCATTTTTCAATATTTGATAATAGCTTTTTCTGACTAAGTGGCGCCGGTCGTGGTCCCATGCTCTTGGGATAATTGCAGATGAGAATGACCACCTCCTTGTTTAGTTCTGTCATAAGGTCTATTAGCTCATGTAGGTATTTCTGGAAATATTTGTGCTGCCAGTTGCTGGCGGGGGGTTAAGGATGCAATCTTGGAATCATATTTTTCTTTAGAATAATGACCGTTTAACATTTTGAAATATAAACCCCATTCGTCTTTTTGGCTCAATCAGTTTGTCCCAACATGGAGAATGATTACCCTGTAGTGTATGATGGACCTTGGACACTTCTTAATATATTCGATGGCTTTTTGTGGTGTACCACCTCTTCTGGTTATTACATTTCAATGGAACATTTGGAAGAATCCTTTAGTAAGGGAGTCCGCCAAGATTAGTGAGTTGTAATGGTGTCCTGAAAAATAGTAGAGTTTGTATATATTTAACCTTATTTATATTAGTGTCTAGTTTTAAACGCCATATTTTCATTTAATTAGTGATTCATTGTCATACCAAATGACACTCTCTATTTGCTGCTGGTTGCAATTATTAATATTTCTCTGGTTTTTTTTTAGCAGAACAAAGTTTTGCATATGTATATAGACTTTGTTAACCTATCCATTAACAAATTAAGAATTTAATTGTCTTTTTTTGAGTTGATATTTTTATACACAGTATTGAAATAGGAGATTACAGCTTAATAACTTTCTTTGGACAATTTAACTTTCCTTAACATTTTTTTTGTACACAGTATTAAAATAGGAGAGCACAGTTTAATAATATTTCTATGGACAGTTTAACTGTCATTAACATAGATTAGTGCATATATACACATTTAAAAGTAACATCTATAACATCCAGACATAAAAGGCTACAATTTAATAGCATTTAAAAATATTATCTACAACATCCAGACATAAAGGGGTACAATTGATTACTTGGACAGAGTATGACTCTTTATGTGCAGTTTGTTAATGTAGTTTATGTAGTGCTTTTATCCCTATTTCTGTAACGATTTTGAATCTTTTGTAGCCCAAATTTGGTCCAGCATGTTTTCTTGCAACTGCCAAGAAAGTATTTGTTAGCCCATGTTCCTTGATTAGGTTTGCCAAAAGCCTTGTCACAGCCCACTCGACTCCATCGTTGTTTCTCACTATTTTCATTCCTGAGGGGTTGGTTGTGCTATACACATATATTAAGTGATCACTTTGGGCTACTGCAGGGATTTGAAAAAGGCAATCTTTTGCCGATGTCGATTCTGATATTGAGTGTACTTGTACGGCATGTCCCTGGAATGTATTTCCATTAATTTTTTTCAGCTCAGTGTGTTTTAGGGCTAATTGTGGTTTGGGGAGACTGCAAGGGGTTGTAACCAGGGGATTTGTTTGGAAGGCGTCTTCTTCTACCTTTGTGCCTACTATCAGCTTGTCTTTGATAAACTTCATCTGAGTGTTCGAATCTTTATACAGTTCCTTGTACTTTTTTAATGAGTCTTTTTGGGCTGATCTGCACTCTCTCATGTTGGAAATGGTCCGTGATCCTGACTGATGTTGATTTTGTACTTTCTTATATTGCTCTATAACTAGTTTTTTAACTTTGTGTACTGAAGACAACAACCAGAGGTCTCAGTTTTTCACCTAGTTTCTTTCCGATTCTAAAAGCATTGTCTCTTTGGATAGTACCGGCTGGGTGGGTTTGACTATATATACAGTCGTGGCTGATCTGTAACTTAACGGTCAAGATGTCAATTGCTATGCTATTTTCCCTTGTATTTCTGATACATTGTAGAGAACTATATCGTTTTGCAGTTCTTTCCATTGAACTTCTCCTATTTTAACCCTATTGGATGTTATTTTAATTTTGCAAGTCCTGTTTTTAGTTCAGTATTTTCCACAGATTTACAGATTTTTTTGGTGCCACTTTGTATACATGCTGCCATATTTTTAAAAACTTCATTACTTCATACTGGCTTTGTGATTGTTGCAGTAAAAAAATTATATAAAGGAAATAATAGTCTGCAGTTAATTCTGAACTGTAGTAAAACATGATGAAGCAAAAAAAATCACTGATCTGACTTAAATATATTTTTTCATGAGAAGATACTGTATGGCTGAAAAAATCTGTAAAACACAATGCAAGTTACAAAAGTAACTTCATGTCAATGTTTATTACAATGTGACTGCTTCAATTGTTGTCTTAAAAGTTAAGTAAAAATAAAATATACAAATTAACAGATTTTTAAAACAAATTTGACAAGAAATCAACAATGATAATACCTTTTATTTTAATGATTTACGATTTCTATGTTTGTTAATGTGATTCACATGGAATAAGGAAGCAAGTAGAGCAAGGTAAAGACAGTTAAATATAAAATTCTGAAACTATCACTAGATTCTTAAAGTGTGTAAACTCTTTTTAAGCTATAAATGCATCTTTTGGTGTAATATCTTCCAGAATTGGCATCTTAACAGGATAAAATGAACATGAATACCAAATAAGAATGCTTTTTTATCAGACTTTTGCAATAATTAAAAAAATGTTTACTTTAAGAGGATTATTTCTCATTACATAATGTTACACACAACATTATTTAACTTTTGTTTGGATTACATTTAATCTGAAGTTGTTATAACAAGAAGGAAATGTATATGGAATGGTAATGTAATTCACTTACTCTGATTTGCAAATGCCAGCACTTTTGTTAAATTGTGTTTTTAGATATTAACAACAGTGTCTTATTATACTATGGTGGTGTAGAACACAATCAGTTTACATGCATACATGAAAAAAGCTAATACCAATATCTGTATATTCATTACTCAACTTGAAAAGTCAATGTGCATAGTTAAGAAGGCATTGGCTGACTAACTTTACATAATATGGTTTACCCTCTACCCAAATTGCATCCCAGTTTCCTGTCCATTTGAATGCACATCCACTCTTTCAACTGACATTTTGCAAACTACTAACTTTAGTGAAATTTCAAACTTTGATAAATATGATAAATCAATGTTTCACAAGTCGTTTTGAGCTGCTACAAAATCAATTTCTGAGAATGGTAGGCAAAATCGATTTTGACTAGTCTTTATTGTACTTAACATTACCCTGTAAGTTATGTATTCTCTAAGGTATCACAAATTGTCTTAAAATGTCCGCCATCAAAACACTGACAACAAATGGTGGATGTATTTTCACCATCATAGCCTGGTTCTGTTGGAACAATAGCATGAAGTTTCAGCTTTCCCAGACCTTTACTGATTGCATAGGCAATTAGACAACGTGGCTGGGCCTTCACATTTTGATATCAATGCAAAAACATATTTTAGTGAACAATTAACCTTTTTACCGAAGCACCCCCAATACTAGTCTTTTGTAAGTATACGGTATTCTTTCACCTTCTATGCTTCTTATACCCCACACTCCAGCATTGTTTTGCCTGTGCATCTATTTGAGCTAATTTCATTCTCAATAAGCCCTTTGAATTTTTACTTTTGTATCTCTTATTTTATATGTACAGCAAAAATTCATCCATACATTTCAAGCAAAACTACAGATGAGCCACAAATTATTGAAATACCCTCCATCTCTCTCACCCTTCCACAAATTGATTTCATGCTGCAAAAATTGACTTTAGTCAATGAGAGCATAAATGTCAAACTAAAGAGTACATTGTTGTCAATAATAAAGTAGTGAATCATTAACTCATCAGTTCTAGAAAATTTCATATTAATTATAAGAACTTCAGATTGGGCTACATTTGAAGTCAAGTAGATGTAACTGATACAAGTGAATTACGTTACTACTTTGTGAATTACATTACTTCATGTTAGATGCAATATTAAAAAAGTGTTCATCTCACACTAATCTTTAATACTGCTCTGGTTGAAAGGTTTATATCTACTCTAATACTCACATACTTCTGCCATACTCTGTGACAAGGTACATAAAAATAATCCATGATATAACAAGAGCACTCGGAGAGTGCAGACCTCCACCAAGGGAGCACATATCCTGAAAATTTCATCAAAATCTGTCCATAACTTTTGGAGTTGTCTCTCTTTATAAAAATTACATTTCATGGATCCAGAAGATCCAGATAGTGATCCGGATCACTCGCAAAATTGAATCATTTCTTCCTTTTACCTTTTCAGACATATCCTGAAAATTTCATCAAAATCCATCCATAAGTTTTTTAGTTATCTTGTTCACAAACTCACAAACAAACTCACAAACCCACAAACAAATGCATTCAAAAACATAACCTCCTTGGTGGAGGTAACAACCTAGTAACTGATAGTTATTTGTAACAATGTGTGCAACAGAATATAAAATAATATTATGCCTAACTCTGTCATTTCTTCAATGTGGTCTTCTCCATGCTGTTAGAAATGCTTACACATGCTGCAGTCAACTGCTTGTGGAAAAATTACCCATTTTGTCAGTTCAGGGTAATGTGATTTACAGAAACGTAATTCACTGAACTGTACTAAATCAAATATAAAATTCAGAGCTTTGTGTTGATATTGCTATTATTCTAATACACAACAAAGGCCAACATATGCTTGTCAAATATAGTCTTCTTGTAATCCTCGAATCTTGAGTAATTGGTAACATAATTCACATGAGAAAATATAGAATTCGACTTTTTGGTACTTCCTTAAGAATTGCTATTATTTGTAGTCTTCTGCTGAAATATTACTTTCACATTCTGGTAATCAACTTTTTCAGGGATTATTTGCACTAAAAAGCTAGACTTTTAGAATTACCAATTGTGAAAGAATTAAGCATTTATAATGATAACGTAATTCACAAGAATATTTTAGACATTTTCAAATTTGGCACAAAATAATATTTTGGTGATGTCTTTTAAAAGAACTTTTGATATTTGCATGGTGGAGATTAACTGGAAGCTAAGCAGTATTCACTTAACCCCAGTTAACCACATTAAAGAGAAAAAAATTTATTGGAAGTTTATTACCCAGGCTTTGAACACTGTGTTTTGGGCCCATTTACATACTTTAAGGGTAAATTACAATAATAAAAGTACATCAAAACCATAAACCATATATCACCAGATTCGTCTTTGCTTAAACCAAAAAACAGATGCAGAAAAATTAGAATAAGTTAACTAACAGTCAAAAATGTGTCTGACACACCTTATTTTATAATTGTCCCATTTAACTGAGAATGAGTGACTTTAGTCAACACCTTCACAGCTCACTGACATACAGATAAACTATAGGTCAAATGTATATCCTTTTATCCTGGGAAAGTATGTAACATATGCACTGTCTCTGAACTGTTTTGTATGCAACTTCATTGTGCATTGGACTTTTATATTGAATAGATGTGTTTTAGTAAGAACTGTGTTTCAACTGTGTGTGTTCCAAGTCCAAGTTTATGACACATAGACTATTATTTCTCTGCAAATTATGAAACCATAACTTGCATCCAAAATTACTTTTGGTGTGTACCCCTGTGCCACAAGTGGCACAAGAAAACCCACCTCCGTATGGTTGGAATCAACAGTCAGTGAGAACTGTAATGTTTATGTTGAAGTGAAAGCTGCATGAATTATGGTTTTCAAGTTTTGAATATTAATGACATATGTATCATAATTTATTTAAGTCTTTATTTTTTATCTGCTTTATTTTAATATGGGGTTTTGTTTTCTTCTTATACTGCTTCACTACTTATTATCTCCACATAAGAGGTATTAAATTAATGACTGTTTCTCAGTTTGCTAACAGGATTATGCAAATACTACTTAAATAAAAAATACTACTTAAATAAAAAAAGTGGAAAGTAGCTCTTAATGCAACTTTGATACCATTAAACATATCTATATTTATGTTTTTAACTTGTTCTCAGAATTCCTTTTAAAAATATCCAATTTACACACTTCACCTTTATTATTATTTACTACTTCCCTGCAAATTATGAAGCCATAACTTCCACTCAAAATTGGTGATAGGCTAGGTAGGGTGTTCCCTGTCCCAAAGATGGCACAAAGAATCCCCCCTTCCACAAGGTTGAATTCAGCAAATCTGTTGATATACTGTGATATTTATATCAAAGTAGATGATGCATGAAATGTGGTTTTCATGTTTTGAATATTAACAATACCTGATGCATCATCTGATAATTATAACTGAAGTCATTCATCCAGTTTCTGTATTTAAAATTAATTTTCCTGTTAACATTACTCCACTCTGTATTGTTACATAAACTTTTGCAAGGATGTTAAGTTATGTAGTGCTAAATTCGCCCCTTTACCAACTCCAACTTTAAGACATTTTGAAGGCTTCAATTGTAAAAACATCCTCTTAAATAAGACAGAAAATGTAAGTCCAGCGTGATGTTCACCATAGAAACATCAAACTGACTTATATGACTGATGTTAAGACAATAGATATCAAACTATAGCACAAGTTATTTGTAATGTGCTACATAGCGAATCATCCTTTTCCGCGGATGCTTTAAAAGGAAAGGCAAACATCACAGAAAGAAGAGGGACCTCTGGGAACTGTTACACTAAAATATTGCTTCATTAGTACTTTTTTGTATATAATTACTGGTACATAAAAATTAATTTAAACGCTGATGTTACATTTATTGTTTTTACCCCACAGCCCTTAATGGCTGTCAGGATATTGTTTTCACCCATGGTGTCCAGATGGGTGGGCAGATGGATGGTTGGTTGGGCAGCGGGAAAAAAGTTTGTCTGGGCTGTATCTCAGAAACCGTAAGTTGTAGGAAGTTGATACTAGGTAGGAACATTGTTTAGGGGGTGTAGGTGTGCAACGTCATAGTGTGACCATTAATTTGACCTTTGATCTTGACATAGTGACATTGATTTTGAAAATCTTGTCTGGGCTATATCTCGGAAACCATAAGGTGTAGGAAGTTAATACTTTGTAGGGACACTGGTTGTAGGTGTGCAGCATCATAGTGTGACCTTGATTTGATCTTTGACCTTGCTGTAGTGACCTTGACCTATAAAATCTTGTCTGTGCTATATCTCAGAGACCGTAAGGTATATGAAGTTGATACTTGGTAGGGACATTGTATTGCCACATCTGTATGTATGGGCAATATTCAAAACATTCAAACCATAATTCGACCATGCAGAACATATATAAAGATGGGAGAGGTTTTAATTCCTAACAAATATGTGTGGTCACTTTGTTGGATTGTATGTTTGGACAATATTCAAAACATCCCAACTATAATTCGACTACGCAAGGTGTGTATATAAACAGCTTCCAGAACAAGCAGACTGGCAGGGTCTTAATCTTTTTGACTCAAAGGTATTTTACTGTTGGTCGCGGACTGGCACTACCTCGTACCCTGTAAGGGGGTGTATGTGTGCATCATGGTGTGAGCTTTGGCTCTGCCAAAGTGTTTTCAACTGCCATATTTGGAACATGTTTCTCTTTTGACAAAATATATGGATTGCTGCAACTGATTATTAAATGTACTTTTACATAATTGTGCTATTTTCTATTGACATCTATTCTCCAGTTGATAAATTTTACAGCATCATAATTTTTAGCTTACTGATTAATGCTGTCATTCTGCTATTGAATTGTCTTATTTTAATACTTTATCTTTACATACATTTGCTTTCTCTTAAACTTTATTTTCTCTATTTAAACATTAGACCTTTATATAACTGAGACTGCTCTGAAAGTATCCCGAACTTTGTACTGTTTCACTACTTCTATATTTCATCGTGTTGAACAATATTTCCCCAAGCTGTGGGGTACTGGCATCTCTAATGCTATTTTAAATTACCTGTTACAGAAGAAAGTTTACCTGTCACGGGAAAGAAAAATAATCAATGCTGTGCTCTTTTGTTCAAAGAGCTGAAACTGTATGAATTATGGTTATCAATATTTTTATTTTATTTGTGTTTCAACGTCACTTTTATCACTGTACAGGTCATATCATGAGAGGTAGTTTTGTGGGCAGGGGAAATCAGCACATACAGTTGGTCAAGGTTCTGTACTGTAAACTGCCGACCATCAGTGAGAAACTACCATCTTTTCCACATAGGGTTCGTGGTTTGAACCACCGACCTCAGAGGTGGGAGACAAGTGTGTTACCACTGTGGCCCCTCAATTATGATTCTCAAGTTTTAAACATTAACAATATATGTATAATTCAATTTGTAAAAGTCCTAACTGGTTATTTCTCGTTTGCTACTTCATATGTTTCTT
Organism: Sabellastarte sp. h YS-2021; assembly: GCA_964017235.1. NCBI lineage: Eukaryota > Metazoa > Annelida > Polychaeta > Sabellida > Sabellidae > Sabellastarte > Sabellastarte sp. h YS-2021. The sequence goes on along the minus strand of OZ024929.1, from coordinate 25,626,651 downwards.
CTCTACCAGCTGCTCAACTATTTATTGTTAAATCAACTGAAGTATCAGAAATAAGTGAAGGAGTGCAAAAGAGTTCACCCGTGTCACTATGTTGGACGGCATTAATAGAGAGGTTGCGTACTCTGTTTTTTACTCCCGCTAACATTAAAGAGGTTTTATGACATAATAAATTGTTGCGTCATGTCTAGACAGAACTTTGGTAAAAATTAGCACTTTATATGTGAGGCCTGAGTACATACATAGATTCCCTTAATGGTTTTAGTGTATCTATAAACTTTATCTTTGGAAAATTATTGCTTATGCCTAAATAAATGTGTGTAGAGTGATTTATAATATTCAATGTATTCATTAAATGTAAAATGATGTTATACACTGTCGTAAATCGACACCAACAGAAATGTGCATTTTCGGCAACTCTCATGAACTTGTTTAAGACTTAAATAACAAAAAATCAATTAAATTCCGTAATTTGAAGTGTAGTAAATGTGGTAGAGTGGCAAGTCCTGTAATATATTATAAATTAATGAAGGGATACTTGGCAAACACATTTTAAACAAATTTATTCTATTCGAATTATAGCATTTTTAAAAGTTTATAAGAATACCAGTTCAATATGTGATCAAAATGCTGTGAATACCTGTATAATGCCTGATTTATAGCCTTGTTTTTGAAGGTTGCAGCACATATTTTGTATCGCCAATAGAGAGGTTGCACACTACGTTTTATTGTTCAGTAACGTAAATGTGCAGAGAATTGGGCTAACATTTATGTTACTGGAGATATTTGATCTTGCGCACTACCACACCAGTACAGAAGATCTTGTAAGAAGTCAGGCCAAATGTATTTAAATGTATGTTTCATGTGTATTCAAAAATATTTTAAACATAACAAAAAAATACTGTAAAAATTAAGTATATTTTTGTCCAAAAAAGAAAAGTGGACACATTCTTTCATTTTATAAAATAAAAGCCAACACAAAAATTGTATTTGATAAAAAGTGCCCTGTAAACAGCAATGGATAACAGTGATTCAAATTAACTTAAATATCATGGCGTGGATGAAAGACTTCTCAAGGAAATGGTTGGTTATGGAAATTTGTGACAATCTTACAATGGATGGATACACTGAGTCTTATAAATGATGCTACACATATTTGTTCAGATATATTTTAATCAATTTTCAAAATACAAACTTTATAAAGACGCTAAAAACATTAAGGGAGACTATGTACGTAACCCAGGCCTCATTTGCATCTAAAATGTTAAATTTTACTGTAGTTCTATCTAGACATGATGCTTCACACAATAACTTATGATGTCACACATGCATTTTAACATTAGTGGAGGTGAAAAACGTAGTGTGCAACCTCTCTAATGTCTATTTTCGTGGGGGTTGTGTTTTTGTGGTTTACTCTTTTTAAACACTAGTCTGGTTCCTGATTTGCTTTTCTCTACAGAAAAGTCAAGTGAACTGGTTTCCGATTTATTTGCTCACTATTTCCTGTTTTTTGTAGGCTGAGGTCTGTAAAATATTTACATTATTTAAAAAATAGATAGTAAGATATGAAGTTCTATATAATTTCAATTATAGATATCCATAGTGTTTTTGTGTCCTTGGGGTAATACTCATACACTGCTTCAACAAAAATATTTTTTCAATTAATTTAAAGTTCATGTTTCAGTGTAATTTTTAAATTACAATAGCTTTTAAGTCAGGCATTAATGACACCTTCTTTAAAAAAATAATGCATATATCATTCAATAACACAACAAAAACATTTGATTTTTTTTGCTTTAACCAAAGCTTATTATTACTTTCATCTTTTACTTTCCATGCGTAATTAATATGTTTTTCTTAAGTTTCACTGGTGCATTTTTAAGAATAGGAACTACAGAGAAACACATATGACAAAAAAAATTAATTTTAATAACTTTTGAATAACTTTGGCTAATCTTTTTAAAATTGAAATATGAGTTTTCCATATTCTACTTTACAAAAACTCTAATCGAATGCAGTACACTATGCAACATTGATAGTACTACCTTAACCTTTTAAGTATATTAGTTTCCCCCACAAGAACAGGAACATGCAGAAAACTTTTTTTTTCTCTGGAGTAAATTTTGGCTGAATAAAAAGTGAAAGTTATCTGCGATTTTTAAACTTTCAGTGTTACAAAATAATTGTTTAATAATATATATTTCAGTGCAAATAACATTTGAATTATTTATCTTATATGAATGAATATTTTTTGCAGTTGTCAGTTACGTCCATGAAAACACGACTCGAGAGGATAATTTTTTGAAGGAAAAAAACTGAATTTCTCAATTTAAAATTGATAATAATTGCTAACTTGGCAAAAAGTGGTTATTTCGTCCATTTGAAAAAATAAAACCCCAATAAAGTTACTTTTTATTAAGTCAGCATTAATTATTAATTTCTCTTATTAAATCCAGTATTTTTTCATTCAACAAAGTTATGTATGTTGACAAAGTAGGTACTTAACCACCACCCCCTAAAACAAGCCTGAAAATCATGCATTGGACAGATATTCATTTCGTTTGGTAGATACATTGAACTAGTATTCATACACAATTTTTGAAAAAGCTATAATTCGTATTCAAGAAAGTATTTCAAAATGTTTTTGAAGTATCCCTTCATTAATTTGTTGTATATTTCAGGCCTTGTAATCCTAAAACATTCCCTACTTTTATAATTATGGACTTTAATTGATTTTTTATTATGTATATCTTAAACATGTTGGAGAGAGCTGCCGGATGTAAACATCGGTTATAGTGCATTTGATGACTGTGGTTATGAAGACCTGAAATGCACAGTGAGCGAAAACTAGTCGCTGCGCATTGTTGCTAGCATACATTTTAATGTGAGGGATCTGATTGTAAAAGTAGTTCCACAGACTGGTTGCTGTTAAAGTACAACCCACATAATTTTACAGAAACCAATTGATTTAGTTCCTACAACAACTACATTTATTGACTGAATTAACAGACATTTTTGTGTTAAAATCATTTGGCCATAATGGACTCAGCCCAATCGGGCTTCATTCATTATTCCGCCTGAAAGTTTGTGATTTATTCGCCGATACAATACTCAAACCTCATCGCTTATTGCTACAGTATACAAACAATTTTTCATAACCAAACCATTTCCTTGAGAAGACTTTGATCCACGTAAAAGGGGCCATGGTAGTAGAGTGGTAACACTCTCGCCTCCCACCTCTGAGATCGGGGTTCAGTTCCCAGCCCGACCTCAAGTGGAAAAGCTGGTAGTTGCTTGCCGTTGGTCAGTAGTTTACGGTACAGAACCTTGATCAACTGTATGTACTGGTTTCCTGTGCCCTCCCAACTATCAGTTGTGATATGACCTGTACAGTGTTGAAAGCGACGTAAAACCCCAAATAAATAAATGATCCACATAAAGACATTTAAGGCCATGCTCATATAAAACATTGTCATGCAATATTGTTGACTGGTCATAGATTTTTAGAAAACAATTTTTATTTGGGTTTTTATTTTATACAATGAAAGAATGTGTCTGCTTTCTCTTTCTTTTCAAAATTTGTATTTTATTTGTACAGTATATAATTCAGTCTCTTTAATGTCCATATCAGCAATAACCCAGTATCACACAAAGAGCTGCATTTGGAGTATTTATTAATTTTATGGATATGTATTTATATATAACAACCCTCACCAGAAGTTTTTGAACAGGGATTTCTTTGTGTGCCCGGGGTCACTGGACACAATCTCCTGTAGGGCTCAAACAGGGCAAATTTCTTTGTCATCTAGCTGGGGAATATGGCCCAAATAAACCTGAACTGAAGTCTGCATTTTTTGGCGCATTTGGTTATAAAGTGAACCCCTGGAGAGCCCCAAATCACGTCACATTGGGTGGGGAATCTAGTAAGCGAGAAAGAGACGGTAGAGGGGGAACGGGGGTTGACAGCCTGTAAAACCAAAAGAAGCCCAAGAGGAAGACTGCTTTGAAGAAAGGAGCATCTAGAATAACATTTGCAGCCAGCACTAGAGCATTGAGCTTGGTTACAGAAAGAATTTCTTTTGCTTTCCTGTTTTATATGATTTCTATGTGCATGCCTATCTAATAATATTCACGGGAACAATAAACCCCAATAGCTATATTTTATTTTTTTTCCTGATAATTCTATTTTGCAGATTCTTATCTACTATCAAAGCTTGTCAGGCACCAGTTTGAACACATATTGCGCAAAGATAAGTCACCACAAAACCACTACCTGCTCCTTCGGACCTACCTAAATTTGACTTCTTTAAAACAGTTTCTAATGAAGAAATTCATAAGTCAATTATGAAATCACCAGCAAAGTCTTGTTTGTTGGATGTGTGGCCTACCTTTTTGGTTAAGGAGTGTTTAGACATTCTTCTGCCCTCAGTAACTAAACTTGTTAATTGTTCCCTGTCTGAAGGTGTTGTTCCCGCTGGTTTCAAAAAAAGCTGTTGTTACCCAATTGCTCAAAAATGCCTCACTACCACCTGATGATTTCAAAAACTACCGATCTGTGTCAGGTGTATGCTTTATCTCCAAACTTGTCGAGCAAGTAGTTGCCTCCCAATTAAATGACCATATCAGTTCTAATGGACTTTAGAATGTCAAGCAATTGGCTTATAAGTTAGGTCACGCCACTGAAACTGCGCTGCTGTAGATTAAGAATGATGTCCATCTTGCCCTGGCTAGAGGTAAGGCCACCGCTGTTGTGCTGCTTGACCAATCGGCTGCGTTTGATACAATTGATCATGGCAAACTCTTTGATTGTCTGAGTTTTTGGTTTGACATTGTGACATTGGTTGTCTAGTTTTGGACTGGTTCAAGTCCTACCTCTGGCTCTTCACAGTGTGTTAAAATTCGTTCTATCCTGTCTGATGCAAATAAGCTTTTGTTTGGCATCCCTCAGGCTCCGTTCTTTGTCAAATACTCTTTCCCCTATATACTACTCTTCTTAGCAAGTCATTCAAAATAATCTTGTCTTAGGTTTCCACTTCTGTGCAGATGATATGCAGTTATTTGTTCATCTTCCACACAAGAATGTAGCTCATGCCTTTGACAGGTTGAAAACTTGCTTAGATGATGTCACAAAGTGGTTTTCTGCAAACAAGATGAAGCTAAACCCAGATAAAACTAAATATATAATTTATGTTTAAAAATACCTGAAAAACTTAACAAATCTTTCCCAGTTAATATTCTTGGTAATTTCCTCTCCACTGTAGAGGCTGTCAGAAACCTTGGTGAGTGATTTTTCCTTTTCAAGGCCTGTCCAGATTATCTTAAGTCCTATTTTGCTCAAATTCGGGATCTTAAGCATCTCAAAGGCTATCTGACACATGATGCTGCTCTTATGGCTGCAAATTCTTTGGTTTGAGTCAACTTGACTACTGTAATTCCTGGTTTAGGAGCTCTCAGCTCTCGAACTTTGTAAGCTGTAATGTGTTGAAAATAGTCTGGCTAGAATTGTTACCGACACCACTAAGTACTCACACATCACTCCTGTTAGAAAGACTCTCCATTGGTTGCCTATTGAACACCGTTCTATATTCAAGACTGCCTTACTGGTGTACAAGTTCCTACATAACGGTTATCCACAATATTTTGTATCTTTCCTTAAACCTAGACATAGTCTTTATAACACATGTAAAAGCTAAGCTGATGGTGAGCTGGACACAGAAATGAAATTAATGGGAAATTTATAGTTGCTGTTAAACATCTCTGTGATCAGACCAGAAAAGCTATGTTTTTATTAATTAGTAAAACTTGCAAACTAAACTTACCAATCAACATACAAGTCTAGCTATTACCACCATAAAACCTATTGTTACTATACGGATGTAAAGTCAAGGTGATGTGTAATACCAAAATTGTTGAAACATTATATTTGAAATTCCTGAAAATCACCCTCAAACTAAGTATGAGAACTCCCTCAATTATGGTTTACAGTGAAGTCGGGAGACTACTAAACTTTTGGGGTAGAATCATAGGTTGAAATTAGAACAAGCTATCATACTTTATGCATAATGTAATACATGAAATGCATCTATCAGAATCATTCATTCCAGACTGGATTGTGTGCATGCAAAATGATCTGATTGAGTTTGGAGAATCTTCTATATGGCAAAATCAAGCGATTGGAGAATACAAAAGGTTTAAATATAATAGTTACAGAAGACTGGTTGACTTATATATAGAAAATTGGTACACTCAGTTTCATGAATATAGTAGTACTAACTGCAGAATTCTGAAGAAAGAATTCGGCTTTTAAAAATGTCTGACGAGCTTATGAAATTGTAAACTCAAATATGACTCATCACAGTTACAGACTCATCATAGTTACAGACTCATCAGTGCCTGTCTCATATGTAATGAAAATATCAATGCTGATGAATTCCATTTCATTTAAGGTTTTGAGACTCTCACCCAAGTACGTTTGCAAAAATCCAAATATAATTAAAAGTCAGTTGTTCAAAACAATATATAAAAGGCTGCTGAACCTAGCCAGATTTTGTTCAAAAGTCCTAAATAGTCTAAATTTGCAAGGAAACTAAGGAAGTCAGTTAGCTTCCCATAAATCAACTATGCAACAAGTTATGTTAACATGTATTCAAATAAGGTTATGCTTTCTAAAATATAAAATGCATAATTGTAATTAATTTGTCTTGAATGCAAAAGACTGCCATCAAAGAATATGGCTTTATCTTCTGTCCAGTGTACTTAAGTTACGCTGCTAGTTTTAGTTTGTACTTTTTTAAGTAGAGGATGGTTTGTATTTTTGTACTGTTTGTTTTCTTCTTGTTTTTCCTGGGTTGTCTACTTGACAATTGGTTGAATTCAAATAACATATATAAGATGTAATTTTCAACAAATAATTCTTTATTTCAACAAAGTTATTTTTCACATAAAAGTTACAAAGTTTTTTGATGGTGCCTCAGTGGTAATCCTGCTCTGCTCACTACTCTGGTCAAAAGTCTCTCTGGTGAAAAATCTGCCCTCTCTAGCTAAACTGGCTCTTTTTATAACAAACTGTGGAATGCAAGCCCTGAGTCAGAAGCATTTCTCTCTCTGGAATGCTACAGGAACTCATGGTCACATGTTCACAGAATTCAGTAAAATGTCCATATACGGAAGTCACATGATCAAGGATTTTAGTAATTTAGTAAATTCTTATATACATTTTGGTCATGTGACCAAAACATTGCCTAAAAAGGATCCGTAAGGGGTCATGTGACCTGTCTTCATAAGAAATGCAGGTAACCATGTGACCAAAAAATAAGAACTGGTGGTGGTCATGTGACCTATTATCTGAGAGTTTGCAGATAACAGTACCTAATATGGAGGGTCATGTGACTAGCAGGGAATTATGGGAAAGACTGGTTCTTAAGCTTGAAAATGCCATGTGACCACATATATTGCCAAATTCATCTCTAAATATGGAAAATGTTCCTGTGTCTGGATTCCTAAGCTATGAAGCAATGCTTCTCATTCCTTGTACTTGTATAACCTTCTAACTTGTGTAAAATGACCAGAGTTCTATTTAATATTGTAACAAAATGTAAACTTTAATTACTGGAACTAAGAATAAGTAATTACAATGCACCATATAAAACACTGATTATTATAACATATGAACCCTTGATTAATAACTACATTTGTATTCAACTGTTTACATAGAACAACTTGTCGTAATATTTCTGTACTAAATATTGAGCATGGATTTTAGATGTACTGGGTTATTTCTTTAATTTAATTTACAAATTAATTATTCTGATTGCTTATGTTAATAGCATGATATTTAACAACACAGTGTGTGCTGTAAATGACAGCAAGCAAATAAACTTCATGCTAACACTAACACACACTAAGCACAAACAGAAGAGAGATGTTTGTGTAAATGGTAATGTATGGATCTTACATAAACATATAAAATATTTTGACATCTACTGTGTATACCATAAGTATACTTATGATGTTTTAAAGTATTTCAGATCTATGTTTTACTGATTAATTTTACTAAGATTAATTAAACAATTAATAGTAATTAAAATGATTCTTCTTCTCTCTAATAATATGTAGTTGTTGTATTCAAATTCCCTATTATAGAATCTTGAATTACCAATAAATAAACAAAGTGTACGTAAAATCATCACAACTGCGTATGAGCATAAAGCTATTAATACCAGTGTAAAATATTGGCATCTCTACATTAACACTACTATTTGATGTCAGTTATTTGCAGGTTACAACAAAAAAATTATAAATTTTATTTTAAATGTAGCTTTTACAAGCTACAGTACTTACCTATTGAAACAAAGTGCTATTTCATTGATTTCTGAAAGAGTTACTAACAGGAGTACAAGTTGTTAAACTCTCCCGATTAATGCAGAGATGACGGGGTCTCCTGAGGTGGTCCTTGAGGTGGGCTGACATATCTGGTGACCAGTAAGGTGACGACTGTGCATTTGTTTGGGAAGCTCACGTGATTCTTCCTTCTTTCCGGTTGGTTGGTTTTACATTCCAAACCTGAGAGCTGTTTGTTAAACAGGGATGGATCGGGAGGGCTTCTGTTTCAGTATTGTAGCTTATAAAGGCTACATTTAAAATAAAGGCTACATTTAAAATAAAATTGACAAATTAATTATGCTACAATTTAGTTACCTATTAAAAGAGAGTGCTGAATTCCAACATCTTGGAAAGCCTGATGTTGAGAAGAGAAGGCAAAGAAAGCGATCCCGGGTTCCTAGGTGATCTTCACAGGGAATAAGAATGGAGTCCTGTGGTCACCCATCAGGGCAGCACTCCACACTGGATGGCTGCGAGAAATAGGGTAGCATAATATTGTTTAATGATGTTTATTTTATTTATTTTTTATTTTTGGGGGGGCGGGGGGAAGGGGGGGGGGGTTGAGATTAACCCAAAATTACCCAAAGTTACTAGTAGCAGGATTTAAAAAAATAAGTTTAAATAATAAATGAAAGATAGTTACCCTGATTGGCTGGAAGCCATAGTCAATGTGATCGGGATTGACCGGTGTAGCGCAAAATAATGCATCCCTTAAAAAGTGTGTGGGGATACAAAATTTTGCAAGGGGGCTTGCAATATTTTGTATCCCCTGCAAAATAGTGTATCCCCTTGCAAAATAGTGAATCCCCTTTGCAAAATAGTGTATCCCCTTGCCAAATAGTGTATCCCTTGCAAAAAAGTGTACCCCCTGCAAAATATTACACCCTGTTTGTGCATTCCATTGTAATAATAAATATGTAAATTGTATTTAGAACCACTTAAAGATTCTGTTAAAATGACTTGACATGTAATAGGAGGATAAGTGTGAAACTATTCAATTCATAAAAGTAATGTATAAGAATGCCTTTGCATTGGTGATTTTTGCCTCCTATTGTCATCATTTAAGGGCTGAAGAGATCAATTGTTACCTCCTATTGTCTTCAGTTAAGGGCTGAAGAGATCAATTGAAGTGCAATAGATATGGTGTGGGGTGTTAGGGATGGCCTCTGTGTTGATAACTGTTGTCCATTTTGTTTTAGTGAGAGATCAATTAATGTATAAGAATGCCTTTCTATTTTTGATTTCTTTGCCTCCTATTGTCTTCAGTAACCTGGCTCTTTGGGCCAGCAAGGCTTTGATTAGTAAAGGATTAGAACATAAATCTCTTTTAAAGAGTATTTGGGTGTTTAAGACATTTGCCCTTTTTATAGGTGATACATGTGGCTTCATAGCTGTTACTTCTTTATAATTAGATCAAACACTTTGATTAGTAAAGGATTAGAACATAGATCTCTTTTAGGAGTATTTGGGTGTTTAAGACATTTGCCCTTTTCATAGGTGATACATGTGGCTTCATAGCTGTTACTGCTTTATAATTAGATCAAACATAGGCATTGAAGGAGATGGCTTCTCTGCTTTTTCATTTTATAGTGAGATGAGTGTGGCTTCATAGCTGTTACTGTTCTATAAGTAGATTAGAAATGTACTTTGATTTGAATGATATCAAACAAGGTTTATCCCAGGCTTTTAATAATGATGTATTAATAACTGACATGGCTTCCCCAAGTCCTCTTACTATATATTCCTGGTTTGTACCTTCTATCACATTCATTCTTATTTATTTGATTGATAAATATCTTTTAGTGGAAAGCAAAGTACTAGTTTTGTGGACAGAAAAAGTGTTAGTGGAGTTTTTGGGAAGTCAAAAACAAATTATGGCCCAGACATTTGCAGGGAATGAATTTGCACAGTATTGTGGTCAACAAGGATCTTCTGGGTATTACTCAGGGTTTAACAACAATGTGATGTCATCTAATGAAAACAACTGCCAGTTTGCCAATTATCAGCCTCATATGTCACAGTTCCCACAACCATATCCTCAATACTACAACTATGGGTATTTCCCTCCACCTGGATATTATGCATATTCTGTGAAGAGCTCATCACCTCACTCAGAAGCTAGCCAGACAGGAAGTCCAAAAGTAAATCTATGTGAAAATGGTGCCAGTGGAACTGAGGTCTCTTCTATGTTTATTTGTTTATTTGGGGTTTTACGTCGCTTTCAACACTGTACAGGTCATATCACAACGGGTAGTTGGAAGGGCAGAGGAAATCAGTACATAGAGTTCGCTAGGGTTGTGTACTGTAAACTGCCGACCAATGGCAAGCAACTACCAGCTTTCCCACTTACGGCCATGACAGGGATCGAACCCCGGCCGCAGAGGTGGGAGGCGAGAGTGTTACCACTGTGCCACCGTGGCCCCCTAGGTCTCTTCTATGGACATATCCAAGTGTGACATGGAGTCAGATGAAAATAGTGAATGCAGTCACAATGATGAAAGTGATAGTGATGAAGCAGCTGAAATGGCAATTGTTCAGAAGTATTTGGACCAGTCATGTTATCCTTCAGATGCAACTAAAGCTGAAAAGAGCAGCATAAGACGAAGGGCCAAGCACTTCACAATAAAAAATTCCAAACTGTTCTACATCCAGCCATCCAAGCTGAGTGATGAACCCATGTTGTGACAGGTTATCACATCAAAAGACCATCAAAGAAAAATCATTCAACAGTGTCACAGCATGAATGGAATTGATGGCCATTTTGGAGTGAAAAAAACAATCTCAGCAGTGCAAGCATGGTTTTATTGGAAAGGAATAGTTGGTGATGTAAAACAATTTGTGAAAATATGTGACCCATGCCAGTGTGAGAACCCTCAACTTGTGAAATCACCAGCAACAATGCACCCTATTCCTGTCACTGCCTCCTTTTGGCACCAGGTTGGGGTGGACCTTGTGGGGCCATTGCAAACCACAAAGAATGGCAATAAGTACATTTTAACCTGTGGCTGTTATTTCACAAAGTGGGCTGAGGCCAGACCTCTAAAAGACAAATCGGCCTTAACTGTGGCTAATGAATTTTACAAGTTGCAGTGTGAGAAAGGTGCCGCCTCCATTTTTATCCATGATCAAGGAACAGAATTTATCAACCAGATAAATGAAGAGATGTGTCAGAAGATGGATATTAGCAAGCGGATAGCCACTGCTTATCACCCCATGACAAATGGACTTGATGAGAGGTGGAATGGCACTCTACAAACAGCTTTGCGAAAAGTTATTGACCCAGATAGCCAGGACGACTAGGATGAACACCTAGACCCAATATTATCTGCTTACAGAGGAACAAGACATGAATCTATTGGGTTCTATCCATTCTTCATGGTGTACCACAAGGAGCCACGACTTCCTGTGGATGTAGAGTATGACAACTGTGATTCCCTTGAAGAAAAATCTCAACCTGTCCTTCATAACAAAGATGTGGTTCAACAGTACATGGAAAATCTGCTGGCTGTTAAAAAAAAGTTGGACAGTGTAGCATCTGATAACATACTGAAGGCACAAAAGAGACAGAAGAAAAATTTTGAAAATTGTGGAAGAAATAGGCAAGGGTGTGTACAGGCTGAAAAATGTGAAAACCCAAAAATTGCTTGCCAAAACTTGTAATTCCATGAGGTTAAAGGCATACCACACTGAATCTGTCAAAAACGATGACTTAAATGACAATGATGCAACAAAAAGTTTAAAGAGAAAACGTGAAACAAGTGATGACGCCAAACCTATGAAAAAGCAGCCTACCAGTGACAGTGATGTGTGGATACCAGGACTAAATCTAAAGTTTGCAGACAAAGACATCATTGAAAATAACCAAGAATTAAATGATAGGTGCATGGATGCAGTATCAGTTCTGCTGAAAAGAAAATTCCCTGAAATCAAAGGGCTCCAGTCCACATTAGTAGTAGGAAACAAAGATCACTGTGAATTTATTGGCACTGAAAGTGACAGTGTGCAGTTAATTCACCAGATATCCAGACAACACTGGGTTAGCTGTGCTGTGCAAGATGGGGAACTTTACATGTATGACAGCATGCAGTCCCATGAAAGTATCCTGCCAGTGGACACAAAGAAAGTCATACAGAACCTGTATGGTGATGTGAAAAACTATGTTATTACTGATGTAGCACAATAGACAGGATCCATAGACTGTGGATTATATGCTATTGCATACTTAACCTTCCTATGTCATGGCTTTGATCCATCAGACTACCACCTCAGCCAAAGAGAGATGAGAAGACACCTGATTACATGCCTAGAAAATAAAGAAATCACCATATTTCCATCAACCAAAAAGAGACAGAAGCAACCACTGAAAAGTAATTGAAGTAATTGTTATAAACAAAGCTTTTTGCACATAAATATGATATGAAAATTATAAAACACTTTATATGTGAATATGTGAAGATATAAACCTAGTGGATAAAATATGCAAAAGAAAAAGTGTGTAATATGTATATGTAAAAATCAATTTCTTTGTTTTAAACAAGGAAAAAAAGTTGTTTGCTAAACCTTTGCTAAGATAAACCCATGTTGATAAAAAGTTAATGTGTTTATAGAGTTATCCTTTCATATTTTATATGTAATAAATGGTTTGTTTCTTAAGAAATAATAAATGTTTCATGATAATTATATCATTGTCTTTGTGAATTTAGTGGTTAGCTAAGGTCAACTAAAGTCAATTCCAATCAACATATTAAAATCCCCACCCCCATTGTTAATACCTTGTGAGGCAATACCTTTGATCAAGACAAGGGGATACACTTTTTGGATGGGGATACACTATTTTTCTGCAACATTCTGCACCCCCTAATCTCCCTATTGTTTGGGATGCAAAATGTTGCAGAAAAATAATGCATCCCCAAAAATATCAAAGGAGGGGATACACTATTTATGGGGATGCATTATTTCGCGTTACACCGGCCCTGATGGACAGTCGTCACCAGCTGAACTCTTTCTTTTGCTGAGATAAGGATTGTACTTGGGATGGAGAAATAACCTACTGTGCAGCCGCAAAGGAACCCAGTTGGAAAAGGTCTTTTGGGTTTTTGGCCTGACAGATCCATGAGACAGAAGGACATGAAGATATTGTGTGGTTTCCAGTGACAGGCCTGCATGATTTGGTCTGTTGATACACCCCTATGGAAGTAGCAAACTCATATACCATGGGCTTAAAACCCCTAGAAGATCCATGTCTGCATTATCCATCTTAGAGTAACAAAATTAAATAAAAAGTATGTTCAATCTAAGATGATACTGTTGAGTTTTGAATATCCTTGGTGTGGCCTTGTTTGTATGAGATCAAAAGGAGAATCCTGTCGACTCGTGATTCTTTGGTTTTATTGAGATAAGTAACCAGGGCCCAAACGGGGCAAAGCAGGAGTTTGTGTCTTTGGAATGTTTAGCAGTCTTTAAGGCAGGTATTACCACTGGGGAAACTGCTTGTAGACCTTTCTGAACCAGCTGATTCTTGGCTATAAAGGAAGGTGGTGGAGTGAGTTGTATGTGGTCCTAGTCACCTAGGCAAAAGAATCAGTCTAGCCCCATTCGTGTATTTTTCCGGATTCTAGAGCCAATAGGAAAACTTTTGTCAAATGAGTCCACTTATGCATCCCTTTTGCGAAAAAAAAAAATTGTTTTTCTATTAAATACAAAAGTAAAAAAACACACACAACAAGACATCTATCACACCTTGTTGCACAGGAAAGCTATAAACACTATAAACTATAACACAGTGTTTTATATACTTTGTTAAATTTATTAATTTTCTTTTCTTTATTGCAAGTAGTACCCAGCAAACATTGAAGTGTTTAAAATGGTTTAAACGTTTACAAAACTTTTAAAACCTATTTTAACCTATCTTATGGTTTACCAAACTTTTATTTGCAAGCAAACGTTTACACTGTAATGTTTAGAAAACATTTTATAAACACATTCCCTATACAAACATTTTTCTTGAACTCATTTATTAAACATTATAAAATAACTGAAGAAACTAGGCTTGACTGGAAACATTTTCAAACATATATAAAATAGCTGAAGAAATGAAGGTTATGCTGTAAATGTTTTTCAAACATTTATCATGAAATGTTTGAAAATCAGTACACATAAAACTATGAAACAACATTTATTGACAACGTTTTGTAAATGTTTGCTCTGAAAATGCTTTACAAACATTTAATAACAACTGGTTTTTATACCTATCATTTTAAAATGTTTTGAAATGTTTTCTATCAAATGTTTTGAAAACATTCTATCAAAACATTTTAAAACCATATTTTCAGAATGCTTATTAAAAATTTACTTTCAAACAATTTCAAAAATTGCCCTTAATGAAATCCTTAGAAGTAAGAATGGAATGGGGGTACAATTTTTAATCCTATATCTTGCAATTTTAGACATAAAAATAATATATTTCATTGGTGAGTAGCAACCGAAAAAGATATTGAATTTGACCTATGACCCCATTATTATTGAGACATTATTATGTTCATTTGTCATGAAACGTTTAAAAAAGGTATGCATAAAAGAATTTGAAAACATTCTATTATAAATGGATTTTGCACCAATCATTTTTTAAACTTTCATCAAACCTTTCCTTTCAAAATGTTTGCAAAACTCGATATTGTTTACTGGGTACCCATTGAAGATACATTGACTCTTCCAGCATGTATGTAGAGTACGGCTTATGAAGGTTCACCTGGAGGTATTTCAATATATATATTTTAAAAGGAGGCGGTGAATGCATTTGTGTTGAATTATGGTTTGCTAGTTACCTCCTCTGCTAGTGTATGTTTGTCCATTTGGCTGTTTGTCTGTTTATTAGGAGGATTATGCAAATGTTACTGGATGGAAATTCATGAAGAATCAGAAGAGAGGGGTCTTGAGCCATCATAGATCCCATTCAATTTTGAAATTGATCTGGATCACCATCTCGATACAAAAATTATCCTTAGAAGAGAATTTCTTGTTCTCGTTCTATTTTGAAAAGTTTAACACTTTGACTCCAGCAATTTACGATATATGTTATTTCAATATTACAAAAGCTTGTCTGGGAATAATTGGCGATTCATTTTGGTAGAAATAAATGAACAATTTTAAATTTAATCAAGTGTTTTTTATTGACAAAACTGTGAATGGTCCTTAGCTGAAGAAGTTTGAAGATCTTGTTTTGTGAAATATTAAACAGGTAATTATATGTCCTCTATAAGCATGGAAACATTCCTCGAAGCTCTTTATTTAAGGCCATCCACAGAGTGAAAAAAGTGATCTGATTTTTCACAGACATAGAAGTACCCATAACTCATTTATTATTTAATATAATGGTCTTAGATGTTTGGTTCACCAAACCAACATGGAAATAATCATAGGCTAGGAATCTATTGATGGGGTGCCCGCATTTAAAAGTGCTTAAATCTTGCATATTTTTGATCTTGCACTTTTGCAAACAAATCAAGGGCTGGGGATATTGTCATATGGTTAGATTCCGCCTTCTGACATTTAAACAAATTAGTTTCTGTATCTCACTTATGTGTGGCGTGTGTCCGTCGAGGGAAGTAGCGTTTTTGAAATTAATCCGTTTCTCGTTGTAAACCTCACCATAAATACAACAATATGTCTCTCCAAACTATTATCATTCCCTAAAAAAGTTGATTTTTCGTCATATACTTTAAATTTTCAACCAAATCTTTTCTATCCACACATATTACTTAAATATCACTACAATCCCCTAATTTCGCCCGCATTCCCCGTTATCGGCCCAATAATATACTACCTTCTTACACATTTCCTTTAAATTTTAAACACTTCCCCATTCTATCTTCCTATTTAAAACAACTTATAAAGTACTCCTTCCCACATATGATGTTATTTTTACAATTTCTGTTGTTTTTCTTGCCTGCCATATCTGTTTTTCGCCACTATGGCAGCACTCAGATTGTCTGCCCCCCAGTTGTCAGTTTCTTTCAACCTCCGCGTACACCAACCGCCTCTTGCCTACATTTTTTGTTAAAAAAAAAGTCGATATTCCATCGAAACTTCCACCTCTCAGCCTCCTTACACTTCTACTACTAGCTGGTGATATTAATCCAAACCCTGGTCCTTCTGATTGCATAAATTTCTCTTTTGCCAATGTTAGATCCCTCTCAAACAAATACTCATCCATAAAAAAGTTTATCTTCGACAATAATACAGATGTGTTTGCCATGTCAGAAACCTGGATTCGCCCAGACGCTACACAGGCGTATGTCAGTGATATCTCCCCACCAGGTCATACCCTTTTTCACCGACCAAGGGAGTCACGACGGGGTGGTGGAGTAGCTTTCCTGGTGAAAAATGAACTGCAAACCAGCCGCATACCCACAGATACTTATTCCTCTTTTGAAAACCTCCTTATTAAAATCTCCTTACAAAATGAATCCTGCTTTTTCTCAATATATACAAACCCCCATCAACCAGCCCTGCAACCTTCTATGAACAGTTTAATGCACTTCTCGAAAATATTTACCCTACTACAGACAATTTGGTAATCATCGGTGATTTTAACATTCACATGGACACAAATTACAACGACTCAAAAAAATTTCGTGCTCTTTTAGGGTCCTTTGACCTCCTTCAAAAGGTAATTTTTCCTACCGTTATCCTCGGACACACCATTGACTTAGTTCTCACCAAATCTAGAAACGACAACATTTCACACGTACATGCCACCGAGGCCTTCTCCGATCATTTCTCCATAACTTTCAAGGTCAATATCACCCCCCAAAGACGAATCTCTGGAGACACCGTCACTTTCAGAAAATACCATAAAATCAGTATGGAAGCCATGAGAAAGGATCTTCTCTCATCTGAACTTATTGTTGATCCCAAAAATAATTCTGATGCCTTGTACTCACAGTACCACTCCACTCTAACAACTCTCATTGACAAACATGCTCCTTCCATCACTAAACACGTCAGGTCCAAATATATCCCTGGGTGGGTAAATGACAGTGTTATTGCGGCAAAAGAAACAAAACGTCTCTTTGAACGCCTTTGGTGCAAAAATAAATCCGGTTTCAACAGATCACAATATATCAAAAAGGTTCATATGTATAATAAAATCTGCATGAAAGCGAAATCTGACTTCCTCAAATCCAGAATTCATGACAACCAAGACAATCCTCAGAAACTTTGGCAGACTTTAAACGATGTACTCCACAGATCCGCTGCAAAGGTACCTCCCTCAGTAAATTCTCCTCAATTTTTAGCTGACAAATTTGTTGAATTATTCACAGAAAAAATCACAAACATTCGTCAATCCTTCGCCAACTCTAATCCTCCTAAATACACTGACTCTGATCTCACACCTCCTGTTTTCTCAGCTTTTTCCTCTGTTTCAGAAGATCAGGTAGCTAAGATCATCAAAAACTCCCCTAGCAAATCTTGCTCGCTTGATCCTTGGCCAACATTTCTTGTAATAGAATTTTTAGATATCCTCATCACCCCTATCAAATCAGTAATTAATGCATCACTCCGTGAAGGAAGCTGCCCTAAATTTTTCAAACAGGCTCATGTAACTCCACTCCTAAAAAAATCAACCCTTGATAGAGAAGTCCTTAAAAACTACAGGCCTGTCTCTAATTTAAACTTTGTTTCAAAGATCTTAGAGAGAGTGGTGTCGTCCCAACTCCTGTCTCACCTGGACGAGTCCTGTCTTTTGACTGGTTTCCAATCTGCCTATAGAAGGTTCCATTCTACGGAAAGTGCCCTCCTAAATATACAGGATGATCTTTTCCTCAATATGTCTGAAGGTAGTACAACAGCCCTAACCCTCCTTGATCTCTCTGCAGCCTTCGACACCATTGACCACTCGATCCTGTTCCACAGATTACATGAATGCTATGGCATCAATGGACTGGCTCTGAGTTGGTTCAGGTCTTATTTGTCGGACAGGACTCAATCAGTCAAGGTAGGCTCTGTACTGTCACATCCCATGGATTTGAAATTTGGTGTCCCTCAAGGCTTGGTCCTGGGGCCACTCCTTTTTTCCATGTACACAAATCCACTCAGTTCAATTATTCGATCTCATAAGGGTATCAAACAACACTTTTATGCAGACGACACTCAGTTATACATTACTCTTTCACCATCAAATTTCAGTCAGTCAATGACAGCTCTAACGGACTGCCTAAATGATATACAAAATTTCATGGCTGCAAATAAACTCAAATTAAACCCAGACAAAACAGAATTCATCCTGATTGGTTCAAAATACAGTCGTAAACAACTTCATTCGCTTTTTCCCACTGATATTCTTGGGAATAAAGTGGCACCTGCCTCAAATGTCAAAAACCTAGGAGTGGTGTTCGACCCCAACCTGACCTTCACAGATCACATTTCCCAAGTCATTAAGTCTACTCGGTTCCATATAAGAGATTTATATAGGATTCGCCATCTCCTTGACCTTAACACAGCAATACTCCTTGCAAATGCTCTCATCAGTAGCCGAATTGACTACTGTAATTCCCTCTTTGCCTCACTCACTCTTTCTGAGCTCAAGAGGCTGCAGGGTGTTCAGAACTCCCTCTGTCGAGTAGTCACTAGATCCTCGAGGTACACTCATGCAACTCCAATTCTGGAAAAACTACAGGGTTCTTTTCAAAATTGGGTTGATCACATATAAGGTCCTTAAGTATGGTCAACCTGTGTACCTCAAGGACAAACTTCATCCATATACCTCATCAAGGAACACCAGACGTAGCAGTCCAAAATACAAATTCCTTCAAGTTCCTTCTTTTGACTCCAAAATACATAAGTCTCATAAGTATCTTACCAAATCTTTCAGCCATCATGCATCTGCTTTCTGGAACTCCTGTCCATGTAAGAACCAGTCCATCTGTCACATCCTTCAGGAAGCACCTGAAAACCCACCTTTTCAAATCTGCTTTTCCGACCTAGATTTCTTCCCCACGTTCACACCCACAACCATCGGAATACAGACCTGGACACGTCCCCCACTATGACTTGGAAATTATATATGATTAGTTAGCACACTGAGTTCCCCTTCGGGGAAGATATTGCGCCTGCAAAGCAGTAGATTTAGATTATTGGTTCCAGAGATTCGCGATGACAATACTAGAATCTTTCAATGTGGTCAGATTTAACCTTGGGCCCCTCATTTAAGGTCAAACAGGCTGGCCAAACTTAAAAGTGGCCTATATTATTTGTCGTAGAATTTTAGGATGTGAAACCAATCTGTGGGATATCCATGGTTGAGATTCTTTTGTTGTGGTCAGATTTAACCTTTGACTCATTGTTCAAGATTATTATTGATCCTAGAGGTTTATGATGTGAAACCTGCATAAAGGCCCCCTGAAATCATTGGCTGCTACCCTGGGTCCTACCTAGGCTACCTGCTAACTATAAACCTTTGTTTATTACCCTTGACGTAATGTGATTGTCTAATTGCACTTTTGATTATTCTAATGGAAATTAGTGTCTAATGGATATAAGTTATAAAGGATATACATTATAAAGGATATAAGTTATAAGGATATACGTTATAAAGGATATAAGTTATAAGGATTTGATGGAACATCCAAAAATCTTTGATATACGTTAATTCCACAGATATCACCTTAGACGTTATCACCCTTCTAAAACAAACATAACATGATCATAAAGAATTATCTCTCTATTATTTATCATTAATAACCTAATAATGCTTACCTAAAGCACAGTGCATAAATAAATGTCTATTAGACTCAAAGTCTTTCAAACGATGAAGATTAAGTGCTATAAAAGTACTCTTATTGCATTTACATTTTATTTTTTTACGTGGGGGCCGAGTGTAAATTTGGGATTTTAATACAGTATCTTTAAAAATCTCTAACATGTGGAAAATTTGTAAGATATAAAACCAGAGCTCATATTTGACTCAACCCCCACACACTCAAGAGTGGTGGGAATCATTATTCAAGCTTTAATTTTTTTTGTTAATTTACATGATTTTACAGGTATTACTGGAGTACTTAACACAGGATGTATTTTCTATATATGACTCTCAATTTAGGCATATGTTCTAGTTCTATCAATGCAAGCAAATGGTTGTAACTGTTTTCAACCAGACATTTAACCAGAAAGTAATCTATTCCTTAGGAGAGTCCTTGATTAAATCAGTTGTTATAGGCCCTGTCACATGAGGCTGATCCAGTGATATAACTACTTCTTAATGAAATCTCTGTCGTGTTGACACATACACCGAGCCACACAATTAATGTGAAACCATGATAATAAACCTTGTTAACCCACATGATCAGAAACTACTGCCAACAAGTGTCACTTCAGCACACTCGCTGACTGTCTGAATTTAATATCACATCGTATGTAGCCTTGCTTGAATGTAAATGTTTAATAAGCATTCTGAGAATATGAGTTTAAAAAGTTTTTTGATAAAATGTTTTCAAAACATTTGATATAAAACATTTCAAAAACGTTTAAAATGATTGGTATGAAAACCAGCTATTAAATGTTTGTAAAACATATTCAGAGCAAACATTTACAAAACATTGTCAACAAATGTTGTTGAAACGTTTTATGTGTACTGTTTATCTAACATTTCATGATGAATGTTTGAAAAACATTTCCAGCATAAACTTCATTTCTGCAGCTATTTTATAAATATTTATAACTCGCTTATTCTTGGTCCTAGAGTTTTCCCAACTTATAGGAAATCATGGGCTGGGAATATTATGATGTGTTCAGACTTGACCTTGGGCCCCTCCTTCAAGGTCAAACGAGGGGGCCATATTTACAAGAGCTTATAACTTGTTTATTATTTTTCCTAGAAGTTTGCAATGTGAAACCATCCTATAGGAAATCATGAGCTACGAATCTTCTGATATGTTCTGATTTGACCTTTGGCCCCTCCTTCAAGGTCAAACGAGGATAGCCAAATTTAAAAGTGCATATAACTCACTTATTATTGATCATAGAGGTTTGCAATGTGAAACCAACCTGTATTTATTTATTTATTGGGGTTTTACGTCGCTTTCAAAACTGTACAGGTTATATCACGATGGGTAGTTGGAAGGGCAGAGGAAACCAGTACATACAGTTCGTTAGGGTTCTGTACTGTAAACTGCCGACCAACGGCAAGCAACTACCAGCTTTCCCACTTGAGGCCGTGCCGGGAATCGAACCCCGGTCTCAGAGGTGGGAGGCGAGAGTGTTACCACTCTGCCACTGTGGCCCCCCGAAACCAACCTGTAAGAAATCATGAGCTAGGAATCTTCTGTTGTGGTCAGATTTGACCTTGGGCCCCTCCTTCAAGGCCAAATGAAAATAGCCAATTTTAAAAGTGCTTATAGCTTGCTTATTATTGGTCCTTGAGGTTTGGGATGTGAAATCAACCTAACTTTTCCAAATTTTTGCCAAATCTTGAATTTTGGCAGCAAGAGAAAATGTGCTTTATCCGTAAGAGATAGAGCAATTTTAGGCAAATATTGGACCCCCTGGGTGCTAAAAACTACTCGTCCAGGACATCTGAAAAAATTTAGAATTTTCAGAATTTTGGCTGCCATCTTGAATTTTGGTGGAAATGGAAAATGTCGTTTATCTCAAAAACTGTAAGAGATTTGAGTGATTTCGGGCAAATTTTGGGTACTAAGGGTACTAAGGACTACTACGACCTCTAAAAAATTTAGATTTCTCCGAATTTTGGGTGCCATCTTGAATTTTGCTACAAATGTAAAATGTTGTTTATCTCGAAAACCGCAAGACATAGTGATTTCAGGCAAATATTGGAATCCCTGGGTACTAAGGACTACACTCCTATGACGTCTGAAAACTTTAGACTTTTCCGAATTTTGGCGGAAATAGACAAAGTCATTTATCTCGACAGCTGTGTGAAACATAAAGTGATTTCGGGCAAAAGTTGGCCCACTGGATAATAAGGGCTACAACTTTAACTCCTGTGAATAATTTAGAATTTTTCTTTATTTTGGCCGCCATATGAAAAAATATTTATATTCAAAACCATGTTAGTTAACCTTTTCCGTTGGATACTTTTCCGATGTGTCCTTGGTCTAGTTTATAATACTGTATTCTGTATGAAAACACCATTGAAATTATGTTAACTAGGAAAATTGGAAGGCTAGTTTCTTTACACATTATGGACTAGTAACACATCCTGAAAAGGGTAATAAACATTATTTCTAGCTAAATATTTGAGACCACAATGCGAATGTGCAAGTGATTCATTGTTACTTTGATATAATGAACACAAAACTGGCGATCAAATGATAATTGCTAACCTTAGAACTGGTTTAAACTGTGTCTCACATTCAATAAATGTAAAAACAAGGTGGTAATAAAATTAAATTTCTATTTAATATGTTCATGACTGATTACAATTCTAGAAGATTCAAGAAATCTTATCAGCTCAGAACCCAGACATACGGATCTTATATAATACATCTCCTCATTTCATGTCACTCTGAAAACAGAAATTATTTAAGAGTTTGGATAACTTTTTCAAAGTCTTATGTCACCGTACCGTAAACATTGCAACTTGTTTTAATGTGGCAATCAATGGCAATGGTTCTGGTGTCTGTGAAAATATAAATGTAAAATCTCAAACTGTGACCTGCAACAGAAAATCTACCCCACCTAGTCAAAAGTAAGATTAACCATCATGTGTATAAAATGTACTGAGTTTCAGATATTTTATTAATGTTGGTATTATCAAGGATGTGTTGTTCTCAGTCTAACAATATTGTATGAAGGTGTTTATTGGAACAGTGTCATAAAGCTGAACAAGCCAGTGCTTGATATCTTTGAGGATGATCAATCTACAGCCCCACCTTCTGTGAAAATATAACCCAGATTAGAAGCATAATTTTTGAGTTACATGCAAATGCGTACAGATCCAATTACAGTGCCCTAGCCACTTCCAGGACGTACTTTGGTGCGGACATGTAAATGTTTTAACTTGTGTTATGTGTATGTTAATCTCCATAGTAAAAAGAGATCTTGAGGGACATCACCAGCATCAGATATCAGATTTTAAAATGTGTGAACCATGAAATAGATCCCCACCAAGATAACGTTAAGTTTCATTTGAGATAACTATATATTAAAGGAAGTACTTTGTAACAAACTGACTTTTGTATTTAAATGTGTCAGAAGAATCCGTGTATCCCAGAAAAGATCATTCCACAGTCTGGGAACTTCACTGAAAACGGGTTAAAAGAAACTGTAAACAACAGCTAGGCATGTTGGAATTGCAAGTTATTAGACCTGAATATGTTTGATTTTCAAGTACATAACGACAAACCAGGAACAGCATACTTCATATAATGGAAGCCCATTAGCAAAGACGTGAAACACATAAAGCAGTAGGCACTAACCGACAGAATACACAATGGTATGGACAGTAACAGAAAATCATAGATATCTAGTTTACATGGCAGAATTTAATATCTATAAAAGTACCTTGCAGCCGTACAGAGGTGCGTTAAATGAGGAGGTAAGCTTCACTGATATTACCACTATGGTAGGAGACATTTCTCACACTGTAGCGAGTCCAGTTTTACAGATATTCAAAAGTTTGAATTCAAACATATGACTCCCTCCACTGGATCCCACCCTACATCTGACTCTATGACTCTAGTGTCAGTTGCAAAGTCGGGAGTCGGAACAAAAATCCAGAAAGAGTGCGCAAAAAACTTGGGTTGGTTTCATCTCCCCGACAGGACATACTACATCCCAGCTTGTCTGGATCTACTTCCCAACCTGACTCCTGGTCGGGATGATTTTCTCCACAACTAGACGGGAAATTACCAGGACAAGCCCTAAAACCCTAACAGACAAGCTGTATCAAACCCCGACAAGCCATACTGACAAACCAACAGGACTGGAGCATTTTTTTACCCAACCGGACTGGACTGATTAATTTCTAAGTCGGGATCAAACCAACATTTTATAAACCCGTTCTGACTGCTGTAACTCATCATTTATCACTGCAAAGATACCAGCTACACATCAAAGAGACTTTCTACAGAAGTTTAGGGTGCTTTGTTAACGCTCGACGAGAGGATAGGTTTAATGTGATCAGTTTTGTCTGTCTTTCCTCTGTCTGTATTCCATTTTGCCCTTATAACTCAAAAACTATAACATCAATCGAGCTCAAATTTGGTGGCCAGAGTGAAAATTAAAGTCAAGAGACAGTTTTTCTTATTTTCAATTGGCCATGTACAGAGAAATCTGATTCTCTTCATTACATACGTAAATCAATATTTATGCATGAGCACAGGATCAGAGATAGGAGCTACCCTGGAGACAGAAGAAGCTCTAATCTCTCAGTCCTTTTCAGGACTACCCAATTATTCCAAGAACTTTTATTTAAGCTGGTGTTGCTCCAGTTTCCAACAAATTTACCCCCAAATCCAGTACATTTCCAACAAGTTTCCAGACAATAACAAGTGACATAATAGTGTTGAATAACATCAAATGGGGGGGGGGCATAGTTTATTTTTTTAGGCCCATTTTTTTTGGGGGGGGGGGGGGGTAAAGTTACTTTTTTCTTCGAGTATTGCTGCAAAATTTTAGATTTTTTTTCCTAAGTTCTAAATATTTTAAGTCCATGTTTGGATTATCTGAAGTTAATTGCTTTTGGAAGATTTAGGTGTTCCACACAAGTAGCTATAAATTTAACAGCACTGGTCCTGAAAAGGACAGATTATAGGCAAGTGCAGTAGGTCTATTGCTACTGCTGCTTGGGCTAGGATAATTGTTGGGCAGGCTGGGGGTGGGCTAGCTGCCACTAAGGCTCTTGCAGCTGGGTGGCATGGAGGAGAGGCGGTGTGTTAATGTGGGTCACTTGGTGAAAACGGTTGTGGTATATCGATCTGCTTTTAGGTCATGACTGACTGTAAATCCCCCAAAAAGCTATAGAGTCCTGATATGTTGTGTGAACTTTCTTCACCGGTTGGAGATTCAACTGATGGTGAGTTGAAGTGCTTTATCAGGGTCAGTATACAAGTAATAGGTCTTGAAGGCCCGGTTTGTTGGTTATCCACAACTACAAAGAAAGTTGGCTGCCCTCTGGGTTGCTGCTGTCCTTTGGGGTGCCACTTGACTCTGCTGAGCTTGTTGGATGAATGCTAGGAAACTACACTGGGACTTGCAACTGAAGGCTGTTGTGTGGTGTCTAATCGCATGCTGATCTCCATGCTATCCATATCCGTAGAACCTCTGAGATGTTGTGTGCTGAAGCAGCAGATGCACTGGCACCTAGGGCTGGGACTTGTAGCCTGAATATTTGCCGAGTCCCTTGCATCTGATGGGTGTCTTCAAGAAGTTAAATTTGTCCTGAATCCAGTTCTGCCTCTCTGTTATTTTTTGGAGCATGGCCACACTTGGATTGGGTGAGTTTTCTGTAGTGAGTCCTTTGGGATTCAAACAAAGTCTTTCGTTTTTTCAAAGACAGGTTATAATCCTTGACAAAGTTCACAATGACCTCATCATCTGAGTCTATTAAGTAAATGTAAATGTTTGTCATATGTGAATTTCTCGTGACTGGATTGCAATTGAGATGTGCCCAGCTCTCCTCCAGCCTCTGTGTCCATTTCACTGTCACTCCTCTCAGTTCTTGGTTACTTTTCGGCTACTGCCTCCTCTATTGACTATGGAGTTTCCTCCCTTCTAGCTTCCTCCATCTCCCTCTCTCCACTCTGTTGTTTCTGTGCCTTCCTCCCTTTCTCTGTTCTCTCTCCTCCCTCCTCTTCCGTATGTCAGCAGCTGTATCCCGCAATTCAAGCTCTGTAGGTGTGTCTGTGGAAACTTCTATCTTCCTCACATTCCTTCTGCCCTTTGTATGACCCATCTTAAAAATCCAATAAAAGCAGCAATTGTAAAAAACAAAAGCATATCAGCAAATCAGCCCAACTTGTATCTCAACACTATCTCATAAGTTAATTTATAAAAAAGACAAAAGCCTGTCTAACGGTGCCAAGTGTAATCGATCAGATGCCAGATATCAAATGATAAATTGCAATTTGACTCGCCTTATTTAAACAGAATATAGACAAAGATTGCATACCTGACAAGTCATGGGTCGGTAAAATGAAGCCTACACATCCTGTCCTACACATTTCCTGGCATGTCTGTTGCTGTAACCTCCTTGTCAGTTTCTTTTTACAGCTTGTCGTGGTTTGTTCCCAGCTTGTCCTGCTGAGATGTTACCCACTCTGCAGTCAAAGACTTGGTCACTTTTTGTCAAGACAGGAAGTGACCAAGTCGGGTCGGGGATGTTTACGACAGGCTGGTTTCCTTTCAAGTACATTCTGTTGTGTCTACTGCCTGTAATGGAGTGGTGTCCAGGGCCGGGATTCACAGAAGGTCTTAAGCAAAAAATTGTCATAACTTTAAGAGAAAAGTCTTAACTGTGCAAGAATTTTGTCATAAAGTTAAGACTTTTTTTTTTTTGCTTAGACAAAATGGGATTCACTAAAGGTCTTAGATAAAAATTTGTCTTAGATTTTCTCATAACTTTAAGACCACTGCAGGGCAGACTTAAGACAATTTTAAAATATTCCATTGCATGTATTTACATTTTACCCTTTGTTAAGCCAACAAAATATATACTATGGGGATCTATACTTCCTATAAAAGTAATTTCTGTGGATTGTAATAAAAATTTACATAATTTAATTACCTATAAATTTCCACGTTTTACCTTCTTGTGGTAAAAATATTGTCATAAAAATAGCTGACTCACAATAAAACACAAATACCACTATTTTTACATAATTTTGCAAAGAAAAAGTAACAAATCTGTTTTATAATTTTAAAGAGCATGTTTGGTGTATTTATTGATAAAAAATATTTTTGTTTTACTAAGATTAGTTAATTTAAATTCAAAATAGTTAAGACTTTTTGCACAAATTTTGTCTCAGCTAGGATTTTGCTAAGCACTTTTTGTGAATCCCAATTTAAGAGAAATCTTAGCTAAGACAAAAGTCATAACTTTAAGATTTATCTTAGCAAAACAATTGCCTAAACTTAAGACCTTTTGTGAATCCCAGCCCAGGTACTGAACCGCGACAGGCCAGCAAATGCTTCCAGACAATATGGTTACAGTACAGGACAAGACGGGAAGTGTGTCTGACAAGGCGTAGAGACATGACAGGAAGGTTACCAGATGAACAGAGCCAAGGTACGGATCAAGAGTTGGGGAGGGTCAGCTAAATATCAAACATTTTTAATATGGTCCATCGCAACAAGCCAGGAAACTACAACCGATCCTTACTGACTCTGTAAACATTGTTCCTTAACTTGTATCCAGTATTAGGCGGAATATAGAATAATTTAAAAAGCTGAATTTTGAATATATTACACATAAGAACAGTATTCACTGATTTCTTTTTTATAATGGGACATTCATATCTGGATCAAAATTTTGTACCAATCAATACAATCATATTAGTAACAAAATATTATATCTTCCTATGTTCTACTCAAAATAGGAGAATCCACTTTAATATTTTACAATGAACAATAAAAAAAATGTATAAAGAATTTTTCTGTCAAAAATTCGATCAAATTTTGTATCTTTTAGCAGAACATAGGATAAGTAGAAACTGATGGAATAATAAAATTTCAGATAAATTTTTTTTTATCTCTCTGTAGCTCTTTGTAAAATAAAAACCAGAATATTATTACTGTTTTATATTGTGTGACTTATGGAACTATGTGTTTTATTCTACTGATGAAATGACTTTCAAATGTGTCAAATAAGTAATATATTCAAACATTTTATCTTCTATTATATTTAGTGTGTGAAGTGTCAGTTGTTTTTTTATGATTGTAACAAGCCAGAGTAGCCTTTTCCTGCACTGTGCTTGGTTACAGGGAACCAATAGCAAATAAAAAATTAAAACAAATTGAGCCTTGAACAAGGCTATTGTTATAACATAGCATCTTAGCTTCAGTGTTGCTACAAACAATGCTTCAATATCCGTGTTTCATGCACGTGTAAGGACCTGATTGCACGGAAAGTAGGTTTTCAAGCAGAAAACGGAAAAATAGACTTTTTTTGCTCCTTAAATAAATTTCAGATGAAGGCACTTGGTCCCGGAAAAAGCACCTGATGATTTGCCTTCCCACTTCAAAAGCCACTCCAGCAAGGCCAAGAACTGGATGGAGTTTGTTTACAGCAAACTTGGGCATTTGTCCATAACAAACATGTGTGACATTTAACAGAGCCAGTATCCGGAAAGTCGCCCACTATGTTACTCTGTGGTTGGTTTTTTTATAATGTGAAACTTATGTTGTGGTTGTGTCACATATGGAGAACCTCAGCACCTGTCACCTCAATGTGTCATGACATTAGATATTACCTAAAACAACAGGAACAAAGGAGACAAAAATAGTGAACACGGAGAACTAACTACTTAGATGTGGACATAAATAGCCCTAATGTTTTAACAAGGTGGAATACAATGACAGGAAATGTGGGATGTGATTTGCTACACCAATCACAAGCAGTCTAATGTTATTACATCAACACAGCTAGCAGGGGGTGGCGACAGGTGATAACATAACATTAACTTCTTCAGTGTATTTTTTTGGTAAAAATAAGAAAATAATAGTCGTTGTTGTTCATCACGACAAGTAGAATTAGTGGCCATTATCCCTATTAATCCTAGTGTCTTATTATGCCGGGTTATTGCTTCTTTACAATCCAGTTATATGGGCATCTTTCAAGAGCAAGGAATCACATCTTATCAGACTTGCCTTCCCATTATTGTATCCACCGGATAGCATCCGGTGGATACTATGGGTTTGACTTCGTTACGCCGCCGCCGCAGTGTGTAGAGAGATTTCTCCGTTACCGCTCTAACGAAAAAAATATTATAGCTAGTCTTCTCAAATTTGCAGGATATATTCATAGCCATAAAATCTTGCCTGGGAATATTTTTGGCCTCATTTTGAAAAACAAGATGGCCGCCACGGCCGTTTTTCGACTTTAAACAAGGACTTTTGGTGGCCCTCTAGAGCAAAGGGTATTATAGGTAGAGATCTCAAATTCATAGGATATGTTCCTCATTATAAAATCTTGACTGGGAGCATTTTTGGCCTCATTTTGAAAAACAAGATGGCCGCCACAGGCGTTTCTTTGCAGTCATGAAAAGTGCTTATATCTCCCTTATTATTGGTCCTAGAGGTTTGGGATGATAAACCAACCTATAGGAAATCATGGGCTGGGAATCTTTTGGTGTGGTCAGATTTGACCTTGGACCCCTCCTTCAAGGTCAAACGAGGATAGCCAAACTTAAAAGTGCTTATAACTCGCTTATTATTGGTCCTAGAGGTTTGGGATGGTGAACCAACCTATAGGAAATCATGGGCTGGGAATCTTTTGGTGTGGTCGGATTTGACCTTGGACCCCTCCTTCAAGGTCAAACGAGGATAGCCAAACTTAAAAGTGCTTATAACTCGCTTATTATTGGTCCTAGAGGTTTGGGATGGTAAACCAACCTATTGGAAATCATGGGCTGGGAATCTTTTGGTGTGGTCGTATTTGACCTTGGACCCCTCCTTCAAGGTCAAACGAGCATAGCCAAACTTAAAAGTGCTTATAACTTGCTTATTATTGGTCCTAGAGGTTTGGGATGGTAAACCAACCTATAGGAAATCATGGGCCGGGACTCTTTTGGTGTGGTCGGATTTGACTTTGGACCCCTCCTTCAAGGTCAAATGGGGATAGCCAAACTTAAAACTGCTTATAACTCGCTTATTATTGGTCCTAGAGGTTTGGGATGGTAAACCAACCTACAGGAAATCATGGGCTGGGAGTCTTTTGGTGTGGTTGGATTTGGTGTTGGACTCCTCCTTCAAGGTTAAATGAGGATAGCCAAACTAAAAAGTGCTTATAACTCGCTTATTATTGGTCCTAGAAGTTTGAGATGGTAAACCAACCTAGAGGAAATCATGGGCTGGGAGTCTTTTGGTGTGATCGGATTTGACCTTGGACCCCTCCTTCAAGGTCAAACGAGCACAGCCAAACTTAAATGTGCTTATAGCGCGCTTATTATTGGTCCTAGAGGTTTGAGATGGTAAACTAACCTATAGAAAATCATGGGCTGGGAATCTTTTGATGTGGTCAGATTTGACCTTGGACTCCTCCTTCAAGGTCAAACGAGCATAGCCAAACTTGAAAGTGCTTATAACTCGCTTATTATCGGTCCTAGAGGTTTGAGATGGTAAACCAAACTATAGGAAATCATGTGCTGGGAATCTATTGCTGTGGTCGGATTTGACCTTGGACCGTCCATCAAGGTCAAATGAGGATAGCCAAACTTAAAAGTGCTTATAATTCGCTTATTATTGGTCCTAGAGCTTTGGAATGGTAAACCAAAATCTAGGAAATCATGGGCTGGGAATCTTTTGGTGTGATCGGATTTGACCTTTGGCCTCTCTTTCAATGTCAAATGAGGATTGCCAAAATTAGTGTTTATATCTTGCTTATTCGTATCCCTTGGGGCTAGAGGTTTGCAGTGTCACACCAACCTATAGGAAATCATGGGCTAAGAATCTTTTGATATGGTCAGATTTCACCTTGGGCTTCTCCTTCAAGGTTAAGCGATGTTAGAATGGCTTTGGTGAGTTTTCTTCTGGTGGATACAATTTGCATCGGTTCTCCAATGCGATAGGTCTAGTTATGGTTGTCATCCTTGGTGGATGATGTTTGTAATGTGAACCTTCCTTGCTATTTAAGTTCCAGGGCAATCAGCTCACCATCCATTTGAGACAATATATTCAAATCAAACAACATCCTCTTGTTAAGCTGGTCTGGTGGTTCACAATGTATAATCTTGGATCAACTAGTATGGGATGCTCTCCACCACCATACAAACTACCTCTGATGACATGACTTATGGAATGTGTTGAAAGAGACGTTTAACCCAAATTATGTATAATCAACCCAGTGCAGACCTGAAACTCTCCTATTGTCAAATACCCCAAACAAAACTCTGACATGAAGCTTTTCGACCACAAATATCCACTCCCGAAACTTCAAAACTTACTCTCCTGGCTTCATACGATTACCAAGAACCACCTTCCAGCAGAAAATAGAAGACTGCATCAGTAAACATAGATCTCTGTTTTAGGCTGTATAATTTGCTGGTATTTATTCAAAAATGGCTTTTGTAAGCTGAAAACATTGTCAGTCCATAACAAAACCTCTACAATCTGCCCCCTAAAGAAGGAGATATTTGCCAGTCAGCCCATCACTCAGTGAATACACAAACCAGACACTGTCATTTGGGTTCATTTCTCTTTTCTCTCTAATTGCGGCTGTTTAGCTACTAATGTGACGGGGCCCGGTGGACTGCTGCGAGTGACAAATTGACACTACCACCTCGTTAGTACAAATTACACCTGGCCATCACTTCTGATAGATCTTTCAGAGCATGTCTGTGTGAAATGAACGGAAGTCTTAACCTTCATGAAGGCTCCTATTTCAGAAAACACTTAGTCCATACATATCAGTGTTTTATTTTTTTATTCGGGGTTTTACGTCGCTTTCAACACTGTACAGGTCACATCACGACGAGTAGTTGGAAGGGCAGAGGAAACCAGTACATACAGGTGGTCAAGGTCTTGCAGTGTAAACTGCCGACCAACAGCAAGCAATTACCAGCTTTCTCACTTGAGGTCGGGCCAGGATTTGAACTCTGATGTCAGAGGTGGGAGGCGAGGGTGTTACCACTCTGCCACCATGGCCCCCTCATGCACGTCAGTGAGAATTTAAGCAAACACTTAGCCTTTCAAAGGATCCAATGTTTAATTAGTAAACCAATATACATAATGTTTTCATAAAAATCGTATACACATTTTTAACTGTTTCTGCTGATTTGTGACGAGAAAATGTGGACAAAACCATTCAACTATCTAACATTATATTACATGCGACCATAACTTGTATTGATTGATTTGGTTTTGAGCAGGTCTGTAAGTCTCTGACTCTTTTCCTACTTTCTGTTTACAGTAAGAGAACATTGTTGTCATTTGTCATTGGAGGAAAAGCATGGAATGCATGGAAACAACCAGAAACTACCATTGTGGTATAAGTACTCTCTGGTACACCCGAAAGAAGGAGGGGTATGACCGCAAACAAAATGTGGAACGAAGTTGGGACACTGGGTTCAAACTATTGGTAAAAACCCCAGACATTGGCCTAAAACAGGGACTTTCGGAAATCAAGCCTTCCAGCCTTAAACTAAACTTTGTCTGAACTGGACAGGTTAATTGTCATGATCCATGTGTTTTCTTTTGCAGACAAGTATCTTTATGGAATTGCAAAAGGTTATTATTACCATGTCATGAAGCATGCATTGAACATTTTTTAAATTAATTGTGACATTTGAGAAACATGAGTCTAAAGTGAGATTGCCCTGTTTTAGATGTGTGGTTATAGTCACAAGGGTTTGTTTAATTCAAAGAATGGATCAAAATGGGAATCAGAGCTTACAAAGTCCCAGCATTATCACATAAGACAAGAACACATTTGGAGTCTCTTACATCCCATCGTACGTGCACATACGTCCTGGTTACAGAGAAAAATCGGCGGATTTGCAAGGCACACTTAAGGTACACTTGTGAATTTATAACAGAATCTCAAGGTCACACAGACCACGCACTGAAAATTGACATGCACATTTTCTCTGCGTGCATGCAGTATGTCTATAAACACATCCATATCTCAAGGGTAACTTACGAGAGACTTGCACACGTGCATTCTCCTTGCTAGTGCAGTAGGTTCTCCCTATTTACTTCTACTGTTTGCACATGCTGTAAGATACCCTGACGTGTACTTTGCATGTATATAAACCCACTGTGGGGCCTGTAGCTAGTCACAATCTGTTCTTTAATGTTCATGTATTGATACACTTGTTGGGAAAACACACCCTGTTTGCATGTGCAAATCCCCGTTCCCCCACTACCAGGCTACGTTCATATTTTTCAACAATATTTGCAGCACACTTACGTGTGTATACATGTATGATGGGATGTAAGAGAAGCTTTATGAGAGACTTGCGCATGTGCATTTTCCTTGCAAGTGTTGCAAGGTCTCCCCATTCACTTGCAGGGTTTGCACGTGCTGTACAATACACTCGCGTGTACCTTGCATCCATATTAACCCACTGTTGGATCTGTTGCTAGTAGCAGTCTGTTCTTTAATGTTCAAGTACTGACACTCCTGTCAGAAAAATATTCCTTGTTTGCACGTGCAAATCTCTGCTACCCCACTACTAGGCTACGTTCATATTTTTCAACAATATTTGCAGCACACATATGTGTATATACACGTAGGATGGGATGTAAGAGAAGCTTCAACTCTGTGGTTACTGGTTCTAATCTGGGACATGCTAGACTCATGAGTTGAGTGGCAAGACGTCCCGGTGAGACATCACTTGTGTTGAAATGATGTTTATCAAAAACTTTTATTTTCTACAGAACAATAGAAGGGCCAGCATGAATGATGTTTTTCTATTCGTCAATTTAGTAACTCAATATATTGACTTGGCTGTCTTGATTCAAGGACTTACTAACTCGATAATTGACTAAACTATCTGAATTTATTGACTTAGTATCTCGATAAATTGACTCAGAAGCCTTGAGTTGGACCAAACATGGAGTCATCTGCCATATTTTGGGTTACAAGTTAGGGATGCTAACTTGATATATGCTTAACCATGTACTGTTCACAGATAAATGTTAGCCCTACTAGAGTCTGTCATCTCATGGAGATTAAGTGCTATAAAAGTATTCTTACTGTATCACATTTTATTGATTATTATTTAACTTTGGACTGAGTTTGCAGGGCTCAAGGTTTAAGGGGTCAATTTGCCGAGGGCTGATTTGAAATAATTCCCTGTATCTCCCTCATTTTTCAGGGGGATCCAGCTTTAAATGGGGGGTGGGGTCATGTTTCCGTGGCAGGCGTGATCCAATGCAGGATGTTCAATGTTTCAATGTTGAAACCCCCGGATCTGCTAGTGTTAGAGTTTTGGGATGTGAAGACATTTTGTTGGTAATTATGTTGCTTGAATCTTTTGATGGGTTCACATTTGACCTTGGACCCCTTCAAGCCCTAGTGTGGTCTTTGATAGTTATAATACCTACACCTCATGAAGTGTTCCTTGAAAATGGCGCTTATTTGTTTTCATGTTGAGTTTCCCCTCTGCCGCCCCTGCCGCATTATTGTCTCCCTTGAATATCTCCCTTGTTAGTGGGAAGCTTTTTGGCAGTTTTATATGTTGCATGGGATAATTTTTCCACATGTTAATTTTGGATCTTTGACCTTTATAAAGGTCACATGATCAAAAGTAAGTTCTTTTAGGGTTCTCCGTCTTGTCAACAGCGCTCGGCAAAACTAGGAGGCTACTATTTTGAATATATGTCAATACTACAAAATCTCGAACTGATTACATCTTAGGAGTGATTGGGCT
This sequence comes from Sabellastarte sp. h YS-2021, assembly GCA_964017235.1. NCBI lineage: Eukaryota > Metazoa > Annelida > Polychaeta > Sabellida > Sabellidae > Sabellastarte > Sabellastarte sp. h YS-2021. Next base: position 25,591,723 of record OZ024929.1, on the reverse strand, counting down.
ATAATTAGCCCAGTTATGAGCATTTTTGATACAAGGTAGTAATCAGAAACCTTAAATTCATCGGACCCCCTGTTATCCCCTTATCTCTTACATTTTTTTAACTTTATGAATTGTTTTATTGTAACTTTTATATGTATTTGTGTGGTGTGTGATATAACTGTGATATAAGTTAATGGTAACTTGGTAAATTTTAAGTTGATGGCAACAATATTTATATAGTAATTTCATGATCCAAGTTAAGACTTCACTCTGATATTTAGTATTATAAGATATTCATTTACTTGTATTTATGATTAATTTAGTCAAGAGTATATTAACATCTGGTATTAACTCTGACATTTAATATTATAAGACATCAATTTACTTGTATTTTAGTAACAAAAGACTGACTAACGTGGCAACTAACGTGTGTTTACTGACATTAAACCATTTACATAATCTTTAAACAGGTGTAACAATCGTCTACTACGAGAAAAACAATATGTCGGCTTTTCACTCTGCTTCGTGATATTTATTTTTCTAATGCTATTTATGCCTCTTGTACCATATATTTCTTAAAATAAACCACATTTTCATTCTTATAGGGTGTTTGTCTACTGAATTAAGTGAACTTCACAATTTTTGTGAAAAACGTTGCCTATGACCTTTAATAGCTAGTATTGTATATTTTATTATTTTACATATTTATATTCTGTGTATATAATAAAAAGGTAACCCTCCTGTGTGGTTTACTGTTGTTTTGGGGGACATTGGCGACTGTGGCTTTTGTCTCATTTATTATTGTTTTTACAGGTTTTGAATGTATTGGGAGGTAGTAGGAACCGGTGCGCAGAAAAAAGCTTGGTGGAAAAAATGATGGTAGAAAGAAAGCCTGGTGGAAGAAAAGCCTGGTGGAAAGAAAGCTTGGTGTGTTTTGAAAAACATGGAAAAAAGCCTAGTGTTTCTTTTTTTTCTGTACACATCAAGATTAATGATAAAGTAGAAATAAAACATTAATTTATTATAATCATTTGATTCAGATGGTTTATTATAGTCACACTCTCTCTTAAGAATCCCTTTAATGCAAGTTAATAAAAAAACACCATAGTACAGTTAAAAGGGAATGAAATACCTGCTCAGGTTTGGGTCTTGAACAGAGATTAAAACCTTTCATTATTGTCAAAGGGAATGAGAAGTCTTTGAAGTCCCACTGTGGACTTCAGCACAAAGAAATCTGACTAAAACAAGGGGCTGTATATAGTTGCAATTAGTAATTTAGGTGTTCCACCGTTAGCCTGGAAGTGGAAAACAAACTTTAGTTGCAAATCTAGAAACTCTTTATTGTAAGGTGATAAAAGAACACCAGAGCACACTTCAAATGGACCATTGTATCTACTCAGGATTGTCTCTTAAATATGGCAATACCTTCTCGCAATTAGTGACATACACATCCAACATTTTCCTGGGAATCCAACCATAATTGCATGTTTGGAAAAAAGTTTCATTTCCTTTAATGATATACTGACATAATTTTAAAACAACCTCTTAAAAAGCATAATAATTTTTACATATTTCTGTATTCTATATTGATAAAATAAATTGTACTAGAAAAATAATTTTTTTGTACCAGACACATTTTGTATACAAATGAATAAAATAATGTGTTAGTTTACTTCATCATTAATCTTGATATGTATCAAACCTAAAAAATACACCAGGCTTTTTCCCATCTTTTCCAAGATAGACCAGGCTTTCTTTCCACTGCCATTTTTTCAACAATGTTTTTTTTACCAGGCTTTTTTCCCCTGATTCGTAGGAACCATGTGCAGGGATTTTAGAAAGGTGATTATGCTTCAAACTGCGGTCAGAACATCTCAGATTCATTGTTTTTGGCTCTTTCATTACTATTTTTACTAGTATTGGGAGGTAGTAGGAATCGAATCAAATCGGCCCCCTATAAAATAATTTATGGTCAAATCGGCCCCCTAGATATAGATAGATAAGTGTACATATGATTTATGTTTTTTTTTCACAACAACCCATATACATTGGGGTTATCTGTGAGATAAAATTATAAAATTAATAATTATCATAGTAATAATATTAATTATTTGTATTAAATTGTGGAGATACCAACTATAATGCCTATATTGTTCTCTTTGATGCCTACAAGGGGGAGATGATATAATCCTCTGCATGGCCATCAAAGGGAACATCACCTTTTAATGCCTAATACTGTTTGTTTAACACTTAAGCTAGTAACCTTGTAAGGACAGCAAACTGCCACAGAGAAAGGTCACGCCCCAAACATCCACAGTCACCTGATTTTGAGATAGAGAACATATCCCAGAAAACTTCCTCAGAGATGATCTCAGTGTCCAAGGAAAGCGACCTCTTTGCCACAGATAAGATGTTACAGCTTCTCCCAAGGGGCAAAACCTGGTATATGGATGGTACATTCAAGGTGGTCAGGGCCCCATTCACACAACTATACTCCATCCATGCATTTCTTCAGAAGGTAGGTGACACCAAACAAGTGCCTCTGTTATTTGTTTTGATGTCAACTAGAAACAGGAGGGACTATAAGGATATGCTAAGATCTGTTCGGCAACTTCTGCCCGGGGAGCCATCTGTAAAGAGGCTAGTGATGGACTTTGAGATGGCTATCTGGAAAGCTGCTGAGTCTGTTTTACCTGAGGCTGAAAGAAAGGGATGTGCCTTCCATTGGGCAAATGCTGTGGTGGCATATATAAAGTCTTTCTGACTGCTTCCAGCCTACTACAATGATAGACCAACCAACAGATACTGCAGAAGACTCATTGCTCTTCCCTTCCTACCAGAAGAGCATATACCAACTATGCTTCAAGAACTGGCCGGAGATGCTTCTACAAGCCAATTACGGATGTTAGTGGACTACATACAAAGAACATGGATTGACAGTGATGTTTGGGATCCAGCATCTTGGAGTGTCTTTCTTCAAGCCATCCGTACAAATAATGATGTAGAAAGCTGGCACCGAAGACTGAACTCAAATGCCCATGGCAACCAATTGAATCTATACCTGTTGATTGACCTTCTGTGGGAGGAGTCACAGTTTATTAAGTTACAGGTAACACTCCTTTCAGCCAAGAAACTAAAGAGGGAGAAAGGGAAGAGGCAAAGAAGAAGGTCAGGAGAATGTATGCCTCCAAGACCCTCAGAAAATTCTGATAATTAGACTTACTTCTTTTGTTAATATATGTGGTACTTGTTTTCTTGTTTCCAGCTTAGTGTGTCTTAGTGTGTTTATTGTAAATAAATAGATGTGATGCTTGTTTTTCCGCTTGGTGCTTCTTAGTGTGTTTACTGTAAATAAATATGTGATGCTTTTCATGCTTGTTTTTAACTTGGGGGATGATTTTTTTAGGGGGCCAATTTGGCGAGGGCCGACTTTTTTAGGGGGCCGATTTGCCAAGGGCTGATTTGGTAAAGGGCCGATTTGTCCAGCTCCTGTAGGAAACCATATGCAGGTAGTTAAGAAAGACAGCTTTACCCCTGCCGCCCATAGATCAAACTGGGGTCATAAAATTGTAAATATTTTTCTTTTTCATTTTTATCTCCTTTATTATTGCTTTTAGGGCCTTAACATGTATTTAGAAGTAATAGGAAACCATATACAAAGAGTCTAAAAATCCACTCAGATTTATCCCTGGCCCTCCTTGTGGGTCAAACTGGGGTCATAAAATCACAGATTTTGTGTTTTTGCCTTTTATCTCCTTTGTTACTGCTTTTATAACTTTTGAATTTATTCAAGGGTAATTGCAAAAAAATACAGGGATTTTAGAAAGCTGGTAAGGTTTACTCCTTGCCCGTGGGTCAAACTGGAGACATAAAATTGCAGATTTTGTGTTTTGCCCCCCCCCCCCCCCCCCCCCTTATTATGGCTTTTACAAATTTTGGATGCAATAGGAGGTAATAAGAAACATTATACAGGGGCTGGCCAGATTTACCCTCTGACCCCCTAAGGAGTGAAACTTGGGTCATAAAATGCAGATTTTGTGGTTTTGGTTTATCTCCTTTATTTTTTACAACTTTTCAATGTATTGGGAGGTGACAGCAAATCATACACATGGAGTCTATAAAGCTCGTCATATTTACCCCTGGCCCTCCCTTATGGGTCAAACTGGAATCATAAGGTCACAGATTTTGTGTTTTTTGGTTATATCTCATTTATTACTGCTTTTATGCAATGTTTATCTCACTGTATATTTGTGTCCAAATAGTATATTGGTCGAGATAGTAAAATCCCTGTATACATGTTCGCTGATATTAACCCTCTGCAATTAATAATGGATGACACGCCCGTAATAAAATCTGTTTTATTATCAAATATGAAATTATTAATAACAATAAAATAGTTAGAATAGGAGTAATACCCTCAAAACCATGGTATACACAGAATTTTACCATGGTTTGAGGTTATAAACCCAAAGGCGAACCATGGTTGTCAGGGATTCCGATATTAGTGACCCTAATGATAATTTTTGTAGGTGGATTTCAGCACTTTCCTGCAGGTTTATATCCCAGTGAGCATTTCATATGTTTATAAATGTTTATAGACATACACATTGAAAGGTTGATATTAGGTTTAAAAATGAAAATGACTTAAACGTTTAGATTTAAAATGTTTATAAACATTTATTTTGTAAATGTATATCAATGTTAGTATTTGCAATGTATATAAACGTTGAGGAATTAAAAAAATTTTAATGTTTATTAATGTTTCTTTATACAAATATCATCAATGCAGCATAAGTTTAAATACAAAAAGTACAAATAACATCATAAAGAAGGGCTCTCAAAGCATGAGAATATCATTTTTATGTCTAAACTTGAGAGATAGCGGCTTCAAAATTGAGCGCTCATTCAATTCCTATTATTGGGTGTTATATGTTGAATAATTATTTTATAAGTTCCTTAAAATCCCCTATTATTGCTCACCGCCATCTTTGATGACACCTAAACATTTATAAACATAAAATAAATGTGAATTAAAATGAATATTGGAAATTTTTCTAATGTTCCTAAACATCAGTTTGATGTATGAAAGAACCTATTAATGGTAATACCTCAACCATTAAAATGTGGGATAAGTTTAAGTTTACATTAAAATCAATATTTATCAAATTTCATGGCTAATAATTTAAATCAATGATAATTAATGTAAATAAACATTTCAATGTTGACGTACATACATATTCGTATATTTATTTGGAAGGTTTCAAATTAACCACTCTAGTTAGAAAACCTAATGATTTTGGTCTTGTGTTTTACATTTAATAGGAGTGTATCTTAAAATATGTAAATCAACATCAGACATTTTTATTGACATTTGTTAATATATGACAAGGTTCATCAATGTCAGTAAATGTACAACATTAATAAATGTATTTAAACAGTCATATTTATTAATAAATGCATTTAAACAGCCAAATGTTGCTTTACATTTCAATTTTATATTTTCTTTAAGTAAATTAATGGCAGTATCTGAAAAATTAATTATATTTAAACAAACATTTTGACAGTATTAATCACAAAGTGAAAGTAGTGGGCCCAACCTTCAAATCATAAATTCATGAAATGTTATTTAAAAACTTGTACGTTAATCATTTTCTAAGTCAACATTTCATATGTTTATAAATGTTTATGAACATACCTATTCAAAGGTTGATATTTGGTTTAAAAATGAAAACAGGCATAAACATTTAGATTCAATACGTTTATCAACATTTCTTTCACAAACATATATCAATATTTATAAATGTTACTGGTTAAAATACAATGTTTATTGAGGTTTATAATATAAACCTTTTTGTATGTTGATAAATTAAAATTTGTATGAATGTACCCATGCAGTTAAAATTTTACACATTTTGAATAATATAGTTGTGCATCTTGAATTGTCACAATCAATCACATTTTTTAAATTCATAGCTGTATACTTTGATTGTGATCATAAAGGTTGATTAATGCTTGTTGCTGTAAATCTTCATCATTTTATGTACATGCACATTTAAATTGCTCAATGAATGTTTAGTATTGCTTGCATAATTTTATATGATTTTGACAGGCCATAAGACATTACAATCTTTTTCTTTCAATTAAGTAAAACAAGAAACACAAGTGCAATTACATGGCAATATCTATGGGCCAATATTAAAGGAATGTCTCTATTCTTTTAAGCTCAGAGATGCTTGCAGGCAATTAATTAACACACTGTTATTGTACTTTATTTGTTTCTTCCATGGTTTTAAGGGTCTTGTTTAAAGAGTACCAAAATAATAACTTCCTGCAGGTGGTCAGATAAGGTTAATAAAGTGTGTGCCTGATACAATATACACTTATGTAATTATATTTCGACTTTTATTGAAATTATTCTGAAAAGTCTCATCAGAGGCAATGATCCAAATGTGGAGTCCCTGAAGTACTTTTTGGTTGTAGTGGTAGAACTGGTACAGATTTTCTTGTCCTGTAACTGTACCTGGGACTGGGTTGATACTAATTTTTATCATTCTGGGTAAAAACTGTAACAATAGCATATTTTGATTAGTATTATTAATAGGCGAATAACCTATTAGTAATACTTTAGGTGGCTATTTCTTGTGCAATCAAATACTTTTATGCAGTAGTGAGTATGGGTTGCTCATTTCCTTGCCTTTGTTTAGGCTTTTTAGAGGTTCTACTAATTTCGATTAGACAGCCAAATGATTCATTATAATTTTTGTTTATATGCTTATATAGAGTATTTAAACCCATGGTGTTTTTAAATCTTTATTGAAAGACATAAGATCTAGTTAGATTCATTTTATTTCACATTATAATGAATATTTATGTAGTAGGTTTTATTGAGCCATTGTAATATTTTACAAAATATAAAGGTATATCAACTATCTACTCCTGTGAATAAATGGTTGTTTAATTGTTTTTAGTAATAAATAAAATAATTTCAAAACATTTATTGGTTGTTTTTTATCAGGTGTTTATAAATTAATACAGTTTATGATTCTAAAACTTGGTGGTCCTATAAGACCATCCTTCTGGTTTGGGTGGTGGTAGTTTGATCACTCTGGGTGATGTTACTAATGTTGGCCTTGTGGCCTTACGACTGCAAATGGCCTCGTATGTCTCATTGTCCACAGTTAAAGCTGAAGGTTTTTTAAGCTTTGGATTGGGGACTTGGGCTCAGGAGCTGCTGATTTTGATTTCTGGTCTGGTAAATATGGATGTTTTCCTGGCTTTTTTGAAGTCAGTGGGGCTCTGTGGGATAGTTTCCCTCCTAAATTTGGCCATCCATTTCATATGTGCCGACTTGTTGGGGAGTGACATTTTATGCCTGTCCTCCCTTGATGTAGATGGTTTACTGTAGTTAGGGTCAGTGTTCCTGATAGCATCCTTAATTATGTAGGATTGGCGTTGGAGTATGAGTTGTTCTTCATAAGTGCAATCCTTGCATTGTGAACTATCAGTTTGAGATTCCCTAGTTTTCATGGCGACCAGTGGAATACAACCTAATTGTGAAGTCGGCTTTTTTGCTGATCTTCAAGAACTCTTTGATGTTCTGGGGTGTATGATGAGTTGTTAGGAATGTTTGGCTAGTGTTCCTAATGTCTAGTATGCCTAGTGGCGATGTGTTGCAATTTTTGTTTGCATCAGGACATTGTGTTTTGTCAGTTATGGTGCTCCTTGAAATTAACTGAGGGCTATCATCTTCACTGAGTGCTAGGTCGTTTCTCAGTATTTGTTCCCAATCAGTAGATCCCTCTAATACTCTGGTAGTGGTATTGATATCGAACCTGGCTTGGGGGTTCTCCTTATGGGATGGGTGTTCGCAACAGGTTTGGGTGTGGAGGTTTTACCTTGGGCAACCCTATCAATATTTTCTGGGCCTTGTTGTAGGATTACAGGCTGGTGGCAGTGTATCCTGTGTTTGAGGAAGTCAGTGTTCCTCATATAAGCCTTCTGGCAGTGTCCACAGATGTACCTTTGATTTAAATGTACAGAGTTAATATGCCTCCTTAGGCTTGATTTGTTTTTGTAGGTGTTACTACAGTCATTGCACTTGAATCTTTCACACTCCATATTAAACCACTTTTGATCATAAGATGGTTTGGTATGGTTACTGTATTGCTTAGAAATTTTAATGATGTCATATGCTTTCCTAAGTGTCATATTCATACGACGTCATTTAGTTTATGATGTCATGTGTATTGTAAGCTGTATTCTACTGTCAATATTATGATATAATATTTAAATAATAAATATAATAATTATTTTTAAATAATTTATTTTGTTTTTTTTTCATAAAATAATTTTTATAATTATAATAGGTTATGGTTTTATAATTATGTATGGCAATTCCGGTTGTCGGTCAATGTTGCCGTGTGTAATTTACATTTTTTCTTAATTATTTTTAGTTAGAAATTAATAGTTTTGTAAAATCTTTTTATGAGTATGTTCATAAAAATATTATTTTTGCATGGATATTTCATGCTTCTGGGAGGCTATGTTGTTTTATTTACGTAAATAACCTTTAGTTATTTAATAATATTATTTTTTGTTATATTAGTTAGTCTAAAATTTATTTTTCTTAAAATTGAAAAATATAGGTTATTCAACTCTATGTGTTAATTAATGTGATTTCTAGTGTTCTTATACGAATATATAAGACAAAGAAAAAGGGGGGGATTACTGAATGCTGAGTGAATCCAAATGATATCCATACAAATTGATATCACACAAATTGGTTGATGCCAATTGGGGCTAGACTGTGTAATTTGAATATCCAACTCAACTCAGTTCTCAGAGTGTCCATCAGAGTGTCCATTATTTCTGAAATGGCCATTTCAGAAATGATGGACACTCCCACAGAAATATGCAATTCTCTGTGCTGGAATGTTGTACACCAAAATTTGACCCATCCAACACAGCCAGGCGAAGGAGAACTGAGTTGAGTTGGATATTCAAATTACACAGTCTAGCCCCAATTGGCATCAACCAATTTGTGTGATTCTTTATGGATATCATTTAGATTCACTCAGCACTCAGAAATCCACCACCCCCTCCTTTTCTTTGTTTAAAGAGTAGTATGTTTTCTGATGCATATTATAACTGGATGTAATGAAAGAACATGTGCAGTGGCGCTATAAAAGCAATACTTATCTGTATAGGTTGATTAATGTTCGTTGGTGTAAATCAACATCATTTTACATACATGTACATTTAAATAGCTCAATGAATGTTCATTATTCTTTGCATAATATTACATTGTATAATTGTAACCATCCATAAGACAGATTTCTTCTTCCAATTAAGTAAAGCAAGAAAAACAAAAGCAATTACATGACAGTATCTATGGGCTAATAATATTAAAGACAGGTGTTTATTCTTTTAAACTCAGAGATGCTGAGAAGTTTAATATAACTATTTCTGAATTGTAATGTTTTTAAGAAATCTGTATATTTTCACTAATTTTTTAGCTAAACTATGTGTAAAGAAGATATATATTTTAAATATGAAATCAATGTGTTTTTTTCTTATCACAAGATTTCAAAAACATTTCTTTATGTTTTTAAACTGTAAAATGTTGATATTTCATCGATAAACTTTGTCAATGTTTACAAACGTTTATAAACATATGCAGTGCTCACTGGGATGTGCTCAGGCACTGCCTGTTTCAAATATGTCACTCCTTTGTGATTCACAGTTCAGGCATGTTGTCCGCTACTACTGAACACCAATTGTCTCCTTGGCCACCACCCTTATCACATTTCATGACTTATGATTTATACGTTATGTTTTGTATGGTGTGCCTTACATCTTCTAGTTTGGAGATTTAGCACTTGGACAGCTGAAACCTGTTGCAGTATTTTAGTGAATTCACCTCTTTTACTTCTTCATTTTGTCTAATGAACACATCTGATTAAGAATGTCATTCAAACGAGAATTGAGATTCTTTGGATCCGCTTTTGTTGTATAACAATCTGCTATTTTAGAATCCATCATTTGTTTGACATATTGCATGCAGACCCTAATTCCCATGCAATAGGAATTGCCTGAGTTGTGTGGTGAAATACATATGGGAATCAGAGTTTGAGGCGAGTTTAGGGTAACTCAGAAAAACACGGATTGTTGATAATCTTTATTAAATTACAGTGTTTACTAAACATGCGTAGATATAAACATGTAGGTGTTATATTTATTCCTGTTATTGTGGTAGTTAATCATGATAACTGTACCTCTGTCCTAATTATTTAATACACTCACCACGTTTGTATAGAAACAAAGCACCACTCCCACACAGGATTATGGGTTTACTACCGGATTACAAGGAATGCACTCAGCATATCCTGACTGTAATTGTTGAAAGGGTCGTAAAATATCAAGTGTGACTTCCACAAGAAGTGTAACACTTCAATATTCAATATGTGAGAGAAATGAATAGTTGTTAGGAATCACTGCAAGACATATTAGGATCACTACAGGAGAACTTTGTTTATTCGTGTTCGGGAGGGTGTTGGTGGTGGTTCCCTCTTTGTAACACCTACTGCAAATATTATAAATAACAAAGTGCAGTGAATGGACATACACCTCAATGTATAAATGTGCTTTGAATTAAACCACTGTGAGGTTTGCTAAAGAAAGAGTCCCTACAATAGTTTTACAGATTATGTCCCACCAGCCCTAATTAACTAACTGCTTCCAAACTGCTCCTGATGAAAAAGTGATATTTCTTTTGGTGTTGTAGAATTCTATGTAAACAATTGGCGGACCTGGGGCTGTGGTGGTAACACTCACATCCCACCTCTGGTGTCATGGGTTTAAAACCGTAAACCTAAGTGGCAAAGTTGTCTGTCAATATGCAGTGGTGTATAGTGCGATGGCTTGACTAATGCCTCCACCACATTACAGCCGCCTCATATCCGAGGTTTGGTGTATTTATAAAGTATGATGTGCATGGTCACTGATTGGACATGGTGTGTAACTGTGTAATAGTAGAATGACAGTAGTACAAACGTGTATCACCAAGAGACAATCTCCATTTACCTCCACTCATGTTATGTTGCCGTATTATACCAAAACACAGCCGAGTCACAACCTTATGTACACAGTGGACCACGCCTTCAGTTACTGTATGAAAAATATCATCTGCACATGCTCATGGTTAGATGTTCAGGGGTGGAAATTTTTTAACTTTTAGGACCTTAGGACGTGCAAGGAATTGGATGTTTCACCAATGTATGAAAGACAGTGGTATGGTGTAGAAACTACATCTAACTTGTATGCACTGTCTTCTGTCATCGCTTAAACTACAGAGCCATCACCAGGCCAGTATGCTTTTCAATGAAATCTAAGCATCACAGAAACTACAAAGAATTATGAGAATTTAACAAGACCTACATTTCACAATTGTTATATTAATATATTTATTTTTCAACTGTTCACATATTTATGTAAATAAATGTATTGTATACATACTATCAACTTCTACATATATATGTAAGTATGCATATTGTAAAATATATAGAAATCAAATTGTAAAGCAAAATTGTGCGTTGGTGTACATGGCCTCAGACACTACAGTTTCTGAGAGTGTTCCGGAAGGATTTCTAGTGAGAGAATGCAGTGTGGTGATCAACTCAATATGTACACCAAATGAAATGCCAACACTTGGGACCTTTTGAGTGATTGTTTGTGTGAACACTGAGTAACTACTGCAGATCTCATCATGGTAATAACTTGTCACATCAAAGGACACACAATGACAAATCACGGTGAACTCCCTGAACCCTTGAGAGTGACGTATACAGAGTCATATTACCACACACTATCATATGTGACCATATAGCCACGGTCATGTAACTGGATATATGGTCGTAAAAATGTCCAATATCAGGCAACATTTATTTCAGGCCCATAACTCGCCAGTATTGGGAAGGTGCTCTGTATATGTGAGTTTATTAAGTCTCTTGCAGTGTGTCCGACTTTATGGCACCAAGTCAAAAGGCAAGCATATTTTCTAAGTCTAATTCAAACCAACTTTTATTGTGCTTAATCTCCACTAAAAAGGCAAACTATATCAGAAAGGTGAGGAGCAATGGAGACCCAGGATTAGTAAAGAATCTATGGTGGATATGCATTGAGAAAGAGACAATGCTTAAGTTTCTTTTTGAATGAGGCAATAGAGAATGAAGTACAAACCTCATCAGAAAACCTATTCCACACTCTTGGTGTATCCATAGCAAAAGTGTAACAAAATACTTTGAATGATTTATGGATGGAGGAACAAAACTGTGCAACCACAAGAGGTTTACCATCATTTCAATAATAGTATTGTAAAGTATTGTACAAATTGGCATAGGCAGAAAAATATACACTAAAATATTTATGGTAACTATCTTGAAGAAACTTACAGACCAGTGAGTCAATTTTCAATACTATATTTAAAAGGCAACCAATACAATTTCTTGGGACTAGGAGTGAGTCTTGACGTCTATCTTGACATACATCTGATTGTATTTGATGAACTTCTGTCAGCACTCTTTTGAATGCATCACAACCTGCACACAGAGTGGGCTTGGAAAACTTCTGAAAGTAAATTGAAGTAGTCCAAATGACTACTAAAATGAGTACTGGACACAAGCAAAGTAGATACTTGAGTAACAAACTGTCAAACCTGTTAATATTTTATGTTGCGATAAACCAACCCATGCATACAGTTTGTATATGTTTCAAGAAGAAGAAATTAACAGATTCCAATGAGAGACACATATTATTGACAGACTCTGCCGGCTGAAATGGTATACCCAACCCAACAAGTTGAAAATGTTTAAAGCACCTTCTGCATAATATTTTATAATTATGAGTTTCTTTAGTTAAAAAGGATTTTTACAATACTATACTTTTATACAATGAGAAAATAAAAAAAATGAAACAAATCTTTAAAAATATTTTTGGTGTGTTTAAATTATAAGTCACTGGACAGATAAATAGTTATAAATAATTATAAATAGTCAATACATAATTAAAATCTTGAGTATTTATCTTTTTAATAATGGAATAAAAGGTACATAAAATCAGTTGGAATCACATCAGTATGGTTACTTATCGTCTAAACTCTTACATTATTCCAATCCTCAGTAGTCTTACAGAGATGTAAATATCCAAATTGTACCCGGATTAACCCAGCCCACAGAGTTAGTGTTCATTGATCAGTGAGTTATTGCCCCACCTCGCTATTATAATTCCTTATATCCTTGCACAAAACATCAATATGACAAATGCTGCAATTATTAGCTAAGTTTATGACCACAATCTATACAGCCATATGTAAATAAACATTCTTTGTAGTGATATTCTGGGGATGTGCCATCTAAAGTTTAAAATTTAGGGAAAATGTACATTTCAATCCAAAATATATATACTATTTTTAAAAAAAACATTTATTTGAACTATTTTAGCTAAATATTTCAGACAGTCATAACAAATTCCTATTGGATTTATCTCTTGAGTAAAAACTGGCCTTGAATTGCAATAAATTCTGGTAAATTTATCAAAAATTTAAATATTAGTTCTCGTACAGCATGTTCCACTCAAGAATTCATTGATTGTAGCTTATCATCATTAACAAATGCTAATCTGCGTCTTTTAAAATGTCCAGTAATGAGATTTGGACGTTTGGTACTTGTAAGACACAGTTTATGTCAAGTTACTATTATAACAACCAACCATTAACTGTCACCTTCAAATAGGGTTGTAATTTGACTATAAAGCTTTGTGATAATAAGCAATCTTTGTAAACAAACACGGATATTTATAGAACAGACTTGTTACTCATCCTCTCAGAGTTTCTGTGAAAATACTACCCCCACCAAGCCCATTAACTCCCCTCTCTTCCACTTTCTATAAATAACATGTGCATTGCGCCATAAAAGTCAGATGGGTTCAGTGCTGCTGAATGATGACTGTAAATAGAATCTATGCCACTCCCATAGCGGCCCAACTCAAACTCAGTTGTATTTTGCAAGATATTTCTCAATGAAACAATTTATTGCCCCTACATGGTCACAGATGGGAAGTGAATATATAGTCTCTCGAACAAAGAAACAAATATCTGGAAATTATATTTAATCAAAATATGATTACAGAGGCAGGTTTTCTGAAATGGGGTGTGGGGTTATCATAGGGTATGGATAGTCTGTGACATCTTGTACCTAGCCTTAGACATTTCATACCGATTAGCAGATAAAAGAAAAAAACCCTGATAGAAAGAAAACTGTATAAAAATAAGTAGAAAAACCTACCAGAAAAAACCCAAGGGGCATAAAAACAAACGAGACTTAAACTTTTATAATGCATTGGATGAAAGTACACAGTTGGACTAATTTTAATAAATTGCAAACAATTTACAACACTGAATGATACGTTCAAAAATATACAAGCACTGCTAAGTAATGTATATCAGATAACACAGTTATAACGTAATCATATGAATGACCAGATATAACATAATATAGGTAACTACCACACAGAAAAATCCAAATCTAAGGGGTCTTAGGTATTTTCAAACTCCCATAGAGTGTTTCCTGCTGGAGTTTTTTTTCCACTGTAGTTTTTTCCACATAGTTTTTCATGTCACACAGCTGGTACCAGTGATCAAGATAATATATTCTTTAGATTATAGAATACAATAACATTACGCTAAAAGAGCTGTTCCAATGAGTTGAATCTGTCAGGAACCTCCTGGAATTTTTTCTGTGAGCAAGCAAGGTGGGTGAATTTGAAAGGAATCCCTCACTGCTTATGAACCACTTCTGACACCCTTCTTGATATTTAAGAATGTTTCATAAAGATAAAGAATGTGTCTCTGCACAAATCCCCATTGTTCTGCAATAGAAAGGACTGATCCCAATATAATCCTGTGATATTAGAGAGAGATTGAACACTTGGGAATAGTTCAGCATTTAATTCAGGGAACAAATATCTCCATGGCAGACAAAAGAATTTATATGAAACACTGAGCTATGCATTAAGATGACAGAGATCAATGGCTGCAAATTAGGTACATACTTCCCTAATGACACAGGGATCCAAGTGAAGTTTAACCAGAATGGACACTTTCTGGGACTGATCCTGATAATTTTGTGTTTTAAATTTTCAGGAGCAAATGAGACAACAGTTGAATGTTCCCCTATCAACGCTCACCTCCCGAGGGTACAAAATCCCACAAAATTAGTCCAGAACAAACTTCTCTTCCTGAGTAGTCAGGGAGTACCATTCGGAGATGTGGAACATTAATATAAGACAGTCTAGTCTACATAGTTATAATATTCATGATATAGTACTTGACACAAGCAGTTGGAGTCTT
Source organism: Sabellastarte sp. h YS-2021 (assembly GCA_964017235.1). Lineage (NCBI taxonomy): Eukaryota > Metazoa > Annelida > Polychaeta > Sabellida > Sabellidae > Sabellastarte > Sabellastarte sp. h YS-2021. The sequence goes on along the minus strand of OZ024929.1, from coordinate 25,576,341 downwards.
ACCCCTGTTTAAGTAACAGAGACAGAAGTAAGATACACATCTAGAGTTTGTTATTCAAACATACACGGTCACAGTTGACATACAAATAACTGGTCTCGTTAAAAATTAGAGAGCTATTTCTAATTATTACAGATACCCTAGCCAGTTAGCAGTAACCTAGTTGTAGATTAAGCACTGTTGCTCCCTAGTTACTGGACATATATAAGGCCCAGTCACATTTCTCCGGTGTAACAGATATGTTTTTTGCTTTTGATCTGGTCAATCGGAACAGATGATATCGTGAGCAAATGCCTACTCTGGGATATATGCGAGCATTTTTACTTCCAAATAATCCCAAACCAATTCTCATCTGTTTTAGATGTGAATGAGATATTTCTGGGTGGTTATATCCTGCCCTGAAACCAACTTTTGATTCTGTTTGTTGATTGCTTGATAAACGGATTTCCCCGGCTTTGTAGAGATGTGAATAAAGTGTGAACAGATTCAACATGTGTATGTTCAACAATAAAACAGAATTTGATTTCAAAGTTCAAAACTAGGGTTTTACGTCCCATACAACAGCCAGGATCATATTGGGACAGGCCCACAGCTTTTTATTACTTATGGGAGTTAAACCCACACAGAGGTGACTGCCTGTGATTAGATGCCAAACTTGCTAACCACTAGGGTTACCATTGACCTTTTGAATTATTTAAGGTTGGACTATGTAGTCAGTTTATGAACAAAACTTGTTCACACATTTGTAATGCCAATATATCCAAGTACGGAGCACAGAAGAAGAAATAAAAGAATATTTACTGGTTTTATTCCCCAATGTTTAGGTCAAATACAGCATGTTGTGGTTAATAAAACATCATTTCTAACTTGAAATCTAGTGTTTATTAAACTGTTTTACAAACACCGCTACCAGAGAAGCCAGAGTAAAAAAGACTGAAACAACCAGTCTTTGAAGGTTGCTCACAAGTTCAATTTTGAATTAATTTTAACAATATTTATTCTGGATTTATGACATAATTAATGCAATAAAATAATAAGATTTCTTATAAAAACAAGCTTTAAGTTGGTGTTGGGTAGGAAAACAGCGGTTAATGTAACTGACGAGTATGTAGCTTACCCTGTACATGGAGGTGCACCAGGTATATGATGGAAATCAGAACACACTGAGGGTTATAAGGTGTTAAGTCTCTGGTCAGAAACCTGCTCATTTTTTGTTAGATATATATATATATATATTTTTTTTTTCACTTTCAGACAATCAGTTCCTATTCAGCATGGTCTTTGTCGACTAGATTACAAACCATAGGTGGTGGTGTGAAATGCAACCTTGTCCAGTCGGTTTTTTACTAGAAAATCCACAATTTTTTTCTCTGAATATGATCCAGTAAGTAATATTAAATGTAAAAACATAGCAAAAGATATAGAAATAATAAACACAAATAAGATAATTAAAGCTACCTTCTTAAAATACAATTATAGGTTTACACACAAGAGTGAACAGATATTTTCCAGTGTAAAGTCAAGGGAGGTAAAAATGACATTGGTATCAAAAGTCTCATATTTTGTGTATTGAATTATGTTTGGCAACTTGAAATATCTCTGCAGAAGGAAACATAGAGAGAGTTTTTGCTACCAATTAGTTTCAAGTTAGTTCCTTATCCTAAGAGCAAAGTAATTTACTGTTTTCTTACGTGTTTGTTTCTGGCACTACAGAAGATGTAGTTAATTTGTTTATCAAGTTGCTGCAATGTAATAGCCATTATGTCAGGTAAAGAGGTTTTTTCTTAAGTCTGAAATCTTGTTTTGTAAGATTAGATAGCAAATGAATATAATCTTGTTTTGTGAGTAATTAGTGAGTATTTACGAGGTGACTTGTGAACTGCTCTCAGAATTATCTGGACCACTTTATCGATACAAGAGAGATCCTGTTTATTTTTAAACCTATAAATCTTTTGATATATGATCCAGAATGAAAGACATTTTTCCATGTTCTGATACAAAAAAAAAGATTTCCTGTAGTTATCTAAAGGTGCCTTCATGTTTGTTCAGGTGAACACATTGTTAAAACATACCCATTCAAACGGGTCAGGAAAGTGGATGTCCAGGTCTGTATTTCTGATACATTTTTCTTTGAAAACCTATTTACGGAAAAGAATAATATACAAATAAACAATTTAAATTGTTTAAAATTTAAATAATCAGTGTGCACACTCACAAGACAACTAGCTTGCTTATTTAAAAGAAAAGCCATGTTATATAAATTAATTGTAACAGAATGGCTTCCACTAGTTTCATTAATTAATTTCCCTAACTATTGAAGTGATAGGTAATAGTATTAATAAGGGAATTCTTAATTCTTCACACCCAATCTGATCAAAATAAATATTGCAAGACGTACTTTCAGAAAAGTAAATTATGTTGATTTATTATTTTTTAATTTTATTGTTCCATTAATTAAAACAAGTACTTAAAGAAATAGCTTATTCTTGAGAGTACCATGTATACATGTGACACGTACTATTCAGTACACACAATATAAAATATATTTGTTATAATGAATCATTTATTACAGGGACACATACTTCACAAAACACAGTCATGAAAAAGGTTATCATAAGTCATTTGCTTGAAATTCCTAAATCAAGAAATAGTTTTTTGTAAGTGCTCATCCCTCTGAAGAAGAAAGAGTTTGAACACAGTCAGTTTACTTCAAATTCTTAGCAATTATTACTCTCAGGTACCTGTAGCTAGATGAAGATTGTACGGGCCTTCTGAACAATTTCAAATTTTAATATATTTTCTACAATTTCTTCTGCAGTGGACAATTTTACTTTTAGTATCATTTAAAGACGTTTTAGACATAGCCCTTTTATTGTAAATACATTTTTGTCAATGTTATCATGAAGCAGCTTGTTAAAATAACAATTTTGTACTTACACTATTAAAGGCTTTAGCTATATCATTAAATGCAATAAAAGAATCTGTGTTATCACTAAAGTAATACTTAATAATAGAAGTAAGGTTGTACATTTGATCCTCACAAGATTATTCTTTTCTTAAGCCTTTTTTTTCTCACCACCTAGTCAATTTAAATGATTGAAATATTTCCCTACATTAACTATCTTAACTTTTCCTTACAAATATAGCAATAACAGCCCACACACAGTCCCTATTAAAAGCGGGAAGAGTGGGAAGGGGGAGTCAGAATCCTGCAGGGGGAGTCAGAATATTTGAACTCCCCTTGCCAGATACTGGTTCCCCAGTCAGAAATCTAGAGGAGCCATTATCTCGTGTTACACCGGAGAGAAGTCTTTGCAAAGAAACAGATGAGATACAATTTGCATTGTAACAAGCTGAACTTCGGGGAATTTCCCTCTAACCCAACCAATTAACCCGATTTTCATGAAAAATAGAAGTAAGGTGGTTTAAGTCATTTAGAAAACTTCTGGAGTCCAGCTGTTTGGTGAGCAAGGGATCTCTAACATGTACTTGTATATAAACTTGAACTTTTGCAAACTATGCTTTGCACTTTAATTTCCATCTACACGCCACACTGCACGGCATCATGACTGGGCATACATGTCAACATGATGAGAGCAGTAGTCATGATGGAAGTATATGATGTAACACTTGATTCCTCCACCAATGTATTTATGTATAAATGTGTCAAATGTCAAAATAAATTTTCAACATCATGAAAGGCCCTCAGGCAGTTCCACATCGCTATGAGATGGGTTCAAACCCATGATCACAGAAGTGAGACCCACATCATTGAAGAGCAAACTTGTTCAGTGTTACCTCCAACTCAGTATCAAAATCAGCTTTATTTCAATTGTGTAGCCTTCATGTATAGCTATATAGCTTTAGTATGGCTACACCACATGGGGGATTCTTTAAATCCTCCTTACATCAAAGATACCGAAAGAAAAGCCATTACCTCTTTCCAGACAATGCAATATGTCAGACCAAATTGCATCATCCAATTGTGTCGGCTCCAGCAAAGTCCCTCTTAACCTTGCGAGGCTTGTATGACATGCTAAAAAGCTCCATGCTGTGGAATATTCATTTCCCAAATGTAACAAAGGTGCCTCCACTCCCCTCTTACTTGATTTGATCAAATGGGACATGAGGTGCATTATAAGTGACATCAAAAGGTAGCCTTCAGCCTTGAAAAAAAGCCAGTGTCAGGAGTCATTACAGCTAAATCTTGATCGAAAAGTGCAACAAAACTCGTGGAGTGGTCCATGTCAATGGCATCTTCATTGTCAAATTATTTTGAATGAGAAGATAGAACATGGAACCAAATCTCATGTGTGACGTACAGTCTGCCTTCTGTGAGAAGGATTTACATAAGTAGAAAACATTGTTAAGTGGAAATAATTTTCCTGAAGCCCCTGTCACCCTACAGAAAGTCTTTCTGGAGGTTATAGACAGAGAGACAACCAGAAGGCGAATGTTGTACCTTCTGTAAAACTTAGATAATCTAAACTATTTTTATGGTGCTTAATCTCAATCATATGGCAGACTCTAAGGCGAAACTGTATATAAACATACTGAGTAAGAGTAGGTTCCTTAACATATCCAGGTTATACCAGAGAATACACAGGAAATGGGGAGCGTATGGCGAATAGGTTGCTGCAAGCATGTAAGCTTTGAGCTTTGAAAGAGGCAATAAAGGTTACATTTGGAATGATGTCAGGTAAGTCAATCCAAATCTTAGCAGCATCAAAGACAAAGCAATGATCCAAATGTTTGACTTACTTCTGAAGTGAATAATGGAAACATGAAACTACTGCGTACTACTGGTCTGGTAAGGTCCAAAGTAACTTGGGTAGCCACCATGAATAATTTTATAGACTAATGTAGCGGTTTCAAACATACAGCAGTACTCCACAGACAGACATCTCTAGCCATAATTATGCAACAGAAGAGAATCACCATTGAGAAAGACAAAGACCACGGTATGACACAGAAAGTATACTGTAAAGATATTGTATACATGCTGCAATATTACAGCAAGTCGTTATCTTCACTGGAGAGACAGAAAAAAGACAGAATAACTTACAATTGGGAAGAAAGGCAGCATAACAGCTACAGAAGTTATAGGACACCATGCGGAAGTTCATACCATCTATGGTTTGATAAGTTTTGAAAAGTTTAAAACTTCTGTGTATGTGGTCACAGAATATCACACATTGTTTACTGACAGAAGTGTGGCAGTATGTGGGAAGATTGAAGAAGGAAATACATAAAACACCAATAAACAAAGGTGGTAACACCTGCAGTGTGAATGGGACATTAGAGGTTTTTTCTGTCGATATTTACCTGTATTCTCAACATTCTGGAAAAGTGGAAACTTTGTTTTTCTCACCACATGAGACCTGAGTTTACAAATATCTACACTAGAGCTTATACACAAGCTCACTTGAAATACATACAACACTTCATATATACTGGTGGAACTGAAATGTAGGAGTTAGTAAATCTTTGTTTCCTGGACAGAAAACCAATATGACCCAGCAATAAAGGACAACATAAGGTTATATATCTGCAGTTGGATTACTCAATACCTGGTTGGCTAATGTGTTGCTTCTCTTGGATAAATATATGAATATTACTGCTCTGTTGGATGAAAGAAAAGGGATGTTAAGAATCTACATTTGGATGAACATGACCATCAATGTCCTGGAATACCAAAAAAAGACAGCAGATTTCATGGAAATAGCTCCACATTATTATTCCAGTTAAGCTCCCATTGTCTTAAGCTATGGACATGTTGTTCACTTTGGAACTTCCTTGTGAAAACCAGTGTGACCCAGCAAAAGGCCAAAACAAGATTATATAACTGCAGTGATCATACAAAACATTATCATAACTGGATAATATATTCTGCTCCCATCAGTGTAAGAATGGACATTAATACACTGAAGCATGAACACATCAGACATTACAAGTAATTGGATGGACACTGAAAGGATTTCTTTCTGGCCTGTCAAAAAAACAGAACACAGACAACTTGGCATAGAACAGACCCTACTGCATTGTTCATACCATGTTGATGGTATTTTCTTGTTACTTAAAAAGACTACTTAGACCCTTTTACTATAATCTCACATTTTGACAGACGTTAAATAGTTGCTGAACAAGAACTAAACTTAAATCAGTAATAAAATACAAAGCAGTTGTTATTCTGTTTTGAAGTTGGTTCTTGTGAATATTATGTCATAGAATTATTTAATGGTCCTTTTTCTCCTTGGTAATGTCTATGAAAGGACCCTAAAGAGTCTCCACAACAACCTATTGAAGTAGGGCTTCTGTCGCAAGCTGCAGGAACTGAAATTACTGCAATTTGCCTCAATCCACAAACAGAATTTCAGTTTTCATTTTCCTCTCTCTAAAAGTCTTTTATCCAGAACATTATGTCAAATTGTGTCATTAAGGGGCCAGATGATAACTGACAGTCTCCCAAATATGACAGAATATTGACATTAATGTCACTGTTAAATTAAGTTTCTGTTTGCCAGTAAATAAAGGAAAACTCAATTGTGTCCCAGTTGGTTCCATTGAGAGAAAGAATATGCATTAAGTATAATTATCTGAAGCAAAGGCTTGAAAGAGAAGCCAGTTCAGTCAGCACTGCAAGGCTTTCTGCGGTGGTTATTTGCATTAAAAGTTCAGTTAAAATGCCTCAATTTTGCAAATGCTTTATGATCAAGATTTCATTTAGAAATGGATGGTGAATTAAGATGTTTTTACCTGGGTATCACAATTCTTTTTTAAAAATTGCCAATAAGAGCAATTCCATCATTTTAAGTGAATCCGTTGGAATTGTCTTTTTTTTTTCAAAATTTAAATTGTGCTTAAAATATCAAATCGAGTTGTTCTCGAATGATAATTTAGATTTGTAAAATTTCATCTGCTTACATATTTTATTCATATATTTATTAGAAAAAAGAAAAACCTTTGCAAATTTATCTAAAACCATTTGTAGACTTTCAATTCATATTTTTGAGTCAATCACTTTATTTATGTATAATTAGAACCCAATGATACTGTTGATTCATTTGCCTATCTGAGTGGGATAGTGTGGATTTTAATTAAACACTGACGCCATGTTAGACATGGAAAAAGAATTTGCTACACAGGTCACTAATCCCATCAACCCTCCACAGAAAGCTTTGTACGGGCAGTTAATGGGGTGTGGTTAGATTCTAGACTACCATTGATGGCTAGTGGTAAACCCCAAAAGGCCCATACTCAACCACAGTACTCAACCTCCATTTTGCATTGGATTTCGTGACCAAGTGCTAAATATATTTTCAATCGAATCCACCATTAATGCCTACGAATAGCAACAGTGACGTATATCCGGTTTATGTTTAAATTCAAATTAGTGCCTACAAAACTGTTTATACAACAGGAAAATCTTTCACATGTCTTGAAGATAATGAAGTAAAAGCATAGATAGTCTAGTTGCACCAGACACGATAAAGTTAAGGTTTGGAAATACCCAGAAATCAGTTTTACAAGCACTATTTTCATTTTTCCGTTAAAGAGTGCAATAGTACTGCTGAGGGTCATCAATCTGTTACTGTGCCAAAAAATAATTATCTCACCACTTCAGCCAGATATATGAAGGTCTTTATCTGTTTAACCACTGAGTATTTTTATTCATTTTGAATCACAGTTTTTAATTTAGGGCAAATGCTTAAACCAATGAATACAATTTTAACTACCTACACATACCATCCACAGATTTTATTTGACTATATTATGCAGTTTATTTGGTTGTGTGTCATGTTATTTCACACATATTACACAATGTCACAGAGTAAGTTGAGTGGGCAGAGCTGTTGAAATAACTGTTGATACTGTCACATACTAGAAGGTTGAAATTCTTCACAGTTACAAGTGAGAGACCAGTGTTTTATCACAATGCCAAAAATGTCCTCTTCCCAGTTTTTGTCTTTCTAACTTCTTGGGTCATGAAGTGGAAGATGCTGTACACATGCTAGAAACTGCTTCATCAAATGTGATAGATTATGGTTTAAGTTTGGTTAAAAAATAAATTTAAAAAAATTAAACTAGTTTAAGTTGGTCAAAGGTGAGGTTTTATGTCCCGTTTAACAGCCAGTATTTAAGTTGGGTTAAAGTTTAAACTCGGTATTCCGAAATGCCCAATACGCAATATGCCTCACTGGCCACCCATCTGGTACAGATGTCAGTGTTTTCATTTGTTATAACTTGTTAGTTCAGAGTTTAGCTTTAACATCTCCTGCAATAGCTTCAGTCCATATAATAACAGTGCATCACATATTGCTATGGTCTGGCACCCGAACCTACAACCACAGAGGTGTGAGCCAGGAGACTGGATACCAAACTTGTTAACTCACACACTGAGGCAGTGCCTTTTTATCTTAAGGTAAGGGAGTGTTACACCGTGCAACATGTGGGTTGTGATTGTGCCAAATATATGATCACATGATATGGCCATTGTATTGTCCAAATAATGAAGACCCATATCAGATATGTTTACAACTGACAGGCTGATTCTATGTCACACATGCCTGATAATCCTGTATGGATCACACGACATGTTTGATGACTGTGTAGTGATGTCTCTTTAGCAAGAATGTAAGTATATACATTGGCTGTTGTCTGGGATGTGAGAGTGGCCGACAGCTCATGGCAACTTACAATGATGTGTTTGAATTATAGTAATATTATGAATGAGCTGGTTTATTCAATTTATAGCTTAAATTTTAGAAATAGTTGACAAACTTACTGATTTCTTCTGAACACGTAAGATGGAGAAGGGAACAGTAATATCAAACAGAGGTTGTCGTGATACATTCTTACCTGTGTTACACTCCTTCATGAATCAGTTGTTTTCAATATACACACCACTCTTACAGTCATCACCTGGATATGGACCTTTTTATATTTTAGTAAGATCTAGTAAGTTTTGCTGTGTTTATTACCCATTCCCAAGTGTTTCTTGTTTGATCTGAATTCACCACCATTGTGTGCCTAAATAACATTACCTACAAAATGCATACCTTCAACATATTTTATTCAAATTCACACCACTGTTTATGTAAAGGTTAAGCATGAGACTTGCATAAGTCTTAGATTTTTTTCAGAAACCGGCCCCTGGGCTCAAACCTTGAGCTATCACCTTGATTAGCTTTAAATTGATCCCATCACCCGGCCAAAACTTACATTGAGTCTCTGTGAAATTCTTAGAGTCTGAGTCTTAAACTCAACAAAATAATGCATTTAATGTAATATTTGTAAATGTGTGTTATTGATATTAAACTGTAGCCTTCTTGTATTACATCCTGTATGCTGCTTTACATTGTGGGTGATAAAGGGGTTCCGAGAAGGTCTTTGTACTCAGCTAATTGGACTATCACTTCCTGAAGGGAAGCCCCAGGATATAGCACTGTGTAAAACTGTTGTGTTGCTTTTAAGACACATCTACAGACAGATAAAATGGTACATCATTAGTATCAATGCCCCCCTTCACCTCCCCTCTTTGTACTCATTCAGAACTGACCACGCCCCAGCCAAAGGTGGCCCAAACACCTCTATTGCAATACTTGGCTGTTTGGTCGGGTTAAAACTGGAAACTTTTGAAAAATTGTAGACATTTTATCAGGCATTAATCTGAGATAGTTCCGCTGATAAGTTTAGATGGTAAATTAGTGAAATACTAAATATGTATTTATTTCCTCAGTACAAACTGAAAAGCACAAAGTCGAAAATAAACTCCAGGGAATTTGTTAATTTTCCTTTAACATTAGTGAATCTTGCCTCATGTTAAAACTTACGCTGATATATTACTTAGAGATAAAGCATTAAGTATTTAGCAGGCTTAATTCATTACAATACAAAGCATTAGTTTATCAGAAAACTAGCAGTGAACTACTGTAGGATATGTGTACTGACAGATAAAGTTTAAACTTAACTCAGAATAGGTATAACTAGGTGTCAGTTCCAGCTCACTACATGTCCTGATCGGGGTTAGCCTCGTATCCACTGATTCAATTATCAAATTTTATTACACACAATAGTGGTACACTTAGTTGTGCTAAGCTTTGATGTGTCAAGCACGGCCGACACTTTTTCACTTCAAAAATCTTTCAAATGGACTTTGTGCAAATTACTTTAACATTTTCCATTAATTTTTTTATCATATATTATCCATTTTAAAGGTATTTGCCTACAGAACAGGGCAACGGCATATCAGATTGTTCTGATTTCCTGGTAAAATTTGACTGAATTAAAAAGTTAAAGAAAAACCACTGAAACTGCTCATCTCACTGTCGAACTGAAAATAACATGTCAATGAAGTTTGAAAATGATGTAGTATTTTACCTCTGTATATTTAACATAAAATATATTGCCAGATTAATAAGTATTAATTTTGTGAAAACAAAATGATGCTATCCAATATATAAGAATTTAAAAAAAGACTTCCAGTCAACCCCGGTAAGCTTTCTCCATGCCTGTACCCCGCCCATGTCTATTTATAGAGAGAGATGGCTTCCCACTGATATGAAAGCTGTATTGATTTGGCATTAGGATCTGGCCACTCTCTGACCCTTAAATTGTGATTCCATGAAGAAGTCAGGTCAGGTGATCACAGGGGGTGATGGACCTGCTCCATAAACATTCCACAGAGAGATGCAAGACCACGCCAAGTGCTCATAACTCTACCCAACACCCCCATAACTCAGACTGTTATGGCTGAAAGCTCATCCACAAAGCATCACTTCACTGGAGCCTCACTTTAACAATGAGATTTTGACAAGAAAGGCCAACTTTTCAAAACAAGTTGGACAAATAAAATTGTAGTGGTACTTTGGTGATGTAAATTCTACCCAAACTCAACCCAATGACGAGTATCACTTCAACTGATCTTGGAAGAAAGAACCGTTGTCAAAAAGAAGGGAAAAGTTCAAACAATTACATCTCACAAGTTATGGTCATATTTATTTTGCAAAAAAAATAATCTTTTTACATGCTAATGGTAATCTAATAAAGCACCAATTTCACAGCCTTTTGAAAGGGAATGGACTAGCTTACAACACAAAATGTTAAAAGATGTTAAAATTGCTTTAAATTATTACATGAGAGTTGTCAAAACAAACACAACTAGACCTCACTCGTAGGTTGGGCTGTTTAAAAAATTCTGGATCTCTTTGCATTCAAAAAAAAATCCAGATCTTTCCTAAAATGCACTTCTTTCTTTGCTCAGACCCTACCCAAAGTAAAAAAGTCTGTTCATTACTTTTAGAGTAAATCGGAGACACACAGACAAAGGCACCCAAAAACATAACATCCTGATGGATGTAATGGCTCTATTATTCAGCCAATAAGCAACAAGTATTACATCGGTACATTATTGTGGGAAAGGAAAAGGTGTGTCCTGTAAAAACATGGGGCTGCCAACGAAGACTTTAAACAAGCACTCAGACCATGTGTACAGATTGAGATGTTTGTTGTTGGCCTGTACTCCAGTTGGAGTGAACCATCAATTACAAACACTGAATATGTACAGTCCCAACAGATAGCCAAGAAATTTGGAAGTGGAAGATTGAGAAGGAGAATAGTTAAGATGAGTAAGGGTTAACCCAAAGATGTGAAGTAACAGTCGCATATGCGAAAAATTAATTTTATTTATTTGTTAGTTCTATTGTGCAATATTAATACATTCACACTAGTTCTATTATATTGCTCTACACACCTATGTTTTTTGTTACTAATTGGTTATACCATACTAATAGGTTCCATTAGCATTAACAAAATTTATTATTTTATATTTATAGTAACACTAAAATGATACATAAAATATACTTTATCATTCAACATATGTTGTATATGAGGACATTGTATCCTAACATTACCATTACTGATGATTATATACTCATTAAGAATTTTTTATGCAGTTTCAACTAAAACATTTATATTTAAAATTCCATATAAAACAGACACTGTTAATATGTATGAATCAAAAACTATTTACATGTAATGTAAGTAATAACTGGGATTAAACCTGTGTCCCCAGTTTATCATTGCAGCGAGTAAAACAATATAGCTGCCAACAATAGTAACTCTAGACATTTTAAATTCTAAAAATTTGCTAAGACCATGTACTTGGCCTCCCAAGTTAGTGTTTGAAATAAAATAAAATTACTATACAACTATAAAGCACCAAACCCCAACCATAGGGTAGTTAAGTAGAGAGTAGGTTAGCAAATGTACGGGAAACTGCTGATGCATTCTGTGGATCAGACACAATGTATGTATGAACAGCATCACTCAGCCATGTACCATGACGTTTAATATGTGAAATATCAACACCAGAGTTAAATGCCAAGGTCGCTCCCGACCTGCGAAATGTATGAAACGAATGTACACTTGGATCCACATTAATCTGAAGTAACACCTTTCTCAAATGGGATCTAAGTTGAGATTGAGTAATAACTCCATTCACATTCACAAACATGGGTTGATTTTCTTGAATTGGATAATTCTTAATCATATTTTTAATTGCCGTCACAGGGCACAATGGTGAAAGACCCAAGCTAGGGATAATTATATAACTTCCTTGATCTGGATTTTGCAAGGTTTTGGACCACTTAATCAACACAATCGCAATATCTTCATGAAAGATCACATCCCCTCTACATAAATGCAGTTTTGTGTTGAATGATAGTTTTGAAGTAGGAACTAAGTTAGAAATCCGGAAAAAACCGAAGAAAGCCAAAAGATAAATGGCAATGAAAACTGAGGAATCTGGAAAGTACTCACAAGCTAACAGAATTGAGTGAAGAGTAGGAATATCAAAGACTGATTTGAATTTTGGAGGTTTTGAAACTGAATTCTTAACAGCTTTCATCATGAGGTGAACTCTGGGGTGATCCAGATTATTCATGGGGATGTTCAACCATTTTGCCTGGGACCTGATAGCTGTGATAAAATTGGCAATAGAAGGAAAAGCCAAGTTATTATGAGCCAAAAGTTCAATGAAAGCCATAATGATAAAAGGAGAAGGATCGATAGGATCAGTGGCCATAATCTCACAAAATGTCATAAATGTGATAAACATTGACTTGTATGTGGTCCATGTCTTAGGCTTGTAGGCTTTCGTTAACCTGTTGGACACCAATTCGGCCAAAGCTCGAAGACCAGGTACACTTTCTGGAATACACATAAATATACATTCCATCATATTTCATAATTAATTTTAAAATGTTCATCTGTTATACTTTCCCATATAGGATTTTTTACCCAAATGTTCAATTTTTCGATATTACCCTGAGAATTGCACCACCTAGACAGTAAATCAGCTATCTCATTGTTACGACCGTACACATGACATACACTAAGTTCAATATCGTATTGAGCAGTCAGTAACCAGATATTCCTGACAATTGCAGCTAAATGAACATCTCTTGTGTAACCTGATCTACATATTTCAACAACAGCCATATTATCTGTTTTTATGACAACTCTTTTACTCTTCCACTGTTTTCCCCAGCTTCTTATAGCAACTAATATGTTTACCATTTCATAATGAGTAATACTGAAATGATTTTCCTGAAAAATATCAGGTATTTTGCCAGTATAAACGTATTGTTTCCACACACCACCAACACTTTGTAAACATGCATCTATATGAAGAGTTTCCATTTCTTCAATTACACCATGTATATACTTGGTAGTACCATTGAACAGAGGCAAGAACCTCAATAGCCAGGCTAAGTCTCTGCGCATTTCTGTAGATACGGCAATACGAGTTGTACTTGCGTTTCTGAGAGCGTCCAGTAGTCTATTTATGAAAAATCGAGTAGGTTTAACACATTTGTGTACGAACATAAGGGATCCTATCACAGACTGTAGTTGTCGAAGAGTAATGATGGTATTGTGAAAAATATCTTCACATTTCTGAATTATTTCGCCAAATTTTTCCTCAGGAATTGAAAGTGTATAATCAGTGGTATTGATAATGATACCTAAGCAATTACACTGAGTTGTGGGACCAACTAGTTTCGATTTACTGATTGGGAAACCCAGATCCTGTAACAAACCAACTAGATAGTCGAAAGCGTCATTTATAGCGTCACTACGCCCCACCCCAATTAGATTGTCCACGTAATTGTATATGACGTCATTACGTCGACCCATGACGTACCTAAAGAGGTCAGTGACTCGTGTGCACGCCATTGCTCCACCTCTGTGTCCGAAGGGGCAATATGTATCAGAAAAGTACTTATCATCCCATTTCAGACATAACAAATTATAGTCTTTGGGATCTATCCTAAGTTGGCGAAACGCTCTTGATAAGTCGACTTTATATAGTCGAGCTTCACTACCAAACTCAGTCAGTTTTTCAGTAATGTTATCAATAGTAGGATACTGAAGTTTGTAAACTCCATTGAGATAAACATTTGACTTAGTAAAATGATTAATGGAGGCCCCTTTAGGCCAACTCAAATCAATGACTATTCGTCTATGTTCACTGTCATTTTTGGTTCTTGTCATAAATGGTGAGACTTGACTTGTAACACCATACGGTGGTTCGTCATATGGCCCAAAAATAGCCCCATGCTCTTTTTCCACTTTGATATAATGTTCAACATGTTCACCATACCTATTGGCCGAATCATGATTGACTTCTGAAGTTTGTAACTCATCTTCATGTTCAACCGGAAAATCAAGAGGAAAACCATATTTAAGAAACAAAGGAACTTGGTAATCCCAATAATTTTTACAAATTTCGTCTAAAAGTTCAAAATTGATTTTAGAAGGAAGTTGTATTCTTGCCTTCTCAAAATTTGGTTTTCCTGTGGATTTAATGACTTCATGAATTGTGATTGGATCGAATTCATTTCTGTCAATATTTTGTTTGGTTTCAAAGCCTCACTAATTCGCAATCGTTTTAAATTACTGATAGGCAAAAAAACAAAAATAGTTTTTTGTTGAGTTATACACGCTTTAAGATCTGTACACTTGTCCTTGAAATTCAAAACATTTACGTTTCTCAAGCAATTGCAATTGCCTGCCATCACATTTTTAACAACTTCAACAGAATTCGTAATGTCTACTTTTCCGCCTTGTGCCAGGCTAGAATTTTTTATTTTTGTGTCATCTTGACTTTTTGTCTCTTCTACTCGTTTGACAGATCGCCAAGTACTATCACCACAGAATTTTGGTTGCTTGTTTACATTATCTACCGATTCTTTAATAGATTGAATACTATCAACCTTGACCTGGTAATCGTCTTTGACAGAGTAATTGTCATCATCAGGGACTAAATCAGAAAGTACTTGAAATCTATTGTGTAAAGAAATGCTGTGATGATCAGTACTCTTTGGCCCGTACACAACTTTTTTATGTTCAACAACCCTGTTTTGTAGTGTAGCTGTTGAGTTTTTAACTGATTTATTGCTTGCTTTAAACGTTCTGGACCTAACCCGGATAGATCTGTTGGAAGCTTTATCATATTGTAGAATATTTTCTTTTCGATTAGCCAACTGCTTGTGTATCTTAAATTTTTGACATTTGCTCAAATTGGAATTATAAAAATGTCTAGAAGAATTTCCAATATTGTTGGCAGCCACTAATTGTTTTTTGATTGATCTTTGGGAGCTTTCCAACAGTCTTTCCTGGGGTGACCTTCTGTTTTGTTCAACACGTTGTGACAATGGGTACACATGTGCTTTAAAAGCATATTCTGCCATTCATGGTCACTTGACCTTGAACACTGACCTTTGTTATATTTCAAACAAGGCACGATTTTCAACACTTTCTTATCACTCACACTGGAATTAACTACTGTATGAGCATAACGTTTCCTAATTTTATGAATTTCCTTGACATTATGCCAAGTAACCACACCATCTTGCATCCTATGAAGTAAAACTGAGTGTGCCCCCTTAGCACTATCCCAGCCATAATCACAGGCATCTTGTAATAATTCCGTCACATAATCTGACATATTTTCTTTAATCACTGGATCTTGTTCTTCTTGTCGTATACGCATGAAACCAAGGAGCCATTGACATATGGTTAACTGCTCATATGTCGGTCTTTTCCTCATACTCCCCACAAAAGCCAGGTCTTGAGGCCGTTGAACCTTAATTTTGTCTTGCTTCTGTTTCTTAGATAACACCTCCAATAATAGATCCAGATTACCTTGATTGCCATGACCAGCTGTGTCCTCCAGTTCCTGATATCTTCTTTGCACCTTTGTATGAATGTCATTTGCTTGCCTCAACTGTTGGAGTGATGGGATGATACTTCCTGTCGCATTCTGTAAGTGAACCTTGTGAGTCGTGTCACTTTCTGTCCGCTTCTGTAGCATACTTCCCACTGAAACACCTTCTGCTTGCACACCTCCTGCTGTAGCAACTGTGGAAGATAAAATAGGAACATTTTGTGGAACATGTACATTGTTCATGTATGTACCCCCCACCTGATGATAAACTTGACCAGCTGTACCGTATGTCCCATTATTGTGACCCGTATGCATGACACTAATGTTGTCCGGTATCAGAACTGTGTTCTGTTGTCTATTAACACTTTCCATATCATTTAGTCTTTGTAAATTGTCACTTGTTGTAAGAACATTTGTCAGATGGTGGCCCATGCCATGACCTCCAGATTTAGTACTATGAACTGGTAGATGTGTCAAACCATTTGGCACTGCCGTGTTGGAAGTTTTGGGTCTAGCTCCCATGTGTTGTACTAGGCTTGGTATATTCACCCCACTTGACACTAGTGATGTACTGTTAACACTGTTCACAAATTGAATGTTACCACTGAAACTTTGACCACTACTATTGTCTTTGTTGTTATTTACTTGACCATATACATCTGTCATCACACTAGTGCCAGCCTGTAAAGTACTTGACCCAGTACTTGTGGCAATAATGTTTTTGGATACAGTAGTTTGATTGTTACTGTGTACTTGATTCATTAATTCACTGAGGACTGATCTATCTTGGGAAGTTTGTTCCTCTAGCTTGGAAAATCTTTGAGACATCTTTTGTAATTCTGCCAAAATTAAGTCTTGACTATTTGAAGTCCCTGTACTAGTGACTGTGGAACTGTCCTTGACTACTGTAACATGTTCCGCTACTAACCTTGCTTATTCCGATGTAACTGTGGAACCTGATGCTTGACCAGTACTCGCCTGATTGTCCATGGATGTCTGTACTTCTATGCCTTCAAACTGTTGACATTTGTTGCCAATGGGGCCTTCATGAGACGTATGGCAGTTTTTACACCATCTAACACCACCCATGGTCGCTTGATAGTGTATTAAAACACTAAGATACTTTAAAACATATCCATTAGAACACTAAAAGTCCAGACAAAAATTCACACAGCATATGTTGATTCACTTTTTGAATAAAGAATGGCGGTAAATTCAAATAAAAACCCTTTTATAGAGAAAGGTAAGAGGATGAATATAAAAAGTAGTTCCAACTGAATTATATAATGCATTGGAAGGGGGTCACTGTATATAGTGACCAATGACAATAAAGAAGGGGAGGCCACTGTTTTGACTGACCACCATTAACTTTATTTGTCAATGGAAGCAAAGCTCACAGATATGAAAAAATAACCATGTTGAAATCAAATACAATGCAATCTGGCACACGCACAATATCGTATTAGCACGGTTTTGTTGTTGAATAGAATGGAAAATTGAATAGTCCTGCATTTCAGTGTGAATCACCAGTTCATGAAGTCAGCTCAAGATCTAGCCTTAACAGAGAGGACATATAGAGAGGAGTATAATGGCAGAGTAGTATCCCTTACTTCAACCTTATTTTTGTTCATTTGTCTATCCATCGTGGTCCGTCCCTTTAATGATTTTTATTGAAATCATTGAAATATCAACCAATAATGGAGTGTGAGACAGTGAAGCTATTTTTAGACATTACACTGAAAAGAAGCATTTTAAAGCAGTGGTCAGATTTTAAAACAGCCACAACAAATTTACAAAAATAGGAAAATAGACCTTGTGGTGAAAAGTTAACCCACCTGTGAATAGAACCTCCGTCATGTTGCCGCCCAATACCATATTGGTATAGTTAAACAGCCACTGACCAAGATTTCCATCCAATTAATTTGTAAGATGTAAAACATTTACATAATTATTTGTACACATAACGGTACATTGGCCAAAACAATTCATCAGTATGTAGTTTCTGTGTACGTATAAATGTTGTGCAAAATTGACTCAATGTGTGTTCTGAACACAACATTATGCCTTGTCCCAAAACAATTATCCTAGTCTGTATACTCGTGTGAAATGTTTTTCTTCCTTTAAAGAGAGTCTTGTTCACATGTGGGGTCTCTTTTTAAAAACCAAATGCGCATGTCCATTCATGATAACTCCTGATGTACACTTTCTTAATAAATCATGCCTGAAGAACCAAGTTAACAGGAGTTAAGCTAATGATATTGAAGTTAACACTGTGGAAGTGGTTTTTTGGGGGGGGATCTGACACTTCTTGAGATCTTCTTCCATTAAACGGTAACAACAAAAACTAGAAGACGGGTTTCACGTCAAAGAAACTTTTTGTCACGAGTCACAGTACAAGTAGTTAAGGATGCTGGTTTGGATCAATGGCTTTCAACAGAAAGGGGATCTACTTTAACAGACTATTAACTGAGGATTAATACATTCTAGCACTGTCTTTTCTAGCTTTTATGGTAAACGAATACCTCAACTGCTACTGATGGTTATGTACAAGGGTACCTGATTATATATGTTTTATTGGCACTTGTTTAAAATTACAAGTTAGCTGAAGGGAAAATTAGAGTTGGTTTGTATGTGGTGCTATACGTGTAAGTGTTTGTACATATGTATAGTTCCTGGAAAAATGTAGAAACCTGATGATAGAAATATATACATAGAGCTCTCACCACAGTCATTCAGTCCTAGTATTGTATCAATAGTCCATCCGACTAGCGGATCCAGGGGGGGGGGGGGGGGGGGGGAGTCAGGGGGGGTTGGACCCCCCACCCCCCACCCCCACCCCCCTTGAAAATAATGTAAAGGGATTCAACCCAAAGTACAAAATTATTTCTTGCAAGTGGTGTTAAATTTACAGGAAATGCACTATATTATCACCAGAAATTAATTTCTTTCGGGGGGGGGGGGGGGGGGGGGGGCATGCCCCGACCCCCTTAGTTATTGTATGTCTGATGTGAACCCCCACCTTACACTGATGTGAACCCCCACCTTACTTAAAGGCTGGATCCGCCCCTGATCATCCTATTGTTGAAAAGCTGAACATGTGGTGTCAATAAACTTTGTTGACAATCATTAGCAGGAAGTGACTAGTACGTGAAATTTGGTGGTGATTAATATAGCTTTTCCCACTTTTAACACATTTGAGACCTGAGATACAGGAATGTGTTCAGTTTACCTGTAAGTACACCTGTGTATACTGGTTGTACAGAAAGAAGGGTTAGATTAAGTCCTGAGCAACAGTAAAGATTTATCTGGAACCTTTGTGTTTCTCTCTAGAAAACCATCATTTTACTTAGAAAATATTATTGTCAGTTAACTACCATAATGCTATAAAAGTTTGATTGTTAACCCAGGCACTGACCAAACATCCAATACATATTGCACTGCAGATAGGACATGTGTACATTGTGATTGTCTCAAAAGTACACTACAAGTGTGCATTTTTAAAACATCGTTGCTAAAAACTTTTGAGAACAAGCAGTTCCTTTCCAACACAATCCATTTCTCATGGGTATGGCCAAAACATCTGGATCCAAACAATTTTTGACAACCGAGCCACAGATAGACTCCATCTTGTGTGAAAATATGACCCAGAACCCATGTATAGTTTTTGAGTTATGCGTAAACTCAAAGAAACAGACAGACAGACCCCGTTACAATACCCTTATTCCTCCCCTTCAATGGGGGGAGGGGTTGAGGGTAAAACTCAATAATTTCCACCACAAGAATTCTAAATGTTCTCGGGTATAAGCCTTTCAGGTCATAGAGTAGACCTGTAGGTCTTGTAAGTGGACTGAACATCAAGGTAATAGATGATGTATTACAATATAGGGCATCAACCATCTCACAGACAACTTATACCCCTTTCACACTGCAGACGGTATCACCCACTGTGATCCGTGTTTGGTAAAACATCCCTGTCTTGGATCATCACCTGACATCTGTATGCAAACTTGCGAGTCAATGGCCCACGATTCCAATCCATATGTGACCCATGGAAGTTTTGAATTTTTTTTACAATTTTCGCCTCTGAGAAGTTCCCAAATCAGTCACCCTCATTCACCGTCCTATGTCAGTATCACCACCATACACATCACCGTGCCTGTCAGTCCCTGTCAGTGGGAAACCGCGCGCACTGTTTTTGTTGTGACACAAGGTGAAATAAGGGACGATTCTGTGGCCCACTGATGGGACAAGGTAACTGAAAGGTCGTAACATTAGCAGCAGTCCAATGTGTCAATGTAATTGCCAAGTACCCTTTACTGGTACCTCAATGCTCTAGCAGTTGTATTGGCTGTGCTGTTAAAGAGGTTACTTTTGTTACTTCATGTCGGTTTGAATTTTTTTAAAGTTTTTAATTCACACTTCAATTCTTACTTCTAAGTTGTGATACCTTGGTTATGAATTATTGTTCAGAATTATGTTAACTTATTTTAACTTGGCTTTTTTATTATGATTTGTCCTTATGGTTTCTGCAATGAATTTTGTTATTTCTTTTGTGCCTTTGTTGTTGATATTTGTGTATTTTGTTTCTTTCTGTCATCACCTGGCAGCAGATCAGCATTGGGAAAACCTGGCACAAGGCTCTGCTTCAGCTGGCACTCATTGGAGATCTGGGCATCAGAACAACACCCATTACTCCCCATGTCTGCCCACAGAAACCTGTAGTCAGCATCCCCAAGGGCTAACATCACCACTGAGTAGAAACCCTTGTAGTTGTCATATCCGGACCCTGACTGCCTGGAGAATCTTATGGCTACATGCTTTCCATCTAGGGCTCACAGAGCATGGGGAAAATTCTACCAGTGGCCAAAGTGCACTGCCTTCTCATGCCATTCTTGTGGGGTACTTGGATACTTTAGCTGCTCCTCGCTATAAATCTGGTAGATTGCCAGGGTGAAGGCTACCTTCAACCCAGCTGAAAGTGGCTCACGAAATCTTGTCTTCTCCTTCTGAATCACTGGACCCACTCTTTCCACCACCTCTCTGAAGAGTTCTGGAGACAATCTGACAAAGTTTTTGTAGCCATATACATCTGACTTCAGCAGCTGGTCCATCAGAGCTTCATTCTGCCTAAACAGTGGTCTGTCTAAGAGCCAGTTTCCAACCCAACACTGTCTGGAAGCCTTGGTCTTCTACGACTGGCCAAATCAAGATAAACTGCAACATTTTGCATAAGTCTATCATTTTGGAGTTGCAGCATACCAACAATCTATCTTAATCTGTCAGCTGTCTGAATATTCATAGCGATGTTGCTTTCTTAAAGTCACCAAAAGAAATGATGGTGGTCAACTGTGAGGCATGGTTTTATAGGCATTTGGGTGCTGACACACGACTGCCAGTAACAGTGGCATGAGAATACTACAAACAGCATTGCGAACAGACAACCTTTGGGAACCTTGCTCCACCTTATGTCACCGTCAGGGTAGCATGTGTTGCTGAAAGCAGAACTAACAAAAAACATTCAACGTCAGTAGGACCACAGTGCCTCGCCATCAAACACCATTGGAAACAGGGAGAAACCTTGTAGAAAACCTGTGTCACAGTGAATAAACCATGGAAACCACCATGACAGGACAGTTGAAGCACTCTGGGACCAAATACTGTTGAAAAAATGGGGCGACCTGGGAGGCGGTTCCTCTGTCGAGGAACATCTGTAACCGAGGGACGTACCACCTGTAGTGTGAAGGGGCATAAAAGGTTTGACCAAACCAAACTGATACAATATCTTCAGATAAAATCAAATACAACCCTTCTTTAAACTGAACAAATTGGTCGATTTGGTCAAATTTCAACCATAAATGATGAAGTTTTGGTCATTGTATCCACCGGATCCAGTGGATACTATGGACTTCACCGTTCACTGCTCTGATAAAAAAATATTATAGCTAGACTTCCAAATTTGCAGGATATATTCATCATTACAAAATCTTGTCTGGGATTATTTTTAGCCTCATTTTGATAAACAAGTAGGCTGCAAACCTTCAGCAAGGACTTTTACGACCCCTCTAAAGTAAAAGATTTTATAGGTAGAGCTCTAATATTCACAGGATATGTTCAACATTACAAAATCTTGTCTGGGAATATTTTTGGCCTCATTTTGAAAAACAAGATGGCCGCCACTGGCCTTTCTTTGTTGGTTATGAAGCATTGTGTAGAGATTTTCCTGTTACCACCTCTACAGCAAAAGGTATTATAGGCAGAGGTCCCAAATTTCCAGGATATGTTCATTACAAAAGCTTGCCTGGCAATATTTTTAGTCTCATTTTAAAAAACAAGATGGCCCCACTGTGTTTCTTTGACGGTTACCAAGGAGTTATATACATTCTGAGGGTTTTTTTTCTCATCCATGGCAAGTTGAATGTCTTCATGGTTGATATTTTTAATAAATACATCAATATATATATATATATCCTCTGTAGCCTACAGATGTTTGACCTTGAAGCTTGCCTCATTTCAAAAACAAGACGGCCATCACAGGCAGTTTGTTTTGATGGTCAGCAAGAACTTTTACACATTTTGAGGCCATAGAGGAAAAAGTATTCTAGATAGAGTTCTCAAATTTCCAGGATATGTTCTTCTTTACAAAAGCTTGCCTAGAAATAGTTTTGGCCTGATTTTGAAAAAAGAAGATGGCCGCCATGGGGTGTCTTCGATGGTGATCAAGGAGTTTTCACATTCTGAGGCTTTTTCTCATCAATATGAAGTTGAATCTCTTTATTAATGACATCTTTAATTGATATATGTGTCCTCTATAGCTGACAGATATTTGACTTTGAAGTTTATCCTCAAGGTCAGCCTTTGACCCCAAAAATACCCCAACAAGTCCATTTTTGGCAACTTAGTAAATTACTTATAACTACAACACTTGAACTAACAGGTTTTTGTTTTTTTTTGGTCGGGGGAGGAGGCTGTTGGGTATTTTGCTTTAATTTTAGCTTAGTTTCTTGTGTCATCAATATTTTTCCTGCAATTGCAGATCTAAGTCCATAGCTAAGTGAGTAATAGTGCTAGTGGCTACCTTAAGTAGATTGGTAATAAGCCTAAAATGACTGCATTTACAGCACTTTAATAAAATATGTTGTTCAGCTACTTTCTTTGTATCTACAAGATAGTAACTGTTTTTGAAGTCTAACTTAATAGCTGAGTAATAGCCATTTTCTGTGTTTAAAAGCGAGGGAAATGAGTAAAAGGCTTTATTCTTTGTAACCATTATAGTTACAATGTTTTTGTTAAATGAGTTGTTCAGCTACTTTTTGATGTTCTGTGTCATGGTAAATTTTCAGAGCTGTAGCTACACATCTAACAGAGTAATAGCTATTCTGACATTTTGACAATGACAATTCAATTTAGAGGTTTTTTTACATCGAAGATGTTGTTCTGGTACTTTTTAATGTTTTGTTTCATGACAAATTTCAGAGCTGTAGCTATAATAACAATTGAGTAACAGATACTCTGACATTTTGTCAATGAGTAAGTCACTTGTAACTTCATAAGTATTCAATTTAAAGGGTTTTTATATTAAATGTTTTTCAGCTTCTTTTTGATATTCTGTGTTGCGTCAAATTTTCATAGTGGTATCTATAATGGCAACAACTATTTTGATATTTTGTCAATGAGTATATCATTTGTAACTTCTAACCTATTCAATATAGAGCTTTTTAATCAAATATGTTGTTTAGCTGCTTTTTGATGATCTGTGTTGTGGCAAATTTCCAGAGCTATAGCTCCACAGCTGAGTAATAGCTGCTTTACTATATTGCAAATATGTATGTCGCTTGTAAGTTCAAAAGTATTCAATTTAGAGGGATTTTCATCAAATATGTTGTTTATCTACCTTTTAATGTTTTGTGTCATGACAAATTTTCAGAGATCAGGGACGTAGGAAGCAATTTTTGGTTCGGGGGTGAGGAACTAGATTGCACCGACTCAACTCGACACCAACAATTTTGGTTAATTTTACAGAATATAAGAATAATAAGAGTCTATGTGTGTAGTGAATAGTAGTTACCCTCAGTAATATAGTTATATTATCCAAAACTTTGTTTGGCAATATTTCAAAAAAAATATTTGATTTTTCTCATTAGAGGCTGAAAATTTCATCCCATTTTGCCCTAAGGTACAAAAATCCTATCCGCTCTGAGCCACTAAATTGAGCCTCTCTCATGGGGATTGAGCCTCTTTATAGAGGATCAAGGGGATAAAATCAATAAATGTTGATTATAGATTGACAAAACATTATTTGTTGTGGAATAATGGTTAAAAATTATTATTAAAAAATTATAACTATTAAGTTCACCCATGATATGAGCTATACAAAAATTGACTTTTTGGACACCACAGTCAAATTTGGCCCAAACAGAGGACTTATAACCACTCTGTATAATAAACCCACAGATAGCTAAAGATTACTAAAATCCGAGAGTCTTTTTCCAGTTTTTCATCTTTTTCCTTGCCATCTCCAGTGAATCCGTCAGGACTTTTCAAATTTGATGATGCCTCACCTGACGATATTGCAAAGGTAATCAAAAATTCACCTACAAAATCCTGTCTCCTGGATCCTTGGCCCACTTTCCTAGTTAAGGATTGCCTTGATATACTGCTTCCTTCTATCACAAAACTTGTGAATTGTTCTTTGTTGGAAGGTGCTGTCCCAGATGGCTTCAAGAGTGCTGTTGTCACTCCACTGATAAAGAAATCTTCTTTATCAAAGGATGAACTAAAAAACTATCACCCTGTGTCTGGGTTGAGCTTTATCTCAAAACTCGTGGAACGTGTAGTTCCCTCACAACTCAGTAGACATGTCTCTCTCCATGGGTTGGAAAACGAGTATCAGTCTGCTTATAGACATGGCCATTCAACTGAAACAGCTCTTTTGTCTATAAAGAACCAGATTCACCTATCTCTAGCCAGAGGAGAGGCCACAGCTGTGGTGCTGCTTGATCAATCTGCAGCATTTGACACCATTGATCACGACAAACTCCTTGATTGCTTAAGAAAATGGTTCGGTGTCGGGGGTAGATGCCTAGACTGGTTCAAATCATACCTTTCTGATCGTACCCAATGCATCAAGATTGGTTCTGTTCTGTCTGAGGCTAGAAAGCTTGAGTTTGGGGTACCACAAGGTTCAGTTCTTGGTCCTATTCTTTTTTCGTTGTATACCACACCTTTGAGCAAAGTAATCTCTAAACATCCAGATGTCAAATTTCACTTTTATGCAGATGACACACAGCTGTTTATTCACCTCAAACACAAAAATGCAAAAATTGCCTTCGATCGGCTAGGAAAGTGCCTCGAAGATGTCAAACTATGGCTGTGTGCAAACAAACTAAAGCTGAATGCTGATAAGACTGACTTTATTTTATTTGGTGCCAAGTCTCAACAAGAAAAGTTTAACCCATTCTTTCCAGTAAATATATTGGGTGAATCACTGATACCTTCAGATGCCGTTAAGAATTTGGGTGTCTGGTTTGACTCAGACTTTTCCTTCACCAAACATGTTAAAAATGTATGTAAACTATGTTTCATCCAGATGAGGGATCTTAGGCAAATTCGACAGTACCTGACTCGTGATGCTGCTCTTACGGCTGCAAACGCACTTGTGGGCAGTAGGCTTGACTACTGTAACTCCTTGTTTAGGGGTCTATCTGTTGCTAACCTACGCAAGCTACAATGCATTCAAAACAGTCTGGCCAGAATTGTTTGCAGAACCACATATCTTTCTCACACCACTCCACTAAGAAAAGCCCTTCATTGGCTACCCATAAGGCACCGTTGCATCTTCAAGACTTGTTGGTATATAAATACCTACATACTAACTGTCCAAAATATTTCAGCCCATTTCTCAAAGTTAGACAATGTGCCTATAATACTCGGTTGAGTCAATCTGATGGTATAATTCTACATGTTCCTCAATACCAACCATCTATTTACAAATCCACAATGCAGTTTGGTCCAAGCTTTGCATATGATGCTCCCAAAATATGCAATGAACTCCCTGATAATGTAAGATCTGCCACTTCCATTGCTTCCTTCAGAAAAAAACTTAAGGCATACCTATTCTGCCAAGCTTATCCTCCTTAGTATTTTCCACCTCATATGGCGTTCTCCGTGATGTCGACCATAGCTATGGACAAGGACAATGATTTTTGAAACTATGCTTATGATGTTGCGCCTTAGAGTCTGTCACTTCGACAGAGATTAAGCGCTATAAAAGTTGAATTGGAATTTTTTTTTTTTTACTCACCTGTATTTGGAACATAAACTCCGCCATAGCAAGTCCCAAGCCTGGTTGAGAAAGGAGGAGGGTTGAGCTAGCCAGCCAGGGCTGGGCCAGCACCCCATTCTTGTGAAAAAAAACAGATTGCTACGGAAACGGAACACATTTCCGCCTTAAGCTTCACTAGGTGTGAAGAGGATAACTAAAGTAATCTGGAACATAGCTCAGCCCACCCCAAAAGTGTTCTCACCAAAGGACCCTATGGACAATATCGAAGACTCAGAATGATATGCAGTCTAGATAGTGACTTTGAAGCCAATACTAAAAAACTCACCAGATATTATCTTAAGAGAGGATACCCTTTTCCTAGCCTAAAAAGACACTGCCTTAGAGCTAGAAAGTTTACCCAAGATGAACTTTTAGATACAGTCTCAAAAGCCACCAATGAGGCACCAGTCATGGTCACACAATTTAACCCTAGAAACCCACAGATAGGGGCTCTAGATAACTGGAACATTATCCAGAACACTGAAGAACTTACACAAGTTTTCAAAACCAAACCCTTAATGGGATACAGAAGACTACCAAATCTAAAGGATTTACTGACTAGCAGCATTATTTCTTATCCCCCAAATCCTAAAACTGACACTAAACAGTCAGTTCACATCCCTGTCTGCACAAGACTAGAGAAATGCACCTACTGTCTAAAGCTGAGGAAAGTGGACCAAATAACCAGTTTTCACAGCAAACAAGTATTTAAATGCAAGTCTTTAACACCCCCCCCCCCCCCCCCCCCCCAGCATAAAGTTACTTGTGAACTCAGTAATGTGATTTACATTATAAATTGCAATAAATGTGGCCTACAGTACGTAGGAGAGACTAAAAGACCAATCAGGAACAGGATGTATGAACACTACAACAGTGTTCAAAAGTTCCAATCAGAAAAGTCCACACCAGTATCTCAACATTTCACACAGAATAACCACTCTGTGAGGAACATGGAGTTTAGCATTTTCCATTGGATGGGGGATCCAACAAGCCCAAATGCCTCCACTAGACGCAAAAGCCAAGAACTATATTATATTTGGGCATTCCCCACACTCCACCCAAAAGGCATCAATATGTTTGTATGAAGATATGCCGTCTCATGGCACGCCCTACCCAGGCGCCCCCTTATCCCCTTTATAATTTTACAGAATGTATTGCATGTGGGTAATACAGAAATTCAAATGGTCCAATTAAAGTAATTTCAAGTTCCTTTACCAAAGGAAATCATTGTGATAACAGTGTGACAGTTTCCCCAACCTTGTCCGGGTATAGAAATACATATAGTCCCCTCTGCATTTGAAAGGGATTTCTAATATCTGGACTAAATGTTTCCAGAACTTGTGACCTTTCTTTCAAGTGCCGAGCTGATACAAGATCTGTTTTTAGCAAGGTTAATCCCCAAATTGAGGTGGATGTACAATCATTGGACTGGCTAGGTCCAATAAACACACACTAAAGAAAGAAGAGTCTTCTGGGGAAAATGTTATCAGCTGACAAAAAATATTGCTGTGATAAACCATTGCTCTGTGTGAATTTGAAACTACATGTCTAAGTTCTAAATAATTAGCAACATGGTAAATGTAGAAGATTACTATACGTATGATTTTGGTCTGCATAAGTGAAACATTTCACAGAATTTTACAAATCCCTGTAAACTGAAAATGTTCCTTTCACAAAACATAAAAATAACACAATGGTACATGTAAGCAGTGAAAAAGGTAAAAGTGTAATTTGACCATATATTATTGAGTTACCTGTAAAAATTTGCATAAACTTCAAAATTGGAATTTAGTTCTAGTGCAAAAAGTTGGGGGAGGGAAATATCCCCAGTCGCCCCCGCTGCCCCCCAGTTCCTACACCTATGGAGATGTAGCTATAATGATTACAGAGTAATAGCTACTTTGACATTTTGCCAATGAATAAGTCACGTTTAGCTTCAAAAGTATTCAATATAGAGGTTTGTTAGGGATCCTTGGGGTACTAATGACTACTCCTCTAAGACTTCTTTAAATCTTAGACCTTTCAAAATTTTGGCCGTCATCTTGAATTTTGGCGGAAATGGAAAATATCGTTCATCTCAGTAATCGTAAGAGATAGAGCAATTTTGGGCAAGTTGTGGACCCACAGGGTACTAGGGACTAATAGACTAGGACCTGTGAAAAAGTTAGACTTTCACGAATTTCAGCCGCCATCTTGAATTTTGGCAGAAATGGAAAATGTCATATATCTCAAAAACTGTAAGCGATAGAGCAATTTTGGCCAAATTTTGGCTCACTGGTTAATAAGTACTACTCCTTTAATGTTGAATAATAATGTATAATTTGCTTAATTAATTTTCACTCATAAAAACAAGCAATCAGTGCCCGTGAACGGGCATGACTGAATTTTGACCGCTATCTTGAATTTTGGCGGAAATGGAAAAGGGAACTGTAAGAGATAGTGATTTCGGGCAAATTTTGGACCCCCAGGGTATTAAGGACTACTCCTTTAACGCCTCTGAAAAATTTAGACTTTCACGAATTTCGGCCACCATCTTGAATTTTGGCAGAAATAGAAAATGTCATATATCTCGAAAATTGTAAGAGATAGAGTAATTTTGGCCAAATTTTGGCTCACTGGTTAATAAGCACTACTCCTTTAATGTTGAATAATAACGTAGTATTTGTTTAATTAATTCTTACTCATAAAAACAAGCAATCAGTGCCCGTGAACAGGCTCTGTCAGCTGTGTGTTTTGAGTTTCAGAGTAGAAGTGAATGAAGAAAATGACACAAAAGTTGTGCCCTGCAAATGGTATTCAGAAGTACCAAATTAACTGTTAAGGTGTAAAAATTAGTTGAATAACATATTTTAAAAAAATGCTCTAAATGCAATAGTTTTCATGTTACAACTCATTTACTCAACAGTGAGAACCTCGAAGTATCTATTGCTGAGCTATACTATGACCTACAGGTCTACAATTTCACTGTTATAGCTGACCCAAAAGTAGGTGAACAACATGTTTAAACAAAATTCTCTAAATCCAATAGTTTTTAAGTTACAAGCTATTTACTTAACAGTGAGAACCTCAAAGTAGCTATTGCTCAGCTATGTAATGAGCTACAGTCTGCACTTTCACTATGTTATTGCTGACCCAAAAGTAGGTGAATACAATATTTAAAGAAAATACTCTAAATGCAATAGTTTTCAAGTTACAACTGATTTACTCAACAGCAAGAACCTGAAAGTAGCTATTGCTCAGCTATGGAATGAGCTAAAGGTCTGAATGTTATTGCTGACCCAAAAGTAGCAGAATAACACATTTATTCAAAATTCTCTCAATGCAATAGTTTTTGAGTTACAAGTGATTTTACTCATGATGGAAGGTAGTGAAAAGTCCAAAAGTAGCTATTACTCACTTAGCTATTGGGATAGACACCCAAGTTACTCTCCATGTTGTAGCTATGGAAAAAGTAGCTGAATAACATATTTTAACAAAACGCTCTAAATGCAATACTTTTCATGTTATAGGTGATTTAGTGCACCATTTCATGAATTTTAATGCATTAAAAATTATTTTAAAAATTCATAAAAAAATAAGTACCAAAGAACCTGGCCTGATACTGTCACAAGCGAATCTACTTGAGGCCTAGTACATATATGTACGATATGAGAGAAATCCCTTCAATAGTCAATGAGAAAATTGTGATAAAGTGTTGAAATGTTCACACTTTGGATGGGTGTACCTCACTTGTAATGGCTCTGGAGAACAGATGAACAAACACTCTGCATGCCTTGAACAAATTTTCATCCTCGATGAATAAGGTATCTTTTAAAAAACACCATGTCTCTGGGCCTTGGTGTTTGTAGGGCCTTGTAGGGCCTCTGAAGTTGTTCACGCAGACGCGGACGCCGCAGAGTGATCCCATAATGTGAGCTCAGCTGACATAACAAATGCCACTTATCTTCAAAACCATGTTTGCTATCCTTTTCTGGTGGATATATTTTGCATCTGGCCACAGGTGTGTCCTTAGCCTGTACTGTTGTCACTGAATCTGATTGGTCTGTACTGTTGTCACTGGATCTAATTGGCCCGTACCATTGTCACTGGCTCTGACTGACCTGTACTGTTGTCACTGGATCTAATTGGCCCGTACCATTGTCACTGGCTCTGACTGACCTGTACTGTTGTCACTGGATCTAATTGGCCCGTACCATTGTCACTGGCTCTGACTGACCTGTACTGTTGTCACTGGATCTAATTGGCCTGTACTGTGACCATTGCATATTATTAGCCTGTACTGTTGTCACTGGATCTAATTGGCCTGTATTGTGATCATTGTATATTATTAGCCTGTACTGTTGTCACTGGATCTAATTGGCCTGTACTGTGATCATTGTATATTATTAGCCTGTACTGTTGTCACTGGATCTAATTGGCCTGTACTGTGATCATTGTATATTATTAGCCTGTACTGTTGTCACTGGATCTAATTGGCCTGTACTGTGATCATTGTATATTATTAGCCTGTACTGTTGTCACTGGATCTAATTGGCCTGTACTTTGATCATTGTATATTATTAGCCTGTTCTGTTGTCACTGGATCTAATTGGCCTGTACTGTGATCATTGCATATTATTAGCCTGTTCTGTTGTCACTGGATCTAATTGGCCTGTACTGTGATCATTGTATATTATTAGCCTGTTCTGTTGTCACTGCATCTAATTGGCCTGTACTGTGATCATTGCATATTATTAGCCTGTTCTGTTGTCACTGGATCTAATTGGCCTGTACTGTGATCATTGCATATTATTAGCCTGTTCTGTTGTCACTGGATCTAATTGGCCTGTACTGTGATCATTGTATATTATTAGCCTGTTCTGTTGTCACTGGATCTAATTGGCCTGTACTGTGATCATTGTATATTATTAGCCTGTTCTGTTGTCACTGGATCTAATTGGCCTGTACTGTGATCATTGCATATTATTAGCCTGTTCTGTTGTCACTGGATCTAATTGGCCTGTACTGTGATCATTGTATATTATTAGCCTGTTCTGTTGCCACTGGATCTAATTGGCCTGTACTGTGATCATTGCATATTATTAGCCTGTTCTGTTGTCACTGGATCTAATTGGCCTGTACTGTGATCATTGTATATTATTAGCCTGTTCTGTTGTCACTGGATCTAATTGGCCTGTACTGTGATCATTGTATATTATTAGCCTGTTCTGTTGTCACTGGATCTAATTGGCCTGTACTGTGATCATTGTATATTATTAGCCTGTTCTGTTGTCACTGGATCTAATTGGCCTGTACTGTGATCATTGCATATTATTAGCCTGTTCTGTTGTCACTGGATCTAATTGGCCTGTACTGTGATCATTGCATATTATTAGCCTGTTCTGTTGTCACTGGATCTAATTGGCCTGTACTGTGATCATTGCATATTATTGGCCTGTTCTGTTGTCACTGGATCTAATTGGCCTGTACTGTGATCATTGTATATTATTAGCCTGTTCTGTTGTCACTAGATCTGATTGGCTTGTTTTGTTGTCATTGGATCTGATTAACCCGTACTGTTAGCACTGGATATTATTAGCCTGTACTGTTGTCTCTGGATCTGATTGGCCCATACTGTTGTTATTGGATCTGATTGGCCCATACTGTTGTCATTGGATCTGATTGGCCTGTTCTGTTGTCATTGGATATTATTAGCCTGTACTGTTGTCACTGGATCTGATTGGCCCATACTGTTGTTATTGGATCTGATTGGCCTGTTCTGTTGTCATTGGATATTATTAGCCTGTACTGTTGTCTCTAGATCTGATTGGCCCATACTGTTGTCACTAGATCTGATTGGAACATACTGTTGTTATTGGATCTGATTGGCCTGTTCTGTTGTCATTGGATATTATTAGCCTGTACTGTTGTCTCTAGATCTGATTGGCCCATACTGTTGTCACTAGATCTGATTGGCCCATACTGTTGTTATTGGATCTGATTGGCCTGTTCTGTTGTCATTGGATATTATTAGCCTGTACTGTTGTCACTGGATCTGAATGGTCCATACTGTTGTCATTGGATCTGATTGGCCTGTTCTGTTGTCATTGGATATTATTAGCCTGTACTGTTGTCTCTAGATCTGATTGGCCCATACTGTTGTTATTGGATCTGATTGGCCCATACTGTTGTTATTGGATCTGATTGGCCCATACTTTTATCATTGGATATGATGGGCCTCTATTGCTGTCACTGCTTACAGGCCTTAACGCGATACAATCCACCAGTTGTGTGAGTGGACACAAAGAAACGACTTTATCACCAGCAACATAGAGAAACACATAAAACAGACTCTCACAGGGCAGTAAAGAATCACTTCAAACCAAATAAGGTCAGTTTTGGGGTATTCCTTGGTGAACTCCCTTTCTGAAAGTCATGGTAAATGTTGATTTTTTATGTGGCTTTAAACACATAAGGCCATACCACAGACATTCAGTATCTTCCCACAAATCACCACAAACTGTTTACAAAAACCTAGAGTCAAGAGTCTAGCATTCCTGTGTAAAACATGATATTAATTAGGCTTCAGAGCCCACTTCTTGTTATAAAAGAATTCCACTCAATATATTGGATGCATTTGGACTTTTATAGAGAAATTATTTAACAACAATACAAAATAAAACCACCATCACAAGATGTTGCCAAGAAATTTTACTGTCTAAAAGTATTTGTAACAAATATATTTCTAAAAAATGGTTTTGCTTATTCATTCATGCCCAGGGTATGGTGCATGTCATGACACATGAATACTTACATACTTCTGTAAACTTCTTACATTTTGTAAACAGAGAGTATAGTTTGCTGTAAAGTATAGGACACACGTGTTGTAAAAACTTATCTATACACATATTATCTATATAACTCCTTGCATTATTGTGGACTAAGAATGTACTGTGCTGTACACTAAGAGGACACATAGGATACAATACCTTATCAATATTGCACTATTAACAAATATACATACGTTAAAAATTAAAACAGACGTCAGCATGAAGCTGGAGTTCCCATTACATCGACAAAATATTATTTGTATAGCTAATCTGTTGTGCTCTGAAAAATATCTTGATGAAAAGAGACAAAATCCACTACATCATAACATGAGACACAGGTTATAGTTATTTACTAAAATCAAGTACATTTTAGTATATAGTAAATTCAGGAATTTTTAACACATAAAAATACAAGTAAAACCACATGAGGTATATGAGACTGACCTTTTGGCAGTGGGTTATAGGTTGGTTTGTTCAGTGTACTCTCAATAGCTTTCTTTCATAACACAGACTCTTTAACTCACTACAATGGTAAACATAACTTAACAAATAAAAAGTAAATACCACATCAGAATACAGTTTTTAGCACTCTGTAGTATCTCGCATGTAATCAATTCTTTGAGAAGACTGTGACTTATTTAAGTATGATACAATTGCGTTGACATTACTGATAATACTTGCCAGTGGAAAGAACTGAAAACCTACAGTTCAGAATAAACAAATTTTGGTTTTGAAGAATTCCATTGTGTGAAATGCTCAAATCTTTCACAAAACACAGTGGGAATGATGGGATGATATGAAACACGACTTACACTGTGTTCACACTCCTCCAATGTCACACTATGAGGCCAGTCTTTTGAGTGGATATCACAATCCACCAACAGAAAAAGTGCCCACCTTAACACACAAAATGATCTCGTCCTCAACGTGGCAGAAGGGAGTGTAAGAATTCTTACTCCCCTCAATCATTCTGTTGTCTTTGACACCACTGACCATCTTAAAACTCACCCCTTTCAAATCAAGTTTCTCCACCTTGCATTTCCCCTATTTAATAGCGATAATCCTGGACTTTTGACCTAGTATGTCCCCTGACTATGACTTTTGGCTCATTGTTTTAATGCACCCCATGTGGGGAAGAGATTGCGACTGCAAAGCAGTAGATTACATGATATAGTCACAAACTGAAATGTACTCTAGAAGTAGTAATCTGTCCCTAAACAAATCCAAGAAACTGTACACATTGTAGACTTGAACCGTTTGTAAAACTGATGCTGAGACAAATTTTAAAATGGATAAACCCCTACAAGAGGTAGTGTTTGTTTCAGAGAGCTTACCATTAGGGTGACTTATGACTGTTATCACTAATATCATGTTATCTGTGGAGTTTATGTTCTTTATCATATTTTCAACAAAGTGACAAGATGTTATGGTGGATTTCTGTATTTTCACCGGTTCTGAAAACATTTGTATGATGATTAAACTAGATCAAAGTTTGTTAGTTTGTAGATATACATCAATCCCAAAAACCCAAACGATTGCCCAGCACTACTTATTAGACCTTATGTAAGGTCCTTCCTTAGTGTACTATGATTCTCTGAGAACAGTTACTTACAGCAAGAGTGTAAAATGCACTCAAAACATAAATGTGTCAAAAACCCACCAGGTAATGACTTGTAAGCAAGTCTAGTAGTTACTTGTCAATTTTCATAAAAAAAATTCATCTCCCGGGGTGGGGCTATTCACAGAAGATATCACAGAAAGATGAAACAAAAAAATCAGCGTAACTTTAGTACAATATACTTCATACCTGGGCTCATTTTGTGCGACATTTTAACCAATCACTTTTGTAAATACCAGCCTAGAAAATTATTTCCTAAATTTTGAAAAAGGTTGAAATTAAGATTTTATCAAAGTGAGTTATTTGGTTACATAACTGTACTAACAGACTGACAGAAAACACCACAGAAAATATAATCATACATGAAACCTTTTACAAAGGTTACTTATAACATCAAAACATCCTTTGTACAATACAGCCCGAATGTGTAGACCTAGTACAGAAAAATGTAGACAAATACTACAAGAAGAAAACTATCTCACAAGAACAGATATTGAGAACATGTTGTAATATCAGGAATGTATTGTAACATTAAAAGATATGTTTTGATGTTTCACATATATTACAAAAAAAAATATATTTGTACATAAACTACTTTTAATATCTGTTTTTTTAACAATAATATTTACTGTTACAGCAGTCAAGTTAGCAACTTTTACACAAGGTCAAAACGTACAAATATAGAACATCGCATATGTAAGAAATACAGACAATAACATCTACAGATTGAGTAACACAGATGCATTAGAAACTAGACCCGTTTGACACAAAAGTGGAAAACAACACACACATAGCTGTTTTAGCAATATAAACAAATTTGTTAATTTATTCAGAGATTCTCAGAAACTATGTACCAGAAACTGCATTCACATATACTTGTATCATTTTTGGTCTTCTTCATTAAATCAACAAATTTTTATAATTACAAAACCCTAAACATTATAAGATTTTCCCTCAAAGTTTAAGGTCACTAGATACATCTGCATTATTCTGTGTTTAAAACTAACATATCAGTAAAAATAAAAAGTGTCTACACAGTTTTAAAATTAATCCTGTACAGCCTGTGTCTAAAAAACCTACAAAACAGAATCCATTATAAAATTTATTGTGAATAATCCTTTATCCTTAATAAATACATCTTGATACACATTAAAACATCGTTACAATTTTTTATTTTCAGCAGAAATGTTTTTCATTAAATTTCCACAACACAATACCACTATGACAGTGGCTGCAACCTTTGTTAAAGTGTATTATGTGCCATAAAATCATATAAACAATTATTTTCACAGCATTTACCAGATTATTAACAAATTTTGTCAGCTTTTTATTTCACCATATTAAATATTTCCTGAAAATTGCACTAAAATCAAGTTACAACTTTTTCACTAAAATTATAACAATCAAAGAGCTAAAACTGAGCCACAAAAAAGGGAAAACTGAACACGTCACTGTCTTTACAATCTTCTTTTTTTGGGGGGGCATATGTAACCTAAACTTTCCCTAATAATAAGTAGCACCATGTTTCACATCCATTCTATGGCAGGTAGGTTTGGATACTACAGCAACTTTCTAGCAGAATGACAGAACTCACCCTATAGTAGTGCCATGATGTAGTATTTGCAGTGTATGAACTACCTTACGAAACCAGATGGCCAGCAGGGCCATTAACTTTTCACTTTTGATGGCCCGTATGAAATTTAAATAGCCCAATAAAATTAAATTTAAATCTCCTTATTTTCTTTAATAATTACCATTTTTTAACCAATCATCAAGTGGTTTTGAAATTCAGATAGGAAATAAAATAAAAATAGAAAATATTTTTGCCAAAATTTTTTTTTAAAAAAGTCAAAGCAATTATCACTGCGCTGGAATAAAGGACCATGCATGTATTTAGCAAATTTATCCCCTGAAAATTTTGAGCTTTGTGCTTTATTTTTAAAGCAAGTGGGCCATAGACAAAAACGACAAGGTCTGCAATACCTTTTTTTTTTTTTCATTACTGTAGAGTACATGTACTGAGTACATAAAGTCAGTACCACTACTGATCAAAAATTAAACATTGTTACATTGTGCAACTCCTACAAAAAAAAAACGAAGAAATCTTTAAAACAAAATCACACAGGTCTTGACTTTGCTTTCAAAGGCTACATATTGATAAAAATCTTATTTCCAAATCTTTAAAAACGAACACGTCCCACGTAGCAGTGTGTTTACATTCAAAACGTTACCATCAGAAAGCAGAAATTCAGTGAAGTTCTCTCGATTATAAAACGTTTCGAGTATTGTGACTGGTTGTCGTACAATATTTTTACTTGCGTTTAATCAGGAACCAGAGCGAA
The DNA here is from genome assembly GCA_964017235.1 of Sabellastarte sp. h YS-2021. Lineage (NCBI taxonomy): Eukaryota > Metazoa > Annelida > Polychaeta > Sabellida > Sabellidae > Sabellastarte > Sabellastarte sp. h YS-2021. The sequence goes on along the minus strand of OZ024929.1, from coordinate 25,539,026 downwards.
TTTGCATTCAAAACATTATCATTGGGAAGCAGAAATTCTATGAAGTTCTCTCAATTTTAAAACGTTTTGAGTATTTCGGCTGGTTGTCGTACAATATTTTTCTTCGCGTTTAATCAGGAACCAGAGCGAATTTGCATTCAAAACGTTATCATCGGGAAGCAGAAATTCTGCAAAGTTCTCTCGATTTTAAAATGTTTTGAGTATTTCGACTGGTTGTCGTACAATATTATTCTTCCCATTTAATCAGGAACCAAAGCATTAAATGGCCAGCCGGGTTACGCATTTGTGAAAAGAGATGGCCCGGAGCAGAACTTGGTAGTTCCTGGCCACCGGGCCCGCGCAGTTTCGAACACTGAGTATTTGACATATCTGGAAGTGTTGACATGTCATATACTGCCTTACAATCGAACTAAACCCTGAATATAACCCCAAAATTTGAACTGGACCAAAGTCCTCAATATAATTAAGTTTTTAAACTTTTTACATTACAAAGTGTCAATTTAGTGATGAACAGATGCAATGTAAGACATGATACTTGTCAGTGAGAAGACCCCTGAAAAGTTACTAAGAAGAAACAAGTCACTAAACTGAATTATTAAATTATTGGCTTCAAATTCTCAAAAAAAATGTTGATAAAAATGTTTGATTATTTCATGTCAGTAAGTGAAATAATTTCTTAGGGGGTTGCACCAGAGGAGAATTACAATACTTCTCATGTCTTACTTCTTGTTAATTCTAACCCCATCATTACAGCATGACAAATCTCTCTTTAACCAAACCTACAAAACATCTAATATGACATTTCTAAATAATGTATTCTGCAATTTTAGTCAACCCTTTTGATCCGACTTCTAAGACAAAACTGCTCCATAATTCTCTGAGGCACGGCTGAGTACTGGAGTGTCCTCTCCCATGGAGTTGGTGTTGATAGCTGCAACAGTGGAAATAAAAACACTCAGCTAGTAACGTACATGGATAAATAATTCAGGTCACCTTCAGAGATAATCAGGGCCTACTTGAACATCAGGGTTCAGACATCTTGGATCATTAGGGATTCCCTGTTGACTCAACCTTTTGAAGCAGTAGACTTGCATATATTTCTGTGTATACCAATGTGATCAGATTGAATCAGAACAAAGGCATAGCAATTTATCTACAATGGCTAAAAAGCTATCAGATTTGGCATACAACTGCTTGACCTCTACACATATGGTGGTGGGTTCAAGTATTACTTAATGTAATATGCGAGTAATTGCTTATAGAGTTTACTTCGCTGTATAAGAGACAAAAACTACAATTTGAGCAAAAAGGTAATTTTGTAAATTTAATAAGTAAATTAAATTTTTATAAGTTAATACCCTATCCAATGGACAATTGCTTTACCGGTCGACGCGAGGACCGGTCAGTAGTGTGCATTCGCTAGGTGGCGCATCATATTTGCTTCCTGTCTAGACAGAATGACATAAGATCATCTTTTTCGTTGTCTAAACAGATTTAGACCTCTAGTAAGCTGATAGCGGGGCCGGTTGGGTGGGCCTTGCCTGTCCATTGGATAGGGTATTAACTTATAAAAATTTAATTTACTTATTAAATTTGCAATTTTATTGCGTTAATACATCCTATCCAATGGACAATTGCTGAATAGCTACCGCTTGGTAGGCGGGTAAGCAGCTAGGGACTTAAGTGAACTCATAAACAAAAACTGAGACGGCCCATTTGACCTAGGGTCAGAGAACCCTGAGAGGTCAAGGTCGGCTGTCAACTAACCGGTTAACCGGGAGTCTACCGACACTGCCCCCCCCCCCTTTTTCTTTCCCTCCCAGTGATGATCTGGGAAGGGAAGAGAGAGAGAGAGAGGGGCTGAGTTCAGTCCCAGAAGAAATAACTTCCCAAAGGAAGCAAGTCAATTATGTACATTTAACACATTTACATTATGTACATATTTAACATATTTACAATATGTACATATTTACATATATACAATATCTCCTCATTTCTGGGTCTGGTGGTGCACCTGTTGGGCAGCCACCACAGGCCCCAGGTGGAAGAGCTCTGAGTCAGCCCATGCAACATCCTTCAAATAGAACTGGGTGAAGGTGTTGTGGGATTTCCAGTGGCAGGCAGACAAGATCTGATCTAAGGAGACCCCTGATTGGAAGGCCTTAGATGCAGCAAAGGCCCTAACATCATGGGCTTTAACCTGCTGTAAGGAGAGGGCCTCCTGGTCAGAGCTCATAGCACAGAATCACAGTCTGTTTGATCCATGAGGAGATGGTGGCAGGTGAGATGTCTTTGTCAAACCCTTTCTTGAAGGAGACAAAAACTAACTCCTTATTCTGCCTGAGGTCTGAAGTCCTGTCCAAGTAGTAGCGCAGGGCTCTGACTGGACATAGGGACCTGTCACCCTAGAGTGACCTATCCAGAGATGGTGCCAGGGCTGGAAAAACAACTGGATTAAGGGGTTCAAAGGGAGCCTTTGTGAACTGGTGCAGTACCAGGGAAAGGTTCCAGGAGGTGATGTCCCTCCTCCCCTTGGGTCTGTCTCTATGGAAACTATCCAGGAGACGAGTGAGATTCTCTTCTTTGCTGACATTAATGGTTGAATTGCCCAGTTTGTCAGCAATGGCTGATCTGTAGCCATCAATAGTGCCTGGTTGCAACTTCTTGTCCTGAATAAGTGCAGGAGGAAGTCAGCAATGGCTTTCAGAGGTGATGCCCTGAAGTCCACCTGATTACTGAGGCACCACTTTGTAAAAATGGCCCACTTTGCCTCACAGACAGATCTGGTTAATCCTCTTTGAGGAGCTTCAATTCGTGCTGCCACTGCCTGAGAGAAACCTTGCTCCTTGATTGCTGAGGCTCTAGGAGCCAGGCATGTAGGTTCAGATTCGACAGGTTCCTGTGAAGGACCTGGTTGAATGGCTGAGACACTAGGTTGGGTATGCTGGGCAGACACAGTGGGATCTGGCTTGACATTGCTACCAGGTCCCAATAACCAGGGCATGTTGGGCCACCCTGGTGCAATCAGAATTATTCTGTTGCAGGGGTAGTCCTGGCACTTCTCCACCACTTTGCCCAAGATGGCTGCCGGTGGGAAGGCGTATGGGTCCATGTCCTCCCAGGATAGGCTGAGTGCATCCACTGCCCAAGCCTGAGGGTCTGGGACCGGTGAGACAACTGGGTTTTTGTTGTAGAATGTGGTGGCAAATAAGTCTACTTGATGATGATGCCACCGGTTGCATATAGCTTGGAACACTTCTGGATGAAGTGACCACTCTGTTTGAATGGTCTGGCCAAGCCTGGAAAGCTTGTCTGCTATCATGTTCAGCCGGCCGGGGATGTGACGTGCCCTGAGGGTTACTTGCTGCCTGGTACACCAGGACCGTATTCTCCACAGTGGGGCACACAGGGAGCCTGACTTCATCCCCCCTCTTTGTTGATATAGGCAACCACTGTAGTGTTGTCAGTACTGTCTTGTTACAGTAGAGGTTTGAAACTCTACTGGAGCTAGAAAGACTGCTTAGCACTACATGGTTTGTGTGCAAATTGCTTTCTGGAAGGGACCAAGGTCCCCTTGCAGTGTGCTCGTCTAAGTGAGATCCCCACCCTTCTTTTGATGCATCTGTAAAGATTTGCAGAGCATGTTTTAGAGGGTGTAATGGTTGACCTAGCAGCACATTGCTTTCCTCCAGCCACCACCTGGACATAAGAAAATTCCGGTACTTCCTTGTTGGTGGAAAGCGGTGAGGGAGTAGGGAACCTTGAAGTAATCCACTCCCCTGCTGAAGAGGTTAATATTGTTCTCAAAGTTTCCCAAACTGAAATACTCAGGGTACTGGGCCACTTCTCCAGCCTGGAGATCTGGTCAAGCCAGTCATCTCCGGAAGGTGAGGGTGTAGCCTTCCTGGGAGACTTCTTCCGAACTTGGGCTAGCCCCTAGGATGGCCCAAGTTTTGAGGAGGCATAGTTAGCCAAAAAAAAAGTGTCAACACTGGTGACAGACTAGACCTCACTCATCCCCATATCCATTTATAACATCGGTGACCCCTGGTCAGATGATATTTTACCCACTGCTTGAGTTTTGAAAAACTGGCAAAATGGGTTATAATCTTGAGGGGAAGGCTGAGCTTACAAACTCAGGACCCCTTGAGGCAGCTGACATTGGTCACAGGTTGGGTAAAAGACAAACTGGATGGCCAGTCTACAGGGTGTGAGGTCTGATGAGGGGAGGTAGACTGGTAGTGGACAATTCCTACTTGACAGTCTCCCTCTTATCTATAGCCACTGTCTGACCAGCTGGGTCCCAAAAGGGTAGGCTGGCTGACAGGTCAGGTAGATTGACAGGCATTTCACCAGGACCAGTGACTGGTCTAAGAATTCCTCTGTAACCAGTTCCTTAGGCTGCCACTGGTTGGCCTAAACAGCTGTTTGGGCCTTTAAGGAACTTCTGCTGGTCTGTTAGTCAGCCCTGGAGGCCTGCCCAGTACCAGGCGTTAAAACGGTTATACGCGAGGCAACGCTCTGTAACCAGTTCCTGGTGGCTCCACAGTTCTGCATAAACTCAACAGAGTTGGCAGAACTGGGTGAACTATTTCTTAGCAGGGATAGGCTCATATGAGGTTGCCTTCTTCCTGTCCACAGTGATGGTTCAGCCTCTGTAACCGGTTCCTGGTGGCGCCACAGTTCTGCATAAACTCAACAGAGTTGGCAGAACTGGGTGAACTACTTCTTAGCAGGGATAGGCGAATATGACGTTGCCTTCTTCCTGCCCACAGTGGTGGTTCAGCAGCTCTGTAACCGGTTAAACCGGTAGGCTCTGGGAGAAGGCTCTGCAACCAAAGAATTGGGGCAGCACCGGGCAGAAACCTCAGTAACTGTTGAACCTGATGTCAGCACTGGATTTGAAGATGGTTCCTTGCCAGTAAGGATGGGAACAGCAGATTTCTTGTAACCAGCAGCACTCCGGTTCACTGCGACTTCTGGTAGGTGAACCCTCTGAGCAGCCGCACCGGTGGTCTGAACAAGACTGGAACCGGTACCCCCACAGTCACACCAGTGGAAAGGCCTCTGGTGGAGGTTCCAGTATCAAACAGGGCTGATCACTGGAAACCACTGGGGGGGGGGGGGGGGTCCTTGACAGCTTCACAGGAACATGACTGGAACCAGTACCCCCAACAGTCCCACCAGTGGAAAGGCCTCTGGTGGAGGTTCCAGGATCAAGCAGGACTGATCACTAGCAACCACTGAAGGGGTTTCTTCACAGGAACAGCACCCACCGGTAGTCTGTACAGACCGGAACCGGTACCCCCAACAGTCACACCAGTGGAAAGGCCTCTGGTGGAGGTTCCAGTATCAAAACAGGGTGATCACTGGTACCCACTGAAGGGGGGTTGTTGACAGCTTCACAGGAACATGACTGGAACCAGTAGCCCCAACAGTCCCACCACTGGAAAGGCCTCTGGTGGAGGTTCCAGGATCAAGCAGGACTGATCACTGGCAACCACTGAAGGGGTTTCTTCACAGGAACATCACCCACCGGTAGTCTGTACAGACCGGAACCGGTACCCCAAACAGTCCCACCAGTGGAAAGGCCTCTGGTGGAGGTTCCAGGATCAAACAGGCCTGATCACTGGCAACCACTGAAGGGGTTTCTTCACAGGAACAGCACCCACCGGTAGTCTGTACAGACTGGAACCGGTAAAAGTCATCACTAGTGCTCCCCACCGGTAGTCTGACCAGAACTGGTACCAGTAAAACTCATCACTTCTTGTCAGCTGAACCAGTCACGCCTGGGGATTTGCTTGCCGGTAGTTGTGTTGAGATCTGTGAAGTCACATGACCGGCACCGGCAAAAATTTGCAGAGTTCAATGGCCACTTGTCATTTAATTCTTCAGGCCAACAGACGAGTTGCTGGATATCTTCTTGCCAGTTAAAACGTGGTTGTAGAGTAATAAATACTCGTCTTTTCTTCTAAAACTTCTGTTGAAAATATGATTCCTCCATTGTTGATGCGTATCACGTGATCAGGTTCCTGTCACGTGACAAGCATAAGCTGGAAGTGATGACGTCAGACGATGCATTCTTCTTTCCTTCTAAATTCTTCTCGTCGACATACACTCAGTGTTGCTCGACAACGAAGAAATAAATGGAGGTTAAGTCGTAGAGATACAACCTTCTGTGTAGAAGAAGGAATGCTGCAGGGACGACACACGAGCTCTCACCCACGACTTCGTCTCGACGACAAGTACACAGAAATTCTTCAAAACTGGTTATAAAGTGCTGGATAATGCCTCGTTTTAGTCCTGGAGAGGCACTGATATGAAGGTAACACAATAAATATATTTAATTCGTAGAATAAGCCGCGTTTTCTTTAAAACTTGGAGATCACTTCAAAACACGTCTGCACACTACGCACCAAACGAAAAAGATGATCTTACGTCATTCTGTCTAGACAGGAAGCAAATATGATGCGCCACCTAGCGAATGCACACTACTGACCGGTCCTGCCAGTATTATATACAGGACGTCTTTTTCTGGCGTCTGGCGGGACCGGTCGCGCCGACCGGTAAAGCAATTGTCCATTGGATAGGATGTATTAACGCAATAAAAAAGTATGTTTAAGGAACAATTACTCTACATAAAATGTTATATTCTCAGATGAAGAATATGACTTAACTACCGTTAGTAAATAATGAAGCACCAGGCCAAATTTAAGAAGAAAAAGATATGTGGTACCAATAGCTACCATACAACTTTAGTTCAAAATAAAGTTTAAATTTTTGTCACTGTCTTAGACTATTTCAAAAGAGATGACACAAACTTTGAAGAGAAAAACAAGATAAAAATAAAAAATAACTACCAAAATCCTCGTCATTGATTGCGGGCAGTAGTGGTTCTTGGTGTGGTTGGCGAAGGCACTTTCCGCGTATGTACGGGCCAAATATTAGGTCATTGTACACACACATGCCTACAAAACAAAACACAGGGTCAGAATCACCAAAATACCTGTACTACAGGATTCAACATTAGACTCTACTGTTCAAATATATACAGGAATAAACAATCAGCAGTTTTCAATGTGTGACTGTAAATGAATGACTAAATTAAAGACATACAAAGTAATGATGAAAGCTCATCCAGTGTATAATGTAGTATATAAACAGAAACACTGCTGAATTACTGACATAATCAACTAACTTACATCTGTATTATGACCAAATTATTCATTGTTTGATGATGCATTACAGAGTAAGTCACAACGTATTAAAACTACTTTCAAAGAAACCAATTCAATTACGCTTGAACAGAGGCAATTAATAATCACTCTAAACCGAATTAACATCCCAAAACCAAAACAAAAATTTGAATCCTATCTGTTCAACAAGGCTTTTCACAAGATACCCTTGGCTGCTAGGTTTCTCCACAGTTAAATACACATAAGGACACTAGCTGGTCCTAGCTGAAAACTCCTGATGTTTGGATGTTAAAACCGCAGGCAGTTCCAGCAACAAAAACATAAACCAAATTAGTTCTAAATTGACAGAGTTTACTGTATTTAGTGTGATTTTCTGGCCAGTAAGACAGCTTTGCTTACCTATGAAGAGCAGTAAGAAGCCAGCCAGTTGTACTGAGAAGGACTGCCAGGAGAAAGGCTGCCAGCCAACAGACAGACTGACTATCCAGATGATCACAGTCCTGCAGCTATCCAGTACCTGAAAATAGAGAACGGAGTGATTGGAGTTTTGTGTGACTTTGACAAATTATACAAATCGCAGTTCTAGAGGAGTTCTAGGGGGCCACAGTGGTAACACACTCGCCTCCCACCTCTGAGGTCTGTGGTTCAAATCCTTAAACCTTATGTGGGAAAGTTGGTAGTTGCTTACTGATGGTCGGCAGTTTACAGTACGGAACCGTGACCAAATGTATGTACTGGTTTCCTCTGCTAGCAAAACTACCCCTCGTGACATGACATGTACAATGTTGAAAGATACGTAAAACCCGAAATAAATGAAAAATAGAGGATTTCTATAGATTTACTGACTTAAGCACCAACTGAGTCATTGATTAATTTGGGTTAAGTGAGTGAATTCATAGAATGTAACATCAGACATAGAAGACTGTACAAAGCTTCTAAACTGTTTTAATGTGAGCAATTTTTATTTATAAATCAGAAAAAAAGGCTTTTAACAACTTTTCATATGATACTCTAAAGTGTTGGAAGGATTCACCTCATGTTATTCATGAAATCACCTGTATAATTTTATTTTGAATAAAAAGCCACAATTGAAAATGCTGAGGATAAAAATACTGGAGTGATAAGACTTAGTGCGTAAAATTTCTTATCATGATACGTGATATCTACAACACTCAGCAGGAAAGGAAGAATTCAATACAATACATAAATAGTACAATACATACAATTGGACACTTGGACCACTTTACAAGTCAGCAAAGAAGAAAGAAATTTTATAAAGAAAATTGAGGATCACATTTCATGCATGGAGTAATATTGTCACAGAAATCACATATATTGTAGTTGAATGTCCAGTAATTCAAAGCTATACGATTGGATTTCATTAGTGGTGAATCCCAGTACTGTAGGAAATTCCACATATTTTACCCTAAAGCCAGTAGAGATGAGACAACAATGGAATAGTAAACAGAAAACATACCATTCTGGTTGTAGCACTCATTTCCTTGGTCACACTGATCCCGGAGAAGTTGAAAAATGCAATACTGACAATATTACCTACAACAGAAAAACAAAGACTGGCATTAGAAATAACTCATGCTCTCTTGCTCTGTTATGGTTCAAACAGTGCTGTGAGTCCTGTAGCGAAAAAGATATTGTACCAAGTATAAATAGACAATACTCCCAAGTGTAAATAAAGTATTGTGCCTCCATTGAGAAACAATCGAGTCTTGCAATTTAGATTGGGGATTGTCCAACATCAGTGGAAAAGTCAGTACCGCTATATAGCCTTTTATACTGAATTTAAGCTGATTTTTGGGTCATGTTTTACTGATCTCTTTTGTGAATCTGTGCCTGGGCACCTTCTAATGACTGCACAGACAGAAATCATCACTAGTTGAAAAATGTTACATCCACTGGACTAAAGCTCTCATGCCCTGAAGACCAAAGTATAATTGGCACTGAAATCAAACAGATTTTTTTTTTGTATTCATATTCAATTCTCAGTGAGAATTCCAGACTGGTCCCTGGAGATGTGACTTAACAGGGTTTAAAACAATCCTCAATCTATAGCTGTTACATTCTATCTGAGTGTCTTGGATTCAAAAATGAATGCATACTTTGGTATGGCATAGTCTTTTTGGTAATTTCATGTCATTAAATCTACAAACTCTTAAACTTTACTTCTGCAGAATTTATACAAATATAAGGATTTCATTTCCTTTCAAACAGCTAAGGTCTCAACAGGCCTTTTTGCTATTATCCCACATGTTGTCACAATCAGGATTCAAGACATGACCACAAAAACAGGTACCACATGATTAAAACGCCACCACTTGGCTGCTTCAGTTTGCAGTATTTCTAAGAATACTTGTGTAGTCTGTCTATTTACAGCCCTATGTTCCAACTCACCATCTAACTCTGGGTAACAGGAACAAGTGAATGAACTCTTTCATAGAAATATACTGAGGATTATCTTCATCAAACAGACTCAGTACTAGAGTTTGTACTTCACTGGTAGCTTCAGGACAACTTACATCTATGACCTCTGAGATATTATTAATGCAATATTTAAAAGAATTCTCACCTAAGGTAGCCAGTAAAATTTGCCAACTGTTGATCATCTGACTCAGGGCCTCAGGCGTGTCCTCTAGTCTTTCTTCATTGCTAGTGAAAGGGATCTGTCCAGGAATCCAGTAAAATGGGATCAAAAGCAGACCCAGCACTGTGAAGCCAAAGAAACCTGAAACATGGAGAAAAGGAAAAAACCCTCAAATTTGGAAGACAAAAATGCCAAGAAGACACAACTAAAGCTACACATTACAGAAAATATTGAAAGGCCAGGAAGCAAGAGAAAGCTGGAACATAGAAATATGCAAATGCTGGGAATATAAAGAAAGCTGAAAGATAAAATACAAACACATGAAAACACATGTGCCTGTCACAGTGGAAACCCCAATTCAGAGGAATGGAGATTCTAGTAGAGTTCCCGATGGTAGTGTCTTCTAGGTGAAACTCTGATCTATAATTTAAAGGTTGTAATAGTAGTTTTCACTATGGGGGACTGCAAAGTCTCCACTAGGGAATTGCCCATTCCTCTGGCCCTAGGCTTTGTAATATAAATTCATTTCAAAACTTTCAAACTGAAAATCAATACAATAATGAAGTTCCTATCTGAGAAAATTAAATTGCTCAACAATGCAGACGGTTCCCTCAACTGTTATTGTGTACATACTCTTAATAACATATGAATAGTATAACATAAACAATAGAATATTCTATGTTACTGTAACAAGAATAATATATAAAATTTAACAGGAATAAAATATTTCCCATTGTAACTTCATGTTGATCACTGACTAAAATACAAACTGCACCTGTTTTCTATAATTTTGTCAGTGGAAGTCTAAAAATTCCCACGAATGCCAAGCATAAGACTGTGAGTAAACATGAGCCCTGAAATGCTCAACAAATTTTTAATTAATAATTAAGTGCTTAATGTGATCTTTTCGTGTGTCTCACTAGTTGTGTTTCTGAGTCTTACATCATTTCAGATAAATAGAATAATAAATGATGATATGGCATGAATGGTGATGCATGATTTTAAAGATTTTTTAACAGACAGAGGAATCAAACAAATTCACAAGTGGAAACTCCAACTGGGATCTCCACAAGTAGAATGACCGATTCCCCGGATATCAGAGTCTACACTGTAACAAATACAATTGTTTGGAAAACAAAGTAGCCTGGAATAATGAAAGGTACAATAGGCAAGAGACAAAACAGCCTGAAACATAAGGAAAGATACAAAGGCTCTGATACCCATTTGAAAAAAGTCTAAGTTAGGGTTTTATGTTCTGTTTCCCAACCAGGGTCATATTGAGAAAAGCCCACACCTTAGCTACTTGTGCACGTAAAACCCACACAGAACAATGTCCACTTAAATAGAATTAACACAATAGACTCAGGACAAGAAAACTAGGCCTGGGAACAAGGGCTCATTTTTACGTCATTTTCTGAGATATGGCCCGGACAAGATATTATAGATATTATTCAATTTTTTTTCTTTAAATATATGAATATATTTATATATGTTACTAATATAAGGTGTTTTTGTTTCAGTATTTTATTTTAAGTAGTTGCAAACTTAAATTCTTTGTGTAACAACGCTTTCTAAGAGGGCATTTTATTATAACGTATTTCAAAGATGCCTCAAATCTCGCACTATAAAGATGGTTAAAGTTTCTTATATTTTGCATTAGAAATGTGTCTTTCTCCCAAAATTCAATAAATTATCAAAATTATTTCCTGTTGTGTGGTTTGTAACCATTTTATAAGGCGTGATATGTCAAAATATGAAGCAGTTCATTTCATGGGCGATAATCAAGTGATTAACCGAGTCCGAGTCGACTCTTCCAAAACGAGGAATCGAGGCGCATTTTCGGGCTCCCTTGCAGCCCTAATCTCTATACAGCAAGAAGCTAGGTTTTCATTTTAACAAGGTATTCATTCGAAATGGAGGACACCTTTAAAGTTATCAAGGGATTCTTTTTTTTCAAAAGAAGACACACTTATAAATTATATTGAACCAGTTGGGCATCAAACTGTACAGAGAACCAATGTTCAGTGCATGGCCTACCTTCCCAGCCCACTGCTTGTAAGGGAGGTACATTGTGTTTGGTGACCACTTTCTCCTCGTATACCATCTGACAGGCAGCAATCACCTGAGCCATGATAATCAGCAGATCTCCTGCAAGTACAGAGCAATGTGAAACATATCAAATAACAAACCTCATCCTAGTACAAAGTAATGTGAAACATAACAAACAACAAACCTCATCCTAGTACAAAGTAATGTGAAACATAACAAACAACAAACCTCATCCTAGTACAAAGTAATGTGAAACATAACAAATAACAAACCTCATCCTAGTACAAAGTAATGTGAAACATAACAAATAACAAACCCCATACTAGTACAAAGTAATGTGAAACATAAATAACAAACCTCATACTAGTACACAGCAATGTGAAATATAACAAATAACAAACCTCATACTAGTACACAGCAATGTGAAACATAACAAATAACAAACCTCATACTGGTGCAAAGTAATGTGAAACATAACAAATAACAAACCTCATACCAGTACAAAGTAATGTGAGACATAACAAATAACAAACTTCATACCAGTACACAGTCATGTGTGAAACATAACAAATAACAAACCTTATACTAGTACAAAGTAATGTGAAACATAACAAATAACAAACCTCATCCTAGTACAAAGTAATGTGAAACATAACAAATAACAAACTTCATACCAGTACACAGCAATGTGTGAAACATAACAAATAACAAACCTTATACTAGTACAAAGTAATGTGAAACATAACAAATAACAAACCTCATACCAGTACAAAGTAATGTAAAACATAACAAACAAGATGCACTCAGAGAGAGCAAAATGCTCGACTCCATGTGAGCAGTCTCTCAAGTGATATAAAGTATTGTAAGGAAGACAATAAAATAAAACCAAACATATAAATTAATGTTCATAGAAATATCAAGTAGAAAGCTAAAGTCATTAAAAATACATTGAAATGGGACCTCTGAAAAAGCATGATTTTTTTTTTATCCAAAATAAGATCCAGATCTTTGTCCTACCCACAAATTTTTAAATAAAGATCTGTTCATTAGTTCTGGAGTATTCTCAACACACACACACCCCACCCCCCCACACACACACACAAAAAAAAAAAAACAAAAAAAAAACCCAGACAAATAGACAAATAAACAATTAGCACATAAAAACATAAACTGCTAGTGGAGGTAAAAATATTGCTTAAAGGTCACATCTTGGTAAAATTCACGCATGGTAATTTTTTGTGATGGACCGTCAAGGAATTGGAAGAAAAAAGAGAAAATAAAACAGAAATAGTATTAATAACAAGAGGGTCAGAGGTGCCCCAAAAGGCGGGTTGCGCACGCAGGAAACAAGGTTAGCAACTGCTCTCATTAAATTTAGGAACAAGGAAAGAAATGTTAGGTTACCCACTTAAGGTAAATGTGTTCGAGTTAGAGTCCGGAAACGAAAATGTGGACAAACAGATGGATGGACAGACATACGGACGAAAAACGGACAAACGAACGGACAGAATTTCACCAATATCGAAAGGAACCTAGCTATCATGTTGATCTATGTCCCTGTCAAGTTTGAATTTGATTGGTCAAACCGTTTTCAAGTTAGAGTCCGGAAATGGAAAATGTGGACGGACAGACGGACGTCGGACACATCAATCTAATAGGCGGGTTGGTTACACGCAACCCGCCTAAAAACGAACAAATGGACAGAAAAACAAGACAAATGAACGGACGGATTTACACCAATTTCGAAAGGAACCTAACTATGATGGTGATGTATGTCCCTGTGAAGTTTGAATTAGATTGGAGTAACCGTTTTCGAGTTAGAGTCCGGAAACAAAAATGTGGACGGACAGATGGATGGACAGAAAAACGGACAAAAACGAAGAAACGGACGGAAAAACGGACAAACAAACAGACGGAATTTCACCAATTTCGAAAGGAACCTAGCTATGATGGTGATCTATCTCCCTGTGAAGTTTGAATTTGATTGGTCAAACCGTTTTAAAGTTAGAGTCCGGAAACGAAAATGTGGACAAACAGATGGATGGACAGACAAACGGACGAAAAACGGACAAACGAACACACGGAATTTCACCAATTTCGAAAGGAACCTAGCTATGATGGTGATCTATCTCCCTGTGAAGTTTGAATTTGATTGGTCAAACCGTTTTAAAGTTAGAGTCCGGAAACGAAAATGTGGACAAACAGATGGATGGACAGACAAACGGACGAAAAACGGACAAACGAACACACGGAATTTCACCAATTTCGAAAGGAACCTAGCTATGATGGTGATCTATCTCCCTGTGAAGTTTGAATTTGATTGGTCAAACCGTTTTAAAGTTAGAGTCCGGAAACGAAAAATGTGGACGGACAGACAGACGGACAGACGGACGTCGGACACATCAATCTAATAGGCGGGTTGGTTACACGCAACCCGCCTAAAAATGATGAATATACCACCTCCCTCTTTATTATGTTTATGTCAATTTCAAGACATAAAATGAGAAGAAATATTTTTACTTAAAGACAGCAAGTATCACAAGCTAGGTTTGTGACCTCACAATGACAATTGCATTGTGACATCACTGAGTAATGACATCATCAGAAAGCAAAATATTGATTTTTTTACGTATGTGATGAAGAGAAGCACTTTCACTGTGTATTCCCAATTAAAAATAAGAAAAACTCTCTCCTGACTTTAATTTTCAAACAAATTACACCAAATTTGGACAAATCCGTCTGTACCCCATGAAATACCTTCCCACCAAATTTGAGACTGATTGATCTTATAGTTTTTGAATTATAAGGGCGAAACGGTGCACAGACAGAGAAGCAGATTTTACTGTAAAAGCCCAATTAAAAATAAGAAAAACTCTCTCCTGGCATTAGTTTTCACACAAATTATACCAAATTTGGAAGAATCCGTCTGTACCCCATAAAATACCTGCCCACCAAATTTGAGCTTGATTGGTGTTATAGTTTTTGAATTATAAGGGCGAAACGGTGCACAGACAGACAGACAGACAGAAACAAACTGATCACAATAACCCTCTCCTATCGTCGAGCGTTAATAACAAACCTTATACTAGTACACAGCAATGTGAAATATAAAATATAACAAATCTTATAAAAGAACACAATTTGAAACTTAGCAAATAACAATACCCACACAAGTACACAGCAATGTGAAACTCAGCATATAACAAATCTCATACAAGTGCAGAGTAATGTGAAACTCAACAAATAACAAATATCATACAAGTGCAGAGCAATGTGAAACTCAATAGCAAATTTAAACATAGAGCAAGTAGAGAATACGATCAAAACAGTGTTACAGTCACACAAACAATTAAACAGCAAATCTTCTAGAATGGTAGAAAATGTTGTATGTGATGGTAGACCTCTGCAATGGTAGTTATATCTGGCTGGGTATTCCCAACCCTATCGTGAGAATCCAGGAAGTATACATGAAATGCATGAGATAGTTTTGGAACATTAGCCATTAGAGCAGTAACCTTAAGTGACCTATGATTACATTACGTTAAAGACTTTAAGATGGCCCTACAGTGGACCCATTTCTGTGGCCTAAGGACACACAGATATCAAATATAACTGAAATCCACCATGAAGTTTATTTAAAATAAACCATTAGGTCCTAGACTTAATTCAAAGCTTACATGTTACAGTA
Source organism: Sabellastarte sp. h YS-2021 (assembly GCA_964017235.1). NCBI lineage: Eukaryota > Metazoa > Annelida > Polychaeta > Sabellida > Sabellidae > Sabellastarte > Sabellastarte sp. h YS-2021. The sequence continues at coordinate 25,523,494 of OZ024929.1, read as the reverse complement.
TAAGTATTTGTAATGAAATCTACTATTCCACTTTCCTCTAAAAAACAAATGTCAAACTGTGTATTCTGGTCTACTGGTTGTCACAATTTGACATTTTCACTTCTACAACTGTATATTCAGTGTGATGAAAACTGAAAAGGATGAAACTTTTTATTTGTTCTGTTTGTTTTTGCCTTTACCTGTAATAATACTGTTGAGATCTTTGCCCCCGCTGTCACTGTGGTGGAACACTATGTCAGACACACCCACTAACACCAGACCCACCACCACCAAACTCATACCCAGCCACATGAAGGAACGGATACGTCTGCCAAGAAAAGCTACAGACAGGAGTGCAGTAAAGATCATCACAGCACCTAAAGAAAGAAAGTGTATAGTTAAACAAACTTCAATTGATTTGTCAAAATATTTTCCTTGATTCAAAGTACACAGGCAGCTTACATTCTACAGTAGTGGGTAAATTGTTCATCAATATTGTCGATATTAATTGCTTTGGAACAAGGTTGCCTATATCAATGGCTAAAGATGTATATCAATATTGCCATTTTTAGTAAGACTTTTAACATATATTGCAATTATTTTAACAAAAACATATGCTAGAACAAAAGCATTTTTGATATCCCGGATTCAGTTTATCTGGTAGAGAATATTACTCCCCGAGATCGGCCAATATTGAAATATTTTGACATTCAATATCGATATCCATACAGCCAAACAATTTACCCATTATTCTACAGCCAAATAATTTACCAAAAATATCAAGAATATCATTCTAGTTCAACATAAACAGGTAACATATAATACATACAGACAACTTAATGACCATAACTTTTCAAAATGTTGTTAATTTTTCATATAATTTTATAAATTTAAAAATCTTGACATTGAATCACCTTTTTTTACTAATAAGATTGGTACAATACAGGTTTCTACTGTAAACCTAAATACCTAAAATCACATGTTTAGGCTGTTTAAATTCTAGTACTTAAATCCCAATTTACCAAGCAGTAGTCATACCCTAATATCATTTTTTACACATTTCTAATTTCTGTATACATGAAACATTCTACATATTGTGTAACTTCAATTTAGTGTGTAATTGCGATAAAAGTACGAAATTTTGACAACAAATTTATTTGCAATTTGTTTATTAACAAAATGAGTAAAGTCATGCAGAACAAAGATTTTATAAATTAATCTTACCTCTCAACATCTGGAAGCTTGAGGCATAAGTGAGATTGAGCCCTACGTACATGGTGGATGTGCCACACATATCCATCAATGCGGCGGGTAAAAAGATGAGTGGGTTAAAGTCTTGGTTACCAAGTTCCATCTCACGGCGCCTTCTGCATCTCATCAGCCAAAACACAAAGAGACAACTAAGTTCTCCCAGGAACATGCCCACTGCCTGTAAATACAGGGGAAATAACACATCAGAATTGTGGCAAAGAAACATTCTTGATAATTATTATCTCAAAAGTTAAAATGTCTACTGAATTTAAAACATTTAAGGAACATACAACAATCATATGGCGTGATTTGTACTGTAAAAATAAATACTTAAAGTTAAAAAAAAATAACAATTACCAATGCAATAGATGTGATTGCATTATCAGATGTTTCTGATGTTTAAAATTTCAGTCAAAATGTAGTGACAATATGAAAAAAATCCCAGACTCACAAGCTAGAAGTCACCTTAAATAGCTTATCACAAGCAATACTTTGGCGAATGGCCAATGTCAAATGGGAAATAATCCAACAAAAGAAACATTTATCTTTCTTGATGAAAGCCCCATAAATTATAAAAATATTCCCAGCCATGATCAATCGCGCCCAAAATCTAATGAGCTCAAGACTTTGATATCATTAACATGTATGTGAAATCTGGGCCAACTGTAGTAAGTAGGGTAGCTTCTGCTGAGCAGCAGTAACAAGCAGCTGTACAACCAAAAAAACTAATTTTGATCATTTGACCTTCATGAAGGTCAAAGGTTGATTATATGCATATGGGAAAATTCTAACAACACCAAGTACCAAAATGGTTAGAAAGCATCCACTAATAAGGAAGATATACAATGCAGACTAGAAACCTGCAGCAATGGTGAGGAAACCTGACCAAAAAACAAAAAAGCACCCATTTTCAAGGGATGCTTACTTACGCATAAACTGAAATACAGTTCACCATGTCAAAATCATTTACCATTTTCAAAATAACTGCATACACAAATTTACTTTATCAATCTTTTTCAATTTCTACTTGCCTGCAGAAAAGGATGATCAAACAATTTTCCATTTGAAACAGTATTATCTGCCCATCTGAAAAAGTATGACATTGTAATTTTAAAAACTGGTCCAATACAAAGCAGAACACTGAATGAAGAGGGTTAATTCTTTATGTCTTATGTTCTGTGTTAAAGCAAAATTATATTTTGCAGAAATATAGAAGATAATATCATATATAGTGGATTTGGTCTTTGTTGAAGTTGCAAAATGTCAGCCATTTACTTCTACCCAATTTGAGAAATACATGAAGTGCCAAAGATACTATGTAATTTAAGTCTCTTGTGATAATTAAGACTTGTGTGATCACTCTACTGTGAAATTTATTGGCTTGGTGTTCAGACTTAATAACACAAAAGTGAAGAATCAGGTAGGATGGTCGCAATGGTACTATTTTGTCACCTCTTACTTAGATTTTGACACTTCTGCATACACAATATTTATGGTTTTTACTTATACCCTGTTATTTCCAATGAAAAGTAACACTTTCATCAAATTATGTTCTACTTAGTCCTCCATTTAACATAAAGGATATGATATGGCAGCCATTTTGTTTTCAAAACAAGGCCAAAATTACTCTGACGCAAGCTCTCCTAGCCATTTACATATTGTGCAAATCTGACACAGCTAGCTGCAATATTTTAAATCTTAAAACATATCTATGACTTTGAACAATCGGCTATGTAGGCCATGATCTTTTTTTTAATGAGTACCATAATTTTTTTATAGACATGTGTCAACAGCCATAAACATTCTCTGCAAATTTGGCAAAGATATCTTCATAACTGAACGAGATATAAAGCTTGATTTAAAAATGTGACAAACACACACATGCATGCACACCCCCACACACACATGGAAGGTGTTTCATAATCTACCAACTCTGGCCTAGGGCAGCGGGAGATTAAAATGCAACTGTGGTAACATCTGTTTAATAATGCCCCTTTTCAATTAGGAAGTTTATTGTCGAAAAGTATTGAAAGCATTGCCATGGCAACAGGTGTTGTCAGATACCCTCCCAAACCTAGTCAGCTGTAGATCCTGTTCAGTAAACATTGCCTGGAAATTTGGTGAAACTTCATGCATCGGTTTAGGCTGTGGAACACCCACAAATGTTAAACCCAAAAATATTCAAAGCATTGACATGGCAACAGTTGTTGCTAGATACCCCTCAAAAAACCTAATCAGCTCTAGATCATCTTGGGGTAAACATATCCTGAAAATTTGGTCATAATCCATGAATGGGTTTAGGTTATGGAACATCCACAAACATTAAGACCCAAAAACTTAAAAGTGTTGCCATGGCAACAGTTGTTACCAGATACCCTCCAAAACCTAATCCACTCTAGATCCTCTTGGGGTAAACATACCCTGAAAATTTGGTGAAAATTCGCGGATGGGTTTAGGCTGTTGAACGGCCACAAGTTTTAAGACCCAAAAAGTGTTGCCATGGCCTAATCAGCTCTAGATCCTTTTAGGGTAATCATAACCTGAAAATTTGTGGAAATCTGTGCATGGGTTTAGGCTATGGAACACCCACAAGCTTTATCCCCCGCCGCCCAGACAGCGCAGGAGATGACTATAACCCCAGCCTTTATGGGCTGGGGTTTAAAAACTGAATATGTAAAGCACTCATAGAAGTGTAGCCATTCTGGGTGAAAACTTTACTGCATAGAATGCATTGACACAAGGGATTATGTATGACCAGGGTAACTTCAGGTTTTTTTGTGTGTCCTGTTAGAAAAATGATGAGTTAGCTAAATATATGAACAAGAAGATACACAAGTTTTATTCTATTTTATTAGGATTGATTAATAGGACCAAACAAAAGCCATTTACATAAAATTTTCAAGGTAATTTGACAAGTGTTGTGCTTCAAAAATTTTAGGAGTGTAGTGATATGGTTGGACTTTGTAGTTTAGAAAAGCAGTTATTCACTTCATTCAGTTCTCTGTTAATATTGTTCATTATAGTAACCAGTGGATTAAAAATTGAATACATTAATAATGTAACATTATATACTTTGATAAACATTTGAAAGGGATTATATTTTACAATTAAGTTGGTAACTCTTTGATCTTGTATGTTATATTGAGCATCAATCAAAAACCAATTCATGGAACTTATATAGTAATGCACATCATTATTATTATTAACATTATTATTATCACTATCATCTACCATCTCGGTCCCATCGTGTAATAATGATTACTGGTTCATATTTTGTTAAAATATATAATTTAATTTTATATTTATAAATTATTCTTTTATGTTATTGTATCAGTTATATTGTGTAGTTTCATCCTTATAACACTGTGATGCAGGAAGTTCATACTCTGAAGTCTTGGTTGGAACTAAAGCTTGGACCAATCAGAAGACTTTAACCTTGCACTTTCTGAGTTATTCATTTTTGTGTGGGTTTTTTATTCAACAGTTCCCCTAGGTTTGGATAGCACTGTAGAAAGCGCTTCTATGTCAGATCGGGAAGTGCCTCCTGATGAGGGATTTTTGCAAGTCTACAGCCCTCTCTGTTCTACTATCACCTCATTGAGCCATTGGTAATCAGCAGAGTAGACTGGGCAGGAGAAGAGGAAAAGTTTGCATCATCGGAATCATCAGGGAAGGAATCAGTCACAGTTTCAGATCAGGACCTTGACACATGGAATCTAATTCCCATCTATCTTCTACAGAAGTCACCATGGCCATTGACAGCAACTTTTGATAAGGACCCAAGGCTCTTTAAGACACAGCAGCAAATTACTTGCTTTAAATTTTTAATGTAATGTTTTATTTTCAAGAGACAATAGCAATGATTTGCATTAAATTTGTAAATGTTGTAAAAGAGACAGCAAATCTACTTTCATTTGCATTAAGTTATTTGTCATTTGAGACTGTCACGTTGTTATCATGATTATTATTTTCTTTTTCACAACTTATGATATTCTTTTTACACAACTTATGATATTCTGATGTTGTGTGAATCTATAAAAAATTTTTAAAAATTAATTTGTATCTCTATTGTTTGTTTTTCTTTATTTTATTATTACCTCAGGGGAGTTAATGTTTTGTCACATGGGGGGAAATGAAGAGTGCTGGTTGTCGAGTTATTGATTAGCGGTTTCTAACTTTTGGGTATCTATCGGCAGTTGAATCGTGTATCAATGACCAGTGGTTCATATTTCCCTTTATAAGTTCCCTTAAAATGTGTATATTATTCTTTAAATGTTGTTATAACATTAATATTGTGTAGTTTCATGCTTATAATGATAAATTAATATAAATATGATACAGGACGTTCATTCCCTGAAATCTTGGTTGAAACTTAAGCTTGGACAAAGCAGAAAACTTCAACCTTGCACTTTCTGAGTTATTTATTTTTGTCTGGGTTTTCTCTGCATAAAAGAAAACTTCAGTTCTGGGCTGATTTTTGTTGGGACAACACCAGACGAAGATGGCTAGTGTCTCTTGGTAAAACCTGTAGTGAAGGTTGTATAATTAGTTTTCAGGGTTAAACCAGGAAATCTTAATGTGATGTAAATTTAGTGTTGTCTAAATTTAATTTCAGGGTGAAGCCTGTAGCTAACTATTTGTAATTTATTTTACTTTCGGTTGTTTACATGATACTTCATTGAGTTTATTTCAGGAGATTCAGGGTAAAACCCCACAGAATTCTTTGACCTCATGTGTGCATACTGTAGTGGGCCTGTGGATTTTCAGCAGTGTTAAATTTATGTGTGTGTGTGTGGTGGTGTTGTTTGGGTCTCCAAATTCACCACAGGACCACTAGCAGTTCTTTAGACCTTCTGTAGGGGCTGTTTTGTGTTGACTGGAATGCCACTATCCCAAATAATAACTAGAATGGGCCAACTCGGCACCAACATATACCCAGACAGGTCATCACTCACGCAACATGTTTTGACTGGGTATTTTTCATGGGACCCCTGATATAATCTTGAGGGAAAACATAATCAACCCTTATATAAGAACTTGAGTAATTCAATCTACCATATTTTTATTTTGCAAGCAAAATGGTATCCCCAGACGGCGGATGTGAACCCAGGAACTTTGCCCAATGCAAACTCTATCCACAGGCACTTTGCCCACAAGAAACTTTGCAAACAACAATCTGACAGGGTAGGATGTTCACCAACAATAGAAATTTTTCTAACCACATAGACATTTTCATTTCTTATCAATCAGTCAATCAATTAACCAATCAATCAATCAATACTCCATTTAGATAACTACTCAGGATACATACGTAGTGTTGAAAGAGAGAAACATTAACTGAACTAAAGTTACACTATATAAAGTATGCAAGTTGATTTCATTAGCATTTAATTCACTGTTGACAGATTTACATAGTACTGCATAGGGCTGTAATCATTAGTGATTTCTGTAGATCGAGGATCGACTGTTAGATGCGAGTTGAACTCGAGTTGAACTCGAGTAAATGACACAAATATAAATAAAATAACAATGTCCAAATATTGTAATTAAGGGATCCGCCATTACGTACAGATCTATATGAGCACTTTATGGAACAGCCACGTAAATCAGGGAAATAAAAAACGACCATTGCTCATTGATTTTTACGTCTTTGTGGTTAAAAAAATTGCAAAAGTGGTAGTTTGTAACAAGATTAGTATATCATTATATATTTCTTAAAAACTCGAGTTTAAATTGCGTAAACCGATGTGATCCCCAAATATCGCCCATCGAGTTACGACTCGAGTTTCGGTCAACTCGTTACAGCACTAGTACTGCAATATGGAAACAATAAAAATACCAGAGGTGGCCAAAACCTTTGCAATGAAGAATGCATGTATACAAAAAAGGTTTCAAGAAAGTCCAACAGTCATTGAGAATATTATTACATTGTAACATTACATACTTATAATTCAATAACATAATTAGAAGCTGACCTTTAATATGGTAGATATTGTACACTTATACTTCAATAAAACATTAAAAATCTAGTGGTGGTGGACCAATGCACGCCCGGGTACCAATTCAGGCCCACCCTCAATTTTCTTGAAGATTTATTATTTTTCATCATCAAATTAATCATACACATTTGTAATTTATTATTTAACGGTGGTTGTTTTGGATAAATTTAGGGGTGGGCGTGAATAGGTACACGGGCGTGAATTGGTCCACCACCACTAATTATGTGGATATTATTAATAGCATATCATTTCCATGTAAACTTGTCTCTTAAAACAAAATATGATACATAAATAATAGACATGAAATAAGGGCCAGGTCGGTGGAGATGAGTTTTAGGAGAGGTCGAGTTTGCATTAAAATGGGCCCGAGTTGGCGAGCGCCGAGTTGGCGAAGGTCCGAGTTGTCTATGATTCCACCGAAGAATCACCGGATCACATGCATGTCCACATATAGAAAAATCAAAACCACTGTAAAACTTAAGAAATTACTGGATGCAAATTACTTTGCTGATAAAGTGTTGATTGATCCAGTGATTAACATCATAAATGCCAAAAAAATTCGATAATTTGTCCAATTTGCCATTTTGTAAAAGTAAACAGGATTTGTATCTGTAAATAACATCACATGATTGAAAAGTTTCAAAAATCATGTGACAAATTACCGTAATGACATAAAATTATGTCCAGATTAAGCCCCATTTCCATATACGCGTGATCCGGCATGCGGCATACGGCATGCGGCTATTTTAACTTTGCAATAAAAATATAAGAGGTGTTTCTATATATGCGTGTACGGTATGCAGAAACGGTACTTATACTTCATGCAGAACCCATCAGGCTTCTAGTACTTTGAATAGCCGTATGCCGCATGGAAAAATCAATAAACTGACGTCATAATGATGAGTTTGATATGATAGTGAACCATATGATTCCCCTGTGGCTAAAAATCTAAATCTATATTATTATAATGCTCTACTGAAAGTTACAACCCATTGACTTTGGAACCACCTCAATTTTGACTTCCCAACGACATTTTTTTTCAGTCGATTTATTGCAAACTATTTGATTAAAGCCATTTAGTTTGTTCATAATATGGTCCGAGAATATAATGTTTAGTACATCAGGGTTCAACTAAATGATAAAAACTGCTGCAATAAGTATTAATAAGTATGTTATATGGTTCTGTTGAGAAATGAAATGAAATACATAATTATATTGAAAAACCGGGGATGTAAACATCTTTAATAATTAAACATCTTAAGCACAATATTTACATGTTGCTGTGGCATATACTTGTATCCTTTCATTAATACTTTTTCAAACAAGAATAATATTATTTCAAGTAAAAATATAAACAAATTCGCATTGCCCTTCAATATTAATAGTGCATAATAATCACCTCAGACATATGGCCAATCTCTGTCTGGTAGAAATACTTTCTCTTGAAATACCATGTTTTACAGTGTCTTCTTGGATTTTCTCATGAACATACTCAAACTGAGATTTTGAGAGTCTAAAATATTTCATGAAGTGTTCTTCATCCAACACCAGATCTGTCATTAAATGGTTATGTGCACCATATATCTTTCTTCTCTTAAAAATATTATGAACCCAATACCTATGTTTCCTTTTCAGAACACTCTTTTTTCGAATGTATGAGTATAACAGTAATGTCAACAAAACCAAATTCTTTCTCCTCCTTTCCTGATACGCAAAACAGATCAATTTATACAAACATGCCATTTCTCTCAATTTTGATCATTACATGAGGACTGAAACAACTGGAAAAAGTTTGAACCTTGTCAGTTATGTCTGTACATATGGAAACACTATAACCGGATGCCGGATCCGCATGCCGGATCTGCATACCGGATGCCGGGTGCCGGATCCGCACATATGGAAAAGGGGCTTCAAGAGATTTCTTCTGGGACAATTTTTTTAAATTTTTTTATGACTGTTACATAGAAATCGTATGAAAAAAATAGGAGTTAAATATCTATACGTCCAAAACGTCGGCATTTCCGAGTGTTTTCTATAACTTTTATCTTGAATTTTTACAAATCAGTACAAAAAAAAATGAAAACCCAAAAGTGTACAGATCTTTTATTCCGTACTTTCTCATTTTAACATGCATGGATGTTGCATTTGATTTATCCTCAGTGTCCTTATTGCTGCCTTTTCGATATACCTCTAAGATGTGGCAGTGATACCCTTCTAGAAGATCATTATAGACATAATAGTCAGAAGTCCAGGGCCCGTATTCACGAAAGATCTTAGACTTAGCCAGGTCTTAGGCTTAAATCCAGTCTTAAAGTTAAGACTTTTGCCTCAGTTAAGTTTTGTCTTAAAACCGTATTCACACAGGGTGACTTAGCTAAGTCCATGATTATCAAATAACCACAGTGGTTTTCTGTGTCACATCACTTTCAGTTTCTATTCAAACTATATTATTGATGACATATATCCTTCATTTAATGCATTTTATCCAAGGAAAAGTGCTTTTTTGAAATGGAAAACCTTGGTACCACATAGAAACCTCCCAAAGACTACTTTAGTGAGGTGTTCTGTATACTTATACTTTATTTATAGCCATTTCAAATTTTGAAGTGGAGAAAAGTTTATGGTGGCCATATTTAAGTCTTCTTTACAAAATTTAGGCCCACTACCAACCAGTCTTAAAGTTGAGCTCTTGGCTAAGCCTAAGACCAGTCTTAAATTCTCTGTGAATACCACGAAGCCTAAGACAAAAGTCTTAGCAGTTTTTGGGCAGAAACTTGAGACAAAAGTCTCAACTTTAAGCCTAAGCCCAGGGGCGGATTTCATCAAAGGTCTCAGACTTAGCCCAGTCTCAGGCTGAGCCACTGGCTCAAATCTGAGCCTTCTGGCTCAGCTAAGTCTTTGTCTCAAATGGTTTTCACAGAAGGGGTCTCAGTTGAGACCAAGCTTATCAAATAACCACAGTGGTTTTCTGTGTCATGTGACCATTTTTTGTAGTCAAAATATTCTACTGATGGCATATATGTTCCTTGTTTGACACATAATATCTCTGGTCAAATACCATTTTGCAATGGGAAACCTTGTAAACATGTAAAAACACCCAAAGACTACTTCTGGGGGTTGTTTTATATACTTGTACCCTATTTTCAGCCATTTCAAAATTTGAAGTGAAGAAAGAATCATGGCGGCCATATTTGAGCCTTTGTTTACAAAACTTAAGCCCACTTTCTACCAGGCTCAACATTTGAGCCAGTGGCTCAGCCAAAGCTGAGACTGAGACCTTTTGTGAAATCCATTAAGGCTAGGCCCATGGGCTCAAGTAAAATATTCCAATAATTTGAGACAAAAGTCTCAAGTTTGAGTCTGAGACCGGGCTAAGACCTTTCGTGAAATCCGCCCCTGGCTAAGACCTTTCGTGAATACAGGCCCAGGTTTCCACTAAATTAATGATGCTGTGCTTACATAGTAGCGATTTGAAGGAGGAGTCTGAAATTGTAGCTTTTAAGCCTTGTACATTATGACTAAGGATATCAAAATTGTGTAACTTGTTATATTTTACTGTATGGTCCTGGTCGCATGCAGTGTCATTTTAAACAGTCTCTTCATTGAGTCTGTATAGAACATCATTTATATTTAACTTGTCCATTTGCATAAAACACCTAAACTGACTGTCCGCCTTATGGTCTTTTCTTAGTTGTGTTAAGTCTGGTATGAAAATCCAAAAGTGTATACCTGTAGTATTCCCTACTTTCTCATTTTAACATGTATGTTGCATTTGATTTATCCTTAGTGTCTTTATTGCTACTCATGCTACCTATACCCATATCATTGAGGATCAAACAGCAATAGCAGAAACTAACTTATGAAATGCACATAAAAGCAAAGTATAGTGTCAATTTCTTTAAAGTTTTAAGGGCCTTCTCACCTTTAGGTAGCCTACTGATGCCAGTGGCATTTCCAATGTACGAGTTGCTGAATTTATTTCTGATCATACTCTTGTCCTTGCTCAACATGATTCAGTTAATCCTCCTTCACATAAGACAAATGTCGTCACCTTTATGAGGTATTATAAAGTTGACTTGGATTTTCAATTTTATGCGCTACAATAGCTGACCATGTGGGACTGAATGCTGAATTCAACCGCCCAGTGGCAGGATTACAGCTGAGACTGGAAGAATGTTATCCATTTTTCTTGAATTTAGAATTAAAAAATATACCAAAATATAACCGAATTACCAGTCTAAGTCCCACATACAGAGCCCCAGTTCTAAAGTCGGGTCTGTCAGAAGCCAAAAACCAAAAATTAATGAATGACAGTACGGGTATTGTCTGGATGTTTGAGAGAAGTCACTCAAGATAATAGCCCCTAAGGGCATCACTGCTATAATAATACAAACCTAGGCTTGAATCTCATCAAATTTTCCACCCTAAATATTAGATTATGGTACACTGAAAAACACTAAGTACATTATACAGTTAAAAATATACGAGACGTTACCGTAAACATCTGGAGAGGTAACCAATACCTAGACCCTGGGATAGACCGCTGAAGACTTGGCTGCAGCGGATGTGCCCCCCCTTCTTTTCTTCCCGAAGATGAGGATGCTGAGGGGAAGGGTTTAGGACTTGTTCTGCGCTACTACTGGTCCCAGATATTTATTGTTGTCGTTGTCTGACCAAGTAAGGTCTTTTAGGTAAAATTTGTAAATGTGTTGTGAGCTTTCCAGTGACACGCTTGCATGATTTGGTCCACCGATACCCCACCGTAAAAGGCCTTAGAGGCTGTGCAGGCTCTGATGTCATGCGCTTTGACTTGGACCAGGTCCAAGGTTTGTTGGTCTGCTTGTTTATAACAAAGTAGGATAGTTTGTTTTAGCCAGGAAGAGAGTGTAGCGGGTCTGATGTCCGAGGTATGTCCTTTCTTAAAGGAGATGAAAAGAAGGGATCAAGACCCTCTTAGGTCTTTTGTTCAATCCAAATAGTACCTCAGGGCCTGTACCGGACACAAGGTCCTGTCTTCCTTGAATTGTCTATCTACAATGGTAGTCAAAGCAGGAATAGTCACCGGAGACACACTTTGAGAACCTTCTCTTGCTAGTTGGTTTTGGGCTATGAAATATGAAGAGGGGAACAAGGCAACCTTTTCCCATTGGCCTAGATTAGATACTTTCTTTGCAACCCAGGAATGGATTTCGCTGCGGCGCTTGCTGGAGGCCAAAGCTAGCAAGAAAGCAGTTTTGAGAGCAAGATGTTAGAGGTCTGTGTCTTTCATAGGCTCAAAGGGTGTTTTGTGAGCTCATTGAGAACAACAGAAAGGTTCCACTTAGGAAGATTTCTGGAACTTTTGGAATGATCCCTGTGAAAACTGGAGAGTAGCCTGTTAAGGTCTGAACTCTGAGAGATATGGAGCCCTGTTGGGCCCAGGGTGTCAACAATGGCTGTCCTATAACCATCAATGGTTGAAGGATGCCTGTTTAGATCTTGGTACAGGTACATGAAGAAGTCTGAGACTTGCTTTACAGAGGGAGTGGAGAAATCCACCGAATTTTCTCTGCACCATCTCTCAAATAGGGCCCACTATGACTTATAGATGGTTCTTGTTGACGATCTGAGGGGCAGCAATTCTCTCTGCCACCTCCACAGATAAGCCTTGTTCTTGGAGTTGTCCACTCCTAGACACCAGGTGTGGAGGTTGAGATACTGTGGATTGCTGTGGAAAACATAATTGTGGGACTGTTTGAGAAGAGTTCTTGACACTGGACATTGAAGTGGGATCTCTGTTGAGAGCTGGACTTAGTCCCAAAACCAGGGCATCCCTGGCCAGCCTGGGGCTATTATGACGATCAGGCAATTGGATTGCCTGGCTTTTGATTACACTGTGAAAGAGAGCTGTGGGAGGGTAAGCATAAGCAGTGAGACCCAACCAGTTTATGTTCAGAGCATCTATGTCCAAAGCATTTTGGTCTGGGACTGGAGACACGTACAGTGGAACTTTGTGGTTCAGGCGAGTGGCAAATAGATCTACATGAGGAGTGAACCACTTGAGACAGATCTGTTTGAACACCTGCGGACGCAGTGACCATTCTGTTGACTGAACTTGGTTCGACCTGGACAGCAGGTTGGCCATTAGATTCAGACACCCTGGAATGTGTCTGGCTTTTAATGTTCTCTGGCAACGATGGCACCAGTTCATGATCTTCCACAGGAGAGCGCACATCTCCGCCGAGTGTGTTCCACCTTGTTTGTTTATGTACCACTGTTGAGTTGTCTGTGGCAACTAACACTGTTTGGTTTTGGCACTGGTCCTTGAACCTTTGAAGGGCCAGAGAAACCGCCTTCAGCTCCAGAATATTTATGTGTAGCCTTTTCCCCAGTCTGACCACAGACCTTTTGTAGAGGTTTGCTCTAAGTGAGCTGTGGTCTTTGGGATGAAGGTCTGCGCCTTTCATCACGTTTGTGGGATTTTGCCTCCAAGGAAGGAGGGTGTCCAACGACTGAGGAAATCTCCAGTGCTCCTTGAGGTGAAACTGAAAGGGCCTCATGTGAAGGCGTCCCTCCGGGACCATTTTCTCTGTTGAGGCAAGCAACCCAATTAGCAACATCAAACATCTTGCAGTCAAAAAATATTTTGACTGGAGTCATAGGATCAAATCCTGAAGTTTGAGTCATCTCTCTTGTGTGGGTTTTACAAGGGATTAATCTAGATGGCATTCGTAGCCCACGAAGGAAAACACCTGAGTTGGCTTTAGTTGACTTCTCCTGATTTATTATCCACCCTAAGGACTGAGTTAGGTCCACCATTGTCTGAGTGTTTACTTGTGCTTCTTCCTGAGACTGGGCCCTGATCAGCCTGTCGTCCAGGTACTGGTGAAGTCTGATTCCCCTAGACAGAACCATCAGCTTCACCTCTTTTACAATCATTGTAAAGACCTAAGGGGCCGCTTGTCTGAAGGGAGGGGAAGTGAACTGAAACACTTGCGACCTGTGGCAAAACCTTAGGTATGTCCTTGAGTTTGGGTGGATGGGGATGTGAAAGTAGGCGTCTGCTAGGTCTATCGACGTCACCCATTCCCCTGGAATCAGAGAGGCCCTGATGGACATCTTTCTACAAGTAGGAAGGTGTTGAGCCTGCTTAGGTGTTTTACTGGCCTCCAACTTGGGTGAGGCTTGGGTACAAGAAGCAGGCGACTGTAAAACACCAGAGATTTTATATTTTCCACCCTTTCTATTGCGTTCTTTGACAGAAGAAACTGGATGCAAGAGATCAGAGCTAGTTCTTTTTGAAGGGCCTTGTAACCTGACTGAATCAGAGGGGCTCCGACTAAATTTGGTTTTGAGATGAATGGAAGAATGTAACCATTGGTGATAATTTTAACGTGTTGTCTGAGCATTTATTTGTAAGCCAGTCTATTCTGAAAGAACGGAGGCGACCTCCTACTGGCGGACTGAGGGAGGCTTGAAAGGAGTCAATGGGAGGAGGGGTTTCCACCTACCTGAGAAAAACTATTGGTTAATGCTTTGAGAGGAATTGCCCCCATAGGGGTGTTTCCTGTAGGAGCCTCTTTTCTTGTTGTGGTGGGGACCACAAAAGGGCTTGTTTTGATAGGGTCCAAAACCCTGAGACTCTTTAGGGTTGCCTTTTTAAGGAGGAAGTCCTCTCCATCCTTCACTAATTGAGACTTGAAAAGAGGAGTAGGCCAAAAAGGCGAGTTCCTCAGTTCCTGACGTCTCGAGTCCCCTAGATGTGGTTGAAGAAGGGTCATTTCAGCCTCTCTTCTCAGAAGGCCAGTGTTGCCCATGGTATAAAATTCCCTCTGGAGTATGTGGGCTACAGATTTGCTAAGGCAGGCTAAGGCTCTCTGTTGAATAAGAATCCTCTTATTCATAATTTCAAAATAATAACAGGCATTTTCATAACCGCGTCTGGCAGCTCTTTCGGGGTCGGCACCCATTTGAATTTGGTTTTTGACCCTTTTGAAGGTAGCCTTGGCACTGTGTAGGCACTTCTCCATAACAGTGTTACAGGAGGAGGCAGTCCTAGTGAAAGTAGCTGTGAAATTGATGGTAGAAAGATTCTGCCTAGCTTGATGTTCAAATTCCTTCATGTTCAAGAACTTGTAGGGGAATCTTGCCCACAGGGGCCCCAGAGGGCTTTGGAGAGATACAGATTTTTGCAAAATCTGCAAAATCTGTATGAAGTTTTTGAAGCTTATCTTCAAAACAAGGTTGTGCCACCTTGTAGTACTTGACTGTTGAAGCCAGGGTTTGATGCATTTACCCTCAGGTAAATTGGAGGCCAAGAAATCTTGATCAAATTTCTCAAAAGCATCTTTGAGAATGGGGTTTAAAGGAAGCATAGCAGAAGGGCCTCTTGGCCTCAGCTCCTGTTGGCCTTTCTCGTCGTCCAGGCCTAGCACAGTGATAGAGGACCTGGGCAAAGTTTTCACTTCCTCAGCATATTGTGAATCGAGGTCAGACAGGTCTACTTCCCTGTGAAAGACTGGATCTGTGCTATCCTGATGTTTAGGCTCCTGAGCAGCCTTATGTTGAGGTTTAGTAGGCTTTTTAGTTGGGGCAGAGGACTCCTGAAGAAGACGACCGAGAATAATATTTTGCCTGTACCTTGTGCTTCCTTTTGTCAGAATGCTTTTTGGCTTTTTAGGGTGTTCCGACATGGAATGATGTTCCGAGTGGTCAGATTCAATATCTGATTGCTTGGAAGCATACTCGGACTGGACATTTTGAGAAAACTTGGGAGGAAGTGGAGGTTCATACAAGTCAGTGTCCATAGGTTGAACATCTGAGTGGTCAGATGCCCTGGAAATAGAAGTCAGAGTCGGAATAGGGTCGAGCTGATTACTGGGTCAAGGTTTAGGTCCAGTCTGAACTACATCCGACTCGGAGGCTTTTTTGAAAGAAAGTATTTCATCTCTGAGAGACTTCATTGCCTCCAGCATGGATGCCCGGAAGACCCCCATTTCTTGTTTAAGTTGGATGTTAAATGTAATACCCAGAGATTTTTCTAGTGTACTCTATTTTATTCTGCAATGCAGTACCTGGGGTGGGTGGGACAGTTTGTGGAGTCTTTAATGACAAATATTCAAAATGCAGGGGTTGAGGACGTGGAGGTGAAGAAAATAAATTTTCAACAGCATCCTTAAGGTCTGCTTGAGAGCCAGAAAAGGCATCACCATCACCCAACAGGTCAAGATCATCTTGCTAGTATTAGGATCCAACGTCTTCTGCTTCCTGATATACCAACGTCTATGTTTTATTTTAATCTGCTGTTCTATCACAGATATTGCAAGAACACTGGTTAATGACACAGGGGTCGTCTCCCTTGCCAGATTCCCCATCAGGTGGGGCAGTAATTACGGGTATCAAATGGATAGCAGAAGTGACGGCACTTAGATGATCTTGCCTTTGCGCTACCTTGGTGGGAAGACATTTTTACTGCAATAAAAAGATCCAAGTTGAAAGGCAGAAACTCACGAAACACAGATATTTAAGGAAATACTTATCCTGTGAAAATGAAAGCTATGACAGAAAAAGTCTATATATTAAAAAGGCTCAAATAATAAAAAAAGAACATCCAACAATACGTATATTCTGAGAAAACAGTAAATATATTGGGACGAATTTCAAACGCTTTCCAATATGGCAGCCAATGAGAGAAGAAGGACAAATTACCAAACGACACGGTTATGGTACATACTAAAGCATGGACTGGGCCAAATCCAAACATCCATTTTTCTTGGTCGTTGGCTGGAGTCACCATAGCACCATAAAATGCAATAGCTTTTGAGTTACAAAGGCTTTACTCAATAATAAGAATGTTATAGTAGCTAATACCCAGCTTTTCAATGTGCAACAGGTCTGAAACTTTACTATGTGAAGCCTTATCAAAAACTAGATGAATAACATATTTGATTTAGTTTAGTTTATTTGGGGTTTTACGTCGCTTTCAACACTGTACAGCTCATATCACAACGGGTAGTTGGAAGGGCAGAGGAAACCAGTACATATATTTGGCTAGGGTTCTGTACTGTAAACAGCCGACCAACGGCAAGCAACTACCAGCTTTCCCACTTACGGCCATGACGGGGATCGAACCCCGGCCGCAGAGGTGGGAGGCGAGAGTGTTACCACTCTGCTACCGTGGCCCCTGAATAACATATTTGAAAATATTTTGCTAACTTTCATACTTTTTAAGATATGTGACATTTACTTCTGTCATTATTTTGCTACAAATAAAAAATAGCTATTACTCACTTATGGCATGCAATAGAACTCCAAACTATATGCCATCTTATAGCTAAGGACAAAGTACCTGAACAACATATTTTAGGAAGATACTCCAATTACAAGAGTTTTGGAGGTACAAGGGCTTTACTCAATGGTAAGAATTTCAAAATAGATATTTCTCAGCTATACAACGTGGGACAGCTCTGAAACTTTACCATGTGATAGCTTACCAAAAACTAGATGAACAACATATTTGAAAAGATTAGCCTAACTTCAATACTTTTTAAGATATTTCCCATTTACCTCTGTCATTATTTTGCTACAAATAACAAAATAGCTATTACTCACTTATGGCATGCTATGGAACTCCAAACTAGATGTCATCTTATAGTTAAGGACAAAGTAGCTGAACAACATATTTTAAGAAAATACTCTAACTGCAATAGTTTTGGAGTTACAATGGCTTTACTCAATAGTCAAAATTTCAAAGTAGCTATTACTCAGCTATGCAATGTACAACAGCTCTGAAACTTTACCATGTGATAGCTTACCAAAAACTAGATGAACAACATATTTGAAAAGATTTCCCTAACTTTAATACTTTTGAAAGATATCCGATATTTACATTTTTCATTATTTTGCTACAAATAAGAAAATAGCTATTACCTAGCTAGAACCCCAAACTATGTACCACCTTATAGCTAAGGACAAAGTAGATGAACAACATATTTCAAGAAAAAACTCTAACTGCAATACTTTTTGAGTTATGAGTCCTTTATTCAAAGTAGCTAAAATTGCTATTACTCACTTACCTTTAGGCCCAAGTCCACAAAACCAAAAAAAAAATTCAAGGGCATAAAAATTCATTAGGACAATTAATTTACAAAAAATCTGTAGCTGTAGTAGTTTTGGAGAAATCTGCATGACACACTAATGCACACACGCATGTACACACACACAGGATGCATTTTATAATCTCCCTCCCGGGCCAAGATAAAAATAAACAATCAGTGCCCGTGAACAGGCTATGTGTCAGCTGACTGTGTGTTTTGAGTTTCAGAGTAGAAGTGAAAGAAGTTTTCAAGTTACAACAGATTTACTCAACACAGAGAATCTCAAAGTAGCTTCTGCTCAGCTATGCAATGAGTTAAAGGGCTGCAATTTTACTGTGGTATAGCTGACTCAAAAGTAGGTTAATAACACATTTAAAAAAATACTGTAAATGCAACTGTTTTCAAGTTACAACTGATTTACTCAACAGTGAGAACCTAAAAATAGCTATTGCTCAACTATGCCATGAGCTGTAGGTCTGTAATTTCACTATGTTATAGCTGACCCAAAAGTATTTGAACAACATATTTAAACAAAATACTCTAAATGCAATAGGTTTCAAGTTACAACTGATTTACTCAACAATGAGAGCCTCAAAGTAGCTATTGCTCAGCTATACCATGAGCTACAGGTTTCACTATCTTATAGCTGACCCAAAAGTAGGTGAACAACATATTTAAACAAAATGGAAACGTTTTCAAGTTACAACTGATTTACTCAACAGTGAGAACCTGAAAACAGCTATTGTTCAGCTATGTAATGAGCTACACATCTGCAATTTCACTATGTTACAGCTGACCAAAAATTAGGTGAATAACATATTTACACAAAATGCTCCAAATGCAAAAGTTACAACTGATTTACTCAACAGTGATAACCTCAAAGTAGCTATTACTCAGCTATCCAATGAGCTACAGGTCTCAAATTTTACTATGTTATAGCTGACCCAAAAGTAGGTGAACAACATATTTAAAGACAAGAGGGTCAGAGGTGCCCCAAAAGGCGGGTTGCGCACGCAGGAAACAAGGTTAGCAACTGCTCTCATTAAATTTAGGAACAAGGAAAGAAATGTTAGGTTACCCACTTAAGGTAAATGTGTTCGACGTGCTAAGAAATGTAATACTTCTAATCTAAGTTACATTATTGTATCTATACTATAATAAATATAGAACTAAAACTAATTAAATGAAGACCATTAATTTACCACTTATTTTCACCAGAAATTGAAATATCCACAGATGATCTAGTTGTAAGGTTTCTGTTTGTAAGAACTAAGAACGAAACTCACCAGGTCCAACTGGTGGCTTCTATTCTTTTGTGTACTAATCTTTTTGTTGCAGTCTCTCACAAGAAGGCGTCTTTTCACCCTGGCATATACAGATCATGTCACTCTTTTGATGCGCTGATGTTGTTCCTTTAAAAATCTTGTTGTCACAGTTATGTTTTTTTACACTGTACATTGATTCTTGGATGTGTTTACTGTCCTCCAGGATTATGTTCCATCACAGTCTTAGATGAATTTTGCTTTTTGACATTTGCTTCTTTTTTGGTTTTTCGTTCACTGCTCCTATTACATCTGCGATGGTTTTATGATTATAATTAGAAACATTATAGGCTCATGTTTAAGAGTATATTTTTAGAAAGTGAGCAGTAGATCTCTTGAATCAAATGGCAATCCATACTCCTTCATGATCACTCCAGTATGTTTCCAAAACCCCACAGGAAATATTAGATATATTGGAGTAAATGTGATCTAAAGAAGAGTGGTAATCAGTTGTTTCTTCAAGTAATTTTGTTTCTATGTGGAAATGAGTTTTCATTGAATTTTGTAGCATTGTTAAATCAGATGAAGGTTTTAATTGGTTTACGTTAAAGTCTCCCACTGCTATAGTATCCATTTGGTTTTTCTTTGGTATATCCTTCAACATTGATGTAAATATGGTTTGCTTCTGAGCCGGATGTTTGTATACAGCAAGCATATTGATACTTCGATTGCCTGTATATACTTCAAAATTTATGAGAACTGACTTATCTTTTTCCCTATGAAAATATGAATCAAGGATCAGTTCAGGCTCGATATAGATCATCATACCCCCATGTGGCCTTGTGGTTGGATTTGGTGAGGATGCATTGTACTGTTTGGCCAATATAAATCCTGGTATGTCATAGGCAGATGAAAGATCTGAATTGATGGCCCACGTCTCTGCTATTATCAACAAATTTGTATGTTTGATGTTTTGATCACTTCTAACATCTGCTATATGCTTGTGAAGCGAGCGTGTATTAATGAACACTATTTTAAAGTGCTGGTGCAAAGTCTGATGGTATAGTGGCATGGGCTTAATCTGAAGTGCTCTTGAATTTCGTAGGCGTAGCATGTCTACTTTGACAGCACTGTCAACTTTGATCTTTTGCGAATTAAAGTCTAGCAGGTAAAGACCTTGGAGGTGTGTAAGCCGGCTAAGTGCCACATACATCATATGTGGAGTTACATAACCTTGGAATGATGCAACTGCTGTTTCTAACGATGACCCTTGTGACTTATGAATAGTTGTTGCTGAGCAATGTTTGAGAGGAAACTGTTGCCTTACCACTAAGATATTCTTGTATTTTCCAAATTGAAATCTTCTTTCAATGTGTTGTATAGGAGTCCACCTACGGTCTGTTTGTGAATTGTACAAGTTCTTGTTTGTATTTCGACATTTCTCTCCAATATCAATAAGATCAAATAGTACCCATAAAATTGTAGGTGGAACAGTCTCATGACTAAAATCCATAATGGTACAGGTGGCACCATTGGTCAAGCCATCAGAGGTATCAACATTTTGAATGAGCAAAAATTTGGCAGAAATTTTTATATGCAGCGTTGTTTCTAGGTTTTGAGTTTTTTGTGGTTTCATTTGTTGAGCCAACTGTAAGATCGTTTCTTTGAGCGATGGAGTGACATCACCAATAATGAAGTCTTTTGCAACACACAAGCATCCTCGAGTTGTAAGTGTTTGCATAATTTGTTCATTGTGTTTTTCTACAAGTGAATTTGAAGTGAAAAGATGAATAGCATCATTTGGATAGGTTGTAGTCACTGAGGACTGTATAACTCGAGAACTCAGCAGGCTCACATCATCTGACGTATGGTTAGCCTCTCTAATTCTGTTCAATGTGCTGGCAAATGTAGCATCATCTTTTTGTCTCATCACTATTGTAAGTTCATAGAGTTCAAACAAATCTTGCCACAAATTTGCTGTTAAAGACTGATAAGGTGATGATGTATTTTGGAAAACCCATTTGTCCATCACAGGACGTAATTGGAACATGTCACCTACACAAAGTACACTTACACCACCAAATGGTAGGTTACACTGAAAGATTTCTTGTAATCGGGCATTAATGAATTGGAACATATCTGCACCTACCATAGATATTTCATCTATTACGATGATTTTCAGTTTACTAAAATTGGACCTCAGTGTATTTCTTCTGCTATCATCCAAATGTATATATTTCTTAAGGCTTTGGCTGGCAGGTATGGCAAGAAAAGAATGTAGAGTAGCTCCACGGATATTGTAGGCAGCTTTTCCAGTAGGTGCTGCAAGAACTAGCTTAATGTCATCTGGATCTTGCCCTGGTAAGCTATTATAATATCGAAGGAGAGCTTGAAAAATTCCTTTTACAAGATGAGTTTTTCCAACTCCTGCACCTCCAGAAAGGAATAGATGGAAAGGTGTTTTTTGAGTTTTGACACAATGTAAGACATGGTATAGAAATTCCCGTTGTTGAATATTAAAACCCTGGAGTAAGTGGTAAAAATCATCATCTGCCATTTTGTTGGGGATCAAAGATTCAGTCACAGAAAGGGAAGGGCAATCAATTTCTTGTCCAAAGTCAAAGTGAGAATGCTGTGGTAGAGATGGCTGTAAACTACTGAAAGCACTGGTAGCATTGTCTGTATTATTCGAATGTGCATCTTCATCTGATTGTCGTGCATTCGGAGCAACAGTATCCATAGCATGAAACTTACCATATGTACAGGATAAATGTGGACGGACAGACAGAAGGACAGACAAATGGACGAAAAACAGACAAACAAACAGACGCAATTTCACCAATTTCGAAAGGAACCTAGCTATGATGGAGATCTATCTCCCTATCAAGTTTGAATCCGATTGGTCAAACCATTTTCGAGTTAGAGTCCGGAAATGAAAACGCAGACAAACAGATGGATGGACAAACGGACGAAAAACAGACAAATGAATGGACGGAATTTCACCAACATCGAAAGGAACCTACCTATGATGGAGATCTATCTCCCTATCGAGTTTGAATTCGATTGGTCAAACCGTTTTCAAGTTAGAGTCCGGAAACAAAAATGTGGACAAACAGACGGATGGACAGACATACGGACGAAAAACGGACAAACGAACGGACAGAATTTCACCAATATCGAAAGCAACCTAGCTATCATGTTGATCTATGTCCCTGTCAAGTTTGAATTTGATTGGTCAAACCGTTTTCAAGTTAGAGTCCGGAAATGGAAAATGTGGACGGGGCGGCGGACGTCGGACACATCAATCTAATAGGCGGGTTGGTTACACGCAACCCGCCTAAAAACGAACAAATGGACAGAAAAACAAGACAAATGAACGGACGGATTTACACCAATTCCGAAAGGAACCTAGCTATGATGGTGATGTATGTCCCTGTGAAGTTTGAATTAGATTGGAGTAACCGTTTTCGAGGTAGAGTCCGGAAACAAAAATGTGGACGGACAGATGGATGGACAGAAAAACGGACAAAAACGAAGAAACGGACGGAAAAACGGACAAACAAACAGACGGAATTTCACCAATTTCGAAAGGAACCTAGCTATGATGGTGATCTATCTCCCTGTGAAGTTTGAATTTGATTGGGCAAACCGTTTTAAAGTTAGAGTCCGGAAACGAAAATGTGGACAAACAGATGGATGGACAGACAAACGGACGAAAAACGGACAAACGAACACACGGAATTTCACCAATTTCGAAAGGAACCTAGCTATGATGGTGATCTATCTCCCTGTGAAGTTTGAATTTGACTGGTCAAACCGTTTTAAAGTTAGAGTCCGGAAACGAAAATGTGGACAAACAGATGGATGGACGGACAAATGGACGAAAAACGGACAAACGAACACACGGAATTTCACCAATTTCGAAAGGAACCTAGCTATGATGGTGATCTATCTCCCTGTGAAGTTTGAATCTGATTGGTCAAACCATTTTAAAGTTAGAGTCCGGAAACGAAAAATGTGGACGGACAGACGGACAGACGGACGTCGGACACATCAATCTAATAGGCGGGTTGGTTACACGTAACCCGCCTAAAAATACTGTAAATGCAATAGTTTTCCAGTTACAACTGATTTACTCAACAGTGAGAACCTGAAAATAGCTGTTGCTCAGCTATGCCATGAGCTATAGGTCTGTAATTTCTCTATGTTATAGCTAACCCAAAAGTAGGTAAACAACATACTTAAACATAATACTCTACATGTAACAGTTTTCAATTTACAACTGATTTACTCAACAGTGAGAACCTAAGGGAAGCTACTGCTCAGCTATGCCATGAGCTACAAGTCTGCAATTTCACTATCTTATAGCTGACCCAAAAGCAGGTGAACAACATATTTAAACAAAATACTGTAAATGCAATAGTTTTCGAGTTACAACTGATTTACTCAACACTAAGAACCTGAAAATAGCTATTGCTCAGCTATGCCATGAGCTACAGGTCTGTAATTTCACTATATTATAGCTGACCCAAATGTAGATGAACAACATATTTAAACAAAATACTGTAAATGGAATAGCTTTCAAGTTACAACCTGTTTACTCAATATGAAGTTTTCACACTCTGGGTGGGGTTACCCGACTTGGAATGGCTCTGGGGAACAGACGAACGAACAGATCTGCATGCTTTGGACAATTTTCATCCTCAATACCTTAAAAAAAACAGCATGTCTCTGCGTCTTGTAGTTTAGGAGTAAAAGTTGTTCAAGTGGACAAGGACGCCCACTCCGCAGAGTGACGACATAATGTCAGCTGAGTGACAAGTTAGCTGACATAAAAAGGGCTATAAAAACAACTAATAGCAGTTTCCATCATTTTTATATTTCAAGAAAATCAATAGTTTGGGTCATAATGTCTCAAGGTGTTGTACCCCCATCCTTTGTGATGTCATCCGCACTATCATCATTTGTTTGTTAAAATGTATCTGCATTTTACACACTTTTTGGTCACTCAAAAGATTAGTTGTGACAGATGACCATGACCAACACCATTATGCAGTTGACCTTACTGACTGAGATTTGTCCTACAATGAACTTCTAAAAATGAGTTCACAATAGCTCTATTAGTTGATCATAACACGCCAAAGACCACATGTTTGGTAGGAACCACAGAGGAGATTGGACACAACTAGATGGAGTAAAAATGCTCAATCGCAGAGGTTTCTTTTCATATTGAATATTTCAACAGATGACCAAGAACACTACAAATAGGCTGCCAACCTTTGTTAATGTTGTGTCATACAATCAAAGGTTAAAAATGAGCTCATAATAGCTATATTTTTAGACTGGCTCAACGTTGTGTACATGGCTTCCACAAGGCTAATATATTTAAGAAATGTTTGTAAAATCTGAGGTTTCAGCCGTTTGCCATTTTTTACAGCAATAGGGTTTCTAAAAACCAGAGAATATGTTAATGGCCAACATATTTTAGTGCTTGTTAACAATTCTTGCCAATACATGGAATTTTATGAAGGATTTATGGATTTTAAAGTTTTCTATTATCATCAGTGGTAGATATTTAAGAAGCTTACAAACTCTGTGGTTTCACTTGTCTCCAATCTTTCTTTATAACTATGCAGACCAATATGAAAACTTGCTGCTTCATAACTGAACAGTTTGTGTACACAGTCCCTTCAACCTGCACAAAAAATGGTCTGTAGAACAAATTTTTAAAAGAACGAAAATGGAAGAATTTCACTGCTTAATAAGTCCCATAGGTGGCTTCACACCACAAAGAGCATAACTGCTCAGAAATTGGGGAATATTTTATCAATCAGTCTTGCTCATTTCAATGCATGTTTCATGAAAGTGCTGAACCAGTATGTTATGAACAGAAACAGTACACAAACAAGAAGTTATTGTAACAAGAGCATTTGGAAAGAGCAAACCTCCCCCTCTACACCTCCAATATTGAATACGAGTGCAATGTTAAAAATGCCTTTAAAAATTACCGGATCCAGATGGTGACCAGGAACCAAAATTTAATCACCTGTTCCCTGTGCTATTGTCCACATTTCCTGAAAATTTCATCAAAATCTGTCCATATCTTTCTGAGATAATTCGAACACAAGCCACCAAGTATATATTCTAATTGGTGGAGGCAACCTCTTGACACAGCATATAAATGTCATACTAGCAATGACATGCTGTTGAATTCTGGTGGAAAATGTGTTCCTTATGACGAAATTAGACAGTGTTTGGCAAAAACCTTTACCCTAGAGCAATACTCCACCTCCAAAAATGAGGTGAAAATTAATTTGAGCATAGTTAATAAAATCATCAGCTTTTGCCAGAGGTATGGCATGACCAAGACTTAATGAACAAGAATTAATAGATTTCAAAGACAGAATAACTTGGCTGACAATAACACCTCTTAAAGAATGTAACAAAGGAAAACAGTACAATGAAAGTGTCAGCAAGAAACTAAATCAAAAACATAAGAACCGTTTTCAAGCAACACTCAGAAAGTGAAACACATTTTCAAATCTGTAGTGAGACTTTATCATAATTCAATGAATTAATTCTTTAAGGTTCAAAATAATGTCACATTAACTGTCAAGTTTATTTCCTAAGGAAACTGTAAATGTCAATTTTTTTTTTCATGCAATGTCACTGACCAACCAATAAACTGAGAAAAAAACTTCACTGCTTGTCCAGCAAATGTATTGATATTGCTAATTATAGTCAATCTGCAAGTTTTAAATTTTATTTCTTTTATGAATATTATTTAATCTGCTATAATCAAACAGATGTCACTAGTTTTGCATGATGAATCAACTGCTATAAAGGCAGTACATAATAATGGTCTAATAGTTCAAGACGACAAAGGTAAATACACTATGAAATAACAGTCTGAGAGTAGAGTGTGGCATCACACTGGGCAGTCATATATGTGTATGGCTTTGTCTTCTGACACTGATACAGCCTTCAATCCTGTTCCATTGTACTTTGTGCTCCAAACCTGAAACAAACAGTTATAACCAGCAATTGTTAATCCATTGGAAACTCAGTACGCCTGCAGTACCAACACTCCATCCTGAATATTCAATATTCTGGCCATAAAGGGTTACTTTTACTTCAAGCCTTGATATTGATAGTGATATCCTACTGTTACAAATGTGAAATCAACAGAGCTTAAATATGTCTCCAACAAACACCCACTACCAGTATTATCTTATTATCAATTGTCAAAACTGACAGTATTTATGGCTTTGATTTCAGCATATTAACCAAGTTGCTAACATGCTCAAATTGAAGTCAAAAACCTTATGTGTCAGTAGGAGTTAACAGCAATGTTTATTCATCAGTACAATGTCTATTTGATAAAGTGCCTGTACATTTGCTGTTAAAAATTGTTTACATATTGTTATATATATTGTTCACAGTATTGTTGATTCTGTACGATGAACCACCCAACACTGATGGGCAACAACCATAGTAAATGTACTCAAGTATCTCACTGGCTGCACATTTTTTATTATTATTTAATTATCCAATTTGTTGTATACTTTCACAAAAGAGACCAGAAAAAGTGCCCTTTTTAAAATGTACGTGATACCCAGATCTCTTATCTGAATAAATATATAGGAAAACAGCACATTTAATATTCACACATGTTTTCAGAGGCTGGTTTAGTTTGGATGATAGAAAGTCCACAAAATCAGTAGAGGTACTTTACTGCAGAAAAGTAGCAGAAAAATGAATCGAAAAGTATTCAGTAAATAAACTGAGCAGAAATATTTTCAGATGATCAAATGTTTGGAAAACACAAGTTCAAATAGAATTCCAAATGCATTTGAAAGTGTCCCATTCAAAGAAGAGTTGAAGTCCAATTTTAGAGTAAGATAGAGAGTAAAAAAAGAACAATTAAATTTATTACAGTTTATGCAATTCATTAATATGGGAAAACCAAGTCATAGTCATAACCACTTGTGCATCAGATAAGGTATATGGCGAAAAATAATTACATAATTGATAAGAATTTCCTGTATTCAAAGAAAACTGAGAGGCTTTATAAATGGTGACATATTTCATCACTCTAAATATTGAAATTTGTACCTGATCATTGTGATCATAGAATGTGTGTATACACTGTCTTGAACCTGTGTCCCAGATCTTCACAGTCTTGTCTGATGAACTGTAACATATATGCAACATCATGACATGACTATAAAATATGTCAAAATAGAAAATATGAACATAATAACGAAACCGTAAAACCTTTCCCTAAAAACCTTTTTGTTCACTAACTAACCTTATTAAGGATTTCAATGCACAAAAAAAGCAGCACTGAAAGTTTAACTGCTAACCTGCGTTTAACTGTGTTTCAACCTTCGCAAGACTTACCCCAAATCAACTGAATTTTTCACATATAATGTGTTCTGCAGTATGATATTCTCAGAGACAAAGGTGTGAAAATTGGGAAAATTGTACATAATGATCTCTAGTTGTCCAGTTTAAACTTTTATTCAATTCCGTTTTACAGCTAAAAATATCAATTTCCGACTTTTAGAGTAACTCTTCACATACTTATGAATCGTGCCATTGTTCCAGCTTTTCACCAAGCAAATTACACAACTTGTTCCAGATATCTATACACTTTTGAAACCTCTGTGTGTAGGCATGTAGACAATATTTGAACTAGGGTACTAGAATCAGTTAATCTTAAAGCTTAAAGGTCATAGAGCTGACAGACACAGTAGAAGATATTACATATAAGGGCACTCTGCCAGGGTATCTTTTAAAAAGGCCAACGTTGTGTGTGGCTGCAGAGATCTTTTACTATATAAGGACAATGATTTACTGATTTTCCCTGTATTCCACAGAAGACGCATAATTAGTACTGATCCGTCAAATACTCAACTGGAGTGATCTACAGATGGTGGGAAAATCCCTAAACTTATAGAACCTCCTGTGAATTTCTTTTTTTTTTTCCTGGAAATGTATTGTGTCTACAATTATTTCTAAAACCTCCTGGTATCTGTACTGTTTACATTGTTTTTCTGTAATATTGTAGAAGCCTGATCAGGATATAAAAGGTGGAAAATCTGACCACAGTTTAGTTTGTGTATAACTGGTGTGCCATATGGACAGTAGTCTTTGAAGCTGCTACATTTTGGATTAATTTATCTGTGCGTCAAGTGGACACAAAGTGCTCCGAAAATACAATCTGTGGGGAACTCTTATTGGAGCAAGCATCAGAGTGGGGGAAATATACTGAACAGTTGGATACAGACATTGACTTGCTGTATTTTGGATATGGTTCACATCTTGAAGTGGCCAGCATAGTTGTGAAGACACTTTTAACATCTGGATACAGACATTTTGTGTTTGTGGACACAGAACAGATAGCAGGACAGATTGCTGGATACAGTAGACAAACCAGTTTAACTGTTAGTTAGGTGGATAAGAACTGTGGTCAGGTCAGATTGGTTTCAAATTTCATTACTGTATGAATTACAGTAGAACCTCTATTATCCGACCATCTTGGGAGAGTAAAAATTTGGTCAGATAACAGAAAGGTCGGATTATAGGAACGCTAAAATAACAGGCTTAAATGGAGTTGGGAGAGTGGATTTGATGTTGGATAATTGAAAATTTGGATAATAGAGGGTTGGATAATAGAGGTTCTACTGTATTAAGAGTATCTCAGTTGACCGTAATTATTATTTTAACTGTTAAATAAATTTAAGTAAAACTATTTTATCTTTTCCTGGGGCAATTTGAAGTAATTTCTACTGCACTTGCCCCATTGACTGTAGCAAATAGACTCACCATGAGATGAAGTGTGTGTTATCAGGAGAAAATGCCACATTTAACACCCAGGAACCATGACCAGATAGAGTGGCTGCCAGGTTAGCATGTTTCCTGGAAAACGCATTGGAAATGAAAAAGTTATCTGTTTCATGCATCATTACATAGAGTTTCTGTGTAACATCCAATAAACAGACAAGGTGGTGCACTTTAACCCAATTCTTACATAACTTCAGCATTTTCAGAATGTCCATGATATTTCTATCATTTCTACATAAACACAATGATTTAGAACAAAACTATGCAAAAGCAAACATTCACTTGTACTGAAAAATTAAAAATAAAATTTCTTATTTGTGAATAAAGAATATAATGCCTCTGACCTAAATGCATTACAGACAGACCACCATATAACTGTTGTGTAATGATAAATAAACAAAGCAGTTGCTGCAACTCACACATCATAAATCTTCATATGACTATCGTCTGAGGCTGTGACAAGCAACTGGGAGTCTGGTGAAAAACACAGACCTCTGATTGGCATAGCGTGACCTACAATCACAAAACACAGATACCTCTGATTGGCATAGCGTGACCTACAATCACAAAACACAGACCTCTGATTGGCATAGCATGACCTACAATAACAAAACACAGACACCTGTGATTGGCATAGCGTGACGTACAATCACAAAACACAGATACCTCTGATTGGCATAGCGTGACCTACAATCACAAAACACAGACCTCTGATTGGCATAGGGTGACCTACAATTACAAAACACAGACCTCTGATTGGCATAGCGTGACCTACAATCACAAAACACAGATACCTCTGATTGGCATAGGGTGACCTACAATCACAAAACACAGACACCTCTGATTGGCATAGCATCACCTTGAAAGACAAAATACATAGACCTATAACTGGCATAGGGTGACCTGCAAACATAAACTATAGACCTCTGATTAGCATAGCGTGATCTAGAAACACAAAAAAACATAATCCTGCATTGGTAGTGTGACCTGGAAACACACAAAAAACATAAGTCTGTGATTGACAGATAACAAACTAATGTATTTCAATAATTCCCCTCAAGCTAAATAATCAGTATTTGTGGTCAGCCAGAACCGAGTATTGTTCTTAACATTTCAGGAGTAAATTTTTTAATTTTAATCTCCATTACTGGTATGATTAAACTGAATGAGAATTGAGTTGTACATTCATTCTGTTTATTTACCTTCCAGTGTGTGGACTAACTTCCCTGTGGACATGTCAAAAATGTTAATGATTCCATCAATAGCACCACATGCAATGTACTTCCCATCTGGACTCTGTCAACATATAAGGCAAGAACTAAGATTGTCATGTAAATAATTTGAAATCTGAAGTTTGTGTAGTCTAACAGTTACAACTCAAGTTAAATACAGGGTTAAATGAGTTTGTTCTTGAAGCATTTTGGGGTACAACAAGTTGTTTTTTAGATCTTTCAACAATTTCACATCAGCTTGTCATGAACCAGGTTTAAACTCAGAAGGTTACGGATAATGCAGGAAATGACAAAGCTAATTAACTGGGTTCATATCAATACTAAAACATGCGTAAATCTGAAACAATAGACAGGACATGCAGGAAATAAAATAGTTATCAAATTGGGTTTCCATCACTTTTAAAATATAAGTAAACAGAAAAAATAGCATCAGAGATGCCCATACCCCACAGCCTAGGGAAATATTTTTAACACCATGAGATATAGAAGTACTGTATCAGTACAAAGTTCAGGATACTTTCAGAGCACTGTCAGTTATATAAAGGTCCAAACAATGTTTAAATAGAGAAAATAACGTCTAAAAGAAAGATAATGCATGTAAAGATGAAGTATTAAAAGATAATTCAACAACAAGATGACAGCATTAATCAGTAAACTAAAACTAGATTGGGCCAACTCGGCGCCAACATATCCCCAGACAGGTCATCACTCACGCCACAGGTTTTGATCGGGAATTTTTTATTTAATCCATATGTTGTATGCCATAAATATTGGGAAAAGTTATATGAAATTCAGCACATCAATCTACTAAGTTTATATCTTCCCAAGGAAGATGGTGTATCCCCAGACGTCGAATACATAACTCAACAGATCATATTTTCAATCTTCCTGCAATGATAACTCTGAACCTATTTTCAAAGTATTTAAATGATTGATGATTGAATGTCCATTCTAAATTAATAATCTCAAAAGAGCATATCTGTTTCTATATTTGTTGACAAATAAAATATTATTTTTAACTCAACTCATCATACTTTTCAATCTTCCTGCAAAGGGTAACTCTGAACCTATTTTCAAAGTATTTAAATGATTGATGATTGAATGTCCAATCTAAATTCATAATTCCAAAAGCGTATCTCTGTTTCTATATTTGTTCACAAATAAAATATTATTTAAAAATCATATATTATTTATATTATTATTTTATTATATTATTTTTAGAATTTGCATTGTTTTTCAGTTATTCATTTCCTCAATTCCTATATATGTGGTCCATATATATGCAACCTAAATATGTGACACAATCTCAGTTCTGACTCCCTTTGTCTTAGATAATTAGATAATGAAGCAAACACCACCTCCCACCCCCACCCCACCTCTCTCCCCTTCTCCACACCTCTCTCACTATTACAGAAGATCTGTATACCTTTGTTTATTTAGTGTCACTCAATAGCTGGAGGTCCCAGAGGTGGGTGGGGGATGGGGGGTGGGACTACAAAGAGATGGAGTGCTGCAGCACAAATGGTAAACAAACACTTATAATATAAAAGGGGTAATCAAATACAAAAAGCTCAGTTAATCTTATCACTAAAATAAAATCAAATATATAAATAAGGAATATCCAACAGGAAGATTATATACCTCCAGAATTAAATATAAATTATCAAACGACAAGAACAGATTTATAATAATAATAATTCAGAATTGAGAATTTTAAGTATGTGATTATCAATTGAAATGAGTTCGTAACTGTAGGAGCCGTGTCAAAATTAAGGCAAGTTGAATAAAACTGGGCTAGTTGAGGGTTAAAAATCCCCTATTTTTACTACATAAGGCTATAATTTCATTAATATTTGGGACTTAAAGCTCACCAGAAAATAACAGTGTCCATTTTGCCTACTTGAATATGTTTAACCAGTTTCATATTAAAAAGTTAAAAACTCAGCAAGCAGAGAGATAACACACAAAAATAAGTTCTTAAAAGCCTAAGATAGCCATAACATTATTAATATTCAAAATTTAAATAGACAGGCACTTCCTTTGAAAAATTCAAAGATTTCAGCTCTATGAGCCACATAGTTTGACAGTTACAGGGCTTTAAAGTGGCATAATATCCATAAATTGGGTCTCTGTGGGCATTTTACAATTGTTAAAGAGACCTTAGCAATTAAACTACAGAATTGAAACTTTTGGGGGGACATACACAACAAACAAAAATTATATATAATACAGTTTAAGACTTGTCACACTAAGCATTTCCAAATAACAGGGCAAAATACAGAAAAAATGTCAAAAAAGGTCACTTGGGCAAGTGTCTATGGCCCTCATACACAGGTTAAATGTCTACTAAAAGCCTTGATTTTCGGCACATGTGAAAAGGACATAATAATGCATTCCCAGATGGGATTTCAGCTCAATCAATCACATAGTTTAACAGTCACAGGGCTTAAAGGTGGCAAAAAGTCCAAATATTGGGTCTCTGTGGGCCTTTTAGAGATCTCGATGTGGCCTTCAAATTAAAGCATCAGACTTAAAATCTGCTACATACTAAGACTACACATAGAATATGTATCTAATAATAAAGTTTGAAACTTCTCAGACTCACCATTTCCAAGTTACAGAGCAAAATATGTGAAAAATGTCTTAAAACGGTCACTCGGGTGGGTGTTAATGGTCCTCATACACAGTTTAAATGTCTACTTGAAGCCTTGATTTTTGGCACATGTAGAAAGAACATAATAATGTATTCCCAGATGAGATTTCAGCTCTATCAGTCACATAGTTTAACAGTCATGGGCCTTAAAACTGGCAAAAAGTCCAAATAGTGGGTCTCTATGGGGCCTTTTAGAGACCTCAATGTGGCCTTCAAATTAAAGCTTCAGACTTAAAATTTGTCACATACTAAGATTACACATAGAATATGTATCTAATACAGTTTGAAACTTCTCAGACTTACCATTTCCAAGTTACAGGGCAAAATATGTAAAAAATGTCTAAAAAGGGTCACTCGGGTGGGGATTTATGGTCCTCAAACACAGGTTAAATGTCTACTTAAAGCCTTGATTTTCGGCACATGTAAAAAGGACATAATAATGCATTCCCAGATGGGATTTCAGCTCCATCAATAACATAGTTTAACAGTCACAGGGCTTAAAGGTGGCAAAAAGTCCATATATTGGGTCTTTGGGAGCCCGTCAGAGACCTCAATTTGACCTTCAAATTAAAGCTTCAGACTTAAAATCTGTTACATACTAACATTACACATAGAATATATATCTAATACAGTTTGAAACTTCTCAGACTTACCATTTTTAAGTTACAGAGCAAAATATGTGAAAAATGTCTTAAAAGGGTCACTCGGGTGGGTGTTTATGGTCCTCATACATGGGTTAAATGTCTATTAAAGGCCTAAATTTTGGAGTACATACAAGAAAAACATATTGATATATTCTCAGATGATATTTCACTTAGATGAGAGACATAGTTTGAAAGCTACAGTGCTTGAAGATGGCAAAAAGTCCATAAATTGGGTCTCTGTGGGCAATTTTGAGATCTTAAGTCGGCCTAACAGGTAAACCTACAGCCTTTAAATTTTTCACAGACAAGGATTACATATAAGAGTTACATCTAGTGCAGTTTGAGACTCATCAGAATTACCACTTCCAAATTATAGGGCAAAATAAGTTAAAAATATAGGAAAAAAGTCCTAAGTGGGGTCTTTATGGGCCTCAAAGACAATTTTCTCCTCAACTTAAAGTCTTGATTTTCGGCACATGTACTAAGAATATATTAATGTGTTCTCAGGTAAAATTTGAGGCAGATAAGCCTCATAGTTTGTGACCTAGAGGGCTCTAAGTGGCCAAAAGTGCAATTTCTGACGTTAAGGTGGCCATAAGTTCTTTATTATTGGGAGTTTAAGGTCACCTTAAAATAGGGATCTTCCTTTGGGCATCCTTAACATGTGTACCAAGTTTGAAAAAAAAATATTAATCCGTTTTTGAGTTATCGCGTCCACAAGGAAATTTCTACGGCGGCGCGACGGACCTGAATCCAATATATCCCCGACTTTCGTCTGGGGATATAATTACAACACTCTTTATCTACACCTGCATGGCCGAATTATGGTTTAGATGTTTTGAATACTACCATGCATACAGAAGTGGTAATACATTCAATGAATGCTTATGTGTGGTGTTAGAGCAAAATCTGTGGTTCACTTGATGAAATTCCATCTCTTACAATGGGAAGTTATAAAAGTAAAATTCTTAATAAATTCTAATATTACTTTAACAGTGCTTAATCTGCATCAAAAGATAAACCCAAAGGTGCAACAAGATTTTAAAGGTGCAACAAGATTTTAAAGGTCAAGGTCACTACAACAAGGTCAAAGGTCTAATTAAGGTCACACCATGATAATGCACACCTATAACCCCTAACCAATGTCCCTACCAAGTATCAACTTCCTACACCTTACGGTTTCTGAGATATAGCCCAGACAAGATTTTATAGGTCAAGGTCACTACGGCAAGGTCAAAGGTCAAATCAAGGTCAGACCATGACGTTGCACACCTTCACCCCCTAACCAGTGTCCCTAGTAAGTATCAACTTCCTACACCTCACAGTTTCCGAGATATAGCCCGGACAAGATTTTACAGGTCAAGGTAACTAAGGCAAGGTCAAAGGTCAAATCAAGGTCAGACCATGACGTTGCACACCTACACCCCCCAACCAATGTCCCTACCAAGTATCAACTTCCTACACCTTACAGTTTCCGAGATATAGCCCGGACAAGATATTATAGGTCAAGGTCACTACAGCAAGGTTAAAGGGCAAATCAAGGTCAGACCATGACGTTGCACACCTACACCCCCTAACCAATGTCCCTACCAAATATCAACTTCCTACACCTTACGGTTTCCGAGATATAGCCCGGACAAGATTTTATAGGTCAAGGTCACTACGGCAAGGTCAAAGGTCAAATCAAGGTCAGACCATGACGTTGCACACCTACACCCCCTAACCAATGTCCCTACCAAATATCAACTTCCTACACTTTACGGTTTCCGAGATATACCCCAGACAAGATTTTATAGGTCAAGGTCACTACGGCAAGGTCAAAGGTCAAATCAAGGTCAGGCCATGACGTTGCACACCTACACCCCCTAACCAATGTCCCTACCAAATATCAACTTCCTACACCTTATGGTTTCCGAGATATAGCCCGGACAAGATTTTCAAGGTCACTACGGCAAGGTCAAAGGTCAAATCAAGGTCAGACCATGACGTTGCACACCTACACCCCCTAACCAATGTCCCTACCAAATATCAACTTCCTACACCTTATGGTTTCCGAGATATAGCCCGGACAAGATTTTCAAGGTCACTACGGCAAGGTCAAAGGTCAAATCAAGGTCAGACCATGACGTTGCACACCTACATCCCCTAACCAATGTCCCTACCAGGTATCAACTCCCTACACCTTACGGTTTCTGAGATACAGTCCGGACAAACTTTTTCCCGCCGCCCGCCCACCCACCCATCCGGACACCAAGGGTAAAAACTTTATTCTAATGAGAAAAATAAGTTATCACTTCATTTATTCATCAGATGTAGTCTTTGAGCCACTCACTACCTGTAAACCAGCTGAAGATAATCCCTATTATGATAAACCTATATAGTTGTCAGTGGTTGACTGATTCAGTTAGATATTTAACACAAAATATGTTGTTTTTGGATATGGTTTCATGTAATATATTCATTTAATCAATTTCAAAACAGAAAAGACAGAAAAAGTGTATTTAACATTATCATGTGTATTTCTTCCATCAAACTTATTTCTTTGTGGTTCTAGCACCTTAGAGTCTGTCACAGCACGAAGAGTAAATTCACTACCCATTAAATGGTGTTTAGAAAAGAGTAAGTGTCGCAATGAGGTCACCATTTCTTTTCTCTCACCAGGGTAATTTACAACAATGTCCACGTTTTCATACAACTTGAGGTTTCATAAGCCCAGTCTGAACACTTACATATGCAATACTTAGTGTGAACTTTCCCCTGGTGTCTAGTTGTGTTTCATTCTTTCCAGACTCTACACCGAATAAGTTAATCTTCCCAGTGTGACTTCCTGATGCCACAAAACGGGAATCAGGAGAGAATGCAATGGTCCAGGCATCCACTAAAATACAACATTCAAAACATTATGTTCTTATGTATATGTATTGGAGTCTTCATTGGAGGTGATTTTGATGTGTAAGTATCAACAGACATGATAAATGCCCTGTATATTTATGCCAACTTCTCCAAAATAGAAACCTTCAGTAAGATGGCAGCAACATTTTTGATGTGTATGGAGTAAGAATGTAAAATTTGCCACATATATGAAATTCGCCACATGTGGAAATACATACTAATAAAATGCATGAATTGGGGTGAGATTTCTTGAATGCATAGTAAATTTTTGAACTGAAAAATAGCAAGTTTAAGACAAAACATCTTTTTTCAAAGAATTATTTAAGTCTTTTAGAGGAGGTGAAATTTAGATTTCTGGCAAATTTTAGATTCCTTACCCTAAAATATAAAATTAATGTATGAAAATGTCAATGTGCCACCTAAGAAAGCCCATAGTGTAAGGAATGTAAAGATGGTCACAAAATCTGAAATATGCAAGTGAATTAAAGGATACTATTATTATATTGGTGATCTTTTTTTTCTGAATATTTCTGGGTTATTTATTTTATCAGTTTCACACCTTCAGTGAACTTCTATCCTTTTTTCATTTCTTCAAACCAATTTTTCTTTTGCATATATTTTTAGCAATATACCAAAACATATTATTTGTTGTACACACTATTGAATGTATTTCCTGGATATTTAGACACCATATACAAATCTTTTGCTCAAATTCTACATTTCAATCTTACTTTTAAAAACACTGTAGGGTTTTTTTGTTTTTTTGTCACTTGACACAAAATAAGCATTATCTTTACCTGGCCCAGCATCTATGACTTTTCTTTGTTTACCAACTTCAACATCCCAAAGTCGAATACTGCTGTCCAAACTGCTGGATGCTGCCACTGCAAAGAGGTTACTTTAACTTGTAAAAATAGCCAGCCTCAGTAGGCAAGAACCCCAGTCCACAGATATAACTTAATGGGCAAGAACACTGAGATTTGGGGAAATTTAAGGAACAACTTCAGTTGTAAGTAGTATACAGAGCCCACAACATGTTGTCTGATGTAAGAGCTTTCATGTAGTTGAAGAAGGAGAACATTTATATATTTTATTCATCCATGTTTCAATGATATCTTTTAACAACAGGAAGGCATCTGTCTATTTAGATGGTAGCCTAATTATGAAGCAACAGTTTCTCTAGCACAGATACACATATAACAAGATTACTGCTAAATGGATGTGTGACCATGAAACAGAGTTCCAAGCCATTTTAGTAGGATGACCTCACTTCACCTTGAAGCAGGGATCATAGGTGTATTTTGACAATAGCAAAAGATTCACAGGCCATGATTTCTTACAAGTTTTTTTTCATATTTTGAAGCCCTAGGACCAGTTATAAAGGAGATATGAGGCCTTTTAAATATAACATTAGTTGACCTTGAAGCAGGTGCCAAAAGTCAAATTTGACACTTGCAAAAGATTTGCAGGCCATGATTTCCTTAAGTTGTTTTCATATTTGGAAACCCTAAAACCTATAATAAGGGAGATGTAAGACCTTTACAGTATGATAACCCAAATTTACCTTGAAGCAAGGGTCAAAGGCCAAATTCAGCACTTGCTAAAGATTTGCAAACCATGACTTCCTATGGGTTACCATCACAGTTTCAAGCCACAGGAGCAATAACAAGGGAGATATAAGGCCCATTTTTGCAAAATGACCCTACTTGGCCTTTAAGCAGGTCAAAATTGACACTTGCAAAAGATTCACAAGCCTTGAATTTCTGTAGTTGTTTTCACATTTAGAAGCCCTAGAACCAATAATAAAGGAGCTATGACAGCTTTTTTAGTATGATGATCCAAACTGACCTTTTTGACATGACCCGCTGTTTCACATTAAATATGTGACATGGCAGCCATTTTGTTTTCAAGACAAGGCCCAGATTACTCTCAGGCAAGCTTTCCTAGCCATGTACATTTGTGCAAATCTGGTGAAGCTAGCTGCAATATTTTAAATTTCAGAACATCTTAATGATTTTCAAACATTGGCTATGGCAGCCATTTTGTTTTTTAACATGAAGACATGTTTTCATAGAGGTAATATTCTCTGCAAACTTTTAAAGATGTCTTCATAAATAAATGAGATATAAATGTTTGTGTAAAAACATGACAAATGCACACATGCACACAAGCACACATGGAAGGCATTTGACAATCTCTCAACCCCGACTGGGAGATAAAAATGCAGCTGTAGTAACATTGGCTTAATAGTGCCCCCTATTTAATTAAGAAGTTTAGGACCGAAAAGTATTTAAAGCATTGACATGGCAACAGCTGTTGCCAGATACCCCCAAAAACCTTATCACCTCTAGATCCTCTTGGGATAACTATATCTGAAAAATTTGGTGAAAATCACTGCGTGGCCAGAATTGTTGGAACATCCAGACACTTTAAAACCCAAAAATCTTAAATGTGTTACCATGGCAAAAAGTTTTGCAGTTACTCCCTAAATCTAATCAGCTCCAGACCTTATTGGAATAAACATATACTGAAAATTTGAAAAATCTGTTCCAACAAAAATACCTAGACACTTGATTGGGTCAGTACAAAATGTAATACCTTCCAAGGAATTACTATGACCTTTAAGTGGTCCTAGCCATATACCTTGACATTTACTAGTATTAAGCTTTAATCCAGACACTGATGAAAAGTTGTTAAGTACTTTTAGCGATTCACAGATTGATTCCTTATCTTTTAATGTCAAGGTTGAATCATCCGCATACTGCAGAATACAACATTCATTTTCTTGCAATTTTAAGCCTGATATTTTCTTGTTTTCATTTATTTTGAAAGATAATATTTCTATACTTAGAATAAATAGGATTGCTGAAACAGGACAGCCTTGCCTTACACCCCTTTTCATTGCTGCTTCCCTGGAAATCCATCCATTCTTTTTTATACAAAATAAAGGTGTATTATACAGTATCTTTATCCATTGTTGAAAATTATGACCAAACCCAAATTTTTCCAGAGAGGCAAACATAAAATCCCAACTAAAAATGTCAAAGGCCTTTTCAAAGTCAAGACATATTATTGCCCCTGGTTTATTATATCTTTCACAATCTTCGATCATATCTAGAATTAATCTTGCATTATAGCCAATATATCTATTTTTGATATATCCACTTTGATTTTGTGATACCAATTTTGCTGCTACTTTCTGCAGTCTTTTTGCAAGAACGAAAGTTAAGATTTTGTAATCGCAGTTTGTTAGACTTATGGGTCTATAGTTTTTGAGTAATGTTTTGTCTCCTTTTTTGAATATCAGTGTCATAACGGCTTTACGTACACTACATGGCAAAATGCCCAAGGTGAAAGATTCCTCCAACATTTTGGTATAAGTTGGCTCAAGTTTGTTCCAAAATGTTTGATAAAACTCATTGGTCAAACCATCAAGCCCAGGAGCCTTATTACACCTCAAATTTTTAACAATTTCCCTTAGTTCTACTTTTGATATTGCTTTGTCACAGGTCTCTCTATCCTCCTTGTTTAAAGTCTTTGATGATTTAAAATTCCTCAAGTAATTCTGTATCTGTATAGGTGATGCATATGTTTTTGAGTATAGATTCTGATAAAATTTAAGTGATTCCTCAAGTATGTTATTATTTTCAGACACATATGTTTCAGCTACTTTTACTTTTCTTATTACATTTTCAGACTGTCTTTGTTTTTCAAGGCTAAGAAAATATTTAGAACACACCTTGTACTGACCCAATCAAGTGTCTAGGTATTTTTGTTGGAACAGATTTTTCAAAATGTGAATCCAAAAATTGGGAAAATAAAATGACAGAAGTTGAACAACTTTTAATTAAGTGGAATAGTAGAAAACTTACACTATATGGCAAATCAACAGTAATAAACAATTTGGTTATTTCAAAATTAATATACAATTTCTGTATACTTGCAGTACCGTATGAAATTATTGAAAAACTAAACAAACTAATTTTCAATTATCTCTGGGGTAAATCTCATAAGATTAAAAAATCCACAACTATAGGAAACTATGATAGGGGTGGACTAAATATTACTGATGTAGACTCAAAAGTAGGAGCCTTGAAAGCTGGATGGATACCAAAATTATTATCAACAAAAAACAACATTTTATCTCAAACACTAGAACATAATCTATCTAAAATAGGTTTAGATTTAAAAACTGTTCTTAAAATGAACTTTAAGAGTGCTAAATCATTTGAAATCATTAAATGCATACCACAATTTTATCAAGATATGTTCATATACTATAATAAATGCAAAAACCCTAAAACCAGTATATGAATTAAAACCACATGAAATTATGATACAGACAATATGGGGTAATGAATATTTTAAACAAAAGGATAAAACTTTGTACTTTAAGTCATGGATAAAAGGTGGGTACATCCTAGTTAAAGATTTGTTTAAAGAAAATGGAGATTGGATAGAAGAGAAACATTTGTTAGAATCGTTAGATAATACAAGCAATTGGATGGTAGAATACATGCCACTGAAAAAAAGTATTGGAAAAATTTTGAAAAACATTGACACCAAAATTGTAAAATATATACAAAAACCAATAACACAAAATTTATCCTTCTATATAAAAGATAGAACAATTGATCCATTTTTTATCAAATCTTATGAAATCTACAATGCATTATTAAACAAAAAATTTGAAAAACCTTACACTGAAAAAATGTGGGAAAAAAAATTAGGTATAAAATTGTTCAACAAGGAATGGAATCATATATATTCATACAATATGAAATCTTTGAAATTTAAGAAATTTGTTGAATTTAAATATAAAATTTTACTTAATATTTTATCATGTGGAGAAAAAGTACACAAATGGAATAAAAATGTATCAAAATTGTGCAGTTATTGTAATGAGAATGAAACCATCTTACATCTTTTGTATGAATGTAAACGTGTGAAAAATCTTTGGCAAATAGTTGGCAAAGGTTTGAAAATGAATATCCAACAAAAACATATAGTTCTAGGTTTGATGGATACACATTATGTAGAAGTTAACAGGCATTTATGCATTGCTATTGTTTCCTATAGTATTTATGCCATGTGGTGTAAATGCTCTTTTGAAAATCTGTGTTACACAGATGTTAACCTTAAAGATGTAATTGGCAGCTATTTAATGTTTTATTCTAAAGTTTATCAATATTCAACATTGGGAAATGCACAAGTTAGACATTTACAGAATATTGTAGAGTCTATTGTATTTCATCTAAATCAGACATAAAAAAAGAAAGAAAAAAAAATCATAGTTTACTTTTCTGTACCTCCTAGACTGAGATGTAAATGAAGTACATGTGTAGTATTAAAAAGGAAGTTTCTTGAAAATACACATTCCTAAGTCTTTTAATTTAAGTATTTAATGTAAAATGATTGTAACTTTTAGTGAAGTATAGTAATACTTGATCAAGGTTATTTGTCAGATTGATAAACATTTACACCTGTGAGTTTGCAAAATTAATTTTTTTTTTTTTCCTAAAAGTTACAAATGAATGTTATACTAAGTACAAATTACCTATATCTGTGCTAGTAATTTTATATTTTTATTTTATATGTATAATTTGTAAGGTCACAAGAATCGAAAAAAAAAAATGAAAATGATTTTAGTAAACGGTATCTATTTTTGTACTACTTGTAATGTATCATTATTTCAATGTCACATCATACTGTGTATGATATGTTTGTTAGCAGTCTGATGGTGGGTTTGCTACCCTAGCCCACCCAGATGAAGAAGTTATTGTGAAAAAAGGGTAAATAAAATTATTTATACAAAAAAAAAAAAAAAAAAAAATATACTGAAAATTTGGTGAGAATCCATGAACAGGTTTAGCCTGTGAAAGTATAATACCCAAAAATCTGTAAAGTGTTGCCATGGTAACATTTATTGCGAGATACCCCAAAAAACCTACTTAGCTCCAGATTTTCTTGGGGTAAACATATCCTGAAAATTTGAACAATAATCTATGCACGGGTTTAGGCTGTGGAACAACCACAAACTTTAATACTCCAAAATCTTAAAAGTGTTAGTGGGGTTACAAATTGCAAAAAAAAAATGTTTGTATGCCACACTTACACAATTATAATCGGCCAGAATTGTCTATGGAATGACTAGGAACATAAACTACAAGTCCACCATGAGAAAAACATAGGGGCACCACAGGCATCACGAGAGCAATAAGAGAGCACTATCTATTACATGTTTTGTCAACTGTCAAACACTTGTGTTGGGAAGTCTACATATATAAAATACACATGTACATGTTTATAAGAAAGACTTCCTTTCTAACACACTGTAAAACGTGCAGTTCTACACCCATATCATTATGTTTTTATAATGAGGTAGTACAGATAATCAAGCAAATTATGTGTTTTATAATTAAAATCCTGATAATTTTCAGGAATTTTTGGCTTGTGATGTTATTATCTGAAAGATGATGATTAATGTATGAGTTCACAAAACAGTAATCATGTTTGACATGGGATATTTCAAGTTAACCTGGGTGTAGTTAACTCAATCCACGACTATAGGTAATGAACATTTCACTGTTAATGATATTTCAGTTGAGAGTCAAATTCATTTACGTTTTGTAAAGTTCTTTCAATCTGTTATCTCAAGTAGTAATACTATTGTAAAAGTATGCGGTGAATTAGCACTAAATGGAAGTGATTCCACAATATGCAAAAATATAAACTACATATGGTATAGATACAGTGTCAAATATTCAAAATATGAACCAGCAAGTTATATTAAGGTAAATAAACTCATTAAGTCCACTTTTAGTCCGTTAAACACGGATGATTATGTAGTTGTATCAAATGTCATTGATCTTATAAAGATGAGAGATTACAAACATTCTCTATTTTCATTGGATGAAATTAACGAGATGATCATATACTTTTGTAAATAGATCTGATGTTTCTTTTCTTGTCATTGTAATAAGTGTATGGCATTAACCAATTATTCTTTATTATAATTGTACTTTTATAATTGTACTCTGGGTACGAATAAAGATATATATATATATATTAGTAACTTGACTTGCAATTAATAGGGGGCTGTGTCCCCCAGAATGCAGAGTTTTGAAACTAGGCTAGTGATGTACCAGCTGTAACTTGGCAGTGTAAGGAGATTATTGTCTAGTCTAGGGCAATGCCTGTAATGTAAACAGAATCAAATTGCAATTGATTGTATATTGTCTACATGTCCACCATGGCTCAGTGTATGTACTCCGTTTCAATAATGGGGTTTTAATAACTGTAGTTAAAGCAAGTTTAACCAGCTGAGTATGCCGATCAAACCCTTTTCAGATTGAACAGGAAACAATCCTGTCAAAGTATCTTCTTGTAAACACATCTTTATACTGTAGATTTTCCGCTAATTTCTTTTTTCTCATATTGTTATAACCCTGATTACACCATTTTCAATGGTTTTCAAGGCTATACTAGCAAAACCAAAACCAAAGAATACATTCACATTCTTACTGCACAAGGAAAGAGTACTTACTGGAGCCTCGAACGTTGATGTCCACTGACACCACACCCAACTGGTGACCCTCTAGAGTGTACTTCAACTCCAGCTTCTCCTGATGCCTAACACAGAAATATAACACCTGTAAGTGTAGGTCTGATAAGTACAAAGTCCTCATACAGAAATATCAGATGGTTAGGGAACCTTCCTATTGATATTTACCCTCATCTAGAAATCTTATATAGGTAGAATTATTTGGGATGGAGGGGTGCGGGCATTCAAAAAAAGGCATTTATTTAAACTGATTACTGGACAATTATCTAAATTGCAACAATATTATCTGAAATACTAGTAAACCCAGCAGCAATCTGAATGTGGTTTAGGGTAATTTTCATCTTTGGCAATAATTTTTTCAAACATGCTTCATGCTAACCAATGACTTGCATTATATTCCAGACAACCACATTTTATCCATATGTGGAAATTGTATCCGTGTCGTTACAAACTATAACAGCAAA
Source organism: Sabellastarte sp. h YS-2021 (assembly GCA_964017235.1). Taxonomy (NCBI): domain Eukaryota; kingdom Metazoa; phylum Annelida; class Polychaeta; order Sabellida; family Sabellidae; genus Sabellastarte; species Sabellastarte sp. h YS-2021. The sequence continues at coordinate 25,478,630 of OZ024929.1, read as the reverse complement.
GATTACTCCCTTATTGTTTCATATCACCAATTTTGCAAATATTAAAATTCTTGTGAAATCAACAAAGGAAACATGAAAGTTGTACACAAATCAGTGTCCATTCAAGTATTTACCACTTCCAAACTTTGACAGTGTCATCTACAGATCCTGTGACGATATACTCTGAGCCATCGTTTTCACTGCGACCCCAGGCACAGCTCCAGATACTGTCCTCATGTGCTGTACACAGAACACATTCACAAGTGTATTCAGGTTAATTTTTGCCAATAACTAACTAAAATTCTGTTCAAACAAAAACACTCTACTGACAAATGACAACCAAGGCTGTTACCATGACAGTTATGTCACCCTAGTTTTTAGGGAAGGCATGTCCATGTCTCATAAAATCCTGATTTTTCTTTCCGATAGTGGCTTTTCTGTAGTAATTTAATGTTATTTGAATATAAGTAGAAATGTCATCATCAAATAGTTTACACAAATTCTTGATAACTTTATATAATTAAATACACATTCTTAAAAACTCTACAATGTTGCACAGTTTGCAACATTTAATTTTTACAAGGATCTGTGTAATTTATTTTTGCTTGTGTAGTTATCATACCTTGTTCCTCTTTATACACCAATGCAAACTAAAAGAAAACAGAACAAAAACATCTTATTATTTAAAATATTATGGCTTTAATTATACAGTACCAATTTCATGTAAACAGTTGAAGCAGAGAATGGTTATTATATTCAGAAATAACATATTATATGTAAAAAATAAACAACTCAGGGATATAATGTATACCCACAAGTTTTTTTTCTTATGTAAAAAATATCTGAAAGTATAAAGGATTTTTTGTTTTATCTTGTCTTTATCATTTGTAATTTAGCACAAAAATACTCTAACTTTGATTTTAATTACTTTTGACTGTCTAAAATACTAAAAGGGAAGTACAAATAAAACACAACTTGCTGGAAAAATTACAAACTCACCCGATCAAGAAAACATCATCAAACAACTAGACCTACGCATCGATGACCGATGCAAATCTTTATCCACCGGAAAGACAAATCACCAAAGCCAGTGAACCATCGTTTGACCTTGAAGGAGGGACCCAAGGTCAAACCTGACCACATCAAAAGATTCCCAACCCATGATTTCCTATACGTTGGTTTCACATTGCAAACCTCTAGGACCAATAATAAGTGAGTCATAAGCACTTTTAACTTTGGGTGTCCTCATTTGACCTTGAAGGAGGGGTCCAAGGTCAAATCTGAACACATCAGAACATTCCCAGCCCATGATTTCCTATAGGTTAGTTTCACATTGCAAACCTCTAGAACCAATAATAATGGAGTTATAAGTAGTGCTGTCACTCACTGGTACAAATAACATCGGATCTCGCCCACGTTGGCCAACCAAGTACCGACATATGTCGACTTCATAAACTCACCTCAAAACAAAGCTATTTAATTAAAATATAAAATAATATTTTGTTTCTCACCTGAAAACATCATTTTAGGGTCATATTTGCCCTTTCATTTCGCTTGTTTATGCATTGTCAAACGTAGGAACACTTTGAAAACCGTCAGTAAATTAAAATAATTATCTAATTCCAACTTTATAAAGTGCTACATAATGGCTACGTAATATCATGTACACCTCAAATAAATAGAACTTCAGTGTTTTTAAAGATTACTTGAAAGCTTTACGTCAATTAAATTAACTTACCAAGTGCAAAAAAAAAAAAACAGAAATAAAAATAAAGATGCAATTCCGAAACTACATTCGAGCAAGGGTTTAATGCTTTCCTGATAGGTCATGTGACTAGATTTGTATGGACTGTGTTGTCAAAAGGCTGAAAATATCTTTTAAAATGCTGAATAATCCTTCACTGTTAAATATATTCTATCTTTATTATATAAATATGCTACTACCTTTGCAATCAGATCTGAAAAAACGCATCAGATTATCGCTCTTTATAGACCTAGCAAATGATAGAATCGGAAGTAGCGAGTGTCGCGACAGCACTAGTTATAAGCACTTTCAAGTTTTTCTATCCTCGTTTGACCTTGATTTATTTCTTTATTTATTTGGGGTTTTACGTCACTTTCAACACTGTACAGGTCATATCAGGACGGGTAGTTGGAAGGGCAGAGGAAACCAGTACATACAGTTCGTTAGGGTTCTGTACTGTAAACTGCCGACCAACGGCAAGCAACTACCAGCTTTCCCACTTGAGGCCGTGTCGGGAATCGAACCCCGGCCTCAGAGGTGGGTGGCGAGAGTGTTACCACTCTGCCACCATGGCCCCCTCGTTTGACCTTGAAGGAGGGGCCCAAGGTCAAATCTGTACACATCAGAAGATTCCCAGCCCATGATTTCCTATAAGTTGGTTTCACACTGCAAACCTCTAGGATCAATAATAACTGAGCTATAAGCACTTTTAAGTTTGGGTATTATCGTTTGACCTTGAAGGAGGGGCCCAAGGTCAAATCTGACCACATCAAAAGATTCCCAACCCATGATTTCCTATAGGTTGGTTTCACACTGCAAACCTCTAGGACCAATAATAAGCGAGTTATAAGAACTTTTAACTTTGGGTGTCCTCATTTGACCTTGAAGGAGGGGTCAAGGTCAAATCTGAACACATCAGAACATGCCCAGCCCATGATTTCCTATAGGATGGTTTCATATTGCAAACCTCTAGGACCACTAATAAGAGAGTTATAAGTACTTTAAAGTTTTTCTATCCTCGTTTGACCTTGAAGGAGGGGTCCAAGGTCAAATCTGAACACATCAGAACATTCCCAGCCCATGATTTCCTATAGGTTAGTTTCACATTGCAAACCTCTAGAACCAATAATAATGGAGTTATAAGTAGTGCTGTCACTCACTGGTACAAATAACATCGGATCTCGCCCACGTTGGCCAACCAAGTACCGACATATGTCGACTTCATAAACTCACCTCAAAACAAAGCTATTTAATTAAAATATAAAATAATATTTTGTTTCTCACCTGAAAACATCATTTTAGGGTCATATTTGCCCTTTCATTTCGCTTGTTTATGCATTGTCAAACGTAGGAACACTTTGAAAACCGTCAGTAAATTAAAATAATTATCTAATTCCGACTTTATAAAGTGCTACATAATGGCTACGTAATATCATGTACACCTCAAATAAATAGAACTTCAGTGTTTTTAAAGATTACTTGAAAGCTTTACGTCAATTAAATTAACTTACCAAGTGCAAAAAAAAAAAAAACAGAAATAAAAATAAAGATGCAATTCCGAAACTACATTCGAGCAAGGGTTTAATGCTTTCCTGATAGGTCATGTGACTAGATTTGTATGGACTGTGTTGTCAAAAGGCTGAAAATATCTTTTAAAATGCTGAATAATCCTTCACTGTTAAATATATTCTATCTTTATTATATAAATATGCTACTACCTTTGCAATCAGATCTGAAAAAACGCATCAGATTATCGCTCTTTATAGACCTAGCAAATGATAGAATCGGAAGTAGCGAGTGTCGCGACAGCACTAGTTATAAGCACTTTCAAGTTTTTCTATCCTCGTTTGACCTTGATTTATTTCTTTATTTATTTGGGGTTTTACGTCGCTTTCAACACCGTACAGGTCATATCAGGACGGGTAGTTGGAAGGGCAGAGGAAACCAGTACATACAGTTCGTTAGGGTTCTGTACTGTAAACTGCCGACCAACGGCAAGCAACTACCAGCTTTCCCACTTGAGGCCGTGTCGGGAATCGAACCCTGGCCTCAGAGGTGGGTGGCGAGAGTGTTACCACTCTGCCACCGTGGCCCCCTCGTTTGACCTTGAAGGAGGGGCCCAAGGTCAAATCTGTACACATCAGAAGATTCCCAGCCCATGATTTCCTATAAGTTGGTTTCACACTGCAAACCTCTAGGATCAACTAGATTGGGCCAACTCGGCGCCAACATATCCCCAGACAGGTCATCACTCACGCCACAGGTTTTGATCGGGAATTTTTTAAAACATAATTACCCATTATTATATGAACTTCAGCACATCAATCTACTCTGTTTATATCTTCCAAGGAAGATGGTGTATCCCCAGACGCCGAATACATAACTCAAATTATATTTTCAATCTTCCTGCAATGATAACTCTAAACCTATTTTCAAAGTATTTAAATGATTGATGATTGAATGTCCATTCTAAAATAATAATCCCAAAAGAGCATATCTGTTTCTATATTTGTTGACAAATAAAATATTATTTTTAACTCAACTCATCATACTTTTCAATCTTCCTTCAAAGTATTTAAATGATTGATGATTCAATGTCCATTCTAAAATTCATAATCCCAAAAGCGCATATCTGTTTCTATATTTGTTCACAAATAAAATATTATTTAAAAAAAAATTATTTATATTATTATTTTATTATATTATTTTTAGAATTTGCAAATTGTTTTCAGTTATTCATTTCCTCTATACCTATATATGTGGTCCATATATATGCAACCTAAATATGTGACACAATCTCAGTTCTGACTCCCCTTTGTGTTATATGTAATGAAGCCCACCACCTCCCACCCCCACCCCTCTCCCCTTCTCCACACCTCTCTCACTATTACACAAGATCTGCAACCCCATTGAGTTCTTTGTTTCTCATCTGATATCATTAAATACCTTTGTTTATTTAGTGTCACTCAATATAGCTGGAGGTCCCAGAGGTGGGTGGGGGGAATCCGGGTGGGGGATGCATAAATGGTAAACAAACAATCTATATAAAAGGGGTACTCAAATACAAAAAGAATTGAGAATTTTAAGTATGTGATTATCAACTGAAATGAGTTCATAACTGTAGGAGCTGTGTCAAAATTAACTGAGGCAAGTTGAATAAAACTGGGCTAGTTGAGGGTTAAAAATCCCCTACTTTTACTACATAAGGATATAATTTCATTAATATTGGGACTTAAAGCTCACTTAAAGTGTCCATTTTGTCTACTTGAATATGTTTAACCAGTTTCATTTTAAAAAGTTAAAAACTCAGCAAGCAGAGGTATAACACACAAAAATAAGTTCTTAAAAGACTAAGATAGCCATAACATTATTTATATTCAAAATTTAAATAGACAGGCATTTCCTTTTAAAAATTCAAAGATTTCAGCTCTATAACCCACATAGTTTGACAGTTACTGGGCTTTAAAGTGGCATAATGTCCATAAATTGGGTTTCTGTGGGCATTTTACAATTGTTAAAGAGACCTTAGCAATTAAACAACAGATCTGAAACTTTTTGGGGGACATACATAACAAACAAAAATTATATATAATACAGTTTAAGACTTGTCACACTAAGCATTTCCAAATAACAGGGCAAAATACGGAAAAAATGTCCAAAAAGGCACTTGGGCGAGTGTCTATGGCCCTCATACACAGGTTAAATGTCTACTAAAAACCTTGATTTTCGGCATATGTAAAAAGGACATAATAATGCATTCCCAGATGGGATTTCAGCTCCATCAATCACATAGTTTAACAGTCACAGGGCTTAAAGGTGGTTAAAAAGTCCAAATATTGGGTCTCTGTGGGCCTTTTAGAGATCTCGATGTGGCTTTCAAATTAAAGCTTCAGACTTAAAATTTGTTACATACTAAGATTACACATAGAATATGTATCTAATAAAGTTTGAAACTTCTCAGACTTACCATTTCCAAGTTACAGAGCAAAATATGTGAAAAATGTCTTAAAAGGGTCACTCAGGTGGGTGTTTAAGGTCCTCATACACAGGTTAAATGTCTACTTGAAGCCTTGATTTTTGGCACATGTAAAAAGAACATAATAATGTATTCCCAGATGAGATTTCAGCTCTATCAGTCACATAGTTTAACAGTCACAGGCCTTAAAATTGGCAAAAAGTCCAAATACTGGGTCTTTATGGGGCCTTCTAGAGACCTAAATGTGGCCTTCAAATTAAAGCCTCAGACTTAAAATTTGTCACATACTAAGATTACACATAGAATATGCATCTAATAGAGTTTGAAACTTCTTAGACTTACCATTTCCAAGTTACAGGGCAAAATATGTGAAAAATGTCTAAAAATGGTCACTCGGGTGGGGATTTATGGTCCTCATACACAGGTTAAATGTCTTCTTAAAGCCTTAATTTTTGGCACATATATAAATAACACACTAATATCTTCCCAGATAGGATTTGAGCTCTATCAGTCACATAGTTTGACAGTCACAGGGCTTAAAAGTAGCAAAAAGTCCAAATATTGGGTCTTTGGGAGCCTTTTAGAGACCTCAATTTGACCTTCAAAATTAAAGCTTCAGACTTAAAATCTGTTACATACTAAGATTACACACAGAATATATATCTAATACAGTTTGAAACTTCTCAGACTTACCATTTCCAAGTTACAGGGAAAAAGATGTGAAAAATGTCTTATAAGGGTCACTCGGGTGGGTGTTTATGGTCCTGATACACAGGTTAACTGTCTATTAAAGGCCTAAATGTTGGGGCACATATAAGAAAACACATAGATATATTCCCAGATGATATTTAACTTAGATGAGAGACATAGTTTGAAAGCTACAGTGCTTGAAAGTGGCAAAAAGTGCATAAATTGGGTCTCTGTGGGCACTTTTGAGACCTTAAGTCGACCCCTTTGGGTAAACCTACAGCCCTAAAATTTTCTACAGACAAGGATTACATATCAAAGTTATACCTAGCGCAGTTTGAGACTCATCAGAATGACCACTTCCAAATTATAGGGCAAAATATGTGAAAAGTATAGCAAAAAATCCCCAAGTGGGGGTATTTATGGGCCTCAAACACAATTTTCTCCTCAACTTAAAGTCGTGATTTTCGGCACATGTACTAAGAACATATTAATGTGTTGTCAGGTAAAATTTCAGCCAGCTGAGCATCATAGTTTGTGACCTACAGGGCTCTAAGTGGCCAAAAGTCCAATTTCTGACCTTAAGGTGGCCATAAGTTCTTTTTTACTGGGAGTTTAAGGTCACCTTAAAATAGGGATCTTCCTTTGGGCACCCTTAACATGTGTACCAAGTTTGAAAAAAAAATATTAATTTGTTTTTGAGTTATCGCGTCCACAAGGAAATTTCTACGGCGGCGGCGGCAGCGGCGGCGCGACGGACCTGAATCCAATATATCCCCGACTTTCGTCTGGGGATATAATAATAACTGAGCTATAAGCACTTTTAAGTTTGGGTATTCTCGTTTGACCTTGAAGGAGGGGCCCAAGGTCAAATCTGACCACATCAAAAGATTCCCAACCCATGATTTCCTATAGGTTGGTTTCACACTGCAAACCTCTAGGACCAATAATAAGCGAGTTATAAGAACTTTTAACTTTGGGTGTCCTCATTTGACCTTGAAGGAGGGGTCAAGGTCAAATCTGAACACATCAGAACATGCCCAGCCCATGATTTCCTATAGGATGGTTTCATATTGCAAACCTCTAGGACCACTAATAAGAGAGTTATAAGTACTTTAAAGTTTTTCTATCCTCGTTTGACCTTGAAGGAGGGGCCCAAGGTCAAATATGAACACATCAGAAGATTCCCAGCCCATGATTTCCTATAAGTTGGTTTCACATTGCAAACCTCTAGGACCAATAATAAGCGAGTTATAAGCACTTTTAAGTTTGGGTATCCTCGTTTGACCTTGAAGGAGGGGTCCAAGGTCAAATCTGACCACATCAAAAGATTCCCAACCCATGATTTCCTATACGTTGGTTTCACATTGCAAACCTCTAGGACCAATAATAACGAAGGTACAGGCACTTAAAGTCTGCTATATCGGGTACTTTGGCACTCTGTGGATGACCTTGAATTAAGAGCTTCAAGGTCAAATGTCTGCAAGGTTGTAGATGACATGCATATCTGTTCTACATATCACCTATGAAGAGATTCAAGCTTCTACCTATGAGAAACAGACAGTAGAAAAATGCAGATAATTTTCAAAGAAATGCCCGCGGCGGCCATCTTGTTTTTCAGAATGAGCCTAATTTTAGTCCCAGAGAAGCTTAACCTCCAATGAAGATATCCTGCATATTTGGCGAACCTAGCTGGTTTAGTTTTCCCCTGAGATTGTTAACGCCGAAAATTTAAACCAAAGTATCCACCGGATACAGTTACTCAATTGACAATCAGAACCTTTATAACAGGATAATAAAAACAATCACCAAAAAAACACAGAGCTTAGAAAGATAAAAAAAAAATTAATTAGGAAATGGGTTAAATCATGTTTGTTTTTCAAACAGGCAAGACACACCAATGTTAAAATTCTGACATCCAAAATTTAAATACATGCAATCCTAAGGTTAAACACACAAAGAGATTCCTCTGAAAAGTTTAACACAAACTTCTCACTGAATTTGTTTTCTGGTTTATCCATAATGCTCACACTTAAATCTTATAGCAGAAAACTTAGTATCAATATGTTTAAATCACACATGAAAGCTTTGTTTGGTCATTTCTTAACAGGCAAGATATTTACCAATTATCAACAATAAAGAATTCACTTTAAAAATTTGGGGTAGTAAGGACAGTACTAGTCACCTCTGATGATGTTGTATGCTAGACATAATAATTTTTCTGAAACCAATACAAACTAGGAACACTCATAGAGTGTGCGGTCATACCCACAACTCTGGAATACTGACCTAGATTGTCCCTTGACTAATGATTTGAATAATACTTTAGTTAACCTAGCACACTGAGTTATCCATTGTGGGGAAGATATTGTGTCTACAAAGCAATGTATTAGATTAGAAAAAGTGCAGACCTCTACCAGGTCCTACCCACATTAAAAATTTTATCAAAATCTGCTCATTACAATGGTAGTAATGTCAATCAAAAAGCCACAGTTATAGAAACTACACTGAAAATTGGACTTTTGAAATTTTGGGATAATTTGCATTAAGAATATGATCTGGATCTTTCCCAAAATTTAATAATTTCTTCCTTTGGTCAATCCCTACACACATAAAAAATTTCAGAAAGATTTGTTCATTACTTTTGAGATCTCACAAACACAGACAAATAAACAAACAGAAAGACAAACACACACCCACAAACATTACCTGCAGTTGGAGGTAAAATCATTGTCAATCAAAATCAGCAACACAATGTGTTTAATTAGTTTCAAGGGCAATCAAAAGTACTCACCAGAAAGGTTTTAATTTGAAATGACAATGTATTTGTTAAGACTACAATTAAGCAATACACCAAAATATGTGAATCACAAACAAGTAATTAAACAAAAGTGATGAAATTTCATGACAAGCAGGTAAGTGGAGTATTACACCAATTATGCCCAAAAACACAAACATTAGAATTTTTTACCGGCATTGTATTATCTTTTCCCTTAGACAATAATCCATCCTGTAAAGATATTTTACACAAAAGAAACATAAATAAGGATATACTTCAATGAATTCTAAGACTGTTCAAAATAAATTTAATAATCACACCAACCTAAAAATAGAAATTATGTTCTTGTCAACAAAATAAATCTGGGATAGTAGATATATTAGTGTATTAGTGTACTCTATCAGATTGGTCACATGACCTTTGTTAACTGGCTCATATATACCTGTTCCAATAAAACTTTCTAATTTGGAATTTAAAAAGTTTTGATTTAGTGATACAACATATTCTCACTTATCCATATTGCTAATTGAAAGGTGCCATTATATGTTGGAGATGTTTGCTGCTGCACATTAAATTATGTTGTGTTGCAGTGTTTAAAGTCAAACTGCAAGGCAGGGGCGAGTATTCTGAAAATTTTTGACAAAATAAAAATTACTTAAGACAATGGCAGAGAAATCACAATAAAAAATAAAAGTTTTTATATTCACTGATGCCACAATATACAGCACAGTCTTTTGGTAAATTTTCCTGTTATATTTGGTTCTTGTTTGTTTTTGGAGGAAAAATAAGTTTGAAATGTATTCAGTAGACATATCTATGCAAAACAATTGATCTTCAAACAGCAAAACTATTTATAATATATTGGTAAGAAATCCACAAAATTCTGTGACCTCATATTTCCTACACATAAACATTGGAAAGTTGTTCTTGTAACCTCTTTGTAAACAGAATCAAATAATGGTTAAACCAGAGATTGCGTCTCAACGCAGTGTATCCCCGGACGGGACATAGTTAAGGCGTGAATATGTCGGTCTTGAGCCTGTTTCCTGGAGCACCAGGTCAGGATTCTCCATAGTACCAGATTACTCCCAAAAGCTAATCAATAGTTCTTTCACTTATATCCGTCTTTAAAAATTAAATTTCATGGATCCAGAAGATCCAGACAGTGATCCGGATCACTCCCAAAATTTAATCATATCTTCCTTTTACCATTTTGGACATATCCTGAAAATTTTATCAAAATCCATCTGTCAGTTTTTGAGTTATCTTGTTCACAAACAAACAAACAAACAGAGGGCCAAAAATGACCCTCGGTCAGGTACTTTGGCGGTCAGTGGATGACCTTAAATGAAGATCTGTAACCGGTAAGCCTGGATGCTGGTACTCCATCATGTACTCAACCTCCAAAGCCATTTTCAATAGTTTCCATGCAATGTAGTCAGCATTAAGTGTGAAAATATCTCCAAATTTGCCAAAAATGACCCTTGGTCAGGTACTTTGGCGGTCAGTGGATGACCTTAAATGAAGATCTGTAACCAGTAAGCCTGGATGGTAGAAGTCCATCATGTACTCAACCTCCAAAGCCATTTTCAATAGTTTGCATGCAATATAGTCAGCATTAAGTGTGAAAATATCTCCAAAAAGGCCAAAAATGACCCTCAGTCAGGTACTTTGGCAGTCAGTGGATAACCTTCAATGAAGAGCTTCAAGGTCAAATTTCTGCATGCTTACAGAGGACATATATATGTATTATATATACCAGCCATACGATGATCTGACTTTCTGTATAGGAGAACTGGGCCAAAAAGTGAAAAAATGGCCAAAATCTGACCTTTAAGAGGCCACCAGTGACCTTGAGATTGAAGGTCAAGGTCACAAAACAATAGCGTTCGTGGCATTGCCCATATATACCCACATACCAAATTTGAAAGTTCTAACTAAAATATTTTTTAAGTTATCACGTCCAAAAGGAAATCTCTGCGGCGGCGGCGTGACCGTACTGAATCCTAAGTATCCCCGACTTTCGTCCGGGGATACAATTAATTAAAGCACTGGGAGGTGACAAGACCGATTAGACACTGAAGAAATGTTATTTTATATGTATATTTTACTTATCAATATAGACTTTGAAAATGTCTAGATATAGCTGTACATGTGTTGCTGAGTGGTCCCAGTAACCTAAGATTTACAAACCTTGGACGTCATATGGCTCTTTACTTCAACTTATTCCACAAACCTGAAGAAATTATGAATCTAGGCTTGATTCTCACAAGCATTCTGTAAACATATTTGCCACCAACAAAAGTCGACCCCAAAAATTGTATATGAAGTGTTGCTGGTCACTGTGTCCCAACACAGCTTCATAAATGACAACAGATTGGTGATAATAGAACACACTTGAGAGTCTGGTCACATCGAGCCAAGTGTTTTACTCTCTCTGAGTAAGAGATAAATTGGGTCAAGTTATTTTACTTGAATTCTGACCGGTGATTATAGGTAGTCGTTGAGAATTGGTAGCAAGGCAGTATATGTTCTAAGTAAAATAGCAAAAACTCCATAATTGGTACATGGGTTAGCATGAAGTGGGTTGATTTTTCAAGAATTTCTACCAAAATACAAGTATGCTGTATTCCTGCATCATAATGCTTTGGAGAAGTTTCACAGTACATAGCTACATTATAAAATATCAGATTTGGATGTGTTTATGTCTTTTAAATTTAATAATTTAAAATCTTAAAAATTAATTTTTTTGCCCTTCTCATGGGAGCGAAACCTGACTGTAATTGCCTCAAGACACATTCACAAACTAAATCTATTGATCATGAGTTTATTGCTTTTTTTTTTTTTTTTGTAAACAATTAGCATAAACTTTTAAATATAATAACTCCAAGAACATATTGATTTGGTCAAAATATGAATATGGGAAAAGTATTGACTAAAAAAATCATCCCACTTCATGAATATTTGATGCAGATATTTTTTCAAAGATATTATGCAATTTTATAATTGAAAAAAAAAATCAAGTTATGAACCAATTTTTGCATAATTTTGCTGCCACCACTTTCTTCTGTATGTCTGCCAAATAAAGTGTTTCTAGCTAATTTACTTTTCACACTGGACTAAAGAAATGAAAAATTGACCCTCTTCATGTTAATCCATGTAGTGAAGATTCCAAAATTGTAGTGCTGCAAAAATTCCAGATATTGGAAAATCATCATCGTAATAATAAAAAATTAAAAATTTTGTTGCTCACTGCATAGTACATTAATTACTGATTGGGTTTCCACTGTGACAGCATTCCGCGGAATAACAGCTGGGTATGCTGGATCGATATCACTGCTAGTGCACCCAACGGTTGTGTACGTTGGCAGTGGTGTCTGTCTAGTGTACCCAACTGCTGTGTAGACAAGATCTATATCACTGCTAGCATATCCAACGGCTGTGAACACCAGCAATGATATCTGTCTAGTATACCCAGTGGTTGTGTACACAAGATCACTGCTAGCATACCCAACAACTCCAAATTTTTAACAGCGAACTGGATTTCTCATTATCCAAGGCAGTAAGCACTAAGCAGTGTGTACTCAATGGTTGTGCACTCAATATCAGTACCTTTTACAGTGTACTCAACAGGTCCAAGGCATTGTGAAGTAATTCCTCCCACCTCTGAGGCCGGGGTTCGGTTCCCAGCACAGCCACAAGTGGGAAAGCTGGTAGTTGCTTGCCGTTGGTCGGCAGTTTACAGTACAGAACCCTGACGAACTGTATGTACTGGTTTCCTCTGCCCTTCCAACTACCCATCGTGATATGACCTGTACAATGTTGAAAGTGACGTAAAACCCAGAATAAATAAATTGTGAAGTAATTAGTTTTTTTAGGAAACTTTATGAGTAGTCAGAAATGGGCCAAGGATCACTCTCTGGATTAAAATTATTATTCAGCTTGGCATGGGTTTGCACTGTGAAACAGTTCTGTTTGTGGGCAGAATAGCTTAATTATTGTTACATTTTGACAAAATTTAAAGGACACGTCAGCAATGACTTCAAGGGAGAACTGATGGAAATTGGTTACACTAACAGTGATATAGATCTTGTATACATAGATGTTGGGTACACCTGTGATGATATAGATCTTGCATACACAGCTGTTGGGTATGCTAGACCAATATCACTACTAGGTAATGTTGGGTAAATAAACACTTCAAATAATAAAATCATGTCACGGAAATGTTTCATATTAATATTAAAGTCATATAGATGGAAAACTTCTGTAATTTTTGTGCATTAAATTAGTTCTTGCTCAATTGTAACAGTGACTGACATTTGTAGTGGCTTGCTGAAAGTAAACACCCGCCTACCAGTGAACGCCTGCCTTATATATCTGCTTCCAGTACATCTCGCCCCAAGTTAGGAACGTCACGACTCCAAATATTTCATGTTGGCTAATTGCATAGTATTATTCGTGTCGACACCGAATAACCTTCAAATTTATAAAACAACCAAAAATCTTAAGTTTCATATTGTAAAAAGCACTGAAAACTGATAAATATGTGAGATAAAATGAAAATATATGTATATAATCTGTAAAGTTTAATAAATTTGCCATTTTCCTGCAACTTTTGCTTCATTTATTTCAGACAGGAAGTGGGCGATAGAAGAGGTATATGGTACTTCCGGTTTTACGTGAATGCATAAACAATGCAGAAAACGTGGCTGTTTTTGGATTGTAGCTTATTTTATGTGACAATGAATATGGACATACTTTATGGATTCAGACCTTCTGTCATCTTTTACACTACATTGAGCGATTATTCCGACTTTAAAATGTGAACCGATAAATAACACTATTCTAACTGTTGTCGATTAGTCGGGTAGTCGTGACGGCCCTACCCCAAGTACCAACTCAGTATAAACAAACCCAAAATTCGTGAGAAATCTATTGATTTATTAAAGGAAAGTTTAGAAAACTGCTTAAAATATAACAAATACATGGATATTGAGACACATAAAGAAGGGTAAGATTTAATCAATTTCTAAAAGTTATCAGTGACCAAACGTGATTGTACCATGACACCGACGATTGATCAAACATTGGTCTAATCGTCCACCCAGTAACATCCATACAGAAATTCTTAACTTAAGTTCAGATTTTTATGCATTTAAATTTTCAAATTAAAATTCTGAAATTTGGTTAACTTAATTATACATCATTAAGATGAGTACAAATTGTACAAAAAAATACAACAATGCCACCACTGCTCAAAATGTTAGTGAAAGTAACATCAATTCTCGCCCTCTCTTCCTATAATTGGAAATTCAGATTCATGATGTCCAAGCCTAGCCTCACTTTAAAATTTCCTAAATGTTATTCCACTGATGCAACCCCTTCCATTGGGCATTAGCTTTTGATACTATGACTTCATATGGGGTGAGCTGTCTCTTTCTAAAATGGGGCGAGTTGGACATTGGGACGAATTGTCTCGATACCATATATCTTTGTAAGAGGTCAAGCACAAATGCTTCTATACATTTACAAAATGCATGTTCACTGGTATTTCCGGTTTGCCATAATACGGCCGATAATCGAGATAAATTGTTAAATGTAACACGTTCCGAGAAGTATTTTACTGAATGCTCGAAGTATTAATTGTACTAGTGCACGTCATTTGACAATTTGGTCCTGGAAGATATCTAATATAACTTAAATCCAAAATATTAATCAAAGCATGGACGTTCAATGGTAGCAAGCCACTAACACTCCTGAAGACCCACTGTTTACTGCCATTAGCTGGGCGATAATAAATCATTCTGGCTATACTGAGATATGAGAAATAGAAATTTGACAAAAACATAAACTCAAATTTAAAAGAATAAACACATACATTTTAAATTGCATACATGACAGTTAGTATGACAAAAAAGTTTATCTTTACCATTTTTACTTTCGTTTCCAGGCGAGCGTGGCTAATACTAAACCTAAGGACCTAAGACTCAGTAACGAAATTTTTCCTTTGGACGACACCACTCACAAATACCACAGAAAAGGAAATGACTCAGTCGGATCAGAGAATGTGAATTATTTAATGCTTTGAAGTTGCTCTTTGTGAAAGGATGTTTTATTCGATAAATCTTTTGTGAAATTTTAAAAAAACAAAACAAAATATTCTGACAATTACCAATATTTTTTTTTTCTTTTTTTAAAATGAAAAATCAGAATTTCAATCAGAATAACAGGGGAGGATCCAGCTTTTATGTAAGGTGGGGGTTCACATCGAGTAAGGTGGGGGTTCACATTGAGTAAGGTGGGGGTTCACATCAGACATATTATAACTAAGGGGGTCGGGGGGCATGCCCCCCTGGAAAAAAATTAATTTTTGGTAAAAATAGAGGGCATTTCCTGTAAATTTAACACCACTGTCAAGAAATAATTTTGTACTTTGGGTTGAACCCCTTTACATTATTTTTCAAGGGGGGGGGGGGGGGGGGGGGGGGGGGGGGTTTCGAACCCCCTGGATCCACTAGTGTGAATATCTGTTAATTTTAAAATTAAGTGGGAAATGCTTTACAACATTTTTGTCCAAAAACAAAATTTTAAAATGCTGTAATGAGAGCATTATTAATGAGGGGACCTAGCTACCGTTAATTTACTTTCTTATTACCTATTTTATATTTTCATCTGGAAAAACACTGTCTTCCTACTTAAGAGCCTGCCTTACTTTTACAAAATGGGTAAACAGGCATCTTCCTACATTGCTTCCCTTTTCCAAAAATATTAAATGTACTTATTACATATTTTAATGCTATGCATAGAAAAACAGACAAACAGTAGCTGATAATTAACAGTTGAAGAGGTAACCTTAAAGTTAGCACAATATAATTAATGTCAGAAGTTTAAGGTCACCATAAACAAATGTTCTAAGGGCATTAGATTTTTACCTACTAACTATGATCTGAACCTGTCATGCAGTTTTGAATTATTTATTATTTTGACCATAGAAAAATTATAAACCTTAATCACAATGTCAATCCTGAATTGTGACATCACCAGCATGCATGACGTCACAGGCCTTTGAAGTGCCAGTACAAGCACTATTTCACACAAAAAAATGCCCCCCCCTCAACCCAACACAAACACTTTTTCAGGGACCTGGACATGTACCACACACACACAAAAAAAGGTAATGGGTAACAGGAAATGGGAAGGGATTTTGTTCTCTGTTTATCCTTTGTCAAGGTATCATTCTATCAGATGGATATAAATAAAACAAAATTTACCTGTTCTTCAAGGAAGTCTGAAAAACTGTAAATGGCTGTTTTCCTTTACACTGTATACTGAGAGATGGTATGATTATTAAATTAACAGTTAGTCCCCCCAAGCCATGATTTAGCTCAACTGTTTGTTAATTTATCAATTGCCACATTAACTCTAAGAAATCTGTATGTTTGGGGTTGTAAAAGTTAGGGTAGAAAAACAGTAAATGGCAGTTTCCCAACTTTTAACTAATGAAGTCATAAGTATTAAAAAGGTAGACCATACTCTTCTGGAAAATTTTAAGAATTTTGGTAATAGGAACACAAATTAACGGTAGGTCCCCTCATTATTATTGAATACATTTGCAATTTCTTCGTTATAGATCTGTACATTGATGTAAAATAAATGTAAATAGGTAATCACAATCTGACAATTTTAACATCAATTTCTGGAAAGAGGTAACATTTACAAACCATTATTTTAGGAATTTAAATGTTGTAAACCTTAGTAGCACAAAAATACAGAAAAATAAACTACATTAATTTGTATTACAAAACATTCAAACAATGACATTAACTTCAAATTAAAAAAAAGAAAATTTAAAAACTTGGCACTGACTTAAACACAGTCTATCATATTTGGAATAAAAATGACTTTTAAGCATTTGTAAGTTATTTTACAATCCTTAATTGGTATTTGGTGATATGCTACAAATGATAGTTGTTCAAGTATCCTGTGATAAAACAACCAAAGGTAAGATAGATCATTACAAAGCTTCATTAGTATGATGTCTGATTGAAGCACAATTTCTATTTTATTCTCCCATAGAAACAAGTTTTTTTCATACAACTACCCAAAACATTTTGTAAATAAACACACTCTGTGACACATAATCATTTTGAAAACTTTTTCATATTGCTGGAGGTGTAACTGAATTGAAATTATTTCGTGGTAATCATCAGCAGTAATTAAAGTCCTCCATCCAAAGTGAAACAGTGAATGAAATCAATTTTTTTGACAATTTCCTCATACTTGATACATAGCTTGAATATTAGATCCTGGACTTTCACCTTCTGTGGTTTGTTTGTACACTCCAATACTCAAATAGCTTTGCTATACCCAGTCAAGCAAGACTGATAACAGTTTAGAAAGAAACCTTTTTCACAAAACTTATGTTTGTTGTGCATTGTTATATAAAATGCTGCCTTTTTAAATAAAAATTAGTTCCCAAGAGACAAACACACTGTATAGTTGTTTGTGTGCATAAAGTTTAACATGCAAAAGTCTTCCTATTTAAATTTTACCAAATATATGCAACAATAAAATGGTAATTTATAGCCTATGATATAAATGTTTATATAAAGTTTCATTAGTGTGATCCTTATAAATGTTTCCATAAATTTAGAGACTTCTACTAAATATGAAATTAAGTTCGGGGGCTACATTATTAAATTTAGCAATTTTATTACTTTACGGTATTTCGCGTCATAGACAACCAATGACAAGTCGTTTTACAAACAGCAATCGTGATAATGAGCCTAGAAACAGCAGGTTGTTGTCTCTGCTGTCAAAACAAAACGACCATGTGAACTGGAGCCAGAAACATGTTTTTGATGATGACTCCTTACGAAAACCTATCAAAAACTACATTTATTAATGCAATGCTAAGTAAATACAAATTAGTTACACAATTTAAGTTACATACACACGACCTGCTCTGACATGTCGGATACAAAAACGTCGATAGGGTTGTGATCCAGTCACCACTGTGTAATCTTGGATAACGAGGAAAAACAAACCAGGCAGACCCGTGGATTTTGTAGGATATCAGATTTTTTGTTTATATCTTGTGATTCTTTAAAAAGACATGTAATCGGGAATTGCATTAATCACTATTCAGCATGACCAGCTTGCCAGTTGTTGAAGACCCAGTTGTTCCACCTGCAGTCACCACTGTGACCTTATCAACTACTCCACTTGTACACAACCGCAACCTAGATTTAAATCATGGATTACATCTGAAACCTACTCCCCCATCTTGTCCTCACCCAAGTAGGAGTAAGGATGGGAGTGCCAGTGGTAAGAGAGAAGCACCAGGACCTATGGTTACTACAAGTGATGAGGAAGAGCCTCCCACACCTCCAGAATCGCCAAGAGAAGCCACTCTTTCACCTGCCAGTCATGACCATGATTATGAAAGTGTTGGATCTCCAGGTGGCAGTAGTACAGCTAGTGGACCAATCTATGTCAGAACAAGTGGATTCACACAGCATGCACATTCAGTTACAGTTTCCCGGCCGAAAATAAAGAAAAAGAAAAGTAGCTCACAGTTGTTACATGTAGCAGACAATCCAACCAAAACTGTAGATGCTCCAACAAATTTACAAGCAAGAGCAAATAAACACAGAAAAGGTGTGAACTTTATGTGATGTTATTAAATTTAATACTCATTACCACACACACAAATATCTGCCAATAAGATTATAGTCAGCTGATCAATGAATAGTATTAAAAAGTTAAAACCATGAAAAGACTGTGGCCATGAATTTCTAATAACACAAATTTTATGTGTCATTTACAGTTTTATGTTATCAGTGTATGGGTGTACACCAGGCCTGGGGTCAATTACATTCAAATGTAATGCATTACCATTACATTACATTTGAGTTTGCATGCATTACATTACCATTACTTGATGTTTTGAAAAGTAATGCATTACATTACATTTCAATTGCAATGCATTACATTACATATTACTTTTCACAAATTTCCAACAATAAAATTAGTCCACATTGAAACATTTACTACAACATATAATAAAGCCGATATTATCCTGTAAGGGAAACAGTTTACATAACTTATTTTTAATTTCATGTTTCATAAAGTTGTGAGTACAAAAATGCCACTGTGTACAAGAATTCCAATGTAGTTTCTGCAGAAAGAATTCAAAAATCTTGAACCAAGATGTTAAGATTATTTACTAAATTTTTGCTATATGTACGCAATACCTGCTTTTTTACATCCATAAATTTTACAATCTTCAGATCGAGACTCACTAGAAATGTTAATAACAAGGTATGTTTTACATTTAAGTGTGTAAGAAAGTTTGAATTTATTTTCTTTGAATCAGAAATCTCTGAACAGCAATGCTTGCATTGAGCTTTAAATTTACCATCAGTTTCTGCTGGCAAGTGAAAATGATTGAATACACTTTGCTTTGTTTTAACATTTGCCATTTCAAAAAACTGACAAGTGATACTTAATATTACCCACACAATTGAGAACATTAGAATGACAAGTGACACATCTGAATGCAGCCTTTATATCAGATTGTAGGCTTTTCATTTGTACTCACAGTTCCCTAGTAGGATTAATATGAAAGGGCAGCCTGAGTAGATATGTCTATTCAGGAAGATTGTTAACTTGTTTGTAGTTTGCATCAAAAGGAGTAGCTGTATTGTTTTTTATTCTATTGATCATAGTTTCAAATACATTAAGTTCATTAACCCAAATCCTAAGTGCAGTTGACACATGTAACCCAATGACACACCAATACAGATTGAATACCATAAGAAATTAAGAATGGCTTATTATTACTAGAGTCTATTAATTATGCACTAATAACAACAAATGGTCATATTAAAATATTACTGAGTAATCTAAAAGTGTCTGCTTTAAGTATTTTCCCCTGTAGTAGAACAAATAGGAACTGACAGTAAATGACAACTCTGGCTTCAGTCAAAAAGAACATACTGATCAAGTTAAAATATTCATGAAAGAAGTAATGACAATGTAATGTAAAAGTAATGTGAATTCACATTACTTTCCAAATGTAATGCATTACATTACACATTGCTTTGCCCTTTTTAATGTGAATTACACATTACATTGCTTTGGAAAATGTAATACATTACAGCATATTACCATTACCCCAGGCCTGGTGTACACTGTACCCCAAAGGTAACTTTAAATCTATTTTGGTGCTTATTTTTGCATGGGGTACATTTGTAGCCATTTTTCAGAATACCATCTTAAAAGTTTAACCTCTACTTTGGTATTTATTTTTGCAATGTGTACGTTTGTATCAATTTTCAAAATACCATCTTGGAAATTTAACATATTTTGAATTTTTGGTACTTATTTTGCATGGGGTACACTTGTAGCCATTTTCAAAATACCATCTTAAAAGTTTAACATTGTACATTGTGTGAGTAAGCAATTTTACCCAATGTTCTTGTATTGGGAAATTATCATCACTACTTCCTTGGGTATTATGTACCCTGTCTGTTGTAACTGTGATAACACAGTGTGCTTGTTTCACACATAGATCATCAGTTCTCCTTTGTGAAGAACCATAATATTTCAGAGAATTTCTTTTTGATTATTTTTTAGATAGAACTGTATTTTTATGAGTGTTATTAATTTATTAAAGTAGCTGAAAAACGTGTTTCTCCGGGTAATATTGAATGGTTAAGTGATCATGCCGATATCTTGTGCAATCTGATTTCATTTGTAGATCCTGTACCAATGCGAATGCGAGCATTGCCACAGAGTTTCTGGCAGCAGCCAAATGTTGCTCACAATGTATCACCTGCACAAAACTACCCAGTGCTACCTCCTCTGGTCCTCAATAAAGATGAGGAAGAGGTCACAAGTACTGAAGGTACAGCGAGCTAATGTTTTGATTAGATTGTCAAGTTTCTAATTGCAAATCATAAGTTTTAAATACCAGTCAGTGCTCTGTTGTAAGTCCATATAACTTTACTATCATCACTTTACTCTCATCTGATACACCCCACACACAGTTACGGTGATGGTTTTGTTGTTATAGTAACACATATCTCCTTTCCCTTTTGATTTCAGCCCAGTATAAATGTAACATTTTAAAGTTACTTTGCAATAATCAGCTGATGTTAGGGTGATAGTTCTAACGTTATAGTAACACATGTTTCAATTCTGGCCCAGTATAAATGTAATAGTTTGAAGTTATTTTGCAATAATCAGCTGTTTTCAGTGAATTTCAACAAGGTTATTCGACTTATTTCCACCCATGAACGCCCCCTTTAATTGTATTTAACACATTGTGCTTAGCTTCTGTTGCACCTAAAAAATACAGGTTACACACAGTCTGTCAAGGAGCATTGTGAAGGTAGAGCATAGTGCTACTCATAAAATTATAATCTCTAATTTTATCCTTTTGTATTGTTAATATGATATTTCTGATATTAAATTTTTATTTTCTAGACCTGCGTCCTATTTCTCCTTTAAATACAGACACTACCGCTGAAAAAGATAAGACAATTAAATTGGAAAAACCGAACAAAGGAAACAGAGTGACGGAACGCAAGGTTACAATTGCAAACACAGATTTACTCTTTAAACTATTTGATACTGTTGAAAAAGATGTAAAAACAACGAAATTGCAAGCAGCAAATACAAGTGGTAGCAGCTCAGGAGTAGTGCAATCTTCTACTCCACAAATAAGGAGGGGAAGGTATGGATTTAAAAAAGACTTATATTAATTCTCTTTTTTTCCCCAAAATAAAGAATGCATAATATTCACAGAACAGTTGTCTTAAGACACTGTATTACCCTCATCAATATAACTAGAAGTCACACAAAACAGTGTCTTTTGTTGTATGCAACTTAGGATCTGGCAGCACAAAGATTAACTGCTGTAAAAGTCTGATTGGTTAATGGTTATGTTAGATTGATAATGTAGAAAAGGTATGTGGTAAGAAAGTATAAATGCCAATTACGACACAGGAATTTTTCAAAATATATAAATTCAATATTTATGTCGGTGTTAATATTTTACAGATTGCCGATGAATATCAAAATAGTAGAACTTTAAGATTAAATAGAGTGTGCTGTAAACAATGTTGAAAACTACTTTCAGGCCAAGGAAAATGGTTCCAGTAACAAGTAAGACATTTGTATCTGGGGAAGACCCATACATGGTGGAATGTGTGACGGAAAAGCTCTTCCCACAGCTTAACATTGAACACGGTAAAGCTACATTAAATAATGGCACTACCACATTACAAGTAGTGACGGTGAAAGAAGGGGATCGGTCTGTATGTTTACCCAGTTTGAGTGTGGAGCAGAATTACTCACAGATGTTATCGGAGTTAGTGATGCATATTTAATCATCTATTGCTGGGGAAATTTGTCCATTAATGTTAAACTAGCACATTCAGAGCCTCAGCAAAGATGTGAAAACTAGGCTGTATACTACAGGCTGTGTATGCCTAAACTTCAGTCGTTGTTTCTATGCATGCCATAGTGTGAGGTACACGGCAAACAAGACTGTGTTTCGTGTGGATTTCTTACTTGACACACATACACAAGTGCCCAAGAAACACACTATACCTTGGTACTCCAGAGTTTGTTTCTGCAAATGTGTTCAGGAGGTTAGTTTCCTTCATTATTCTGTCCATGTGTGTTGGATGTATTGCTATTTTATATATTTATGTACAAATAATTTGAGGTTGAAATACAACACATAGGATCTCTCCCATATTTCAGACAGATATATATGTGTGTAAAATATACAGAATATTTGTTGTGTCAGTTAATGTTGGAAGTTCCTAGTTAATTAAAACAAATTGTTGTAACCTGGATATATTAATATTTTATTGAGAAGGACTTACAGGAACATCGGAATTTCAGTAATTGAAATAAAAATGAAACTTCCTGAAAGGTACTTCTGTACAAATAACTTAGAAAAATATCCCTTTTCAATGCCAGTTAGGATTTTTCCTCTATTAATTTTCAAACTTTTTACCAATTCTACAAACCTGTTTTCACATTTAGCCATAACAGTGTTGGAACTTGGAAGGTTTGATGACTTCTAACAGGAAGTCTATAGCTTACAGAATTTTATGATCTCAACATAAACTTATATTCCACTTAAAATATGTGTAATGGTTTTGCTTTTGTCCACTATGTTGATCTGCTATGTTGTAATATTTGTTGTTGATTTTTTTTTTTTTTTTGATATTTTGTTTGTTCTGACAGACATATAAACAATTATATTGTATACTTATCCCGTCCATCCAAATGAAGTGCTTATTTGTTATTTATTGCAATGTAAATATTATCAACACAAGGATACTGCACCAACTATTTTGTGCAACATGTTTGCCACTGTACTGGTAAACCTAACTAGAGTAGCCTTCTCTGAAGATGACCTTTAGCTAAGGTGAAGGTCAATACTTAGTCATTCCATCACATAGAGCTATGAATCAGACTATGCAGTTATAATCGAAACAGTGGGCTGAAAAATACAACAAAAATCTGAATATGTATTTAAATTAAATTTTCTGTGAATGTGTACTTATACTTTTCCAGTTTTTGGCATCCTCTTTAGGGTAGATTTTAAGGTCAATAAAACAATATAATTATGTAACTTTAATGCATTGTATTCAGTATTTAGTCAGTTTTGAGGTTGATAAATCGTGTGCAGTTGGGTTTCTAAAGATGAAGCTTTATAAAAGAGCCTGATTCATAGAGAATTCCATTTCCATACAACCTTCAATAAAGCTACCTCACTGGAACATCTTTTTTTAATAGATTTTAATCTTGATAAACTAGCCTCACTTGATTAGAGATTCATGTTCTGTATTGTGTTAATATTCAGCTTCGCTTTTTTTTCTTTTGGTGAGAAATGGGAAAGTTCACATTTTGACAGGTGTATTACAAGTTTTAAATGAATTGAGTATTTTCTTCTTATCTGTTACATGTTATCGATTTTGTTATAGTATCTGATCATGCTGCAGACATTTCCTGTTCAAGGTTTCTAGATGTTGTATTTGTTAAATACTGATGTTTTTTTTATAAGTTGATTGTGTTTAAGTGAAGGGGCTGATTATAATTGAAGAAATTTTGTAATTGTTAAATATAGAAATTAGAAAATGAAATCTACTATATAAGAGACCTAGATGAAACAGCCTACTTTCTATTTTTGTGTATTTTTTTGTTTCAATGACATAACTGTGGCTAAAAGGAAACAGTTGTGAGATTTAGTTTCCAAAAAGGTCAGTATTAAGGTAATGTGAGTAAATATTCTGTAAGTGGACTATTTATTGTTACATAATGACATACCTCTGTCGGGTAAATTGTAAAATAATTTTGTAAAAATGCTAATCTCACAAGTTGTTGTTTTACTTGTGATGTTTTTTTGATCTGTGTAGGAATTGTATATTAATTTTGTACAAATTAAAATTGTAATTTCTTTATGTTTGCACTTTTTTATGGAGGCTTGTTTTTATTACTTTGTCATTTTCTTATATTCATACACGGGTTAATTTATCCCTATATTTTTGTGGGAATCTTTTTTTCCAACATGTCCCATTTGATTTGCTTTCAGATTTCAGCTAAAGTTTGTTTTCATTATTCAGTTGAATACTAAAATACTTAAAAAACCATAACATTGTCCAGTCAAATGTCACTGTCATGGTTTTAGGGTACCTCCTATAAATTACTCTCTCCTGTAAAAAGGGTGGTTATGCTTTTTTGTGACTGGTGTGACTAAAAGTGGTAAAATCTAGCCTCCTGATGTCTGGTCCATTGCATTTTTCGCACTGCTGTCTGAGCCTGTCTCATAACTTCCTTTATACACTTCATAAACAGGTAGAGTAAAATTAAACCAAGACCGTGTTCAACCAAAAATATGCAGTCAAATTCTTTACACTTTTAATGTTTTCAGGCTCCTCTTTGAAAAAATGCATAGCCCCGGGGCTATTATTACAGGGATTACGGTATTTTGAATGTATTTAGGCAGAGTAAAGTGAATGGACAAATCAGCATGGATCATTAACTTTAAATTGATAAATTCCCTTACCCTCCCTTTATCATTTACAATGATAATGTTCTTTCATAGTTTTAGGTATTTTTCACAACATATATTCTGCCTTATCAAATACATTTAAAGCTATACACATGTTTTTGAAAGAATCTTGATGCCAATAATTAAATCTCTTTGAATTTTTATATATTTTTGTGATGTGTGGTTCACTTTAACAAATCTGTGTACATTTGTACATTGTATACACACATGTATACAACCAGTCTTTTTAAAAGAGTGTTCTTGTTTGGCTCTCCGTGTTTGGTGGAGAAATGTAGTGGACCAGGCCTTGCACTGGTCAAGCCTATCTGTGATGTCTTACTTGTCCAAGGCTGGTGACATGGGACCAATTGTCATGTACAACCAACTGATAACTCTTCAGAACCGTTTACTTTATATATACAAAAGCATATTGTGATCTACAGCATACGTGTTGTTGTGTCTTTTAATAAGCAAGTGTAAATAGAACACATCCCAAATTGTATAGTTAATCAGTGTTAATTTATTTCTCCACTTTTTTTTTTGTTGTTGTTACAGTTGAAATATGAAAGTTAATCGCAGAGTATTTACTAATGAATAATTGCACATACTAAATGTAGTTATTTATTTCTAGAGGACAATCTCTCAATACATAGCAGAGTTTATGAGTGAGTTACTTGCAAGTTGTGTTAGTACTTAAATGATTTTTACTTATGTAGAAAAAAAGCCTTTTTTGAAGAAGCTCAAATGTTGCTAAATGGTTTTTATTTGGTTATATTACATGAACAGTGAGTCTCCCTGTTTTGATGGCTTGTCTGTGGCATAATAATCTTGATTAACTTGTTGAAAACAAAAAAAGAAGAAAATTAAAGTATATTAAGTATAGAGTAACATGTAGTTTGAACAGAATGTGATTTACACAGGTAATGAACAGGGCGATCTCTTTTGTGCATTTCATATTATTCGAGTATTTTGTACTTTGTTACAAACAAAGGCAATTTACAGAGAATCAGAGTGTGTCTTGGCATGGGTGTATTCATATACCCATCATTTCGATCTGTCCAGTTAAATGCTAGAGAAACTAACTATCTGTGACCCCTGACTACTCAAGATAGTTCCCAGATTTTTTTTATCAAAATCAATTATACAATTTCTGAAATATATTTGGTGTAACCTAGATATCTTCTGAGATACACATTTGGATTTATTTTGTTTTTTTTCTCACCCATGTATATGGTGTGTTTTACTGAAGACATATTCTCAGTAATTAGCTGGACAATTTTGTTTTTTTTTTTCGACAAAAGAGATTGTGCACATTACTTCCTTGTTGTGTGTGTACAGATAAATGAAGAGCTGTGACCACTTATAGACAAGGTTATCATGTAAGTGTGTGATAAGCAAAACATTGAAGTGTGTCTCTGTGTTAATTAAATCATATTTGATAACCTCATGTTAATCCCATTTCCTTTAAAATTCTCATGATGCAGTTAGTAATAGATCTTGAAATGGTGTGATAAAATATATAGGCCAGCATACTGATTTTCAAAAAGCAGTGAAGTGTATACATAATATATATACGAATTCCCTATATATACATAGCTGTGAACACCAAACATTTTGGCAAGTATTTGAGCAGATGAAAGAGGTGAAAAAGATCTTGTAATTTTCATTATAGGCAACTGTTTTTGTTAAAATTAGTTAAAGTAAGCAATTTTCAGATTGTTTATTTTATAGAGTACCATTATATTATGACATTCTATCCTTCAGCAGTGTTTTGCTGTTCTACGTTGACATTCTTTGTAAGTTTGGTTCAAAATGAACTTACCTCATAGTATTCATGATGGACTTTTTGGGACTGGTAATTCTTGACATGCTGTTGCATTCATTGACACATCAAGTCATTTTTCTTTGATTATTTCTTTGAGCTGACTTTGTGATAGGATGAGTATTTTAAAGATTTTACAGGAAAACTGCTTTATTTGGTAGCTGGTTGGTTTTGTCACAAAAATAAACAATTGTTTATAAGCATTCAGAACCAGTTGTTGCTTTCATCTATTACATTTTTGGCCATGTACTCTTTCAAGATTTCAATAAAATATCATTCAAGGTTGTAAAAGGTTACCTATGTGATGAAGTACTATAATATGTCAACCTTGTTTGTATTTTTTAGACAAAATTGATTTCACCTAGAGAGTGTTTTTTTTTTTTAGGAAATCAACAACAGGTTTTGGAAAAAGAAAACTAACTACAACTGGAAATATTTAAGTTAAATACTTTTCTAAGAATTTGACTTTCAAAGTGATTAAGTAACTAATTCATAAAAAATTGTATATTTGATTTTCAATATTTTTTCCCTCGATACAAAATCAAGTTTTTACTGATCTTTTGAAAAAATATAAAATTTGAAATAAACAACTAGTGTTTTCATTTCTTGATTTGTATTAGTTTTCACATATTTCTGTTCATCATAATATTTACCTCCACTGGGGAGGTATTGTTTTCATGAACGTTTGTCTGTTGACAGGATTACACAAATACTACTACTTGGAACTTAATGAAAAAAGTCAGAAGACGGGTCTTGGTTCAACTTAGATTCCATTCAGTTTTGAGACTGATCTGGATCACTGTCTGGATACAAGCATAATCAGGATTTTCCCATTTACTTATTACTATGTGCCTTTGCAGAGGTCTGCGCTCTCTGGAGGCTCTTGTTTATAATTATCTTCTGTCTAATCTAGTCTCTTTTGATAAATAAAAATACCTTCTTAATGTTTGAATGCTATCTAATGTGCCATATCTGGCAGTACACATTATCCTAATATATAATTATATTCACCCACAAACACAATAGCAGTTGTGTTCTTTTCCAAAGATATTCTCCAGTATAAACACAATAATGTGTCTGGGATTTGAACTGAAATCATCTTTATCAGCGATCCAGCTGCTCAACCACAAGAAAATAGGAAATTACACAAAATACAAGTTCTATTTTGTGTAAATTATGATAAAATTGTGCAGGTCTCCTTGCTTTCAACATATTATAATAATGAGTAGTTGATTTATTGGAGGAAACTTGCGTATCAAAAATTCAAAATGAATACTTTTGACACTGTAAACAACCAGGAAATAGTTACCATACATTGTTTTTCAGTATGGTAATGACCAACTTCCTCACTT
The DNA here is from genome assembly GCA_964017235.1 of Sabellastarte sp. h YS-2021. Lineage (NCBI taxonomy): Eukaryota > Metazoa > Annelida > Polychaeta > Sabellida > Sabellidae > Sabellastarte > Sabellastarte sp. h YS-2021. The sequence continues at coordinate 25,450,210 of OZ024929.1, read as the reverse complement.
GAAGTAGGGCCAAGACTTGAACCCAAAACCAAGAAGTGGCAAGTTTGGCATACAGACCTGTATATTCCAGTCCTGTTTTCAGTTTCTTGGAAAAAGTTACAATAATATGCATAATTTAACTAAAAATTTACAAAAATATTACAAAGCTCTTGATATAATACAAAGAGTTTTTTTCTGGTTCTGGACTCCAAATAATTAGTCTCTTAATGAGTAATGGATACTCATTGAGGCGCGAAGTAGCCCAGGTGTTTTACTTTATGAGAAAGGTGATCCCATCTTTCAAAAGCTCTTTCCATTTTACCAAACAGGTTTGCCAACTAAACTATTATTGTGACAAAATCCCTGTGTGTAAATTTCAGCTCTGTTACTAATTGTAACTCTCAAACCCATCATTATATCATTATCTTTGTGCTTTGTGTCTTAATTCTATTGTTTGGCACACAATTTTCCAGAGGTGTCCTCTGAATGGGAAGTTTCTGGTGACAAGTCCTAATTAGCTCTGTGTCTGTAGGAAAATGTGTTATTAATTACTGCCTTCTAATGTAACTGTATTGTCAAAAGTGAAACAGTCCACGGCATTCACCAAGTGTAAATATGCAGTAGATGAGATAATTATAGGGCTGGTACTCCCAAAAAGTCTCAAACACAGACAAAAATGCACATGTTACTAGCCAGTACTCATAAAAAAAATCTCAATCTCTGGCTGAAATATAATCCATAAACTGAGCTTAAAATTATTATCTCCCGCCTGCGCCCAAAGGCCGTTGTTGGGAGATTATAAAACGCCATCTGTATGTCTGTCTGTCTGTTCGTCACGTTTTTGCATAAACCTTAATATCTCGTTCATTTATAAAGATATCTTCATCAAATTTGCAGGGAATGTTTATGGCTATGAAAACCTGTCTCTGCAAAATTTTAGCCTCATTTTGAAAAACAAAATGGCCGCCATAGCTAATTCTTTGAAAATCATAAAGGTGCTCTAAGTCTTGAAATATTCCAGCTAGCTTCATCAAATTTGCACAAAAGCTATATGGCTAGAAAAGCTAGCCTGATAGTAATTAAGCGGCCCGTAAGGGACGCGTATTTGTTTTCACCGAAGTTCGACTGATCACCACCGCCGCCGGATTATGGTCTCCCTTGAATAACTTCTTAGCCTTTCAAATTTTTCTTTCCTTCTTATCTTTCTTTAAAACTATAGGGGCGGAAAAATTTTTGAGATACTTTGCGCAGACCTTAAGCTTTACTTAAGGTAACCTTAAGCATAAGTCCAAAACACCTCGTCATCGCGTTTCGGAAAAAAACACACACACCTGTGCTATAAAATTTATCAGGTACATTCTAGACCAAATTTCCAAGGTCGGAAAGGATTTTCTCATCAATCGGACCATAGATGCCTGAATGGGAGGCGTTTAATTTTCGTAAATTTTTTAAAAATGGGTACTTGGTCTGTATCTCAAAAACGGTCAGGATTTCGGCGTTTTGTTGGAATAACTTATTCAGCTACTTTTTGATAATCTTTCACATGCCGAAGTTTTAGCCCTGTATCTGCAATTTTAAGGTCACCTTAATGTCAAAAAACGGCCCTCCAGTTCACTTAGTTTTTCACTTTTTTTAACCAAACTTGGCACATATATTAAAATTTACCAAAGGAATATCCTGACTTTATGGTGACCTTAAACTCAAAATGTTAATGGACATATGGCCTGCTTAAAGTCATCAAATTGGAATAAAATGCTCTGGCTCCTTTCTTTTTCCATTTTTTTATATCGAAATTATCACTGGTATTAAACTAGATAAAAATAATACTTATGGTCACCTTAAACTCTCAGTATGAATGAAGTTGTAGCCACCTTAAAGTGAAATAAGGGGGTTTTCAGCCTCCAAGTATCTTATTGTTCGACTGACCTCAGTTAAACTTTGCACACTTATAAAGGATGGCAAACCAAAGGGTTATCCTGACTTTAAGGTGACCTTAAACTGTTAATATAATTTTGGCCCCCCTAAAGTCATAACATTTGAATAAAGCCATCTGGCTCCTTTCTTTTTCCATATCTAGCATATATTGATATTGAAGGGACATTCTCATATTATGGTCACCTTAAAGTGAAAAAGGAAGTTTCAGCCTCCAGCTATCTTATTGTTCAACTGACCTGAGCTAAACTTTATGCACTTATAAAGGATGAGAAAAGGGACATTCTTATTTTATGGTCACCTTAAAGTCCCCATATGAATGAAGTTATGGCCATCTTGCAGCGAAATTATGGAGTTTTTAATCTCCAGCTATTGTATTGTTCAGCTGACCTCACTTTAATTGTGCGCACTCATTAAAGATGAAAATAGGGACAAGTAAAATACACAATGCAATAAAGTTCACAGTTTCTATTGCTTATGATGCATATATTGACATCTTTTATGGGTAACTTCTTTTTCATCAGGGCCGCTTCGTTTTTGTCAGCAAAAACATTCTTCTAGTTTTGGCCTAGTTCAAAAAACAAATTGGCTGCCATGTCACATGTTTAATGTCAAACGGGGTTATCCTATTAAAAAGGCCTAATATCTACCCAAATATTGCTCGGAATGTGAAAACAACTTGTAGGAAGTCATGGCCTGGGAATCTTTTCCAGATGTTGACTTTGACCTTTGACCCCTGCTTCAAGATTAAATGAGGTCGTCACACTAAAATGTCCTTATTTCTCCCTTCTTATTGGTGCTATGGCTTCAGATTGTAAAGACAGACCATGAAAAGCAAAAGCCATGGTCGAGAGATTGTAAACGCCTTCCATACGTGTGTCTGTGCGTGCATCCATCTGTGCATCCGTTCGTCAGGTTTTATTTTATGTACACCAGCCTAGAAGTGAAAAAAGTATGATCACTGAGTTATGACACACCTGGTTTCAGGTACAGCACATGTTAAAAAACTTATCACATCTGTGAAAATTTACACCCTCTGGAAAAGGTAACCACTTGTAAAACAAACTACCACCTGTATCCAGTTTTAATTTTTGAGTGATCCTACCCTTTCAAATACTCCTGAGTTGATCCATTTAACTCTTTCTTTTACCACACTTTCAGTTTTTGTGCATCTGTTATGGTGCACCTTTCAGATCTTTATTTATCATTAAAACTAATTTTATAGACATTTAATGAAGCTTATTTTGTCAAACATTCACTCCATTAGATGTATAAATCTGGTACAAACAGGTATATCAATGAAACTGGTTATTATTATTACTGGTTAAGCCTTATGGGTCTTACAAACCAAATAAAAAAAAATGCTGCCAGATTTGTCATATTTTTTAATCAATTCTGAAATAATTGTACCTATAATATTTGTTTTAAAATCACACTTGAGACAGTCATGCATTCAACTCCTGGTGCATGGTAATAGGAAGTCCCATCTCCAATTTAAACAGGTATGATACTTTGAAAAAAATGAACATATTGAGCTGAAAAAGGCATTTTTGGTTTCAAAACTGACCTCTTTAAAAATACATGGATAATTCTTCACAGTGAGACATGTGGCATAAATTTGTGGATGGGGGTTGTATCTGGTTTGTGATAAATATACAAAATATGATGTTACACTGAAATATACAAAAGAAAGGGTGTGCAGATTTTTTTTAAAATGCCGATACTCCGTGGTTTAATCCCTTGAAATGCAGTACAGAAACTTTGACTAATTACTGGTAATCGGCACAAGTTTCCTCTACCCAAACTGTATGCTGTGGTATAAACAATGTGATGTAAGCGATATTGAAGACAAATTCTTACCAATTAAACTTCAATTTAAAGTGATGCTGCAGAAATATACAGTAGATTTTCTATTATTCCACCTATTACGCTCTGTATGAAAATACACAATTTTTAGATTCACTGCACTGTCCATAATTTGTACAATACCAAAATGTATTCCACTACTGCTGCTCCACATTCACAGGACAACATAACATCCATCCAGTTTTCATGTCAGGGTGATACAATGACCAGTCCCAGCATAAAAAAGGCATGAAGACCAGGAGTTATCAATTTAAGTATTCTTGTGTTAGAAGTGAAAAGATGAATCTTAAAACTAAAAAGAGATGCAAGTCTGAACACCAAGTCATAAGTAATCATGTCAAACAGACTAGATGAATAGACAGACTCATAGGACTTACCTTCTCAAGGGGCAAGATCACTCTGCACAACTTTTATAGGTTTGACTGAAAAGATAGGTCGTCTGACATCACAGAGAGGATATCAGTAGTCAGGATTGATAGGATGACTTGCAAAGGTTTTTGAACATGTTTGAAAAATGGGATGGAGGCTTACATAGATGTGTCACTGTCAAGATAGAACAGGAGCAATGCTAATTTGGCCCCTCCTGAGTCAATCTGATGGGTGATCAAGGGCTGTCTTATTCTTTGCCATAAATCTGGCATCAGCAGGGTTTGCTTTCAGGGCCATCTTTGTACTAAAATTGGGATTGACATAAAAATGCCAATGTATTTAGAATCTGTCCTGAATATGTAACCTGGCCTCTTGCTGTTACAGATAATTCAGAATCAATTCGGGTGTCCAGCCTTTAATCAAGGGTGACCTTTGTAATCCCTGACAATTTTATTTAAACCTTAATGGACTATTTTTTTTTGAAGGGGAAGAATACCATTGATATCTTTAAAGATATTTTCTAAAAATTTGAAAAAAAAATCAAAGTACAAAATTTAACCCAATGCTATCTGCAGGGAAAACAGGAAGAGGGTGGTGACAACAGCATTTGAGGAGGAACACTCCAGATTCTACAATATAGGTGACCTTAGCCATTACTGGTGGCCTTTAGCCCCGGGGTAGCAGTTATGGGTAACCATTGGAGAATCCAGGGTGGCCTAGGGCACCCCATGGCAATGCCCAAGGAGGGAGATTGTGGTAATATTTATGGGCACCCGGCATGAGTCCAGGGTCTATTGAGGACCATCATGAACATTTTTCAAATATTTTTTGACATTTCCTTTCTGTGGATCACAGCAGGTGTACACCTGAACACCAGATCGAGGTGTACACCTGAACACTAAATCGAGGTGCACTTCCAGGTGGTCCTTGATAGTGGAACAGTGGTGTTACAGTCACTGGTGTCATGCTCCAAACTTCAGTAGTGAAGATAGGTCACATGACTGACACGATTCTGCTTCTGACTGCATTTTTGGGCTGTTCGGACAGTAAATGTGTGATAGTGAAACAAAGGTATTATAAACCTTCTATTATCAGAACATAAGTTTACTGTCCCAGTGGGTTCAAACAGTAGAGGTTGTTGTTAAATCTAATCAAGTGTTGAATAGACATTTTTCAGCAGAGGTATGTAGCTATATTAGTATTTGTTTGAAGTGTTTCCAAGTTCCTTGAGAATCTTTTACCAGGGTTCTACTGTAACTAGAGACAATTGAACAAAAGTTTCTGAAACAAGATAAAATCAAACACCTATAAAGGGAATCTGACAGGTATAATTTGATTTTTAGAAGAAGTAAATGTTTTTAAAGGGTCGTTTCTGTGGAAATTTAAGATATCACCTGAAAATCGTAGTTATTTTCTAGCTCAGCTGTACTTTTAACCTTTAAGTCTGACAATACATAATCTCTTAAACAAATGGCATGTTTACCTCTATTCAGTGATCATGCAGTAAGTTATTTGTAGGACATTGCCCCTCTTAATGAGGTGGAGTTCTATTCAGGGTTGTAGAATATCTTGTATAATTAGGATTGTTATATGCAATGTTGTAGCTTTTTTTAACATATCCCCATTGATTGGCAAAGCACATTCCTTGTCCCGATCCATTGAATAACAGGTACATGTATGCATGTATACCAAAGTGTCATTTATTGCTGCCCCGAACACCAGCACATGATGTTACCATGTGGGAGTCACTGGGTAACTATATTCTGACATGGCAACAGAACTTTTTTGAGTTCATTACAGACATTCAATTCAAAGTTGAAACATTTTTCCAGCAATAAGATGACCAAATGGAACCTTAGAAAAAGCTTGCCTTGTTAAACATATAATCACCTCCTTTTGTTTCAGATAGTTTTCAATAAAATCCAAATTTGTCAACCCCTGAATCAAATTATCATGTCAATATCTCATATTTTCAGAGGGTAACAGAGTAATCTGCAAAATGCAGAATACTTTCATGAGTGTGTAGCTTCATATATAGAAATTAATAGGTAAAAGGTGTTTCTTTGTTATTTAACATAATTTAAGGTCAGGTAAGATAAAGAATGCTAGTGATATAAGCACTAGGCAGTTATTATACAATTTACACAACATGTGTCCTGTGTAAGCTGAGATCAATAGATCCTGTGTCATGGTGTTTTGTTGTTGCTTGGTCTCAGGAATGTGTCAATAGAGTTCTATAAATTAGAACAAGGGACCTCAAACTGCACTCTGATTGTCAGTCTCCTTACCTACTTGCACAGATAAATTACTTACACAGGTATTTGAGAAACATTGACAACACAGTTACATTTGACAAAAATAGAGACAGTGTTATGTTAAAAATCCTCATTGAAGATATGAATATGGTCACTTGATACATTGATACATTGTACTGTATGTTAGTATTACCTCAAGATTAATGAAAACTTTGGGACAATCCCTGTATGAGAAAAGTTGAAAAATTATGGACCTATGATTTATTTACCGTGCACACAGTTTGAACCTAGGGTAATTATTTATTATTGATAAGCAGGTCAACCCAGCTGTATACTCTGTAAAGAATACACTTGCAAATTGTGAAGAATGACGTCCACAGAGTAATTAAACAGGTGGTTTGATATAGTTGTCAAGGGTTACTTACCACAATAAATGAAGCAAGTGCGAGGGAATTATTGTCCTGTGAGTTTATATATTTAAAAAACATCTTTTACTTTCAGAATCTGTCATAAATATACAACAAGACACAACAGAAGATTATCAATTATTCAATTTTATTATCTCATTCTCTTTGTGTCAACCTATACTATTGGTTGATACTGAATTATCTCCTCATGTTTAATGAACCTTTTATTATCCAAACTAAAAGTATCTCTTACTTCTAAATAAGTAGATAATGGAGGGTCTACCATAATTAATTTAAAATAATTCCCTGTGAAAGACTAAATAAAGTTTATGGACCGAAGAAGGATTTTCTAGTGTTAAATGTACCATGATTTCATAATTAGAGTTTCACTAGAGGCATTTAACACTACTTCAGAAACAATATTGATGTTGTGTCCAAATATATATTGCTTAGCAAAATATTCATTCTTATAAATAAATTATCACAACAGGTACTGACAAATATGTACATTTTGCAGATCTCATTAATTGGATCATAACTGCTGATTTGATCTGTTGTAATGCTGAAATCATTGATATTTGTCACAAGTAGAGGAGTGTCATTAAAGTGAAGAGAGATTTAATCTATGAAATTGGAATTCAGAGACAGGAATGAGAGTTGTGTCATAAACATACAATTTTTGATCTCACAGTTTGTTAAAAAAAGAAAATGCAAAAACATATTTCAGGTTTGTAGGCAAAACATTTTGCATTGAAATATAGCTGAGTCACTTGAATGTTATTTATATCAAAGATTCATTGATCTAATTTGTTATATTTTTGGAGCTACTGAATTGATTGGGTCTTCCTTATGAAATACTAACCATTTTGGTCAACACAAAAAATCAAGGCTCACACTCTGAGAAACCAACAGAATAAAAGACACAATTAATGTAATTTTTGTTATTGCATTGCATTATATTTAAATTACTAATTTATGATAGGTTTTTTTTAAAAATAAATTCTGAAGAATATTTTTGGTGTGTTTATCAATTACATTTTATGCAATCATTTTAATGAGAGAGAACTAATTATGGAATTAAGGAAACTACTTAAGTTTGGTGCATTTCTGTGAAATAGTTTGTTTAGAACACAATGTAAATGCATATAAATAAAAATTATCTGCAATTGAGAATATTAACTGAACCAATGAGAGTTAGAGGAGGAAGAGTAAAAAAAACTCCAAATCCTTGAAGGCTGTAATTTTCACAAGTTGTAATTTTTTCACCAGTATCAAAGGAGAATTATGACTACAGAACAACCTTCATATGTGGAAAAAATTACAAAAGCTAAATTAAGTTCTCTGCATTGATATTATTTCCAGTAAAGAATCATTAGACCCATTTCTTCTTGGAATATTACTTTATTTCTTATCAAAGAAGTAATTAAATTAGCATTTATTATTTGATAAAGTGCAATCAGGTCTCAATTTTCCCTTAATTTATGACATAATGATATTACTTCATTTTGTTTAAACCTATTATTGTTATGTAATTACTTAAGACAGAATAAGATTGTTACTAATTTTACTGACTCTTCATTTCACTGTAAAGCGATGGTTTTTGTAATATTGTGACACTACTACTGCTTGCATGCAGTATGGGGGCCGGTAGCTGGTTATCACACAGCAAACACAAACAGTAACAGCAACAGGTAAGGGCTTATTATTCCCTTGTACAGGTGAGATAATGCAATGGGACACAGGTGTGACAGAAGACACAGCACCCCACTTTGTGCTGCTAGCTCACCTAGATGAAATAAATGAACAAAACCCCCCAGCCCTTCTTCATCTGACACGCAAAACTTACGCTGATCTTACAATGAATTCTGTCAATTCCTATGAAAAACTAATCACATAACAATACTTTCAGTCAGAATATAATTAAAAATTATTAAGAAAACATTAGTTTTTTCCAGCATGATTCGGTGAGAATTTGATTAAGCATGGTTACACAAGTGACAGATTTCAGGTGACACTGAATGGCCCTATCAGGGAATATGCCATGAGATTTATATAGCACTAATTGACTTCACTGCTATTGATTATTGTTTGGAAGCTCTTTTTCTCATTTGTAGTAGTCTGGTATTAGACTCAAGTATAATAATAACTAAAACTTCTATAAATGCATTTTAAAAGTAAGTTTAAACACCAAAACCCATAACTTTCCCATAAATGCATTGTAAAAGTAAGTTTGAACACCAAAACCAATAAGTTTCCCAGAAAAGGTGACAAAATAAATTTTCAGATATTCACCAGAAAAGCTGATATTCATTATATAGGTATAGTAAGAAATAGGTGTTTAGTATGAGTGATTAGTGAATGTGATTTACTCAAAGATGTTAATGAAATGTAGCCTCTTTACAAACATGCTGCACACAGATCTACGTATAAACAAAACTGAAATTAGTCTTTTTGATGTTTAGTGGAAAACATCGTCTAAAAACACCTCAAAATGCAGGCACAGAAATTTTATATAGTTTAAAACATGTGTTGATGGCCACAAAAAGTATGGAATGCCACAGTAGGCAAAGTTAACTGACAGAAGTTTGACAGTATATGAAGGAACGGGGTGTTCTACACAATACCTATAAACATTGGCAATACCACCTGTAGTGTGATAGGTACATTACTGAAGACTTATATTCAAGGAAGTAGAATGTTCCAAGGACTAATGAAATAGGTGTGGCATTTCTTACCCTGCAATCACCACTCATTGTACCATGCTGCTGTCTCTGTCACCTTGAAGCTTGCAATTACTTACCACTAACCAGTAGTTTACACTGCTGTAACCAGTTGGTCTCACTCAGTGACAAAAATAAAACACATTTTGTCAGTGAAAACAAGAAAACAGAGAAGATATATAGTTTTAAATAATTATACTGCTATATTAGCTTACTTGGTTTGGGTCAGATTTTATCTGTTTACTAGCATTCCTATTCTTCTACTTATTCCTTTTTTACATTTTTTTGAGAAAACATCCATTTTCATAGAAGTTTTGAAAATATATATTTGGAAATGCCTAAAATTCTAAAAGTATTGATGACAATTTGGATAAAAACAGCTGTGTGAAAAACAAATAACATTAATATTGTAGTTATTGGTAAGCATGAAAGCATAATTTCAGAGAAAAGCTGAATAGAATGTACACTTTCATGGCATTTTAAAAAACCTCTAATTCTGAGAAACTTTCAGTGTTCTTTGATTTTTATCATAGAAAACTCCTGTTCTTTGAAAAAAATTATTGGAATAAGAATATTTTAAGAATAAGAATGCTATTGAACATGGGCCCAGTTGTAGTGTAATGAGTAACATGCTGGCCTGTTACCTCCCAGGTTCTGGGTTCTAATTTTGGACCTAGCTGTAAATGGAAAAGTTAGTTTTGCTTGCTGATCCCCAGTTCAATTCTTGACTTATTAATATGCACTGAATCCATTTTCACTGATATAGTTATATTAATAATACTCGTATTCCAAGAAAGTTTTGAGAATATAACAATTTTCAGAGAAATAATTCTTAGACTGCGAATTTATTAAAATTGTATTTTCAATACAAACAATAAGTTTATGCTGATCCACAACTGAAACACTAATATTACTTGTTATAACCAAAGAGCTGTGTATAAATTGGTATATTTAGACACTTTTATTCCAAAGCCTTTAAAGGCTGTACAGGTATTGTTTTTACCCACAGAGCCCGGTGTGCGGACAAGTTGAAGGATGGGCAAGCGGTTGGGTGGCAGGAAAAATCTTGGCAGAGAAAAAGGTTGGGGGTTGTAGTTGTGCAACAGCATGGTCAAACCTTGATTTCACCTTTGACCTTGACACACTGACCTTGACCTTTATAATCTTGCCTGGGCTTTATCTCGGAAACCATAATCTGTAAGAAGTTAATACTTAGCAGTGATACTGGTCGGGAGTGAAGGTATGCAATGTCATGGTGTGATCTTGATTGATCTTTGACCTTGTCTTAGTGAGCCCTCATTTTGCTATCTCCATTGACAGCTATACTTCAGTTAATAAACAGATCAATTAATAAATTTTACAGCTTCGTAACTTTTAGTTTTTAATGTAAAACTATATCACCTTTTTATTAAACCTCTTTGATGCTGTTTTTTTTTATTTTACCATGAAACTACCCATTGTGATATGACCTATAAAGTGTTTTAAATATTACACTGAAACCCAAATAAATTCTCATCCAAAAATCAATATTGCTGTCTTATTTAACTTTATCATCAGACAAGGCTAACACCACTAGCCAGCACTTTAACAGTTAGACATAGTTCTTTGTGCCCACCGGCTACCATTAATAACTTCCTGGACAAATGAACACAATAGCTTTTTATTTCTTAATGGCCTTCCTGTAAAGATGTCAATCTGTGAAAAGTGTAACCTTAAAGTTTATTGTGTATTATTTTTGGCAAAAGTTTATCCAAAGTCATCTGTGAAACTATAAGTTTGTGCAAGCAAATAGTTTTTTTTCTGTGTATATGTGTCCATTAATAAGATTGAGAGCAATGACAACAAATATCACAGCATATATACTAAATTTTCTTTTCAAAAAGCCTTTTTATGTGTAATAATGAGCTTCACTTTATAATGAAAAAAATCACCTTTCATTGTTATGGTGCTATCTTTTGGAGCCCTTTAATTGAATTTTACTGACAAATTTTATCAATCAGTCAATGGCTTTTTATGTTAACCTTGAATTTTCGAGAAATTGGATTCTAAAGTGTACCCCTAGGTAAATTCTGAACCCTCACAGAATCTAATGTGGGTGTTCCACCACACGACTAAGGCTCCCGATTAAGGGTTTTGGGGGGTCGGTTTGAAATATTTGCTTAGTCCCAGGCGTCCTGTAAGGGTCGGTTGTGGTCGATTGGGGCCGTGTGAGAAATCAAACATGTTTGATATTTCACACGACTACAACCGATTCATATTTCCCACCGTCAACAAAATGTCCAGTCCCAGGCGTCCTCAGGCCTCCTCAGACCCAAATTTACAGAGTCGGTTGTTGTCCCAGGCCGCCTGCGACCCTTAGTCCCAGACCTCCCTAGCTTAGTCCCAGGAGGCCGGTTGTTAATCCCAGACTCAAATATGATGCGTATGAATTTCATGCGTCTGAAAGTGGGTCGGTTGCATTAGTCCCCGGAAGCCTCAGACCGTCTGCGGTGTCCTGGGACCCAAAAATCAAGGTCTGGGACTAAGAACCGACTAAGGGTAACCGACCCTAACCGATCCAAACCGGCCTCCCCAGGACGCCTGGGACCACGCATTTTCAGTCTGCGGCGGCCTGAGGATGCCCCAGGCGGCCTGGGACTAACAACCGATTAAGAACCGACTGTTTTCCGCGCGTTGGAAATTAAAACGAGGCAATGAGCAGGTCTGGGACTATATAAGCGACCGCGCACACATTCTCGTTGTTACTGACTGTTTGGCTACTGAGAGACGTGTGTCACTGATTTGTAGGGGTTTTCAGTTTTTATTTTATATTTTATATACTTGAGCTTAGGGCAAATTTCACAGTTAGGAGACACATTTTACTATTTTTTTATTATTTTGTCGACTGGATTATGAGGAAAGAGAAAGGAGGGAAGAGAGGAAGGAAAAAGATGGATGAGAGGGAGAAGGAAAGTCAAGTAGAGGAGAGGAGTGAAGTTATTACAGAAGAAGGAAGTGAGAGGAGAGAGGAGGAGGAGATTCAGGAAGATCCAGCTATTGGGGAAGCTGTGGCAGAAGAAGAAGAGAGGTGTGAGGAAGATCCGGAGTGCCATTCTTCAGCCAAGAGAGCCAGGGTGTGTGCCACTTTTACAGACAGTGAGGAAGTTTCCATTGTGGAATTTGTAAAGCTGCACCCTGAACTGTATGACAAGGAACATTCACGTTTCCACGACAGGACCAGAAGAGAGGCTCTCTGGGCAGAAATATCTGCAGAACTCAAGCTCCAGCCCTTTGATGTGAGAAGATGGTTCGAGTCCCAGCGAACCCGTTATGGGAAGCTGTCTAAGCTCCAATCTGGCCAAGCCCCGAGGGAGATGACCAAGAGACAGTCCTGGGTGTACCAACAGATGGGTTTTCTTAAAACCCACATCAGAAGAAAGGGGGCCAATAGAAGTTCAGGTTTTGAGGCCAGTCCAAATACCAGCAGGCAGGACGAATCACGTGGCTCAACTACTGATACAGAACACCTCGAGTCCAGTGTCCTGAGGGAGAGGAGTCAGTCCATCATTACATCAACGCCCGTTTCAACTACAGACTCCAAGATTCTCGAACACTTTGAGCAGATGAGGACACTTATCTCTGGTTTTCTGCATCAGAAGTCAGACAGGCAGCCCTTCTTTGACTACGTGGCATCAGAGGCCGAGAAGATGACTCAAGAAGAATTTGAAGAATTAAAGGGCAAGATTTTTAGAGACATCGAAACTATTAAGAGTAACCGCAGACGTCAGCCATTGCCCAGAAGATCAGCCACTGTTACCACGGAGTCCCAGAGGGTCGGCCTACTGCCAACAACCACTCCACAGGCGTCTAGTTCCACTCAAGCAGCAGCTAGCAGCAGTTTTGTGTACTATACACCAAGCCCCATTGGCTTCAGCAACCCGACATCTGTCCTAACTGTACAGGACGAAGGGAGCAGACACAATCTGAGTGGAATCTTAAGCCAGCTACCAGATCTGACATCAACACAGATCGTCAAGCAGCCTCAGCAGCAGCAGCAGCAACAACCGCAGCAGCAGCTCTTTACTATCACCACTTCAGCACCGCCTCAACAGCAGCAGCAGCCTCCTCAGTAGCCATCCAGTCAGGGCGGGTCTTTGACCTGCCAGGCCCTTTTCAGGGCCACCAAATCTTCCAAAAACAATTATTCAGCTACGTGTTCTTCCAATTCCCCTCCCAAAACAAAAAAGTTCAGTACAAATACTTATCACAAGAAAAAAAAAGTTCAAGTCCAACACCTACACCACCCCAAACATGAAACAAATAACCCATGGTACCACACATAACAAAAAAGGCCACATAAAAAAAATAAAAAGTAACTCCCAATATGGCCATTAATCAGCCCATTTTTAGATTAAAATCCATGGGATAGTTTAAAATCTTTAATAGAAAAGTCCAACACTTACACCTTCCCTAGATTTAAAAGGCATTATCACATACTTTCCAACCCACAAACAGACAAACCCAACACCAAACATAACCCCCAAATAACAAACCCAGTACCAAACCTAACACCCAACTACCAAAAATAAACCCAACCCCAGTAACCACCAAGCAACAAACACACAAACCCAAAAGTAAATAGAACCCATGCCAACAAACTGACAAACTATTTTGCAAACACAATCCCCCATTATTGAAAGCAAAACTAGTTCCATGGGTATATTTTCCAAATTTTTGTGATTAGAAGTGAAGATTTAAAATTGAAGATTTCCATGAAAACCTTTCTGCTACAAATAAATTTCAAAGCCATGAACAAAAAGAATTGGTGAAATTATGATGTGGATTTGAAAATATATAAAAAAATAATTTAATTTCGGATATAATGTGTGACTTTGTGTTTGGCTTTTGTTTAACAGTGGGTTTGTCTGTTTGTTGGGTGAGAAAGTTGTGTCTGTCTGTTTGTCCGTCTGAACAAGTTATGTTTGGCATGGGGTTTGTCTGTTTGTCCGTCTGAACAAGTTATGTTTGGCATGGGGTTTGTCTGTTTGTCCGTCTCAACAAGTTATGTTTGGCATGGGGTTTGTCTGTTTGTCCGTCTGAACAAGTTATGTTTGGCATGGGGTTTGTCTGTTTGTCCGTCTCAACAAGTTATGTTTGGCATGGGGTTTGTCTGTTTGTCCGTCTCAACAAGTTAAGTTTGGCATGGGGTTTGTCCGTCTGTAGCAAACATAGCTGATTAATTGTTTTTGGAATAATTGGTAGTCCTGAAAGGGACTGTTGTAGTTAGTCCTGAAAAGGACTGGTTACTGCAGCAGGACTTATATTCTGCCATCTTGCCAGGCCACTGCTCCCTCATTGTTGAAGTAGTCCTTCAGGTAATCCCTCTGTCTTTTGGCTTCTCTAGCAGGGTTTCTGTCTTGGCCACCACCAGCAGCACCCCCAATCAATCCACAATCATCAGGTACATCATCATCATCGTCCTCCCCAGGCTGCTGACCACCAGGTTGACCTTGATACTGGCTTCTCAGTATGTTGTGTAGAACAACACAGGTCAAGACCACTTCCCTGACTGTTGCTGGGGGTAGTTCAATGGTTGTCCTCATCACCCTGAATCTTGACACAAGGATGCCAAAAGCGTTCTCCACCACTCTTCTGCCCCTTGAAATTCTGTAATTGGCAATCCTTTCCTCTCTGGTTAACATCCTTCTGCCATAGGGTTTCATGAGCCAGCTCTTCAGGGCAAAAGCATCATCTGCCAGGATGAAGTAGGGGACATCTCTCCCACCCTGTGTTATAGGAGCTGGGTCAGGGAAGCCTATCCTGCCATCCTCAAACCTCCTCTTCAGCTGAGAGGCATTAAATATCTGGCCATCCGAGCAGGATCCTTCAGTACCCACATCCACCCATCTAAACTTGTACTGTCCATCTACCAGGGCCAACATCACAATGGAAAAGAATCCCTTGTAGTTGTGGTAGAGGGCTCCAGTGTTCTTGGGCTTCTTCAGGGCCACATGCTTCCCATCCAGAGCTCCCAGGGCATGTGGAACATTCCATCTGATCCTGAATTCCCTCTCCAGTTCTTTCCACTCATCTGGGGTTGTAGGACACTTCAGGTGCTCCCTGGTGAACTCATCCTGGATGGCCCTGCAGACCTCTGGTATAAACTTGGAGATGGTGGATCTTCCAACCCTGAACTGACAGGACAATGATGTGTAGGACTCTCCTGTGGCCAGATATCTGATGGTGAGGGCTAACTTCTCACCAACACTGATTGGTGCTCTGTAGTTGGTGGCCTGCCTGGCTAGGTGTGGTTCCAGTCTGGTCTTAATCATTTCAAAAAATTCTGGGGTCATCCTCATGTAGTTGGTGAATCCTGGAATATCTGTGGCATAAAGATCAGCCATAATGTTGTGGTAGGCCCCCCTCTCCTCTCTCTGTAGCAGCCATGGCCTGACCCACATGTTGTGCCTTCTTCTAGGTCTCTGTATGGGTGCTGGTGGTGCTGGTGGTGGTTGCTGTGGTCGACGTAAAAAATGGAAATACATGATTATTTGTAACTGAATAAAAACCAAAAAAGCCCTAAGTTGTTGTTGAATCTGTCTTCCATTAAAAGGTGGCATCCTGCTGTGTTCCTAGAAAAGCAATGATGATTAGATCGCGAATTTTATATATATATACCCAGAAAATCCAGCAACTTTGGAAAACAAGAATCAGGGATCCTGGTCTGGGGAAGACTGAGGAGGCCTGAGGACGCCTGAGGACGCCGGTAGTTAATCGTGGGTTAGTCGGCTCTTAGTCCCAGGAGGCCTGAGGCGTCCTGGGACCCAGTCGGTATGTGTACGACAGGATCGTGGTTGAAACCGACCTGAAAACTGGCTTAGTCGGTTCTTAGTCCCAGACCAGTCGGGGACTGTCTGCGGCCGCCTGAGGCGTCCTGGGGACGATCTGTTCTTAATCCCAGACTTGAGTACCGACCCAGTATTCCCGCCCATTTTTGTTATTTTCCCACCGACTGTCCACGATTAAGGGTCGCCGACAGGATCGGGGCTTAATCTTTTGGTGGAACAGGGGCATAACCCTCCTCACAGAATCTATGGTCCACCACCTTGTGATTTGTAACATAGAGTGAAGGAATAACAATAAACAGAGTGTTAATTCTATTTTTACTACATTATTAACAATTAATACCTTATCACACTTAATGGTTATGCATACATGTATTTTGCATTACAAATCACACACTTTTGATAAAAAGTATCTGCATGTGAAGTTTTGAACACAATGTAGGAGTTACATGAATTCATTTCTGAATGAGAAATTTAAAATAAATACTCAGTCATATTGTTGGGCACAAAGTTAAAATCTGCATGATCTCAAGATGGGACTTGTGCAATCTTGTCATCAAAAGATTGGCTATCTCAAGATTGTGCAAGCAATCTCCAGACAGAGCTGCTTCAACTCAAAATGATGTTGGTAGTCATCTTGTCAAGTAGAGAGTGTGCAGTTTGCAGCTTTATAAGACTGAATCCTGATATTATCATATTCATGTATTTAGACATGAACCCAAATAATCACCAAATTTACTTTGACAATTTCATGAAAAATATTAAGGGTTCTCAAAGCAAAGAATGTTTATCCTATATTAATTGTAAACTGTATGGTTGTGAAAGATTCTTAGAGGGCACCAGAATCTACTAAGGTATAGATCCTAGGGGTCCCCAGAAACTACCTGGGTATAAAATGAAAGGGGTTATACTTTCAGAGTTTATACCAGTGGCCTGTACTATGATCTGCAGTTGATTGGACCACTGCAATTCATTATTATATGGCAACACAAACTTCAGAAAAATAGTTCAAAATGCACCCTGCCGCATTGTATACAAGTTAGATTGTACAGCTACCTGTTTGAATATTTAAGTAAACTTCACCAGCCACCTGTTGATCAGATGATCTGTTCAAAATGCAATCATTACATGCTCAAAGCCACCAGAATGAATCAACCTCCGTATCTATCTTCACTAATTAAGTCCAGCAGGCTTTCCAAATTACATTTCCATTCTCTTAACTTGATAAAAAAACTGGATGATGTTTCATATTCACAGCACTGTTTGAATGGAATAAGCTTCATTACATCATCGGATCACAGGGCACAGTATCTAGTATCAGAAATCAACTAGTAACATATCTCTTTAGTAAATACTATTCTACTTCTATTCTACTATTCTTCCCTGCTCACATACCTCGGAACTATTTTGGGGGGGGGGGGGGGGGCAATCTGGTGTTTCCTTTAGAACATCAGCAGTTTAGAATATACTTCTAAGCTGTTTTGTACTTTGCGAATGCTTTTATTGTTATTTGTATTAATAATTATCTTCTATGTAGTGCACAGCTAGCACAGGTTAAAGTTTTCACAATAAGCAGCAGGCTTAGTAATACAAACTAATACAGAGTGGTTAGTAACAATATGTACAGCACATTGTAAACCATTAATCTTCATTAAGTCCAATGTTAAATTTCGCATCATTTCACAACATCTGAACCTTAAATGCTGAAGTTGGAAGTGAGTTAATTTCCAGGTAAAATGTTATCTTTTAAGGGTTATCTATGAGGCAGAAGAAAGAGAAAACCTACATAAAAATGTAACTGTATTAGAAGTCATTTTAAAGATTTGCTGTTGGAAACATGCAAGACCAAAGTAAAGTGGTCATTTGTGGTCTTTCTGTTGAAGTTTTACCAAAAAGATTTCAACTCACATAAATATACACATGCATGCAATGGTATGTCTCTTAAAACACATGCTATTTCATATAATCTACTGGTACTTCCTTATATATTTTTAGATTTCTATATTGATTTATGTAATCAAATCTTATTGATCAGGATGTTTTATTATTGGGTAAAAATAGAAATATCTGAATATCTGATCTGAACAATAATTAGAAGGAAGTTTTCCATATGTCGTCTTAAGTTAAATTAAGTTCACTGTAGGTATTGAAAATGAATCTGAAATTTCTGTGACCTAAGGGTATACTTCTTTGTGATTAACCATTCGAGCATATAATATGGTTAAGGTGTGTAATATGAGAGCAGAAGGTATAAAAAAGCAAATATGTTTGATATTTGTCATGACTGTAACCGATCCACTGTCACCCCTACCCACAAATATTCCAGTCTGAGACTTTCTGAGACCTCCTCAGACCCTAATTTACACAATCTATGTTGTCTCAGACTTCCTGGGACTGTTAATGCCAGGTCAGCTTGGTTTTAGTCCCAGAAGGTATGGGCTTAATCCCAGATCTATCCCTGACCCATCATGCAAAAGAAAAGCAAAAATCGGCCATAGTTGTCTGAGAAAATCTGTTATTAGTCCAAGGAATTCTGAGAAAGTCTCAGACAAGTCTGAGACCCAGTCAGTATATCCCTGACAGGATCGGTGTGGAATCGTATCACAATTGTGGCTTAATCGCCTCTTAGTCGGGGAATGATCGTGAGTTGTCTGAGGCTTCCTAAGAACAATCTCAGAACTGGATCTCGATTCCATTGCCCCACCCATTATTCATGTTTTTTTCACAGACTCTCAAGGATTAAGGGTCGCAGGACCAATCGGCACTTAAACCTTTAATTGGTGGAACAGGGGCATTAGGAAATCTGTTATTAGTCCCAGGAGGCCTGAGGAAGCCTCAGACCAGTCTGAGACCCAGTCAGTATATCCCAGATAGGATCGGGGTTGAAACCGATCACAAACATGGCTTAACCGCCTCATAGTCTGGGAATGACGGTGACTTGTCTGAGGACATTTGAGGCTTTCCAAGGCTTCCTGAGGACAATCTAGCTGTGCTTGATCCCACACCTGAATCAAGATTCCATTTTGCCAGCCATTTTTCAGATATTTTTTCACAGACTTTCATGGATTAAGGGTCCCAGGACCAATCAGGGATTAATCCTTTGGTGGAACAGGGGCATTACATATAGGTCTTACAGGCCGTTTCATCACCAAGTACAGTTTCAAATTGATAAACTTAATCAGTGCAGTACTGTCCTTTGGTGTTGAGATGGCACAGCCACTTCTACACTTAATCAAATAATTTATTATATATTGTGGTCCATGGGATTATGATGTTATTAAAATATCTATTTGTTTTACTGTAGAGACAGCTCAGACCTCCTCTCCATAAAAAAGTGAAGTTCACCTATCATTGTCAAGAGGCAAACCTACTGCCTTGATAGTGCTGAACATCTCATCAGCATTTGACACCATTGATCATTCCACTCTTCTTAGTTGTCTTCAGTCTTGTTTTGGAGTTGAGTGTTCTATTCTGAAATGGTTCACTTTCTACCTATCTGAGCGCTATCAGTCCATAAAAGTTGGTTCTACTCTCTCTGATCTTTGTAAACTCCTATTTCGTGTGCTTCAAGGTTCTGTCTTGGGTCTTTTATTGTTTTCATTGTACACTACCCTCGTCAGCTTGGTTATTGGTGAACAGAAAACAGAAAACAGTTTCATCTTTATGCAGACAATACCCAAGTTTATGTCCATCTATCCCAGAAGAATTGATTTGCTGCCTTTGAACAGTCGAACAGGGGCCAGATTCATGAAAGGTCTCAAGTCTCAAATCTGAGATTTTGGTCTCAAATCTAAAATTTTTCTTAGCTTTTTCTCAGACTTGAGACCTTTAGCTCAGCTGGGATTCACAAAAGATCTCAGGCTAAGATTTTTCTCAGATTTGGTCTCAAATCTAAGACTGCCTAGGGGGTGACTTAAGTTTACATAAATAGAGTATATGTAATAAAAAGTCACAAAACAAAATGAAAGTGAAGTATGACATATTATTTAACTTGTAACCCAAATTAGGAATATATATTAAGAGTTTGTACAAAAACAACAGTAAACATTTACATTACAAATTTACATGAGTGGCTTGTTTTGCTGTTATAATCAATTCTTTTGAATGTCAGTACAAATTATAGTAAAAAGATTGCTTGATTGAAAATATTCTAAAATGTGAGTATATCTGGTAGGGTGGTAAAATATAAATGTGTTTACTTTCCACTAATCTCAACAAAATGTTACATCAGTTTTGATTGGTCCAGACTCAAAACTTGGCTGAGATTTTAGTCTCAGCTGAGATTCCTTTCGTGAATCTCAACTTAAGCAGAATCTCAGCTGAGATAAAAATCTCAGATTTGAGCAAAATCTCAGCTGAGATTTGGCTAAGACTTGAGACCTTTCGTGAATCCGGCCCCAGGTAACTAGATGATGTAAAAGAGTGGATGTCACCTAGTAAATCCAAACTGAATCCAGATAAGACTGACTTTATTGTGTTTGGTTCAAAAAGACAGAGGGATAAGTTAAAAGCATATTTCCCAACCACCATCTTGGGTAGTTCTCTCTGCCCTGCTGAGTCAGTCAAGAATTTGGATGTATGGTTCAATTCTGATTTTTCCCTGTCCAAACATGTTCAGAATGTCTGCAAAAGTTGTTTTGTGCAACTCCATGACTTCAGACATGTCAGGCGGTTTCTTACTCATGATGCTTCTGTATTTGTGGCCAATGCTCTTTTTAGTAGTCGGTTGGATTACTGTAACTCACTTTTCAGGAACCTCTCTAAGTTCAATATTCGTAACTTACAGTGCATCCAAAATAGCACAACAAGGATCATATCAAATACCAGTAGATACACTAGTATAACTCCTGTGTCTAAGAATTGCTTTGGCTTCCTGTTGAACATCGCTCAGTCTTTAAAACAGCCACCCTTGTTTACAAGTTTCTTCACACTGGTTTTCCAAGTATTTTGCTACTATATATCTCTTCCTACAGCAGATCTTACAGTACCAGGCACAATCAGAGTGGTGGTAATTTCCTTGTCATTCCAAAGTTCCAACCCTCTATTTATAAATCCGTCAAAGAGTTTGGTTATAATTTTGCATTTGATGCCCCCACTGTTTGGTATGCTCTTCCTGATGAGATTTGTGCGTCCTCCTCCTAGCCTTTTTCAGAAAGTGCCTCAAAAGTGTTTTTGGTTCTGTTGCACCTTAGATTTCCCTTTGAATAAGGGAGATAAAGTGGTATAAAAGTCCAATTATAAATATACTGAATAGACAAATTGGCTCCTGTCATGATATAGTGATAAGTTTTCATATAAAGCATAGCAAATTAAATAATAAAAATCATGAGGGTTTATTGTCATTTGTTATTTTAATGGTTATATAAAGTAATCTTAAATAATGAAAGTCACAAAATGACAATTATTCAAATAGAAATTAGCATCGCCAGTGTATGTTTACATCTACAGCTAGCTGACTAATACTCCTCAGTTTAATATGCATATTAACAAAAGTAAAGTATTTGATTGTCAAGCAAATGTGCTAGTTACCCAATAAAAATTATTATTTTGATATGTTTGTTCATTAATACTTATTAGCTTAATTATGATATTTCCCATTAAACTTACTTATTTTAGATTCATTTAATTGGGTGTTGAAATGGTTCTTCTAAGTTGTTCAAGCAGTTATATGTCATTCGTGCAAGACTCAGACAATCAGCTGTAACTTGTGCCTGAGCCCTGCTTACTGGAAAATCTCAGGAACTATATGAGGAAATGCTGCAAGCCATCAGTAGGGAAGCTGAAGAATTAGGCTTCACACTGGATCTAGAATCTGTCCACCTAGATCTTGAGAGGCCAGTCATCAATGCTGTGAAGAACACATCTGGGTCTCATGTGAACACAAAGGGTTGCTTTTACCATTTAACCCAGAGCACCTGGCGCAAAGTCCAAGATTTGGGATTGTCATCCCTTTACAAGGAGGATTCTGACTTCAGCCATTTCTGTGGAATGATAGATGGCTTGGCTTTCCTTCAGGTGAAGATGTAGAAGAGGGTATGGTAAACCTGAAAGACAATGCTCCCAATGATGGCACTCCTCTCCTTGACTATTTCAATGCAACTTATATATCTGGTACTTACAGAGCAATTAGACGCCCTGCTGAGAATGGTTCATCCAGTTGCGCCATCAGATTCAGAAAGATTCCTCCAATGTATGTACCAACACTGTGGAATGACCTAGATGTCACCACACTGAGTGGGGACTGCACCAATAACCACTGTAAAGGGTGGAATAATGTTTTTAATAAACGGAGTGGTTATTTACCCAACGGCTGTGTACGGTAGTTGTGATATTGGTCTGGCGTACCCAACGGCTGTGTATACAAGATTTATATCATCGCTAGCGTACCCAACGGCTATGTACACAAGATCAGTGCTAGTGTACCCATATTTTAATCACTTCTTCCTTAAATTAACTTTGTTAAAATGTAACAATAAGCTGAATAAGTTTAATTCAGAGAGTGGTCCTTGGCCCATTTCTGACTACTCAAAAGAATTCCTTAAAAACTACTGTAATTACTTCACAATGCCTTGGATACAGACCTGTTGAATACGCTGTGAAGGGTACTGATATCGAGTGCACAACCATTGAGTGCATACTACCTTGGGTAATGAGAAATTGGGCAGGCTGTAAAAAATTTGGAGTTGTTGGGTACACTAGCGGCGATATAGATCTTGTGTGCACAACCACTGGGTACACTAGACCAACATCACAACTGCTGGGTGCTAGCAGTGATATGGATCTTGTGTACACAGCCACTGGGTATACCAGCAATGATACTGATCTTGGGTGCAAAACCATTGGGAACACAGAGTTTACTGCCTTGGGTACAGGGTAGTTGGGTATGCCAGTACCTTAAACAGCTTTTGGTTACACTAACAAAATAAAATATCAATGACGTTAATCTAGGGTACATAACCATTGGGAAAACAGAATTTAGTGCTTTAACTGGATGCAGGAGAGTTGCATGTGCCATTAGTGTACATACACAGCCGTTGGGTATGCTAGCATATATAGATTTTGTGTACACAACAGCTGGGTACACTAACAATGCTATTGATGTAGGGTGCACAACCATTGGGAACAAAGGGTTCACTGCTTTGATTGCAGGATAGTTGGGTATGCCGTTAGTGTACATACAGAGCTGTTGGGTATGCTAGCAGTGATATGGGTCTTCCATACACAGTCTTTGGGTAAGCTAGACCCATATCACTGCTAAAGTACACAACCATTGGGTATGCTAGACTGAGACTGATATCCCTGCTAGCGTACACAACCGTTGGGAACGCTAGCAGTGTAATACATCTTGCACACCCAACCATTGGCTACAGTAGCAGTGAAATGGATCTTACGTACACAACCATTGGGTACACTAGACTGAGACTGATATCCCTGCTAGCGTACACAACCGTTGGGAACGCTAGCAGTGTAATACATCTTGCGTACCCAACCATTGGCTACACTAGCAGTGAAACTGATCTAGTGTACACAGCCATTGGGAACATAGGGTTCAGTGCCTTGGGTGCAGGGTAGTTGGGTATGCCAGTAGTGTATATACACAGCCGTTGGGCACACTAGCACTGATATAAATCTTGGGTACACAACCGTTGGATACACTAGACTAATATCTCTGTTAGCGTACCCAACCATTGGGTATGCAGTGATATAAATCTTGTGTACCCAACCGTTGGGTACGCTAGCAGTCAAATAGATCTTGCGTACACAACCGTTGGGTATGCTAGCAGTGAAACTGATCTAGCGTGCACAGCCGTTCTGTAAATATCCTCTACCTTTAATAAACTAGTTGGACACTGCCACCCTTCAGTATGGAGGCTAATCACTCACGTTAAAGAGGATGAAAGTATGATGTGCACAATGATTCTACAGGAAAACAGGCGAGCCCCCCACAAAGAGAATAAGAAAGGCCACAAAAGATTTACAGAAGAAACATCTGCCAAGCTAGGAAAAATGGAGACAAGTCTGTTGAAGATTTTTTGCAGGGAATTGGCCATTGTATAAGACTTTTCAATTGTTGATAATGTAAAAAATGTAATATGATTATGCTTTTCTTCACATGTACAAAGTGCTGATTTAACATTTGTGTATTTTGTGTTTCATTTTTAATCAAATGTTTAAATGTTTGTTTGTAGAGTATGCAAAATGTTTCTTTCGTATATTTCTTGCTTTAATCAAATCATTGGAATAAATTACTGTTTTAGTTCTACTTCATCATTAATCTGGATATGTACAGAAACAAAAAAGAAACACCAGGCTTTTTTCCATGTTTTCCAGAAAACACCAGGTTTTCTTTCCACCAGGCTTTCTTTCCACCATCATTTTTTCCACCACGCTTTTTTTTCTGTGCACCTCTATTTCAATATCCAGTTGTATTTGTTTGATGATCAAATGGCTCAGGGTGGCATTTCAATCCGACACCAGTGCCTGAATGACCCAGAACATATGTATTCTTCTGTACCCAGGAGTACAAAAGGATGGGACTATACAGACGGGGTGGTTTAAACCTGTGACAGAACGGAATTCTGTAAAGGGAAGTAGAAATATTTCATGCCACAGAAACGGATACAGTATATGCAGCCTGTATTCTCCACATGACACAAAGAATGAATTTTTACCTTTTCATTTAACAGACTGAAAGGACAGGAATATGTAGCTCTGAATATTTAATAAAGTGCTTTATATGATGAATTTTCCAGATGTAAAAATTTTAAAAGTACAAAATAGCTTTGTGAGAAACTCATTTTAATTTACTACTTGCTAAGACTGGAAATTTCCTAATTTAAAAAAAATATATATATATAAAGAGCTGTAATTGTAACAATTTATTTGTATATTCAGCTATTGAATAACAGTCCCTATGACTACTAGATATCTTTATGACATGTTGACACAATATGAGCTGAGACAAAGCCTCAGTGTTTTACTGCAACCCCCTGGGTGGTGTAACAACTGATTAATTCTTGCTGTGTGAAAATTATAAACTTAATGGCCTATCCTTTGAATGATTTACACTGCACTGGATGTGGTAAAAGTCAGATAACAGAGAAAGATGAGGGTTGGGGGTGGGGAGCCTTGCATTGTAAATGATTAAAGACATCAGTACATAAGGGGATTGGGATATTTAGGTCATAGCAATAAAACACAGTTTTGTACATGCAAAGTTACTTTTTTATAATAAGTCAACAGTTAATAATAAAATTGTATAAAGTCTTCTTACAAATGGAGTTGTGCTCAATTAATAAAGACAAAAAGGATTATATAAAATTATTTTAGATTTATGCATATATTTTATGTCGTAGCATCTCATCAATCTTCTTTGAACATGAAAAATAATGTCAATTTTCATACTTATTTCTGCATAATCAGTAGGCGTATTCCACAGCCGTGATCTGTAGAATCCAGATTCGACGGATCAACAGATCAGGTCAAAAGAACGTGATCTGACTGATCCAGATCATGATCTGAGTGATCTCATGAAAAGGTGGATTCGAGAGATCAGATCTGTGAGATATCCCACAATTCTTTGTAAAGATGGCAGAAAACACCAGGCTTGTAATTTTCATTTATAATTTTAATTGTTAATATTTCTATAACTGGGGCAGGATTTGGTTATTCTATTATCAATTGATGTGTATATGAAAAAGATGCAAAAAGATATATATATATCCAAAGATGCAAAGCATGACATTTCAGTGGCCATCTTGGATCATCATTTCTGCAATTTTTGCATTTCACAGATCCTACTGATCTGAAGGATCTCGCTCTTGATCTGGATCACAAAGATCACACAGATCTCAAGTTGTGGAATACGCCTAGTATAAAAATTCTCCTGATGGCTTTTAACAGTTGTATCAGTCATCTGAAAGTATGTTTTTCAACTTGTACGACAACCTCAACCCTGCAGCAACAATGTATTCTTCAACTGTAACAAAACCTAAAGCTTCCCACGCATACTTAAGTGCTCAAGAAGTATCTCTTGGTACCTAAAAGACTTTGTTTGATTTATTTCAATCTTTGTATGACTACCATAACCATTTTCCTTAAAGAGTAAATGGCAAGGGCGGATCCAGCTTTTAAGTAAGGTGGGGGTTCACATCAGACATACCATAACTAGGGGGGTCGGGGGGCATGCTCCCCCAGGGAAAAAATTAATTTTTGGTAAAAATATAGTGCATTTCCTGTAAATTTAACATCACTCTCAAGAAATATTTTTGTACTTTGGGTTGAACCCCTTTACATTATTTTTCGAGGGGGGGTTCAAACCCCCAATCCGCTAGTGAATGGCTATAAGTGTCGATAACAATAAGTGTCCCTGAAAGCTCCTATTGGGTAATTTTGTGACTTTCATTTCCAATCCAATAATGGACGGAACAGCTGTGTAAAAAAGTGTATAACCCTGTCTGTTGAGGACAATTGTCATACACAGGTAAACATGCTTTGAATCAACTGCCACCAGTAGTGCCACTGCAATGTAACAAAACCTCTGATTGGTTAGAATCCCTTCTGATGTATCCATGGAGGGTCTCTTGTCATTATTGGGAAGTGGGGGAATCAATGAAAATACCAGGTATTAGCAGCAAAAGAAAATAAAAGCTACAGAAAGAACGCATGCATTAGGATGAAAGCAATCAGTGATATCAGATCAAAGAAACAGCGCAGGGATGACTTAAAGTCATTCAGTGTCATGGTACAACATAAAAGTCCACAGGGAAAATAATCAGCTTTTGTAAGGTTACTGCAGAAAAATGTTCTTCATAAAACCTGGTTTTCTTACCTTTACACAAATAAAGAAATAGATTACTATTTTATTGGAGGAAAAAAAATCAGGTATGCCGATACATTTATGATGGTAATAGCGAATTAGTGATCCTTGTAATGGAGCTTGTCTTGCCTCGTCTTATTTTTGGATGCATTATAGGTTTTGTATTTCTGCTAAACAGAATTAAGTCAGAGAAGATTTACTGTATAATTTTCTACAGGATTGGAACCCTGGTATGGTGACTCAGACTTAAAGTCGCTCAATATTCTTACTGTAAATCAAATGCCTTATTTAAACTGTACACAGTCTTTTCACTGGCCCATGCACATTAACTGATTTAGTATACATATTGATACATTCCCAACAAATGGATGGGTTATGTGTCATTTGTTGCATGAGTAATTTGCCACAGAGAGCTCTACCATTTTTTTCCTGAGGGGATGACTCTTCCCTGTACAGGTGTGGCATGATTCACAGCAGTAGCTGGCAGAACTGAAAACATGAAATATGGACATTTAATGGACAGATAAAATGTTTCTGCCCTTGGAATTGTACAGGGAGAAACTACAACAGTACTGTTAGAATTAGCTACAACTGTTTGCCCGAAACCTCGTTCCAGAATCTCACTAAGACCTGTTTATAGGACACCCATTATTGAAGTGGGAGTACTCTGACCTAAAATAACCACAAAGCTGAGTGGTTAACACGTTCCAAATTTAATCTCTGTGGTCTTCACTTTGACTGGGGTCTTGGGGCAACCTGATTTACTTTTTAAATTCCTAGCCCATGGTGTCCTATTACCTCTCAATACATTTCAAAGCTCAATGTTCAATGGTAAAGGAGTCATGCAGCAAAATCTCAACAACTGACCCATTTAGGGTCATAAAAGTGACCTTGAAACCCACTCAGTTGACAAAATCCCTTTGCAGAACTTTCATTGACTCCCAGAGAATTATTATATGCAATCCTATTCCATTCCAGGAATTACTTTGTGATATGAACTGCAAAATATATGAAAATGACCTTTACGACAACAATTAACCTTGAAGTGGGTCGGAGGGAGGAGGGCAAATCTGATACACTTTTTGAATTCGTAGGTTATTGTTTCCATCAGTTATAGTTTTTCATCTCAAGGTACACCATCAATGGCATCACACCTTTTGCAAACTTTCATCTTTCCTGGCTAAGACTTGAAGAAGTGATTGCATGGTGGAGATGGGATGGACACTTATGTAAGTAGTCTTGGGGAATCATGAGGTAATAAATTGAACTTGAAGTTAAAGTGGCCGTTTTATGTCCTTTTCAAAAGTTAATACTATATTTGGACAAAGCCTCAGTGAAAATAGATTTGAAACCAATGACCAGAGAGATGAGAGGGAAGTTACAAGAAAACAAAATTGTAAACCACTCAGCCAGTGGAAGATCTGTATCCAAAGGTGAATGCATGACCACACGGTGCTGCAAACTGAACAAATTACACTCAGGTAAACCACTCAGCTAGTGGAAATCTGTATGCAAAGGTGAATGCATGATCACACGATTTTGCAAATGGAACAAATAACACTCAGGTAAACCACTCAGCTAGTGGAAATCTGTATGCAAAGGTGAATGCATGATCACACGGTTTTGCAAATGGAACAAATAACACTCAAACAGGAGTCTGCAATAAGCTACAGCATATAAAGTGCAATAAAGGTCCTATTTAAAGTATAAGCAGCAGTCACGAATAAGCTACAGCATATAAAGTGCAATAAAGGTGTTATTCAAAGTATAAGCTGCAGTCAGGAATAAGCTAGGTCATTTTAATAAAGGTAACATACAACAAAACAACTTTACAGTAAAAATGTTAGTTTTACTTTCCAAATAATAAATATCAAGTTGCCAAATGTTGTTTCCAACCGAAAACTAGCAATAGGACGCATTGGCATGCGTAATGTCCACCCAAAGGGAAGCACGAGTTTTGCTCTAAAACTTGGACAAAATTGGCAAGAATAGATTGCTGATATGCCCTGTGGATGGAAATCGACGAAATTGCTCTATCTCACACAGTTAAGGAGATAAAAGAAACTTTGTGTTTTTGGATTTTTGGCAAAAATTTGAAAATTCAAAATGGGGGGGGGGGGGGAGGAAATTTTTTGAAAATTGCAAAGAGTAGTTTGCTGAGATACCATATGGGTGGAAAATTTTGACGAAATCGCTCTATCTTGCATGGTTAAGGAGATAGAAGCAAATTTGTGTTTTTCCATCTTTGGCAACAATTCGAAACTTCAAAATGGCCACCATTTTTGGGGAGAGGAAAATTTTTTGAAAATTGCCTATAGTACATTTCTTAGATACTCTGTGGGTCAAAACTTTCGACGATATCGCTCTATCTCGCATGGTTTAGGAGATAATACATGTACATATTTATGTTTTTATGTTTGTTGCTATGTAGCTATTACTCAGGAGGTTAAAGCTATTATCATCAACAACAATACCAAGCAAGCAATTGACGCTATAAACCTTCATACCAAATTTTAAAAAGATGTGTTAAATATGTTTCCTTTAAAGAATGAAAAACAGAAATGCAATTCAGAGTAGGCTCAAAGTAGCAAAGCAGCTATTACTCAGATAGCTACAAAGCTATATCAACCAAAAGCTATCCTGGCCAAACTACTGACCCAATTATCCTTCATATAAATTTTTGTGAAGCTAGAAAACATTGTTTTATTATAATGTCCAAAAAAAGTCAACTTAAAATAGCATAATAGCTATATAGCACAGTAGCTATTACTCAGTTAGCTATAAAGGTATTATCACCAAAAGCAATCCCACACAAGCTACTGATCCAATAATCCTCCATCCCAAATTTTGTGAACATAGGTGAAATACTTTCCTTCAAAATGCTTAAAATAAAAAAGCTACTCAAAGTAGGTAAGTAGTTATTACTCAGTCAGTTATACAGCTATTATCACTAAAGCAATCCCAAGCAAGCTATTGACCTAACTAATGCTCATACCAAATTTGGTATAGATATGTCAAATTTTTTCCTTAAAATGCCTGGAAACAAAAGAAGTATACAAAAGTAGCTAAGTAGCTATTACTCAGTTATCTATAGAGCTATCTTCACCAAAAGCAATCCCATGCAAGCTATTAACCCAATAAACACCCATACCAAATTTGGTAAAGACAGGATAAATACTGTTCCTGAACATAGGTGAAATACTTTTCCTTTAAAATGCTTAAAATAAAAAGCTACTAAAAGTAGATAAGTAGCTATTACTGAGTGAGTTTTATAGCTATTAAAAGCAATCCCAAGCAAGCTGTTGACCTAACTATTGCTCATACCAAATGTGATAAAGATATGTCAAATATTTTTCCTTAAAATGCCCGGAAACAAAAGAAGTACACAAAAGTAACTAAGTAGCTATTACTCAGTTAGCTATAGAGCTATCTTCACCAAAAGCAATAAACCCAATAAACACCCATACCAAATTTGGTAAACATAGGATAAATACTTTTCCTTGAAATGACCGGAAACCAAGCATGACGGACTGTGGACGCCGGACGCCGGAAAAAGCAAAAATAATATGTCCACCCCCCAGTGGGGTGGACATAATTATCCAGGTATGAGAATTTCTGACTTTACATAGTTCAACTGTATTTGTGTTTAATTGAAAGACCGGTGCTTAAAAAGTTCCATTTATTTCCATTATGCAAGAAAACAGTAACAAAACCACAGCTACCAGTGTGTGTCCTGTGTATAATTTTATGAACAACAATATACAAAGAAACATTTTTTCAACATTATGTGAAACACAACACTATGTTAAACAAAATAAAACACACACTTTGCTTATTTAATGCCTAAGAATAAAACCTAAGTATACTTCTGTTCCATTTACCATTCATTCTGCAATCATTAACTGGTTGAATTATTTCATACTTGGTTGAAATAGATTGCATGACCCATGTAAATAATTATTCATCACAATGTTGGTGCTGTTTAATTAATCTTAGGCAAATGTAAACATTTGGGGTTTTAATTCTCTTTCAATAACTTGAGGTCATATCAGAACTAATTGTTATATTTTAAATAGACACCTGCTTCAAATTAACACTGCAATGCACTGGAGATTCATGCAAAAAAAGGAAAAAAAACCAACAGTTAACTTGAGCCTGCACTCAGCACTTTAGTGAACCAGTTGCTTTTTCCTGTGTATTGGTTTGAAGTTGGGCAATATCAGAATCAGGAAATGCTACTATATACTGGTAAGCTTACAACATTCATCATGTCTCTGAAACCACAAATTTTGATTGTCAAGTGACTGATTTGCATGTACTTGTTTTGAAATAAGTACTGAACTATTTCATGAAAATTAATCTTTACAAAGATTTACAAATACACTTTGCACTAGACTAATAGTACTTACACAAAGTCAAAGATAGAAGAACAGATATTTGCAATCTATTTACAAGTTACCCAGACATATAGTACTTCTGCACACACAAAATACATGTTTATGACATTTATAATATTTATATATAATAAAATATATATTTGAACTCTGGCCTGCAAAGTTATGGCTGCTGAACACTATAAAGTTAAGACATTACATTTCCTCCAGCTCTATAAGGTCCTCATATAAGTATAAACCTGTGTTTTCTCATTGTGATATTTATTTATTTGGGGTTGTACATTGCTTTCAACACATTGTATAGGTCATATCACAACGAGTAGTTTTATGGGTAGATGAACCCAGTACATACAGGTGGTCAAGGTTCTGTACTGTAAACTGCCAACCAACAGCAAGCAACTACCAGCTTTCCCACTTGAGGTCAGGCCAGGAACCGAACTCAGAGGTGGGAGGCGAGAGTGTTACCACTCTGCCACCTTGGCCCCTCTCATGGTGTTTTTGGGTGTGTTCATTTGACTTTGTATTCAGGATGACTACCAAAGTAATGAACACATTTTTCTGAATTTTTACGTGGGTAGGGTCTGACCAAAGAAAAGAATGATTACATTATGAAAAATATCTGAATCATATTCTGGATACCAAAAAAATCCCAAATTTTTAGAAAAGAGGCCTAGTGGAATGAGTGCACTCTACAAGTACTTTCTAAATGGAAAGCAGTGCAGAATAGTTTGTCAAGATTCCACACTGAAACCCACCAGGTTACTGCACGTGTTACTTGCCGTTTCAAAACCTTTGGCCCTTTCGAAACAGCCACAGCCGTTTTGCAAGGTTTAGAAATGGTTTGGCCATTTCGAAACGCCCAACTATTCCTCTTGGCCTTTTTGATACCTCACCAGTTTGATATTAGTGGACAGGTTTGTTCTGTTGCTTTTAAGTGTAAAAGTTGTAATACAATAAAAACTTATATATTTATTAGAACTGCATTTGGCTTATTGTGAGACATATATTGAACAGAACAAACAAAAACATTTATTAGTGATACAAAAACTTTTTTTGTAAAAAGCATAGTTATTAATATATATCAATATTAAGAAGAAAAAAGAAGGAGGCGTAAAATGAAATAATATTTTATCACTAATCCCTTTTATGCACCCTACCCAATGCAACTGAAACAAATCAACATCAAGAGATATCTTCTAAAGTAATAATAATAGCAAATCATTACAATTGTATGTCAGTATTAACTGAGTAAGATTAAGTAAAGAAGGTGCCAAAAAGCAAATGTATTCTAGCTCATCTACTATAATTCTTTGAAAAGTCAAACAATAAATCTCTCCTTGATTGAGCTTCCTGTTATGTGAATTTGTTTAACCTTTCATGTTTACCTTTTACACATCCCACTAATATTTAAGTGAAACAAATCAACATTAAAAGAGAGCTATGGCAATAGGAATAAATCCAATCAACAAAACAGAGTTAATATTTATCATGGCTTCTTTATGGGTTATTAATTAATCTGGCAAATCAAATAAACAGGTTTAAATATACAACACCTTCATGCAGATAGATTGATGAGATAGATAATTTCTATGATACAGACTTTGTGTTATACAACAAAATAGAATTTGTTTAAAGAAATCTTTTCAAGTAAAAGATCACAGGTTAACTGTAGCTACCCCAATACCTGAGTACCTACTCCACAAGTTATGATTATAGAAAGCCCCTGCTCAGGAAATTATTTTTATAATCAAAGGACAGATTTGAAGTTCAAACAAAAACACATGCTGTAGAAAAAATTTAGAAATCAGGTGAGGTTTCCAAATAGCCAGGTTTTTGATTTGGCCATTTTGAAACCAGGTTTTGAACTGGCTAGGCCGTTTCAAAACCAAGGAAGATTTCAAAAACGGCCAAGTAAATAATTTGGCCGTTTCGAAACGGCCATTAAAAAGGTCAGGGTTTCAAAACGGCCGGCAACACAAGTATTTACTTCCTCACTAGGCTAGGAATCAAACTCAACCTCTGAAATGGGAGGCAAATAGAAAACCCTTCAAACTCAAATTAGAGAGAGGCTGAAAATTCGCATTAGCCATAAATGATTGGGCATTAACAGTAACAGATGACTGCCAAGACTTGTATAGAAAAAAGAAATCAAATTTTATCTAATGTGAAAAAAATACTTCATGTCAATTTAAGTAGATATTATGATATATAGAATAGAAATTATAACACAGATTAAATATTTAACTTTGTCTTGGTTGTGCGCAAAAAGCATTGTGCACTGTTGTATTTCTTTGTATTAACCGTTTATCAAGAAATAACTAATTTCATTCATTATTTACAAATGACTAAGTGGAACCATGTTAGATTGAATCTCAAAAGAGCAGGACAATATACTATAGAGGGCTTTGTGCTTCCAGCCCCTTTGATCCATCGAAAATTTGGTAATTTAGATTTACGCTTTCAAATGCTACATGCCTAATCTGACATGACATCAACAATAATAACCTTTACTCATTAAATAACACATTCTTTAGCAATTTATTATGGCATGTTTGTTTCTAAACAGGTAAATTGGAACAGCAGAAAATAGTCTGTTTATAGCTTTTTAACCAATCAGAATCAAGGACACAACGGTGTCAAATTAGAATCACAATTGACTATTAATATGAGATAACAGCTTAAATTTCAATGGAAAGTCCCTCTGAGGAATTTCTACTTTGCATTTCTACTTGTTCAACTGCATGTATCTCACCCTGGTTATGTTCTTACACAAGTGAGAAAATAAATAAAACAATTTCATACAAATACTTGCTGCAATTTTAAAAGCCTTCAATAAGAAGCCTGTCGATATAATGCAGTCTGTAGATATAACCACAGCAAAGCAAAATGTTGTGCTTGAATTAAACTCTATGTGTAAAATAAATGAGTACATATTATTGTCACTGCATGTCACAGAACAATAAAGCAAAGATTAAATCTTTAAAGCTAAAAAAAAGGTAGAAATATTCTTTTTTAACAGATATTTAAAATGAAACAAAATGACTACATATATTACAACAGAACATATTAAAGAGTGACTGCAATATAATGTAGTAAAGCTAAACAATTACCTGGTCCCATATTGTTTGTACATTGTATGTCATTATTACACAAATACAGTAAGGAATATAAAACATGCCACAATTCTTAATACAGCCACTAGTTATAGATAATGTTGCTTCACAGATATGCAAGTTTCTTGTGCCAAAAATGTAGAAATTGCAAAAATGACTTAAAGTCCCTCAGGCTGAAAACTTGGTATGTATTTAATTCCAATAAAAGGAACTTTATTTAACAGAGTTCTAATAAGACAGTGCTGTAACATCACAGTCACTTTAGTTACAATTGCTTTCCAATGAAAATATTTTACTTCACTTATCCAGGGAAAATCACTTGTTGGGTTACCTTGATACATGATCCAGTATAGATTATATAAAGACAGTCACACAAATCATACAGTCATGTGTTATTAAATTTAGGAATCTTTGGCTGACTTAATGGTATGGTCATAATCTTCCCTTATAGTCATGGTTATATATATATGATTTCTGCTTGCAGACCCCGTCCTTATGGCTACAAAAATAGACCCTCATATCTAGGCATTACATGTTGAAAAATGAGACAATCCATATATACATCTGCCCACCCCGCCAACTCACCCCACACACTCACCCCCCACTCACTCCACCCACTCAACCGAGACTAAACCCACCCACTCACCCCACCCACTCAACTGACACTAAACCCATCCACTCACCACCCACTCACCCCACCCACTCAACCGACACTAAACCCACCCACTCACCACCCACTCACCCCACCCACTCAACCGACACTAAACCCACCCACTCACCCCACCCACTCAACCGACACTAAACCCACCCACTCACCACCCACTCACCCCACCCACTCAACCGACACTAAACCCACCCACTCACCACCCACTCACCCCACCCACTCAACCGACACTAAACCCACCCACTCACCACCCACTCACCCCACCCACTCAACTGACACTAAACCCACCCACTCACCCTCCAGTGTGTACAGTTTAGTACGAATTGTGTGAAGTTTTTCAAACATTTCAAAAAGCAGTCCAAAACAGAAGACATGTTCCATGTTGTGTTGAATGCCAAAGACAAAGTCCTACCCAAATGTGAAACCCCATGAAGGTAGTCTGCTAGTATACAAAGTGAACTACAACCTAAGTACTGGAATCCTTTTGGTTGTAGCTTGTGACTCTATCATAGAAAGGTGTGACCTAGGTATTAGTCAATAACAGAGTCTTCTATGATTAAGTATGACTGTAAATTTAACTAAAAACTGAACTTTATAATATTATGCAATTTGCTGAATGTGTCATTTAAGTGTAATGACATGTTGAGCAAATTGCATTGCAGTTAATGATTAAAACAAATAAATTTGATTTCTTTCAGTGGATATATTTCGCTGACATATGTCAAAGGATGAGAAAGTAACACTGAAATGTTGAAGTCACAGTTGAAATCTGTTAGGAATATGCAGTTCTCAATCCTAGAATGGTGTTCTCCCAAGTACAACACTCCCAAACAGGTTCACAGGAGAAGGCGTGAACAGTGGTGGATGTGGAATATTGGAGCAATCCATCCTATAGGCATTAACCAATTTATCTAATTGTGTGTGCATTTTGGCCTCATTTCACACTTGTGAGCCACCCTTGTTCTGGTTATGTCAAAGGATGAGTTATATTGTGGTTTAAATTTGATAAATTACTGTGTCGTGAATTTCAGAGAAAGGGCATAATTGAAATTCCTTACTGTATTTTACTCTTCATATAGCAGTTTTCAAAACAAGGATAAAACTGTACAATTATTAATCTATCTAAACTTCAAGCACACTTTATTTTTACAATAAACCATTTATAACTATCTACAATTTCACCTGTTCATTTAATTAGTTCGGCCAGGATTAATTCATTTTTCTATTTTACTTACTCAAGAAACAGTTTTACTATTTCACTTACAAAGTATTATCACTATAAGATAAGTCATATAACAGTTTCAAAACAAATTGTTTAGCAGAGTGTACAGCTGTGAGTCACAAATTATATATCTCCCAGCCACACCTTAATCATTAGGGTATACAAGATTTGAAGTTGGCTCTGTCTTTAAGAAAATTGTCTTAATGTGTCAAATTAGTTGGCTGACTTGTTGGCACTATTTACATCTAGGCTGCGACGCGTATAAAATTTTACAAACTGCAACACAACCATCTAACCATGATCCCAACAGCTTTCCCGTCGATGTTTTAATACCAAAGAACACAATCACATGTGTATACATATATTTTGGCCTTACTTTGCTGAGGCTGATGAATAATCACTGATTTTAACTTGCTGACTTTTACTGGTAACCACTTTGTAACAAAAATACAGTTTCATGCTATTTCATAGTCCCTATCATACTACACCCATGTAGAGGGCGTAATACCCAATACATCTGTAGTCTGGTCGCATGTAGCCTTGTAAATAGTATTCATTATAATGCACTCTGTCAGAGTTCTAACAAATGATGCAACTTTTGTTGCAAACCAGACCATTTTACAAAGTCCTTATCATAATGTCCTCACTTAAATGGGTATTGACTGATGCAGTTAAATTTATTCACCAACAGAAGCTCTGTTAACAAATGCAGGGAGACTTGTATGAGTGCACAATAGAACTTATAATTTCAAGTTAAGTAAATTATTTAAACAAACCATACACCGTTTCTCACTCTAGCTGACACTGCATGCACTAAATCCAAGCGTAATTCTGGAATGTTATGAAGTTCACTGGATCTTTACGAAGTAAGAAAACTTTGTTTCTTACTGTGTCAAATATACTTATGTGTTTGCTAATTTAGCATACAACTCATATCTGCAGTCAAAACTAACAAATAATATGGGAAACTTGACAGATATCTGAGAATACAAAATAAGCAAAAGGGACCAAAATATGGAAAAATCATTTCACAAATGACATGATTAGGAGATAAAGCTTGTGTTTAATTTACAGGAGGGTTATCAATATAATAAGTATTCCAATGTTAAGAAACTATAAGGAATGATGAACTCATATTCAGATCACTGTTATCCTGATATTGGGGGAAGTGATGACATTTTGTTCAGATTATAAATGTTTAATAAAATAGAAGATATATTTTTGAGTCAAATGACAGGAAATATGAAATTAGAGTAAGAAATCTAAAATTCGCCAGGAATCTAAAATTCGCCACCTCTAAAACCTTAGTTAATTTTATGAAGAAAATTATGTTTTTGTCCAAAAATTGGTATTTTTCAGATCACAAAGCCTTAATTTACTATACAGTCAACAAATCTCACCACAATTTATTTATTTTATTAGTATTTTCACATGTGGCGAATTTCAGATATGTGGCGAATTTTAGATTTCTTACTCTAAGGGCGGAGAATTGCATTGACAAATTCAGATATTTGTAAAATAGATATATTAAAACAATACAGCTTCTACTGAACATGCATTTGGATAACGAAGGATAAAATAATGGAGATTTTACAACGAATATTTTTACTGGAGTGGAGGAACAACTTCACTGTGAGAGATACCTCAAAAACTAAACTTCCAGAGTCTGGAATCTGAAACTTACAAATCATGGTCTGAAGTTGAACTATTCTGTACAAATACAATCACAGAAGCCATTTCATTAATTCATACTACAGTTTTTCAGACAATTGTTCCAGACAGTTCTCTGTTCTGTTCACATGCTTTGTCACATGACTCCGCCACTGACTGGTCGCTGGCACTCTTTGTGTTTGTCAGATTGTCCTTGACTTTCTTTCCCAGTGCTCGACTCAGTGAGCCCTGAAACAGAGAGTAGAATATGATTAGTTAGTTTTGGTGATTATATGAAAAATAATCACAAATGAATAGGCATCATAGGCAATATAAAATACTTTATTTTATTGTAGAGAAATTTATGAGTATTTTTATTGTTTCCTCCTAATTAAGAGTTAAACTGCACACTTTCACAAATTTTCAGCAATAAAAAATGGCAGTAAAATTGTAACGGTGAATTACGTGGCAATTCTATCTAAAAGGCTGAAGATCTATGCATAATAACCAATAGAATTCAGAAATTAACTAACCACAGATACCAAATCCAAACCTACTGACTGGTGTAGATACTTTATACTCTTGCTGAAGTTAAACCTTGTGAGTTGTATACATATTTTAGTCTCACTGTGAAGTTAAGCCTTCTCACTGGGGTATATAGTCATCTTTTACTCACTCTGAAGCTAAGCCTCCTGACAGGGGTCTCCTCTGGACTAGACTGGCCTGGTTTTATAAAGGATCTGGTGAAAGCTTTGCCTGATTCCCGACCCAGAGAGGTGGCAGCCTTCTTCTTGGAATTGCTATGAGCATCTAATGCAGCTCTGAAATTTTAATAAACATTACCTACAAATGCTTTTACAATTAAATTGTAAATTTTTCCTTTTTATGTATATGCTACAGTAAATATGCAAAATCAGTAATATATATATATATATATTTTTTTTTTAAAAAAACTAGACATTTATAATTTATTTATTATTTCTGAGCTTTC
Organism: Sabellastarte sp. h YS-2021; assembly: GCA_964017235.1. Taxonomy (NCBI): domain Eukaryota; kingdom Metazoa; phylum Annelida; class Polychaeta; order Sabellida; family Sabellidae; genus Sabellastarte; species Sabellastarte sp. h YS-2021. The sequence goes on along the minus strand of OZ024929.1, from coordinate 25,411,005 downwards.
TTTCACCAGGTACAATTTAATTAATCCATCATTTAAGTGGAAAGTTCTACATTTCTGACTTTGGTCCCGACTCTTATCTACTTTGAAGTAGTGACTAAAATTTTGTTGATCATATATGGAATCAAATTCGCAAAGATTGGCAGAAGTCGGAAGAATATCAAACATGTTTGATAATTTTCAAAATACTAGTTTCACAATCCCCAAAGACAGGATCTTAAACCCAACTTATCTTAATGTTACTAATTCAAACTGCAGAGGCCAGGATGCATGCCATATAGATTCTATCACCAATATGCCTAATCATTTTGCTGTTATGACCAATCGTATTAAAATTGAATGGGTCGGTGACTCAATAGTTCCAGCTCTGACCAAACTGAAGAAATGAAGTGGCTACATTGCTGACAGATTTGGATATGACCCTGTCATGTGTTATGAGTAATCCATTTGATTGTATTGAAATTGTACAGGTCGGGGTCTACTGTCCTGGGGATTCCAAGTTCAGTCAGCATTGGTTCCCAGACAAATGGGATAGTTCCTAGTGCAATCTCAAGGGTGAGGTCACATTTTCCTACCTTTTTTTTTTTTTCCGTTCGATAATTTTTATTTGCCCTTTTTTTAACATCGTGCAAGTACACCCGGAGGGGCGAGGGCAGCCAACCCCCCATCGGGCGCATGTACAAGTGCAGGCACATATGGAATATGGATATATGTACATAACAATGTGGTTATACATAACATTGTGTTAATTATATATGACTACTAGGATTATTTGTATAACAGGGCTGAAAGTTATTAGTCTATTGTCTGTCAATTGTCTCTGCATCGTTTGGTACACATGGAATCTGGATCAGAAGTTTTACTTTGTGCCATTCTCTTTCAAATTGAACTGCAGTGGAGTGTAAAATGCCAGCAAGTTTTTGGTCCCTATATACAAATTCCACTTTTTTTAGTAAACCTAATAAATTAGGATTTTTGCAAGCCTTTGAGCATTGAAAAATATATTTTTTTGTAATTAGGTATAAGATATTGTAAAAGGTGTAATTTGGATCAGTTTTAAACTGACCTAAAATTATATTAATAGGATTTAAGTTCAATCCCATGCCTAGTTTTTGGTGAACATAACTTCTTAGATCATTCCAAAAAGAAATAATTGGAGCACATTCACAAAATAGATGCTCTATTGTTTCTTCAGGCGCGTTGCAATATCCACAAGTTGGGTTATCAAGTATTTTTGTTTTAAATTGATATTGTCTTGTGCCCAATATCATGTTTATTACTCTATATTGGAACCACTTTATATTATTATCATCTATTGACTGGAAGCAAATTTGTTAGGCACTTTTCCAATCCTCTAGACTGATATATTTTTTAAAGCTTTGTCCCATTTTAACTTTATTTGGCCATAATCTTCCCAAGAACTACTACCTTTAAGCTGGGAGCAGTAGAAGTTCTTTGTGCATTTTTTTTTGTATGTAAACATTCTAGCTGTTTTGGAATGATTGGCCGTGGGCAATATGTATCTTTTACGTCTGTGGGTAGTTTTTCAACTTTCAGTTTTACCCTATGGTATTCTAGAAAATTAATCCTTATCTTATATTTTTTCTCTAGAGTGATTTTTGGAAGAATTCCTTTACTGTCCATGATGTCTGCTGCGCAGAAAATTCCAGCCTTGTACCAATTTGGGAGGAAGAAAGATTCGGTGCTGATTTTGAAATTGCACCAGAATGAATCTGTAATAAAATCTTGAAAAGTTTTTAATGGGATATTTCATTAATTTTACTCCAAGATAATAAAATGTCTTTCCAGAATGGGTTTGTTACTTTGTTGTTTAATGTTTTATGCCATGAAGGGCCCAGTAATACTAACTTATCGCGAGGAAGAACTCTGTAATCCAATATTTTCACCCATTGTGCACCATCATTATTCCAAAGTCTTTTAACCCATGTAGATTTTAATGCATAGATAAACTTGTCAGTGTCTATCATATTAAGGCCTCCCTTTTGGAAAGATTTGGTCATTCGATTCCTATTTATCTTATCTGGTTTGTCATCCCATATAAAGCTGTAAAATAGATTATTAATGGTTTTAATTTTATCTGGGGTTGGTGTTGGGAGAGAAGTGAAGAGGTGATTAAATTTTGGTAAAGCTAATGTTTCAATGACAGTGATCTTCCCAAGAGGAGTCAAAAATCTTTTTTCCATTTATTAAGGAGCTCTTTGACTGATTCTATTGAATGCTTATAATTCATATCTTCCATACAGTTTAAATCTACCGAGAAATTAATCCCCAAAAGATTGAAATCTGTATTGCCCCAAACCAGATTCTTCCCAGTATCAATTTTTTCTTTGGCATGTTTCTTCTTTCCAATCCAGACTATTTGTGTTTTATCAGTATTTACTTTTAGTCCTGATACAGTTCCATAAATTTCCAGAGTGTTAAGTGCTGCGTGGAGTAAGACAGCCTGACCGTCCAAGATCAAAGTGGTGTCGTCGGCATATTGATATCTTTATTTCAGTATTATTAAAATTTATGCCTCTTATTTTTTTATTTTGAATAATCATATAGCATAAGATTTGAGCACAGAGAATGAAAAGATACGGCACAATCGGGTCTCCTTGTCGGCATCCACGTTCTATATTAATAGACGCTGAGAGGAACCCTGACTGGATTACATATGCTTTTAACATTTGTATTGAAAGTACGAATCCATCTTATGAAGCTCTCTTGAAAATTAAACAGTTTTAAAGTTCTATACAACAAGCTCCAAGATACTGAATCGAAGGCCTTTTCAAAATCGATCAGCATTAAAAGTCCTGGGATTTTGTTCTTTTCAGTTTCGTGAAGAATATCATAAACAAGACGTGCATTTTCCCCAATATATCTTCCTGTTAAGAAGCCCGTTTGGGTTTTTGATATTAAATAGTCTAAATGGGGTTTAAGTTTATTGGCAATACTGGCTGAATTTATTTTGTAAATTACTGATAAGAGTGAAATAGGCCTCCAGTTTTTTAATACATTTCTTGCTTTTGTGCCTTTGGGTATGCATGTTATTACTGCATATTTGAGGGTTTCAGACATTTCTCCCTTTTCATATCCTTCATTCAAGGCAAGCAGGACCACAAATTTTATTCTCCCCCAGAAAAGCTTAAAAAATTCCACCGGGAAGCCATCGATACCTGGTGATTTATCGTTTTTCATATTTTTTATGGCATATGAGATTTCTTCAGCAGTCAACTTTCCTTCGAGTTGTTTTGAAGTGTAATTTTCTGATATTTTTATCATCTATAATAGATGATATGGGAGTTTCATCAATATTACGGGATTTGAAGAGGTTACTATAGTAGGTTTGAATTTCTTTCAGGATTTCTTTCTGGTCTGTTGTGATTGAATCATTATCAGTTTTTAATTGCTTTATTGTTTTTTCAACATAATTTTTTCGTTCTAATGAATATAGATATTTTGATGGCTTTTCTCCATTCTTAAGCCAATTTGCTCTTGAACGTACTAATACTCCATTAAGTTTTTCATTACGGAGAAATTCCAATTTTTCTTTTTTTTTCTGTTAGTGCAGTCAAGTTGTCATTTTCCTGCGATTCTAGTTGTTCAATTTCACCAATTAATTTTTGTTCCTCATTAGTCTGTTCTTTTTTTAATCGTGTTGAATATTGTATTGTAGTCCCTCTCATTTCTAGAAGTAGAGTTTCGAGAAACAGTCGATCCCCAATCGTTAAATGGATATTTTCAAAACTAATTTGATCTATTTTCTCCATATTATATACTTTTGCTGCATATTTAACCGTTTCATCTTTTATTGTTTTATTTATTAAGTCTAAGTACTCTTTATCTTTTAAAAGCGAGCAATTAAACTTCCATATCCCCTTACCTCTTTTGAATTAGCTTAGTTTGAGGATTAGCTCAATTAATGAGTGATCGGATCTGTATCCGGCACTGATATTGCACTTTGTTATTAAATCTAGCAAAGTCCGGGAGCCAATAAAGTAATCTAATCTGGCTTGTTTTATAGGATTTTGTCTCCGCCAGGTATAGCGCTTTGTCTTTGGGTGGATGGCTCTGAAGAAATCTATTAAGTCACCGTTGTTTATGGTATTTATTAGAACTCGGCGTGACTGTGGGTTATTGGGATGTTTATAATTACAAGCGTCCATGTTTGTGTTTAAGGTGAGATTTAGATCACCGCAAATGAGGGTGTAGTCCACTGCTCCTTCTTGGATAAGCGTACAGAGCTCATGAAAGAAAGCTGGTGAGTGATTGGTGCGTACACATTAAATAGTCTAAATATCATATTATTTATGCTTATGTCTAACATTAAGAGGTTCCCATTTTGGTATTTATGGATTTTTTTGACCGAATATTCTATATTGGTATTTATTAAAATAGCCACTCCACGGGAATTTGTGCTATTTCCATTAATAATGCACTCTCCTTTCCATAGGTTCTTTCTATATTTTTCGTCCTCATTAGTCCAGTGAGTATCTTGTAGGCAAAGGAAGGACGGGTTTTTCCTACTTAGATAGTTAATAATATCTGCTTGCTTTTTTTGTCCCTTAGGCCTTGGCAATTTGCCGACAACACCAGAAGATCGCTATCCATCACTGGAACCAGATGGCGCACCCCATACAGCACCAGTAATTACAATTTTGACTGATAAATGTGCAGAGACTGCAAACAGACAATTTATTAATTGACAAAGAATTGGGAATTTTCCTCAGGGACCACCTTTTCTGGCACTTTTCAAGTTGGGACTTCTGTCCCAACAGTTGTTCAATATGGAACTAGGCCTTAAAACCTACCTGTTGTCAAAAAGGTAATACAGTTCTAAAATACTTTCTATTTTCAATTAATGCTTGCTAAGATTGTCAAAGAATTATTTTAAAATAGCGTTATTTTTTGTGCAGGTTATTATTATATTCTGTGATGTAAGTACTCTTTTAACAAATTTTCATGTCAAAAGTAACTATAATATATTAAAATGCTTCGACTAAAATACAAACTTGGAATCTGTATCTGTTAAAAGATGGATTGTTCATTTTACTTGTACCACAAATAATGACAAAATGTAAAAATTTTATTGTAATTTAACTTTTTGTAAGTTAAATACTTACCTTATCCTCACTAGTGCTTACCTGTTGGCGGGAGCAAACATGTACGACCAAACGAGAATATTTTTAAAATAAATATTCTTGTCGGTAGCAGTATGTATATGCATGACCGCGCATGCGCGTGCACCGGACGAACCCCGTTTAGCCTCACTTTTATTTTGGGAGTCAATATAATATATTGTAAACCCAAAAATCTTAAAAATGTGGGGTTGGCAGGGTGGGAATCCGAATCTAGTGAGGATAAGGTAAGTATTTAACTTACAAAAAGTTAAATTACAATAAAATTTTTACATTTTATTGTGTAAAATACCCTTACCTTATCCTCACTAGTGCTTGATTACAACCATACTGGTGGTGGGATTTTTAATATTTTTGCCACCAAAAGCAGGTATAACCAAATGAAAAGTCAAAGTACCCATCTCAAGAAACTTGAGAGTACCAGACTATATTATGCAGTAAAAGTAACTTAACAAAATAACATTTAGTAGTTATATATGTAAGCACTACCTGGCAACCTTTCCAAAGGTGCCTTGGCCCTGCATGTATCTTATATCCAATGTACTAATTTCAAACCCACTTGTGGTGATAAGTACAAAATTATGAAAGGCATACCTAGCAACATAACAACATAAACTATGTAGTTATATTCTGTTATAAAGTAAATTGGAATTGTCCAGCATATGCATTGAAAAATTCCCACACCTTGGAATTTTATCACACAAAATACCAATGTGTTCCCCAACCATGGACAGGCGCATTGGTAATAATAACAGGAGATTGTGCTCCTTTACATGGATAAGACCACCTATTAACCTACTCCTTTGGGCCTTTCCACTAGATCAGATGCTTCCCCAAAAACAGGAACATGATTGGGTATTTCCAATGAGCTTTCAGGTACCACTAAACAGTCTGATCTGGCCATTGGAACTGTACATATACATACAATTACTGTAATGTATCATACTATACACCCCTTATGAAGGAACCACACGATGATACTATAGTTCCAACGATTAATCTGATCTTCATCAGACTTCCAAGTCAGAAGTTAAAGTAAAAACTGAGGAATGTGACTTCCAGCCATATAAGGAAGGAGCAATTTGAGCCTTGGCCAAGGAAACATTCTAAATATTTGATCAGCTAGCAGAACTGTCTGCCTGCTGACATGGTAGCTCTTAGAATGCCTCCTGAAGAGTCCATACATATACACACATGTATAGTATAACACATACTTCCCCTATCTCAAATCTGAAATATATCCAGATAAAATCTTAGAGCTCTAAAAGGGGCAAAAGGTCATATCTTCAGTCAAAGAATGATCTCGACTAGCATAAAAGCAGGAATGAAAACCAGCTTGAACAATAATGTGACCCTCTGAGGTCATCTGTTATCTGCTAGGAGTACTGAGGAAGGAGAAACTGTGAACTCCTTCCAGTTCTGTGTTCAATGATTTGAAAGACCAAACACCCTCACCTCTCTATCTACCCGAGGCTAAGGTCATGGATTCAGATGATTCAAAAGAGACTTTGTCAAGACTAAGAATAATCAAGACAAGTCCAAAGAGTGTAAAAGGTATAGCACCCTCCTACATCAGTCCATCCTCAGAAAAACCACTAACAATCCATTTAGTCCATTACTATGGATGATTTCAAAAATGAACTCAAATGAATCCCATCTATCAGTCCACTGAGTTCATAAGTATGAATGATTTCCACAGTGAACCCAACTGGAAAACCATGTATCAGTCTATTGAATTCATATCTAAGAATTACTACAATAGTGAACCCAAATGACAAACCATGTATCAGTCTATTGAATTCATACCTATGAGTTACTTCAATAGTGAACCCAAATGAAAAACCCATGTCTCAATCTATTGAGTTCATAACCATGAATGATTGCAGCAGTGAACCCAAATGATTAGTAATAACATCACTGTATCATGTCAGTGTGATAGAAACCAGATTTTGCCTGTGAATCACAGGCTCAAAAATCTGCTATTGAGAAGAGAGGAGGCTATTGGAAGCCCAACTGAATCTCTTTGCATCAGATTCAAAAAGAACTACCTTGCCTCTTTTTTTTTTTTTTTTTTTTTTTTTAAATATGGCAGGCTTTCATGAATCTCTAGTTGATCGCTGTTCACAGAGATTCCTCTATCCTATAGGGCAAAAGTGGTTTGGAGAATAAGTCAATTAGGCCCCAAACCAACACATCCCTGGTCACCCTGGGGCTCCTGGTAATATGTAAGAAGTTGAACTCGCACCTCTGAAATGAGAAATACTCAACTGTAGGATACTGAATACATCTACAGTCATTGTATTGCATTACATTAGGGTATTAGACTGGTGAAATAAACACAGATAGTTTGTTCTTTATCTTTGAACCAAAGCTATCTAACCTAGCAGTGTGCCAAATTTTGCAAATAATGCGAAACTATGGGATGAAGGACATTCTGTTTGAATGGCTTATCCCTGTATGAAAAGAGGTTGATATCACACCTTGACAGCCCTAACTGTGTCGGGCCCTCAGACAGTGTTGTGGGCTTCCAAAGGACCATTAGATATCAGACCCTCAGACACATATCTAATGAATGGGTCCCTCTTGTTAAGATAAGACAACACTATGCCATGCCATTATCTGAATTAAAACCCTGTACTGTGAAGGTGAATCTGAAACATTATCAGAAATGCAGCCTTGAGTACTTCCTGATTTCTGGTTTCCAATGGAATTTCCAAGCAACATTTATGTGAAAAATGTCCATTGGGATAACATGTAGGTTATAGATTCCTATAAATGACATTAGAATCATGGGAATGAAAATATGCTAACAAACTTGCATATACCCATCCAAAGCCTTCTGAATACCCTCTCCTTTAGGGCAGTAAGACCTGGTAAGACCTCTGATTTACATCAAAAACAGATATATTTTCAAAGGTATGAACAACATATCTGAATGTGAAAAGATTGTGAATATTTATAGGTTCTAAAAAACTATAAATGACAGTAGAATTCTGGAATGGTCTACAAACTTGTATGTACACCATCCATAAACTTCTGAAATACCCCACTTCCCTTCTATGGGGACACTTCATCTTTGCCATGGTTGAATTAGTAAGTGCTGTGATGGGATGAGTTCTGACATCAAGGTTATCACCCCATGTACAATGTATCCCTAAACTTCTCAAATACCAGACTTCTTCCTATAGGGACACTTCACCCTTGTCAAGGTTGAATTTGTCACCAAAGAACTGGAAGAGTTTCACTGGGATGAGTTCTAACCCCATAAGCTTATCACCCACTGTAGTTCTGTACACAGGCCACTAATTGCTTCAATTTCTACAAGCAAATATGCGATGTTGGTGACAGCATATAACCAGTGTTCCCGATACTGATGAATGTGGAGCTACACGGACAAATTCGAATGGATCCGTTGCCGTACCGAAGTGTAGGGCTGTGAACTGAAAAGAATGTCTTATGACAGGGTGCATTCTTCCACCAGCAAATAAACAATGAAGCATTGCAGTTTGATGTACCTGGGATTCAGGAAGAACGCGTCCGATACATGTACCGCGACTACCTATCCATCTTCGCAAATGAAGTACTGTTACCTTGCGTCCTCAATGGTGAAACCGTGTGCTGTTTTACGCATACACTACCCTCAAAGGTCACCAATGAACTGTAAAACTGTAGGGTTGTACCCATTTTACTGAGATTATAAACGTACAGAAGCATTTGATGTACACTTTAACCATTAAAGTTGTTGTTTCCTGTCAGAATATGTAACCGCTATGAATTGTGGGAATTCTCGACAATTCGATAAGGTACATTCAATATTAAGCGAATTGCAGAATGTGCCCAACTTTGAGATGAGATTCGTTTTTAAAATAGATGTTGCAGTAAAACAACCTCCATACATCATTTCTTTAACTTGGTTGTCACTTCCCCTCTGGTGAATTGTGATGCATTCTGTTAATTCTTGTCTCTTGTACCACCCAATACCTTGTGACATACTAGTGTATATGTGATATTAACCAAGTCCATGCTGCAAATTCCTTGCCATTTAATGCCTCTTCTTTAATTTCTAAAACTTTCCAATAAATGAGAAGAAAGAAATTAGATCTGAATGTAGGTGAGCAGTGATTCAACTTCTTAATGAAAAGCTGGTCCACTGGAAGCAAACAAAACCTTGCAGTATTTCTGTGCATGTGAAAACTGCTGGTGTGTTCTCCTTGATCTCAAGTAGTTTCTGTCGAATCTACCGAGTTGTTGCTTGTTTCCTGTTCAAGTTGTCCCCATGAAGCTCTCCCAGTCGTGGATAACTTGTCTGAAGTGTGAGAGGACTAAGAATGCCAGATTTGTAGTGACATTCTAGTTCCTAGCAAGAAGAAAACATTAACAGCATGATCGTCTTCTTCTGTTGTTGTAAATAACTGACCAGTGAAATTTAATTTTTACCCATTCTGATCAGTTTGAAGGAAATCTGTCTTGACCAAGTGCATTCTCTGCCGAGTTTACTCTACCAGTGGAGTCCCTGCCATTTGTTTGCAGCTGAAGTTCCTGTAAGTTGTAGTTGTGAAACCTTCTTCTATTACAGGGTTGCCTGTGCCATATTTACCTCACTAGAGGAGACAGAAGAATTACTCTTTTGTGAGATGAAGATCTTATTCTGGCCACCTTCCGCCTCAAAGCACTGTGTATTCCCTGCTAAGTTGCTTCACCAGAGGCAGAACTGTCATTTGTTTGCAAATGAAAGTCTGTAGCTTGTAGGTGTGACCTATCCGATGAGAAGAACTTCTGTTTATGGTGGATTCTTCTGTTATAGGGGTTGCCTCTGCCATATTCACCTCACTAGAGGAGACAGAGGTACTACCCTTTTGTGAGATGAAGTCTGTATGAAGAATTGCAGATTCTGTCATCTTCCATCTGAATTAAATAAACAATAAAGTAGAGATTCTTCTGCATAATAAGAGTGTTGATGGACCGTGTATAGCTTCTAGACTTGCTAGTATAAGCTGCAGAGGGTCAGAAGGTGAATTCTTTTCTCAATGTCGAGGAAAATCTTCTTCTTAAATGGCGAACAGGACCCTACCATGCAGTACCCTGTAAAAGGTCTGCAAGCGCCGCAGATCCAGACATAAGCAGACTTCTTGATGAAGATGGCTGGCAAACAACAAAGAAAGAATAAATCTTCCAATTCTTATGAAAGAGTAAATTCTTTACAATAAAAACATTCTTCACATCTTCTTCCTCGCCAGCCATGTTGAAATTCTTCGCAAACGAAGATCGTGTCAAACGATGTTTACTCCCTCACGACCAAAATAAAAGTGAGGCTAAATGGGGTTCTTCCGGTGCACGTGCATGCGCGGTCATGCGTATACATACTGCTACCGACAAGAATATTTATTTTAAAAATATTCTCGTTTGGTCGTACATGTTTGCTCCCGCCAACAGGTAAGCACTAGTGAGGATAAGGTAAGGGTATTTTACGCAATAAAAAGAGGATTATCATAGACATATATTTCTACAACTTGGACAAAGCATAGCAAACAGTGAAGCTAAATGCATAAAATTGTACAAAATATAATATTTGCCTTTGAAGTCCCAACCAATAAGTAAAATATGTACAAGGTGAGAGAACATTTATAAGACATATGCAAAAACTACATCTCAAAAGCGTGGCACACAGTCAAAGACTTTTTGAAAATCTATAAAAGCTGAATTCTGTTCAATGTGTGTTGGGCACTCTAACTATTATAAGATAGCTTAGCTTTGGTGTAAAATGTTGTTGATGACAAATTATAAACATGTTATTGCCTGAGAAATTACACAAGTATCATATTTCAGCAAAATCGGTAAACATTAAAGTGATGTGGCGGCCACTTCATATTCTAGGAAAAAGCATCAACCACCCATCACTATTGCTGCCACATATAACAAAAACTGCACAGCTGAAAGTTTAGATGTTTTTCAAGATGCATAAAAGCCACAGTAAACAATATTCAAACAGACCAAATATACATGTATATGATACAAAGCCACAAGAGAAAAGCAGAATTCCACAAAAGTAAATTCACAATACCCACAAACCTTGAAAAAGCCCAGAGTCTGCATGAATACACAATGTACATTATTCATTTCAGGTTTAAGATATTGTATATCAATAGACTATTTATTTTAACATTTCAAAAAGCTGAAACAAGAGAGACTTTACCACTTTATTTTGTACAGCTTATTTTTGTAACCATTGGTGTTTATAGTTCACAACATCCTACTGATTAAAAGTACAAAGTCAATGTGAATTCATTTGGAACATATATACATTTACAACATACCATGTTTTCTATTAATAATAACGTAAAAACATAATTGACAACTTCGGTGACAGTTGTTTACTTAGTTGTAGCTTTAGTGTTTTATGTCATGCGTAGTACCTTTGTATTGATTATATTGTTACAGGTAGTGAGAAGGAAACCAGTACATAAAGTTGGTCAAGGTTCTGTTCTGTAAACCACTAACCAACGGCAAGCAACTACTGTTATAGTAGTAGCTTTCCGACTTGAGCTCGGGCAAGGATTCGAGCTCCGATGGTTTGCATTGAAGGAATCTGCACATGAATTTTATATTTTTGTATTAACAACAAGAGCCAAGTAGCAAAAAATATATGTTAAATATATGAGCTGATAAAAAAGGAGATTCGGAAAGGTGAAGAAGAGGAACAACGAGTTAAGGCAGTGGGGATGGCAAAGCAAGGTGCTTGGACAAGATGGGAGGGAGTGACAGAAATGAAAATCTCGTGGGAAGACTTGTGTAAAGTAGAGCCAGTAAGAATGCAGTTTATGCTAAAGTCTACATATGATTTATTGCCTATACCAAGTACCCTGGTCCTTTGGAATAAGAAGGAGGAGGCAGATTGTGCATTATGTGAGGGTTATACTAACCTCAAGCATGTTCGATCTTGTTGCAAAGTGGCACTAACTCAGGGAAGATACAGATGGCGCCATGACCAAGTCCTTAGAGTGATAGCAGAAAGTATAGAGAAACTAAGGAGGGGAGAAGCAGAAGGTAAACCTAGCAAGAACATTGTGTTTATAAAAGAAGGAACAAGTCTACCAAGAAGCCAATCTAAAGGCCAAAAGAACCTGATATCAACAGCGGATGATTGGAAGCTCGACGTTGATTTAAACAAGAAACTTGTCTTCCCCAGGGAAATAGTTATGACATATTTAAGACCAGACATAGTGCTATCATCTCAGAAAGCCAAAGCAGTAGTGATGATTGAACTAACTGTGCTATGGGAAGATCATATTGAGGAGGCCAATGAGAGGAAAAGACTGAAGTATGACGAACTCAGAGAACTGTGTACTAGCAAGGGGTGGGCAGCAAGATGCCTACCAGTGGAGGTTGGTGTTAGAGGTTTTCCAGCTCAGTTGGTCCATCATTTATCATCAGAAGGTAAGAATATCAGTGAAGCAGCAGAGAGGGCATCTAACTGGCTTTGGATTTTTTAAGAGTGGTGAGGTAAACTGGCTAAGCAACTGGAAGACGATACATGGAAATTGATCACTTCCATGGAGCCGCCGTGTGTAGCGTGTATAGGATTAAAGGCTCGAAACATGCATTGAAGCACGGATCCTACTGAAAATATCGTCTGAAAGAACAGTAGTTAATGTGTTAAGGTAAAGTAAATTAGTGAAAAAGCTTAACTTTTCGTGGTTTCTAACATTTTAGTTAAGTCCTGATTTGAGTACCCATTTTCCATAAGGTATTGTAACTGGAGATCTGAATCTTGGACACAATAATCCGCATCAAAAAAGTTGCTGAACAACCTTTAACATTCTTCATAGCTTGTAACTTGTAAGGCAACTATTTTGATTCAACATCATAGCACTTGGTAAGTACTGCAGTTAGATATCTCAACAAAGATCAACATGAAAAAGTAACTGCAACATTTGTTAACTCAATTCCTCAAGAGGTGCTAAGTAATCAGCCAGGTCCTGAGAAAGTTACCTCAGTACATTATAAAAACTGATCAAGTGATACGAAACTTAAACACAATACAATAGAAGTACCTTGCTTGTTTTGGAAATACTGAAGTCCCAACAGTTTTTTAGTTACACAACTTACGGATGTACTTGCTTATTGTAATAGTGCCTCAATATATTGTGAACTCAGGCTTATCAATCTGAAGTGAGATGCCTCCCTACATAGAACCTGTTTGAGTGAATGTGGGCATGTACTGAAACTAATGATGTCATTGGTGAGTAGTTTCTCACCTCGTAGGCCTAACTAAAGTTTCAGACTCAGTAGCAAGATGCCCCTGTATGGGATGGGGAGAATATATACTTATTGATTTGGCTGAATTCTAGTTTCTCACCTTGCAGGCCACTCAAAGCTTCAAACTTAGCAGTAAGATACCTTCGCACATAGGGTTTGTTTGGTGGGGGATAAGGACGGTAAATAGTTTTCTGATTTGAGTAGACTCTAGTTTCTTTACCTGGCTGGCCTCACTAAGGCTTCAAACTCAGTAGCGAGGTGTCTCCGCACATAAGACTTGTTTGGTGGGATGGCCAGTAGGCTGGCAAAACACTCCGCTGTGAAGGTCGGCTCCAAAACCAGCACTGCACCATGAACACCTGACTCCTTCAAGTTTCCCACATACTCCTACAGGTGACAAGTATAGAAGAGATTTTATAAAACTGTATTTCAACCTAAGGTAAAATGTTTGCCCTGCTATAATTACTTTTAGAAGAAATACAAAACTGGGAGTGGCGCCTATCTTCATTAACAAGTACATGTACACATACAGCTTTCAACTACTTTTGAGAAAAACACTGGAGTTATACTAATTTTGTCAAAGTAAAAATATGGGAGTTTAGCACATCAAACCCCCTTCATTTATGCATATATGAGTACAATACAGCAACCATAGGCACATTCTGATTTTCTCGGTACTTTATTTCCCTCAAAATATGAGCCTTGCATGAACCATTATCAAAGTGACAGCATGCACAATGAGAATAATATAACCTTTTTTCAAGCTGATTTATTATACATTACAAAAAGATTTACACTAAGTAAAAAAGAATGAATAAAAATAAAAATATTGTTCTTTGTGTTCTTATTAGAGTAAGTGTATATCTGAAATAAGAGATATATAGTTTTAGTTAACTCAACATTTCAAATGGCCATTTTATTTTATAAGCTAGGGCCATACTGAAACTGACCACCAGTATTGCCCATATCTTGACTTGAGCTGGATTCAAACCTGCCACCACAGACATGAGAGTCATGTGATTAGTTACCAAAAGTGACAACGACTGGGCAAATATTGTGGGAGGGTTTTCTCATGTGTCATACAGGAAGCTGTACATACATTGAGATCGATGTCGTTGATCCACTTGATTAGTCTGTGATTTGTCCACACGAGGGCGTCACAGTCTTCTGTCTCACATTGAGATCGCCGGTGCAAGAGAACCTGTGAGAAGTGGAAATACTTAATTCTTAATGCATAGGGTTAAAAAGTAACTCTCTAACAATTTTTAAACAATTTAGCAGATTTTTTTATTAAAAATATGAAAATCTGACTTAATGGAGTTAATGGAGTTACGCTGCAAGTGTACAATACCTCCTTATCGTAGCTGACTCTGCGTAGCAGTTCAATGGCATGTAACACAGACGTCTGGTGGAACTTGCGATGAATACCGAGGTATTTCTCGAGATCTTTCTTGGTGATGACATTTAGTAGCCTCCCGTCCACTAGGTGGTGCTCAAAGGCTGTGCTATATTGAGAAAGCCCCAGGTCATGAACCCAACGGTGAGCCACCCATGTGTGGTCAATTGTACAGGCTTTAGGGAACTTACTGAAAGTCACAGAGGAGAGAACTTGTAATTCATATGAGAGTCCATATATATAAAGACTTTTAGAGGAATGCTAAACAAGTATAGAGGTTGTTTTGTGTTCATTACAAAATGCCAAAAATTACAGAATTGTTGATGATAGTTTAAGCAAATGTATAATAACAAATGACATCCAACTTTCCAATTATAATCATTTTATTGCGATCTAACCTATTTGAGAGTTAATACTTTCCTACAAAATATACAAAAGAAATTAAATAGTTTCATATAGAGTATAAAATCTTGCTGATATTAATATCTATGAAATCTAACCTACTGATTTGCATTCATAATGCAGTTTTTCATTGAGGTATACTGGTTGGCAATGCTCTATGTTTACAGAAATGGAAAATTACCAGGACGGAATCCTGGCAGAGGTACAGTGGTATGTTTACAGTACTCACACTATGGTGGGATCTCTGTGTTCCTCCACAGCAAGCCGCAGTTTTCTCCTG
This sequence comes from Sabellastarte sp. h YS-2021, assembly GCA_964017235.1. Classification (NCBI taxonomy): domain Eukaryota; kingdom Metazoa; phylum Annelida; class Polychaeta; order Sabellida; family Sabellidae; genus Sabellastarte; species Sabellastarte sp. h YS-2021. The sequence goes on along the minus strand of OZ024929.1, from coordinate 25,395,533 downwards.
TGAAGGGAACTCTTGAGATCAAGTGCTGAGTCCAGCTCAGAGTCACTCAGTCCTAACAACACCTGTGTGAAAATACAGAAACAAATAAAATGTTCTGAGAACAAGCTGACTCAGAGTAACTCAGTCCTAATAACACCTGTGTGAAAATACAGAAACAAATAAAATGTTCTGAGAACAAGCTAACTCAGAGTCACTCAGTCTTAAGAACACCTGCATGAAAATACAGAAACAAACAAGGCCACTGCCGCAGCAGTTATCCCCCGCCTTAGAATCAGTAATAATGGAGAACTACAAGGCCTTTGTAGTAAGATAACCCCACTTGACATTGAAGAAGGAGTCAAAGGTAAAAGTCAGCAATTGGAAAAGAGTGTCAGGCCTTGACTTCTTTTAAGTTATTTTCACATTTGGAACCCCTAGCAGCAATGATAAGGGAGATATAAGGCTTTTTTAATAGGATAATCCCATTTAACATGTGATATGATGGCCATTTTTTTTCAAAAACTAGGCCAAATTACTATCAGGCTAACTTTCTTAACCATATATATTTTGTGCATATTTGATAAACCTAGCTGCAATATTTCCATTTTTAGAGCTTAATGATTTTTAAATAATTGGCTATGACAGCCATTTTATTTTTCAAAATAAGGCCAAAATTTTTCTCAGGCAAAACATTTGAAGGCCAGGACTTTTGATGGTCTGTCTTTATATTCTGAAGCCATAGCACCAATAATAAGGGAGAAATAAGGATGTTTTAGTGTGATGACCTCATTTAACCTTGAAGCAGGGGTCAAAGGTCAAATTCAACACCTGGAAAAGATTTCCAGGCCCTGACTTCCTACAAGTTGTTTTCACATTCTGAACCTCTAAGAGCAATATTAGGGGAGAAATAAGGCCTTTTTAATAGAATAGCCCCATTTGACATTAAACATGTGATATGGCAGCCATTATCTTTTTAGAACTAGGTCAAAATTACTATCAGGCTAGCTTTTCTAGCCATATATCCTTTGTACAAATTTGATAAAGCTAGCTGGAATATTTCAAGATTTAGAACAACTTTATGATTTTTAAACAAATGGCTATGGTGGCCATTTGTTTTTCAAAATGAGGCCAAAATTTTGCAGAGACAGGCTTTTGTAACCATAAACATTCCCTGCAAAATTGACGAAGATATTTTTATAAATGAATGAGATGTTAAGGTTTTTCTTAAAACCTGGCAAACGGATGCACGGACGGATGCACACACAGACACATGTATGGAAGGTATTTACAATCTCTCGACCACGGCCTTTGCTTTTCATGATCTGTCTTTACTATCTGAAGCCATAGCACCAATAATAAGGGAGAAACAAGGACGTTTTAGTGTGACGACCTCATTTAATCTTGAAGCAGTGGTCAAAGGTCAAATTCAACACCTGGAAAAGATTCCCAGGCCATGACTTCGTACAAGTTGTTTTCACATACCGAACCTCTAGGAGCAATATTTGGGGAGATATTAGGCATTTTTAATAGGATAACCCCATTTGACATTAAACATGCGATATGGCGGCCATTTTGTTTTTTAAACTAGGCCAAAATTACTATCAAGCTAGTTTTGCTAGCCATATAGCTTTTGTGCAAATTTGATGAAGCTAGCTGGAATATTTCAAGATTTAGAGCACCCTTATGATTTTCAAACAAGAGGAGAGTGCCCGTGAACGGGCACTGTGTCAGCTGACTGAGTGTTTTTGATTTGTGAAGGTGATTAGAGGACAGAATAATTATCAGGAAAAGGGCTGTACAGAAATACAGTAAATGGTAACTGAACAGCAAGTTCGAAAGAAATTCCGAAGCTGACAGAAGAAAAGGATAAAAAAGTTGTGCCCTGTAAATGGTATTATGAAGGAAAATAACAAGGTAATTGTTTAAGTGTAAAAAATTGGTTAAAACATATTTAAAGAAATACTACAAATGCAATATCCTCGTTCAACCTTGAAGAAGGGGTCCAAGGTCAAATCTAACCACACAAATACATTCCCAGCCCATGATTTCCTATGGTTTACCATTCCAAACCTGTAGGACCAATTATAAATGAGTTATAAGCACTTTTAAGCTTGGCTGTCCTCATTTGACCTTGAAGGAGGGGTCCAAAGGTCAAATCTGACCATACCAAAAGATTCCGAGCCAATGATTTCCTATGGGATGGTTTACCATCCCAAATCTCTGTCACCAATAATAAGCGAGTTGTAGGCACTTTCAATTTTCGCTATCCTCATTTGACCTTGAAGGAGGGTTCCAAGGTCAAATCGGACCATATCAACAGATTCACAGCCCATGATTTCCTGTCTGTTTACCATCCCAAACCTCTGGGACCAATAATAAGCGAGTTATAAGCACTTTTAAGTTTGGCTATCCTTGTTTGACCTTGAAGGAAGGGTCATTGAAGGTCAAATCTGACCACAACAAAAGATTCCCACCCCATGATTTCCTACAGGTTGGTTTATCATCCCAAACCTCTAGGATCAATAATAAGGGAGATATAAGCACTTTTCATGACTGACAAAAACACCTGTGGCGGCCATCTTGTTTCTCAAAATGAGGCCAAAAATATTCCCAGACAACATTTTATGGTTATTAATATATACTGCAAACTTAAGAAAGCTAGCTATAATATTTTTTTTCATCAGAGCAGTAATGGTGAAATCTCTCTCTACACACTGCGGCTATCCAGTGGATACAATGATTTACTCAACAGTGAGAACCTGAAAGTAGCTATTGCTCAGCTATGCCATGACATAGAGGTCTGCAATTTCACTATGTTATAGCTGACCAAAAATTCTGTGAATAACATATTTAACAAATTACTCTAAATGTAATAGTTTTCAAGTTACAACTGATTTACTCAACAGTGAGAACCTCAAAGGAACTATTACTCAGCTATGCAATGAGCTATATGTCTGAAATTTTACTATGTTATAGCTAACCCAAAAGTAGGTGAACAACATATTTAAGCAAACTACTGTAAATGCAATAGTTTTCAAGCTACAACTGATTTACTCAATAGTGAGAACCTGAAAATAGCTATTGCTCCGCTATGCCATGAGCTATAGGTCTGTAATTTCACTATGTTATAGCTGACCCAAAAGTAGGTGAACAATATATTTTAACAAAATACTCCAAATACAATATTTTTCAAGTTATAGCTGATTTACTCAACAGTCAGTACCTGAGAATAGCTATTGCTCAGTTGTGCCATGAGCTATAGGTCTATAATTTCACTATGTTATAGCTGACCCAAAAGTAGCTGAATAATATATTTGCACAAATTTCTGTAAATGCAATAGTTTTCCAATTATAACTGATTTACTCAACAGTGAGAACTTCAAAGTAGCTATTACTCAGCTATGAAATGAGCCACAGGTCTGAAACTTCACTATGTTATAGCTGACCCCAAAATAGGTGAATAACATATTGAAACAAAATACTCTAAATGCAATAGTTTTCAAGTTATAAGTGATTTACTCAACAGTGATAACCTAAAAGTAGCTATTACTCAGCTATGCCATGAGCTACAGGTCTGAAATTTTACTATGTTATAGCTGGCCCAAAAGTAGCTGAATAACATATTTATACGAAATTCTCTAAATGCAATAGTTTTAAGTTACAAGAGATTTTACTCATGATGGAAGTTACTGAAAAGCCCAAAAGTAGCTATTACTCACTTAGCTATTGAGACAGACACCCAACTTACTCACCATATTGTAGCTATGAAAAAAGTAGCTGAATAACATATTTTAACAAAATGCTCTAAATGCAACACTTTTCAAGTTATAAGTGATTTACTCAACAGTGATAACCTAAAAGTAGCTATTACTCAGCTATGCCATGAGCTACAGGTCTGAAATTTTACTATGTTATAGCTGACCCAAAAGTAGCTGAATAACATATTTATACGAAATTCTCTAAATGCAATAGTTTTCAAGTTATAAGCGATTTACTCAACAGTGATAACCTAAAAGTAGCTATTACTCAGCTATGCCATGAGCTACAGGTCTGAAATTTCACTATGTTATAGCTGACCCAAAAGTAGCTGAATAACATATTTATACGAAATTCTCTAAATGCAATAGTTTTCAAGTTATAAGCGATTTACTCAACAGTGATAACCTAAAAGTAGCTATTACTCAGCTATGCCATGAGCTACAGGTCTGAAATTTCACTATGTTATAGCTGGCCCAAAAGTAGCTGAATAACATATTTATACGAAATTCTCTAAATGCAATAGTTTTTAAGTTACAAGTGATTTTACTCATAATGGAAGTTACTGAAAAGCCCAAAAGTAGCTATTACTCACTTAGCTATTGAGACAGACACCCAACTTACTCACCATATTGTAGCTATGAAAAAAGTAGCTGAACAACATATTTTCACAAAATGCTGTAAATGCAACACTTTTGAAGTTATAAGTGATTTAGTGCATGATTTCATGAATTTTAATGCATTAAAAATTATTAAAAAAATTTATTAAAAAAAAAGTAAGACAGATCCAGGTCTCATACTCACACAAGAGAATCTACCTCTGGCCTAGTACATATATGCAAGATATGAGAGAAATCCCTGCAATAGTCACTGAGAAAATTGTGATAAAAAGTTGAAATTTTCACACTTTAGGTGGGGGTACCCCCCTTGTAATGTCTCTAGCAAACAGACGAACAGACAGATTTGCATGCCTTGAACAATTTTTCATCCTCGATAGATAAGGTATCTTTTAAAACAAACAGCATGTCTCTAGGCCTTGTAGTTTTGGAGAAGAAGTTGTTCACGCGGACGCGTACGTAGACGCGTACGCGGACGCGTACGCCCACGCCGCAGAGTGATGACATAATGTCAGCTGACTGACAAGTCAGCTGACATAAAAACTAGCTATATCGGCCACTTTGTTTTCAAAATGAGGCTAAAATTTGTCTGACAATGAACTGACCTAGAGTCACTAAATTACAACAATAACCAGTATGACAAGACTGATAGAAAAGGTCAAGTATACTGACAACAAAGTAACTCAGAATTACTTGTCATAAGTACACCTGTAGGAAGAACTTGATATTACTATATTCTGAGGACTAGTATAACTTTGAAGATATCATGCATCTCACTAAGACACCATTTTTGACAAAATATGCAATTTATTTAAATTTTACAACCATTTATGAGATGACAATGACCTCATAACAATACACAGGTTGGAGAAAGTGTCAGGGTTGAGAAAGTGTCAGGGTTTTAATGGTATAACTCCAAAGAAACACAAGATATGATTTCTTTCAGTTAAATTCACAATGTCTTAAAACATAATGACTTCATGTAGGACACAAAGTGACAAAGAAATAAATACAGTGATATGTGGGAAGAAAAACTACCAGAATAATATGTTTATACTGTAATTTTTTTTCCTTTTCCTTGGAAAAATTAAGGGTGAATGATAAGTCTTACATGCAAAAACAAATGTCACATATCTGCAAAAGAACAAAATTATTACTCATGACATGCATTTAATACAGGGAAGAGATTCCATGAGGTAAGAATAACAAATATACTGAATTTTTGTCAATATCCAAAACACCATTCTACAAGTTACCTACACTTATTTTATTTTTCTGTATGAGACATCATGTCTCATATCTTAAAGCACAGCTTAAATAAAACAAGACCACTGGCGTGGTATGATCTCCCGCCGCACTACATCAAAAAGTAGGTGAACAACATATTTGACAAAACTCCTATATGGTTATCATTAAAAATTGACAAAGTAGCTATTACTCACTTAGCTATGGAGATACACTTCCAAACTAGTGATCATGTTGTAGCTGTGGAGATAGTAGCTGAACAACATATTGGAACAAAATTGTGTAGCTGCAATACTTTTGAAGATATAAGCCATTTACTCATTATGGTTATCATCAAAGTAGCTATTACTCAGTTAGCTATGGAGTTACAGCTGTGAAAATTCCCAATACAGTATATCCAAAAGATAGGTGAACAACATATTCGACAAAAATCCTCTATATTCAATAGTTTTTGAGTAATAAGTGACTTGCTCAATGGTCAAATGTTAAATTTAGTATAGCTATTACTCAGTTAGCTATGGTGCTACACCTTGGACACCTCACCATGATATAGTACATGAAGGAGTTGTTGAACAACATATTTCAGGCCAATATTGTAAGTAACAGTTACAAAGACAAAATCAATTTACTCATTTTGCTCATTGTTAATAACAGAAAATAGCTATTAATCACTTAGCTATGAAGATAGAACCCTAAAAATGGTACCATCTTGTAGCCATGGAGAAAGTAGCTGAACAACGTATTTTACAGAAACACTCTAAATGCAGTCATTTTGGAGTTATGAGCACTTTACTCAAAGTAGCCACCATTGCTGTTACTCACTTAGCTATGGTCCTAGGTGTGAAATAACAGCATCAAATGAAAGGGCATAATCAATAAGGTCATAAAAAACATTGAAAAGGCCAAGGAGAAACAACCAGTGTGATGTACAGCCCTTTATAAAAGCGTGACACACACTCAATAACACACGCACACACGCACGGAATGCGTTTTATGATCTCCTCCCCGGCCGGCGGGAGATGATTAAAATATTGGAATCATTGTGAATATTTATCTTCTTTTTTTTTATATTTTTATTTTCTTTTTGATATATTTATGTATGTACAGAGGTAGAAAAAAAATAAACTTGTAATGGTGCAAAAGGAAATTTTGACAACATTTTGATACATGTTATCAATACATTTTAAATGCTGCTGAAATTAATACAACTACATTTGTATGTGAGTTAAACTGATATGTGAAACAACACACAATACTGTGACATAGTACCACTGGTATACTAGCATATTTATACATGATTGAAAAAATTACAAGTATGTTTCTTGATCAAACATTTACTGTTAATTGCTTTGTGTATTGGGAGCCCAAGGTTAGAAGTCAGCTAACTGTGATAAAATTTGAAATTTGGTGATCGTAACATCTAATCATGTATTCCATTGAACAAGTTACTCCAGAAGGACCAGTTTCTGTTAAATCCCTCCCCACGCAAACCAAGGGCGAAAAGTGATTTCTGTTCTTTGTATTTATGCTTGATATGTTTTTGAAGTTCATAGAAGTTTAAGGAATGACCTTTTTTGGAACAATTATATATATATTGTCTTGTCATAGTCAATATTTATCTTCTTCATATTATCCATAAAATTTTAAATGTCAGTGGTAAATTAAAATTTGCTTTACTTTGCAGCAGTTTACTGTAGGTAACCTCAGTGTATTATTTTGACTGTTTACTGTCGGCACTTCAAACAAAAACCAACTCCACTGAAAAGATTAATGTCAACTAGTCAGGCCTCAATCAGAAAACCTTTGGGTCACATATCATCGTTGCAGATCCCTTCTGAATGTAGTATATTTGTTGTTGTTTTTTCATCACATTAATCCTGTGATAATATTTGTTTTAGTTTGAACTTCCTCAGATCCATGGACGTTGGATTATACTTAAACCAGTGAGAAAATAATGAGTTGCTTAATCTAACACCAAAATATAAATAATAAATAAGGAGCTGAAGCCAATAAATTGAGGCTTGTATAAACTCTATTGGATTCATGTTCTATAGATTAGGTCAAAAAGTCACTTTGATGAGATTAAGATTCCTCATATGAGAGTCAAAGGTTCATGATATTCCTCAGCATTAACACATAAAGTTCCACATGTCATTAGTACAATGACCTGATGCTTCCATCTTTTCACAGATAACTTATAAATATAGCAGAACTTCTTTTCTCTCAAAATGTTGGGAGAGTAATAGGGCTGTCCCATATTGGGGATTGAGCCTTTTCCCCCACCCCCTCCCTGAACAAATTACAGTTCTGAAAAATGTCTGTCCATTCAAAAGGTTGATCTTTTCATTCAGGATGTTAGTATAAACCATGACTGGAATATTCAGGATTGACTTGAGCCCAACAGTTATGGAGTTATGGATCCAAAACAGGACTGAATCATGTGTTTCCCTGATTAATTCAAACAGTTTAAAACTAGAGGAATGCTTTTGCTAACAAAAGCGAAGTGTCCCTTAAAGTTTAAAATGCTTTGTGGTTTTAATAAGCGTGCTGTAAAGTTAAGAATGCACAAAGCTGCACCGTATGCTTTCCCAATACCTCTTAATACATACTGAAGCTATAAAAGCAATGATAAAGGAGATATAAGGCAAAAACTTCAAAGCAGCTATTTATGACCCCAGTTTGACCCATAAAGGGGGGTCGGGGGATAAAACTGACCGGCTATTCAGATTCTCCACATATGCTTTCCCAATACCTCTTAATACATTCTGAAGCTATAAAAGCAACGATAAAGAAGATATAAGGCAAAAACTCCAAAGCAGCTATTTATGACCCCAGTTTGCCCCAGAAGGGGGGGGGGGGTCGGGGGATAAAACTGACCGGTTATTTAGACTCTCCACATACTCTTTCCCAATACCTCTTAATACATTCTGAAGCTATAAAAGCAACAATAAAGGAGATATAAGGCAAAAACTCAAAATCAGCTATTTTATGACCCCAGTTTGACCCATAAGGGGGGCCGTGGGGTAAAACTGACCGGCTATTTAGACTCTCCACATATGGTTTCCTATTACCTCCCAGTACATTTTATAGCTCTAAATGCAATACTTAAGAAGATAATAGGGGGGTTGGCCTAAATTTAAGGCTTTCAGATTGGAAGGTGTCAGAAAATCACTCATAAATGAGACATTTTTCAAGGGATTGTTCCCAAAATCTAATCAGCTCGAGTTTTCGATAGTATGAACAGGTGTGTCAAATTATAAGGCTGTGTAGCAAGCAGTTTTGCAGTTTTTCCTGAGCTGCGATGACGGGGGGGGGGGGGGGGGGTATGTACTTCAAAAAATTGTTTTTAATCATGTGACCTTCATAAAGGTCAAAGGTCAAATTTAAGCATGCAGAAAAATTTTCCCACGCCTAAGGTACATAAGTGCCAAATATGGTTTGAAACCTTCTAATAATAAGGGAGATATTCAAGGGAGATCATAATGCGGCAGCGAGGAAACTGAGGCGAAAACAAATAAGCGCCCTTTCAGGGACGCTTAATTATCATACAACAGATCTTGTGTTTGGGGAAACCAATCATAAACCTATCTTAAAGCTCTCTTAACATTTGTAAAGAATTCTTTTCTATCTTAAGTTGACCTTAGTTATTGTACAGGCCTTCACAAGGTTTGTAACCCCTTTGGGAGGAATCAGGAACTGGTCAGAACACTTTCGAGAACCAATCAGGTGAATTAAGAAACAATTGCAATAATGGCTATGTCAGCTATCAGAAACCTATCATATATCTACCAATAGATCCTGAATGGACTTATTATTTATAATCATCAGGTAGGTTTATGATCCACTCATGGATATGGAACCCGCCTCTATCTTCACTATGATAATGGAACATCCACAAAATAAAACCTATGGTATTTTTTGCATAAAGCTGCCACAAAATTCAAGTTTGGGAGAGTGAGAATGCTTTCGAAAAATTAAATATTTGGTTACCAGATGGGCCAGGTAATTCAAGTTCTACTGCAGTTATAAACTGAATTTTACAGCTGTAAAACAATACATGTTTTCTAATGTAAAGAATGTAACATGCTTGGCTATTATCCTTGTAATCGCGAGACTGAGGGTTTGATTTATTTGTGGGAGTAATTTCAGAGGTTATTTATGCCTATTTTTATTTACAGGGAGATACTGACATTAATTTCTAGTCTTCGGTCTCTAAAGTGTGTTAGGTGTTTCTGGGTCACACTTAGGCTTTCTCATGTTTGCACAATTCAAGTTTGACTATAAACTGACTATAACCTCATTCATCTATCAAACCAGATTATGTCCTTTACCAAACAATAAACTTTTGACACATTGTAATTTGTATGTGCCTAGAGAGTAAATATTTTCCCATTCATTATACAAAATGTGTGTACTTAACAGATACACATGTGACTGAACCTGGCATAATATGCAGGTATACCATAAAGGCTTAAAATGACCACATAAATTGTTGTTACCATAACTATTTGCACACTGAACTTAAAATCTATGACACAACCAACCATTTATATTTACTTTTCCATCCAAAATCCCATTAAATTGTGCCGTTTGTATATTTATAAGCAGGATCTACAATAATCAACCCAACTGAATGCTGAGGTATTACAGATACCATATGTGGCAGTGAAACATCGTCTATAAATCCCAATGGTTATAGCAGTGATACGGCTTTGATAATGTGGCACTCATCATGTTTGCTTCAAGACCACATTTGACAGAGGAATAGGTGAATAAAATGCTATTGGCCTTTTCGCTTTAGGCTTTAACACCTGTCTAATAAATTTTCCATCTGTTCATAAAGATACCCCAAAACCTTACCTTGCCTAGCTCAATGTTCCATTGTGTTTAAAGCCCAACTTTAGTAAACATCCTAACATATGACAAGTGACACTTCTTAAATGTACACATATCAAAGCAGTAATAATTAAGTGCTATAAAAGTACAGAATAGAATAGAACAGAATATGCGAAAAGTGTGATTAAATAGAATTGTCATCTCATAATGAAAACTCTCCCCTTTATGTGAGGGTGTGAGAACAAATGTCAGTGGAAATAATCTCTGGTGGAAAAAAACCTCCAGGAAAAATGCTGGTATATTTATGTTCTGTTGGACATAAAGAACTCCAAGGTTCTGCTAGTACTCTGTTCTGGAATCTACACAACTAAAGTAGCATAAAGTTGAGGGATTCTATTGAAGTATTTGGATTATCCATCAATGATAGTGGTGTATTAATTGTGAAACTTGAATGGACATTGTTTGATAATCTCCTGTAAAAACAGTTAAACTGTATGGCAAAAACCATAGCTTCCTTGTTGGAAAATCATATTCCAGTGTTAAAACTGTGGTAAAAACAATAATGTGGGAAAATTAACAAGGCAATTAAACTGTGAAGCTCCTTGTTTGAATGAACAGACGAGTCAAACATCATGTTGAAGCCCTTACCTTGCCTGACTTGATATTCTCTCCACACAGTCTCCCATACATAGGCATGTTCATGTCAATCTCCATCCAGGCTAATACATGGTTTGCCTTCCACTTGGACATGGGCAGCCCGCGGGCAGAGTCCAGAACACACAGCTTCTCCTGGTAGTTTTCCTGACTCAGAACACTCAAGCGTTTGTTAATGGGTGCTTCAATGGACTCCACTGGAAGACATGCACATCCATAAACTGAATGGAATTATTCAGAACATGATAAATGAGGTACTTGTTAAAAGACTTCAAGGAAAGATACATACTCACACAGGCTGAGTAATAATATAATTACATGTATACTATATGAAAGTCCATCAGGTAACAAAGTCCTTAAAAGAATATCTATGTTGTAACAGATACAAAAGTACATCACAGTGTCAGTTATTATGAATTATACGGAAATAAAAATTTATCATTGCTTAAGTACCAAAAATGCATGGTTAAGAGATACACTAACAGAGAAATTTATTGGCAAACAAATAGGCTATAAAATATAAATAAAAGAGGTTTTTCAGTGCAAACCAATAAGAAGTAACATATTTGTGGGTATAATTGTCAGAATATTCATATAACAGAAGCTGGATTTGCATGTGATCTCAAATCTCATATCTGAGTTTTCTTCCACAATTTGTCTCAGACTGGAAATCTTATTATAGGTTGGCTGTCACCAAAAGGTCTCAAACAGAGTTTTGGCTTAAGTTTTGTGTTAAAATACAGAAATTTTAAAAATCTGAAAGCTTTTTATAGGCATTGAAAATCACAGGCAGCATTTTTGTCTTGGGTAAAATTTGTTTTGTAAATTCCCATCACAAGCCTAGCAAAAAACTCAGTTGAGAAAGTAAAATCTCAAATTTTAAATACAAGTGAGCTGAGTTTTGGCTGACAGTTGAGGCATTTAATTAATCTGGCTCCAGCACCTCAGATAATGGAGTTTCTGATTTATTAAGCTACAAGGTAATACTTACTGTCACTGACTGCTCCCCCACCCTCCATCACAGCCACAGAGCGACGACTCCGGGACTTGCCAAAGATTCTAGTGAGGGGGCCGGGACTTTTACTGCGCTGTTTCTTGTTGTGGCGTTTGAGCTGTACGTTTGAGATGATGACATATTCTCCCTCGTGGTTGTAGTGAGTGTTTGAGTAGCCGGAGTATGGGGGCTCATTTATAGAGAGAGGTCTGCCAGGGGTCTCCTGATTCATAGACACAGGCCGGGTATTCGGTGTGGTGTGAGCGTCTGCTATCAGTGGAAGCGTACTCCGTGGAATGTGTTCTAAGCTGCCATGGTAGCCGCTGGAAGCTGTAAACAAAGAAAAGTATAAAAATTAGAAATTATGAGAACGCATGATGTTGACCTGAGATTTCCAAATTGTAACATAAAAATCACTCTAATCTTTAAGGTAGAGAGTTTTCAGGCAAAACAGAAAGTACTGCCGTTTGCTGTTTTTATTAAATGTCATGTTTCTGGTTTGTGCATGTTATATTTAATGACAGTGTTTGGGGCCACGGTGGCGCAGTTGTGACACACTCACCTCCCACCTCTGAGGTCTGTGGTTCAAACCCTGAACCCTATGTGGGAACGATGGTAGTTTCTTACTGATGGTCAGCAGATTACAGTACAGAACCTTGACACCAACTGTATGTACTGGTTTCCTTTGCCCATAAAATTATTTGTCGTGATATGACCAATACAAGGTGTTAAAAGCGACATTAAAACCCAAATAAATAAACAACAGTGCTAGCTGCACTGTTCACACTGAATACTGTCCCCATGGTTATTGTGTTTTCACACTCATTTCTATACACATGGTTATTGTGTTTTCACACTCATTTCTATACACATGGTTATTGTGTTTTCACACTCATTTCTATACACATGGTTGTTATGTTTTCACACTCATTTCTATACGCATGGTTGTTGTGTTTTCACACTCATTTCTATACACATGGTTGGTGTGTTTTCACTCTCATTTCTATACACATGGTTATTGTGTTTTCACTCTCATTTCTATACACATGGTTCTTGTGTTTTCACACTCATTTCAATACACATGGTTGTTGTGTTTTCACAGTCATTTCTATACACATGGTTGTTGTGTTTTCACACTCATTTCAATACACATGGTTGTTGTGTTTTCACACTCATTTCTATACATATGGTTGGTGTGTTTTCACACTCATTTCTATACACATGGTTGTTGTGTTTTCACACTCATTTCCATACACATGGTTGCTGTGTTTTCACACTCATTTCTATACACATGGTTGTTGTGTTTTCACACTCATTTCTATACACATGGTTGTTGTGTTTTCACACTCATTTCCATACACATGGTTGCTGTGTTTTCACACTCATTTCTATACACATGGTTGTTGTGTTTTCACACTCATTTCCATACACATGGTTGTTGTGTTTTCACACTCATTTCTATACACATGGTTGGTGTGTTTTCACACTTATTTCTATACACATGGTTGGTGTGTTTTCACACTCATTTCTATACACATGGTTGTTGTGTTTTCACACTCATTTCCATACACATGGTTGCTGTGTTTTCACACTCATTTCTATACACATGGTTATTTTATTGGACACACCTGACATGAGACTAGCTGTAGACTTAATACGCAGGGTGCAGGTGTTGGTGGACTCAGTGGTTGCCGTGGTATTATCGGGGGAGTCCTCATCAATTGACTGGCAGTGGGGGGACTTGAGCACGGAGTCGGAGGATGAACTGCTGGTGGTAGACTTTATAGTGGACTGTCCAGGGGCAGGGGACTTGAGCTTTTCTGTCATCTGAAAGGATCATTTACAAATACAATACAATTACTTATTATCTCAAATTCTAAGGTACTTACACAGTTCCTCAGCTAAGAACAAGGAGATTTAGGTAGCCAAGACCTGTTGAATAGATATACATAAAGTCTTTGACTGAAACTGGTTAGTGAGGTGGCATAATAACTTTCAAGAGGCAACTTTCAAGAACTAAATGTAATTGCCATAGTCTCCTTGGTATGACCTGGCTATGTCGTTGGATTAGTGTTAATTGCCTTGTTTTATGTTCAGCTGTGCCTTAGAGTCTGTCATTGATGGAGATTAAGTGCCATAAAAGTCCACATTAGATTAGATTGCCAAGTTATGTAGAAGTAATGGTTATTATCTTAAAAGTATTTTTTGCTGATCCTTTGATAGTTTCTCTGAGCCATCAATTAATCTGAGTTATCTCAGAATCTGTGATCCTGATGTTAGATATCATCCTTCTACTTCTTCAATAGTATCAGATATTACTGTTAAAGTATCACACTTTCTTCATAACTGGATTGTATTCGCCTATAGTTTATCTATCAGACCATGCTTAAATGGAGATCTGACTCTAAATCTGTGATTTTAGTGTTAGATATCAACTCTATATTTCTCCATTATCGTCAGCTGTAACTGTTCAAGGTACCACACTATTTTTCCATACCTGGCTAATATCCATCTGTAGTTTCTCTATCATGGTGTCCCTTGCACTGACTACTGCCTCTAGTTCCGTTATCCGTGTGTTGGCCACGCCCACTTGTCTCACTGCATCCCAGCGCTCCTTCTCTTCTTCAATCTTCTTAGTTGTCATCTAATATTTTAATTAAATTTTAAAAAAGTTTCACAGAATCAGTTCTTAAACATTATTTGGACCTGAACAAAGATTCTGACAATAAGTTTTGCACTCGTTGAATTTTGAGAAATTTGGCAACTGGGGCTATATTTAAGAGCCTAGACAAATCTCAGACTTAAGTTGCCTATATTTGTGATCAAAAGTTAAGTCTAAGACTTGGCTAACACCTTTGGTGTATGTTATTCAAGTAAAAAAGGCTTGTAAAAGTAAACGATCAGTTCGGAAACATTGAGAAAAACAGCAGTGTCCCTTTGATATATAGAGTACTTTTGCAAAATGCTCACTGATTAACAATGGAAATTTAATGGACTGTGGTCATAATGACAAAAGGTCTCACTGAAAGATGAGCCAGAAATCAGCTCAGGTTTTGTATAACATGTTATATAATGGAGCAGATTTTTTACTAATCTTTAGTTGATACCTTTTGTGAATACCAGCACTAGATTGCAATGGTGACAAGCAGATGGATGAACTTCCAGATTGATACTCAACTGACCAAACTGTATGTACAGTAGGTGAAGTAAATGCTTAATTGAATGGGATATGGTCATGTGTGAATTTAATTAGCAGATAAACAGAATCAGAAAAAAGTCTGGTAAATGAACAGGCAAAACACAAAAGAAATTTTTACTGGTATGATATTAACAGAGCCAATGTATATGCAATGATGTTACAGTAACAATAAAATAAACGTTTCAGTAGAATTAATTCAAAGAATATAATTTAATCTAATGACTCAACATAAACACTTTATGACACAAAGGTCACAATGGAATGATTGCAAGCTTGAAACAACAAACATTGAAATACTCCCACATGTTACAGAAACTTAACTAGGTCAGAACATCCTGGGAACACTTTGATGTTTTACTGAACCAGACAGTTACACATGCTACATTAAACTTCTTAATCCTCATTTTCATTGGGGTGGAATCATATTACCACCTACTTTTATCTTACTTATTACCCATAAAAAAATTGACAAATTTGGCATTCAAAAAGTCTACTGTGCATAGAAGTATGCCATGCTCAACAACAAAAGATATATTAACTTGAAAAAACACATGTACTTTGCATGTACCTTTAATCCATACTTGATAAAGCACTCTTTCAAGCTTTCACAATCTGACTCACTCATTACTTCTGGCTGACAATTATGTTTATTTAAACTTAATCGTTTCACCACATTTATGACTGTTTGAAGACAATGTACACACAGTTCTGCAGTTAAAGCAGGTAGTTATAGCCAATTTAATCTATAGCATACTCAATTTGACTGGAAACCGTTATCAAGATGTCTCCTAAACCACTGCTGTTAGAGTAAGAAATCTAAAATTCGCCACATGTGAAAATACTAATAAAATAAATGAATTGTGGTGAGATTTGTTGACTGTATAGTAAATTAAGGCTTTTTGAACTGAAAAATACCAATTTTTAGACAAAAACATCATTTTCTTCATAAATTAACTAAGGTTTTAGAGGTGGCGAATTTTAGATTCCTGGCGAATTTTAGATTTCTTACTCTACTTGGTATTTGAAATTATTAATTCAATTTCGCAGACAATCTTGATCCCACCTACCTACATTACTCACTTGTCCTTGGTGAAATTAGTTTTGGCAATTTACTAAAGAAATAACAATTTCTGAATGAGTCTTTCAAAAAATTAAACACAACTGCCTTACATATGTGACTAACAAAGCATTGTTGAAAAGGAAACTAGACAACAGTGTCACCTTCAAAATTTATTAGTTATCACTCAGCTACATAACTTCTTAGTGATAGAAGCCAGATGTATTGAATGTATATTGCATGCAGTAATATGCTGCTGTGGAATAAATTTTGGTTGAGAAAACCAGACATACTACATTGTGATGTCCTACACAATCAGTGCCAGTACAATACTCACATGCGTGTATATATACTAATTACATACAAAACTATGATTAGCGCTCTTCTTTGTAATAGTTTCATTCACATATTTAATTATTTTATTGTGAAACTTTCTGTGTTCATAGCCTATTTACCTTTTCAAAAGACATGTATTATCATTACTCACCATTTACAATTCTCACTCTTATATAATCTTTAAGTTCTGTTCACTGTCACTTATTTAAGTTTCAAGGCACTCACCATGTTGGTCCACTATTTACTTGTCACAGCTCTATCCCCTGTTACTGACCTGTTTAAATGCCTCATCATTCTCTCTCATCCTAGTTTCGTAGCTGCGTATGAAGTCTCTGAGTTCTGCCTCCTTGTCCTCCAGTGTGCAGTACAA
Organism: Sabellastarte sp. h YS-2021; assembly: GCA_964017235.1. Classification (NCBI taxonomy): domain Eukaryota; kingdom Metazoa; phylum Annelida; class Polychaeta; order Sabellida; family Sabellidae; genus Sabellastarte; species Sabellastarte sp. h YS-2021. Next base: position 25,378,490 of record OZ024929.1, on the reverse strand, counting down.
CTGCTTCATCTGACTGAGAAGCTCCAGCTTCTCAGATTTCAGTCTTTTACGGTCTGCCTTCATTGCTGAACAATTGTAACATAATGCAATTATCAGCAGACATCCATCTTTTGCCTCTTCATTTAAAAACTTATACCAGCAAGTTTATGCTTTATGCAGTACATTTTGCAAAATTTATTACAAATGCTTTTGAAAACTGTCAAAAATTCAGTTTCTTGTCCCTCGTTTACACTCCATAAAATAAAGCTCATGAAGTACTCTTGTTTATAGAAAATACACAGTAATCTTCCAAAATAAACATTAAAGTATAAATATTTAATCAAGTATCCACACATATATTTTACATCCCATTTTGATTTTTTACAAGCCTTTTCATTGCTTTTATTGCATAAAAAATCCATCCAAAAATAAAAAAGAGGCCAAAGCCTGCTGCTTAATGGTAGTAAGCAGCAATTATGTGGCCACCCAGTTGATATACAATTACTTTATTTGACATCCATAAAAATAATTTAATTCAAAGCAATCTCTGCTGACGCGGATGCATATGACAATGGTGCATGATCATAATGATGGCTTTATGGTGGATACAATTAAACTGGAACATTGCTTGCAACAAAAAAGTTCCCAAAAAGGTGTTTTGCAATTTTTGCAAAAAATTCGAAAATTTAAAATGGCCGTCATTTTTGGCAAAACTTTTGTGAAAAAATAGGTTGACTACTCTAAAAAGATATCCTCATTTTTATGTTTTGCAATTTTTATGAAAAATTCAAAAAATGAATATGGCCGCCATTTTTGGCGAGACAAAAATTTTTCAAAAATTGGGTTCCCTACTCTGCAGAGATACCCTATGGGTCAAAAATTTCGTCGAAATCACTCTATCTCGCACGGTTTTTAAGATACAGGCATTTTTGTGTTTTGCAATTTTTGCGAAAAATTGGAAAATTTAAAATGGCCGCCAGTTTTAGTGAGACAAAAATTTTTTGAAAATTGGGTTAACTGCTCTGCAGACATATCTTAAGGGTCAAAAATTTCGTAGAAATCGCTCTATCTTGCACGGTTTTTAAGATACAGGCATTTTTGTGTTTTGCAATTTTTGCGAAAATTCAAAAATTCAAAATGGCCGCCAGATTTGGCGAGACAAATCTTTTTTGAAAACTGGGTTAACTACTCTGCAGAGATACCCTATGGATAAAAAATTTCATCCAAATCGCTCTATCTCGCACGGTTTTCAAGATACAAGCATTTTTGTGTTTTGCAATTTTTGCGAAAAATTCGAAAATTCTAAATGGCCGCCATTTTTGGCGAGACAAAAATTTTTTGAAAATTGGGTTAACTACTCTGCAGAGAAACTCGATGGGCCAAAACTTTTGCCAAAATCGCTCTATCTCGCACGGTTTTCAAGATACAGTTATTTTTGTGTTTTGCAAAAAAAATCCAAAAACAATCCCATCAACATGCATTGAGGAAACATGATAGTCCTCTACCCGAGGAAGCTCCATACCAAATTTTAAAAAAATCGGTGCAGTAGTTTCTGAAGAGAAGAGGCTGGAAAAATTGTCTATGACGACGATGATGCCAATTAACCCACGCCAATAGCTTACGGCCAATGGCCAGTAAGCTAAAAAGACATCACAAGTTAGAATTTCGCTTATGTGGTGAACAAATATTATTGCTCTCTATTGTTAGGAGTATGCGTAAATATAAAAACAACTTCATATTTTAACTTGTGATTACGCTTTTCATTTCTAGATTAATGCAACAATAACCGCTGTAAAATACTTTTTAAATGATGTACATGCATATTATGTGAGTCACAGTATTTTAAAAAAAATTTGTCACTTGGTTAAAGCAAAATCTGCAAAACATATCCATAGCAAGGGATATGTAAGCCATATGAAAACAACATGCGGTGGCCCCCGTGTGAAATATGGCACCTGGTAATAAATAGCTACATGCCCATATGTATGATGTAATGTAAACCACTAGGTGTCATGAAGCACCTGCCAACTAATTAAGGCCAGGACCGAGATTCAAACCCATATCTTCACAGCTGGGAGGCAAGTGTATTACCATTGCCCCACTCTCCCCCTCCACCCAGTATGATGTTTATTGACTGGCTGATTGATCTCAGGATGAGTACAGTAGAACCTCTATTATCTGACCTTCTTGGAGTAACAATTAAGTTGGATAATAGAAAGGTCAAATAATAGAAAGCCTAAAGTAACAGGTGTAAATGGTGCTGGAAGAGTGGGTTTGAGGTTGGATAATTGAAAATTTGGATTATAGAGGGTCAGATAATAGAGGGTTCTTCTGTAGTTGTAAGGATGGAGGAAAGCAGTGCATACACATTGGTAAAGATTTTGCACTCAAAACCATCAGGCGCTGGCAAGCAGTTATCAACTTTCTTATTTCAAGTTGTTCAGAAAACTGAACTTAGAACCTGAGAAATGTTACATATTATGCAATCAAGCCACCCTAAGTATAATGTACCATATATATTTAAGGTTCTATTATTCAACTTTGTTAAGCATGATTTCATATTGGTGAATTACCATTATATCACTGTACCTGCCCCTAAAGTATGGTCAATCACCAGTGATATATAACAATAGTGGAGTACCTTGCAAGGCTTCATGAGCTCTGCTGAGTTCCTGTTTTGTCTGGATTAGATCCAGTTTGAATGTGTTTGCCCGCCCGTCATCAGACTGTAAACTGGCTTTGGTTGCCTTTGATCTGGCTTCCTAGAAAAACCATTGGAAACAAATTACATGATGTCTTGGTCATTCATGTATCAGTGAAAGAAATATATATTGACCAAATGAATCTATACTATGGTGTGCATTCTTTTTGAGAAGCAATGTAATAATGAGGAAGTACTAAAACAATGAGGAAAAACTGACAAGTTGTCAGTGTCTGCTAACAATATCCATCATCTACTGGGAAAAAAAATTCCAACTGACTTATTTTGTAGTTTTGGTTTGTGCATATTAAACTCTCTCTGCCTACTTTTGATTTATGGTTGAAGAATAAAACTTTAGTATAAGGAAGGAGTCATATTGTACAAATATATAGAGTAAGGAATCTAAAATTCACCGCATATCTGAAATTCACCACATGTAGAAATATTTATAAAATAAACAAAGTGAGGTCACATTTCCTGAAAGTCTAATAGATTAAGGCTTTCTGAACTAAGAAATACCAATTTTAAGACAATACATTACTTTCTTCTGTAAATATCCTCAGGTTGTACAGGTGGCAAATTTTAGATTTCTGGCAAATTTTAGATTTCTTACTCTACACAATAGATAAAACCCAATTTCTGGGTATAATGGATCTTCAAATACGGTATAAGTTGAAATTTCAGCTAGATGGAAATTTTACTCATTCTTCACTTTTTAAGATTCACTAGAATTAATTTTCACTTATATCTAGTTTCAGCTTAAGAGATTAGTACAGATTTAAAATTTCACAAGAAATCAATTTCACTATCCATGCTGATTAATTAAAATTATAGCTAATGTCAATGCCTAGTGATGATTTCAAATTACAGAGTAAGTCTAAGAGAAAAAGGTGTCGGTCTATGCTTACTGTCGAGGATTCATGTGAGAGGTGAAAAGGCAAGTCTAGCTTACAGAGTTCTACTTAAATACAGTTTGATCAATTACAGTCTGAAGCAGACTTTGCCCTTAACATTTATTTAATGTTATTTGAATTCTGAATTCTGTAGAAATATATTTTTCTAGACCCTTAAGATTCCACTGATCAAGTTTTCACTGAAGTTGGTTAAGTTGTGTAAATCACTATCTTGTTACCTGGAGCTCTTTCTCCAGCCGTGTTATATCTTGTCGTAGCCGGCTGTTCTCCTCGCGTACTTTGTCCAATTCTTGAAGCTGTAAATTTTCACGCTCAGTTGCACTGGCTGAAAATAAAATAAATTCTGAGTAAAATACTGATTTTACTAACTTGAACCTTCATGTACACTCCTACATGTAACCTGAAAAAAAATCACCAAATAATCATATGTTGGAGTTATATTTTACAAAGCATTGTTTAGAGAAAACTTTCAATTATAGTGAACCACATTATCAAAAGGTCAGATCAAGGGCACGATACAACAGCCCACAGTGTGAAGCAGATGTTTGCAGTAGAAACACCAAATGTAGTATTTTGTATGGAGGTGAAGGTCACATTTGTCACTTCTCTGTTATGTACTGTTAAGTCACTGCTCCAAGTTTATAATATTTGAACTACACATAGTTGTGATTTCTATGATATAAAAACTACCTAGGTCAGTGTTTCACGGTGACTTCACAACTTAAAAAAATTAAAAGTATACAATTTATTTGTCTACATTTGTGTTATCCTATTCAGCCATGTACACCTACACTTACTGTAGTTAGAACACAATATTGTAAAAATGCCTAAACCTTACAACATTGAGGTTGGACTAACCATTGTTATTGTTGGGTATGTTGGACTCACTGCCACACTGTCTGAGTTGTGAGATCTGCATCATCTTGTGACTAGTGTCTGCAAGCTCCGCCTTCAGCTGGCTCACCTCTTGATTGGCAGCCAGGATGGAGCTATCTATACGTGAAGCTAGTCTGTGAACAAAATACAAGACAGTTTGGAATCAAAAAGATATATAGTGAAACTATGATGAAAAGATAACCCAATGTTAAAACTGTAGCTAATCTGTGTCAAATATATTGACAGCTAGTACTGCGACCAGTTTACCAGGTATTTGTACAAAAATTGCTTAATTCGTGTAATTTAAGAGAACCACACTTTTCGGTCCATTGTTCTGGATATGAGTCTGACACAGTTTAATGATGAAAGCGAGATTTTAAAAGAGAAATTTTTTTAAAAATCACAAGTGTATATGTATATATTTTAGATTTTATCACAAAAGGAAATTTTCCTATCCTAAGACCGCTGTAAAATATGATGTCAGTAGGTATTTGATATTCCATCATCTCATAACAATAGTCAGAGATCACACCAGTTAAGCTTTATACCAGAAAATGTTACACTATCCCCTGCACTTGAAGCGTCCAACCTTTTGACCATCAGACAACAGAAACTACACAAATTGCATGTTAAAGTGTCACATGAAATCTGCCAATGACAAAATGAGCTTTACTGGGAAATGTAACTTACAGTATAAATTGATTTTCTAATAAAATCCATGCCGAGTAGACATCAGCTCCCATATGTACATTTTCTTTTGCTATGTACAATTAAGTGCTAATCTGTGGGTCATACATTAGTTAAAGGAATCAAAATAGAAGCTAACTTTTCTCCTAATTAATAATATTTCCTCAAATATTTAAAATAATTTCAAAACACCCTCCAGATATCCAAAATGAAACTGCTCAAAACTTGGTCATGTGAAATGATGTCTGACCATCCATGTGGAGTATATTCTCTATGTTAGTATCCCAGTTCTTCAGAAATATTCATCTGTTGTAGAGAATTTATAAATTGGTAAACTCTTTTTCTTTTTTTTTTTTGGGGGGGCGGATCTATTTTGAAAACCAGTTTAAGCTATCCAAGGCTTTAGTAAATTCATTGTACACACTAGTAATTGCAACCATCACACATTTGTAATCACAATAATTATTTCTCCAGTTCTGGTCCTCGATAATAAAATTTTTCAAATGATACAGGCTCTTTTAAAACAAGAGTCTTTCTGTATCATTATAAAAACTTGTACACATCAATTTCACATTTAAACATTTTTTTCTCAAGTTAGTGCAGCTACAGTATTCAATATTCAACATATTAAGTATTTTATTTATCACATTTGTTTGTCAAACACCAGAAAGTATTGCACAATATCCTGTTTTTCTAGTTTATGTCAGCTTCTTTCTTTGTCTTCTAGCATACTGGTTATATAATAGGATTCTCTGCACTGTCTGCAAAACTGTCAAACACATGCAAGCCACTTGCTCATCTTCCACCATAGAAGTGTATGATGTGGTATTCTGTAATTTTCAGTGTCCTTCCCTGTCTGACTCCCCCATATTGTTTGGATGATAGAATTTTCTCACTCTTTATCAAACAGTCTTTTGCCACATGTTCTTACTCACATCTGTTTCTCTTATCTGCAGAGTTTTACTGTTATCAGCTTTCTATGCATCAGTGTTTATTTGTGTATCACTTGCACTGAATAATGAAAATAAAGATTCTTCTCCATTTGAGTCTCACCTCACAATGTTAATATCTCAAAGCAAAAAGTAACCCATGGAAATTTAAGCTGGTGATACAACTGACTTTTAGCTGTAAAAAGCCAATAATCCAGCATAAATTGAATAAAAAAATTGCATTATAGATAGATCACCATCAGAGTTTTAAATTTCGATATTTTTGCATTCTTTGTTTGCAGGCAGTTTTAGACATCTGATAAAAGTTTCATAGATAGCGACCTGAACAACAAACTGTAGTTAATTGGTAATCGGCAGCATTTGGGGAAAAAAATCTCATGTGACTGGTGAGATTTATCACTCTAATGAACTGCTCTAATACGGCATTCATAAAGCCTCCACAGCCAACAGCATAATGTGTGTATGATTTGAAACTTAATGAGAACAGACTGCACACAGTGGTAATTAGCTGAGACTGGAATACCGAGAGGCATCAGCTTAAAAAAAAGGAGGATAACAAAAGGGCATAAAATGTGTGTATTATATCCATCTTTTCACATAAAACAAAAGGATTTTAACTTGTTTCAGGCATGTTTGTGAATTTGTAAAATAGATTAATTTTTAACTGGATTTCCAATTCATAAAAATGAAAACTGAACAAAATAATAAAACGTAGGCTTTCTGGAAAATGAAATCAAAATAAAATATATAGTATGTTTGGACTTTCTCTTGGTGGAGGCCCCCACAAACTATCTGGACATGAAATGAAGGGGGAGGGTATACACTTTCAGAATTTACACTGGCACAGGACACCTTGAATACTATTAGCTGATACTTTGTTGACACAAACCTGGCTCTCACCTTGAAAGTCATGTGTTTGAATCTGGTTCATAACTAAAAAACAAAACTACTGCTGGCCTGTCTCAATGTGACCCAGGCTGCCCAAAGGAGGAGGAGAAAATAAAACCTTGACCCTGTAAGGCAAATGACTTTCATGGCTTCTCCTTTAAGGAACCTAAAAGTTTAAAAGCCAGGGGTTTCTATTGAGGAAATTCTTGACCATCTACCCTGTATCTTGATATAATAATGCTCAAATGCCAAATATTTCTGGAGCTTTTGTAACAACATGGCAGGCACCTTGATGTGTATTGAATTCAACCTAAGGCCTGAACCTAGTATAACAAAGTCTCCATATGATATTTATACAGATTTTTTTTTGTCTTTTAAAATAAAACTGTGTAATTGCCATCTGATCTCTGTCAAAAGATGCACACAAAAAGCTGATAATATATTGATTGGTTCTGTCACAAATTCAGATTAACTGAAAAGATATACTTTTTTTCCACATCAGCAATTGGAAGGTTCCCATAATTTATAACTTCACTGAATCAATGCCAGCACTGACATTGTGATAAGTAGTATTGAACAGATAAATTAATGAATGCTGTTTTCCTCAAAATATCTTTCAGCTTCTTATGGATATTGTATCTGTGCAATTTCACAGTCTTTTCATCAGATTTTTAAAAGAGTATTTTTCTCATATCTATTGGATAAAAATAGTCAAAGCAGTGAAACAGAAAAGAACATCTCAGTTTCAGTTTTTCTTGAAGAAAATTCATTTTAAGACTCCATTTATTGTAGTTTTCAGCAGAAGTTCCTGTCATTTGTTTTGCATTCTTAAACACCAAACCCATTGTGATGGGAATATAGTGGAACCTCCTCAACAGCAAGTCCTTTAACAAGCATCTTCTATTTCACTGTGTTGTCTAGAAATCCTAGTTAAGTGGAAGTATTTTTGGTCCCTTAAGATTCTTTTTAACAGGGTTCAACTGTCACTTATTCCAAAGCACAGTGGTGGAGGAAAGAAGTATTGTAAAGAGTAAACCCGAAAAACAGAGAAGTACCAAACAAAAAGTGTCAAGATAGGGAAACATGGTACATGATTCATTGTTATATCATCAGAAATACCCCCACAAAATAACTGCAGTTTAAGAAGTATCTTTCAACTGGTGTGAAACAAAATGCACAGTATATTTGACTGCACTGTCCATAACTTTCAAATGAATGGACTTCCCTTTTCAATGTTGAATGTATTTTAGTAAAATTCATTGAAACTATTTCCTTAATATCATAAATACATTTTACACATTCTAATATTTCATATCTTTTAACTGCTGATTGACTATATTAGTCTTTCTAAAACACAAGTGTTAAAAGTGGCTCAATTATATCAGTTTACAGTGCTATAAATGTCTTAAAACATATTGATGACAAATGTAGGTCAAGAACCTGAGCTTATAAAGTCACTAACTGCATGCTCCCTCAGGTGATTGGGTCACTGAGGAGTTGTCAGGAACTGTGAGCATGTATTGAGGACCATGTGACAACAGTGTGACACATCACTTGTGTGGCATGTCAATTTAAGATGACTTACTCAAGTGTGTGGCATGTTTAAGATGACTTACTCAAAGAGCTGACATACTTATGTTGAGCCTTAACTTATTCAAAGTCTTTAGACTAATACTTAATTTTAAAAATCTCAGATTTTGCTGGGCTAAGTTACAAATACTTTGTAGGAATAGTGTAGATTTGTCAATTTAAAATATGTAGGATTAAGTTAATGAGAAATCTAATATGTAGAATTAACTGTTGAGTAGAATTAAGTATTGTAATGGTGAAGAATTTAGATGAAAATGCTTAATTATTAAGGCCTTGAAGAGCCATTCCAGTTAAATCTGTCCTGCTGTCTGGACTGGCTGATTCAAAAAAGGTATTTTTTCCTGGCTTAAAGAAGTTTAACATGGTTTTAATGTGCTTTAAATATAAAAAAACAGTCTATTTGCTGAAAAAAGTTAAATCTTCAAAAGCAAAAGATTTTACTCTTTATGACTAAGTTTATACTGACAAAAAACAATACAGAAGTACAGTGCATCTAAAAAGGTAAATCCTAAAATGTGCATAATTTTGTTGTACTTTTCACTTTTTTCGAAAATTTTAAAAGTGTTGCCATGGCAACAGTTGCCACTTGATACCCCCCCCCCCCCCCAACCTAATCAGCTGTAGATCCTCTAGGAGTAAACATACCCTGAAAATTTGGTGAAAATCCATGCATGGGTTTAGGCTCTGGAACACCCACAAAGTTTAAGGCCTAAAAATCTTAAAAGTGTTGCCATGGCAACAGTGGTAACTGGATACCCCTCAAAACCTAATCAGCTCTAGATCCACTTGGGGTAAACATATCCTGAAAATTTGGTGAAAAGGCATGCAGGGGTTTAAGCTTTGGAATATCCACAAATTTTAAGACCTGAAAATCTTAAAAGTGTTGCCATGGCAACAGTGGTAGCTGGATACCCCCCATAACCTAATCAGCTCTAGATCCTCTTGGGGTAAACATATCCTGAAAATTTGGTGAAAATCCGTACAGGGGTTTAGGCTGTGGAACACCCACAAGCTTTATGCCTGCCGCCGCCGCTGCACAACTATAACCCTAGCCTTTATGGGCTGGGGTTAGAAAAGACTCCTTTTGTTTCATTTTTATTGACACAAAAACATAATACAGAAATACATCTAAACATTTTACCATCATCAGCAAATGAGCAGCTATCAAAGGCCTTTGAATTCCTTTTATGTAACATCATGTTAATTCAAAAGTCATCATTTTTGATTAAAAAAAAATAATAATAGTTTTAAAAACACTTTGTTTTATTTGAAACAATTTAGAAATGACAATTTTAACACCATTTGCAATATGAACACAAGTTTTTTTTTTCATTTGGGGCAAATAATAAAATAGCATCAATAACATATAATAACATACTTATTAAATAAATAACATATGAAAAAAGTCACTGGCCAATTGTCCTACCCCTCACAAAAGCCGCCAGCCAAACGTCCGCCGGCCAAATGTCCTTGCACCATTTTGGAATACTCCTAACATTTAGTGCTTAAAATTGGTTTGAAAGTAGGGTTTGACCCAGTCAGGAGATGCTTTTTAATTTGTACTAGTGTATCACCTGGAGTGTATTTGTCTGTGAACATAAAGTTGTGATGTAACCTGATTAGTAGACCAAAGGTCACCTTACAAATGAAGACAAAAGACCCGTCTCCTTGCATAACATTATACACTAAAAACCCTTTAATTTACCTTCAATAATACAAATGATCTTGTAATTGGTATTATCAACAAAATTTTTGTTGGCTCTTGTGTGTTTTAAATGTATAAATGTACTGATCTAAAATGTTAATTACATACTTCTGAAATATCCTTTTCATTCTTGGTACTTTGATCTAGTAGACTGTAACATGATCTTATGCTGAGAACACATTCATTTTGATTACACTCAAAATGAGGAATCTGAAATCTTGAGAAAATCCCAATTTAGACTTCAGATGAACTATATTTTGTGTAGCAAAGACAATTTTAGGCAATTCATTTCAGGATCATTAAACAGTCATTTCCTGGTTTTGATAAATCTAGTGAAATTCTCATCTGAGCAGACCTCAAAATCTGTTATTGCTGTAATTTCTGTAATAAAAGCCCCCCCCCCCCCCCCCCCCCCCCCCCATGGCATGTCAGTGACCAAGGGTCAGAAACTGAAGCATATGTCCTTCAAACTTAAAATGCCCAGTAAATTTCACAGCTTTCAGTCTGAATTGTATTTTTTATACCAATGTACTGAAATTATAATAAAACATACATAAATATGATATCTTATGGTTTTACAGTAGATGTGTTCAACCAAGAATATGCAGTAAAATACCTTATGTTTTTTACTTTTTCAGCCAAGTTTGTTGAAAACTACACCTACAGAGAAAAGTAAACCTTTGAAAATGCTGAAAAGACAATATATATCAATTATTTAAAGATGGATATTTCATTGAATGTAAAATTTTTATACTTCTGCATGTTGTTCTAATGAACTCACCCTCATTGAAAAAATGCATATCCCTGGGGCTATTATTACAGAAATTATGGTATATCAATGTAAGTTATTCTAGGATATCATGAATTTAGTGTTCTTTAATTACTTCATGATATCCTATTTTATTAGAAAAACATTAGCTGATTTTAAAATAATATCTTCTTGTTGTGAAATAGAACACTTTAAATACAGCTTGCAGCCCTGGTTCTGTATTATGAATTGTCTTACAACATGTATGCATCACCTTCAGGCAGTTAACAAAAGAAAAGCATAAAGTATAATTAAATATAAATATGAACACATCCAATCAAACTTATTTAATTGGACCTCTGTTAAATAGAGTTTCCTCCAAGTAAATGTAAAACATCAAGCCTTTAAAGTGCCTTAAAATCAATTAAAATTTATTTGTAATTTCTCATCTATAAGAACAGTCTTTTTTAGTTGACCCTATTATTATTATTATTATGTATTTATACTGAGCGCAATATCTCCATATTGATACTGTCTATCATATGGAATCAAACATAAGACCTGTTGATTTCTTGGGCTGTTACAATTTCCTGGTTATACGCAGACTTGTAACAGTATGTGTAATAAAAGTACTTCACTCAACATCGACTAAAATTGAACTTTGTGAACTTGTGAAAAAAATTTATTTCAAGCACAATAGTTTTCCAATATATTGACTTTCAAATGGCATGAAAATAGAAATGACTGATACTGGTGGTATGGTTAGTGATAATGTAATGTCTATTAGAGTAAGAAATCTAAAATTTGCAGGAATCTAAATTCACCACCTCTAAAAGCTTAGTTAATTTATGAAGAAAATGATGTTTTTGTCTAAAAATTAGTATTTTTCAGTTCAAAAAGCCTTAATTTACTATACATTCAACAAATCTCACCACAATTCATTTATTTTATTAGTATTTTCACATGTGGCGAATTTCAGATATGTGGCGAATTTTAGATTTCTTACTCTACATATATTTTTATGTGTTATTATACATACTTAAGTATTCTTGATAGAATATACATATTTAAATGGTTATATTTTGAATTTTGACCACATAGAAAATCAGCTTCCTGATGTTTCAAATGGTTGTATATAATGTATAAATTGGAGCAGATATGATAACTACACATTATAAGTTATACTTTGATAAAATGACTAAATCTGATTTGATTGAATGGGTAAGCAGTTTGATAACAAGTGGATCTATCACTGGGATAAAATTTAGAGGATCAAACTGACTCAATACCTCATCACCACTTTCAAATTGGTCAACTAAAATCCTTCTCTTTATCATTTGGTATGATACTTCACTGATGAAATTAAAAATAAATTTATTGCTAAAAATGTCAACACACAGGTTAAACATGCAATTAATTGGCGATAAGATTTTTCAACTCTTGCAAATGTAATTACAATGCACTTTTTAAGTTAATTTTTACATTGATTTTTGATTGTTTCAAGTGACACAGACAATGGATGGCTGTCTTCTTGCCCTTCATGGCAAGAAAGGCACTAAACTAAAAGGCCACACATTTCAGCATAAAGGGAAATTATTGGTAGAAAACGGAGCTCACCAAGCCCCCCAAAAAGTTGCTCAATGTTTTGCAAAGATAACATATTAAACTAAGATAAGATGTGCAACCACTGAATGTCATATAATGCTGTTTTCCTTTTATGGTACAAAACAGTGGTATTTTAGCAAAAACCACTGGAGTAAATGTTAACAGGACTGCATCTGGTCACAAGATATCTTTCTGATATTTTCGTAGACAGCCTAAACATACCAGACTGTAATTAACAGTACTTAAATCAGAGCATTATAATTTCCTTAAACTTATATTTACTGGTCAAAGCTGGATATTAAGTGCCCTACATCTCAATTTATGAATGACTGATTTTGTTTGTATTGCAATATTTAAAATTCACTTAAAATATACCTGAAACATGCAGATCTATCGGTGACATCTTTAAGTACACTAATTGAAAATAATAGAGGCTAATGGGGACTTATTTAATAGTCAAACAGGATACCAATCCAAAACACACTTGAAACATACTTAAACCAATGATAACTTCAAATGTAGATTCATGGAGAATTAGAGACTGGTTAACATTCACTTTGTTTTAACATATCTCTGGTACACTTATATCATCATCCCCACACATGGTTGCACACTTTTTTTCCAGTTTTTGACCAAATAAGCCAGGGTGGTCTTTAAAAACTTATGCAATAAAACAGACACAAAGCATTTGTCTGAATGAGGCCATACACCCAGAAGTTTCACACGGCTTCAGCATTATATAACCTCTCATTGTTCTCTATCATCTTCTTGAACTTGGCCTTCACTTGGCTGTAAATGGTACTGAGTTTTCCATTTAATTACATATTAACTGTATAGATCTTTATATTAGTCCAGTTAGCCTTATGTTAGTATCTACCATCTCATCATACTTGTACATTTTTTCATCAATACATAAGTCTTAGAAGCAGTTTAGTTTCAGCTTTGCCAAAGGTTTGGAATGAATTCTCTGACACTATTCGTTCCACACCTCTTCTGTCCTCAATCAGAAAAAGGCTGAAATTCTGTCTCTTAGCAAAAGTATATTCACGTATAGGGTTTTCTTCCATATCAGTTCAATTAGAACCAGAACTGTACTACCCCTGCAACTTGCTAGTTTGTATTTTTTGTTGTTGTTGTGCTTGAATTTACACTCTATATATCTCCATGTACTACAGGACTCAAAGCACTATATGACCCATCCGACTGTACAAGTACAGTCCAACTCTCAAATTACTGACATTCCCCAAACTGAAAGACAGAGGCTCAAGGATGACCATTTATCAACATCCTTGAGGTTCTTTTACCTGCCACTGGGGCAGGACCCAATGACATAGGACTGCCATTTTAAGTGGTCATCTGAGCCACTATGTCTTTGCCTGTACCTGGGATGTAACCCATATCCTCTCTGCTCCTAGTGTGTTACCCACTAGGCCACAGTAACAGGCTGGAGATTGTTAATTGCAACCAGTGTATGTTGGCACGTAAACAAGCTTACCTCTTCGTATGATCCACCACCTTCCTGTACTTGTTTTTTGTGACTATGTTAGATACATGTATTGTCCTTTCATTGGTAGTGGATATTTTTGAATTCAGTTTATCACTTCTAGTAGGTATATGTAATTCATATGATTTACCTTTTGTTATCTTCGACCATCTTTTTGAACTTTCCCTGTGCCTCCACCAGCAGCTTCCTCATCAAAGCCATGGAGCCCTTGAGTTTCTCACGGTCTTTGGGTGTGAGTTCATTGTCCCCTAGTTCCACAGCTTTAGGTGAGAAGATGCACTGCACCAGCTGTTCATTCAGGTTGTCCAGGGATTTAATGGCTGCAAATATACACACAGATGACAATAAGATATGATATGTCAGGATAAAAGTGTAAGGCTGTTTCTTGTACATCATACAATGATATGAAATAATGAGTAGAAACAATAAACAATGCAAAAATCGATGTGTTATGTTTAATCAACAACTGATTTTAATGGATCTTTCTATTATTACAGTAGGCTCTGTATTAGTAGAACCCCTTATCCACTGGGGCTGTATTCATGGAACATCTTAGCCAAATCTTAGGCTTAAGTTGGTTATATTTTTATGCAAAAGTTAAGCGTTAGACTTGGCTAAGACCTTTCATGAATATGACCCCAGGATTTGGTTTAAGTTATATCTATAGTCCACTAAAACCTACAGAAAATACATTATTATCAGAAAGTTGGAACTCAATATCAATTCCACTTCCACATAACTTCCACTTAGACTTAAGGGTAAATTTATATTAGCTTCTACTTATATAGACTCAACTGTATAGAATTAATTACCTAATGACCTGTATAAAGAATTGTTAATATTGATATTTGACTATTCCATACCACTTCTCACTAACTGATTATACATTGTATTTATCAGCTTATATTTCTAGTTGACACACACACTTTATTTACAATTAGGAGCAACTATTACTATAAATGATGATATAATGTCTTTTTGAGTGGTAAAATATATATGAAGTCTAATACGTAGCTTGGGGGGGGGGGGGGGGGGGGTCTCAACATTTTTCCTAAAGCCAGGTTGGGCTAGCAGATCAAGAAAATTCCACAGCACTGCTAAATCATGTGAGAACCTTAAACATTTTTTTTTGTTTTTGTATATAAATTACCAAATAGAATAAATGTAAGAGTCTTTTACTACATTCTAAAACTTGCTGGAGGTCAGGTTGGGTTGCAATAGTTCATTTGACTCTTCAACATATACATTGAATGTATATACATGTCGCTTAAAATAGTTTGTTTCTTACTTATAAAATTTTACTGGATATAGTTACAAGACCTGTTTAATTTGTAATATTGTTGTAATGAAACGTATAAGTGACAACACGTTGTTGTAAGGAGATTTCAATGTCATGTCTCACATCAAGTATTTACACAAACACTTCACAGTACAATGACTAGTAATTTGCAACTGACGCAGAAACATTTGACAAAAACAGGTATACAGTAACACATAAAAAGTGCTCTGAACAAATTTTCCTTCTTAAGGAAATACACAAAATGAAATGAAAAAAAGGTTTCAGTAAGATTATCAGTAATCTGTTGTGGTAGAACCTTTGTATCTCATTGCAATTTTGGTGAGAAAACCTGCACATTTTAATACAATTCTGCATGTGTCGATTGTTGCCAAAATTTAATCAACTTACACTACAAATTTCTTGAAAATATCTGAAAATTCAAAAACTTTGTGAGGAATTCTCCTAAACTTGCTAACCATTGTGAACAAGTAACCCAAGAACACTGAACCACAAAAGTCAAATGACACATCTGTGGGAAATCAGATGTCAAATAGGTACAAAAATGAACTAAATCAACAGTTAATAATAACATAGTTATGGAGACCTTTTAAAGTGTTACACAAAGAATAACCACAAGAGTACATAATTTCTAAGATATAATATCATCAGATATCCTAAACAGAGTCTACTTATACTAACCCAAACATTTACAAAAAGGGTAAAGATTACTCACCGACATTATCAACTACATACAAATTATTTATTTAAAATCTGCCAAGGCAGATGAAAAGTTCTCTGTTAAAATATCATTCTGCCAATATCACCAATGTAAAGATACTTTCTTAGTGTATAGCTTCATCACGATGTCCAGTCCTTTATGGAAGAGGAAATAAGTGCACAAAAAACCCTATACATCATTGATCTCATGAATGTTTTAATATCAGGCAAACTTCCATAAAAAACATACGGCCCACTGACCAAAAACAATTATTTTTGAACATTACAGGCCATATGCCTCTCCTTAGTTGTTCCAGAATCAGATCACATTTCCAAAGGATTAAAACCCACATCGTTATATATGCAGAACCAGTCTTTATAACGTGAAGTGTATGATATAAAATTAGCCTCCCCTACAACCATAAATTACTGAAGTCTGGCCTACATGCTATTATATTAATACAAAATGGCTAAGCTACTTAGGGAATGTTTGATCTAAAGGGACCTGGGAGGTAAAAATAAATATTCCCAGAAGCGGCATTCATTCTGATCACAGGGACTGGCTTAATAAAGTTGTAAAAACATTGTTTATAAATCTCCAATAAGAATGCTTTATGAAGTCAGATTATACACAGACCAGTGATACAACCACTATACAAGTGCCAAAAAAAGCCTACATACGTTTTAACAGTCATTGATACAAAATATTGACATATATACTGTAACCATATATTCTTTAATGAAACTGTGTATACCAAAACCATTACAATTGTGTCTGATCTTTGAACAACAAAGGCAGCTTTGAAACAGGAATGGCAACCTTTTTTCTGTGGAATGAAAGTGACTTTTAATTTAACATTACAATACCTGTTTGGATCAATGCTGCCATAATCGCTCCAACTTTTCTTCAAATCGATCAATAACACTTCAAGTTTTCAACTTTATGAAGCCTTTTTCTATAAACCTTTTTGGAAAACAGAATTCCATTCTCTTATTGCAGAACAAGCAAGCTTTATCTCAGTGAAATATCATCCATCACTTTCCTCAGGTTTCTGTTTTCACAATTCTGAATGTCAGTGAATGACCAAAGTTCCCATAAATTGTCTACATATCCATTCTGATGATTTTTGTAGTCATCTTTCACATGCACCTTGTCTTTCAGGTTTCAAAACTTATTTCAGCAAGACATTAAGAATTACAATAGAAATACCATAAAACTTCTAGAAAAATTAAAATCATGTGCTCAAACTTATAAACTCTTTCATAAAAGTGATACACTATTGCTTTTATTGAGCTCAAGTCATTAAGAAATAGTCATACACATACTTGTATCGTGTTTTTTTTCTGTTTAATTGCTATACCTGTCAGATAAAGTTATTTAGAAGCAAAATGGCTGGCAAAGCAAATCAATGTGTCATTGTTTGCTAGTGACTTTTTTGTCCCAATGTAAGGATTTCCTCAGACTGATAACCTTCTCAAGATCAAGTAATTAAACATGTGAACTGTAGGTAATCTCCTCCAGTCAAAAAACACAGTCCATTTTTGCAAAACCAAGCCTTATCCAGAGTACATATGATTAAGGTGCATATCAAATTAGCATAATTTCAATATATTATACAGTAAATAGCATGAAATGTTTATCACTTGATTGCTCATTCTTTCAAATGGATACTTGTAGCACTAAAACTGAGATATAATTTGTCACCATGGGGAAAATCAGTATTTGTAGCTTGTCTAGGGGACGGTATCTCCCAATGAAGACAGAATCCAATATAAGATGGTCTAATTAATTCTATAATGGCATTCTTTATGGGAGACTATGGAATTCCAAGAAGCTTTCGAACTTGTGCCCAAATTAATCCAGATGAGATATCTTCAGTCAATCCACAAACACAATATATATTCCAACTTTGTCCAAAGATGTTGGGGCAAAATATTCACATATGTTTGTCCAAAACCTGCATGTGTCAATTTCTGATGTTTGTCCCAAACTTGTATATGTCAATTTCTAATCAATCCAGTTTCAAATATTTGTAAATGAAAGGTACAGAGAAGTTAGCTAATTGTACAGTATTCATGACCTTTTATTTTTTAAATTTTTACAAACATTTTTATTATCCTAAAATATGCAGTTTCATTCACTCGCAATATATAATGAACAGACACATTTGCAACCTTTTCACCTAGACATAAACAAATGATAAATGTAGATACAAGATTCCTCCACATGTCACAAATCTGTAAATGTACTCAATATAAAAAAGCCTTATTTATCCATATTATCCAGTATATGGCGGAGAAAAATTTGGATTTAAGAAAGCATAAGCTATAATGGTAATTTCTGTCTTAGCATGGTTCTGTCACAGAAACAAATTGTTCTGTTTATGTAGAATATCTAAATAAGATATTACTGCTCTTTTATGTCCATATGACAGAGATATTCAGGATCATCCAGTCATATTAGAATAAATCAGGATTCACCTATGTCAATTAAATGACCAGTTTTATGCATGAAAATCCTAATGAACATTTACTGATCTTTGTTAATCACCTCTTGACCATGTGTTAAAATCTTAACATCCTCTTCAGTATTACAAAAAACTAAACCTTAATTATAATAATTGATCTAAACATATTCATTAGTACCTGTATACCACATATCTGTAATATATCAATTAAGGGGATAGGATAGAATACTAACAATGAAACTGATGTAGGTGCATATTATTATAATTATAATAATGATAATAATATTATTTTTACAGTTATAAATCCAGTGTCTTCTTGTGATTATCACAAATAATTCAATTATTTTTTAACAATCCCATTTATCCAGCCTTTTTCACACAAATATTCCTATTCGAAATATCCTATCTTAAAGGCAATAATTAGCAGAAATGCCCTTCCCCTTGTCCACTTATCCAAATACTATCTTTGTGTTGTAACAAGTTCAGATAATAAAAAGTTCTGCCATGCACCCAACTGTAAATGATACCCTCCGTGACTTCAATTCACTCACAGTATCAATTTACACTTTTTTTCTACAGTTCTTACTTTGAAAATCTAACCACAAAGGGGTTATAACTGTCATCTTGTATTTTATCCATAAGTCTGCAGTCTCCACTTAAACCCAATGTACTTCTGCTTTTTTTCATAATCACACATTCAAAATTGTATTTTATTAAGTATTTTCTTTGAAACAACCTCTTTCCTTAAGAACAATTTATCTTTGTTCACAAGAAGAAGGAAAAGTGTTCTTCAATGAACAATCAGATCTGACTGTGAAAAAACTTAAACCTTCAAACATAATCATTTGGTTGTTGTATTTATTAGGGGGCTTTTGTAGATTCTGTATATTGTTAATACCACCCCAATAATGTCTACAGCAAATTATATACCTTTAATGGAAAAACCAAGGAAGGTCTTTTTTGCACAAAGAACAATTTTATTGGCATGCCACTGAAAACAAATTATACCTTTGGCTATCTCATTGGCTTGGTTTGAATAATGTGAAGAAACCCCCATAAAATCGCACACAATAGGAACAGTGTTCATTAGTGTAAAAGGTATATAATAAAACACATTTATTACATTATTTCCAAAGTTCACAAATAATGTGTAGCAATGATATCCAAATTACACATTAAATGGAGTCATATTATTTACACTTGAAATGTGTTCATATTTACTGTAAATTTATGAATACTTATACACTTTCACTCAGTGACATAGTTCACTGAATTCTCAATACACAACTTTATGTACTTAATATATATTTTTTACAATCCCACAACCTAATCAATATAGAATCTATATATTCATATTTTTAAGCACCGCATACTATAGATACCGGTATATATAATTCAGATCTCTATAAATAGAACTAATTCACTTATTTGTTCCAGTAATAATCACTTTTTTTTATCTGTATATATCAGAGTAATGACTCCAATGGTGCAGGGTGATTCCCACAGAACACATGATCCTGAGAGAAATGATAGCAAAATACCAGAGATAGTTATGTAGCATTCCACTTCCCATTAAACTGCATCTACAAGTTACAGTGGTATCAGCCTTAACCCTAATTCTTAATAGAGAAACTTCAAATAAAGCTTCACCATACAGTGCATGTAACAGTAAAATACTTTTTTAAAAATGTATTGTAAATGTCATGCTTTTTATGCCACAACTCTTGAAATGTTTACTGATATATTTTTTTCTGAAAATAAATGTAGATTATGTCAGTAAAATTGCAGTTACAATTTGTGTGCAAACTAGGTCATTGATTGACATAGTTCTAATCAAACAAATAAAAGGGCCTGCTCCTGTATATCGGTATCTGCTCTTAATTGAATGAGAGCATATTAATATTGAATGGCCGAGCAGCCTTGTGGCACTGTATAATATATCCTCACTGAGCTTTAAAAATGCGAAGCTTACAACAGCTAGCACTCTTTCATCTAATTGCTGCATTATTGAATATACTGCACTTACTCAAAGATGAGTACTATGTGTTTTATAGCATAGCCTTGCTCTGGCTTAGAATTGCTAAAATCTCTCCAAAAGTGTGTAATATCTTCAAAATTCAAAGGCATGTTATTCTTCAGAATGGTGAACATTTGTATGTGTCTGTTGGTAGTAAGTTTGAGTTTGAGATTGTTTCTTATATGTTGAAGAAACATTTGCAGTTTTCACAGCATTTTTAACTCAGACCAAGAGTATATCTATGCCCTACACAGGATTCCAATCTGAAACACTTAAACTGCTAGCCAGTTTTAATCCACAGGGCACTTTTCCTTGAAAGAAATAATAATATGGGACAAGCTTTTGAAAGTCATGATCCATTATGGAGTATGTAAAATTCATATTCACATCACTGAATGAAGAGTAAGATTATTGTGACAAAAACAATTTTCCATTTTTGTACAAGTGACTTCATATAGGTCAACTCACAATGGCTAGTTGACAGAGATACTTTAAATTTCATGGCATCTAAGTCACTTTATAAAACTACAGATGTACTTGGAATGTACTTTGAAAAGTAATTGAAAAGTACTTTGATATCTTTGGTTTGGTTAAGCAGGATTTTCAGATAATCAGATAAGTTCAGATAAGCAAGAGTTTACTGTACTTGAAAATGAGAAATTAAGTACAAGTACCTAGTACAAATACTTGTACTCATCCCAGGCCAGAATGTTTAGTTAGTTACAAGCATGGTTGAAAGTTATAAGTAACTGGTGAGGTTTTTCAAATTTCAGGGTAAACTTAAATAGAATACAGTATATCCTTTAAGGATCTGACATTAACTTCCACTTTTAAGGGAACTCTACTGATAAGAATTCTTATTAAAGGGGTTTGATTCTATAGCAAAATACGCTTTGTTGGTTTATGGTAAAAAAAAAATACTATTAATTTATTTTTCTGAGGTTACTTAATATAATTTGAGCCACAGTAAAGGTTAATGTTTTAGTAGCTGCAGGCCCAAAAAGCTGATTCAATAATTGCATGGTCCAATGCCTATAATGCATTATTTCATGGCAATTATATTTGTGATATTGTAATGCATAATGTAGCCTGTCCTCGGCAAGCTAACAATTCTTTTAAATCTCAAATGTTCTTTCTATACTGCTAGTCAAACACTTATGGTCAGTACACCAATTATGGTCATCCCACATGTTTTCTAAATTTATTTTTAAATGTACCGCTCTAAAGTATAATATCCGTGTCAAAATTAATTTCAATAGTTGTCTAAATTGATCCACCACAGTAAAACTGCAGCTATATTTCAAAACTTAAAAGATTGGCATTAGAAAAATTAGGCTGTCCATAATTTTTTCTATGCCCATAATTGCTTGGGAAGCAGTAGCATACAACTGAACTCCCTTAACATTGATCAAAATGAACCAGTTGTACACTTCTTTTTAACTAAAAGTTCTCTGATAATCTGGCATTCATACTTGAAAGAAAGTTCCCTCAAAAAGACCTGTAAACATAGTAAAATTATAAATAATAATCAGTTGCAATAATCCATATGTCTTCATGATACGAAAAATATGTCTCAAATATAGCAGGTGAACACACTTTGGCAGAATGAAGGTTAAAAGTCACACCATGACTAAGCATATCTGCACTCCCCAACCAATGACCTATCCAAGAACCACCTTCCTACATGTTGTAGTTTCTGAAATATGAAGTTTACACCAGGATGTTGTACAACTACCGCCTCTACCAAGTATCAACTTCTTGCATCTTACAGTTTCCACGATACAGCCTGGACAAGATTTCAAAGGTCAAGGTCACTACAGCAAGGTCAAAGGTCAAATCAATGTCACATCATAATATTGCACACGCACACCCCCAAGCAATGTTCCTAAAAAGTATCAACTTTCTACACTTACAGTTTCCATGATATAGCCCGGACAAGATATTAAATGTCAAGGTCACTACAGCAAGATCAAAGGTCAATCAGTGTTACTCCATGATGTTGTACACTTACACCCCCTTAACAATGTCCCTACCAAGTATCAACTTCCTACACTTTACAGTTTCCGAGATATAGCCTGGCCAAGATTTTTTAGGTCACTACAGCAAGGTCAAAGGTTAAATCAAGGTCACACTAGCCTGGACAAGATTTTCAAACTCAAGGTCACTGCAGCAAGGTCAAAGGCCAAATCAAGGTCCCACCATGACGTTGCACACCTACATTCCCAAACCAATGTCCCTACCAAGCATTAACATCCTAAAATTTAGAGTTTAGGTCACAAGTAAGTCAGGATGTTCTTATAGCAAAAATAAATATATATGTGCCAACTTTGGTTGAAAAAAGTGAAAAAAATAATTGAATCAGAATGGATAAACCAAGGTCCAATGTAACTAGAAAAATGCTTTTGCTAACAAAAACAAAGCGTCCCAAAAGGTCAGATGCTTTATAGTATAAAGTAGAAAAAGGTTTTTGAAAAGAAAAACATGCAACGCTGAGAGAAGAAGCTAAAGTTAAGCAGACAGTGTGGAAGTTTATGCATTAACATATGAAAGAAAAATGTAAGCTTTATTTTGTTTTCTATTGTCATAAATTGTGTAAAGTTAATTTAATAAATGCTATAGTTTGTAATAAGAAATCCAAAGGACATATGAGGCAAAAACACAAAATTGGCTATTTTATGACCCCAGTTTGACCCATAAGGGGGGGGGCAGGGGGTAAATGTGGCCGGCTATCTAGACTCTTCACATAAGATTTCCCAATACCTCTTAAAACATTCTAAAGCTCTAAAAGCAAAAATAAAGTAGATATAAGACAAAAACACAAAATCGGCCATTCTATGACCCCAGTTTGACCCATAAGGGAGGGTCAGGAGGTAGATCTGACCTGCTATCTAGACTCTTTCCCAATACCTCTTAATACATTCTAAAGCTCTAAAGCAAGAATAAAAGAGATATAAGGCAAAAATACAAAATCGGCTATTTTATGACTCCCGAGTTTAACCCATTGGGAGGGGTCGGGGGTAAATCTGACCGGCTATCTTGACTATTTGGGGGGGGAGGGGGGGGAATTTGACTTGCTTTCTCGACTCTCCACAAATGGTTTCCTACTACCTCCCAATACATTTTAAAGCTCTAAATGCAATACTTAAGAAGATAATATGGGGTTTATATGAATTTTAAGCTTTCTGGTTTGTAGGTGTAAGAAAATGGCTCATAAATCAGTCATTTTTCATCGGAACACTCTAATCAGCTCGCGTTTTTGATAGTATGAACATGTGTGTATAATTTCAAGCCACTACAGTCAGTAGATTTTGCTAAGCAGCGATGACGGGCGGGTGTACCCAAAAAAACTAGTTTTTGACCATGTGACCTTGATAAAGATCAAAGGTCAAATTTAACCCATTTTTTGACACTGAAGTGGCCATAAGGTGCCAAATACAAGGCTAAAATGTAACAATCCCTTTTTGACACTGAAGTGTCTATAAGGGGACAGATACAGGGCTGAAATGTCCACATGTTTAATTACCTGGTTTGTCTATTCTACTACAAATATTGAGAATGATAAGCAATAATAAGAAGCTTGGCATTTAATCACCTAACCCTCACCTCTGTGGTTATAGGTTTGAATACAACTGATGCCAACACAGTAGTGTTGAATCACAGAGTGTCTGGCCAGATATGACCTTAAGCTGTTGAAAGGGATTACGACCCATATTTTCAACTTTGACTTTTTGGCTGTTATCCAAATCTTTCTCATTCCAGAAAGAACTGATGTGCAGTATATTGAGACCTGTGAAAATAGCTTGCTTTTTTATCTGAGATATCATTACGTTTTTGCTGACAGTTCAGTAATTTGCCTTATTTTTTTCTGGTTCCACTCATCATCCTGTCAATTCATCTACATTCCTCCAATACATTGTCAGCGATTACAATATAGCCTTGCCTGAGGCTGAGAGATACTGAAATAGAATTTCTAATACATAGCCAAAGTTTGATTTTTACTCCATATTGGGATATGAACTGAATTCAAACCTTTCACCACAATTGTAGCTCAGTCAAACGATTATTTTCCATAAGGAGGAACCTCATTAAACTGAATCTCAATTTAATATCCACCGCGTGTCATATTTGATCCACATAGGTGGATATACAGAGCGGGATATATTTTTTTGTATACAACGATGCCTCTGTACCATGTGTAATAAGTGTCAATAACTTCTGGGTTTTCACTAATATCTCGAAAACTCTGTAACCTACAAATATGTATTATATATCATTAGAAAGGTATTTTTACATCGCTTCTGTTTGTGTTAGTTGCATAAAAATCCACGCAGAAGTGACTGAGATATTGCGTTATCATCATTTGTGATATATTTTTGCTGTATATGACATTTGGGAAGTTTTCCTATTTTATATGAACATCTGTTTTTAAATAAGTACCTGAGCTAAGGCTTAAAAACAATATTATGGCCATGTTTTTGAGAAATAGAACACATACTAAAATTCTCCAGGGTAAATTTTTATCAAGGATGAGCCCATTCCATCTGTCTATCCATCCAGGGTCCCATTCCACATGTCAGATGCCACTCATACCTGTACAGGTGAGCTATCTACAGGTGTAACATGCACACTGTATCAAAAATACCCAGTAAATCAGGGGCCGATTTCACAAAGGGACTTAAGTCCAGATTTAGGCTTAAATCTAAGACTTTGGTCTTAAATTTTGTCAAAAAACTGCTAAGTCTGTGGTCTTTGACTTAGCGGATTTCACAAAGCAGCTAAGTCCATGAAATTGCTAAGTCAGTGGACTTAACTTTTAAGTCTGGGAGGTAGTGGGCTTAAATTTTGTAAAGAGGACTTAAATATGGCCGCCATAAACTTTTCTCCACTTCAAAATTTGAAATGGCTGTAAATAAATTATAATTATGCAGAACACCTCACTAAAGTAGTGTTTGGGAAGTTTATATGTGCTAACAAGGTTTTCAATTTCAAAACAGCACTTATCCTTAGATAAAATACATTAAATGAAGAATATGTGGCATCAATATTATATTTTGAATAGATACAAAAGGTCACATGACACAGAAAACCACTGTGGTTATATGATAAGCCTGGACTTAGCTAAGTCACGTTTGTGAAATCCATTTTTCTAGCTAAGACCAAAGTCTTAGATTTAAGTCCAAGACTTAGCCAAAAAAGGGACTTAGTTTAAGTCCTTTAGTGAAATCGGCCCCTGAAGTACAACAGCATGGAGTAGATTAGAAATGAGTAAATAAAACCATGAATTGGTTATATATTTTTCACCCATTCTCTTCCTTTTTGTTATATTTAGTACTTGTATTTGCTTATTCAGTTTTTTTTTGTTTTTAGTTTTATTTCTACTGAATAATAGCAGTTTATGAAATAGAATTAACAATTGTGTACAGCAACATAGTGAAAACATGGAAAAGGAGCAACTTATGTCAATTCATGTGTTTAGTAGTGGCCTGTATGTACCAAACTTAAAACTGATGAGAATGGTGAAAAAAACTTTAAATCAGGCCAATATATAGAAAAGTTCTGGTCATTTACTTGAAGCTCTATTTCCCTTTCCAAATAAAAAAAGCAAAGAAAGATAATACTGTGCGCATTTTTTCCATGCCTCCTTTTTCTGTTTTTCTGAAGTCCCTTTTTCTCCTGTGCCCCCCCCCCCCCCCCCCCCCCCCCCCACACACACACACACAATTAAAAAGAAGTCTACATTGTCAAGATTAAATGGACCAATTAAAGGGGAATGCCCTTCCTGCCTCATGAAGATGATATTACATTTGAATTATCACTTTCAAAAAGAATGTTCTTGTAATAAAATGAGGGTCAGAAAAGTCAACTTAACAGCAAAATAAATTATTTTGTGTCCATCAGTCAACCTTATTCTTCATTCCTCACACACTTGGTTTAAATAAGGTCCATGTCTTCAGAATTTTCAAATATTTCACTTTAAATCATCAGGCTGGGTTCACTCAATTATGTGAAATAGAAAAAGTCTGAATGCATTAAAAATTGTTAGAATGAATCTACCACAGCATTTGTATAAGTATCTGAAGTTCCAACCTGACTGTCTCATTCCAGAAAAACTCTTTGAAGTGAAGTAATCTTTTAAGCAGAAGTAAATTTGGAGATTCAAGCAAGCCATTTCAAATCATACTTGTTGTCCTGGTCAGCAGAAATATTTGTATTATACCAGTTCAGGTTGAAATAAAATTTGGTAACTTAATCATGTTAAGTTAAACCTGAAGCAAATGAAAATATACAAAGTTCTACTTATCGAGATCTACTGAAAGGGATTTGGCTCCTTTGTTCAGGAATACTTAATGTTACAACATCAGAGACATACATAAAAACAACCATACCTTGTGAAAGTTCCTTACAAAGAATGAAAAATGTGAATTCATAATATTGGATAAAAGAAGACATACTTTAGATATCTTTACAAATATAGGGGTGAAGTGGTGACATAATGAAAGGTAAATAGTTCCCATGGGGTTGTCACCGAGAATACAAGGGGTGGGGGACTCTGTGCAAGGTGAAGCTTGTAAATCAATATGTCCCTTGTCAAAACCCAAGATCACCGCCTGTAAATAAGTGATATAACTATCCATCTAAAGCTATAAAGCTTTGTGTAATGTTACAAACAGGATTAAGTAACTTGAAAATAAGGGTCTTGAATCGACTAAAGAATTTAACCTTCAGCTTTGTGTATATCCAAGACGAAACCTTTCAGGTTTGAGGATTTCATTGAATTCACAAGGTCATCTTACCTTTCAACATATATTGTAAAGGTTACACTACAAGTATTCCAGATGGAGGAAAACAGTGCAAACCAGTTGTTGGCCAAAATTCTTCATAGGGAACCACCAGACACTGGCAAGCAACTGTCAAACTTTCCTATACTGATGGACGACACACAACCTCGTGGATTGTAAAGTCTGTATCAGGGAGAATCAGCAGCCTGATGTAGTCACAGAAATCACAAGTATGTTGAGAATTTCTCACAAACCAAGGAAATAGAAGGGGGTGAAGTTCTCACAGTGTGGGTAAATTTCACTTTTTAATTCTCTAGCACAAACCGGTAAAAAAGTGGCAAAAAGCCAAATAAACCAACTCAGCATTTCTTCTGTAGTAAAAGAACAAAAGAATAAAATGCTTTTTGAGCAGGATAAATTGTAAACAACTGCCAAACCAAGAATAACAAGACAAAAAGTCCATCTTTTATCTCAAAATTAGTGTAGAAAAACATACATGTTCTTGTAAAAACACAGAAATGGTTTTTAAACATTTAAAAGCAGATTCTGAAATCATCAGCGAACTTATTGTACTTCCTCTTCCTTTTAACTCTGAATTAAGAAGTCAGAAAATATAAAATACTCCAGTATTTTTTTATCTTCTCTTGAAAGAAAATTCAAGCCACATCAGTTACTTCACAATGATTTGTTAACAGTGTATTTAAATAATTTTTTTAGGAAACTGGTCAATGCCTATCAGTCATCAGCTTCACTGTGACTTTTTCATGTTGTTCTTAATTATGTCACTTTTATGCAGAAGAAAATCATTGAGTCTGTCTTCTTTTTCTTGTAAAGTAATTTTATATTTTTATAAAGAATGCCTTGTTTACTGGGGAATCTGCCTAATTGGATGCAAATATGGTTTTTGTGCATTTCTTTCAAGAACAGACAAACATATACTAGGCTATTATATAACCAGTGTTGTTTTTTCCTAAATATAAATTCCAAGTTCTCGGTAATTTGTACCTGTAATATTAGTATTATACTGGCGAACTGTTATCCAAGATACTGACACTGAAACATAGTTGAACATCACTGGGAATTTAAACTGAAATATTTCTGCTTATTTTAAAGTGAAAAGATTAATTTCCAATAGAAAATAGACAATATACACCTAAAAAATTTCTAACATTTGTCATACTGGTTGTATTTTGCTGCCAATTTACATCATAGCTAAGTTACTTGGGTTTACAGTAATTTCAGATATTTAGCTTTTTGAGAAAGCTGTTTCCATGTGATGTCTGACTAACTTCCTTACATTTAAAGCAGCATTGATTTTTAACAAGATAATTTTTTTTTCTTCTTGGCAGAGAGTACTTCTTTTCATATTTCAACATAAGGTATTGCAGTCTCATAGCATATTAGTATGAACTTAAAAAAAATCTGGAAGATATTTTCAACTCATATAAAAAATTTCCCATTTGGTAAAGTTAAAACTTGTCACTCTTCCTGTTACATACTAAAGTTAAAAACATTTGGAAAGAAAGATAGTTGTCTTTGAAGCAAGATAAAGTGCAATAATAGTACTAATTCATTACATCACATTTTCAACAAATAAATGTTCAATAAGTTAATATAACAATATGATACTTACTACCCAGATATGGTTGGTTCTTGAAAAGGTATTGTTAAAATCGGTGGAGTTTTTTTTACAGATAATCCTGTGAAAAGCAGCAACAGAAATGATGATGACAACATAACCTTTTCATAAATTAGAAGATACGATTTATGGCATCTTTGTACTTACCGGATACAAAGTGATTTCAACAACTGGTAACCACAAATCCCCCAAGTTTAAAGGAATTTTCAACAAATATATACAAACTATTAATGCCACACAGAAAAAAAATTGCATTTGCTTATATTGTCCATGCATATATGGAAATATTTTCTATGGTTTCATAAATTAAAAAGATCAAGTTTTCAGGGGAATCAGTGATTCCACTAGTGGAGATCCTCATCAGAGTTTCCACTAGTGGAGACTCCACTCCATTACTTAAGGGCTTTTTTTAGGGCACCGGGAATCGACAATTCCACTAGTGGAGATTCTAATGAGTTTCCCTTAGTAGAAACTATAATTACAGCTTTTAAATAATAGATTGGCATTTCTACTAGTGAAAACTCCAATTGGGATCTCCATTAGTGGAATCACTGGTTCCCCTGAATCGGAGTCTCCACTGTGACAAAAAGAGAAGGAGATGAACACTCAACAACATACCCATGTTAATGAAAACCATGAACTTTCCAAAGTTTGTCCAAAACCTGGACTCATCAGCTTGATAAATCTCCTCATTCTTCTCAGTCACAGCAACATCCATAATGATATGTGGTGTATTTGTTGTCACATATGTGTATAATACATCCAGGTACACTTTGAGTATTTAATCAAGTACTATATTAAATATATTATTTATCCATTTAACTTTGTCTTACATGTAATTATTTTACACATTTCATAAACTCTCAAAGGCTGCTTGACACACCCCAAATAAAACTATTAACTGTGTAATGTCATACTTTGGCATCCTTTATCTCCATTAATTAGTCACACATAGTTTATATTTACCCATTATATATACATTGTATATTGATTCATCCTGTTTGAATTTCAAGTATTTCAATCATTTTCAGAGGCCATAAATAAAACATGGCAAACTAGTTCAAACATTTAATGATTTTTTTCCTCCCATGTGGTGAAATCACGTCATTTCTTCCTGGTTTTCAGGCTTGTACTCTCAGCGTTATGAAACAACCTACATTCTTATACGTAGAGTACACTTTAAAACAAACATACATTTATTGATTAATGTAAATAAGCTTTATTTCCATTACAGGACCATGTGTTTCTCTCCCTGGTGGTTTTTTTGTGAAATAAACTCACAGTACAATTCTACTGTTAAATCAATGTCAAAACCTGCACACAATGCAAATTCACTTCACAGCCATTGTTTCTTGAGAACATTATTAAATATGATTTAATTCTTCATAAATCCTCTTCCAACTTGAATGAAACTATTGATAGAATAAACATTGGGAGAAGTTAATACACCTTTTGAGGTATGTACAAGTGATTTTGGAGTGTCTCCTCTTACAGTAAAACCCAACCATTCAGAAAACTTAACAAAATTTGCTTCTTTGTCAAAAAATTCTCCCCAAATCATTCAGTAAAGGTTTGACTTGGCAGTCTGACCCAATGACAAGTCCTTTCATACCTGCTATATATAATTTAAAGATTCAGTCTTAAAAATATATTTTCAAATAAAAATGTTTTTGGTTTAATTGTATTCATGAGACTGTGAAAACAGGACAAAAAAGGACACACAAAGCCCTAACTCGAGAGTCTGTAAAGTTGTGTCATCAGAAATCTCCCCTCCTTTGTGTACATACAGTAAGGCATATAACACTTGCCAGATTCTACCTCTACTCAAAGCCGTTTTCTGTCAGATCCTGCACATTACATGCCATGACTTACTTAATCATACTTACAACTTGACCATGTGTAAAGCTTAGGGTGTATGTCCCATTAAACCCTTTGTTAAATAGAACCTCAAAGACCAAAGAAAGTGGTTCCTCTTAATTGGGACTTCTAGATAACAGAGTTAATATCAATAAAAATGTCATCTTAAGTTCCAAAAATCACTTCTAAAATCTACTTCACAAAATACTCAAAAGTTCATGGGTTTGGTAACTTAGCAGGTTAACCTGACTCCAGTGTTCTTCATTATTTCCATGTTAGAGTACGGGGTTTGTTGTCTCTTTCAATAGTATTTTGGAGTGATACAGTAGAAAGGTTGGTTATATCTTCAATGATAAGAGGACAATGTGCACACTTTACCCCCCAAGCATTGAGTTTATGACACGCTGACAGTGTACACATGTGTCCCTTTGTCACTTCATTTTATCCCAGAACACACTTTCTCTCCCTGTTTTGTCACCAGGACCCAATGTCCCCAAACACACACAGAGAATCCTGTACTAAACAAAACAAAAATTTGCCCAACTTTAAACACTTAGCTTTACGTATAGTGTAGCCTGGCATGGGCTCAGTCAGACTATACTACTTTGATTTCTTTAGATTCCACAAAGCTAGCTTTAGCAATTTTATAGGATCACATCTATGAGGGATAGTTGAGAATGTCGTGTGTGTAAAAATTGGTCAATTTAAAGGTCAAAGTCAGAGTTTAACATCCACTTCAACAGCAGCAGGGTCATATTGGGATAGGTCCTTAACATTGTCACTTCTACAATGGTCCAGAGGTTTCAGTGTAAATCACTAGGTTATTGGTAGGTCAAACCACGAGATGACTGACATTGGATCACAGGACTACAGAAGTGAGGGCACAAGGGAGAGTGTAAATCACCAATTGTGACAAGCTTTTTTTGTGGTGATGTAGAAATAGAAAACGATGAGCAAGGGGTTATAGGAGATTTTACAACGATAAGCAAAATTAGGATCACAAAGGCTCCCTGATTCTAATGCGCTAATCGTTGTAAAATGTCCTATAACCCCGAGCTCGGAGTTGTCTATTTCTATTTTAACATGACATTTTAAAAAATCTTGTAAAAATTAGTTTTGCAGTTATTTTGTACAAAAATATACAAACATTCTATAAAGATTTTTTATCGAAGGGTGCAGTTGAATTATTGAAAGAGCCACAAAATAAGATAACCCTTTTCTTTGTTAAACGTCGATAAACTTTGGCGCATTCATATCAGTATATTCTATGTTCAAATATAAGAATCCCTGAATATAGTATTTACCATTATTTGTCTATTTAATGAAAAAAATCCAGGCCATTACTTTAACTTTTCTTTTTGTGGAGCAGCATTGTGAGCGATAAAATAGAACTCATAAGGTTATGCAGGGTTTTACAGAGCATTTTTTTACTTATTCGCCAATCAGAATACCAGATACAGCCATGTCATGTTAGAATGTGATTTTTGTCTTGGCTCTTGGAGTATGTGATCCATGTAATTTTCAACCTTTTTCTGGTAGAATTTAACAAAAGTAAAAATTTAATTTAACAATGCCGAGAATACACATCAACAAAATTTTAATACTGAGAATGCTAATTAAGTCCAGAGTATTCCTACAATGTGGATTGCAATTTAGTGTGTCAATTCATAAATATCAAATTTCTAAAGGGAAAATCCTTCCTCCAGGAAATCAGACATGCACACGCTGTCACAGGGACAAATCCAAGACAACAAAATACCCCGACACATGTGAGATGTTCCATAGTAAAAAATGTTACAAGGACATTCCAAATATTACACAGCGAAGGTACTAATTAAATGTTAATTGTATTAACAGATGAAAATGCAAGGCTATGTTTGTGTTTTTCACAGGAAGCTTTTATCTGATTCTCTACACCAACTGTAGAGAGAAGCTCTTCATAGTTACAGCTTATGGCATACATTTTCAGACAAAGAAAACTTATTATTATCACTAAACTGAAAACTATGACTTACTGATATTATTTTTGAGCTTAGTTTTATTTTGCAGAGGCTTCACGTTCTCACAGGAAAATGTTTTATCAGCAAATCTTCTTTTACCATTGCTTTCATTATTACTGAATTCTGAATAAACAAATTCATAATTGATGATACAGGTCAAAGATTTCTACTTCTTGGCTGATAAAAAAGGGTTAATCTACCTCATCAAAACTTGATAAAAGGTGTAAAACAAATATGAATACTGGTACTAAAATTGTTGAAAACCTGTTTCAAAAGTCAAAGCTAAAGAAAAAAATATTCGACCAAAAGTAAATTTAAATTTAGTTAAATTTAGTTTTAGTAAATTCCTGAAAGCCACAGGTTCACAAACTGTTTTAGCTTTAGTGTCTAATGTGGAGCACAGTGTGCAATAAACATTTTTAAACTCTGTAGTATACTAGTACATTATGATTTTCATACTGCCACAAAACATTAGCAGTGGGCCATAAAATACAGAAAAAAGAAAATAGTTAAATCATTTCAATCGAATTCGTAAGTAAAATCATGTTAATTTATATTAAAATGTTTGGTGCTTGCATTTATTACATTGTATGAAGAAATATAATCACTGCACTTTCAATTGAATCATGTGTAGCTTAAATTCAAGTCAGTCTTAAATAATGCATTGTGATAAAACAGGTTTTAATTACTTTTTAACAACAATTCTTAACCATACCATCACTAAAACCACCAACCATTGGCAGGCAAACATTTGAAAAATTAAAATTGCTGCCTGACGATACTTGTGCAATTGAGTATGTGACTTAGGCAAGTGTACAAATGTTGAGGGCTTGGTGTAGTATTGGGTAATAATACACTTGCCTCACACTGATCAGGACATGTGTTCAAGCCCTGACCTGAAGTATTAATATGGGTAGTTGCTTAGTGGTACCCATTGATTTTTAATACAGAAATCTTGTCCAACTATATACTGCTTCCCACACCCTCAATTACTTCTTATAATATGACCTTTCATGTACTGAAAGAGACGTTTAAACCAGGCCATCTAACCAGGAAGTGCAGGCCATATAACTGAAGGTGGAAATGAACCCAAGTCCTCTGGCTTACGCCTCACACCCTTATCACCATTCCACAGACACTTGTGTTAAAGAATGAGGCATTTTTGTAAGGAGCAGAAACTTGAAACTTTACTGTATGACAATATATTACCTGAAATGTGACATTTGGCCACTGACAGGATACCTGTCATGCATTTCTATCTAATTATGGCTCAATTAAATTTCTACATAACATTCTTAAGTACCATAAAAACACTTTTTAATATTCATGAATAGTGTTTTGTTGGTGTATCTATGTGTTTGATACACAGAATATAGAAAGCTAAAGTTGACATTTCTAGATCTGTATAGATCCAGCTTTTTTGCAGTCAACACAAGAATTTAACCATTTACCATATTCCATTGAGGAAAATCTCAAAGAAAGCCCTGACAATGACTGAAAACCTGGTTGGAGTGCCAATTAGTACTTTTAATCATCTTTAATATCCTCTTTGTTGTATTTTCACAGGCTTTAGTTCACTCTGTCTGAATACAATGGTGTCACAAAGGCTTGTTTACATCGGTGGGAAATATTTGTGAAGTGGATGTTGGTAAACACATACTGACAGTAAACCCACTGTTCCTGAAGTGTATTTTAAGTTGATATAAGTCCACTCTTGGTGCATACAGGACATTTACATAATTTAATCAACTTTGTCAAGTGACCTGAAAAAAAGACAAAATGACAAAGCAAAAAATAGACTTAATTAGATAACACAGAAAATGTGTTCAAATTGTCAAGAATTTTTAAATAAAACTTGTACTTCTCAGTAGCATTTGTTCTGTGAAATAACAAAAAGCTAAAGCAAAGACATGCTTTTACAGAAATTATATAAGACTGGGTGTCAAAGGTTACACTCGAGGTTTTACATCAGTTTCAACAGTTCAGTGTATTCTACATGTTATGAGTTGGGTTTGAACCCACAATCACAGAGGTAAGTGCATAGCAATCAAATATCAAACTTATTAACACTCACTGAGACCTTCAGGAACGATTTTCAAATTCCTGACCAAAAAAGAATGTGATTTCAGTGGAATATAAATCTCATAGACTGGAACCTTTCTACAGTGGCAGAACAGTTGTCATGTTAAGAAATAAAGCCCTTGACTCTCATCTTTGCTGGTACAGGTTCAAACCCGGCATATGAAAACAAGTGGAAAATACTGATAGCCTGTCCAGTTATAACCCCAGTTGTTACAAGAGGCATTAAAAACACAACTATGTACATGTATATGAGAAAATGGTGTGGTTTAGAATTCATCTCTATAAAGATTAAGTGGTACAAATGTCTTCATATAGATCCTTATTTATTTTGCAGACTTGTATGGGCATGAGAACTATGTCTCAAGCATATATATAATAACAATATAAAGACAATTTATCATAATTTGAAAATTCACTGGGTGATAATTTGAAAACCCTAACCACTAATTATCCACTTGTGATTGCTGCAGAGTTTAAACTTAAAACATCCAGTTAGTTTTCAATTCCACCATTTGACTAAAGTCCCAAATTAACATGTGGAAAGTTGTTATAATTTTACAACAAAGATACTGATGTGCAAGTAAATGGAGCTTCCCAAATCATCCATAGAGGTGTGCTTTTATAGAAATAAGCTTATCATAAATTAACCTTAACTTAGTGTTGATTTTTGAAACTTTAAAAAACTTGGACTGCAATAACTTAAGACATTCACATGCCTATCATTCAAGCCATGTGTGTACAAATATATATCATCATGCATTTAAATATCTCATATTTCCAAGACCCGGTGTCAAAAAGTTTAAATTATATGTTACTTCAAGCACAGCCTTAAGGGAAATACAAACAAGGAAAGTCTTTTTTTCCCTTGTTACAGCAGGCTCAGGAAGTGTAATTTCAATATTTTGAGCTTTTTGTATTGTGACAAGATGAAGTTTTGGGATTTTTAAATGCCTTCACCCTCCAAAGTAACCTTGCTACAGGCTAAAGTTTCTTTGTAATTGGGGAAGACTTGCAGTTCAGACAATGAAGTTTCAGTTAATATAATGTACTCTTGTAGATATTTGATTTTACATCAGCATTTTACATCTCTCTGTCTGATGAGCTTAAATCTCCTAATGTGTATGAGTGCTTTATGAATACCAAATATCTGTGGAGATGTTTGAAAAAAGACATGGTGCAAATTTGAGCCTTAAGCAAGGTTACCTCTATAGTGACTAAGGAACAATATACACCATTGTCCAGATGTGGCCATTAGACAGATTCAAACCTACAACTAGAGGCATGAGGGCCAGGAGTCATCAGGAGTCACTGACAGATTTTCATAATCATTGGGCAAAACAAGTTCTTGTTTCCACATTGGAAGCTGAATGGTGAAGAGGTTTGACATCAAATCACTTAAACCACCTCTGTGATAAAAAGTAACAGAATATGGGATCCACTGGGAGCCTATCCTGTGTGACTCGAGTTGTTTAAAGGGATACAAAACTCCAATTTTATCCTCTTGTTCACATTATAAAATGTGACACCTAACCGACGTGTATGAAAACACACATTACTCTGCTGAATACTGTCAACCTTTTATTGTACTTAAGAATATAAGGTGAGGCGTTATCAATAATAACAGATTATTGCTATTCTTGTGTAAAATCTTAAATATTTAACAAAGTGGACACAAAATTCTGTAGAATAAAAAACTTTGGTGTCCAGCAATCAAATATTATGGTTTTTTTTAAAAGAAGCTTTGACAAAATCAACCTTTACTTAAATGGGTTTCATAAATATTTTACATTTGAAGACATTTGACACCAAGCATGTCTTTAGGAAAAAATTGTATGTTGAACATTGCACAAGTATTAGGCTGTTTTGATGTTACCATGTGCCCAAGCTGATGATCATCACTTAGGATGGAATCACCCCAGTTGTGTCTTGCCAGTCACTTCAGTGATAGGCTATGAAGGAACATTGAGACTAGCCTTAGGCTGGACAAACAAGGAAACTATACATTCCAAATACTGTAAAGCTAATCAATGTAAATGCCATAAAATTCTCTGCCCCGTTTGATCCTGTCAATGAAAAATAGCCTGCTGTTCTGGTGACGTGTCCTGAAGCAGTGGAAAGACCAACAAGTAATGAAGAAAGTATTTTTGCCTTTTTTAAAGGAAATAGCAGAATAATTTTAAAAACATAACAGAGAGACATGCTGTGGATAAGCACATTTTATCATTGGTTATTTTATACCAGGACAAATCACTCCAAGAAATTTTTTATATGTTAGTAAACTTTATGGATCTTTTATAATTAAACTGATTAAGTTGCAATAGTTCTTTGTTGTTATTAAAGATCAAATTTGATCTCAAATACAGACAATTCAGAGTTTTAGGCACCAAGACTGGAAATCTATAAAATTGAAAAAATATATTTTTACAATGTTAAAATACACAATAGTCCACAGAAAATGTAATTCCACCTTTATGACATGTGCAATGTATGGGAACATTGTCAAAAATTGAAAGTTGGGTATGAAATGTTCAGGGTTGGGAACAAAAAGCTTGGTACTCATTGCACCATTAGAAAATTTTCCAGTACAAAATGTCCTACACCTACACTCTGTAGTCAACCTATTGAGCTACCATTCTTGAGTGAATTTATTTGGGTTTTAATGTTGCTTTCAACACATTGTATAGGTCATATCACAACGGGTAGTTTTATGGGCAGAGGAAGCCAGTACACATACAGTTGGTCAAGGTTCTGTACTGTAAACTGCCGACCACTGGCAAGTAACTACCAGCTTTCCCACTTGAGGTTAGGCTGGGATTTGAACTCCGATCTCAGAGGTGGGGGGCAAGAGTGTTACCTCCCTGCCACCATGACCACCCCACCCCCCCATTCTTCAATGAAATACTAGTGATTGATCCTGACCATTTTGAGGGATTTACAGAGAATCAGACTGATTTGGGACTGAATCTGGAGCCAATTATAAGCTTAGTAGTCAATAACTCAACAAATCCAAAAGATCCTGATCTGTTAAATACATGGAATAGCTTCTCATAGTCTATTGTTTAGAAAATAATTATAATTGTTTTTAAGTACAAGAGTAGCAATAAGATATCACTTGCATAATAAATATTAAAAGTACTATCAGTGTTTAATTTAGTTCAAGTTACTTGCAGCAAAGTCTGAACATCTTACAGAGAAGCAATTTTACAAATTTATTTTGTGAGAGCTATGAATGAATATTCAACAAATATAACCATTGCCAGACACTTTTTCCTTTTTTTCTGTACAATCTAATTGAGGATAGATATAATTCTGATCCTTTAAGATTCAATTGTTCAAGATACAAATGCATATTCTATAATATTTTAAAAGCAGCACAGATACTGCTATCAAGGAAATTGCTGACCTTACTACAACTGAGTGCCATAGCTGCAATAATCTTGACCAATGAAAGACTCTATAGAAATGCAATTTTGTTATGTCTATAAGTAAAACATAACACAAGAAATGACATAACAGATGAACATTTTACTAGCGGACTTGTACACTGTGAAGGGAAATCACTAGAGTAAAAACTGACCAATCTTTGACCTCTCACATCTGATAATTCTGGCAGACCTCAAGCAAAAAGAAAATCCCAAAGTTTGTTATATTATCCCACTATAGTATGAAATTCAATTTTTATACTGACTTTTTAATGGAGGTGTTGTAGTACCTCAACTGCTGGAAACTTGATCAAATATCTATGTTTTAGATATATCCATAATCTCAGATATCATATCCTAGATTATTAATAGTTTTTGTATCCACATAGCAGAAGGTAAAAGTACATCAGGACAAGAACAGTTCCATGAGATGTTACAGCACTAAATGTACTCAAACTTTTCACACTGGACAAAATACCCCGACTGTTGTCAAGAATGTTCTGTTTTATCACCACTGAGACAAGAGCTCTGGGCCCTGCAGTAAGTGTTTTTATGGCAAATGTCGTCTGCTGGAAAAATTGGCTGAAGTGGCAGCCCTCTTAAAGGTATGGTATTTATGCCATGTGATGGCATAGAAGCCTTATATGGAAACAAGCAGCCACAAATGAAAACATGCTGACTGTGTGAGATGGGCTTCTCATTTATCTGTTATCTAAAATGACATTTCACGTGAAAAAATTATTACTCCTTATTTATTAAGATGAATTAATGAATGCTGTGCAGTGTTCTGTTTTTGGGCTCACATAACACACGACTGTGAAAATACATTGAATTTTCTCCCTTTCTCTTTTGTTTATGAAATTGGAAATTATTTTCCACATAAAAAAGAAACAAAAACAAGTTTGAAATGAAAATCAAACTGACACCGTCACAAGTTGAACACAAACTTTTTCTTTGCAATTATTGAAACTGAATCACCATTTTCATCGAATCTTTGTTGTCTTTTTGAATATGTCAAAGAATCAAGCTATTGATTAAGTTCAGCAATTTGTAAACATGCATGACAATGATAAATGTATATCTTTTGGTTCATATGAATTTGTACATTTAACACAGGTGTAGTATGAAGGCCTGATGCTACCATTAAAAATAAATTGTGTAAGTTTCTTTTAAAATGTTATCAATTATTTATAAAATTTTGGTATAAGTTGGCTCAAGTTTGTTCCAAAATGTTTGATAAAACTCATTGGTCAAACCATCAATCTTTCACCTTGGGCATTTTGCCATGTAGTGTACATAAAGCCGTTATGACACTGATATTCAAAAAAGGAGACAAAACATTACTCAAAAACTATAGACCCATAAGTCTAACAAACTGCGATTACAAAATCTTAACTTTCGTTCTTGCAAAAAGACTGCAGAAAGTAGCAGCAAAATTGGTATCACAAAATCAAAGTGGATATATCAAAAATAGATATATTGGCTATAATGCAAGATTAATTCTAGATATGATCGAAGATTGTGAAAGATATAATAAACCAGGGGCAATAATATGTCTTGACTTTGAAAAGGCCTTTGACAATTTGAGTTGGGATTTTATGTTTGCCTCTCTGGAAAAATTTGGGTTTGGTCATAATTTTCAACAATGGATAAAGATACTGTATAATACACCTTTATTTTGTATAAAAAACAATGGATGGATTTCCAGGGAAGCAGCAATGAACAGGGGTGTAAGGCAAGGCTGTCCTGTTTCAGCAATCCTATTTATTCTAAGTATAGAAATATTATCTTTCAAAATAAATGAAAACAAGAAAATATCAGGCTTAAAATTGCAAGAAAATGAATGTTGTATTCTGCAGTATGCGGATGATTCAACCTTGACATTAAAAGATAAGGAATCAATCTGTGAATCGCTAAAAGTACTTAACAACTTTTCATCAGTGTCTGGATTAAAGCTTAATACTAGTAAATGTCAAGGTATATGGCTAGGACCACTTAAAGGTCATAGTAATTCCTTGGAAGGTATTACATTTTGTACTGACCCAATCAAGTGTCTAGGTATTTTTGTTGGAACAGATTTTTCAAAA
This sequence comes from Sabellastarte sp. h YS-2021, assembly GCA_964017235.1. Classification (NCBI taxonomy): domain Eukaryota; kingdom Metazoa; phylum Annelida; class Polychaeta; order Sabellida; family Sabellidae; genus Sabellastarte; species Sabellastarte sp. h YS-2021. The sequence continues at coordinate 25,337,996 of OZ024929.1, read as the reverse complement.
TGTGAATCCAAAAATTGGGAAAATAAAATGACAGAAGTTGAACAACTTTTAATTAAGTGGAATAGTAGAAAACTTACACTATATGGCAAATCAACAATAATAAACAATTTGGTTATTTCAAAATTAATATACAATTTCTGTATACTTGCAGTACCGTATGAAATAATTGAAAAACTAAACAAACTAATTTTCAATTATCTCTGGGGTAAATCTCATAAGATTAAAAAATCCACAACTATAGGAAACTATGATAGGGGTGGACTAAATATTACTGATGTAGACTCAAAAGTAGGAGCCTTGAAAGCTGGATGGATACCAAAATTATTATCAACAAAAAACAACATTTTATCTCAAACACTAGAACATAATCTATCTAAAATAGGTTTAGATTTAAAAACTGTTCTTAAAATGAACTTTAAGAGTGCTAAATCATTTGAAATCATTAAATGCATACCACAATTTTATCAAGATATGTTCATATACTATAATAAATGCAAAACCCTAAAACCAGTATATGAATTAAAACCACATGAAATTATGATACAGACAATATGGGGTAATGAATATTTTAAACAAAAGGATAAAACTTTGTACTTTAAGTCATGGATAAGAGGTGGGTACATCCTAGTTAAAGATTTGTTTCAAGAAAATGGAGATTGGATAGAAGAGAAACATTTGTTAGAATCGTTAGATAATACAAGCAATTGGATGGTAGAATACATGACACTGAAAAAAAGTATTGGAAAAATTTTGAAAAACATTGACACCAAAATTGTAAAAATATATACAAAAACCAATAACACAAAATTTATCCTTCTATATAAAAGATAGAACAATTGATCCATTTTTTATCAAATCTTATGAAATCTACAATGCATTATTAAACAAAAAATTTGAAAAACCTTACACTGAAAAAATGTGGGGAAAAAAATTAGGTATAAAATTGTTCAACAAGGAATGGAATCATATTTATTCATACAATATGAAATCTTTGAAATTTAAGAAATTTGTTGAATTTAAATATAAAATTTTACTTAATATTTTATCATGTGGAGAAAAAGTACACAAATGGAATAAAAATGTATCAAAATTGTGCAGTTATTGTAATGAGAATGAAACCATCTTACATCTTTTGTATGAATGTAAACGTGTGAAAAATCTTTGGCAAATAGTTGGCAAAGGTTTGAAAATGAATATCCAACAAAAACATATAGTTCTAGGTTTGATGGATACACATTATGTAGAAGTTAACAGGCATTTATGCATTGCTATTGTTTCCTATAGTATTTATGCCATGTGGTGTAAATGCTCTTTTGAAAATCTGTGTTACACGGATGTTCACCTTAAAGATGTAATTGGCAGCTATTTAATGTTTTATTCTAAAGTTTATCAATATTCAACATTGGGAAATGCACAAGTTAGACATTTACAGAATATTGTAGAGTCTATTGTATTTCATCTAAATCAGACATAAAAAAAGAAAGAAAAAAAATCATAGTTTACTTTTCTGTACCTCCTAGACTGAGATGTAAATGAAGTACATGTGTAGTATTAAAAAGGAAGTTTCTTGAAAATACACATTCCTAAGTCTTTTAATTTAAGTATTTAATGTAAAATGATTGTAACTTTTAGTGAAGTATAGTAATACTTGATCAAGGTTATTTGTCAGATTGATGAACATTTACACCTGTGAGTTTGCAAAATTAAATTTTTTTTTTTTTTTTTCTAAAAGTTACAAATGAATGTTATACTAAGTACAAAAAAAAAAAAAAAAAAAAAAAAAAAAAAAAAAAAAAAAAAAAAAAAAAGATGGAATCTTTACTGGATATTAAACAAAATCTAATCAAAGAAAATATGTTGCATACTGTAGTCACTGTTATGTTAGTATTCTCCCAAAGTAAAAACATGTTAATGTTTTAAAAAAAAAAAAAAAAAAAAAAAAAAAAAAAAATTATTTATAAAATTGCAAATATCTGAAAAAGTAAATGGAATAAACTTCAAAGTTTTTCATGTGCATAAGGAGATATTTGAACTAATATTTAGCCTTCACTAATACAGATATGCCACAACATTCAGACAAAACTAATTCTAATTCTAAACTGCCTCTTGTATACTTCACAGATAATGTCCTTCATTGAAAAGGATTGCTGAAATGGAGGACACAAATGCAAGAGACATGTAAACCGTTTGTTTCCAGTAATAGCCTGTGAACTTTTCTATCAGGGAACAGATATCAGAATAAATTTTCAAGAGTATTAATTTAAACCCATTCTTTGAGTAAAATATACTTTCAACATGTTCTTTGTTGTTTAAAACAAAAAATCATTTTCTCACGTAAAAAAAAAGTTATAGACCAGGATGTATTGAAATTCAATGTAAAAGTTTGGGACATTAAAACTCTTTAAATTTAATTAAGTGAAAAGAGTTTGACTAATGTACTATACAACAATGGCTATAAGAATCAGTGTGGCATCTCAGGGCTTCTGTTACCCAAGCTTACATTGGCTGCAGTCAGGCTCACTTACAAACTGATGGCATTACAGGATCTATAGCCAATGGTACCAGCTGTTATCAAACATCTATCTAACCATGCACACAGCCAAAAATACAGACTTTTGCAAAATATCCCTCACAAAAATGTCATATAAAATAGAGTTACATAAGGATACATGGCAATGCCATTGGTGACAATAAAAACTCAACATAGTCTTCGGTTACTAACTTATTTTCATACAGTTTCAACATATACAAACTGCAGTGTATTCAAAACACACTGACGAGGATAGTCACAAACTGTAATAGATACTCATGGGCATTTCGTATTCTCAAACAACTCCATTGTTTGCCAGTAAAATATTGCTGTATCTTCAAAACTGCGACTTTGGTTTATAAGTTTCTTCACAGTGGTCATCCTAGGTATTAAGGTTCTCTTTTATCTATTCGTTGTGGAAGATATGGTACAAGATACAACCGTCCAGATAAAAGTTTCTGGAGGTTCCTCAATATTACCCATCTGTACATAAATCCAAAAACCACTTCAGCCACAGCTTTGCTTTTGATGCTCCCACAGTTAGGAATGATTTACCTGATGATGTCTGTTTTGCTCCAACTCTTGCTGTTTCAGAAAAAAGCTAAAATCTTATCTGTTTAAAAAGGCTTCCCGCCTCTGCATGTAAACTATCCAGCATCTACGTGGTACCAACCAGGCTATAACCTTGGAATGATGTTTATTGAATTGGTTCTGGTGTCGCACCTTAGAATTTGCCTTGGCAGAGATTAGGGGCTATAAAAGTACAGAATTGCATTATGTCAGCATTGCAGCCCCACCTTGAAAAGATATCTGAAACAAAGATACACACAAGTAACAATTTTTTTTGTCCTTTTAAATAGATCACACACTTACCTTCTTGTTATATAAATATATTGTTATTCCATATTTTTTCTTTTAAAATCAGTATTTTATTCGATTTTTTAAGACTATTACTTCTCTTGCCCTTTCACCGGTGTGTAAATCACACTCTACTGATGGCAATCTTTGACCATAATAGGTCATAATCATCTGGCATTATCAAGCTACACATTTGGCCAGACCAAATGAGACTCCTTAAAAGTCCAGACAAAGTCATGAATAATATATTATAACATCTACTTTTGTCCTATTTTAAGAAGCCAGTTAAGTGTGACCCATGCAGCCTTTCTTTGACCTTTCTGCTGACAGTTTTGACATGTCCATTCCCAACACATATATATATAGTTGTCAGTTTCAATCTACCTCCTTCTCACTTGTGGCTATTTAAGGGATTTTATGTTCATCAATGACAACCTATAATCACTAAATCCTTAAGGCAATCCTGTTTGTGCTTTATACTTATCTTGTAGCCTTAATAACGGCTCTTATTTCAGATATTATTTAACATTGTTTTGTACATTATTTTTTGCTGACAATGGATTTTTAACAAATCTTGTTGATATTTTGGTCTAAATGACCCATAGTTACCTCTTGTATTGACACTTCTAGAAAACAGTGGTACATTTATTGACAATAATCACTCTGTAAAAAACTTAAAATCTTTGTTGGACTTAAAATCTAATTGGGTTATATATCATACCTATTTTGATTGTGACATTTGCCTAGTTTTATAATTATTTAATGTTCTGTTTTTGCCATGGGTCAAGAATCTGTTAAATTACTTTCTGCAACTTGACTCTATTGCTGACAGTTGGTCACTGAATGTTTACATTATTTGGTAATTTTAATAACGTGCTCTTAAAGTATGGTTTTTACATGCTCCCTGTATATTATTCACCAGGTTTACCAAATGATTAATGATTGAATAACTTGTGGCTTATTATTCAGATACAGATATTAAGGGAATTTTTTTCAACTTATCATTTGCCGAAGGGATTAGTGGAACACATGAGAGAATTTACAACAATATCACAGTGATGAATAATTGATAGCAAGTCTTGAACCAGACTAGTGTATTGCCTCTGAACTCAATGGTCTGCCTCCTACGGGTCTGTTTTTTATGAATAACATGTTTGACCTAAACAAGCCATAAATACTAATCTCATTATTGACACATGTTTACAGGAACTATTTTATACTTATACCTTATGCTGTTAAGCTCGTGGCCATATGATTTTGAAGCTACCCAAAAGCTATATGCTTGCAACTTCTCATCTGTAGTGATCAATCCATACGACATATTGAAAATAAGGAAATTTTAGCTGGATGACAATATCATTAGTTTCTAAATTTGAAAAAAAAATTCACAATCATTAATTTCACAGGTGGTCAGTTTGTGCTAGAGATGAATGAATACAGACTTAATTTCACTGGGAACTGATTTTCACCAACCCAGGTCATTAACTAAAATGAATGTCTATTAAAAATGTCCACTTCTACAGGATGTAAATAAGAGATGAAATTCATTTTGAAATGTACACTCCAAATGATAAATTTATAATAGTCATCACTGTTATAAGATAACACAGTCACTGAAATTGTTAATTGAAAAAAAAAGAATCAAAATATTAATTTTAAAAGATAAATGCTTCTTTTCAAGAACTGTTTGAGTATTAATATTCACTGGCTCAAGAAGTTAACTTTTCATTCTCCATTGATATCTGAGATGCATGCTTATAGAGAGTAGCATAGTGTAAATGCAGCTAAACACCTCAGCAAAACTCTGTAAACTTGAACCACCTCTTAATTAGAAGTAAATATCAGTTTCTGAGGGAGCTTTTCCATTGAAAGTATACAGAGACTGCAGTATACACTTGAACCACCTCTTAATTAGAAGTAAATATCAGTTTCTGAGAGAGCTTTTTCTATTGAAATTATACAGAGGCTGCAGTATAAACTTGAACCACCTCTTAATTAGAAGTAAATTTCAGTTTCTGAGAGAGCTTTTTCTATTGAAATTCTACAGAGATGTGCTTTTCTGGTCTCCTCAAATTTGACCTATGCCAAACTGTATTTTAACCAGAATTATGCTCATTTATCAACACTTGTTTGGTGAATATTAGTCTCAAAATGCTGCAACTGATAAGAAAAGCATAGAATCTACTTAAGGTGTGATATAACTGATAATAACAAAGAATGTTGTTATGTTTAGTATTACAGCTATAAACAGTCTTCTTAGTTTAGAATTAAATTGCTTGAGGCCATTCAGCTTAGACCCATCATAGTTATTAATTACATATCTCCAGAGTTCACAGAGTGCTCCAAGCTTTGATTTCTACTCCTTGAAACATTTCTGCTGAATATTTAACACAGTTTATGAATAATAACTGATTCTGGCTTCCATGTGTTTGATAACTATAAAAACTAAACACCCCTGTCTCACTGTTCAGTTCTTGTGCCATTCAAAACATAATATGAGCATTTCCATGCTTAAATGTTGTGTAAAGTTAGCAAGTATGGCAGATTTAGAGCTATGGTTGACCAAACAGTATTTTAGCAGACAGTAGGTTTCCCACTGATCAAGTAGATTCATAATGATTCCATGTATGTCAGATTTGGTGGAATAAGAAATACAAAGACTTGCAGCAAGTCTACATTTGGTGTGGAGATACGTTAAAAACCTAATTGTAGCAAGGTTGTGTTTAATTTCTACAACTAAAAACTATCTCAAATCAGTAGTTCAACACTTTTCAAGATAATTATTATAAAAGATAACCAGAAATTACAAATATTAGATAAAAAACAAACCCCAAATCTAAAATCTCAGGACAAAACTCAAGACTAAAAAGAAAGAAAATGTGCTTTTTTCAAAAGATAAGAACACATTATTAGTTGTGAAATGGTAAACTTACCCAGTATCTTTATTATTTTGCTGGATACACTAATTTCCCTCTCTGAACTTAGCTTCCACATCTACAGAGCACTGACTAAACTCCTTTCTTGGGTTTACAATTGCTTTATAAGATATCACTTCATACAATCTTTCCAAAATCCACTCCACCAAGCAAGACTTATTTTATCCATATTTTATTTAAATAATTGCTGTTCAAGATGCATTGGTAAACTTCTATATTCACTCAACTCTAATATTACTGTTTTAAGCTTTCAACCTTTCCCAATAAACAAAAAAAAGGTTCCTCTAATTCTCTCTCTTACTATCTTCAGTGTAGGTAAAAATCAAATCAAGTGACACACTGGAGTAAAAATCTCCAACATTTACAGTGCAACTATAAATACATAGACAGTTAATGACCTGAATAGGCGGGGGGGGGGGGGGGGGGGGGGGGGGGGGGCTTTTTGTTTGAATAAGACTTACAAATTTAAAGAAGTATTTGAGAAGATAGACATGTGTTCATAAAAATAAATTAATGAGAGGAAATTTGCTGGGAATGTTTCTATTCAGTTAGTGAAGACACTTTGGTTTTTACCTCAACCAGCACTTTATGTTTTGGGGTGTTTTTCTTTGTCCGTGTTTGTGATAACTCCAAAAGTTGTCCGTGTTTGTGATAACTCCAAAAGTCATGAATGTATCTTTCTGAAATTGTTTTATGTGTGTAGGTCTTTGCCAAAGAAAGAGGTGATTAAAAATTGTGAAAGATCCGGATTATATTCTAGATTCAAAAAAAAAAAAAAAAAAAAAAAAAAAATCCCAAATTTGAAAGGTCCTATTTTTAATGTATTTTCAATCACTTTGACTTTCAGGTTTAAATAACTCCAAAACATAATGAGTGGATCTTCATAAATTTTTTTGTGCATATAGGTTCTGGCTAAAGGAAGAAGTAATTACATTTTGGGAAAGATGATGACCATATTGTGCATACAAAAAAAACCCTCAAATTTTTGGAAATGACCCTCGCCCATCACCCTCCATGGTGAAAGTTTGCAGTCTACAAGTGCTTTCCAGTAAATCATATCTTTGCCATGTCAATCGAAGTCAAATAGCAAACTTTTTATGAAAGATTCAGTCATGTTGGTATTCTTTTTGAAAAGTTGAAAATTTGGGTTCCCTGTGTCAGTTTGTATTGCTAAATAAACTACACCAAACAGAATGCATGTAGTCCACACTTTGTTTTTGTTGTGAATTGATTACATTTTTATTTCCCTCAACATACTTTTATACTTTCCTTGTATTGTACATCTTTGTTTACCGTAACAAAATTTTTTATTTAAACATATTTTATTCACAATCGGACAACAATCGTACAATTACAAAAAGTACAATTATACCAAGTCCTTTTGCGTAACAAAATGATATCTATAAAAATAAATAATTTCTTATAATAAGTATGAAAACATGTTTCTGTAGTAGTTTTGATATTTTCTGCGTAAAAGGCACAATTTCACAGAGAAGTATATATCAGATTTATTGCCTTATCAGATCATCAATGCTTGTATCACAGAGACTCAGTTTACCAACAACTGTTTAGTGTTATTCCTTATGAATAGCAGCAATTGGAAGCAGATTTGGAGAAAGTCTTGCCTTTTTTGACATTATCAGTTTTAGTACTACTCTAAGGTGAAAACTGGCTAGACCTTAGATAAAGTCATAAGTGTAATAGTGATATGAGATTGTCTCAAAAAGGCCCTTTCTCAAACATTTGATGAACACTGGGTTTAAAACTCTACAGGTAGGAATATGGCAGGTTTTTCTAGTGGCAGAAAGTAATATTTTTGGCTGTTGACCTGTGACTCTTAACTTGGTCTTCAGTTCTGTATTTATTTTACTTATTTGGGGTTTTACGTCACTTTCAACACTGTACAGGTCATAACACGACAAGTAGTTGGAAGGGCAGAGGAAACCAGTACATACAGTTCGTCAGGGTTCTGTACTGTAAACTGCCAACCAACGGCAAGCAACTACCAGTTGTCCCACTTGAGGCCGTACCGGGAACCAAACTCCAGCCTCAGAGGTGGAAGGCGAGAGTGTTACCACTCTGCCACCGTGGCCCCTCTTCAGTTCTGTAAGATTATGGCTTGATTTACAAGCAAGCTTTTATAAGAACAAATGTAGTTTAGTCTGATTATTTGTATGCAGTAAACAGGAGACTCCTTTGACAAATCCTTTCTTGGGGATAAGATCACTTGGCTTCATTTTTGCAGAAGAGTATACAAATAAGTCATAGTGTCAAAATGTTTAGTTGTCACACCAAAAAGATCATTTGTCACATCCTGAGGATTAATTGTGATTTATACCTGAAAAGATTGGTCCTGAGCACTCAAGACAGAAGTATTCACTCACAAAGGTTTTTAAATATGAATTATAATTTTTAACGACTCTACGGTTGCTGTTATTGGTGTTCCCAACCATCATGTCTGAAAGGACAAGTTGTAGAACCAAGAACTTGATTATGCTTCAGACAATTTACATTACTGGAGCGATTCTGAGACAAACTGACAACATGATGTAACACAATTTGCAGAAACTATTGTTGAAATCCATAAGATATTTTGCAATGAACACAGATGATTAATATTTAGTAATATCATTCCACTTCATAAAGGTGGCCATGGGAGCTTTTAAATTTTTTTCTGTCCTTATGGTTCAGGCATGAACTGGTTCCAAACAAGCCGACCAGGCTATATACACAAATACTGTTAAATTAATGTTAACAAAATTAAGTGACAGTAGTTTATGGGAACTAGGTATTAATTTTAGACAGGAGTATATTTCTACAATTTAGAGTATGTACAAAGAAATCATACAAAGCTGGCAGAAGTTGCAGTTTACAAGGATAACCTGTTACATCCATGTCACACCTGTGAAGCCCCCCAGGCCCATACCCTTCTCTCAAACAACCCGCCATCTCACAATACCAATGACATCACAAAGAATAGCTGATCTGAACACCATGTTACATCAAGTACACAACAGTGGGCTATTGTCATCTAATAGGAACTACTTTGCATCAGCTGCCTCTTTCTATTCTAATTACTTAGAAAATTGCCACTTATTTCCGAAAGAACCCTGTGGACATAAATTGAGTATTATGGTTTTGTTTCGATAGTGGGTGAGAACACAACATTAAATTCCAAATCAATGCTTATTGTAACTTATTGTTTTCTCACAAAGTCTATGAGTATCAGACTAAAGGTTTTTTGGAGATTTTGTCACTAATATGACAGAGCCACATGTAACACGTTTTTACAAGGCTTTAAATTAATCTTATCCAACTGATTTCTGGGACCGATGCCTCATCTCCGTTTTCAGGAATCTAAGCATAAACTACCCATTGCAGATTAACATATTTTAATTCAGTTTTTTTTACACTGATACTTTACAATACTTGTCAAATTTGATGAAAATATTCAAATATTTGAAAAGATTTCAAAAATTCACAAACAAATCAAAATGCTATTGATTTTTAACATTCTGATTATGTGATTTACTGGTGCACCCTTATTACTACTTCATCTGTACATAATTCTCCCTGCAAAAGGGTTTCATATAATTGTATTTTACAATTCTTGTTTTATTAACAACCTAAGATGTTTGAGGGGCTGGAAAAGTGCCAACCTTTTTTCAAATGATACACCATAAAATATTTTATAAGCATTTTAATAAGCATTTTATAGACATTTAATTCAGAGAATTATAAGACATGATTGTGACAACATATTTATGATAATATAGAAGTAAGCTGGTTAATATTCAGTTTTAGCTTTAAAATCATTCATGACTTTACCTGTCCTAAGTTGGGCTAGTGTGTTCTAGCCCATCCTAAGTTGGGCTATAGCCATGGCCTGACTCCTTTAAGTTGGGCTCTAGCATTAACATACATTGGCATACGTAACATACATAAGCATACATAAGAAGTATTTTTACAATAAACATTGACAGAAGCACATCTATGTGACAACAAATATCCTTAGAAAAGTCTAATGCAGTGTCCAACACCCCTCAGGAACTCTAGCAGATTTAACTTTACTTTAATCATGAAAGCCTGAGCAGCTATTGGAATTCACATACAGCACATTTCAAACACTAGCAGATTTAAGTGTAGCTTTAATCGTGAAAGCCTGAGTGGCTACTTTGTGAATAAAACATTTTAAAGTAATGTCACAGTACATCATCTGACAAAAGGAGGACAATTTTCCACCACTTCAAAATTGCAGGAGGGCAGTCTTCTAGGAGGGCACTTTTCTAGTTGGGCACTTTTCATGGATTCGGTATCCTGGGGTCTGAAATATCTCTTGGATATTGTCATCCAGGGTATTGTTCTACAATTGGACAAAATGGACAATTTTAATTGTAAGGGATGAAGAAAAAAACCTGAAATATATTTTGTCACCTAGCTCTCATGTGATGCGTTTGGGAAAGGCCAGTGATGATATAAACTTAGTCGTTGAATAGGGCATAATATCCCAACTTTAACCTTGACAATAATTCCTTTATCGTTTCTGTAAGTACACCTTAAATGTTCCCTGTTAAGCATTCTAGTATCTTATGATTTCAGCCCTACAGTATTATGTGCTTTGAGGCAGGTGTTGCCATGGGTGATGAGGAAAATTTCAGCCTTCATCCCTTTGATGCAACATTTACATGCAACTGGCTGCTCCTTGTCTCTCTGTTCTGGTGTTGTGAGTGACCAATCAAATTCCTTTTTGATCTCACTCTTTTCTCTTAGGCTACATTATTAACCACAAATGCCATCTGTGAAATATATTTGCAATTTTCAACATTGTTCAGAATGCTTATATTTTTATTCTGTGGGTACTGTTCAAATTGTTTTTGTTTAGATGTGCCTTAGAGTCTGTCACCTGATGGAGATTAAGTGCTATAAAAGTCCATAATAGATTCTGCTTAAGCTTACAGTATTGCTGGAATTGAAGGTGGTAACTGTTCAAATCCTTTATGCACTTTGAGTATGTGTGCAATTAAAGGTCTAAAGTCAACCATGATAAAAGTTTTTATTTTGTTGGTTACACCCACTTAAAATATCAACATATAAAGTAAAGATTTTAGTAATCAGAAAGAATATTGGACTTATTGACAGTGATTACAAAAAAGAGCAAAATATTTCTGAACAATTTTTTGTTGACCAATTTCATAATGAGACTATTATAATTCTGTGAAACATAGACACAAAATGGTACTGTACAGTAACTCTAGAGGGTTTGAAGGCTAATGAAAGAGGTTTTTATCTTACACTTGCCAAGCAAAGATAGCATCAGTACTTCTAATACATCAAGACAACCACTAGAACCATAAAATACCAGACACTTATTAATCTGAAATTTTTATTAAACAGTAGAATAATTTAATACCTTGTGGTAAAGTCTCTTTCAAATGAGATGGACAAAGTTTACAAAAAAATAATAACAATATTTAGTTCAATGACTTGATATAACAAGTTCCCATCAGCACAAAGAGCGGGTAGGACAAGGTGCCATTGTATTACAAAATAGTTTTCATTCCGTGAACATTTTAAATATATTTTATAGTATATTTACCAAAATCTTAAAAAAACTTCAGCTATTGTGTCAAAATTGGACTGTAAAAACTTTGGAATTTTTTTTATTTCCAGAGTATGATCAGAATTTTTCCCAAAACTTAGAGTAAGAAATCTAAAATTCACCAGGAATCTAAAATTTGCCACCTCTAAAACCTTAGTTAATTTTATGAAGAAAATGATGTTTTTGTCCAAAAATTGGTATTTTTCAGTTCAAAAAGCCTTAATTTACTATACATTCAACAAATCTCACCACAATTCATTTATTTTATTAGTATTTTCACATGTGGCGAATTTCAGATATGTGGCGAATTTTAGATTTCTTACTCTAATCACTTCTTTCTTTGGTCAGGGCCTACTCATAACAGAAATTCAGAAAGATGTGTTCATTAGTTTTTGAGTAATTATGAACAAAGACAAACAGAGAAACGAATGCATCCAAGAACATAACCTCCTTGGTAGTAGACTTGCTCCAAGTCTTTGTATTTGTATCCATCAGTAAAATTTAAATTGGAAACTTACATGAGTTCCTTATACCACAAGCATTCAGTAGTAAGGAGGATAGTCTGTGAAAAAACAGGGCTGGCTGTTTCTTCAAAAGTCATACAGTACTCATATATTTCACAAAAGACAAAAGGACTTGGTGAAAGTGTACCTCGGTAGAGGTAATGACAGTACAGTATAAATGACTATGACCTTAGATTTTAATCTCCAATATAACAAAGTGGGTGAAAATTGAGGCTAGTGTTCACAAATGAATTCAGAGACGAACCTGATCTAATGTCACAGTGATATATACACAGGACAGATATTTATCCTTTAGTAGTTCCAGATTTCTAAACTACAAGGAAAGTCTAGAAACATATTCCACACAGCACCAAACACTGACTTATTCAGGGTTTCCTGACTTTCCTCCGCAATATTTTGGAACAGTTTAAAATATCCAGGATAATTTTGTCCCAGATCCAAATTTTGTTAAATGATGTGACCGAGAGCAAGACTTTAAAAAGACCTGTTTCCAACTGGGTTTACACGAAGACACAACTTATAAATGGGGTAAAATGGGGTAAAATCTAATACACTTCTGTGAAAGTCTTGGTAGGGTCTTATGAACACCATCTCTCCATGAGAATCAACCCATTTTCCATCCAGTCATTAAACATTCAGAAAATAATCATTCAATCTAAAAAGATCTCTCTGAGAAGAGAGTAATATCATTAGTTATAGCTCAAGTATACATCTATGAACAACTTTACATTATATTCTAACTTGCATTTCATTTCCTTTGGTTAGGCTTAATGTCCCTTCACAAACATTATATAGGTTATATCACCACAAGTAGTTCGAAGGACAGAGGAAACCATACAAGATGCTGCACTGTAAACTGCTGGGCATCAGGTAAAGCAACTACCAACTTTTTCTACATAAGATTGTGTCTGGGGTTCAAACTTGGAACCACAAAGGTGGGGGTGAGTGGGTCAGCCACCACACCACTGAGCCCCTTTCTGTAACTTGCATGCATTTCCCTTAAAATATTCTTAAATATGTAAAACAACAGATATTAAATATATTTTATATTTATTTGGATGCACATGTGATGAATATGTCTTAATATAACAGTCATTCTATATAGGTCTCGCTAAATTCCCAGCATTCCTTGCAGTTTCTGCACAGGTTTGTTTTTGGCAAAATACATCTATGAGGATGATCAATAAAAGTTAGTTTAAAAATATCTGTGAGTTGATTGATTCCCTTAGATTATGTATGAATGGTTCAAGACACAGCATCAGAAGCAATTCACACATTCATTTTTACGATGAACGGACATAAGCCCCCCTGACACAAGCCCCCCCGACACAAGCCCCCCTTTTTCAGAAGCATAGGACAGAAGCCCCCCCTCTTTTTTAAGGGGTGGGGGGGTGGGGTGACCAAAGCCCCCCCTTGAGAAATATTTGTCAGTAATGAAATAGTAACTGAGGAAGGACTGTTAAACATAAGCCCCACTATTTTTAAAGGGGGAGGGGGATGATCAAATCCCACCCCTTTTTGCCCTAGAAGTGTGGAATGTGCTGGATGTGACTGTGAGTGATGGCCAACGAACAAACAATGTTTGCGAAGAGTGGAACAATTCATTCAAGAGACTTTTTGGTCAGAACCACCCTTCTATTTGGGTGTTTATAGAGTGTGTGCAGAAGGATATCAAAGAAGTTTGGACCACACTGGCCTTGATGGAGAGAGGTGAGCCCCCTGTAAAACGGCAAAGAAAAGCCACACAAGACCTACAGAAAAAAATGAAAAACTGTGTTTAGAATACTTAAATGGAGGAAAAGATATCAAGAGATTCATTAATGCTGTGGGATACACCATTAGATTTTAGATTAAAGTTTGCATCTTTGAATGCAGAGACCTTGTGATAAAGTGAAGCATGAATTTATGTTTTATGTTATATGTATATGTTATACATTGGTGTTTTTCCGAAATAAATGTTTGAGTTCACAGATTTTGTTTTTAATAACTTGCTGTTGCTGGAGGGGGGGGGGGGGGGTTATATCCTAATGGAGGGGGGCTTGTGTCAGGGGGGGCTTTTGTCACCCCCCTGTTAGAGCAGGGGGGGCTTGTGTCAGGGGGGGCTTTTGTCACCCCCTGTTAGAGCAGGGGGGGCTTGTGTCAGGGGGGGGCTTTTGTCACCCCCTGTTAGAGCAGGGGGGCTTGTGTCGGGGGGGGGGGGGGGGCTTATGTCCTGGAATCATTTTTACAGCCTCCAGTTGAAATGTGTCTCAGTGATGGGGAACAGACATAAGCCCCTCTTACAAAAGCCTCCCTGACACAACCCCCCAGCCCTTTTCTTTAAATGTAGGGCATAAGCCCCCCTTCAAATATGAGGGGGCTAGGGCAAAGCTCCCCCGACCCCCCCCCCCCGTTGCATTGTAATTGCCCCTCTGTTACATTTGAGATTAACTTCTCTTTTAAGTCCTCTGTTACAGTGGCCAAAAGCTTTTCTGCATCCTAAAAAGGTGTACTCTGTTGGGTTATGTTAAGGCATCTTAATCTGGTCAAATTATATTTCATGGTGTTTCTAATTAACAGCTAACAGGCATCAGCACATTTAAGAAGACCTGTGAGAATGTGATTAAAGAATGTTTAGGTGATATTTATTTTGCTTGATTGCTTTTGTATGATTTCAATTGTTTCCTGATTACTAATTTTTCCTAATATCATTTATTTCTAGTCAAATTGTAATTCATGGTACTTCTAATTAACAGCTAACAAACATCATCAACCGATTTAATATGATTTTTTGAGAAAGTGATTAAAGAATCAAGGTACCATATCATTACTAATATGTTGAATAATATTGAAATTGATACTTTTAAATAAATAAATTGAAATAAAAATTTTGTATTTCTTGTACTTATAGGAGGGGCTTTGGTTCTACAGGAGGGGAGGCTTTAGTCCTACGGAGGGAAGGTTTGGTCGGGGGTGGGGGTGGGGCTGGGGTGGGGCTTGTGCCCTACCCAGGTAGACCGGGGGATGAACACGTATAAGCCCCATTGAGAAATTTCAGAATTTTTCAATAAATCAGGGACTATTATGTTGAATAATAGAGTAACTCAGATTTACCAGAGACTTTCTGAGTAACTGTCCAATACCCACCACAGAGGCTTTTCTTTAAATTTATCTGACCTCAATGAACATAATTCTCAAGCAACTGCCATAACAGATTCCTGGGACATCTTAAAAATGGCTCAACGCAACATGCTCAAGAGTTTCATAGTTGTGGAGAAAAAGACTGCATTGATATGATTTTTATACTTTTGTTAATGTGCAATCTGACATTTCAAGAAAATTTTAAACCACAGGATTTCCCTCTGATAGTTTAAGTGACAGTGTTAGGTATCAGTGATACTTTCAGTTAGTTATGCAACACAATTCATGTTATTGGTAAATTTTTACACAGAATCAATATTAAAAAATATCTTTAATAAATATAAAAAATATATTGATGTTAAAATTAATGATTATAAATGTGATGAGAACATTTTAATCGGTTCAGTTAAAGAGTGATCCTTTTGAAAGCAATTTATTTCATCCACAAATACAGAAATGTTTTGTTTCTTTAAAAGATGAATCATTGATGTTTTTAAATAGAAAGCATTCTTTCAATCAGGTATTTTACTTCTCAGTCTTGTGAAATTGATTTCATTTTTAAAATAACTGGCTTTGTCTTCACAGTAAAAATACATTAAGACAATATGTGTGTGTGAGCTTTGTTGAATGTAAACAGTTTTGAAATGAATCGTTATGTGAATACAACCTTCTTCATTACAGTTGTTTTAAGTTTTATATGGACTTTTCTGATGTTTAAAAACTTGTTCCCAGTGACAACAACTGAACCTTCAATTAGTGTTCGATCTAGGATGAAGCCAATACACCTGAAGTCTGGGGAAAGAATCTTCACAAAGATTGCTGGTAACATAACTGTGTATACAACAGAGGAGCCCACCTGGGTGAGTGTGATTAAGGATGAAATGTATGCCTATTCTGCATTTCGGGACCCAAGATACACCTGCCCTGTAGTCAAAGTCATTGTTTCAACCAATAGCATGAAAGACAAGAATTGCCACTGCAGACTTTGGATGGTCAGTGGGCAGGTAGAGATCATAGAGTCCAAGGTCCCAGCTTCATTTCAGCAGCTACCTGGAGGAACAGGGAGATCACGGCAGTATTTCCTACTCTGCACTGTGGATAAAAATAATACAAAGAACCCAGCCAGTCATGTAGACATCGTCTGCGACTCGAATCCACCAGAAAACAACCTTTTACAAATTACAGGCCCTCAGATACAACTCAGATACAACTTCACCATGTGCCTTTGTCCCGTATTTGGTTATGATGTCACAAGGAGGGACTTTATCGAGTACCTGGAAGTAAACCGTATGTTTGGAGCAGACCATTTTATTATTTACAACATGACCAAAACACCAAAGCATCTTTTCCCAATCATACATGCATACCAACAAGTGGGGTTGATGACTGTGTACCAGTGGGATATTTCCATCAATCAGTCATTTTACTATTTTGGGGAGACCGTTGCTTTGAATGACTGCCTGTATAGGTCTATGTATCATTCACATTACATGGTGAACACAGACATAGATGAGTTCATTGTGCCTCTGAAACATAGGTCTTGGAGCAAAGCCATAGAAGAGGTGGACAAAAGAAACAGGACATGTGAGGCTAGCAGTTATTCCTTCCTTCACTTGTTTTTTGATAAAACAAAGCAAAGAGATCAAATGAATGAAGAAAAGTCACAATATGTTGTGGATCATATGAAAATACTGACCAGGTTTTTGCCGATGTTCCCTATTTTGAAGCATACAACACGATCTAAATTTATTGGAGTTCCTCAGAAAGCCACCTTAGCAGGAATACACTATATTTTTGAGGGAGTGTCTGGCACTGATACTAAAATAGTGCCAACAGATATCGGTCTTCTATTTCATTACCGAGACGGAATACCATTTGGACATAAAAAGGAACAATCAGGGTTTAATCCTTATAGAATGCTTGACTTTAGGAATACCATTATCAGAAGAATGGCAAGAGCTCCTTACAAATATGACCTTCAGCAGTATTAATTGTTACTTGGCATAATCAGGGTGGAGATTTACCCTTTATAAGTTAACCTAACTACAGCTACTCACTTTACTAATTGCCTACTGACTACTTAAATCTGTACAGGCTTATATTGAATTTGTGCACTCTGGCCAGTTAGGTTTCGAAATGGCCAGATTAATAATATGGCTGTTTGGAAATGGCAATGGCCTTTTTGAAACAGCCAGGAGCATTACTGATGTATGGAATACATGGTATTCATGTAATGCCACCTTGCAGCAATATTAATCATAGTAAATATTTTATATCCATTCTAACGGGTAATTTTCATATCAGTACAGCCTGTTAGTGTTATACGCATGTTGCCACATGCTGGAAACAAACCCACAGCAACAGGGCCAGAGAGTCAAGTGTCACTCTGACCATGAAGACCAAATATGTTATTCCTAGGTCACACCTTGCCATGCATTCATATCTGTATGTATATGGTTACTTAAATCTTTTCATGCTTATATCCAGTCCAGTTCTAACCCCAATATTGTATTTAATTAAAGATATTCTACATGTTGAAGTACAGTAAAACCTTATCTCACCCCCTTTTGATTTTATAATGTTGAACTTCACATGAAATAAATTCCTCTGAATCATTGATACACAGATACAGCATTGTTACTTTTGCCAAGGAGGTATTAAATTTATGACCGTTTATTTGTCAGTTTGTCTGTTTGTTTGTTAGCAGGATTACGCAAATACTCTTGCTTGGATCTTCAAGCAAAAATGACAAGATGGGTCTAGGTCCAACTTAGATCCCATTATATTTTGAGAGCCACTGCCTGGATACAAAAGAAATATCAAACATCACTCTCCGAGTGATACAATATATGATACAAAACCACTGAAATGATTGCTTTAGGGATATCTAGTATTAAGTATAAGTAGTAGTTAATAATATATGATTCATCATGAATGCCTTCTGGAGAAAGTAAATGGGATTCTTTATAAGTGGAAGAGACTGTTATTAGAGAAAATGCACTACATTATTGGACATGCCTTACCATTTATACAAACATCTCTCTTCTGTTTGTGCTTAGTGTGTGTTAGTGTTAGCATGAAGTTCATTTGCTTGCTGTCATTCACAGCACACACACTACAGCAAGGTCAAAGGTCAAATCAAGGTCAGACCATGACGTTGCACACCTAAACCCCCTAACCAATGTCCCTACCAAGTATCAACTTCCTACACCTTACGGTTTCCGAGATAAGGCCCGGACAAGATTTTATAGGTCAAGGTCACTACGGCAAGGTCAAAGGTCAAACTGTTAAATATCATGCCATCCTAAATATTCTGTGTTTATAAGACTTGTCATAGATTGATGTTAATTAAATCACTTCTATTAACATAAGCAATCAGAATAATTAATTTGTAAATGAAATTAAAGAAACAAGCCAGTACATCTAAAATCCAGGATCAATATTTAATACAGAAATATTATGACAAGTTGTTCTATATAAACAGTTGAATACAAATGTAGTTATTAATCAAGGGTTCATATGTTATAACAATCAGTGTTTTATATGGTGCATTGTAATTACTTATTCTTATGTTCCAGTAATTAAAGTTTACATTTTGTTACAATGCTAAATAGAACTCTGATCATTTTTACATAAGTTAGAAGTTGCTTGCTGTTGGTCGGCAGTTTACAGTACAGAACCCTAGTGAACTCTATGTACTGGTTTCCTCTGCCCTTCCAACTGCCCGTCGTGATATGACCTGTACAGTGTTTAAAGCGACGTAAAACCCCAAATAAATAAATAAATACATAAGTTAGAAGGTTATACAAGTACAAGGAATGAAAAGCATTGCTTCATAGCTTAGGAATCCAGACACAGGAACATCTTCCCATATTTAGAAATGAGTTTGGCAAAATATGTGGTTACATGGCATTCTCAAGCTTAAGAACCAGTCTTTCCCATAATTCCCTGCTGGTCACATGACCCTCCATATTAGGTACTGTTATCTGCAAAACTCTTAGATAACAGGTCACATGACCACCACCAGTTCTTATTTCTTGGTCACATGGTTACCGGCATTTCTTATGAAGACAGGTTACATGACCCCTTACGGATCCTTTTTAGGCAATGTTTTGGTCACATGACCAAAATGTATATAAGAATTTACTAAATTACTAAAATCCTTGATCATGTGACTTCCGTATTTGGACATCTTACTGAATTATGTGAACATGTGACCATTAGTTCCTGTAACATTCCAGAGAGAGAAATGTTTCTGACTCAGGGCTTACATTCCACAGTTTGTTATAAAAAGGGCCAGTTTATGCCCCTGTTCCACCAAAAGATTAAGCCCCGATCCTGTCGGCGACCCTTAATCGTGGACAGTCGGTGAAAAAAAAACAAAAATGGGCGGGAATACTGGGTCGGTATTGAAGTCTGGGATTAAGAACAGATTGTCCCCAGGAGGCCTCAGGCGGTCGCAGACATTCCCCGACTGGTCTGGGACTAAGAACCGACTAAGCCAGTTTTCTGGTCGGTTTCAACCACGATCCTGTCGCACACAAACCGACTGGGTCCCAGGACGCCTCAGGCCTCCTGGGACTAAGCCCCGACTGACCCATGATTAAGTCCCGGCGTCCTCAGGCCTCCTCAGGCCTCCTCAGTCTTCCCCAGACCAGGATCCCCGATTATTGTTTTGCAAATTTGCTGGATTTTCTGGGTATATATATATAAAATTCGCAATCTAATCACCATTGCTTTTCTAGGAACACAGCAGGATGCCACCTTTTAATGGAAGACAGATTCAACAACAACTTAGGGCTTTTTTGGTTTTTATTCAGTTACAAATAATCATGTATTTCCATTTATTACGTCAAGCACAGCAACCACCACCACCACCAACACCCATAAAGAGACCTAGAAGAAGGCACAACATGTGGGTCAGGCCATGGCTACTGCAGAGAGAGGAGAGGGGGGGCCTACCTAACATTATGGCTGATCTGTATGCCACAGACATTCCAGGATTCACCAACTACATGAGGATGACCCCAGAATTCTTTGAAATGATGAAGACCAGACTGGAACCATGTCTAGCCAGGCAGGCCACCAACTACAGAGCTCCTATCAGTGTTGGGGAGAAGTTAGCCCTCACCATCAGATATCTGGCCACTGGAGTCCTACACATCATTATCCTGTCAGTTCAGGGTTGGCAGATCCACCATTTCCAAGTTCCTACCAGAGGTCTGCAGGGCCATCCAGGATGAGTTCACCAGAGAGTACCTCAAATGTCCTACTACTCCAGATGAGTGGAAAGAACTGGAAAGGGAATTCAGGATCAGGTGGAATGTTCCACATGCCCTGGGAGCCCTGGATGGGAAGCATGTGGCCCTGAAGAAACCCAAGAACTCTGGAGCCCTCTACCACAACTACAAGGGGTTCTTTTCCATTGTCATGTTGGCCCTGGTAGATGGACAGTACAAGTTCAGATGGGTGGATGTGGGTACAGCTGGATCTTGCTCAGATGCCCAGATATTTAATGCCTCTCAGCTGAAGAGGGGGATTGAAGATGGCAGGATAGGCTTCCCTGACCCAGCTCCTATAACACAGGGTGGTAGTGATATGCCCTACTTCATTCTAGCAGACGATGCCTTTGCCCTGAAGACCTGGCTCATGAAACCCTATGGCAGAAGGCTGTTAACAAGAGAGGAAAGGATTGCCAACCATAGAATATCAAGGGGCAGGAGAGTTGTGGAGAACGCTTTTGGCATCCTGGTTTCAAGATTCAGAGTGATGAGGACCACCATTGAACTACCCCCAGAAACAGTTAGAGAAGTGGTCATGACCTGTGTGGTTCTGCACAACATACTGAGAAGCCGGTATCAAGGTCAACCTGCTGGTCAGCAGCCTGGGGAGGATGATGATGATGATGTGCCTGGTGATTGTGGATTGACTGGTGGTGCTGCTGGTGGTGGCCAAGACAGAAACCCTGCTAGAGAAGCCAAAAGACAGAGGGATTACCTGAAGGACTACTTCATTGGCTGCCTGTCTTGCATCGCTCTGTCTTCAAGACAGCCCTGTTGGTGTACAAGTTTCTACATAGTGGCCATCCAAAATACTTTGAACCTTTCCTTAAACCCAGACATAGTGTGTATAGAACACGTAGAAGTCAATCTGATGGTGTGCTGCTTGAGGTCCCACATTGTGCTTCAATATATAAGTCTAAAAAGCATTTTGGCCTTAGCTTTGCATATGATGCCCCAAGGATTTGGAATGATCTCCCTGATGATGTACGCTCAGCTAAATCTCTCTCCTCATTCCGAAAAAGTTGAAAACTTACCTCTTTGAAAAAGCTTACCCACCCTAGATTATCCCTAGTTTTTCATTTTGTCTCTCCGTGGTGTCGACCCCTGCAATGTCCCTGATTTAACGATTACGATCTCAGATTTTGGCTTTCTGCGTCTTAGAGTCTATCATTAGATAGAGATTAAGCGCTATAAAAGTACTATTAGAATTAGAATTAGAATAATGAGGGAGCAGTGGCCTGGCAAGATGGCAGAATATAAGTCCTGTTGCAGTAAACAGTCCTTTTCAGGACTAACTATAACAGTCCTTTTCAGGACTAACAGTCCTTTTCAGGACTACCAAATATTCCAAAAACAATTAATCAGCTATGCTTGCTTCAGACGGACAAACCCCATGCCAAACATAACTTGTACAGACGGACAAACAGACAAACCCCATGCCAAACATAACTTGTACAGACGGACAAACAGACAAACCCCATGCCAAACATAACTTGTTCAGACGGACAAACAGACAAACCCCATGCCAAACATAACTTGTTCAGACAGACAAACCCCATGCCAAACATAACTTGTACAGACGGACAAACAGACAACCACAACTTACTCACCCAACAAACATACAAACCCAGTGTTAAACAAAAGCCACACACAAAGCCACACATAATATCCTAAATTGAATTATTTTTTTATATATTTAGAAATCCACATCCTAATTTCACCATTTGTTTTTGTTCATGGGTTGGAAATTTATTTGTAGCAGAAATGTTTTTATGGAAATCTTCAATTTTAAATCTTCACTTCTATTCACAAAAATGTGGAAAATATAACCATGGAATTAGTTTTGTTTTCAATAATGGGGGATTGTGTTTGTAAAATAGTTTGTCAGTTCGTTTGCATGGGTTCTATTTACTTTTGGGTTTGTGTGTTTCTTGGTTGGTGGTTACTGGGGTTGGGTTTATTTTTGGTAGTTGGGTGTTAGGTTTGGTACTGGGTTTGTTATATGGGGGTTATGTTTGGTATTGGGTTTGTCTGTTTGTGGGTTGGTAAGTATGTAATGATGCCTTTTAGCTCTAGGGAAGGTGTAAGTGTTGGACTTTTCAATTACAAATTTTAAACTATCCCATGGATTTTAATCTAAAAATGGGCTGATTAATGGCCATATTGGGAGTTATTTTTAAATTTTTTTTATGTGGCCTTTTTTGTTATGTGTGGTACCATGGGTTATTTATTTCATGTTTGTGGTGGTGTGGGTGTTGGACTTTAATTTTTTTTTCTTGTGATAAGTATTTGTACTGAACTTTTTTGTTTTGGGAGGGGAATTGGAATAACTTGCAGCTAAATAATTGTTTTTGGAAGATTTGGTGGCCCTGAAAAGGGCCTGGCAGGTCAAAGACCCGCCCTGACTGGATGGCTACTGAGGAGGCTGCTGCTGCTGTTGAGGCGGTGCTGAAGTGGTGATAGTAAAGAGCTGCTGCTGCGGTTGCTGCTGCTGCTGCTGAGGCTGCTCGACGATCTGTGTTGATGTCAGATCTGGTAGCTGGCTTAAGATTCCACTCAGATTGTGTCTGCTCCCTTCATCCTGTACAGTTAGGACAGATGTTGGGATGCTGAAGCCAATGGGGCTTGGTGTATAGTACACAAAACTGCTGCTAGCTGCTGCTTGAGTGGAACTAGACGCCTGTGGAGTGGTTGTTGGCAGTAGGCCGACCCTCTGGGACTCCGTGGTAACAGTGGCTGATCTTCTGGGCAATGGCTGACGTCTACGGTTGCTCTTAATACTTTCGATGTCTCTAAATATCTTGCCCTTTAATTCTTCAAATTCTTCTTGAGTCATCTTTTCGGCCTCTGATGCCACGTAGTCAAAGAAGGGCTGCCTGTCTGACTTCTGATGCAGAAAACCTGAGATAAGTGTCCTCATCTGCTCAAAGTGTTCGAGAATCTTGGAGTCTGTAGTTGAAACGGGTGTTGATGTAATGATGGACTGACTCCTCTCCCTCAGGACACTGGACTCGAGGTGTTCTGTGTCAGTAGTTGACCCACGTGATTCATCCTGCCTGCTGGTATTTGGACTGGCCTCAAAACCTGAACTTCTGTTGGCCCCCTTTCTTCTGATGTGGGTTTTAAGAAAACCCATCTGTTGGTAGATCCAGGACTGTCTCTTGGTCATCTCCCTCAAGGCTTGGCCAGATTGGAGCTTAGACAGCTTTCCATAACGAGTTCGCTGGGACTCGAACCAACGTCTCACATCAAAGGGCTGGAGCTTGAGTTCTGCAGATATTTCTGCCCAGAGAGCCTCTCTTCTGGTCCTGTCGTGGAAACGTGAATGTTCCTTGTCATACAGTTCTGGGTGCAGCTTTACAAATTCCACAATGGAAACTTCCTGACTGTCTGTAAAAGTGGCACACACCCTGGCTCTCTTGGCTGAAGAATGGCACTCCGGATCTTCTTCACACCTCTCTTCTTCTTCTGCCACAGCTTCCCCAATAGCTGGACCTTCCTCAATCTCCTCCTCCTCCTCTCTCCTCTCAGTTTCTTCTTCTGTAATAACTTCACTCCTCTCCTCTACTTGACTTTCCTTCTCCCTCTCATCCATCTTTTTCCTTCCTCTCTTCCCTCCTTTCTCTTTTCTCATGATCCAGTGGACAAAATAATAAAAAAAGAGTAAAATATGTCTCTTAACTGTGAAATTTGCCTTAAGCTCAAGTATAATATATATAAAATAAAAACTGAAAACCCCTACAAATCAGTGACACACGTCTCTCAGTAGCCAAACAGTCAGTAACAATGACAAAGTGTGCGCGGTCGCTTATATAGTCCCAGACCTGCTCATTGCCTCATTTTAATTTCCGACGTGTGGAAAACAGACGGTTCTTAATCGGTTGTTAGTCCCAGGCCTCCTGGGGCGTCCTCAGACCGTCGCAGACTGAATTTGTGCTGTCCCAGGCGTCCTGGGGAGGCCGGCTTATATCGGTTACCCTTAGTCGGGGCTTAGTCCCAGGACACCGCAGACGGTCTGAGGCTTCCGGGGACTAATGCAACCGACCCACTTTCACACGCATGTACTTCATACGCATTATATTTGAGTCTGGGATTAACAACCGGCCTCCTGGGACTAAGCTACGGAGGTCTGGGACTAAGGGTCGCAGGCGGCCTGGGACAAGACACGACTGTGTAAATTTGGGTCTGAGGAGGCCTGAGGACGCCTGGGACTGGACATTTTGTTGATGGCGGGAAATATGAATCGGTTGGAGTCGTGAGAAATATCAAACATGTTTGATTTTTCACACGGCCCCAACCGACAACAACCGACCCTTACAGAAGGTCTGGGACTAAGCAAATATTTCAAACCGACCCTCAAAAACCCTTAATCGGGAGCCTTAGTCGTGTGGTGGAACACCCACATTAGCTAGAGAGAGCAGGGATTTTTCATCAGAGAGACTTTTGACTAGAGTAGTGAACAGAGCAGGATTATAACTGAGGCACCATCAAAAGACTTTGTAACCATTTTTGTGAAAAATAACTTTGTTGAAATAAAGAATTATTTGTTGAAAATTACATCTTGTATATTTTATTTGAATTCAACCAATTGTCAAGTAGACAACCCAGGAAAACCAAGAAGAAAACAAACACTACAAAAATACTAACCATCCTCTACTTGACAATACCTACTGAAGTGAAAGTATTTTTGCATATCTATTTATTATTACAACAACAGATTTTCAGTCATCAGCTTCTATTGTCTATTTTATTACATTTAATCTACACACATATAATACAACATCAGAAACACTGTCATCTATTGACAAATGTTGAAAAAAATGCTTGGTGTCATATTTTGATGTTGACTTGCAGCTGTGTGAATTTACCTTAAATCCTCTAGTTTTGGCAGTTACTTTTAGGATACAATATAGTCCTTTTGCAAAAGATAGTGGGAGGAATGGTGGTAGGGGCCTGATGGCATTCCAAGCCCACCTCCTGCTTCAGCTATGTGGTAATTATCTTGTATTCAGAAGTAACATTTTTTTCTGAACTGTTCTATCACTCATAGAGTGATGCATGTGATGGATTGATGGCTTTACCCAAGGTCAAGGTCAAACTTTGAAGAGTGTATTATAGTCATCACTGTTTATCCTTTTACTTTTGAAGAAATAACTGACAGCTGGTAAAGTATTATTGGTCTCATACTGAGTAAGATCTAGTGAAAGTTTGTACAGGTAGTTGATATTACGCTGGCTTGACTTAACTGGTGCCAAAAATTTCGTCAAACCTGAAATTTTGAATGCATTTCAATTACTCAAGTAGAATTACAACATTGTATAAAATTTGTTTAAAATCTATGTGGTAAAGAATAAAATTATTAATATTTCCTTTGGTTAAGAAAAGATATAATGTTGATAAAGATTGAGATTTTGGAAACTTTCTCACTTCTTTCTACATACTTTTTATGTACCATAATCTGTGCAATAAATGACCCAAGAAAAAATAATTTTAAAACACAAGATAACTGAGTTGCTACAAAATTACGGTAATCATAATGCCAATAACAATATATGATGCAAAACCAAAGAAATGATTGCTTTTAGGGATATCTAGTATTAAGTATAAGTAGCAGTTAATATGATTCATCACGAATGCCTTCTGGCGAAAGTAAATGGGATTCTTTATAAGTGGGAGAGACTGTTATTAGAGAAAATGCAGTACATTATTGGATGGAATGACGCTGTTGCCTCAGAGTTAGATTAAGTGAGCATTCCCACAGTACTTATCACTGTTGCTTTAGAGTTAAGGTAAGTGCAAATTCCCACAGTACTGATCACTGTTGCTTTAGAGTTAAGGTAAGTGCAAATTCCCACAGTACTAATCACCAATGCCTGAGCACCTGTTCAAATTTTATCCTTTCTTTCCACCTAACCATGCATGCAGTACTGATCACTGTTGCCTCAGAGTTAGAGTAAGTGAACATTCCCACAGTACTGATCACTGTTGCTTCAGAGTTAGAGTAAGTGAACATTCCCACAGTACTGATCACTGTTGCTTCAGAGTTAGAGTAAGTGAGCATTCCCACAGTACTGATCACTGTTGCTTCAGAGTTAGAGTAAGTGAACATTCCCACAGTACTGATCACTGTTGCTTCAGAGTTAGAGTAAGTGAACATTCCCACAGTACTGATCACTGTTGCTTCAGAGTTAGAGTAAGTGAACATTCCCACAGTACTGATCACTGTTGCCTCAGAGTTAGAGTAAGTGAACATTCCCACAGTACTGATCACTGTTGCTTCAGAGTTAGAGTGAGTGAACATTCCCACAGTACTGATCACTGTTGCCTCAGAGTTAGAGTAAGTGAACATTCCCACAGTACTGATCACTGTTGCTTCAGAGTTAGAGTGAGTGAACATTCCCACAGTACTGATCACTGTTGCTTCAGAGTTAGAGTGAGTGAACATTCCCACAGTACTGATCACTGTTGCCTCAGAGTTAGAGTGAGTGAACATTCCCACAGTACTGATCACTGTTGCCTCAGAGTTAGAGTAAGTGAACATTCCCACAGTACTGATCACTGTTGCTTCAGAGTTAGAGTAAGTGAACATTCCCACAGTACTGATCACTGTTGCTTCAGACTTAGATTAAGTGAACATTCCCACAGTACTGATCACTGTTGCTTCAGAGTTAGAGTGAGTGAACATTCCCACAGTACTGATCACTGTTGCTTCAGAGTTAGAGTAAGTGAACATTCCCACAGTACTGATCACTGTTGCTTCAGACTTAGATTAAGTGAACATTCCCACAGTACTGATCACTGTTGCTTCAGAGTTAGAGTAAGTGAACATTCCCACAGTACTGATCACTGTTGCCTCAGAGTTAGAGTAAGTGAACATTCCCACAGTACTGATCACTGTTGCTTCAGAGTTAGAGTGAGTGAACATTCCCACAGTACTGACCACTGTTGCTTCAGAGTTAGAGTGAGTGAACATTCCCACAGTACTGATCACTGTTGCCTCAGAGTTAGAGTAAGTGAACATTCCCACAGTACTGATCACTGTTGCTTCAGAGTTAGAGTAAGTGAACATTCCCACAGTACTGATCACTGTTGCTTCAGAGTTAGAGTAAGTGAACATTCCCACAGTACTGATCACTGTTGCTTCAGACTTAGATTAAGTGAACATTCCCACAGTACTGATCACTGTTGCTTCAGAGTTAGAGTAAGTGAACATTCCCACAGTACTGACCGATGTTGCTTCAGAGTTAGAGTAAGTGAACATTCCCACAGTACTGATCACTGTTGCCTCAGAGTTAGAGTAAGTGAACATTCCCACAGTACTGATCACTGTTGCTTCAGAGTTAGAGTGAGTGAACATTCCCACAGTACTGATCACTGTTGCTTCAGACTTAGATTAAGTGAACATTCCCACAGTACTGATCACTGTTGCCTCAGAGTTAGAGTAAGTGAACATTCCCACAGTACTGATCACTGTTGCTTCAGAGTTAGAGTAAGTGAACATTCCCACAGTACTGACCGATGTTGCTTCAGAGTTAGAGTAAGTGAACATTCCCACAGTACTGATCACTGTTGCCTCAGAGTTAGAGTAAGTGAACATTCCCACAGTACTGATCACTGTTGCTTCAGAGTTAGAGTGAGTGAACATTCCCACAGTACTGATCACTGTTGCTTCAGAGTTAGAGTGAGTGAACATTCCCACAGTACTGATCACTGTTGCTTCAGAGTTAGATTAAGTGAACATTCCCACAGTACTGATCACTGTTGCTTCAGACTTAGATTAAGTGAACATTCCCACAGTACTGATCACTGTTGCCTCAGAGTTAGAGTAAGTGAACATTCCCACAGTACTGATCACTGTTGCTTCAGAGTTAGAGTAAGTGAACATTCCCACAGTACTGACCACTGTTGCTTCAGAGTTAGAGTAAGTGAACATTCCCACAGTACTGATCACTGTTGCTTCAGAGTTAGATTAAGTGAACATTCCCACAGTACTGATCACTGTTGCCTCAGAGTTAGAGTAAGTGAACATTCCCACAGTACTGATCACTGTTGCTTCAGAGTTAGATTAAGTGAACATTCCCACAGTACTGATCACTGTTGCCTCAGAGTTAGGTTAAGTGAACATTCCCACAGTACTGATCACTGTTGCTTCAGAGTTAAGGCAAGTGAGCATTCCCACGGTACTGATCACCAATGCCTGAGCACCTGTTCAAATTTTATCCTTTCTTTCTACCTAGCCATGGTAGATGCAGAAGGCAAATTGCTGATGGGAATACTAGTTTTCAATCCAATGTAACAAAACAATTAGCTAACATTGGTAGTTCACAAGTAAACAATAAACAAATATGCAATAAATATATCTACATATTTTAGTAGACATATGTATCTGTGTCTTTTCATACCAAGCACACAGATAAAAGAATGGTCAAAACTAGCTGGGAAATAAGAAAAGTTAGGATTAAAATGTTAAAAAAATTTAGCCTTTTGTTATATAAAAATAAAAGATCAGCCTTTAAATTCTGATGTGGAAATGGTGGTGTTGGCAATTAGCCATCGATGATCAGTCATCAGGACTGTGGAAATACCCGCCATTCAAAACAAAGAAAACCTACTTTACTACAGTGAAAAGTTGGGGTCTAAAATATGAACGCTACATTTTTATAATTATATTAAGATTTCTGGGAATTTTACACAGGAAATATTTTCACGCATATTAAAGAGGCTAAAAAGCACCCCAAAGAATGTGATGTTATCGTTGACAATGTTGGTTTGTACTTAATTTTATATTCAGTTAAACAGGCTTTACTTGTGGTATAAATCAGAAAAGAAATCTATTTTGCTTATCCATATTAAACCGAAATTACCTCAACCAACATGGCCACCCCTTATTTTTTATTTTAACCAAAGGACACCAGTTTGTAATCCATTAAAACACAAAGATATTATATTAACAAACAAAAAATCAGATAGTGGAAAAAACTGTGTAATATCCTTCATAAATAGAAATACTAATAAAGCTAATCTATGCTTACACTCTGGAAACTTGGGACTTGAGTTAGTGAAGTAGAACTCTGTTAAATAAAACTCTTTAATTCCCCTGTTCCACTCTCACACGGTTGCCACCTGATCACCCTGATAATTTAGTCCTCAGGTTAATCTGATTGGTTGTATGACATGTCTTTTAAGTCCTAATGGTCAGAAGTACATTGGTGGCGATCATAGACACTTGTCTCATGTTTTAAACATGTTTAAAAAGCTTTAAAAGTTAGCATTTCTGTCCTCAGAAGTCATGACCAATCCTTTTTGGTTGTAAGTCACTTGCCACATTATCTTAGTGGTGCTCTGGCTTATCTTTGTGATGCTCTGCTTAACTTTTGTGGGGTAACAACTAAAAACATACACTCCTCTGTTAAAGTGGAGTTGAATGTCTTGTCCCATGAGGAGATTAGCCATACAAGTCCACTGATTACTACACAAATGCTATATTGGGGCTTACAGTGTTTTGATTAATCTTTGCAACAGATAATCAGCAGCAGGTTGTAAAGCCTATCTAACTGGACTGATACTAAACTCACATGTTTTGCCAGTTACCAAGCCCCTTTTCAACAGGACCAGTCAAAGCAAGCTCCCAATATTGGCTAGCTGTAACAGTAAGTCAGGAGAGGGGAACACCAGGACAATAAGTAGAAGGAAATATTGGTTCCATAGATATTATTTCCACTGAAATTTACTGTTATCTAGAATAGCTGGTTAGGTATTTTCTGCTTCCTTGAAACTTTACACTAAACTATTTTCTACTGAATGACAAAACATGAATGTAAACTCACCAATTTCCATGCAGATGTTCTGTTTATCGAAAACTCTCGAAAAGCTACTGTTGAGTAGAACGGGTGGAGACTCCACTGTCAATTCATCTTTGTTGTTATCCATTAATATTGTTTACTGAATAATATTACCATGACAACAACATCAGTAATAAATAAACTACCACAGTAGCCACTGTGTATTCACCCTAGATACTCCGATCCTGTGCATAATATATCCACATGACAGGTGGTTGTTTTGACCCACCAGTTATATCCATAGGTGTGAGTTAGTCAGAGGAAGATTAAGTCCAAGTCATGCAATAACTCATCATGTAATTATAATCGTTCCAGTCAAGCAGTAGCTTGGAAGAAAAATGGTTGTGGTCCTTTCTTGTCTTCTGTCTGGAAAAAAAGAGAGAGTTGACAACAATGACCATTAGAAAAAAAGAGAAACCTCTGAAAATACACAGGTAAAAGCATAAGCTACCTTGGGATTGTTACAAAGGCAGAAATAATGTGTCTGGGTTTCCCTATTTATTATTTTACTGCACACACACCACACAAGCAAACAACCTAAACTTTCCAGAGGCTCAATCAGTTCACGTGCACAGTATGTTGAACATGAATTTAAAAAAACTGTTATATTATACATGTATTTTAAGGTGACAGCTACATCTCTTGAAAATTATTCTAAATGTTTTGAATTTAAAATTGCAGAAAAAAAATTATCTGCCATTTGGCTTTAAGACAATTGTGGCACCAAGTTGGCACAGGTGGTTATGCACCTTGTTGGCAGTAATTATGAAAATTGTTATGAATATGCACTTCCTTTTTACTCTGCTAGTAAACGGATATTATGCACATTTTTGTCAGTTGGGATATTACGTCAGCAAACATAATTCGAAATTTAAACACATTTAATATAATTTACTGAGATAGAATTGCACTTGATGCTAGCACAATGTAATGACATCATATGTTATGTTCTGAAATATTCTCTATTTCTGACTCAGTTATAGTCTTTGAACAAGGCTAGAGACACATGCACTTGAGACTGTTTAAGGACCATCTTATTTGGTTAATTGCTTAATCAATCTGTAATATCTTCAGGATTGAGGGAAAAATGAAAATAAATTAGTTCCGCAGGCTGAATTTTAATTAACTTTTTGTCCACTGGAATAGATCTGCTTCTCATAAGGAAAGCTTTATACAAAGGATGCCTGTGGAATACCTTATAGACCCTGATATTTTTTTATCCTCAGATACAAGCAGGGCTTTTCACTGAACCCTCACTTCTTCTAGATCAGACCCTGGATCAGTCTGTTCACATCTTCCCCCTCTGTTATTTACTGCTACAGGATGGTGATTATGCAACAGATTGTTGCTAAATCTTCCTCTCACTTTCCATCTTCCCACCTGTACCAGCTTTAAGTAAAACCCCAATACTCTGAATGTTCTGTTCTATTTTCAAAACATTCCTCCAAGGCTTTACCAACTGCTTTTTGGTACATATTTGATTTTTTTTTTGAAAAAAATTACTAAAATGTGAACAAATCTTACATGTTATTAGTAAAAAATATCACTGTATGAACAGGTTGTGCAGTGTTTCAACTTAGGGTGATCTTTTGCACACTGAATCTGTCCTTTCTGCAGTGTGATCTGTTTTCTCCAATCTACAGCCAATGTCTAGCCTTACTTAAAGCTTAAATTTCTTTGAAATATAGGAAAAACTCTATCTGTTCACATAATATTGAGCTAATTATTGAGCTAAGATACCACTAATACCCCCATTTGTGTAAAGGTACTTTTTAAATACCAATCTTTTACATACATATTGAGAAAGGTTTTTGGTCAAAATTTAAGCCTGATGCAAGGCTTAGTCCAAAGACAGCAGTTGGCTTTTGGGATCAAATATGATGTCTAAATGATACTGATTTCTACGTAAAACTGAATTTTACTGCATTCTACTTGAAGGACCAGATGGTATTATCTAAAACACACATATATAGCATAGTAGAAAGCACTCCAAGACCACAAACCTCCACCAAGGCAACTGAGTAACCCTATGTTGTACTTTCAACCAAATAATGTTTAAAAAAATTTCATTTCAACCCTGATTATAGTATAGAGCGAGACTATCAAAATAAAACAGTCATGTTCAACACAAAGGCAAAATCATTAAAAATTCAGTGAAAATGGGACTTTATATATTCCAGATTTTCTTTTGTTGATCTTTGTATTTTTTGTATTTGTATTTGTTTTTTTTTTGTACTCAGTGCATCTCCATGTACTACAGGACTCAAAGTGCCATATGACCCATCTGACTGTATATGTACAGTCCAAGTCTCAAATTACTGAAATTACCCTAACTGAAAGACAGAGGCTCAAGGGTGACCATTTATCAACGTCCTTGAGGTTTTTAACCTGCCACTGGGGATAGGACCCAATGATATAGAACCACCATTTTAAGTGGTCATCCAAGCCACTATGTATCTGCCTGTACCTGGGATTTAACCTTGTCTTATGTGTTCCTAGGTGAGTGTGTTACCCACTAGGCCACAGTGGCAGATGATCTTTCCCAAAACTTAATAGGTTTCTTCTTTTGGCCAGGGCCTACTGACATTAAAACATTTCATAAAAATCTGGTCATTAGTTCTGTAGTGGCAAACAGACCAACAAACTAACAACCGCACCCCAAAACATAACCTCACTGCATGAGGTAGTTATGCGTTTCATGTACTAAGGTGTATTACTTTGCTCTGTTATTCACAGAAATATTTAATCAAAACACTTTTTACTGTAAAATTGAACTGGAACATCCACAGACCATACTGGAAATTTGTTGAAAATTTTGTCAAACTTTGTCACTTTATATTTTGTGTAATACTGCCAACCAATACAAAAACACTAATCATAGTAGAATTTTTGGTTATACATCACATTTCTACACCCAAGGTTACTGAAGGACAGACCTGAGTAAATTCCACATATAACTTTTCTACAGCCAAGGTCACTACAGGACATATCTCAGTAAATTCCATAAATTATTGGATTTGAACCCACAACTGAAAAAAAGGAAACAGCCAAGTGACAGAAAACTTGTCAATCACTCAGCAACTAAAGCCTTCAAACACCCATGAAAACACATTATACCCACTGCTGAAATAATTGTCCACAGAAAGACTTAGGTTGTCATGCGGGTTCACCTCATGTGACTGAAAAATCAACTACCGATTATTACTCCGCAATGGCTGAAATGGCTCTTATACAGAATAACTTTTTAAAGTACATAATATTTTGATTGGATGGATTGTCTTAGAATTCACTGGTATGGATATTATGCACTTAAATATCTGATATCTGATAATATTAGAACATCCATGTATCTTAAATATCATGCATTGTTCTATTCAATTGTAAACATGTTCCATTTAATAATTGGGTCCAGATCCCAGGAAGAAATATTTAATATATCGGTATTTGAAGTCTTTAGTCTACTTTACAAGGCCTTTTAAATTTGAAGACTTTCATGACAATGTTAAAATCTCATTGTATTAGAGTAAGAAATCTGAAATTCGCCAGGAATCTAAAATTCGCCACCTCTAAAACCTTAGTTAATTTTATGAAGAAAATGATGATTTTGTCTAAAAATTATTATTTTTCTGTTCAAAAAGCCTCAATTTACTATACAGTCAACAAATCTCACCACATTTCATTGATTTTATTAGTATTTTCACATGTGGCGAATTTCAGATATGTGGCGAATTTTAGATTTCTTACTCTACACTTTGACAACTCACAGGAACAGATTTTACATCCCAATCATTCATAATCCATAGTTAAACACAGGCTGACAAGGCTAGAATTCATCCACTGAAATCATCTGTAATTGAGTGACCTTTTTGTAAATTCAGGTCACGATAATACAAATTCTGAACAGGACTAGCAAAAACAAGGAGGTTACATAGATATGTTCTCTGTCAGGGAGATTACAGCAGTTGTACAGACACACTTGACCAGACTATCAGTAGCAATACTGTACCTATCTGACAAACCCATAGTCTTACCAGAGGCTCAATAAATAGGTCTGAATATAGTCTCTTCTCATTAGGGCTTTGGTGGTCTAAAGGTAATAAACTGACATTCCATCTCACAGACCATATGTTTAAATATCAGCCTTGAACTTAATTTCAAAAGTTGCTTACTGATGACCGGTGTTTTCATTGCACAATGTTGAGTACATTGTATGTACATTTTCCCCCGACCATTTAAAATAAAACAGTATTAGGAACAAAGATATAATTTTTCATAATTTTCTTAACTTTTATAGTGCTTGACCTCCATTTAAAGGCAGACACAAATTTGTAACAGTCAAGAATATTATCCCAATTGTTAATGTCATGGATTCAAAGAGATTATAAAAATAGACTGATATGTTCATATTGACAAACATAAAGCATCATATTGACAAACATTTTCATCTTGAGGTTTTTATAAACACCTAAGCTGTTTCAAAAGAATCCATGGCTAAAAATTTAAGCATCCTCTGAAATTCGCAGCCTAAAACAATTAAAATCTACCATTATTCACAGAGAAAACCCTTGGAAAATTGAGAATAGAAGATGTTTTGGTGCTTAACTGAAACTGAGTTCTGTTGACGACATAAAAAAGACGCTTAATGACAGGCTGAGAAATCACTTTGAAAAATTTGTTAAAACATAAGCAGGTTCATCAGTAATCAGTTGTTTTAGAAGATAGTGAAGCTGCATAACACAGTTCAGTATGTAATACAGCCAGGCCATTAACTGGTACTTTTCAAAATGATTTGTTATTGTTTTTAATTGCCACAGCTTATTGTAAAACCAGTTATGTTCATTATAAATAACTTATCTCTGGTCCAGTGTACACTAAACTCTACAATAAATCTGTTAACTCCAATAACATTTTTATCACTTATTTTTTAACTCTGTGTGTTTCCATATATTTGACTACTTCCATGTAAGAAATGAGAGATTCGCCACTGGAGGGCATCAATTAAAAATAACACAAAATAATTGAAAATATTGTCAATTTTTTATCAGGAGAGACCAGAGACCCAACATAAATGTATTACAAATGTTTAATGAATTTTCCCCACAAGTCCAGGTAATAGATGGGCTTTCCTCATTGGAAAAACTTCATTACTTGTAGAGAATTTCAAACTCCTAAATCTACCAGACAGCAACAGTAGACAATGCAGACATTAGCAGTCAATGAGATACCGTCTTTAAGATGGAAACATACACTAAGAAGCAGTGACTGAGAACATACAAAGCCATAGATAGAGCTAGAACATCCAGATCCAGACCATCTAATGGGGAGGACTGACCCATGGTTAGATCCCCACCTTGTGTAAAAATATGACACAGATCCCATGTATAGTTATGGACATGGAGCGACAGACAAACAAACAGACCTTTTGGGGGTGAGGTTAACAAAAACCTAAAGTACCAAGTCAGGATTTGGTCTGACTTATGCTGAATCTCCATCTGTCCCTACAAAACTACAGCATTTTCTGGTGTGGAACCTATTCCACAAAACCACAATTTCTCTTTCACTGGTACGAAGTACTTACAGCGAAAAAATGATGCAGTTAACAGTAAACTCTTCACATTGTTTAGCTATTGTGATATTTTGACCATTCAAAATGTCAAGTGTGTGGAAGTGCCAGCTCTAGTCAATTAGCTTATTTACACAAGTTTAAATTATTGCTAAAACCATGGACTTAACTTGTGCTGAGGCTCAGACATTGACTGTTTGTGACTTCTTACATATTTGTTTTGTAAATTACAAACTCCAGTTTATTCTTCCTTGAACAATGACAGTTAAATAAATAGTAATGAATAATCTTGTTTGTTCTGCACTGTCTTTAGGCTGTGTTTCTTCAATTCTAACTGCCAGTGCCTGATAATGATATTACAACTATACACAGATATTAAACACTACTGTAATAAATCTTTTTATTTTTAAATCATGATTTTATCTTTGTACTCAACATGAATAGATCACTATTTGGATACAAAAATTTCTATACATGCTTTGTCCAGCTATTATTAAACTTATGGTCATTAATATTATCTGACTATCAGTACAAAGAGGGAAAATTTGGATCTGTGTCTGTGACCAGTTATTATTGTCTGTAAGGAAACACTTAATAAAATCAGTAAAAATGATAAAATTGGCATTGGTCATTAGGGTGTTAATGGTTGATACTGTGGAAATATAAACTTGTTCCAAAGCTGAACATTAACAATGAGAGATGCCTCTGTCAATACCATTTACTCATAGCATCTGCCGTAAAGTATTCAACATGTCCCACTTCTGTAAAACTGCTATTTCCTTCTCACACTAGTCCTGTAGACTGTGTATAATCTGATCTAATCTGCTGCTTTGCAGGTGCAATATCCTCCCCATAAAGGGGAATTCACTGCACTAGTTAACAACAAGAGGAGAGTGCCCGTGAACGGGCACTGTGTCAGCTGACTGAGTGTTTTTGATTTGTGAAGGTGATTAGAGGACAGAATAATTATCAGGAAAAGGGCTGTACAGAAATACAGTAAATGGTAACTGAACAGCAAGTTCGAAAGAAATTCCGAAGCTGACAGAAGAAAAGGATAAAAAAGTTGTGCCCTGTAAATGGTATTATGAAGGAAAATAACAAGGTAATTGTTTAAGTGTAAAAAATAGGTTAAACATATTTAAAGAAATACTACAAACGCAATATCCTCGTTCGACCTTGAAGAAGGGGTCCAAAGTCAAATCTAACCACACAAATACATTCCCAGCCCATGATTTCCTATGGTTTACCATTCCAAACCTCTAGGACCAATTATAAATGAGTTATAAGCACTTTTAAGCTTGGCTGTCCTCATTTGACCTTGAAGGAGGGGTCCAAAGGTCAAATCTGACCATACCAAAAGATTCCGAGCCAATGATTTCCTATGGGATGGTTTACCATCCCAAATCTCTGTCACCAATAATAAGCGAGTTGTAGGCACTTTCAATTTTCGCTATCCTCATTTGACCTTGAAGGAGGGTTCCAAGGTCAAATCGGACCATATCAACAGATTCACAGCCCATGATTTCCTGTCTGTTTACCATCCCAAACCTCTGGGACCAATATAAAGTGAGTTATAAGCACTTTTATGTTTGGCTATCCTTGTTTGACCTTGAAGGAGGGGTCATTGAAGGTCAAATCTGACCACACCAAAAGATTCCCACCCCATGATTTCCTACAGGTTGGTTTATCATCCCAAACCTCTAGGATCAATAATAAGGGAGATATAAGCACTTTTCATGACTGACAAAAAACACCTGTGGCGGCCATCTTGTTTCTCAAAATGAGGCCAAAAATATTCCCAGACAACATTTTATGGTTATTAATATATACTGCAAACTTAAGAAAGCTAGCTATAATATTTTTTTTCATCAGAGCAGTAATGGCGAAATCTCTCTCTACACACTGCGGCTATCCAGTGGATACAATGATTTACTCAACAGTGAGAACCTGAAAGTAGCTATTGCTCAGCTATGCCATGACATAGAGGTCTGCAATTTCACTATGTTATAGCTGACCAAAAATTCTGTGAATAACATATTTAACAAATTACTCTAAATTTAATAGTTTTCAAGTTACAACTGATTTACTCAACAGTGAGAACCTCAAAGGAACTATTACTCAGCTATGCAATGAGCTACATGTCTGAAATTTTACTATGTTATAGCTAACCCAAAAGTAGGTGAACAACATATTTGAGCAAACTACTGTAAATGCAATAGTTTTCAAGCTACAACTGATTTACTCAATAGTGAGAACCTGAAAATACCTATTGCTCCGCTATGCCATGAGCTATAGGTCTGTAATTTCACTATGTTATAGCTGACCCAAAAGTAGGTGAACAATATATTTTAACAAAATACTCCAAATGCAATATTTTTCAAGTTATAACTGATTTACTCAACAGTCAGTACCTGAGAATAGCTATTGCTCAGTTGTGCCATGAGCTATAGGTCTATAATTTCACTATGTTATAGCTGACCCAAAAGTAGCTGAATAACATATTTGCACAAATTTCTGTAAATGCGATAGTTTTCCAATTATAACTGATTTACTCAACAGTGAGAACTTCAAAGTAGCTATTACTCAGCTATGAAATGAGCCACAGGTCTGAAACTTCACTATGTTATAGCTGACCCCAAAATAGGTGAATAACATATTGAAACAAAATACTCTAAATGCAATAGTTTTCAAGTTATAAGTGATTTACTCAACAGTGATAACCTAAAAGTAGCTATTACTCAGCTATGCCATGAGCTACAGGTCTGAAATTTTACTATGTTATAGCTGGCCCAAAAGTAGCTGAATAACATATTTATACGAAATTCTCTAAATGCAATAGTTTTTAAGTTACAAGTGATTTTACTCAAGATGGAAGTTACTGAAAAGCCCAAAAGTAGCTATTACTCACTTAGCTATTGAGACAGACACCCAACTTACTCACCATATTGTAGCTATGAAAAAAGTAGCTGAATAAGATATTTTAACAAAATGCTCTAAATGCAACACTTTTCAAGTTATAAGTGATTTACTCAACAGTGATAACCTAAAAGTAGCTATTACTCAACTATGCCATGAGCTACAGGTCTGAAATTTTACTATGTTATAGCTGACCCAAAAGTAGCTGAATAACATATTTATATTCTCTAAATGCAATAGTTTTCAAGTTATAAGCGATTTACTCAACAGTGATGACATAAAAGTAGCTATTACTCAGCTATGCCATGAGCTACAGGTCTGAAATTTCACTATGTTATAGCTGGCCCAAAAGTAGCTGAATAACATATTTACACGAAATTCTCTAAATGCAATAGTTTTTAAGTTACAAGTGATTTTACTCATAATGGAAGTTACTGAAAAGCCCAAAAGTGGCTATTACTCACTTAGCTATTGAGACAGACACCCAACTTACTCACCATATTGTAGCTATGAAAAAAGTAGCTGAACAACATATTTTCACAAAATGCTGTAAATGCAACACTTTTGAAGTTATAAGTGATTTAGTGCATGATTTCATGAATTTTAATGCATTAAAAATTATTAAAAAAAATTTATTAAAAAAAAGTAAGACAGATCCAGGTCTCATACTCACACAAGAGAATCTACCTCTGGCCTAGTATATATATGCAAGATATGAGAGAAATCCCTGCAATAGTCACTGAGAAAATTGTGATAAAAAGTTGAAATTTTCACACTTTTGGTGGGGGTACCCCCCTTGTAATGTCTCTAGCAAACAGACAAACAGACAGATTTGCATGCCTTGAACAATTTTTCATCCTCGATAGATAAGGTATCTTTTTAAAAAAACAGCATGTCTCTAGGCCTTGTAGTTTTGGAGAAGAAGTTGTTCACGCGGACGCCCACGCCGCAGAGTGATGACATAATGTCAGCTGACTGACAAGTCAGCTGACATAAAAATAGCCAGCCTAGACAGGCAAGAACCCCTGCCCAGAGGTACAGCTAAATGGCCAACAACATTGAGATTTGGGAAAATCTTAGGAACAACTTCTGTTGTAAGAAGTACAGAAAACCCAAAAGATGTTCTACAAAAGATTCACAGCCCATGATTTCTTACAAAGTAATTTTCATATTTTGAAGCCCAAGAAACAATTATAAGGGAGATATAAGGCCTTGTTGATATGATGACCCTCCTATTTGGCATTAAAGATGTGATATGGCAGCCAT
Organism: Sabellastarte sp. h YS-2021; assembly: GCA_964017235.1. Classification (NCBI taxonomy): domain Eukaryota; kingdom Metazoa; phylum Annelida; class Polychaeta; order Sabellida; family Sabellidae; genus Sabellastarte; species Sabellastarte sp. h YS-2021. The sequence continues at coordinate 25,297,560 of OZ024929.1, read as the reverse complement.
TTTGTTTCCAAAACAAGGCAAGCGTTCCTATCCATTTACATTTTGTGCAAATCTGATTAAGCTAGCTGCAATATTTTAGATTACAGAAAACATTAAAGATGTTAGAACAAACTTTAAGACCTGAAAATTTTAAAAGTGTTGCCATGGCAACAGTTGCCACTGGATACCCCCAAAAATCTAATCCACTGTAGATCCACTTGGAGTAAACATATCCTGGAAATTTTGTTAAAATCCATCCATGGGTTTAGGCTGTTGAACACCTACAAAGTGTTGCCATGGTGGTACCTGGATACCCCTCAAAACCTAATCAGCTCTAGATCCACTTGGGGTAAACATATCCTGAAACATAGAGTTCCTGAAAATTTGGTGAAAATCCATGCAGGGGGTTTAGGCTTTGTAACACAAACTTTAAGACCCAAAAATTTTTAAAGTGTTGCCATGGCAACAGTTGCCGCAGGATACCCCCCAAAACCTTATCAGCTGTAGATCCTGTTGGATAGACATATCCTAAAAATTTGGTGAAAATCTATGCATGGGTTTAGGCTGTGGAACACCCACAAAGTTTAAGACCTAAAAATCTTAAAAGATTTGCCATGGCAACAGTGGTAACTGGATACCCCTCAAAACCTAATCAGCTCTAGATCCACTTGGGGTAAACATATTCTGAAAATTTGGTGAAAATCTGTGCAGGGGTTTAATCTGTGAAACACCCACAAACTTTATGGCAACAGTTGTTACCGGATATCCCCCAAAACCTAATCAGCTCTAGATCCTTATGGGGTAAACATCCCCTGAAAATTTGGTGAAAATCCGTGTAGTGGTTTAGGCTGTGGAACACCCACAAACTTTAAGGCTTGAAAATCTTAAAAGTGTTGCCGTGGCAACAGTTGTTACTGGATATGCCCCAAAACCTAATCAGCTCTAGATCCTTATGGGGTAAACATCCCCTGAAAATTTGGTGAAAATCCGTGTAGTGGTTTAGGCTGTGGAACACCCACAAACTTTAAGGCTTGAAAATCTTAAAAGTGTTGCCGTGGCAACAGTTGTTACTGGATATGCCCCAAAACCTAATCAGCTCTAGATCCTTATGGGGTAAACATCCCCTGAAAATTTGGTGAAAATCTGTGTAGTGGTTTAGGCTGTGGAACACCCACAAACTTTAAGGCTTGAAAATCTTAAAAGTGTTGCCATGGCAACAGTTGTTACCGGATATCCCCAAAAACCTAATCAGCTCTAGATCCTTATGGGATAAACATCCCCTGAAAATTTGGTGAAAATCCGTGTAGTGGTTTAGGCTGTGGAACACCCACAAACTTTAAGGCTTGAAAATCTTAAAAGTGTTGCCGTGGCAACAGTTGTTACCGGATATGCCCCAAAACCTAATCAGCTCTAGAGCCTTATGGGATAAACATCCCCTGAAAATTTGGTGAAAATCCATGTAGTGGTTTAGGCTGTGGAACACCCACAAGCTTTATGCCCGCCGCCGACGCCACCAGGACAGCGCAGGGGATGACTATAACCCCAGCCTGTATGGGCTGGGTTAAAAAATCATTTATCATAAAGAATGTCGAGGGGCATTCAAGGTTAGTGATCTGGAGTTGTGGGTGTGACCAAGAGGGAAGGAGACTAAGCTGGGAACTGGAATTGAAGAGGTGGGTTTTGAGGTGTTTCCTGAAAGATGCGAGAGAGGGGTTATTTCTTATTTGGAAGGGGAAAGAGTTCCAAAGAACTGGGGCATAGTGACTGAAAGAATTAGAAAAGTGTTTGATTGATTTATGAACTCTATGGTCAAACTGGGATATGAAGGAACTTGAGTTTGGGGGTGCTTCACCTTGTATTTCTGGAAGAGGTATAGGGGTGAATTAATTCTCTTAGGTAAACTGGTTGGCCTTGGTTGAGAATTTTGTATGTAATGAGGCCTATTTTAAATTGTACCGTGTACCTGACTGGGAGCCAATGGAGTTTTTTCAGTTGAGGGATAATGTGAGAGAATTTAGAGGAACAGGTAACAACCCTGCAGAGTGAGTTTTAGACTAACTGCAATCTCCTTAACTCAAAATCAGTGAGTGATAAGAACAGGGAATTGCAATAGTCCAATCTGCTGCTCACCAAAGCATTTACTAGAACTCTGGTGGACTTTATGACCTGTGACACATGGTCTGACAAAGTGAAATTGGAATCGAACACCACTACGACGTTCTCGACACTTTGTGCTGGTGAGACCTGATTACCATGAATATTGATTGGAAAGTGAGGAAAGAGTTGTTTACAGTTGTTTTAGAGCCTATCAGAATAAACTCAGTTTTGTCAGGGTTCAGTTTTAATTTATTTATGAATATGAAATTCTGAATTCCGTTTAGGCAGTTCTTTTGTTTTTGTATAGAGTGAGAGAGATGTTTTCCCTGTCCCCCAAAGAGAAGCTGTGACAGGATTGTAATTGTGTTTGTTTGTCTGTGTGCATAACTCTGAAAACTATATATCAGATCAAGGTCATATGTCACACAAGGAATTTTTTACCCATGATGGCTCAGTCCTCAAAGATTAGGGATTCTTGAATAATATCTATTCCATAACTCAAAAGCTATAATTTGAATCTTTGCCTGGCTTGGCCAGCCTCAAAGACTGTCAGGATCTACATTGGGACTCTAGAATGTTTGAAGGGGGTTTGCCAATTTCTGGTTCTAGATCCTTAGGTGAGAGTTCATGCTCCCTCAGGCACAGCTTGTTATTACTGTATTATGCATTAGACATTCTCTAATGCAAAACTGGTACAAAGTGTGACTATTGTGTCTTACTTTGAAAGAATGCGCCCCCTAGTGGTGAATTTCACAGACTGTAGATCATTTTACATGTCTTACAGTACATTGCTTTTAACAAACGCATTCTGCTGTACAGGGGATTTTTTTATAAAAAACTCGCCTGCCCACTGAAAAGTAGAAATAACAATCTTTGTTTTGTGTCTTCATCTCTTGTACACTTTCAGAAGTGTTTGTCAGAAAAATAGAGATTCTTAGAGAATCAATTGAAAAACCATTACTGAATTGTTGTATTGACTTTTTCAAACTTTTTTCATTTATCAATTAATTTTTCAATTTTTTTAAATGAGATAGTTTATGCAGGAATATGCCCAAATATGTAGCAAGGAATGAAAGATAAATCGATAATATTTTGAGAATAATGAAAAGTTTTACAATTTTTTTACTGAAAAATTGTCTGGCTGGAAACTTTTGCTCCTGGGTTTTCCAGACTTTTGCAGTATAAGTAGCACTTTAGTACATGATGGATTAAAATTTGAATAACTGTTAATCAGAAGGTCCAGGTTCCTAGGATAGATTCTTGTTACATGGTCATGCATTTTATTTGGTATAATTTAGTCAGAGCTGCCAAATTAAATTTTGACAGTCTATCAGTGCGTGAACCATACTAATATTGTTGGAGTTACGCTTTAAGTAGGTTTATTGATACAATTCCTGTTCAAGTCAAAACTATTGGCACTAGGATTACTTTTAAGACACAAAATTCCAAAAGCATTTGGTTTAACAGCATTCAGAATCAGTCTTTCTTCTGTCAAGTGTGATGCTAAAGTAAACATTCTAAGATATACAAGGTAAGTGCCACATAATGAATGTACATTACAGGGGTGAAAAGAATTATGAACATGGAAGTCAAAGTGAACATCATGAGTTTTCCTATTTGACCATTATGACTGTCCTGTCCATAAGACTGTATTACTGCTGGGAGTATATGGGTTCATGGAAGATTTCACTGTCAAACCGATGAAATGCAATACCTGAGCAGTCAGTTGTGTAAGTTTATTCTTGTATATAACACTCCGAAACACACCAACAGTGAAATTTAATAGGAATTCCATCCCGCAATGGATACTTCCCCTTGTGAAGGCATTTACGCTTTTATAATATGAGCCAATATGATTGGATAATAATGTTTGAATTTACATTGTCGTACACCTTGTCTATATGTTCTGATGTTGAATTCTCCAACTGTTATGGGATCAGTAAGTTAATCACCAGCTTACTACAAGGAGTTCTAGTTAATATGATGACCAGAAACTACCTTATTTCTAGTCAGATTTTGAATACATTTTAATTTAAACTGGATCATATCAGATCTACTGGATTCGACTCCAAAATATTTGAAGTAGTTTGATGAAACTGTAACACTTTTTGATCTGTACCCTGCTGCTGAGAGTGATCTATCAGTGCAGCAAAATCATTAGTTCATCTGTACATATTTCACCCAACTAGAGAGATAAATAGAATTTGTGCCAAATGGCTAATAAAATATGTTGCAACTGGCAAAATTTGTTGACTGATTAATTTGCGTCTCATGATGCTTTTTACTTATTCAAAGGGACTTAATAAAGAACTTGGATTGTAGCCCACAACATAAAAAGTGGGAGGCAGGTATACCATAAACAACACTGCCATTCCCCTATTATGTAATACTGACATTAAATATAACTGCATGTGATGAAAATAACTGAATTAAATTACACCTATAAAAGCCATGGGATATCGGAAACAACCAAGTTAAATCTTTTAAGGTAATTTCTCTATTCCAAGTAAAATGTAACATTAATTTCATCATTTTTACAGAGATACATAATATATATTGATGCTTAACATGTCTAAACTCACTTGATATAATCGTTCATATTTCACTAGTAATGCTACTCTGGTTCGCATTATATACAACTGCTATCCACTGATAACACACAACATAGTATTGCTAAACTATCCCACAGTTCCATTGTACTAATACGTCACTCTCATACATACTTACAAAGTCCTAGAATTCATGTAAATAAATAGCTACCATTGCTCCCTTTCACTCTCAACTCAAAAACATTTCCTGCAGAACAAATCAATGCTTGTCTCAAAAGGAAGATGTCACAGTGTATTGAACTTAGTCTGCACAACAACCATACATTTGGGTTAAATCTGAACACAGAAACATACATTAAGGAGCATTCTTGCATGCTTTTATTATCTAAATGATGGTACAAAATCCAATTTTATTCCTAGATTTTCATAAGACAAGAAAACAAAAAGATATTTATAAAACGTTCAAGGAAATTTATTGCCTTCTGTCTGTTTGCCCATATTAGGAAAACAAACTGAGAATCAGATGTGATTTTTAGTTTCCGACTTATAAAACACACGGAGCACTTTAAGTGATCTGGCTCCTCTCCCCTTGTTTGTTTGACAGTAATTTGTCTGGAAAAAAAGTCAGGTGGGATCTAAAATTTGTAAACTATATTTAGATCAACTGTGTTTATACATATTTAGGTAGTACATTAAGCAGTATTATATTCAATTCCAATTTTTTCCTATTCAGTATTATATTCAATTCCAATTAACTTTTCCTAACTTCTATGCCCAAAACATAGAAATTGTACAGAATAATCTTATTTTATACAATTGCTATGGTCTAAACTTAACAGAATTGAAGATCTGATAGTAAGTAAGTGTATATTTCTATAGACACAATAACATCTGTGATTGTAAATATTTCCAGCCCAAGAGGGAAAAAATTGTGTGCGACCACAATTTTTAATATTTGTGTACATATTCATCAATATTTATTAACTGGTTTGTGGTGGATTTGCACATTTCCAATCTAACATGTGGAAACACAGACCAATGTATATTATACAGACCCAAGACATTAAATATATGTGGTGTACAGAGACAATCGTGACATGATTCCAACAAGACTCCAACATATACTTTAAGTGAATAGATTGTTTGCATTCAAATTCTTCTGCGGTTTTCACCAGTATGAGACTGTCTCTGTTCCAGCAAAAACAATATGCCCAGAAAAGTAAAAAGTCACCAAAGAAAGTCCATTGATTTTCCTGTAACCTCATAGTGCTATGTCCTGTGAACTAAGATATGGTCTGATGAGCTTTTTTACAAGGCATTGTGAACATTGCACTTCTAGAGAGAGATATGCTGCATATCCTGTTGTTGCCCTGCCTAAAAGGCCACACCACAATGTCTAATGCACCCTAACAATGGCATTTTATTATCTCCCGCCAGCGGCTGAAGACCGTAGTCGGGAGATTATAAAACGTCTTCCATCCGTGCGTCCGTCTGTGCATCCATTCATCACATTTTTACATAAACCTTAATATCTCATTCATTCATGAAGATATATTCACCAAATTTGCAGGGAATCTTTTGGCTATGAAAATCTGTCTGTGTAAAATTTTGGCCTCATTTTGAAAAACAAAATGGCTGCCGTAGCCAATTGTTTGAAAATCATAAAGGTGCTCTAAATCTTGAAATATTCCAGCTAGCATCATCAAATTTGCACAGAAGCTATATGATTAGAAAAGCTAGCCTGATAGTATTTTTGGTTTAGTTCTAAAAACAAAATGGCCACCATTTCACATGTTTAATGTCAAAAGGATTTATCCTATTAAAAAGCCCTTATATCTCCCCTAATATTGCTCCTAGAGGTTCAGAATGTGAAAACAACTTGTGGGAAGTCATGGCCCGGGAATCTTTTCCAGGTATTGAATTTGACCTTTGACCCCTGCTTTAAGGTTAAATGGGGTCATCACACTAAAACGTCCTTATTTCTCCCTTATGATTGGTGCTATAGCTTCAGAATGTAAAGACAGACCATGAAAAGTTTGGCCTGCAAATGTTTCACCTGAAAACAATTTTGGCCTTATTTTGAAAAATAAAATGGCCATCATAGCCAATTATTTAAAAATCATTAAGATGCTCTAAAACTTGAAATATTGCAGCTAGGTTCATCAAATTTGCACAAAAGGTATAGGCTAGGAAAGTTAGCCTGATAGTAATTTGGACTAGTTTTGAAAACAAAATGGCCGTCATATCACATGTTTAATGTCAAATGGGATTTTTCTATTAAAAAGGACTTATATCTCCCTTTGATTGCTACTAGGTTCCAAATGTGAAAACAACTTATAGGAAGTCATGGCCTGAATCTCTTTTCCAGTTGCTGACTTTTTGTCAAGTGGAGGTTATCTTACTACAAAGGCCTCATATCTCCTTTAGTTCTCCATTATTACTGATCCTAAGGTGGGAGAGATAACTGCTGAGGCAGTGGCCTTGTTTTTCTAGAAATTATCCAAAATGAATACAAAAAAAATACTTAAATCTCCTATTGAATATGTTATGCAGTGGAAATGGAATCATAAAATTATAATTTTGACAAAATTGATCCTAAAATTAAAGAGATATTCTGTGTGTGATACCACAGTGGGTAGATGATGAGATGGAGGAAAGCAGTGCATAGTAGTTGGTCAACATTCTGCATTCCAAACTATTGTCCAATAACAAGCAACGAGCAACTGTCCCTCTTCAGGTGACTTGAGGAGTGAGAGGCAAGAGTGCTTATACAATGGTTTTTTGTAACTTACTGAAGCTACTCTTATATCTCGAAAGGATATCTTACTTACAAAGCAAGTGAATCTTGTGGGCTGGCTGCATGTTTGTTGTTTCTATGGTTACAGTGCTGTCTGTGTTTTGCAAATGCCTACAGAAGATCTATGCTTTACTTGTATTTCACATGGGTGACATATGGGTGTAATTTTCAGAATAGCCCACTTTTGGTTGTTGTCAGCATGCATGTGCCTATAAGTTGCTGTGTAACAGAGGCTTTAGATGGCCTCAAGTGGGAAAGCTGGTAGTTGCTTGCCGTTGGTCGGCAGTTTACAGTACAGAACCCTGACGAACTGTATGTACTGGTTTCCTCTGCCCTTCCAACTACCCGTCGTGATATGACCTGTACAGTGTTGAAAGCGACGTAAAACCCCAAATAAATAAATAAAAGAGAGGCTTTAGAGTTTTTCAATTCAAGCTATCAACATATCTCAAAAATAATAAGTCAAAATAATATTTAAAACACAAAGTAGTATGAAACATGAATAAAATTTATTTTATTTTATACTTCACAAAAAAAATAGTGAAATGTTTTCTTGGTTGTTACTCTTCTTTCCTTTGACAAAATAAAACTGACATTTCAGAATAGTGACATCAGTGACATATAATATCTTTACTGAGAAAAAAATCCCTTCCTTTCCACAAATATGAAAATTACCATGAAAACAGAGGGAAAACTTTCCCTCCAAAAAAGGTCTGAAACATTGTCTAAGTGCACAATACAATCAAAACGGCTTAACCAGTTGTCACTTTGAAAAATGATTTGACTTGTGTTGCAGACAAAGAATTAATCACACATGTTTATCAGATTGAAAGTTTGAAACACATGTAAATATTGAAAAAAATAGCATGCAGGTAACTCTACATGAATAGATTTGTGGAAATTGCTCTGTGTTCAAGTTCTAAATTAAGTTATACCCCTTTAAGACAAAATCTCATAAACAGAATTCCTTTTAAAGTAGTAGTTTGTCAAGTGTTGGAGAGAAATTTTCCATTTTTTTAGTTTATATTTCTGATTACTAGAAATTCAAATCAATAGAGTTCAGTTGTAATTTATCAAACAAATCTGTCAACACTTAGAAATACTGTTGATTGATAGTTTGTGTTGATTAAATTTTAAAAATAATTATTAAAGCTTTAATATACTTACAAGAGGCCACAATGACGCTTCAAAAGCTATTGATATCCTCTAGATAGGCCTCATGTTGCCTCAAGTTTATGTAATTCTTGGTTATATTTCTGAAGCTGGAACTCAGTAACAAATCGATAACTTGGAACACTATTAAATAAACATATAATACTTACTACAATGAACACGTGAATACACAAGTTTTTCTTTTTTAATATTGTGACTTGTGTGCAATTTTTTTTCAATTTTTTTTGTTAGTATAAATGGTTAATTTTTTCACAAAGGCTTGATATTGATAGTTTTGTGCGTGATAATTGATTTGTACTTGAGCTTTGGCAAATACTGATAAAGACTATGCACAAAAGTGACATTATTGTGATATTTGAGATCTGTCTCAAGTACTGGAATATTATTCAATAAACCATAGACTAACCTTACACAAGGCCTTGAAGTACTAGGTACATGATACCTGATATATTTCAAGTTCAAAGTTGGTTTTTTTTTGTCCCGTTTAACAGTCAGAGTCATATTGAGACAGGCCCAAAGCACTAGCACTTGTGGGAGTGGAACCCACACAGAGGTAAGTCAGGTAACTGCTTGTGATTAGATGCTAAACTTGCTAACCACTGAGGACCTCTACTTGATATATTTCTCATAGTATATTTTATAAGCTTTTTGAAAAACCACAACTGAAATTTTACTTAAATTTTACTGTACATATCCATTTACTTAAAAGAATTCTACTTGTGGAAGTTCTATGTAAAGGTTTTCCATTGTATATCAATCAGATAGATATTCAAAACAGTCCAACTTTTCTTAGTTTATTCATGGACTGCTTAAAAATACAGAAGTCTTATGCAACTATATTCCACTTGAGCCTGTTGTGGCTGTTTTTCTTTTGCTTTAAAAAGCCAGGCATCTCATCAACAGCATCATTACAAATACCCACACCCTTAATGGGGCTGTCACACATCTCCAGGTGACACACATTCTTAGAAATCTGTTATAAAACAGGCACACCAAATGCAGTATAACAGTGGTATATTTTTATAGTTTAGTTTGGAAATCATAGCATACTTTTAGTTATTTCTGATAGAATTCTTGTGAAACCAAAAGTGTCATTATGTACCATAGTTAAAAAATGGAAAATGTAGCAGTCCTGTAACCCACTATTGACAGACAAATGGTTAAATGTGACCTTTGCTCAAACAAAAAACTTATCAACTGGTGTCTGCATCCCATAGATTTTGTTCAATTTCAGACGACCATATTGAGCTACACTTTGGGAAGGACTCCCATATTCATATTATGTTACAGTGTTTGATCTCTTAAATACCATGTACTGAAGTTGTCAACAAAATTTCCATTTGTCAGATTTTAATTTTGCCATGACTCTCCCAAATTCTCATAGAGTAAGAAATCTAAAATTCGCCAGGAATCTAAAATTCGCCAGCTCTAAAACCTTAGTTAATTTTATGAAGAAAATGCTGTTTTTGTCTAAAAATTGGCATTTTTCAGTTCAAAAAGCCTTAATTTACTATACGTTCAACAAATCTCACCACAATTCATGTATTTTATTAGTATTTTCACATGTGGCGAATTTCAGATATGTGGCGAATTTTAGATTTCTTACTCTATATTATAACAACACTTCCAAAATTACATCGGTTCCCAAATTAATACTGGTACATTTTTAAAACTGTTATTATTGTTTGCAAATACATCATTTTAGACTTACCAGGTTACTTTGAATCATACTTATCCTTAATAATGCTCAAGTGGAACATGACATAGCAATCTTGATAAAAGTTTTCTTAGATTAGTATCCAAGAAGGACTTATTTTTGGATAATGACTTCCAATTTATGGCATTTTTTTTGTCCTGGCTCAGAATCTTTAAATATAGAGATTAAGTGCCAATAAAGTTGATTAGATTAATTAGTTAGATTACATTAAGATTAATTGATTAGATTACATTAATATATACAGATCTAATTCATGACTTTTATTTACGGGTTGGCGTTCTCTATAAATATCAAATTCCAAACTTTCTGACCACACAATTTTCTCGGATGGCACAAATAACAATATTATCTTCAGAGTTTTACCCTGCTTAGTTTTGTTAACTCAATCAACACCAACATTTTGTTTTATCTAAATCTAAAAAAAATAGGTAGAACTATAAAATATATTTTACCACATTTGTGATCAAATATATTTTAAATACATTAAGTTCTATATTTATCTATCTTTACAGTTTATCTTTCAGTTTGTGATCCAACACTTTTAACTGAAAACCTTCCCTGTGTGGTGCAGTTGCATGACAGAAGGCTGTAAGTATCCATCATGCATATGTCATCTGCATAGCAAATAATTTTTTATCTAGATCATAAATAATTTCCAGAGGTTGGTTCCTTGGAGTTCTCATTTATCAGACATTAAAGCTTTGTTCACATTTCTCCATATATTCAGAATACAACCTCATTTTTAAACAAGATTTGAGGTTATTAAACTGCCCATGAACCCAAACTGTGAAAAGCTCTTCAATTATAGCACATTTTGAAAATTGTCATGACGTTTTCAAAATCATGAAAGCTTCTGAGTCAAAAGTCCAAAATATTGGAGTTTAGATCCATTAAGGGTAAAAATTCATCATCTGGTCATTTCTGAAATATGACATTTTTATGTGAGACATCTTACATATACATAGTAATCATTTCTGTGATGTGTTGTGATGTCGCACACAACTTTTCAAGAATAAAAATATACTTTTTTCACTGCATAACCTTAACATAAACATGGAATTGAGTGACCCCATATAATGCAGTTGAGTAAATAATTTATATTTTGATTATCAACACAAATCGAAATTACAATAAAATGATTTTTTAGAAAATGGATCTTTCCAGTGACTGTACCTAGCTGATTCCTTAAACGTACACTTCTTTAACCCCTTTACAGCTACAGTAAAGAGTTAGCCTAGAGATGTAGTTATTACCAGTACTTGGTGTTTTTTTTGTTTTTTTTTTGGCGGGGGGGGGGGGGGGGGGGGGGGGGGGGGGGGGGCGGGGGGGGGTGTCAATACAATTGCTTTTATATGCAAGAGATAACACAGGAATCTTTTCATAAATGCATATTAAAAAACCATTTTGCATTCTATACTGTGATTTATTGTCAGATATGATCCAGACTTGGCAAAAAAGAAAAAAAAAATCTGCAAGACAAGATCCAGCATTTAGATTGTGAAGATGTTAATAAATTTTTGAGAAACAAACCATTTTTAACAAGCAATGCCAAAGAACGCACAAACCCAACCCACAAAAAAGCAGAAAAAAGTTGGGATTTTCAACTTAGATGCAGACCAATGATCCAGTTCAAAATAAACTTTGTGGAGGACCAAGTCATGGGTAGCCCTCATCTTGTATGGAAATATAAACTCAGTCCAATGATTAGTTTTCACATTATGGTTGCAGGTAACACCAAAAAATAACAAAATTGCAATTCAAATCCAGCCCGGGTTTGAAGATGTCCGAGTCGGGTCTTGATGCCACCCTGTGTAAAAATAAAACCCAGATCTAAATTATCATTTCATTTTGTGCATGAACAGGTAAACAAACAAAGCCCAGAGTTACTATACCCTCATCCCTCCCCTTTGTGGGTCAAGAGTAACAAAGGCCTAGAATACAAAATATTAATTCAAAAATTACTGAAGAACTAGCATTTGATCTGATCACAATGACCGTCAAAGCTGGGGCTTTACATCCTGTTCAACAGCCAGAGTCATATTGGGACAAGTCTTCAGCATTGTTACCTGTGGGAGTCCAACCCACACAGAGATGATAGCTTGTGATTAGATGCCAAACTTGCTAACCACTAGGCCACTGAGGACCTCTTATCACAATGAAGGTCAGGTATTCTTCCAAATGTGATAACCGACAAAGTGACATCTACAATCAGACTTTACATGTTCTTAATGTATTTCACTGAAAGCATTCTGTTGTCTCCTAGATGGACACACATTTGCTTTTGTATTTATAGTTGAAACATAGCATTGTAACTGCTCTACTTGTAATGGTTTTTTATTTCCAAATTGCTTTGGTGAAAAACAAATTGAAGCATCAATTGGAAAAAAGAGTAAAAGAGAAACTAATGGATTGTGATGAATTTTTCTGTAAATTTCAAAGTTTGTGTTGCTTGAGTTAGTTGGGCTTAATGCCAGTTTCATATTATACAGGCTACAATGCATTGTTGAGGAAGTGGAGAAAGAGTGTGCATGCTACACCCGTGTCACTAATGTTAGACAATGGCACAAAATAGACAGCCTTGTCTGTTTATGTGATAAATATACACTGGTATATGTAAATTAGGGTTCACTTATTGCATTTCTTAACATCTTCAGGAAATCGCAATAAATGAGACCAGATAATGACAACCTGTCTAACATTAATGCCATCTAACATTAGTGACATGGGTGTAGTTGATCAAAATTCTGCACTGCAAATTATTAGGCATATATTCATATATATTGGGAAGACTTCACTCTAACTTTGATGATTGAATGATTCAATTAGGAAAGAAAAAAAAATCATCATATAACAGATAGCATCAATAAAAGCAGGGACAAATCCCAGGAATATGAAACAGTCTTATTTCAAAGAAAAACAAGTTAAGTATTCACAGCCGTTTCCCAACCAGATTTGATGAAGTTTTGAAGAGCATGTTTTAATGAACATGAATTCTGTGAAAGTGGTTCAAAGAATACCCTTCAGTCAAACCAAACTTATGTGATGAATTATTCTAATTTAACATGTATAAGCCAGCTTCCAAATTAAACCCCATGAATGGACTTGTTTATCTTACAATGTAAACACATAGTATCCCATTTTTTGGTTTATTCAATAACTGTAACTTCAATCATTGTAAGTCCTTCATGGGGGCCCACACAAGTGTGAAATCACCAGAACCCACAGTGTACATAAGTGGAAAATATTGGAAGATACAAACCTTTAAAGCTTCAGCCCTGACATTAAGAAGTGACATTCTCTGGGTGCCTTCTATTGTTTATGGGGCCTGGTTGTTACAGATTTACTGAGGAGAGTACTCCAAACTAGTTCAAGGAAACCTGCATCATTCAAACATTGAGAGTGAAAATTTGTGTAGTAGACAATTAATACAATAAAAGATGTTTTAGTACAACACAGTAGGAAATTATTTATGTGGCCTAGTGAGGCTGTGTTCAAACTGTCTATTGGATCAATGTCCAACTTTCATTCACAAATAATTATGTGCCCAAAAAAAACTGTGGTAAAGTTTCTTTGCACCCAATTTTAACTGAACATCAAGTAAATGTCAATGTTCAACACTACTTTTCATACTGTACATTTATTGTATAAAATACCCTTACCTTATCCTCACTATTGCTGTTTGTTGACAATAGCAAACATCAATGTTCAGGTTTTAAGAATCTGTATTGTACAGATGAACTTAAATAGACATTCAGATGAGGTTATTATAACAGCAGGACACAGTATAACCTTATCCAAGGCCTAACTTGATGATGTCCTCACTTTTACATGACAAAGGTGGGTTTTATGTCTCATTTGTCAGCTGGTGTCAGATCAGGATAATTACCACCTATAATTTCCTGCATGTTCTGGGTTTAAACCCATAACCACTGAGTTGCAAGTCAAGTAATTATCGACCAAACTTGATGAACACTTAGATCCCTGGGGTTGTATTGTTGAACAATTCTTACGGTAGGTAAGTCACTCAGTGACATTAGATCTAAGTTAGACAAGGTTTTTCACTACAGTTTTTCTTAGAATCAATGTTTATTAAAAGAAAACTTAGGTAAGGTCATCTTAGCTTTTTAATATCGAAAAAATCTCTCCTAACTTGCAAGGTATATTTGTTTATCAAATTTCAGAACAAAACCTGACACACATACAGGTTTTGTTTTGTAAACGAATAGATCTACTTATCATTGTTGTTGTCTGCTTCTTTACATCATTTTAAGGTCACCTTAGAGTTATTAATGTTTGTTAATATGGTTTTATTATTTCTTACTTGAAATCTAAGTAATGCTTAAAATCAAGTTATGGTGTCACTCTCAAAAAGTAAAATCACTCCAATGGGGTATCATTTACTAATCTGATGCAATATGAGACAATATTAACTTTTGTGTTTTATCCACAACCAGCTACTTATGCATTATATAACAATGGCAATACAAACCTAGTGAATTTACAAGTTGAGAAAACTAGTGTCACAGCATTGTAAACCATAGCTTAGAATTGTCACAAATGAATGCTCCATGCTTCCATAAAGTAAAACAATGAGGTTTGGTGGTGTATTTAACAGGTTCTGGTAAATTTCCAGTTTTATAGCCTCTGACTGAACATATTTAATGGAACTTGTAAATGGCCACTGAAACATGTACGTTTATGATATATTCATATCTTTATGACATATTCATATATTTATGTTAGGTCAGGACTTGAATATACAACCACACATAATAGCCTACCAAGCTTCTTAATTATATGGTTTGTGAAATTGTCAGATGACTCAAAGTAATTCTGCCTGATCAACTTTAAATGTTTACCTTTCCACATATGGCAGATAATATAGGTGGGCCATCATAGTCAAAATATGCTAATTGACTATAACATCAATAACACACCATATCTCTATCCAAGTTTTGTTTCCTTATAGAAAAAAAATTACAAAACACTTATAATTTAAGCATTGCGTCAATAATTTTGTTTCATTTGTATTCAAAAAACATAAACTCTCTCAATTACTGCTGTGAAATGATGGCTTAGACTGCTACTGTATGTTCTGTTGGGTCATTGCCTCCACAATCACTACAGTCCAACATCATTAAATGCTCACATCACTGTCAACTTTTTGTATCCATATTAAACAATAGAAGAGGAACTCTGCTTCAATATCCTGGTATTCTGTATTTTTACATCTAAACTGTATATATTGCAACCACTAGTTTCCAAACTTCATTCATCTGAACATCTGATTTTACAAACAAAATTTTATACTCTCCCATTTGTTTTTTACTTGCTACAACTTCACCCTATTATGTCTTATCTATGATACAAAATTTTTATCATCTGAACAAAATCTTACAATCTAACATGTTTAGAAAATAGATGTTCTACTCTGCTTTAAATACACAAATGGAATACATTTAAATATGGAACTCTATAAAGTGAAATTTCTTACTGAAACTAGAAAGCACTCGAAGAATGCAGACCTCTGCCAAGGTGGCTGAGTATGCAAAATATGATCCAGATATTTCCTGAAATGTAATGAATTCTTCATTTTGCCAGTCCACATGCACAGAAAAAATCAGAAAGATCTGTTCATTATTTTCAGAGTAATCTCAACCACAAAACCCAAATTATTCAAAATGGGATTGTTGAAAATGTGAGATTTTTTGTATCCAGAGCATGACCCATATCTTGCCAAAACTTGATCACATCTTCCTTTAAGTCAGGTCCTACCCACATTAACATTTTCATAAATGTCTTCATTAGTTTTGGAGTTATCATGAACAGAAAAACAAATAAATGCACCCAAAAACTTAATCTCCATGGTGGACCTAACCAGATAGAAATGCTTATTTTCCTCAGAAATCAAATGTAATATTACATGTATTTCAAAATCTAGTTACATACAGGTGGTATTTCTTGTCACATACATGTCAAAGGGTTTGAAATATGTGTTATAAATATCAATCAGTTCACTCACCTACATTAATTCTAGGCTGTTCAAATCACCAGTGGCTCAAATGTATATCCAATGTCAGTGTACATCTAGTTAAACACAGTTCAGCATATACTGTATAATTGTTGTACAGTTACTATCATCTATTGAACAAAGATGTAATTATAATTAATTTACAATAGTTAACCCTTCCACAATTAGCACATTTTAGTGATAACTCTGACTTGTATCTTGCTGAAATACTTTAAACTCTGTCTCTGGTCTTGTTCACTCACCAAATGCTCATACTGTGGCTCATAACACTGGTTGAAACAAGTCAGTTGATGTGTTATTTATTAAGGTTATATTTCTAAGTGCATCCACTTTTCATAGTCCAATTAAGTTCAGAAAGGGAAGTTCATTGCAATAAGTATTTAATGTGTATTAAACCACAGAAAGGCCAACTCAGACTCCACTTATTAGACATTTACAAATTGAAGTGTATATTTATCCTCTCCTCCAAAAATACTTTACAAATAATATGTTTCTGGCCCAGACTATACATATCCACACAGTGATACAGGAAACAATAACCACACCATCTAATCAATATGCCAATGTAAATTTGCAGAAGTCTGCGGAATGTCCCCAGCAGACAGATGTGAGTATTCGAGTCTTCCCTTTTCTACTGACACACACAATTTAATCTGTGGCTAATTGAATTCAGTTGTCATAAATCACAAGGCAATTTGATGTGTGAATTAGATTCCCTTTTTTATTGTCTAGTTTTTTCTTATATTTTCCCCCTCTTGATTTAAATTGAACTGATAGACCAAAGAGACTGGTGTTTGTAATACACCAGGTACATACAGTTAATACACCTCTAATTAAAGTAACAGATTACCTGTATAACAGACAGACAGATAAACGTAAGGCCAAAAACGAAAATTCACTGACAGAGATAGCAAAAAGGTAATGACATTTCTAAATACATACTTTAATGCAGACCTTTTTGGTATCCTTGTATTGTTTTGAGCATGCTTTGTTTATTTTCCTAGACAATTCCAGTCGCAGTGGCACAGAGGTAACACACTTGCCTCCCACCTCTGAGGTCTACGGTTCAAATCCTGAACCCTATGTGGGAAAGATGGTAGTTTCTTGTCGATAGTCGGCAGTTTACAGTACAGAACCTTGACCAACTGTATGTACTGCATGGTTTCCTCTACCCATAAAACTACCTGTTGTGATATGACCTGTACAGTGTTGAAGACCCAAAGAAAAATTCTTTCAAAATGTTGGTTGTGACTCTGAAAAGTGGAACAGACTCAATTATGCCTAGGTCACTGTGACCTTTCAGTGCTGTTGTTTCTGTACGTATTTGGTTTCAGAGATACAACTTCATCCTTATGCCGCCAAACAGAGACCACATCATGTTCTCTCCATGATTTGGGCTCTGAGTGTACAGATTTAGAGTTAATACAGTAGTATGGCACATCAGTTCAAATGGACTGACCCACACGTATTATACACAAGCCTTAAATAGAGATAAATTAAACAAAACAACAAAGTTAGTCTTTAGCCAATTATGGTCACTGCTACAAAAATATAACCTTGTAAGCTGTATTTTGTTTGGTTGTGTAACAATTACAGGCATCAATTTTATGCAGAACAATACTTGAGAATATTTTATATGCTATATTTTACTCAATATACATTTATGTAAAATTATGGGGCGCGGTGGTGCATAGTGGGTAACACACTCCAGTCACACCTGTGAGGCCTGCAGTTCAAACCTATAAACCTACAACCTGAATCCTATATGGGGAAGTTGGTACTTGCTTTCCGATGCCCGGCAGTTTAAAGTGGACAAGCTGGTCCAACTAGGCTGTACTGGTGTTGTCTTCCCCTCCTTTTTGCTTTGCTTCCCCTTATCATCACATCTAATCTGATGATCTAATCTCATCATATTTAGGAGCATTTAGTCTTTGTACTAATGTAGATTTTAGCACAGACACAGAATGTATTGAATCATTGCAAAAGCATGGGCCATAAACCATTGTATCACATTATCATCATTTTGTTTTACAAAATTGAACAAGTTCTAACAGTTTACAACTTATGTTGGACTTTTAATATTTAAAGTGCTGTGATTACTACCAATCTGATGGGACACCTGACGGAAGAGTCAGGAAGCCAGTACCATTACATAACAAGCCTCCTACCACTATATCTCTCCTATTTTTTTAGAATTTGTAAACTGTACTGAAAAAGTTCATTTCTTGTCACTTCTAAATAACTACACCCTTAAATTCTGGACACACCCAAGTGTGAGCCTCAAAACAATCATAAACTCATCTTGTCTCAGAATCCCACTCAGGCGTTTCTCAAAAGGTTTTGCCAATCCATAGCCTTGTGAGCTGTAGTTATATTGCATAATAACTGCTTCAGATCTTATCTCAACATTTGTTTTCCCAATTTCCATGAATTCTTTTTAAAGGTGTTTATGTAAGCCTTTCTGAAGTCTTCCAGAACCAATAATGACCTCTAACATGGAGATTATCTTTTTGGGTATGTTCATTTGTGGTCAATGAAGTGACCACAAATTCCATCCAATCAATAGATTATTCAATAACATTAAAACTACAGTGGAGGTTTTTAAAGGTTTCTAATAACACCTAGATATAGGATATAAATTAAATAAATGAAAAAAAAAAGATTAACTGGGTAGAGTTTTTCTTAAAATATCCAATGTTTTGCATCAACATGAATGGATTGATTTACTAATTTGGGTTAAAATGCCACTTTCAACATACTGTAAGGGTCATATCATAATGAGGAGTTCAGGGAATTGGTGAAAACAGTGCATATTAATACCTCAAGATTCTGCACTGAAAACCATCGGGCACTGCCAAGAATCTGGCATCTTTCCCAAGTAACGTACGACCAGGAATCAAGCCCAAAACCAGAGAGGAAGGAGGCCAGCATATTACCCACTACATCACTGTCCCCTGTTGATACAATATGACAATGCCTCAATATTAAATAATTTCACAACTTGTGATAGCAATGGTTTATGCATGTGAATGAGTTTTGATGATCCACCTCTCAGATAAAAATGAAACATAGATTAAATTTAACTAATCTTTTCAAATGTTTTTCTACCTGTTGACTCACCTATCTTCCATTACCAACTTACTCTCCTGATAAATCGTGATAACTATTATTATCTTGATAAAGCTCTCTCACTTTCTTAAAATACTGTCTTATTATCTTAATTTATCTGGTTAGTATAATATTTAGAATTAAAAGCAAGAAATACTTCAATATGAACCACTACTGTTTCATATTGAGGTTTTCTGGTTGACCTTCTGTTTACTGTTGAAGTTATTATAAGGTCATAGGTCAAGTGTCACAATTTTAAAGGATTTACAGTTTTTGATAAGATGCCGTTGCTTTTGTACAAGAAATCTATGACTGATAATCAGTCAGATGTTAGGAACAAGCAGTGGAACATATCTTTAAATCCTCCCTGGAATATGAGTGTGTTTTATATCTGAGCCTTAAATTTGACTAGGTTTTGTCATAATTATCCGGAGATTTTTGTTTTCGCTGCCTGACCTTTCCACCGATTATTATCCACAAACATCAATCTGAGCATGTTATAAATACAGTATTCTCCATTACATGAAGCCAATGTTTTACTATTTATATGTATATGAGAAATGTATTACAAATTGAAGCTCAAAATAAAAACAAATAAATAATTACATATTTAGTAGTTGTAGATAACATTAAGTGTGAAAAAGGGAAAAAAAGAACTAAGAAAATTCATCTCCTGATTAAACAAAAACACAAATGTTCTGCCAAACCCTTATTTGTCCATTTTATTCATATGACATACATATAGAAACACATCAAAAGTAGGAAACACAACACATGCCACAGGGTGTAAAATAAGCCACTGGAAAAAACACCTTGTAGTTTACCATATAGAAGTAAAATTCACTGTTAAATCTCATGCAGACTATACATATGGGGAACATTTGTCATAAAAAACACAGATGTGATGAGCAAGTCTTATTATTTACAGTATAGTAGGAAAATTCACCATGGTGGTGAATTTCATATTATGTGGTGATTTGAACAGTCCTTACTGCATGTCTTCTTAATCAGCAAATAATTGGTGTGAAAAACCAGAGGAAAAATATGTTTGTTGATCCCCAAACTGGGATGTCTTGTAAATATTTAACCCATGTTTTGATGAATAAATACATGCATGAATAAATACGGTTGCATGACATTCTGCAAAAGTGTCAAATGGTGTGAAAATTCAACTATTTATTTCCCAAGGGTCTAATTTTCCAATTTTAAACTAATATGGCTCAAGTAAAGAAACAAAATGTTAATTTTTTAATATTGTTGAAGATTATCTTTTCTCCAATTTGTATGAAGGTTTTTGGTTTAAATTACATGCAACAAAAAATTTGTGTTGAAAACTAAAAATGATGTATTAACCTATTCAAATAAAGTTTTAGACTAAGCATCATGTTTTTGACAATATTTCCTGCGGGGTTTTTGATGTTTTTGACATTTTCACATCACAAACCTGTTTTTGACATGACGATTTTTAGCATTATTTTATTATTTGCAAAGAAATTCATGCCTGGTTTTACCAAATCAACTCCTGTGTCAGTTTGGAAACAATATGGCATTTACTAACTGAAACTTTGACAACAATTTTAACACCAACAACATACTTGTGAAAATGATGTGCAGTTTCAAGCTTCTGTATGTTGCAAAATATCATTGGCAAAAAGCTTCTATTTACAAAAGACACCACAAAGGCAAGCCAAATTCTAACTTTTACCATTTAAAGTAAAATGATGCTGAAAGCGGTTGTGTTGCAACAATCTAGTGTATTTATATATTTGGGGTTTTATTTATTTATTTATTTGGGGTTTACATCACTTTCAACACTGTACAGGTCATATCATGACTGGTAGTTTTGTGGGCAGAGGAAACCAGTACATACAGCTGGTCAAGGTTTTGTACTGTAAACTGCTGACCAGCGGTAAGCATCTACCAACTTTCCCACATAAGGTTCAGGGTTTAAACTGCTGACCTCAGAGGTGGGAGGTGAGTGTGTTACCAGTGTGCTACTGTGCCCCCCAACACTATAGTGCAAGACTGACTACAGTGATATTGTTATAATATGTTAGATAAAATTCAAGCTTAAGAATAAAAAAAAATTACCAAATACTAGTAAATCCAAACTTTCTGATATATAAAGAAACTTTTATATGGAATATAATAACTTACCAAACATGAAATTCAATGAAAGTATCCAAAATTTTCTGAAAATCAGTCGCAATGTTTCCTTGTTTTTCTTAGAAACACACAAACAGACTGTTCTGTCATTGACATCAAGCCCTCAAGCATCTGACTTGACTTTTTCCGATTAGTAAACAGACTAGAGTCAATTCCAGTTGGTTGGTTCCTGTGATCACCCCAAAGTGTGTCAGGGTGACCTAGCCTTGATTAAATCACTCTTGTGTCTGTGACATCAGTGGTTGTAAAAACCCAAGCCTGATACCAGCTCACTTATTCTAAAATCAATTTATGTAGAGAAAAATCAACTTTGGTATACACTAGAAAATACCTGAACTGCATAAGAGAACCAACTGCATAACACTTTCAAGCACTGATCTTTGTGTATTAAATTTTGGCAAAAGATATACTTCTCCCAAACAAATTGAGATCCAAAAGTGTCTCTCTGTTAAGTAACAAATCAGAATGTAATCACAGGGAGTCTAATTTCTATTAAGTAAACTATTGCAAGAAATCTCTGTAGCCTTTTCATAACATCAACCTTTTGCAGATTTATTTTTCCACCATGAGTCCAACACTGAGCGCAATTTTTAATTTCAATTTCCCAATAATTATTGGCTAATGAAATTGGTTTTAACATTATTTATTTATATTTATTTTTATTTATTTATCTATTTTTGTGGGGTGGGGGAGCTGTCAAAACATTGTTTCTTGACTTCTATATCCAACACAGTTCCTTATTTCAGAAGTTTGGTTTAAAATTTGTTCAGGTTTCAATAGATTAGTATTTTTCACAGGAGAATCAGGAGATCAGTTTTTTTCCCCAACTCGATAAAGCAGAAGTGTATTTAAGACTGTCCTTATCAAAAACAAACAGTAATCCATCAGTATAAATCAAACCACTTTTTCTTCCCACTGCTGAATTTCCCTCTTTTGAAACATATTTTACTAGTCTTTTCTATGTAATTGGGAAAAGGTTCTTTAGTTTGAAAAATGTAGTTTCACATATACTGGTTTTTACACCAACATTACCTCTGGTGAGATAATATCTCCGGACCAAAAAAAAATGTTTTTTTTAATAGCATAACTTTATGTATCTTTTAAAAAAAGAGTTTGGTACAAGTTTGAGCATTAAGAAAGGCTAAATTTTACAGCAAAGTGTGTCACGTTTATCACACCAAGGTATCACACAAACATGAATATTTTAGCCTTTTTTGGCTGACTACCTGCATGGAGGCTGCTGGGGTGAGGATGAGTAACACTAAAGCCAAACCTTGACAAAACTCGGAGTTCATTCTGATGGGTGAAGATACAGAGATTTCTTAAAGTTATCACTCCTTGTAATTTTCCTTAGCCAATAATGGGGCCAAATCAAAGTCACATGTCCATACAAATTTTGCAAAGTCATATGACCATACAGAGAGAAGAGTGATAACACCCCATGTGAAAATATTCCAACTGATGATATTCCTCTGCTAACAACCCCTGAAGTAGTGGTGTTGTTGTTGTCTTTAATTCCATTTAAGAAAATAGAAGATTAAAATAGTTGGCCATTTCTCCGATGCTTTCCTACTCCCCTATGGTTTCCCATAGGGCTCAGTCCTAGATCCACTTCTCTAGACACTACTTCTCTTAGTGGAATTATATCCAAATCAAACTATGTCATTCATACTGTATACCAACAACACACAGATATATTTGGAGCTAGATTCCAGAAACTTTGGATCTTGTATTATCACATTGGCCGACTACCTGGAGGCTGCTCAGGTGAGGATGAGTAACACTAAAGCCAAACCTTGACAAAACTGAATTCATTCTGATGGGTGAAGATACAGAGATTTCTTAAAGTTATCACTCCTTGCAATTCTCAAGGAGCTAGACAAGTTTGTAAAACAACCTTTTTGTTATTCTGGGTGTAGATAATTCAATGTGTAGTCATGTTCACAATATTTCTTGTGTGTGCTACTACTATTTCAGCAAACTCCACAGAGTCCAGAGGAATCTTACTCACGATACAGCTGTGATGGTGGCAAATGCCATGGTCATCAGATGCTTGGTCTACCTCACCTCAAAGGTGAACATCATTGACTCCAGAGAGTTTAAAACACTTTACTTCACAGTGTGTGTAGGCTGAACAGTACTAGTCATGTGATACCTCACTTAAATGAACTACACTTGCTTCTCATTGATTACACATACTCATTGACTCAGATGGGGTAACCACCTGTTTCCTTGACCAGACCCAATCAACGCATGGGGATACACAGCATTTCTGTAGCTGCTTCTTCTGAATGGAACAAACTTCCTCAAGCCATTAGAACCCACACTAGTATCACTGTTCTTAGATAACAGTTGCAGACCTACTTATTCAGATTAACCTATCTTATTCCAGTGTCTTCCCTATTATTTAATGGTAAGATGGAGACAAACTATTTCTGGTAACTGGACTACCCTTTTTTATATCAGTGCCATGGAGAATATCTACATCAATACAGCACTTAACCAATATTTCCTTATTACCTTCGCCAATGAGGTTTTGTATTTGGCTGCATTGGTTTGTTTGTTTGTTTGCAAAATAACTGGAAAACTTGTAGACAGATGTTAGAAAATGTCTACAATGGCACAAGAAACAGATGATTAAATTTTGGTGATTTTGGTGAAATTTTTAAAAGATTTTTTAACACTGAGTTGGGCCTTGGAGGAGGTATGCACTCGCCGAGTGTTCTTGTTGTTGTTCTTTTTGTTGTTATTAGTCAAATTTGAATGTTAAAACACCACCCTGCTGAAGTCTTGATTATAATTCAGGACATGGTAAATGAGGGCTGTGGTTTGACTTCACAATCTGAAAACTTAGTTGTGCCAATCATTTCCTATCAAAAGACATTTGTTGGAACAGTACAGCTTATCAGCCAACACAGACTCAACCAGGCAAGTTTAAGGTTTTACAAAAATTATAAGTGGGCCAATGAGTATCAATAGTTTGCCCTCCTGCCCATAGGTTGCATGCCCACACCTGTGTAGTGCTTTAAGATTGTTGGCCATCAGGAGTGAAGACATCTTTTGTGATTTTGGAACTTGTAAGTATTAATATGGACAGCAATGTAAAATTTAACATAGTTTGTAAAATTTATCATTGGGGAGATCCCTTAAACAAAGAAAATTAAATTACAAGAAGCAACAGTCACTTAAATTTGGCAATAAGGCTAGATAAATTACCTTAAAGTATGACCAGCATCACAACTTCTCTCAAAATATCACAATTTTCAAAGAAAAATAGGCATCAAGGAACCCCTCAGTGGCACATTTCACATTCTGTGGTGATTTTCAGATTTTTCTCTGAATAATAATTTTCCCCCAGTTCTTATGAAAATCAGAATTAAATAAATGTCTTTTGCACAGCATTGGGGAAATGTAGACTGAGGATGTATTTCTTCAACAGCTATTGCTGATACCAGATTGCTGATGGCTGAGCAAAGTGTTTCCAAATGTGAGACATGATATCTGTGTGTCAAAAAACCCGATTTTTTTGCTTTTACTGCATGTCTTTTTAAACGTACTTTACCAAATAACCGTTTGCTATAATATTTAAACATGTTCTAGAGATTCTTTCTACATCGTCCTGACCTTGTTTTGCTAACCTTTTTCTATATATAGAGGGAAAACTAGGTTGATGAAATGGGGAAAAATCATTGGTGATCTGTCGAGTAAACTGTGATGAGGAAACACAAACTACCAAACAAAACATAATCTAGATAAAGAGAATTTGTGTGTGTGATATGGGAGTGACACATGTATCAACATTTTATATGGAATTGAAGGGCACAGATGGGCATGTCCAGCTAAGCTCATTGCCTCATGCTATTAATGGAAGTGGGAGGGTTCCAGTAAACAGTCTGTCACACTGTGTCACATGTATCGCTCCCCAGGGACATTTACACTGAAATACTAAGTCTATCATAAGTCAGATCACAGATTAGTGTGTAAAGACTTCTCACTGGATGCAAAATTATTGAACTGATGAGTAGAGCATTTAAACTTTATCAAAATTGTAAAATAAATCTTTCACTTTGTAGTGAAGCTTTGAAAATATTTTTGGAAAGTGTTCGAATTACACTATTGACATTTTACTATTTATCTACATTAATAAAAGCAGTAAAATTGAAAAATACATATTTAACGGCTTAACACAGGTCACTGGCCTTTTAGAAGGAAAACATTTTTTTAGATTTTGGATTATGTTCTCATGTTTTATCTTAAGATTTACCAACACTATTTGTTAAGACTAACCAACTGAACTAATATCGTTCATACTAACCATATCTTTTTGTGCTACAATATTGTCAACACCATGCAATTAATAGAAAAACTTCAAAAATATGGAAGGTACCGTTATCGACTTAACTGAAATCAAAATCAGAAATTTTTACTTTAAGCATGAAAAAAGGAAGCAAAAAGAAAATAAAGAATGGGTAATGTACTGACTGACCCTGTCAGACGTCAAATCTCCACTCCCTTGATCTACCTCACATTTGTTTGGGAGGGGGACATTTTTAATGACATCTGAGCTGATGATTGATGACAGAGGTTTAAAACTTCCCAGTGTGTGTCTATTCAACTGTCCTCACTGTTTGCCACCCACACCCCACTTCTTCTGACCATTCAGCTCCAAGTGGGGAGTAAGTTTTAAAATTAATATTATTTTATGACATTCTTGTGAAAATG
Organism: Sabellastarte sp. h YS-2021; assembly: GCA_964017235.1. Classification (NCBI taxonomy): domain Eukaryota; kingdom Metazoa; phylum Annelida; class Polychaeta; order Sabellida; family Sabellidae; genus Sabellastarte; species Sabellastarte sp. h YS-2021. The sequence continues at coordinate 25,271,221 of OZ024929.1, read as the reverse complement.
TCTCTTTAACATCTTATTTGCCCTTTAGCTTTATCCAACTGAACATTAATACTTAACTACTTCTAGCATCTGATTTTTGATAATTCAAATCGGTTGATTACTTTTAGTTTCAGAAAAAGCTTAGACTACTGAAAGTTCACCACAATCGTTGGCGCATTCATATCCTGACCTATACAAGAGTCCTCCAGTTTGTGTGATGAACAAACTGCTGTCCTGGGAGAAACCTGTAAATTGGTTACAATTGATGTATTGGATCTGGTACAGTGTCTTTAATCAAGGGATGCAGTTTTTATGACTGAGCAGAAATACAGTTCACAAGATCACTTGCCTAATAAAAGATGGATATTTTGCAAGAGCAAATGTAAAGTCATCCATCAATACAATCAGACATTTAAAACATTCTCCTGCCGGGGAGATAATTACTGTATTTTTCTAGGATAATGCCTGAATTTTCATCGTCAGATACCAATGGAGCAGATGCCTTTTTGAAATAATATTAACCAATCACCGTGATAAAAGTTATAATTGCTGCTCTGAACCTGGCATTAATTTGAATCAATTTGCACCATGTGACTTCTAGAAGCTGTATTATCTGACTGTCCACGGTGGCAGAGTAACACTCTCCTCCCACCTCTGAGGCCGGGGTTCGATCCCCGTGACGGCCTTAAATGGGAAAGCTGGTAGTTGCTTGCCGTTGGTCGGCAGTTTACAGTACAGAACCCTAGCGAACTGTATGTACTGGTTTCCTCTGCCCTTCCAACTACCCGTCGTGATATGACCTGTACAGTGTTGAAAGCGACGTAAAACCCCAAATAAATAAACCATGTGACTTCTAGAAGCTCTATTATCTGACTTTCTGTAAACTGAATATTTAATTTCACGATCAGATTTCCACTCTGCCAAATTTGAATTTCATACTTGTGTTACACCGAAATGCCAATTCCATTTTACAATTCTTCTTCCATCTGATCACAATATTTCTTTCTTAGCATGGTAAAATAATGGAAGTTGCACTGTACTGTCTCTTACGTATTGGCACTTGTTAAGAGAAGGGAAGTTCATTCAATGCATTCATTGAAGCAGCTTCACAGTCATGTATTGTCTCAACATTTAACACCACAAAAACTTTTGTTTCCTTAAAACTTTACATGAATATATAGTAATGAAATAAAGCTTAAATTAGCAGGGCAGTTAAAGTTTTAGTTGAATTTTAAAATTCCAAAGGGAACAATTATAAATTTGACAAAAAAACCTGCTCAGAAAACAGCTAGTAGTATTAGTATTTTAGCTGTTGATCAGATTGAAGCTGTTATCATATATTCACACTTTGTAAAAATGCGAAGTGGAATGTTGTAAAAGTTGATATAATTATACTAAAAAATATGATAAAATTCTTGGGTTCAGTTTACATAAATAGAATAAGAGCTACACCTTATAGCTCAACACAGTTGGAGATAAACATCTTTGACAGTAAACGATTAATACTAGTCATCACAAACTACCCAGATAAGCTCTATTGATAAAATTACTTGTTGAAAATTGTATTGAAATTACTTTTTATAGTATTAATTCGACAATTTTTTTTCTCCAAGCCAAACCCTATTTTTAGGAAAATTCTCAGAAAAAGGATATTTTGAGAATAAGAATATTCACCTGAATATACATGTGTGGACCTTGACCTGTTTAAACAAAAAAATAACCAGGGTCGGCAGGCGGGTAAACCAGCCTGCAGATATAATTTATGGTACCAAGTACATAGTTGGGAAATGCCTCACCATTTTAAATACAACAAGCCCCGCCGCACTACATCAAAAAGTAGGTGAAAAACATATTTGACAAAACTCCTATATGGTTATCATTAAGAATTGACAAAGTAGCTATTACTCACTTAGCTATGGAGATACACTTCCAAACTAGTGACCATGTTGTAGCTGTGGAGATAGTAGCTGAACAACATATTGGAACAAAATTGTGTAGCTGCAATACTTTTGAAGATATAAGCCATTTACTCATTATGGTTATCATGAAAGTAGCTATTACTCAGTTAGCTATGGAGTTACAGCTGTGAAAATTCACAATACAGTATATCCAAAAGATAGGTGAACAACATATTCGACAAAAATCCTCTATATTCAATAGTTTTTGAGTTATAAGTGACTTGCTCAATGGTCAAATGTTAAACTTAGTATAGCTATTACTCAGTTAGCTATGGTGCTACACCTTGGACACCTCACCATGATATAGTACATGAAGGAGTTGTTGAACAACATATTTCAGGCCAATATTGTAAGTAACAGTTACAAAGACAAAATCAATTTACTCATTTTGCTCATTGTTAATAACAGAAAATAGCTATTACTCACTTAGCTATTAAGATAGAACCCTAAAAATGGTACCATCTTGTAGGCATGGAGAAAGTAGCTGAACAATGTATTTAACAGAAACACTCTAAATGCACTCGTTTTGGAGTTATGAGCACTTTACTCAAAGTAGCCACCATTGCTATTACTCACTTAGCTATGGTCCTAGGTGTGAAATAACAGCATCAAATGAAAGGACATAAGCAATAAGGTCATAAAAAACATTGAAAAGGCCAAGGAGAAACAACCAGTGTGATGTACAGCCCTTTATAAAAGCGTGACACACACTCAATAGCATATACTCATTTTCAGTAGGTGAGTAATTAGCTACGAGTCTGAAACTTCACCATGTGAAAGCTCTCCCAAAAGTAGATGAATGACTTAAAAAGTAGATGAACAACTTATTTGAGAGAAATTGTGTAGCTGCAGTACTTTTGAAGATATAAGGCATTTACTCATTATGGTTATCATTAAAAATTGACAAAGTAGCTATTACGGTTTGCGAGATATTTGTCATTTTCACATTTTCACCAAAAGTAGCAATAAATTAGCCATTACTCACTTGTACATTGAGCAACAGTTGTGAAACTTAAATATGTTACAGTTCACAAAAAAGTAGATGAACAACTTATTTGTGAGAAATTGTGTAGCTGCAATACTTTTGAAGATATAAGGCATTTACTCATTATGGTTATCATTAAAAATTGACAAAGTAGCTATTACTCACTTAGCTATGGAGATACACTTCCAAACTAGTGACCATGCTGTAGCTGTGGAGTTAGTAGCTGAACAACATATTGGAACAAAATTGTGTAGCTGCAATACTTTTGAAGATATAAGCCATTTACTCATTATGGTTATCATCAAAGTAGCTATTACTCAGTTAGCTATGGAGTTACAGCTGTGAAAATTCACAATACAGTATATCCAAAAGATAGGTGAACAACATATTCGACAAAAATCCTCTATATTCAATAGTTTTTGAGTTATAAGTGACTTGCTCAATGGTCAAATGTTAAACTTAGTATAGCTATTACTCAGTTAGCTATGGTGCTACACCTTGGACACCTCACCATGATATACGTGTAGAACATGAAGGAGTTGTTGAACAACATATTTCAGGTCAATATTGTAAGTAACAGTTACAAAGACAAAATCAATTTACTCATTTTGGTCATTGTTAATAACAGAAAATAGCTATTACTCACTTAGCTATGAAGATAGAACCCTAAAAATGGTACCATCTTGTAGGCATGGAGAAAGTAGCTGAACAACATATTTTACAGAAACACTCTAAATGCACTCGTTTTGGAGTTATGAGCACTTTACTCAAAGTAGCCACCATTGCTATTACTCACTTAGCTATGGTCCTAGGTGTGAAATAACAGCATCAAATGAAAGGACATAAGCAATAAGGTAAAAAAAAACATTGAAAAGGCCAAGGAGAAACAACCAGTGTGGTGTACAGCCCTTTAGAAAAGCGTGACACACACTCAATAACACACGAACACACGCACACACGCACAGAATGCGTTTTATAATCTCCCGCCCGGCTGGCGGAAGATAAAAATGGTAAAAATCGAAATATGACAGAAAAAGTGTTCCCATTGCCATAGTTGCTGTTAAATGTTACCAAAAGCAAATCAGCTCCAACAGGTTTGGAGGTAAACATATCCTGAAACTCGATTGGGTCAACTCAGAGCCAACATATCCCCAGACAGGTCATCACTCATGTCATAGGCTTTGATTGGATATTTTCCATGGGATTCGTCATTCTATGGTAACTATTCTCAGGTTAAGTTTTAGTTGAATGAACCTCATAGTTTGTGACCTAGGGGCTTTAAGTTGCCAAATGTCCATTTCTGACCTTAAGGTGGTCATATGATTTATTTATTGGGTTCAAGGACACCTTAAAATAGGGATCTTCTTTTCATTATCCTAAACATGTGTACCAAGTTTCAAAAGAAAATTTTGATGCATTTTTGAGATATCACGTACACAAGGGCATCAAAAATATCTTAATTCCTTATTTTTCTTTGTATGATAATGTACAATTTTGGTGAAGTGGTTACTTTATTATTTGTGCCCTCGCAGTAGGGTATACAAGACAAATATGAGTTCATGACCAATCATGAATGAGGAATTCATTTACCGACATTATCATTAAAGACATTTAAGAACACCGGAAAGTTACATTTTCAGTTCTTACTAGAGTTTTTACATTGTACACCAGCGGGACTCTCGCCTCCCACCTCTGAGGCCGGGGTTCGGTTCCCGGCATGGCCTCAAGTGGGAAAGCTGGTAGTTGCTTGCCGTTGGTCGGCAGTTTACAGTCCAGAACCCTGACGAACTGTATGTATTGGTTTCCTCTGCCCTTCCAACTACCCGTCGTGATATGACATGTACAGTGTTGAAAGCGACGTAAAATTCCAAATAAATAAATAAATGTAACACCAGTGGGAAGTAAGCCAGGTAGTTACATGCCTAATATGGCAGTGCCTGATTTAAATAAAATTTTAGGGGTGGCAACTTTATATATGTGCAGAGCAATATTTGTGTACACACCCAAAACTGGACAATATAATGTGTTGTATGTTGGAACCTTTTAAGGACTGGCAGCATTGTGACATCTCAAGTTGCTGGTTATGAAGTGTGTAGTGCCTGTCTTCTAGTGATGTTTTTTTTCGACAAATTTGTGTGTGTATTCTTGCTGAGTACATTGGCTAAACAGTTGGGTAAATTAACTATTAGAGTTTTGAAGGTGAAGCAATCACTTTTCATTAGTGTGTATGCCAGCCCCTTAGTTATTGATTGGAAACTGAGAAAAAAGCCCTACAAACAAAAGCCCTACAGGAAAAAAGCCCTATAGTTTTTTATATGAATATAGAAAAGCAATACACCATTTTTCAGATCATGGAGAATACCCTATACCTCATGTTTAGTTTACTAATGAAAGGGTTGATCATTACTTAAAGGGTATGTCAATTGCCATTCAAACTACTCTGTGCTGACCCTTTGTACTTTTAGAAACAATAAGTTACTTCGTTAACAAAACTTACTCTGGTTTGTCAGTTACTCAAGTTACTCATTTACTCAACTCTAGACGATAACTGATCAAAAAGAACGTTGCAGTGAAATTTTCAGCTAGAAATGGAGTTTCATTCCAGAATTTTTAGAGACGTTCAAAAGTGGTGTTTTATGTCCCATTCATCAGCCAGGGTCATACTGGGACGGGCCCACAGCATTTGTCACTTGTGGCAGTTGAACCCACACAGAGGTGACAGCCTGTGATTAGATGCCAGACTTGCTAACCACAAGGCCACTGAGGACCTCAGATATTTTAGTGAATTGAACTTTGTACTTGTTTATGAGGATTGTGATTTGTTTACTTTATTGGCATTAGTAATACAATGAATGTGTTCTATCATATGTTATTTGTATTTTGAATATTAAAAGTAATTCTTTTTTTAATATTTTTGTTTCTAGAACAATAAATGTCTAAGTTATTTAGTGAATACTAAAACAATAATAATTTTGAAATAACAAAAATGATATATAACTTTTAAAAAATATTTGTTTCTCCTTTGTATCATCTAAAAGGTTCTTCAACCACAGTCTCAAAAATGGGGTAGGGCTTTTCTCTAGAGGTGGTAAAAATTGTATGACTTTCTTCTGTATAGATTTTCCCTGCAGGGCTTTTCTCTGTTGCATGAAACAGACCAGTCAAAAGTATATACGTTGATGAGTATCAATAGTGTATATTTGACTTGATTAAAACTGGTGCAGGATATTTTGGAAGAAGGAAACATGAACATATAGTTATTGCTGTAATTTGATCAATTTTACACACAAGTGAAATGTGTATTAACCTTGAACTTCAGGGGTCATTTATTTCCGCTCTGTAAAAAGAATTCTGATAGATATATAAAAATCATGTTTTCCCAAACCTCACAATTGTGCAAGTGATATTTTAAAATACCCCAAGACATTGATGTACCAGATTATCAATTCAATATACCAATTCACCTAGCCTTGTCTGGGGGCTATACTGTAGTCCCTAGCTCAATGCATGAAATATTCTTTATTTATTTATTTGTGGTTTTACATCGCTTTCAACACAGTGCAGGTCATATCACAATATGTAGTTTTGTGGGCAGAGGAAACCAATACATACAGTTGGTCAAGGTTCTGCACCATAAAGTACCAACCATCGGTAAGCAACTACCAACTTTCCCACATACGGTCCGGGATTCGAACCACCATCCTCAGAGGTGGGAGGCGAGTGTGTTACCACTGCACCACCGAGGCCCCTTTGAAATTTCTATGTCTGTACAAATATTGCGCTGGCTTTTTTAATGAGACATGAAAACTAGGTCTTTGACCTTGGACCTAAGCTTTATAGGCTTTAGTTATAATTAAGTGAAACTTAAATATGGTTAAACTTTTGCTTATTTTGGAATTAAATGGTTGGGATTATGCCTTCTAAGCTCTAGAGTGCTATTCCTTTTTTAAAGGTATGTTTTTGCACAGACAGTTTCAATAAGTTTCGTTGCATTTTTTTCAGTCACACGTAGTTTCAAGATTTAATTTGGTTTGTTGGATATTTCCTGTTGATAAAATTCCTGGAACAAGACTACCCAAAATTTAAATTCATACGATACTATACATGCATGCTTCTTTGAGTTAATCATTGCCCGGTACATATTTGGTCCCACTGTTTGTGAAAGGTGTACTTAAGCCCTTCATCCCTCCAACAAAATGGGTTAATATTTAACATTTCTTAATTAATGAGTTTTAACAACCCTTGTTCACCACTAACTACCCTTGATGGTTACTTCAAGCTCCACCCACATGCCTGTTATATGATTTAATTGGTAATTCATAAGTAGGTCAGTGTTCTACCCTGTGTACAAATGGTTACAATGTAAAAACTCTAGTCAGACAAGAATGGACATAAGTCAATTCTCTCCAAAGAAAATACTAGTATGTGTTACATCATACTGGCGAAAGTTTAGGACTTTTATAAGCTATCACTCTACCAAAATTATGGGTGTGCTGGTTTGAATAATTACCACACCTTTTTCCGGGTGTTTCCTGTAACATGCACATGATAAAACATAATTGGTTGAAAAATTATTTGATTTAAAAAAACAAGAGTGATTGTTAAGTTAACTTTTGGAAAGAATAATTTTGATAACTATATACAGCCCAGTAAACATTTGGAACTTTTTAAAATGGTTTAAACGTTTACAAAACATTTTAAAAACCTATTTAAACTCTATTATATGGTTTTCTAAACATTTCCAAGTAAACTTTTATGCTGTAATGTTTAAAAAACATTTTATAAACATTCTATATACTTATCTTTTTACTGAAAATGTTACTAAACATTTATAAAATAACTTAAGAATCTAGGTTTGACTGGGAAAGTTTTTAAAACATTTATAAAATAGCTAAAAAAATGAAGGTTATGCTGGAAATGTTTTTCAAACATCAATCATGAAATGATTTATAAACAGTGCACATAAAATGTCTAAAAACATTGCTGAACAAATGTTTGAAAAACATTCTGTAAAAAATGTTTTTAAACCCATATTTTCAGAATGTTTATTAAACCTTCACCTTCAAACATATCTAAACAAAGATGGCGATGAGCAATAACAGGGAATTTTAGAGGACTTTGTCAAAAATTGCCCCACATGCAATCCCTAAAAGTAAAAATTGAATGGGGGCACAATTTATAAGCCACTATCTTACAATTTTAGAGATAAAAATAATATTTTCATTTGTGAGAAACCATAAAAAGATATTGAATTTGACTTTTGACCCCATTATTTTTCAGACATTAATATGTTCATATGTTCAAACTGAATTTATTATCATTGGTGATAGACATGCCAGAGAGTCCCTCATCAACAAATTCCTTACTCAACTTCTTGGAAATTCTATCTCCCCTACCGATACAGTCAAGAACCTAGGTGTTACTTTTGACTCTGGAAACACCTTTACTAGCCACATAATCAATATGTGTCGCGCCTGCTACTACCACCTTAAGGACCTAAGACACATCCGTAAATTCCTCAGTGTGGATACTGCAGCTTTGCTTGCCAACTCGATGATCAGCAGTCGACTTGACTACTGCAATTCCCTACTTTATGGCATAAGTAAATACAATGTAGCTAAACTCCAAAAGATTCAAAATGCCCTTTGTAGAATTGTTTTTAGACTTGATAGAACTAGCCATGTCATTCCCTTTCTTCAAAAACTACACTGGCTCCCTATCACATACCGCATCTTGTTTAAGTACAATCTAATTACTTTCAAGGCTATCAAATTCTCTCAACCCATATACCTATCATTCTTGATCAAAACCAGTTGTTTAACGCGTGGAAATCGTCTTTCTCTTTCCTCAGTCTCTCACAAAAAGGCCTTTGGTAGGGGAGGTTTTGCAATGGCTTCCCCCACAGAATGGAACAGACTCCCACAATCAGTACGATCACAACAAACAATAACAGGTTTCCATAGCCAGCTAAAGACCTATTTGTTTAGACTAGCATATCCTCCACCATAGTACATCTCCCTGGCAGGCGCTAATTTTGGATCTCGACCTGATACGTCCCTGGACTTTCCCTTTTTGACCTCAAGCGCATTAGAGGATGTTACATCAATTTTGCGCTATATAAATGTTTCTATTCTATTCTATTCTATTTGTAGTGTTGAATGTATCATTAAATGTTTAATAAACAGTATACATAAAATGGTTTAAAAACATTCTATTATAAATGGTTTTCATACCCATCATTTTTTAACCTTTGCCAAATGTTTCCTATCAAATGTTTGAAAAAAAACCCAAAAATGTTTACTGGGAGTGACCAAAGATATTACTGATGATGGAGACCTAACCAACTTCCATAACCCTTTGATCTTTGTCTTGGGTGTGTTTTGTGCATAAACATGACCAGTGATGCAGTGGGTGTTTCCCCCACGGGATATTAAGGAGAAATGGAGGTAGTCTTACCACCCAAAAAGGTTCAAAGTCAAAGGAGCAATAAATAGAAACAGAATGCCCTGTTCAGAGTTGCTGCAACATATGAAAAGAAACAGGATAGTATAGAAGAAAACACATTATCATGTGTAATGCCCACACCATGAATGTTTTGCAATAATTGTGCATTGGTCTTTAAAGACTCTGTTTTGTTTGTAAAATATATCAAAAATGATTGGATATAATTATTTCAGCTTCATGCCTTTTCGCATTGGTTCAAAATTTGCTCAAAATCACTGCATCTCTAAAGGTTTTTGAGATAATTGACATTTTCAAATTCCAGCAAAATTCAAGACAGCTGTCAGAATTCGAAAAATTAAAAGTTTTTGTCCTTTTTTTTAGAATATGGAACGCTTCGCAAAGTTGCATTTCATCATTCCGAAGGGGCCATGCTTATCTTCTCTCTTTCATTCCAATTACAGTATATGTACTATGATTGTAAACTTAAAAGTTATATCCGGGGTTTATATAACCCAAAGACTCCAAAATTTGCTGGAAATCTCTCCAACAGTTTTCAAGAAGACATTTTCAATTTCTGCCAAAATTCAACATGGCAGCTGAAAAATTAAGGAAAATTTCGGGGTAACTCCTGCAATGGCTAATTGAGGGAGAAAAAGCTTCAAAAACATTTTGTAAATTAGAAACTCGAAACTATATTGAAAAAACTATCAGAAAGTTGCAAATAGCAAATGACCAATATATTTATGACCAAAAAGAATTGCTACACCACACAAAGAGTTATTACTCAAATCTGTTTGAAAAAAAGGATAAACACTCTAATCTGAATGTTTTTAATTTATTAAACTGCCTACAGTTAAAACAAGTTTCAGACAAAACTTTAGGTGATCCGATCCAATTAGAAGAGCTAAATTCTGTATTAAAGAACATGAAGCATAACAAGATTCCCGGAATTGATGGTATCACGGTTGAGTTTTTAAAAGTGTTTTGGGGAAGTCTGAAAAATTATGTACTAAAAGCACTTAACTGCTGTTTTAAGAAAGAAAAAATGTCTACTTCATTACGCCAGTGCATCATAGTATGTTTACCAAAACCAAATAAAGACTGTAGTTTAATAAACAAGAGGAGAGTGCCCGTGAACGGGCACTGTGTCAGCTGACTGAATATTTTGATTTGTGATGGTGATAATGAGAGGAAAGCATAATTATCAGGAAAAGGGCTGTACAGAAATACAGTAAATGGTAACTGAACAGCATGTTCGAAAGATATTCCGAAGCTGACAGAAGAAAAGGATAAAAAAGTTGTGCCCTGCAAATGGTATTATGAAATAAAGTAACAAGGTAATTGTTTAAGTGTAAAAAGTTGGTTAAAAATATTTAAAGAAATACTATAAATGCAATATCCTCGTTCGACCATGAAGAAGGGATCCAAATGTCAAATCTGACCATACCAAAAGATTCCCAGCCAAAGAATTTAGGATGGTTTACCATCCCAAACCTGTCAGACCAATAATAAGTGAGTCATAGGCACTTTTTAAGTTTGGCTATCCTTGTTTGACCTTGACGGAGGGGTTTAAGGTCAAATCCAACCACACAAAAAAATTCCCAGCCCATGATTTCCTGTAGCTTGTTTACCATCCCAAACCTGTAGGACCAATAATAAGCGAGTTATAAGCAATTGTAAGTTTGGCTATCCTCAATTGACCTTGAAGGAGGGGTCCCAGGTCAAATCTGACCACACCAAAAGAATCCCAGCCCATGATTTCCTATATGTTGGTTTACCATCCCAAACCTCCAAGACCAATAATACGCGAGTTATAAGCACTTTAAGTTTGGCTATCTTCGTTTGACCTGGAAGGAGGGGTCTAAGGTGAAATCCGACCACACCAAAAGATTCCCAGCCCATGATTTTCTATAGGTTGGTTTTCCATTCCAAACCTCTAGGACCAATAATAAGCGAGTTATAAGCACTTTTAAGTTTGGCTATCCTCATTTGACCTTGAAGGAGGGGTCCAAGGTGAAATCCGACCACACCAAAAAATTCCCAGCTCATGATTTTCTATAGGTTGGTTTTCATTCCAAACCTCTAGGACCAATAATAAGCAAGTTATAAGCACTTTTATGTTTGGCTATACTCATTTGACCTTGAAGGAGGGTTCCAAGGTCAAATCGGACCATATTAACAGATTCCCAGCCCATGATTTCCTACAGGTTGGATACAATGATTTACTCAACAGTGAGAACCTGAAAGAAGCTTTGCTCAGCTATGCCATGACATAGAGGTCTGCAATTTCACTATGTTATAGCTGACCAAAACGTCTGTGAATAACATATTTAACAAAATACTCTAAATGTAATAGTTTTCAAGTTACAACTGATTTACTCAAGAGTGAGAACCTCAAAGTAACTATTACTCAGCTATGCAATGAGCTACATGTCTGAATTTTTGCTCTGTTATAGCTGACCTAAAAGTAGGTGAACAACATATTTAAGCAAAATACTGTAAATTTGAAAATTTTAATTACTTAAATGTAGCTTTTATAAGCTACAAGCTTACCATGTGGGACTGAATGCTTTACTGGTTGCCGCGAGGCCCAGACGACCAACGCTCGAGAAAAACAAGCATGCAGTTGGTTCGGCCTCATAGGTTGTCGTGACGTCATCACTTCCTGTGTATCAGCCTCCTTTTCGTTGAGATTAAACCCATGTCCCCTCAGCTGTAATACAGCGGGGAGGTAGGGTGGGACTCTTCTCAGTCCCACATGGTAAGCTTGTAGCTTATAAAAGCTACATTTAAGTAATTAAAATTTTCAATTTTATTGCGCTACAATAGCTTACCATGTGGGACTGAATGCTGAATTCAACCGCCCGGTGGCGGGATTACAGCTGAGACTGGAAGGTCTGAATGTTGTTTTTCTCGAATTGAGAGTAATAAAAAATAGTTCCAAAAAATTTCCAGTCTGAGTCCCATTTACAGAGTCCCAATCCTGAAGGTCGGACTTGTAAAGAGCCAAAAACCTGATGAGAATATACAGTGTTGTACACTGTAGGGTGTTTGGAAGGAGGATTGTGTACCCGGAGTACACAGATAGGAAGAAACCCTGAGGGCTATGACGTCAGAAATGAGGTCAAGGTTCGAGAATTACTATTGCAACCTTATTTATAAGACAACCTTATGGTCCCAAGAATTTAAAGTTAATGTAAATTTAATATGAGAGACCTTACCTGTAACACCCTGATGAGGTAGCTTATACCTAGACCTGGGGAGACTCCTGAAGGCTTAGCTGTAGCGGATGTGCCCCCCCCCCCCCCCCTTTTCTTCCCGAAGGAGACATCACTGAGGAGAAGGGTCTAGGACCTGTTGAGCCGCTACTACTGGTCCCAGATACATGTTGTTGTCGTTGTCCGACCAAGTAAGGTCTTTTAGATAAAAATTGGTAAACGTGTTGTGAGCTTTCCAGTGACACGCTTGCATGATCTGGTCCACCGATACCCCACCGTAAAAAGCCTTAGAGGCTGTGAAGGCCCTAATGTCATGCGCTTTCACTTGGACTAAGTCCAAGGCTTGCTGGTCTGCTTGCTTATAACAAAGTAGAATGGTTTGTTTCAACCATGAAGAGAGAGTAGCGGGTCTGATATCTGAGGTATGTCCTTTCTTGAAGGAGATGAAAAGAAGAGACCGGGACCCTCTCAGGTCCTTGGTTCGGTCCAGATAGTACCTCAAAGCCCGTACAGGACACAAGGTCCTGTCTTCTTTGAATTGTCTATCTACAATGGTAGTCAAGGCAGGAATAGTCACCGGAGACACACTTTGAGAACCTTCTCTTGCTAGCTGGTTTTTGGCTATAAAGTCTGATGAAGGGAACAAGGCTACCTTTTCCCATTGGCCTAGATTAGATACTTTGTTTGCGACCCAGGCGTGGATTTCGCTGCGGCGCTTGCCGGAGGCCAGAGCTAGCAAGAAAGCAGTCTTGAGAGTGAGATGTTTGAGGTCTGTGTCTTTCATAGGCTCAAAGGGTGCTTTTGTGAGCTCATTGAGGACAACAGATAGGTTCCACTGAGGAAGGTTTCTGGAACTCTTGGGGCGATCCCTGTGAAAACTGGAGAGCAACCTGTGAAGGTCCTCATTATGGGCAATATGCTGGGCCGTAGGGCCCAGAGTGTCAACAATAGCTGTCCTGTAACCATCAATGGTAGAGGGGCGCCTGTTTAGGTCTTGGTACAGATACATAAAGAAATCTGAGATTTGCTTCACAGATGGTGAGGAGAAATCCACCGAATTATCTCTGCACCATTTTTCAAATAGGGCCCACTTTGATTTGTAGATGTTCCTTGTTGAAGACCGCTGAGGTGCAGCAATTCTCTCTGCCACTTCCACAGAGAAGCCTTGTTCTTGGAGTTGTCCACTCCTAGAGACCAGGCGTGGAGGTTGAGGTGCTGCGGGGAGCTGTGGAACACGAAGTTGTGGGACTGCTTGAGGAGTGTTGTCGACACCGGGAGTTGTAGAGGGATCTCTGTTGAGAGCTGCACTAGGTCCCAAAACCAGGGCATCCCTGGCCAGCCTGGGGCTATTAGAATGATCAGGCAGGTGCACTGCCTGATTTTTTGGATCACCCTGTGAAGGAGAGCCGTTGGAGGGTAAGCATAAGCAGTGAGACCCGTCCAGTCTATGTTTAGAGCATCTATGTCCCAGGCCTGGGGGTCTGGGATAGGAGACACGTATAGAGGGAGCTTGTGGTTCAGATGAGTGGCAAAAAGGTCCACGTGGGGAGTGAACCACTTTAGGCAGATCTGTTTGAACACCTGTGGATGAAGAGACCATTCGGTCGACTGGACCTGGTTCGACCTGGAAAGTAGGTCGGCCATCACATTCAGGCACCCTGGAATGTGCCTGGCTTTCAAGGTTATGTGATAGTGGTGGCACCAGGTCATGAGTTTCCACAGGAGTGCGCACATCTCCGCCGAGTGTGTTCCCCCTTGTTTGTTTATGTAAGCTACCACAGTTGAGTTGTCCGTGGCAACTAGCACTGTTTGGTCCTGACACTGGTCTTTGAAGTGTCTGAGAGCCAGAGAGACAGCTTTTAATTCTAGGACGTTTATGTGAAGTCCTTTTTCCTGGGGAGACCACAGACCTTTGGTGGAACTTTGATCTAAGTGAGCGCCCCAACCTACGTTTGAGGCGTCGGTAAAGAGTTGGATACTGTGGTCTTTGGGATGAAGGTCTGCGCCGATCATCACATTTGTAGGATTCTGCCACCAGTCCAGATGAGCAGAAATGACTTCTGTCCAGGGAAGGAGGCTGTCCAGCGACTGAGGAAATTTCCAGTGCTCTTTCAGGTGAAACTGAAACGGTCTCATGTGAAGGCGTCCCTCCGGGACCATCTTCTCCGTTGAGGCTAGCACCCCAATTAGAGACATCAAACATCTTGCAGTCAAAACATGTTTCGACTTGAGTCGTAGGATCAAATCCTGAAGTTTGAGCCATCTCTCTTGAGTGGGTTTTACAAGGGCTGAATCTAGGTGATATTCGTAGCCCACGAACGAGAACACCTGAGTTGGTTTCAGTTCTGATTTCTCTTGGTTTATGATCCATCCCAAGGACTGTGTGAGATCTACCACTGCCCGAGTGTTCACTAATGCTTCCTCCTGGGACTGAGACCTGATCAGCCAGTCGTCCAGGTATTGGTGAAGTCTGAGTCCTCTGCTGAGGGCCATGAGTTTCACTTCTTTTACGACCATGGTGAATACCTGGGGGGCTGTGGCTAGTCCGAATGGGAGCGAGGTGAACTGGAACACCTGTGACCTGTGGCAAAATCTTAGGTACTTCCTTGAGTTTGGATGGATGGGGATGTGGAGGTAAGCGTCCGACAGATCTATTGACGCTACCCATTCCCCTGGAATCAGAGAAGTCCTGATGGACTCTGGCGTTTCCATTTTGAACTTTTCTACGTGTAGAAAAGTGTTGAGCCTGCTTAGGTCTATTACTGGCCTCCACCTTTGGTGAGGCTTGGGTACAAGAAACAGGCGACTGTAAAACCCGAGAGATTTTACATTTTCCACCCTTTCGATAGCGTTCTTTAACAGGAGAGACTGGATGCAATCGGCCAAGGCTTGGTCTTTTTGAGGGGCCTTGTACTCTGACACAATCAGAGGAAATCTTATCAAGTTTGGCCTTGAGAGGAATGGCAGAACGTAGCCATTGGTGATGATATTTAACACGTTGGCTGAGCAATTGTTTGCGTGCCAGTCTCTCCTGAAAGAACGGAGGCGACCTCCTACTGGTGGATTGATTGAGGCTTGATAGGAGTCATTGGGAAGAGGGGTTTCCACGCCCTTTTCCTTTGTTGTGGGGTCGAAAACGACCCCTAGAGCCTCTGAAGTTTGGTTTTCCTCTTGAAGAGGGGAACGAATAGTTGCTGCTTTGAGAGGAGTTGCCCCCATAGGGGCGTTTCCTGTAGGAGCCTCTTCTCTTATTGTGGTGGGAACCACGAAAGGGCTTATTTTGGAAGGGTCCGAAACCCTGAGCATCTTTTGAGGTGCCTTTTTTGAGAAGGAAGTCCTCACCTTCCTTCACAGACTGGGAGTTGAACAGGGAACGAGTCCAGAGCGAGGAATTCCTGAGCTCTTGACGCCTGGTTTCCCCTAATTGTGGCTGCAGATGAGACATTTCGGCTTCGCGCCTAAGCAAGCCGGAAGTTGCCATTGTGTAAAGTTCCCTTTGTAAAATATGGGCAAGGGATTTGCTCAGGCAGGTTATGGCCTTATGTTGAATAGTGAGGGTCTTCTCCCAGAGATCAAAGTAGTCATAGGCCTCATCATAACCACGTTTTACTGCTTTTTCAGGGTCGGCACCTTTCCTGACCTGGGACTTGACCTTCTTGAAGGTCTCTTTCAGTCCATAACGACACCTCCTCATGGTGGAGTTGCAGGAGGAGGATGTCTTAGCAAAAGTGGTCGTGAAATTCAACATGGTTAAATTGTACCTTGCCTGTTGTTCTAAGTCCTTGAGGACAGAGAGTGGGACCTTGCCTAAAGGGGCCCCCGAAGGTTTAGGAGATATACAGATCTTGGCAAAGTCTGCATTTAATTCTTGGAGTTTCTCCGAAAAACAAGGTTGTCCAACCTTGTACCACTTAGAAGTGGAAGGGGGGGGCTTTGGGTATTTGCCCTCTGCCAGGTTTGCAGCCATAAGGTCATTGTTGAATTTGTCAAAGGCATCTCTTATACCAGAGTTGAGGGGCAACATAGCTGATGGACCCGTAGGTCTCAGCTCTTGGACGGCCACCTCGTCATCGATACCTATGATAGCAGTAGCAGGTCTGGGGACTGAGTCCCTCGGATCAGGTAATTTGAGGATACGTCGAAAAGTATCGACCTCCTCCGCATATTGATTTGGGATGTCAGCCAGAGCCACATCCCTATAGTAGGGCGGATCAAGGTCAATTTGAGGATGTTCCTGATCATCAGAGGCCATTCTCTGGGGCTTGGGAGACCTGTGTCTACGTCTAGGGGACTGATCCTCCCCTGACGATGAGGGCAAATATGTGGACCTAGACTTATGTTTAGACTTGTCAGAGTGCTTTTTAGGTCTAGAATATGAAGGGCGATCATGATCGGAATCAGATCCCGAACCTGAGATTGGAGCATGGCTAACCTTGTGAGAGGACGTCTTGGGGCGAACAGACTGTGTATGTTCGGAAGAGCTAGGACGAACGTCCGAACCTTGCTCGGCCTGAAGGCGAGGAGGAAGAGAAGGGCCATATTCAATATCCATGGGTTCGGAAGCACTGACAGAGGTCTGAGGTTCGGTGCGAACAGCCGAAGAGGCGATCTTATCAGCCAGCCCTTGTTGAGATTTTAGGAAATCTTCACGCATAGATTTAAGGGCATCATAGATGTTGGCTTGAAAAGCACCCAATTTCTGATCAAATTTGTGGTCCAAAGACTTCTCTACAGAAGAATGGACTTTATGGTGTAAGGCTGTACTGGGCGTGGGAGGAACAGTACGCCCTGGGGTAGTAAGAGGCAAAGGATCAAAAGATAAGGGTCTGGGACGTGGAGGTGAAGTAAACAAATGATCGGCCGCAGCCTCAAGCTCGGCTTGCGATCCAGAAAACGATTCAAAAGAATCGCCAAGAACCTCGTCCCGATCTTTGTCCGAAGCCTGTGAAGTGGGATGTTTTTTCTTGTATCGTCTTCTATTAGCAATTTTAGTGGACTGTTCGTCTGTAAAAGACGCACAGATTTCACAAGTACCAGCTTTAGTAACACACAGATCATCGCCCTTCCCTGCATCTCTGCAGGAGGGACAGTAGCCATGACTGTCGAACGGCTGACAGAAATGGTTGCATTTGCTGGATCTGGGTTTATCTTTAGAAGACTGGTGGGCGGTGGCCATGTTTTAATGCAATAAAATATAAAATACTCCGAACCGTAGATTCGAGCAGAACTAGTGTAGTGGCGAGCACACAACACGTGAAAATAAGAAGACGTTAAAAAACTGACAAAATATAGCACCGGAAGTGCTGAAAAAAGGGTATAAGATTCTATACTGCTAAATAAGGGAAAAGCCGAATTATGGACGAATGACAAACAATATATCCAGAGATATAATAGAAAACAGCTTTAAAAACTTAGCAGAGCATCCAATATGGCGGCGACCAACGAAAAGGAGGCTGATACACAGGAAGTGATGACGTCACGACAACCTATGAGGCCGAACCAACTGCATGCTTGTTTTTCTCGAGCGTTGGTCGTCTGGGCCTCGCGGCAACCAGTAAAGCATTCAGTCCCACATGGTAAGCTATTGTAGCGCAATAAAAACAATAGTTTTCAAGTTACAACTGATTTACTCAATAGTGAGAACCTGAAAATAGCTATTGCTCCGCTATGCCACGAGCTATAGGTCTGTAATTTCACTATGTTATAGCTAACCCAAAAGTAGGTGAACAATATATTTTAACAAAATACTCCAAATGCAATATTTTTAAAGTTATAGCCGATTTACTCAACAGTCAGTGCCTGAGAATAGCTATTGCTCAGTTGTGCCATGAGCTACAGGTCTGTAATTTTACTATGTTATAGCTGACCCAAAAGTAGCTGAATAACATATTTGCACAAATTTCTGTAAAGGCAATAGTTTTCCAATTACAACTGATTTACTCAACAGTGAGAACTTCAAAGTAGCTATTACTCAGCTATGCAATGAGCCACAGGTCTGGAACTTCACTATGCTATAGCTGACCCCAAAATAGGTGAATAACATATTGCAACAAAATACTCTAAATG
Source organism: Sabellastarte sp. h YS-2021 (assembly GCA_964017235.1). Classification (NCBI taxonomy): domain Eukaryota; kingdom Metazoa; phylum Annelida; class Polychaeta; order Sabellida; family Sabellidae; genus Sabellastarte; species Sabellastarte sp. h YS-2021. The sequence continues at coordinate 25,252,571 of OZ024929.1, read as the reverse complement.
CAATAGTTTCAAAGTTATAAGTGATTTACTCAACAGTGATAACCTAAAAGTAGCTATTACTCAGCTATGCCATGAGCTACAGGTCTGAAATTTTACTATGTTATAGCTGACCCAAAAGTAGCTGAATAACATATTTATACTAAATTCTCTAAATGCAATAGTTTTCAAATTATAAGTGATTTACTCAACATTGAGAACTTCAAAGTAGCTATTACTCAGCTATGCAATGAGTCACAGGTCTGGAACTTCACTATGTTATAGCTGACCCCAAAATAGGTGAATAACATATTGAAACAAAATACTCTAAATGCAATAATTTTCAAGTTATAAGCGATTTACTCAACAGTGATAACCTCAAAGTAGCTATTACTCAGCTATGCCATGAGCTACAGGTCTGAAATTTTACTATGTTATAGCTGACCCAAAAGTAGGTGAACAACATATTTAAGCAAAATACTGTACATGCAATAGTTTTCAAGTTACAACTGATTTACTCAACAGTGATGACCTAAAAGTAGCTATTACTCAGCTATGCCATGAGCTACAGGTCTGAAATTTTACTATGTTATAGCTGACCCAAAAGTAGCTGAATAACATATTTATACTAAATTCTCTAAATGCAATAGTTTTCAAATTATAAGTGATTTACTCAACATTGAGAACTTCAAAGTAGCTATTACTCAGCTATGCAATGAGTCACAGGTCTGGAACTTCACTATGTTATAGCTGACCCCAAAATAGGTGAATAACATATGCAACAAAATACTCTAAATGCAATAATTTCCAAGTTATAAGCAATTTACTCAACAGTGATAACCTCAAAGTAGCTATTACTCAGCTATGCCATGAGCTACAGGTCTGAAATTTTACTATGTTATAGCTGACCCAAAAGTAGGTGAACAACATATTTAAGCAAAATACTGTACATGCAATAGTTTTCAAGTTACAACTGATTTACTCAACAGTGATGACCTAAAAGTAGCTATTACTCAGCTATGCCATGAGCTACAGGTCTGAAATTTTACTATGTTATAGCTGACCCAAAAGTAGCTGAATAACATATTTATACTAAATTCTCTAAATGCAATAGTTTTCAAATTATAAGTGATTTACTCAACATTGAGAACTTCAAAGTAGCTATTACTCAGCTATGCAATGAGTCACAGGTCTGGAACTTCACTATGTTATAGCTGACCCCAAAATAGGTGAATAACATATTGCAACAAAATACTCTAAATGCAATAATTTCCAAGTTATAAGCAATTTACTCAACAGTGATAACCTCAAAGTAGCTATTACTCAGCTATGCCATGAGCTACAGGTCTGAAATTTTACTATGTTATAGCTGACCCAAAAGTAGGTGAACAACATATTTAAGCAAAATACTGTACATGCAATAGTTTTCAAGTTACAACTGATTTACTCAATAGTGATGACCTAAAAGTAGCTATTACTCAGCTATGCCATGAGCTACAGGTCTGAAATTTTACTATGTTATAGCTGACCCAAAAGTAGCTGAATAACATATTTATAATAAATTCTCTAAATGCAATAGTTTTGCAATTACAACTGATTTACTCAATAGTGAGAACCTCAAAGTAGTTATTACTCAGCTATGCAATGAGCTACAGGTCTGAAATTTCACTATGTTATAGCTGGCCCAAAAGTAGCTGAATAACATATTTATACGAAATTCTCTAAATGCAATAGGCTTTAAGTTACAAGTGATTTACTCAATCGTGAGAACTTCAAAGTAGCTATTACTCAGCTATGCAATGAGCCACAGATCTGAAACTTCACTATGTTATAGCTGATCCCAAAATAGGTGAATAATATATTGCAACAAAATACTGTAAATGCAATAGTTTCCAAGTTATAAGCGATTTACTCAACAGTGATAACCTAAAAGTAGCTATTACTCAGCTATGCCATGAGCTACAGGTCTGAAATTTTACTATGTTATAGCTGACCCAAAAGTAGCTGAATAACATATTTATACAAAATTCTCTAAATGCAATAGTTTCCAAGTTATAAGCGATTTACTCAACAGTGATAACCTAAAAGTAGCTATTACTCAGCTATGCCATGAGCTACAGGTCTGAAATTTTACTATGTTATAGCTGACCCAAAAGTAGCTGAATAACATATTTATACGAAATTCTCTAAATGCAATAGTTTTTAAGTTACAAGTGATTTTACTCATGATGGAAGTTACTGAAAAGCCCAAAAGTAGCTATTACTCACTTAGCTATTGAGACAGGCACCCAACTTACTCACCATATTGTAGCTATGAAAAAAGTAGCTGAATAACATATTTTAACAAAATGCTCTAAATGCAACACTTTTCAAGTTATAAATGATTTTGTGCATGATTTCATGAATTTTAATGCATTAAAAATTATTAAAAAAATTTATTAAAAAAAAAGTAAGACAGATCCAGGTCTCATACTCACACAAGAGAATCTACCTCTGGCCTAGTACATATATGCAAGATATGAGAGAAATCCCTGCAATAGTCACTGAGAAAATTGTGATTAAGTGTTGAAATTTTCACACTTTTGGTGGGGGTACCCCCCTTGTAATGTCTCTAGCAAACAGACGAACAGACAGATTTGCATGCCTTGAACAATTTTTCATCCTCGATAGATAAGGTATCTTTTAAAAAAAACAGCACGTCTCTAGGCCTTGTAGTTTTGGAGGAGAAGTTGTTCACGCGGACGCGTACGCGGACGCGTACGCCCACGCCGCAGAGTGACGACATAATGTCAGCTGACTGACAAGTCAGCTGACATAAAAATTGGAGACCAATTTCCCTATTATCAGTAATATACAAATTGGCCTCAGGAGTAATAGCAAAAAGATTAAAAGATGTTTTGGATACCATTATTTCGAAATGTCAAAATGGCTTTGTACCAGGTAGACATATAAGTGACAGTACCAGGCTAATATGTGACATTATGTATAAAACTGAAGTAAATAAACAATCAGCCCTATTAATGCTAATCGATTTTGAGAAAGCATTTGATTCTTTGTCATGGAAATTTTTATACAAAATTCTTGAAATGTTTGGCTTTAATAAAAATTTCATAAAATGGGTGAAAATGTTTAACACAGATATAAAAGCATATATACTACAATGTGGTTTTTTTGTCTGACGAAATTTCAGTCAACAGAGGGTGTAGACAAGGTGACCCATTATCACCATACTTATTTCTGATAGGGGCAGAAGTTCTTTCAATGCTCATTAATATGGACCCAAATATAACAGGCGTCATAATAGGAGAAGAAAATATAAAATTAACACAGTTTGCGGATGACACCACTCTTATTCTAGATGGATCACAGCACTCTCTAGAATCAGCACTTAACACTTTAGAAATTTTTGGAGATTACTCAGGACTGAAAATGAACATGGAGAAAACAAAGGTTATTTGGATAGGTCGAAAACGTTTTTGTAAGGAAAAATTAAATATAAAATTTAAACTTGAATGGGGCAATACAGAATTTTCCATGCTAGGACTGCATTTTTCCACAAATCTAAAGGATATTCCACATATTAATTTTACAGAGACATTGCAAAAAATCAAAAAAGAAATGGGGAATTGGAAAAGTAGATTATTGACTCCCTTTGGTAGGATAACACTGATAAAGACTTTATTCTTACCTAAACTGACCTAAACACTTTATGTCATTACCAGTACCAAATGCTTTATTAAAAGAAATCAACAGTCTTATGTATGAATTTTTATGGGATTCCAAACCAGACAAGGTCAAAAGGAAAACCATTTGTGCTGAATACTCAAATGGAGGGTTGAAAATGACTGACATTTTTAACTTTGAGAAGGCCCTAAAATTAAGTTGGATACATAAAATAGTTCAGCAAACAAATTCACATTGGAAGTCACTTCTAATAGACAATGGTTATAACATAAATAGCATACCCATAATGGGAGGAAGTTACCCTTTCTACTCAAGACTACAAGAAAACAAATTTTGGAACAAGGTGTTCGAAACTTTTGTGAAAAACAACAGCCAACCTCAAATATACACATATTAAACTCCTGTCTTTGGTACAATTTTCAACTATCAAGCTATCCCTTATTTCTACGTACCTGGAACAACAAAGGAATTCGATGTGTTGGAGATATAGTAAACTCAAATGGATCTATCGACATTACCCATACAGAAATGTGTAAAATGTATAATTTAGCAATAAGTGTATTTGATTATCATAGAGTAAAACTTATGATCAAGAGCTTTATCAATAAATATAAAACAAACAATATTTTTACAATGTCAAGGCCTTTCTTGCCATTTCATGTACGAACTATATTTCAGACACCAAGTGGAAGTAAAGACTTTTACAAAATATTCATGCAGTATGAAGCTGATGAGCCTATATGTAAAGAAATATGGTCCAAAAAAATTAATTTTTATATAAATGATGAAATTTGGCAAAACATCTTTAAAGCTTGTATAAAATCAGTCATTGATAATGACCTTGTCTGGTTTCAATACAAAATCCTGTTTAATATATTGGATACTAATGAGTATCTGTACAAAATTAAAATCTCTAATTCCAATCTATGTAGATTATGTGGGGAATGTCCAGAAACAATCTTACACTTATTTGCACAATGTAAAGAAGTACAAGATTTGTGGCAGAACTTAAATAGTTGGATCAGAAATAAATTGTCAATACATATTGATTTCCTTGATTCTAGAAAAATACTAGGTTATGAAGATTATGATACACATTTCTAGCCACTAAATTTTATACTTACCAATGTTAGAAATTATATATTTTGGTGTTCCAAATATAATTTTAAAATAAATATATATTTTCTCCAAAAAAGGCTGGAAAGCAAATTTAAAGAACAAAAAACTTTAGCCATTATAAACCAGACTGAAATAAGATTTAACAAATGATGGGAAGTGTGGCAAAATTTATTTACATAGCAATATGTATCAGAAAACCATTAGGCTTTTTTTTTTTTTTTTTAAAAAAAACAAAAAAACATGACCCTACAAGAACCAGTAGGTGAAACAGTGAAAATGTATAGATATGGAAGTAATATTATTAAAAAACAAACTAGAGTTCACGCAAATGTATAGAGAAATGTATAGAGAGTTGTATGCAATATATATGTAATATATAAAAACTTATGCTTTGAATACCGTGCCAATGTTTTTTTGAACCTTATTGTATATGTTTTTCTTAAAGAAATAAAAATATATATTAAAAAAACTCCTGCACTATTCTTTTAGGTGAGTGAAGAACTAAGTGCAACTGAAAATAGTTAATTAAGTAGCTAAATGGCTAATACTCACTCAGCTATAGAGCTATGACTCCCAAAAGCAATACCAAGCAGCTATTGACCTAATAATCCTGGATAGGAAATTTGATAAATATGGCTTAAAATAATTTTCCTGCAATGAGCAGAACAAAGTGTGATAAAAAAGGGATAAGATATAAACTAAAAATAGCTATTTAGCTATAAAGAGCATTGCTATGGTACTATACCACCCCAAAGCCAGGGGCAGATCTAGGGGGGGCGTGGAGGGCGCACGCCCCCCCTTTCAGAGTTTGAAACTTTAGTCATGGGGCTTTTTGTCTCTGTCCACGCCCCCTCCAATCCCCCACCCCAAGATCTGTCTTTACTAGGGTAATATACCTGTTTAAAGTGACAGTTATTATACCTGTGTCCCTGTCCAGTATCAAAGGGGATTAGGCTCTTTTGTGTGTGTACTAAGTTAGGTCTCATCCTCAAACAAACTGAGGATTACATCTTTTGTGGATAACTTTGTTGATATAAACCTTTTTTGTCCACCAGTGTATGTTTACACAACTGGAATCACTCACCCCAACTAATTATTAATAACTTCACTTCTGTATTTCAGTTTTAATTTTCTACAGTGGCTATGATAACATTAAATTCCAAAAAAAAAAACATTTCATCAAATTTATTCAATTGGTTTATGTGTTGTTAAAGAAAAACAATGAAAGAATTAGTTATTTTAAAATAAAAATGTTGAAGAAACATTGTGGCATATAAATTTAAATTTCAAGTATGTTTCCCTCCAATTTAATTTTTTTTTTCAGTTATACCATTGTTTTTTATGGGAAGCCCCTTTGAAGTTTATTTTACATTTCATGTATTTTTATTCATGTCAGTAACTGCTGTATATGTCTGACAATTAAGTGTACAAAAAGCCCCAATAGAAAAAAAACTGCAGAAAAAGTCACAGTAGAAGACTGTGTAAATGTGTCATGTACAATTTAGTTACAGGGATTTTATTTATACTGAGGTATTTTCTGCTGCAGCTTTTTACATTGGCTTTTCTTCTGCTAGAGGCTTTTTCAGTTTACTTGATCATCAGTATCATATATAAAATGTTTTGATAATATTGGCATTTTGGCCTCCCTGTTCCATAAAATGGCCAGCATTTTGTCCCCCCTTGCAATTTTGACAGGCGTTTTGTCCCCCAGTATGTTGTCCATGCACCACGTGATATATCCTGCTACAAAATGTCCAAGTATGAAATATCCATACCCGCGACACCCCACGCCCCCTCTTTCGCGAAATCCTGTATCTGCCTCTGAAAGCTATACCAAGCAAGCTATGAACCCTATAATCCTCCCTACCAAATTTGGCTAAGATATCTCCTTTAACTGAACAGAAAACTAAATAGTACTGGAAATAGCTAATCTAGTGGCTCAATGGCTCTTACTCAGTTAGCTAAAGAACATGACTCACAAAATCAATACCAAGCAAGCTATTAAGCCAATAATCGCCCATACCTAACTTTGTTCAAATATATTGATTTCTTTTCTTTTAAATGCACCTATACCAAATTGCTACTCAAAATAGCCAACTAGCTATTGCTCAGTTAGCAATGCAGCTATAATAACCTAAAGTTACTGTAATACAAACCAACCTATTGACTCCAAAATCCTGTATAGCAATTTTGGTAAAGTTAGCTAAAATACTTTTCCTTAAACTGAGTAGAAACCAAGTGTCACACAAAAGTGCTAAATATTTACTGAAAATAGCAAATTAGTTAAAATAGCATAGCTATGGAGCTATGACACCCCCAAAGCTATACTAAGCAATCTAAGGACCCTTTAATACTCTGTACCAAATTTGGTTAAGATATCTCCTGTACTTTTCATTAAAGTGAGCAGAAAGCTATAATGTTATTACTCCAAACAGCTAATTAAGTAGCTAAGCGGCTATTACTTAACTATACAGCTATGACTCCCAAAAGCAATACCAACCAAGCTGTTAACACAGTAATCTTCCATACCAAATTAGGTTTGAACATCTTGATTCCTTTTCTTTCAAATTCATGGAAACAAAAGAGCTACTCAAAATACTCAAAACTTTTTCAGAGGCATTAAATTCCAGAGTCTGAAGTACCCAAAGGGTCCATAATTTGCTCAAAATCACCCTATCTGTAAATAGCTAGAGGTCCTCAGTGGCCCAGTGGTTAGTAAGTTCGGCATCCAATCACAGGCAGTCACCTCTGTGTGGGTTCGATTCCCACAAGTGGCAATACTGAGGACCTCTCCCAAGTGATTAACATGTTTAAACAAGATTTAGAGTATCTAAATGAACAATCAGCTATAGTGGCCATTTTATTATGCTACAATAGCTTACCATGTGGGACTGAATGCTGTTCTCGGATGGCCGCCAGGCCCGGCCAACGTCTAAGAAAAAAAGACATTTATTGTTGGCCGTAGCCTCAGGTTGTCGTCATGTGACCTACCCCATTTGTCTTCTCCTTTCTCGTTGGCCGCCGCCATTTTGGAATATATTGTGAAGTTTTTCTGCCGTTTTCTACTTATATCTCAGCTATTGATATTGTTGGATGTTTATTTTTAGCCATTTTGTTTATTTACCATTCAAGCACGTTTTGCTTAACTTTCCGTTCATTCGGATAAGTATTTCCTCTGTTTTTTTGTTGTAAGTTTTGGCCTCGGCTAATTTACTTTATGTAATCGGGTCCACCTATTTTATTGCGTTTCAAAATGTCTTCTCACCAATCCAATAAAGACAAACCCCGTGCATCTAAATGCCATCATTTCTGTCATGCCTTTGATACCCACAATTACCTGTCCTACCTGCAGAGAGGCAGGCAAAGGAGATGATCCCTGTGTCACTTTCATCTCACCTTGTGAGATTTGCACTTCCTTTACGGAAGAACAGTTAACTAAAATTACACACAGAAAGAGGTATGTAAAGAAACCAGATAAGAAGGCTGACAGGAATGATGAAGAACTAGATTTATTGGGTGATAATTCTGTTGAATCTTTTGTGGGCTCTCAAGCAGACCTCGAGAGTGCTGCTGATAACCTTTTTACTTCCCCTCCTCGCCCTCAACCTCTTGCCTTCGAGGCTTTGTCACTGAAAACGCCAGCGAAAACTGTCCCACCAACTCCAGGTACTGTTTTACAACAAAAATTAGAAACCAAGCTTGAGAAGTCCTTGGGATCTCGGCTTGACATCCAACTGGACCAGGAGATGGGTGCCTTCCAGGCTAATATTTTAGAGGCGATGAAGTCCCTGAGAGAAGATTTTCAGAAATCTCTCAGTAAAACTTCTTCTCAAGTGGAGGTGGATCAGATCTCTGCTTCGGCCTCAAAACCTGGCCCATCTAATACACATCTGGACCCCCGAGCACTAATACAGTCGAGTCGATGGACATAGATTATGGCCCAGCCTTACCTCCTCGCCTTGACTCTCATGGTCGCGTCGATGACGCCTCGGCTGTTAATGTTAGTGCTGTCGAGGAGCCCTTGAGGTTGCCTTCGGCCCAACCAAAGAAGACTTATCTCTCTTCAAAACAATATGCTGTGGCCCCGAGCTCTGCCTCGGACCACTACTCTGACCATTCAGATGAACCTCGGCCTGCCCCTAGCAGAGCCAAGAAGCACACTGATAAGTCGAAACACAAGTCCAGGTCCAGATATCTACCTTCTTCCTCAGAGGAGGATCAGTCCCCTGAGGCCAGACATAGGTCTCCAAAATCTTCTAGGAAGACCTACTCTGATCAAGACCATCCTCAACATGACCCAGAACCTCCTTACTACAGGGAAGTAGCTCTGTCTGACATCCCCTCTCAGTATGCAGAGGAGGTGGATACATTTAGGCGTATCCTCAAACTTCCAGACCCTAGGGACTCCCTTCCCAGGTCTTCAACTGCGGTCATGGGCCTTGACGATGAGAAAGGCAGGCAGGAGCTCAGGCCAAGAGGTCCTTCATCTATGCTGCCCCTGAACTCCATTATCAAAGATGCCTTTGATAAATTTGACCAAGATTTTCAGGCAGCAAATTTACCCGAGGGTAAATACATCAGAGCTCCTCCATCCACTGCCAAGTGGTACAAGGTGGGACAACCTTGTTATGAGGATAAGATGCAAGAACTCAATACAGACTTTGCCAAGATCTGTATTTCTCCTAAGCCCTCTGGGGCCCCTATGAGCAAGGTTCCCCTACCAATTCTCAATGAATTGGAACATCAGGCTAGACAGAACATATCCACCCTCAACTTCACTACCACCTTTGCCAAGACTTCTTCTTCCTGTAACTCCACTCTGGAGAAGTGCCAACATAGTCTGAAGGCGACCTTTAAGAAGGTTAAATCACAGATCAGGAAAGGTGCTGACCCTGAAAAAGTGGCAAAGCGTGGTTATGAAGAAGCCTGTGAGTATCTGGATATTTGGAACAAGACCCTTATTATCCAACACAGTGCCTTGACCTGTCTTAGCAAATCACTTGCTCATATACTCCAGAGGGAGCTATATTCTATGGGCAACACCGGCTTGCTTAGGCGCGAAGCCGAAATGACCTTATTACAACCACATTTAGGGGAGACGAGACGTCAGGAACTCAGGAATGCATCCTTTTGGCCGCCTTCCTTGTTCAAGTCTCAACTAGTCAAGGAAGGTGAAGACTTCCTTCTTAAAAAAAGGCACCTCAAAAGACTCTCAGGGTTTTGGACCCTATCAGAATAAGCCCTTTCGTGGTCCCCACAAGAAAAGAGGCTCCTACAGGAAACGTCCCTATGGGGGCAATTCCTCTCAAAACAGTAACCAGTCGTTTTCCTCTCGCAGAGGAAAACCAAACTTCAGAGGCTCCAGGGGTCGTTTCCGACCCCACAACAGGGGAAGAGGGCGTGGAAACCCCTCTTCCCAATGACTCCTCCAAAGCCTCACTCAGTCCACCAGTAGGAGGTCGCCTCCGTTCTTTCAGGAGAGACTGGCAAACAAATGTTCATCAAACTTGTTAAACATTATCACCAATGGCTACGTACTGCCATTCCTCTCAGATTTCCTCTGATTCTGTCAGAATACAAGACCCTTCCAAAAGACCAAGCTCTGGCCGATTGCATCCAGTCTCTCCTGTCAAAGAACGCTATCGAAAGGGTGGAAAATGTAAAATCTCTCGGATTTTACAGTCGCCTGTTTCTAGTCCCCAAGCCTCACCAAAGGTGGAGGCCAGTAATAGACTTAAGCAGACTCTACATGTAGAAAAGTTCAAAATGGAAACTCCAGAGTCCATCAGGACCTCCCTGGTTCCAGGGGAATGGGTATCGTCGATAGACCTATCGGATGCTTATCTTCACATCCCCATCCACCCAAACTCAAGGAAATAAGGTTTTGCCACAGGTCAGAGGTGTTCCAGTTCACCTCCCTTCCGTTCGGACTAGCCACAGCCCCCCAGGTCTTTACAATGATCGTAAAGAAAGTGAAGCTCATGGCCCTCTCCAGAGGACTCAGACTTCACCAATACCTGGACGACTGGCTGATCAGGTCCCAGTCTCAGGAAGAAGCCCAAGTGAACACTCAGGCAGTGGTAGACCTAACCCAGTCCTTGGGGTGGATAATAAATCAGGAAAAATCAGAACTGACTCCTACTCAGGTGTTTTCGTTCGTGGGCCACGAATACCATCTAGATTCAGCCCTTGTAAAACCCACTCAAGAGAGATGGCTCAAACTTCAGGATTTGATCCTACGACTCAAGTCAAAACATGTTTTGACTGCAAGATGTTTGATGTCGCTAATTGGGTTGCATGCCTCAACGGAGAAGATGGTCCCAGAGGGACGCCTTCACATGAGGCCCTTTCAGTTTCATCTCAAGGAGCATTGGAGATATCCTCAGTCACTGGACAACCTCCTTCCTTGGACAGATGTCATTTCTGCACACCTAGACTGGTGGCAGGATCCCGCAAATGTGATGAAAGGCACAGACCTTCATCCCAAAGACCACAGTATCCAAGCGAAGGTTGGGACGCTCACTTAGATCAAAGATCTACCCAGGGTCTGTGGTCAGACCAGGAAAAAAGGCTACACATAAACGTCCTAGAGTTGAAGGCGGTCTCACTGGCCCTTCGAAACTTCAAGGACCAGTGCCAGGACCAAACAGTTCTAGTTGCAACGGACAACTCGACAGTGGTAGCCTACATAAACAAACAAGGGGAACTCACTCAGTAGAGATGCGCGCTCTCCTGTGGAAGATCATGACTTGGTGCCACCACTATCACATAACATTAAAGGCCAGACACACTCCCGGGTGTCTGAATGTGATGGCCGACCTCCTATCCAGGTCCAACCAAGTGCAGTCGACAGAATGGTCACTGCATCCACAGGTGTTCAAACAGATCTGCCAGAAGTGGTTCACTCCTCATGTGGACCTGTTTGCCACTCATCTGAACCACAAACTCCCTCTCTACGTGTCCCCAATCCCAGACCCAAAGGCCTGGGACATAGATGCTCTGAACATAAACTGGACGGGTCTCACTTCTTATGCTTACCCTCCGACGGCTCTCCTTTACAGGGTGATCCAAAAGATCAAGCAATGCCATTGCCTGATCATCGTAATACCCCAGGCTGGCCAGGGATGCCCTGGTTTTGGGACCTAGTGCAGCTCTCAAGATCTCAAGAGATCCCACTACAACTCCCAGTGTCAACGACCCTACTCAAACAGTCCCACAAGTATGTGTTCCACAACAGCCTGCAACAGCTCAATCTCCACGCCTAGTGTCTAGGAGCGGACAACTCTAAGAACAAGGCTTCTCTGTGGAGGTGGCAGACAGAATTGCTGCTCCTCAGCGGTCATCAACCAGGACCATCTACAAGTCAAAGTGGGCCCTATTTGAAAAATGGTGCAGAGAAAATTCGGTGGATTTCTCCACTCCATCTGTGAAACAAATCTCAGATTTTTTCATATACCTGTACCAAGACCTAAACAGGCGCCCCTCAACCATTGATGGTTACAGGACTGCCATCGTTGACACTTTGGGCCCAACGGCCCACCATATTGCACACAATGCTGACCTTCATAGGTTACTCTCCAGTTTCCACAGGGATCGTCCAAAAAGTTCCAGAAATCTTCCTAAGTGGAACCTTTCTGTTGTTCTCAATGAGCTCACAAAAGCACCCTTTGAGCCTATGAAAGACACAGACCTCAAACATCTTACCCTCAAAACTGCTTTCTTGCTAGCTTTGGCCTCCGGCAAGCGCCGCAGCGAAATCCATGCCTGGGTCGCAAACAAAGTATCTAATCTAGGCCAATGGGAAAAGGTCGCCTTGTTCCCTTCTTCTGACTTCATAGCCAAAAACCAACTAGCAAGAGAAGGTTCTCAAAGTGTGTCTCCGGTGACTATTCCTGGTTTGACTACCATAGTAGATCGACAATTCAAAGAAGATAGGACCCTGTGTCCTGTGCGGGCCCTGAGGTACTATTTGGATCGGACCAAAGACCTGAGAGGGTCTCGGTCCCTCCTTTTCATCTCCTTCAAGAAAGGACATACCTCAGACATCAGACCCGCTACTCTAAGACTCTCCTCCTGGTTGAAACAAACCATTCTACTTTGTTACAAACAAGCAGACCAACAAGCCTTGGACTTGGTCCAAGTAAAAGCGCATGACATTAGGGCCTTCGCAGCCTCTATGGCTTTTTACGGTGGGGTATCGGTGGACCAGATCATGCAAGCCTGTCACTGGAAAGCTCACAACACATTTACAAATTTCTATCTAAAAGACTATACTTGGCCAGACAACGACAACAATATGTATCTGGGACCAGTAGTAGCGGCTCAACAGGTCCTAGACCCTTCCCTTCAGAACTGTCATCCTCGGAAAGAAAAGAAGGGGGGTGGGGGGGCACATCCGCTACAACCAAGTCTTCAGGAGTCTAATCCCAGGGTCTAGGTATAAGTTACCTCATCAGGGTGTTTCGGGTAAGGTCTTTATATTCTTCATTTTCTTTAGCTTTAATTGTATAATGTATTAAGGACCTTACAGTTGTCATTAATCTCCTTTAGGTGGCAATATTTGATAACTCTGGCCCTTCGGCTCAGACCTCTTCCGTGATGGCCCTTGGGGCTTTACCCCACCTAAGTGTACTTTGGCTACACCTCCTTCTCCTGTCAAAACACCCAGACAGTCTATTTGCACTGTCAATCATTTTTAGGTGTTTTGGCTTCTCACAGGTCCAACCGTCGGGTTTGGGACACTGTAAACAGGACTCAGACTGGTATTTTCCAATCTTCATTCTACTTATTTTATCAAAATCTAAGAAAAAACAACATATCTTCCAGTCTCAGCTGTAATCCCGCCACTGGGCGGTTGCATTCAGCATTCAGTCCCACATGGTAAGCTATTGTAGCGCAATAAATTTGAAAATTTTAATTACTTAAATGTAGCTTTTATAAGCTACAAGCTTACCATGTGGAACTGAAGAGAGTCCCACCCTGCCTCCCCGTCGTACTACTGCTGAGGAGGTACGGGCAAAATTACAACTCGAAGGAGGGTTAAGTGGTATTTCACTATGGGGTTTACCTTCCTGTTGAGGCACCGGCCAGTACTAAACATCTATTTTTCTTGGACATTGGCCGGATGCCTGTGGCCTCCCAAGAAAGCATTCAGTTCCACATGGTAAGCTTGTAGCTTATAAAAGCAACATTTAAGTAATTAAAATTTTCAAATTTATTGCGCTGCAATAGCTTACCATGTGGAACTGAATGCTGAATCCAACTGCTAGGTGGAGGGATTACAGCTGAAACTGGAGGTATTTGTCAGTTTTTCTTGGATTTTGAATTAATTACATTAGAACAAATGTTTTAAAATGCCAGTCTAAGTCCCACTTACAGTGCCCCGGTTCCGGGAACAAGGCCTGTAAGAAGCCAAAAACCAGAATTACTTAAATGAATGACAGTATTGATACTGTCTGGATTTTGAAAGAGGAAGTGCAGCCTGCTCACTTATACAGTATATAGCCCCAAGGGCTTCACCACGACTGAAAACAAGCCCTGGACTTGAAAATCTCATTAACTGGCCACCCACGATGGATAATGGGATCACCTAAATAAGTACCTAATACATTATACATGTTAAATACTGTTAAATCAAAGATAAAAGACCTTATTGAGCCGCTACTACCGAACCCAGATACATATTGTTGTCATTATCTGACCAAGTACGGTCTTTTAGGTAAAAATTTGTAAATGTGTTGAGCTTTCCAGTGACAAGCTCGCATGATTCGGTCCACCGAAACCTAAAAATAAAATGTCATGCGCTTTAACTTGGACCAAGTCCAAGGATTGTTAATCTGCTTATTGGTAACAAAGTAGGATAGTTTGTTTTAACCAAGAAGAGTGAGTAGCGGGTCTGATGTCTTTTCTTGAAGGAAATAAAAAGTAGAGATCGAGACCCTCTCAGGTCTTTGGTTCGATCCAAATAGTACCTCAGGGCCCATACCGGACACAGGGCTCTGTCTTCTCTGAACTGTCTATCCACGACGGTAGTTAAAGCAGGGATAGTCACCAAAGACACACTTAGAGAACCTTCTCTTGCTAGTTGGTTTTTGGCTATGAAATCTGAAGAGGGGAACAAAGCTACCATTTCCCATTGGCCTAGATAAGATTAGGTCTGTGTCTTTCATAGGCTCAAAGGGTGCTTTTTGTTAGCTCATTAAGCACAACAGAAAGATTGGAAGATTCCTGGCACTTTTGGGATGATCCCTGTGAAAACTGGAGAGTAACCTGTTAAGGTTGGAGCTTTGAGAAATATGAAACCCCACTGGGCCTAAGGTGTCAACAATGGCTGTCCTGTAATCATCAATGGGCGACGGGCACCTGTTTAGGTCTTGGTACAGGTACATGAAAAAGTCAGAGACTTATTTCACAGAGGGAGTGGAGAAATCCACCGTATTTTCTTTGTACCATCTCTCAAATAGGGCCCACTTTGATTTGTCGATTGTCCCTGCTGATGGCCTTGAGGGGCAGCAATTCTCTCTGCCACCTCCACAGAGAAGCCTTGTTCTTGGAGCTGTCCACTCCTAGACACCAAGATGGGATGTTGAGATATTGTGTATTGTTGTGAAACATATGGTTGTGGGACTGTTTGAGAAGTGTTGTTAACACTGGTAACTGGAGTGGGATCCCTGCTGAGAGCTGCACTAGGTCCCCAACCAGGGCATCTCTAGCCAGTCTGGGGCTATTAGAATGTTGAGGCAACTACTTTGCCTGATTTTTTTAATCATCCTGTGAAGGAGAGCTTTCGGAAGGTAAGCATAAGCGGTGAGACCTAACCAGTTTATGTTCAGTGCATCTATGTCCCAAGCATGTTGGTCTGAGACTGGAGATACATACAATGGAACATTGTGGTTCAGACGAGTGGCAAATAGATCTACATCAGGAGTGAACCACTTTTGACAGATCTGTTTGAACACCTGCAGATGCAGTGACCATTCTATTGATTGGACTTGGTTCCACCTGGAGAGTAGGTCGGCCATCACATTCAGGCACCCTGGAATGTGCCTGGCTCTTAGAGTTATCTGGTAATGATGGGATCAGGTCATGACTTTCCACAGGACAGCACACATCTCCGCTGAGTGGGTTCCTCCCTGTTTGTTTTTGTAGGCTACTACTGTTGAGTTGTGCGTAGCAACCAACACTGTTTGATTTTGAAGTTGTTCCTTGAACCTTTTCAGGGCCAGAGATACCACCTTCAACTCTAGAATATTTATGTGTAGCCCTTTTTCCATGTCTGACCACAGACCTTTTGTATAGAGACCTGCTCTAAGTGAGCGCCCCAACCTTCATTTGAGGCGTCTGTGAAGATTTGTATACTGTGGTTTTTGGGGTGAAGGTCTGCACCCTTTATCATGTTTACAGGGATTTTGCCACCACCCTAGGTGAGCTGAAATGGTCTCTGACCAAGGGAGGAGGCTGTCCAATGACCAAGGATATCTCAAGTTCTTCTTGAGATGAAACTGAAAGGGCCTCATGTGAAGGCGTCCCTCCGGGCCATCTTCTCGCTTTGAGGCAAGCAACCCAATTAGCGAGATCAAACATCTTGCAGTCACAATATGTTTTGACTTTAAGAGTATGATCAAATCCTGAAGTTTGAGCCACTCTCTCTTCAGTGGGTTTACAAGGGCTGAATCTAGATGGTATTTGTAGCCCAAAAATGAAAAATACCTGAATGGGTTTGAGTTCAGACTTCTCTTGATTTATTATCCACCTTAAGGAGTGTGTCAGGTGTACTACGGTCTGAGTGTTCACTTATGCCTCCTCCTGGGACGGGGCCCTAATCAGCCAGTCATCCAGATATTGGTAAAGTCTGACCCCCCTTGTGAGAGCTATCAGCTTCACTTCCGTGACTAGGCCAAAAGGGAGGAGAGGTGAACTGGAACACCTGAGAATTGTGGCCAAACCGTATTTCCTTGAGTTTAATTGGATAGGGATATGAAGGTAGGCGTCCGACAGGAATCAGAGAGGCCCTGCTGGACTCTGGTGTTTACATTTTGAACCTTTCTACTAGCAGGAAGTTATTGAGCCTGCTTAGGTTCTATCACTGGCCTCCACTTTTGGTGAGGCTTTGGGATTAGAAACAGACAACTGTAAAACCCAAGAAATTTGCAAATTTAATAAGTAAATTAAATTTTTATAAGTTAATACCCTATCCAATGGACAATTGCTAATCCGGTCGGCGCAAACCGGCCCGCCAAATGCCAGAAAAAGACGTCCTGTGTTTCCACCGGCCTGCCGATCCCTAGTACTAGTGCACTCGCCTGGTGGTGTGTCGTACTTCCTTCCTGTCTAGACAGAGTGCCGTCATGGCATCTTTTTCATTGTCTAAACCTATTAGACCCCTAGTAAACTGAAAGCGGGGTCAGTGGGAGGGTCTTGTGTGTCCATTGGATAGGGTATTAACTTAAATTTAATTTACTTATTAAATTTGCAATTTTATTGCGTTAATACATCCTATCCAATGGACAATTGCTGAATAACTACCGCTTGCTTGGCGGGTAAGTTACCAGGGACTTAAGTGAACTCATAAACAGAACAAACAAAATTTCTTCCAAGCCTGGGCACGACCTTGAAGTCAGGAAACCCTTAAGGCCATGGTCGGTTATAAGAGACCGGTTAATTGAAACCGGTATTTCCCCCCCTTGTTACAGACCTGCTCGGAGGTAGGGGAAGAGAGGAATGAGTTCAGTCCCATAAGAAGTAAAAATAAACCTCCCAAAGGAAGCATGTCACAGTTTTTTTTTATTATATACAATTATTTACATATGTACAGCTATTTATATATGTACAAAATCTCCTCTATTTCTGGGTTATTTGTGGATCTGCTGAGCAACCACTACAGGTCCCAGATGGTAGAGCTCTGAGTCAGCCCAGGCCACGTCCTTCAGATAGAATTGTGTGAAGGTATTATGTGATTTCCAGTGCCAGGCTGATAAAATTTGTTCCAATGAGACTCCCGATTGGAAGGCCTTGGAAGCGGTGAAAGCCCTGACATCTTTGATCGGATGCAAAGTGTGGGACTCTTGATCAGAGAGCTCATAACATAGGATCACAGCCTGTTTGATCCATGAGGTGATAGTGGCAGGAGAGATGTCTTTGTCGAAATCCTTCTTGAAGGAGACAAAGACCAACTCCTTATTCTGCCTGAGGTCCTGTCCAAATAGTAGCGCAAGGCTCTGACCGGACAGAGGGACCTGTCAGACTTGAGAGCCCTATCCAGAGTTGGGGTCAGGGCTGGTATAACCACTGGGGCCACAATGTCTGGACCCTCTTTGGCCAGCTGGTTCTTGGAGAAAAAGCTGGGTGATGGGAACAAGGACACCTTGGACCAGTCAGACTGATGTCTGATGTTCTTGTTTTGCCAAGCATGTATCTCACTTCTGCGCTTGCTGGACCCAAGGGCTAAGAGGAAAACTGTCTTGATGGTCAAATGCTTCAAAGAGTCCTCTCCGATTGGTTCAAAGGGAGCCTTTGTTAGCTGGTGCAACACCAGAGAGAGATTCCAGGGGGGATTCCCCTCCGACCTTTGGGTCTGTCTCTGTGGAAATTATCCAGGAGGCGTGTGAGATTTTCATCTTTGCTGATGTTAATGGATGAATTTCCTAATTTATCAGCAATGGCAGACCTGTAACCGTCAATAGTACTGGGTTGTAGCTTCCTGGCCTGAAACAGGTACATCAGGAAGTCAGCAACTGGCTTTACAGGGGGTGCCCTGAAGTCCACCTGATTAGAGAGGCACCACTTTGTAAAAATGGCCCACTTCGCCTCATAGACTGATCTGGTTGATCTTCTTTGAGGAGCCTCAATTCTTTCTGCCACTGCCTCAGAGAAGCCCTGCTCCTTTCTGAGGCTCTAGGAGCCATGCATGGAGATTTAGATTTGTCAGATTTCTGTGAGGGATCTGATTGAAGGGCTGAGTTAATAGATTGGGCAGGTTGGGTAGGCTCAGTGGGATTTGGCTGGACATGGCCACTAGGTCCCAAAACCAAGGCATGTTTGGCCACCCTGGGGCAACCAGAACAATTCTTTTGTATGTTGACTCCAGCAACTTTTCCACTACTTTGCCCAATATGGCTGCTGGTGGGAAGGCGTATGCATCCAGATCCTCCCAT
Organism: Sabellastarte sp. h YS-2021; assembly: GCA_964017235.1. Lineage (NCBI taxonomy): Eukaryota > Metazoa > Annelida > Polychaeta > Sabellida > Sabellidae > Sabellastarte > Sabellastarte sp. h YS-2021. The sequence goes on along the minus strand of OZ024929.1, from coordinate 25,233,639 downwards.
GGCAGACTGAGTGCAGCCACTGCTGCAGCCATGGGATCCAGTAATGGTGACACAAAAAGAGGTAACTTGTTGTTGAACCTCGTGGCAAATAGATCTATCTGAGGCCGGTGCCACCTGCTGCATATTGCGTGGAAGACCTCTGGAAGGAGAGACCACTCCGTTTGGATGGTCTGGCCTCATCTGGATAGCTTATCTGCTACTACATTCAGTCGGCCTGGGATGTGTCGGGCTTTTAGAGTCACTTGATTCCAGGGAAACCAGGTCAAGATCCTCCACAGGAGGGCACACAAGGGGCCCGACCTCATGCCTCCTTCCTTGTTTATGTATGACACTACTGTAGTGTTGTCGGTTGCTACAAGTACTATCTTGTTTGAACAGAGGTCTTGGAACTCTTTTAAAGCAAGAAAGACTGCTTTTAGTTTCAGATAGTTTATATGCAGTTTGCTTTCTGGAAGTGACCAAGTGCCTCTTGCAGTGCGCTCCTCTAAGTGAGCGCCCCACCCTTCTTTTGATGCGTCTTTAAAGATTTGCGGAGCATGTCTTATGGGGTGTAAAGGTTGGCCTTGTAGAACATTGCTTTCCTCCAGCCACCATTGTAGGTGGGGTGCAGGGACCTGGGCAATAGAATAACCTTTTCCAGAGCTTCTGGTACTCTCCAATTGTTTTTGAGATGCCACTGTATGGGTCTCATATGTAGTCGACCTAGGTGAACTTGCTTCTCTGTGGCTGTTAACAGACCTATCAAGGACATGAACTCCCAGACCGGACAAGCCGGTAGGGATAGCAGTTTTAAAATTTTCTCTTGGAGGTTCTCCCACCGGTCTGGTGTGGGTCGGACCCGACCAGACCGGAGGTCGAATTGGTAACCTACAAAGTTGAAAACCTGCTTTGGCTCCAATCTGATTTTTCTAAGTTCACCAGCCAACCCAATTCTTGACACATTTCTACTAGATCCTGTGTCTGCTGGAGACGGACCTGGTTACTCGATTTCCCCTGCCTGAGGAAAACGATTGGTTACTGCTTGGATTGGACTGTCCCCATAAGGGTGTTTCTTGTAGGGGCCTCTTCTTATTGTGGTGGGGACAACAAAAAGGTTGGTTTTGACAGGGTCTCAAACCCTGAGTGTTTTTAAGGGTTCCTTTTTTAACGAGGAACTCTTCTCTGTCCTTGACCAAGTGACACCGGAACAAGGGAGTGGGCCAAAAAGTTCCTGACATCTAGAATCCCCCAAATGAGATTAAAGATGGGTCATTTCAGCCTCATGTCTGATAAGGATTGAATTACCCATGGTGTACAACTCCCTCTGGAGAATGTGGGCTAAGGCCTTACTTTGACAGGCTAAGGCTCTCTGCTGAATGAGAATTCTCTCAATCAGGATAGCTATATAGTCAAACATCTTTTCATAACCATGTCTGACTGCTTTTCAGGATTGGCACCCTTTTGAATTTGGCTTTTACTTCTTTTGACAGTAGCCTTGATACTGTCCTGGCACTTTTTCCATGGTCAGATTGCACTCAGATGCAGTCTTGGTGAAAGCAGCCAAAAAATAAGGGTACAGACATTTGGCCTTTCCTGATGCTCAAACTCTTTGACTACTGGTAGGGGGACCTTTCCCAAAGGGGCTCCAGAGGGTCTAGGGGAGATACAGATCTTCGCAAAATTTGTGTTCAACTCTTGTAATTGTCCTCAAGACAAGTTTGTCTAAATTTGTACCACTTAGAAGAGGAAGCAGGGGTTTTATATATTTACCCTTGGGTAAATTAGCAGCCTCAGAGTCCTGTTCAAATTTATCAAAAGCATCTTTTAGTTGAGGACTGAGTGGGAGCATAGATGATGGGCCCCTTGGCATAGCTCCTGTTGGCCTGCTGCATCATTCAGAGATTCAAAATTTGCCTAATAGTTTCAATGTCCTCAGTATATTGTGAGGGCAAGTCAGACATATCTACTTCCTGATAAAGTACAGGATCTGGGTCTGATTTTTGTTTGTCTTGTTCAGAAGAAGCCCCTTTGGGCTTAGAAAACTTTTTGACTTGCACAGAGGCCTCAGATTCCTCTGAGGAAGAAGATGAAGTGACATATTTGGCTCGAGACTTATGTTTCCTTTTATCTGAGTGTTTCTTTGTTTTTTTTCTGCAGCAAAAGGCTTGGATTGTTCGGAGTTCCGATCCGAAGGGATCTCGGACTTGAACCTCTGGATGGTCTCCATGAGTTCGGCTGAAGGTTTGCTGCTCAGATGATTAGTGCTTGGGGATTTTTGCAAGTCAGGTTGTTTGCTCGGATCAGGCTTTGGATCTGAAGCAGAGATCTGATCCACCCCCACTTCGGAATTTGTTTTTTTGGCAGATTTAATGTCACCTCTCAAAGACTGTAGAATTTCCATAATAGAAGCCTGGAACCCCCCATTTGTTGTTGGATGTTTAACTATGAACCCAGACTTTTAAAATTTTATGTTGGAGGGCTGTGCCGGGAGTGGGAGGGACATGTTGAGGCATTTTAATAGATAATACTTCTAAACGTATATGTTGGGGGCAAGGAGGAGATGAATACAACTGCTGAGCACTGTGTTCCAGGTCCTCATGTGACCCTGAAAATACTTCCTCCAAGTCTGGGTCCCCCAACAGATCCAAGTCATCTTTGAATGAATCTGACTTTTGTTTCCGAGCATATCATCTTCAGTTTTTGATTTTAAGGTTCTGTTCTTCAGTAAAAGAACTAATAACTGGCATTGTTTTCTATGAGTGACACAAGTGTCGTCTCCCTTCCCTGCCTCTCTTCAGGTGGGACAATAGTTATGTAGATCAAAACAAAAAGAAAAATGATGGCATTTCAATGCTTGGGGTTTGTTAGTGTTAAATTGGTGGGACATGCTTGCTGTCTGAAGAAAGCCGAACTGGAAACTTGATAAATGAAAAATAAGGTAAACACTTATCCTGTCCTCACAAAAATGTACAGACTAATCTATCATAATTAATGAAAAGACTAGCTAAGAAAGAACATCCAACAATACATATTTCCAGAGAAATTCAACAAGTAATATAAGTAAGTGAAAATAGACCCTTCCAACTAACACCGCCAATGAGAAGGAGGGTTAGGCAGTATTTCCATATGGGGTTCACCTTCCTGTTAATGCACTAGCCAGTACTAAATTTCTATTTTTTTGGGATGTTGGCCGGATGCCTGCGGCCTCCAGAGATAGCATTCAGTTCCACATGGTAAGCTATTGTAGCACAATAAAATTGAAAAGTTACGGATGGATTTTGATAAAATTTCCTGGAAATGTCAGCAATAGCACAAGGAAAAGTATAAGAAACAGAAAAAGTTTTGCCATGGTACTTTTTCATGTTTCTTGGGCTGAAAGTACTTTTTTATGTTTCTTGGGCTTAAAAATCTTTTTGTGGTTTTTTGCATTTCAAACCTCTGCATGAATTGGAGCGGATTAGATTTTTTACAATACCTGGCAACAAGTGTTGCCATATCCTCTTGTAATAAACTTATTCTGAAACTTTAGGATTAATGTTAAATGCCCATAAAGTTACATGACCAAGAAACAGGAAAAGTGTTGCCAAACAAACACATGCCAAATATTACCAAGAAAGCAATCACATACTAGCCATCATGCCATTAAACCTCCACACCAAATTTAGCTGAGACACCTAAGATACTGTACCTGTAAATGAGCAGCAATGAAGGGTTATTCGGAAGAAACACCAAAATAATATCCATACCCAGCAGGGTGGATACAATGATTAACAAGCAATCAGTGCCCATGAACGGGCTCTGTTTCAGCTGACTGTGTGTTTTGAGTTTCAGAGTACAAGTGACAGAAGAAAAGGACACAATAGTTGTGCCCTGGAAATGGTATTCAGAAGAAAAGTAACAACTTGAAGGTAACTGTTTAGGTGTGAAAAGTAGGCTAAAAACATATTTAAAGAAAATCCTACAAATGCAATAGTCTTCAAGTTACAAGCGATTTACTCAATAGTGAGAATCTCAAAGTAGCTTTTGCTCAGCTATGCCATCAGTTAAAAAGCTGCAACTTTAATATGGTATAGCTCACACAAAAGTATGGGAATAACATATTTAAAGAAATACTGTAAATGACATAGTTTTCCAGTTACAACAAATTTACTCAACACTGAGAACCTGAAAGTAGCTATTACTCAGCTATGCAAGGAGCTACAGGTCTGCAATTAAACTATTTTATAGCTGACCCAAAAGTAGGTTAACTTATTTAAACAAAATAGTGTAAATGCAATAGTTTTCAAGCTACAAAACTGATTAACTAAACAGTGAAAATGTAAAAGTAGCTATTGCTCAGCTATGCCATGAGCTACAGGTCTACAATTTCTCTATGTTATTGCTGACCCATAAGTATGTGAACAACATATTTAAACAGTTCACTGTAAATGCAATAGTTTTAAAGTTACATCTGATTTACTCAACAGTGAGAAAAACTGAAAGTAGCTATTGCTCAGCTATACCATGACATACAGGTCTGCAAATTCACTATGTTATAGCTGACCAAAAAGTATGTCAACAACATATTTATATAAAATACTTTACATGCAATAGTTTTCAAGTTACAACTGATTTACTCAATCGTGAGAACCTGAGAATAGCTATTACACAGCTATACCATGACATACATACATAATTTTAAAATTGCAGACCTGAAGCTCATTTCATAGCTGAGTAATAGCTACTTTGAGATTTTCACTGTTGAGTAAATCAGTTGTATCTTGAAAACTGTTGCATTTTTTAGAGAATTTTGTTGTTATAGCCGACACAAAAGTAGGTGAATAACATAATAAAGAAAATACTCTAAATGCAATAGCTTTGAAGTTACAACTGATTTACTCAACAGCGATGCTCTGAAAGTACCTATAGCTGAGCTATGCAATGAGCTATAGGTCCACAATTTTACCATGTTATAGCTGACCCAAAAGTAGATGAACAATATATTCAAACAAAATACTGTAAATGCAATAATTTTAGAGTTACAACTGGTTTACTCAACCGTGAGAACCTGAAAATAGCTTTTGGTCAGCTATGTAATGAGCTGCAGGTTTGCAATTTTACTATGTTATAGCTGACCAAACATTAGGTGAATAACATATTTAAACAAAATACTCTAAATGCAATAGTTTTTGAGTTACAACTGATTTACTCAACAGTGAGAACCTCAAAGTAGCTATTGCTCAGCTATGCCATGATCTACATGTCTGTAATTTTACTATGTTATAACTGACCCAAAAGTAGGTGAACAACATATTTAAACAAAATACTGTAAATGCAATAGTTTTCAAGTTACAACTGATTTACTCAACAGCGAGAACCTGAAAATAGCTATTGCTCAGCTATGTAATGAGCTACAGGTCTGCGATTTCACTATGCCATAGCTGATGAAAAATTAGGTGAATAACATATTTAAACAAAATACACTAAATGCAATAGTTCTCAAGTTACGACTGATTTACTCAACAGTGATAACCTCAAAGTAGCTGTTACTCAGCTACGCAATGAGCTACAGGTGTGAAAGTTTACTATGTTATAGCGACCCAAAAGTAGCTGAATAACATATTTATACGAAATTCTGTATATGCAATAGTTTTTAAGTTACAAGTGATTTCACTCATCATGAAAGATACTGAAAAGTCAAAAAGTAGCCATTACTCACTTAGCTATTGTGATAGACACCCAAGTTACCACATTGTAGCTATGGAAAAGGTAGCTGAATAACATATTTTAACAAAATGCTGTAAATGCAATAGTTTTCAAGTTATAAGTGATTTAGTGCATGATTTCATGAATTTTAATGCATTGAAAATCATGTAAAAATTTATAAAAACTAGATTGGGCCAACTCGGCGCCAACATATCCCCAGACAGGTCATCACTCACGCCACAGGTTTTGATCGGGAATTTTTTAAAACATAATTACCCATTATTATATGAACTTCAGCACATCAATCTACTCTGTTTATATCTTCCAAGGAAGATGGTGTATCCCCAGACGCCGAATACATAACTCAAATTATATTTTCAATCTTCCTGCAATGATAACTCTAAACCTATTTTCAAAGTATTTAAATGATTGATGATTGAATGTCCATTCTAAAATAATAATCCCAAAAGAGCATATCTGTTTCTATATTTGTTGACAAATAAAATATTATTTTTAACTCAACTCATCATACTTTTCAATCTTCCTTCAAAGTATTTAAATGATTGATGATTCAATGTCCATTCTAAAATTCATAATCCCAAAAGCGCATATCTGTTTCTATATTTGTTCACAAATAAAATATTATTTTAAAAAAAATTATTTATATTATTATTTTATTATATTATTTTTAGAATTTGCAAATTGTTTTCAGTTATTAATTTCCTCTATACCTATATATGTGGTCCATATATATGCAACCTAAATATGTGACACAATCTCAGTTCTGACTCCCCTTTGTGTTATATGTAATGAAGCCCACCACCTCCCACCCCCACCCCTCTCCCCTTCTCCACACCTCTCTCACTATTACACAAGATCTGCAACCCCATTGAGTTCTTTGTTTCTCATCTGATATCATTAAATACCTTTGTTTATTTAGTGTCACTCAATATAGCTGGAGGTCCCAGAGGTGGGTGGGGGGAATCCGGGTGGGGGATGCATAAATGGTAAACAAACAATCTATATAAAAGTGTTATGGGGTACTCAAATACAAAAAGAATTGAGAATTTTAAGTATGTGATTATCAACTGAAATGAGTTCATAACTGTAGGAGCTGTGTCAAAATTAACTGAGGCAAGTTGAATAAAACTGGGCTAGTTGAGGGTTAAAAATCTCCTAGTTTTACTACATAAGGATATAATTTCATTAATATTGGGACTTAAAGCTCACTTAAAGTGTCCATTTTGTCTACTTGAATATGTTTAACCAGTTTCATTTTAAAAAGTTAAAAACTCAGCAAGCAGAGGTATAACACACAAAAATAAGTTCTTAAAAGACTAAGATAGCCATAACATTATTAATATTCAAAATTTAAATAGACAGGCATTTCCTTTTAAAAATTCAAAGATTTCAGCTCTATAACCCACATAGTTTGACAGTTACTGGGCTTTAAAGTGGCATAATGTCCATAAATTGGGTTTCTGTGGGCATTTTACAATTGTTAAAGAGACCTTAGCAATTAAACAACAGATCTGAAACTTTTTGGGGGACATACATAACAAACAAAAATTATATATAATACAGTTTAAGACTTGTCACACTAAGCATTTCCAAATAACAGGGCAAAATACGGAAAAAATGTCCAAAAAGGCACTTGGGCGAGTGTCTATGGCCCTCATACACAGGTTAAATGTCTACTAAAAACCTTGATTTTCGGCATATGTAAAAAGGACATAATAATGCATTCCCAGATGGGATTTCAGCTCCATCAATCATATAGTTTAACAGTCACAGGGCTTAAAGGTGGTAAAAAGTCCAAATATTGGGTCTCTGTGGGCCTTTTAGAGATCTCGATGTGGCTTTCAAATTAAAGCTTCAGACTTAAAATTTGTTACATACTAAGATTACACATAGAATATGTATCTAATAAAGTTTGAAACTTCTGAGACTTACCATTTCCAAGTTACAGAGCAAAATATGTGAAAAATGTCTTAAAAGGGTCACTCAGGTGGGTGTTTAAGGTCCTCATACACAGGTTAAATGTCTACTTGAAGCCTTGATTTTTGGCACATGTAAAAAGAACATAATAATGTATTCCCAGATGAGATTTCAGCTCTATCAGTCACATAGTTTAACAGTCACAGGCCTTAAAATTGGCAAAAAGTCCAAATACTGGGTCTTTATGGGGCCTTCTAGAGACCTAAATGTGGCCTTCAAATTAAAGCCTCAGACTTAAAATTTGTCACATACTAAGATTACACATAGAATATGCATCTAATACAGTTTGAAACTTCTTAGACTTACCATTTCCAAGTTACAGGGCAAAATATGTGAAAAATGTCTAAAAATGGTCACTCGGGTGGGGATTTATGGTCCTCATACACAGGTTAAATGTCTTCTTAAAGCCTTAATTTTTGGCACATATATAAATAACATACTAATATCTTCCCAGATAGGATTTGAGCTCTATCAGTCACATAGTTTGACAGTCACAGGGCTTAAAAGTAGCAAAAAGTCCAAATATTGTGTCTTTGGGAGCCTTTTAGAGACCTCAATTTGACCTTCAAAATTAAAGCTTCAGACTTAAAATCTGTTACATACTAAGATTACACACAGAATATATATCTAATACAGTTTGAAACTTCTCAGACTTACCATTTCCAAGTTACAGGGAAAAAGATGTGAAAAATGTCTTATAAGGGTCACTCGGGTGGGTGTTTATGGTCCTGATACACAGGTTAACTGTCTATTAAAGGCCTAAATGTTGGGGCACATATAAGAAAACACATAGATATATTCCCAGATGATATTTAACTTAGATGAGAGACATAGTTTGAAAGCTACAGTGCTTGAAAGTGGCAAAAAGTGCATAAATTGGGTCTCTGTGGGCACTTTTGAGACCTTAAGTCGACCCCTTTGGGTAAACCTACAGCCCTAAAATTTTCTACAGACAAGGATTACATATCAAAGTTATACCTAGCGCAGTTTGAGACTCATCAGAATTACCACTTCCAAATTATAGTGCAAAATATGTGAAAAGTATAGCAAAAAATCCCCAAGTGGGGGTATTTATGGGCCTCAAACACAATTTTCTCCTCAACTTAAAGTCGTGATTTTCGGCACATGTACTAAGAACATATTAATGTGTTGTCAGGTAAAATTTCAGCCAGCTGAGCATCATAGTTTGTGACCTACAGGGCTCTAAGTGGCCAAAAGTCCAATTTCTGACCTTAAGGTGGCCATAAGTTCTTTTTTACTGGGAGTTTAAGGTCACCTTAAAATAGGGATCTTCCTTTGGGCACCCTTAACATGTGTACCAAGTTTGAAAAAAAAATATTAATTTGTTTTTGAGTTATCGCGTCCACAAGGAAATTTCTACGGCGGCGGCGGCGGCGGCGCGACGGACCTGAATCCAATATATCCCCGACTTTCGTCTGGGGATATAAAAATTAAGAAAGATCCAGGACTGATGCTCACACAAGGGAATCTACTAGTGGCCTGGTACATTTATACAAGGTAAGAGAAAAATCCCTTCAATAGTTAATGAGAAAATTGTGATCAAGTGTTGAAATTTTCACACTTTGGGTGGGGGTACCTCACTTGTAATGGCTCTGGGGAACAGACGAACGGACAGATCTGCATGGATTTTATGATTTATCATCCTCGATAGTTACGGCATCTTTTAAAAAAAAAAACAGCATGTTTCTGGGTCTTGTAGTTTTGGAGAAGTTGTTCACGCGGACACTGCAGTGATGCCAGGTCAGCTGACATAAAAATGTTGTAATCATAAACTCATTTCTTTAACTATCAGGTCTTTATGGTAACATTACAATAAAGATCTTGTTTTGGTCTAGATATGTGTACATGTTTAATATTATGGATATTATGGTCAATCGTATCAAAGGCCGCTGAAAGGTCAAGAAGAACCAGTGATACCATTTTTGTTTGATCACGGGCAATAAGTATGTCATTCTTAACACAAAGTAATGCTGTTTCAGTAGAATGAAACTGTCTGTAGGCAGACTGTATATCCTCCATAAGGTTAATCCTGAAGTGTTCATTGAGATGGGTAGCTACTACTTTTTCTATTATTTTGGACACAAAGCTCAAATTAGATACAGGCCTATAGTTCTTTAGGACTTCAGGGTCAAGTGATGCTTTTTTCAGTAGTAGTGTAACAAGTGCTTCTTTCATAGAGTCAGGAAGAGTACAACTGGATAGAGAAGCATTGACAATTTTAGTGATTGTAGGGAGTAGTTCCTCAACACATTTTGAGAAGTGGTGTAGGGATAGGATCCAGATTACAAGATGCTGATGATGAAGCTAAAATTATCTTCCGAATTTCTTCTTCTGTTGCAGGTTGGAAATTTTTCAGTGTCTAATCATTCTTAATATCAGGAAACAGGTCTTCTTTAGCAAGGTGCATTGCAGATACATCCGACTCAGAATAAATTGCAGATCTAATTTTTACAATCTCGTCCATGAAAAAGATACTAAAACGAGCAGGCAAAGTCTCTGTTTCATCATCACTGGGGAGAGATGGTGCACTTGTCATGTTCAGGATGCTTTTGGCTGTGTGAAAAAGGGCCTTTTTATCCTTCTCAGACTTTATGTTCTGGCAAGAGTAGAATTCAGTCTTGGCTAAATTACCCAGAATATTTCAATAGCAAGATGACAGCATTATTCAGTAAACTAAAATTAGAAAGCTGTAAATTCTTTATTCGTTTGGTGGAGAGACATTTTAAACGCAATAAAAGACGTGCAATGTAAAGTGCCTGTACCGAGGAAAACTGAAAACACGCGAAAGCAAGAAATATACTTATCCTGTCAAAATAAAAATTTTACAGAGTAATCTATGTTATATAATAAAAGAAATATCCAAAAAGGAACCTCTAACAATAAGTAAAGTCTGAGAAATAAATGAAAATGTCTGTATATTTACAAACTGCTACCAGTCAATCGTGGCCAACGAGAAAGTAGGGCGATTGGTCAAAAGTTATCAAGTGACGACAACTACCAGTATATCCTGCGGCTAAGAAGAACTGTCTTTTTTTCTAAGACGTTGGTCCGGGTGTGGCAACCCGAGATCAGCATTAAGTCCCACATGGTAGGCTATTGTAGCGTAATAAAATAGAGTATAGCAGTCAATGGAAATAGCACAATTATACAAAAGTACATAAACTAATCAGTTGCAGCAATCTATATATCTTTGTAAGAGTTGTAAGAAACCTGTCTCAAAACTTGCAGGTGAACACTCTTTGGCACAGCCAAAGTTAAAGGTCACACCACGATGCACACCTACACCCCCTAACAATGTCCCTACCAAGTGTCAACCTTCTACACCTTACCCATTCCAATAAATAGCCCAGACAAGATTTTCAAACTCATGGTCACAATGACTAGGTCATAGGTCAAACCAAGACTACAACATGATGATGCACACCTACAACCCCCACCCAATGTCCCTACCAAGTATTAACTTCCTACACCTCAGAGTTTCTGAGATATAGCCCAGACAAGATTTTATAGGTCAAAGTCACCACAGCAAGGTCAAAGCTCAAATCAAGGTCACAGCATGATGTTGCACACCTACAGCCCCCAACCAATGTCCCTACCAAGTAACAACTTGCTACACATTATGGTTTCCGAGATATAGTCTGGGCAAGATTTTATAAGTCAAGGTCACTACGGCAAGTCAAAGGTCCAATCAAGGTCATACCATGACGTTGCACACCTGTAATCCCCAACCAATGTTCCTACCAAATATCAACTTCCCAACTTCCTACACCTTACAGTTTCTGAGATACAGCCCAGACAAACTTTTTCCTGCCGCCCGCCCATCCGGACACCATGGGTGAAAACAATAGCCCCCCCCCCCCCCCCAAAATAAAAAATAAGCAGCTCCACATGATTTTGGGATAATGATGGGCGTTAATAAAACAAATATAGCCATAGATTTCATGTTTATTAATTTCCAAATCTGTCAATATACATATACCTGTGTCCTTATTTTTATATATGCTAGTTACACTTTATTAACTACATTTGTTACCTGGAGTTGTACAATGTCTGGTACATACTTATAATACCAGATAGGTGAAAAGGTTTAAATGCAAACAGACTGTGTATATTTGAACACAAGTGGTGGGACTGTTTACCAAATCAAAATCAATTACCAGAGGTTTTAAATGAATGTACACTTATCACTGTTCTGGTGAAACTTAAATGCATGTGTACATTAGCCATTATTTTGAACTGGAAGGGAATTTCATGATACATGATGAAGTGTATAAACATTATATTTACCCAGTAGTATATAGTAAAACTGTATGATATTTTGCCAAATTTATAATTATTTATTGGTTTGACAAAGTTTGATCAGCCATAAGCACAAAAAAATGATGTTTTCATCAAGCACATTCCCAAATATTCTTTGTGGAGTTTGTTGTCACTAACACAACCAGCAGAAAAATGGTATGTTGTTTTACTATTCCCACCAGTACTGAACATTTATCAGAGTATAGAGCATATTACATGTGATAGAATGTATATATGATATATTACATGTATATAGAACTGATATCCAGTCCCCTGTATATATTTTCCATTGAAAATCTACCCGCTGTCTTCTTTCTTGAGATTTATATTCTTGAAGGTTTAACTTTACATCAATTTTGATCTCTGAAAAGAACTTGATGAATACATTCCCATATTAAGAGAGTGCTGCAGCACGGAGGTAGTTCACCAAACAAAGACTCTGTTGGAAAGTCTGTTCCAGGCTGTCCCATGCTGACCGCTGAGTGGACGACAGACGCTCAAACCCTTCATGTAAGGAGGGCTCTCTGGACAGCAAATCACTGTGTAGCTGCACACAGAGTGAAACAAGGGCATTCAGTGGTATGTCAACAATATACAGTTATTTAACAGAATTGTTCTTTTATTAAATTGGAAATTCTGAAAAGAATAAATATATACACAGAAATGACATAAACATTAAAATACGCCTTGCTTCATTGTTCACATACCTTATATAACCTATAAAATTTGACTGAAACTTGAGACTGTCAATAGTTTCCCAAATTGATATAATAGATTTCTGAAGTATAACAGTAAGTTTTCATGGAAACACAAATACATTTTCAAAGTAAATATTCAATATAGCCACTTTACATTTAAATATCTTCTCATAATTATGCAAATATATTTTGAGACAAATTTAAAAATGTTTTACTGCCATTTTAAATATCTAAAATCATCTTTCACTACTCATGTGAATAATATAACTTGGTATATTTTATAACCAATTTGAATAAAATAAACTTAATAGACCCACCTTTAAAAATGCACCAAGGTAAGCTTGCAGAAGTTCAAAGTCGCGGTTTGTCTCCAGACACTCACAGATAAACTCCAGGAATTGGTTCATTAAGTCATGTGACCCGCCTCCTTCTGGAGCCAGGGAGCGCAGTTCAAGGTCGATGGCAGCAGGACCAAGTTCTTTCATGTATGACAAAACATCTGAGTCTGATGGTTAAAAGATAGCACAATATGACAAAATAAGTAATGTCTTTTCAGCCAATTAACATTTTCTTAGAAACCATTTCATTATTATATACTTTGAGACTCTAAGGACTTTTCTAACATTTAAATCTGAAAACAATAATAAATATTCAAAAGTTACATCTATTAACACCAGTTATATTGTATCTTGTTAACAACTGTCAAGCTGGACTTAGCCTTTCTGGTTTAGTTTTCAGTAAAACCCATTTGCACCTTATGTATCAGCTGGCAGTCATATATTAGTACATTTACTATAATGTAGGAGGTCATTATGGATCATTAGGACAACTTGCAGTGTTACAACTTCAATTCTTTTTAATCTTTAAATTTTTAATGGTATTTATAAATAGCTCTCCCTCAGTGGATGAATCTGATAATACACTACTCTGGTTATACCAGCAGAACTCACAGTGTTTACTCTCTACTGCTTTAGTCAGTAACTTTCCCAGTTCAGACATGGGCAGAAATGAACCTTGGCTGAATGAGTCTTTCTACAAAACAAAAATATGCATTTTTTCCAGTAAATAAGTTTACTTTATTTAGTAAATATTTAAAAAACTTGTTAACCTTATAATATATTCTATGTATCACTGGAAAGATATTTTATATTGCTTCTTCTCATTTTTGTTTGATCAAAATCCATGCAGAAATAAGGGAGATATCGTAAGTTGGATCACAAAGAGCTGAATAATTGAGGTTTACTGTACAATATTCCATCATACATTATACACTACACAAGCATTTGTTTTTGCACTTCTGTACACTTGCCTTTTTGTCCTCCATTGTGCTGTTGTCCTTCACAAACTCTGGCTTCAGTCCAGGAATTGTGGGTAAAAAGAACGGAGCAGATTTTGGCACTTTAGGTGGTTCCCGTGGCTTATTTCTTTGCTGAAAATATAAATTAAATTTCTATTATGTTTTCTGTACATACATACAACATATAGCTTTTATTTAAACAAAAATTTAACAAATTTTCATTTTTATGCAGACGATACCCTAGTTTATATGCATTTATCACAGAAGACTACATCTGCTGCCTTTGAACAGTTGAACAGGCGCCTTGATGATGTAAGGGTGTGAATTGCAACTAGTAAGCTCAAATTGTATCCAGACAAGACTGGGTTTAGACTCTTTGGTTCAAAGAAACAGGGGGGAAATGTTGAAAGTATGGTTCCAATTGACATCTTTGGAAGTACTCTATGCCCAGCTGAATCAGTCAAGAACCTGGGCATATGGTTAGACTCTTATTCCTCCTTGTCTATTGTTCAGAGTGTCTGCAAAAGTTGTTTTATTCAACTCCTGAGTTCAGATGTATCAGGCAGTTTTTTACTTATGATGCATCTAGACTTAGTTGTCGGTTAGATTATTGTAATTCTCTTTTCAGAAGTCTCTCCAAGTTCGATCTACGTAAATTACAATGTATCCAAAATAGTGCGATTAGTTCTATTCTTGTACTCTTACGTCTGTGAAACAGTTTGGTTATAGTTTTGCTTTCGATGCTCCTACTGTTTGGAATGCTCTTCCTGATGAGATTCATGTCTCCCTCCCTAGCCTCTTTCAGAAAGCAGCATAAAACCTACCTGTACACCAAGGCATACCCACCTTAGTCTTAATCATCCCCTGGCATTCTGTGTTGTGCTTGACCTCTTCTCTGTCCCTGGATACTGAATTTTGTTGACTGTCTTGTGCTGTTACACCTTAGCAGTCCCTTTCTGTTAAAGGGAGATTAAATGCTATAAAAGTCCAATTAGAACTAGACCAAGGACGCATCTGTGGCCAGATGCTGGATGTATCCTCCGACAAAGGCCAACTAACATAGTTTGGAAGATAAACAGCATTTTTCGTTAATAAGGAAGGTGAAAGCACTTTTAAGTTTGGCTAACCTTATTTGACCCTGTAGCAGGGGCCCAAGGTGAAGTCTGACCACATCGAAAGATTCGCAGCCCATGATTTCCTATAAGTCGTTTTCACATTGCAAACCTCTAGGACCAACTAGAGGATCGCTCGCAAAAAAAAAAGATAATGTTTTTGCATAGCAAAAACAAAGCGTCCTGAAAAGGATATAAATGTGAGTGCTAAAGTATTAAGAAAATGCTTCGTTTCTAGCCTTATACTGTTGTGGCAACCAAAGTCAGCGCAGTCTGCTCTATCTAGCACGGTTTTCAAGATATAAGCATTTTTGTGTTTTGCAAAAAGTAAAAAAATTAAAAATGTCCGCTATATTTGGCGAGACAAAAATATTTTGAAAATTGGCATGGCTACTCTGCAGAGATACCCAGCAGGTCCAAAATTTTGTTGAGTTCGCTCCATATAGCACGGTTTTCGAGATATAAGCATTTTTGTGTTTTGCAAAAACTTTGAAAATTCAAAATGGCCACCATTTTTGGGGAGACAAAAATTTTTGTCAAGACCACTGCCGCGGTGTGTATCTCCCGCCGAGCATTAAAGCAGAAGAAATAGCTTTTCCGAGATATTCACAATTTTTCATGTTCGTGTGTGAAAGCTCTTCCAAAAGTAGGTGAATGAGTTATTTGAGAAAAATTGGCTATCTGCAATACTATTAAGAGATAATTCACATTTACTCATTTTGAGTAGGTGAATAAGTATCTATGGGTCTGAAACTTCACCAAGTGAAAGCTCTGCCAAAAGTAGGTGAATGAGTTATTTGAGAAAAATTGGCTATCTGCAATACTTTTAGAGATAATTCGCATTTACTCATTTTGAGTAGGTGAGTAATTAGCTATGGGTCTGAAACTTCACCAAGTGAAAGCTCTCCCAAAAGTAGGTGAATGAGTTATTTGAGAAAAATTGGCTATCTGCAATACTTTTAGAGATAATTCGCATTTACTCATTTTGAGTAGGTGAGTAATTAGCTATGGGTCTGAAACTTCACAGAGTGAAAGCTCTCCCAAAAGTAGGTGAATGATTTATTTGAGAAAAATTGGCTATCTGCAATACTTTTAGAGATAATACGCATTTACTCATTTTGAGTAGGTGAGTAATTAGCTATGGGTCTGAAACTTCACAGAGTGAAAGCTCTCCCAAAAGTAGGTGAATGAGTTATTTGAGAAAAATTGGCTATCTGCAATACTTTTACAGATAATTCGCATTTACTCATTTTGAGTAGGTGAGTAATTAGCTATGGGTCTGAACTTCACCAAGTGAAAGCTCTCCCAAAAGTAGGTGAATGATTAATTTGAGAAAAATTGGCTATCTGCAATACTTTTAGAGATAATTTGCATTTACTCATTTTGAGTAGGTGAGTAATTAGCTATGGGTCTGAAACTTCACAGAGTGAAAGCTCTCCCAAAAGTAGGTGAATGAGTTATTTGAGAAAAATTGGCTATCTGCAATACTTTTAGAGATAATTCGCATTTACTCATTTTGAGTAGGTGAGTAATTAGCTATGGGTCTGAACTTCACCAAGTGAAAGCTCTCCCAAAAGTAGGTGAATGATTAATTTGAGAAAAATTGGCTATCTGCAATACTTTTAGAGATAATTCGCATTTACTCATTTTGAGTAGGTGAGTAATTAGCTATGGGTCTGAAACTTCACAGAGTGAAAGCTCTCCCAAAAGTAGGTGAATGAGTTATTTGAGAAAAATTGGCTATCTGCAATACTTTTAGAGATAATTCGCATTTACTCATTTTGAGTAGGTGAGTAATTAGCTATGGGTCTGAAACTTCACAGAGTGAAAGCTCTCCCAAAAGTAGGTGAATGATTTATTTGAGAAAAATTGGCTATCTGCAATACTTTTAGAGATAATACGCATTTACTCATTTTGAGTAGGTGAGTAATTAGCTATGGGTCTGAAACTTCACAGAGTGAAAGCTCTCCCACAAGTAGATGAATGAGTATTTGATAAAAATTGGGTATCCGCAATACTTTTACAGATAATTAGCATTTACTCATTTTGAGTAGGTGAATAAATAGCTATGGGTCTGAAACTTCACCAAGTGAAAGCTCTCCCAAAAGTAGGTGAATGAGTTATTTGAGAAAAATTGGCTATCTGCAATACTTTTAGAGATAATTCACATTTACTCATTTTGAGTAGGTGAATAATTAGCTATGGGTCTGAAACTTCACCAAGTGAAAGCTCTGCCAAAAGTAGGTGAATGAGTTATTTGAGAAAAATTGGCTATCTGCAATACTTTTAGAGATAATTCGCATTTACTCATTTTGAGTAGGTGAGTAATTAGCTATGGGTCTGAAACTTCACAGAGTGAAAGCTCTCCCAAAAGTAGGTGAATGAGTTATTTGAGAAAAATTGGCTATCTGTAATACTTTTAGAGATAATTCGTATTTACTCATTTTGAGTAGGGGAGTAATTAGCCATGGGTCTGAAACTTTACCAAGTGAAAGCTCTCCCAAAAGTAGGTGAATGATTAATTTGAGAAAAATTGGCTATCTGCAATACTTTTAGAGATAATTTGCATTTACTCATTTTGAGTAGGTGAGTAATTAGCTATGGGTCTGAAACTTCACAGAGTGAAAGCTCTCCCAAAAGTAGGTGAATGAGTTATTTAAGAAAAATTGGCTATCTGCAATACTTATAGAGATAATTCGCATTTACTCATTTTGAGTAGGTGAGTAATTAGCTATGGGTCTGAAACTTCACCATGTGAAAGCTCTTCCAAAAGTAGGTGAATGAGTTATTTGAGAAAAATTGGCCATCTGCAATACTTTTAAGAGATAATTCGCATTTACTCATTTTGAGTAGGTGAGTAATCATCTATGGGTCTGAAACTTCACCATGTGAAAGCTCTCCCAAAAGTACATGAATGAGTTATTTGATAAAAATTGGGTATCCGCAATAGTTTTTGAGATAATTAGCATGTACTCATTTTGAGTAGGTGAATAATTAGCTATGGGTCTGAAACTTCACCAAGTGAAAGCTCTTCCAAAAGTAGGTGAATGAGTTATTTGAGAAAAATTGGCTATCTGCAATACTTTTAGAGGTAATTCGCATTTACTCATTTTGAGTAGGTGAGCAATTAGCTATGGGTCTGAAACTTCACCAAGTGAAAGCTCTCCCAAAAGTAGGTGAATGAGTTATTTGAGAAAAATTGGCTATCTGCAATACTTTTACAGATAATTCGCATTTACTCATTTTGAGTAGGTGAGTAATTAGCTATGGGTCTGAAACTTCACCAAGTGAAAGCTCTCCCAAAAGTAGGTGAATGATTAATTTGAGAAAAATTGGCTATCTGCAATACTTTTAGAGATAATTCGCATTTACTCATTTTGAGTAGGTGAGTAATTAGCTATGGGTCTGAAACTTCACAGAGTGAAAGCTCTCCCAAAAGTAGGTGAATGAGTTATTTGAGAAAAATTGGCTATCTGCAATACTTTTAGAGATAATTCGCATTTACTCATTTTGAGTATGTGAGTAATTAGCTATGGGTCTGAAACTTCACCATGTGAAAGCTCTCCCACAAGTAGATGAATGAGTTATTTAATAAAAATTGGGTATCTGCAATACTTTTACAGATAATTAGCATTTACTCATTTTGAGTAGGTGAATGATTAGCTATGGGTCTGAAACTTCACAGAGTGAAAGCTCTCCCAAAAGTAGGTGAATGAGTTATTTGAGAAAAATTGGCTATCTGCAATACGTTTAGAGATAATTCGCATTTACTCATTTTGAGTAGGTGAGTAATTAGCTATGGGTCTGAAACTTCACCATGTGAAAGCTCTCCCAAAAGTAGGTGAATGAGTTATTTGAGAAAAATTGGCTATCTGCAATACTTTTAAGAGATAATTCGCATTTACTCATTTTGAGTAGGTGAGTAATTAGCTATGGGTCTGAAACTTCACCATGTGAAAGCTCTCCCAAAAGTAGGTGAATGAGTTATTTGAGAAAAATTAGCTATCTGCAATACTTTTAAGAGATAATTCGCATTTACTCATTTTGAGTAGGTGAGTAATCATCTACGGGTCTGAAACTTCACCATGTGAAAGCTCTTCCAAAAGTACATGAATGAGTTATTTGGTAAAAATTGGGTATCCGCAATAGTTTTTGAGATAATTAGCATTTACTCATTTTGAGTAGGTGAGTAATTAGCTACGGGTCTGAAACTTCACCAAGTGAAAGCTCTTTGGGATAGCTGCTCTGCAGAGATACCCTGAAGATAAAAAATTTCATCGAAATCGCTCTATGTAGCACGGTTTTCGAAATATTAGCATTTTTGTGTTTTGCAATTTTTGCGAAAAATTCGAAAATTCAAAATGGCCGCCATTTTTGGCGAGACAAAATTTTTTTGAAAATTGGCATGGCTACTCTGCAGATATACCCTGTGGGTCAAAAATTTCATCGAAATCGCTCTATCTTGCAGGGTTTTCGAGATATAAGCATTTTTTATGTTTTGCAATTTTTGCGAAAAATTCGAAAATTCAAAATGGCCGCCATTTTTGGCGAAACAAATTTTTTTTAAAAATAGGCATGGCTACTCTGGAGAGATACCCTGTGGGTCAAAAATTTTGTCGAAATCGCTCTATCTAGTACGGTTTTAGAGATATAAGCATTTATATGTTTTGCAATTTTTGCGAAAAATTCGAAAATTCAAAATGGCCACCATTTTTGGCGAGACAAAACATTTTTCAAAATTGGGATAACTACTCTGCAGAGATACCCTGTGGGTCAAAAATGTTGTCGAAATTGCTCTATCTAGCACGGTTTTTGAGATAAAAGCATTTTTGTGTTTTGCAATTTTTGCGAAAATTTCGAAAATTCAAAATGGCCGCCATTTTGGGCGAGAGAAAATTTTTTTGAAAATTGGGAAAACTACTCTGCAGAGATACCCTGTGGGTCAAAAATTTCGTCGAAATCGCTCTATCTAGCACGGTTTTCGAGATATAAGCATTTTTGTGTTTTCCTTATTTGGAAAATTCGTAATGATTAATTAATCATTAATTACTCGGCCATTTCTTGACCAATCAATGCCAAAATCTAATGATTTCCAGATTTTAATAGAATGAATGTATTTGCCAAGTTTCAGGTGAATTGATAAAATTCCTTTCAAGTTATCATCCGGACAAGCTTCCCCATCGAAAAAAGACATTTTTGGTCATGTGACCTCTCTGATTGGTTGAAATGTCACTGCAGCATATTCAAAAAAATTCCCCAAGGCTACTGCCTAAACCTGCCAAATTTGAAAAGAATCCGCCTAACGGTTACAGAGTTATAAGGAAAACAAAATGCGGAGCCGGCGGAGCCTGAAGGTCTCCCATACACAAACAAGCGTCCCTTGTGGGACGCTTAATAATAAGCAGGAGGGGCCCAAGGTCAAATCTGACCACATGAAAAGATTTGCAGCCCATTACTTCCTCTAAGTTGTTTTCATATTAATGAGTTATTTGAGAAATACTGGCTATCTGCAATACTTCTAGAGATAATTTGCATTTACTCATTTTGAGTAGGTGAATAATTAGCTACGGGTCTGAAACTTCACCAAGTGAAAGCTCGCCCAAAAGTAGGCGAATGAGTTATTGACAAAAATTGGCTATCTACAATACTTTTAGAGATAATTTGCATTTACTCATTTTGAGTAGGTGAGTAATTACCTACGGGTCTGAAAATTCACCAAGTGAAAGCTCTCCCAAAAGTAGATGAACGAGTTATTTGATAAGAATTGGATATGTGCAATACTTTTAGAGATAATTAGCATTTACTCATTTTGAGTGGGTGAATAATTAGCTACAGGTCTGGAACTTCAGCATGTGAAAGCTCTCCCAAAAGTAGGTGAATGAGTTATTTAAGAAAAATTTGCTATCTGCAATACTTTTAGAGAAAATGCAGAATTACTCATTTTTAGTAGGCAAGTAATTTAGCCACAGGCCTAATTTAGACATAAAGCCTACCAATAGAATACTGTGGTGCACCCTCTAATATACCTTGCAAACTTGTGGAGGCTAGCTATAATATTTTTTTCCGTTAGAGCGGTAATGGTGAAATCTCTCTACACACTGCGGCTATCCAGTGGATACAATGATTTACTCAACAGTGAGAACCTGAAAGTAGATATTGGTAAACTATGCCATGACATAGAGGTCTGCAATTTCACTCTGTTATAGCTGACCAAAAATTATGTGAATAACATATTTAAACAAAATACTGTAAATGTAATAGTTTTCACGTTATAACTGATTTACTCAACAGTGATAACCTCAAAGTAGCTATTACTCAGCTATACAATGAGCTACATGTCTGGATTTTTTCTATGTTATAGCTGACCCAAAATTAGGTGAACAACATATTTAAGCAAAATACTGTAAATGCAATAGTTTTCAAGTTACAACTGATTTACTCAATAGTGAGAACCTGAAAATAGCTATTGCTCAGCTATGCCATGAGCTATAAGTCTGTAATTTCTCGATGTTATACTGACCCAAAAGTAGGTGAACAACATATTTTAACAAAATACTCCAAATGCAATATTTTTCAAGTTACAAGTCATTTTTTTTTTAAATAAGTTTACAAGTCATTTACTCAACAGTCAGTACCTGAAAATAGCTATTGCTCAGTTGTGCCATGAGCTACAGGTCTGTAATTTCACTATGTTATAGCTGACCCAAAAGTAGCTGAATAACATATTTACACAAATTTCTGTAAATGCAATAGTTTTCCAATTACAACTGATTTACTCAACAGTGTGAACTTCAAAGTAGCTATTACTCAGCTATGCAATGAGCCACAGGTCTGGAACTTCACTATGTTATAGCTGACTCCGAAATAGGTGAATAACATATTGAAACAAAATACTCTAAATGTAATAGTTTTGAAGTTATAAGTAATTTACTCAATAGTGATAACCTAAAAGTAGCTATTACTCAGCTATGCCATGAGCTACAGGTCTGAAATTTTACTATGTTATAGCTGACCCAAAAATAGCTGAATAACATATTTATACAAAATTGTGTAAATGCAATAGTTTTCAAGTTACAAGTGATTTTACTCATGATGGAAGTTACTGAAAAGCCCAAAAGTAGCTATTACTCACTTAGCTATTGAGACAGACACCCAAGTTACTCACCATGTTGTAGCTATGAAAAAAGTAGCTGACTAACATATTTTAACAAAATGCTCTAAATGCAACACTTTTCAAGTTATAAGTGATTTAGTGCATGATTTCATGACTTTTAATGCATTTTAGATATTTTTGTCTACCACAGGCCTAAATTAGACATAAAGCCTACCAAAAAGATAGGGTGGCGAGTCCTCTAGCATACCAAGCCACCTGCCAAATATGAAAGAAATGTGGACTGTAGGTCGCTAACAAGCAATATTCCACATTTTAGACATTTTTGTCTACCACAGGCCTAATTTAGACATAAAGCCTACCAAAAAGATAGGGTGGCGAGTCCTCTACCATATCAAGCCACCTGCCAAATATGAAAGAAATCCAGAAAGAAATGTGGACTGTAGGTCGCTAACAAGAAATCTCTGCGGACGAGGACGACAACGATGATGAATCCATAGTATCCCCGCTTCACGTCGGGGATACAATTAGAATGTGCAGATGTGGAGGCAAGATTTATCATAGGAATCCCACAATAACTGCACAACACTAGTCAGGGTTTATATTCCAATTACTTATTATGAATTGTCTGCAGATTGCTCCTTTGCTATCCTTGTATGACCTGTCCTTTCACGTGAAACAAACCTTATAGTCGGTTTTTAAAAAATCTTGGTCTAAAGAAAACCCAGGACATGTAAGCAAACATGGCAAGGGACATACAAGCAATCCTGGATATATCCTGTGTTTGCTAACCAATAAGACCTTAAAGCTTCCGCAGATTTCCTTTTATATGTGACAACTTAAACAAAGGAAATCTCTGGAGTGATAGCAGCATGATCATACAAAAACATAAGTATCCCCAACTTCGGTGTGATGATACAATAATAACAACAATGGGGCATACCTTTATAACATCGAGGTGAAGTAGATTCTGCCAGCGAGAGTTTGGTAATAACGACAAGGTGACGAGCTCTGCTGAGATCTGATCTGGAGATTTGAACTCTGGTCTTCCTTCCTCAGAGTCACTTTCATCTGATGAGGAGTCCTCTTCTGCTTCTGTAGATATGGAAATGACATTAGTGCTTTGTATGTGGGAGTTGCTAGTTGAGATTTCTGATCACTAGTAAGGGCATTGTAACACTGTCTTTAAAACACAGGGATCACTGCCTACCCCTTTATTGCAACACCTTGTGCACGGACTGTGCTGGTTAAACATGGCCATTACATGTTCAGAACTTCCGTGCTTCTGTCCTGCTGAAGCCATCATGTATATTTTAAACTTTTATATTAAATATTCACAGAAATAAGGTGTGTTTGTTGAGAATTTAACAAAATTCTTTCCCATATTTGAAGAGTCTGAATGCAAATGTGCAAAAATGAAAAAGATGCTATGATGTCACATTGTCTGGACAGGGAGGAAGTAGGTCATGCCACTTAGTGAATGCATCATATGACTGGCCTGCCAGTGCATACACAGGACGCCTTTATCTGATGTTTGGTGCGACTGGTCGGTGCCGACCGATATAGCTAATTGTCCATTAGGTAAGATGGATTACACAATAAAATCTCACTCTTCAGATAATAGAGGTTCCTATTTAACTGGTAGTTTGGTGATAAATTACCACCATAAACTGGTAACATAAAGGTGGTAACAAACAGGAGCTCCACCCACATTTGTTATTTCAGGAAAAACTGGATAAATTCACATAATGATATACATCAGTTAGAAGTCATGAAACTTTTCAAAATATTTTCCACTTTTTTCGCACATGAACAAAATAAATGCAACTATAATACACTAAAATAGCATCAGAGATGCCCGTACCACAAAGCCTGGGGAAATATTTTTCAACACCATGAGATATACAAGAAGTGAAACATTACAAAGGGATCGAGATACTTTCAGGGCAGTGTCAGTTATACAAAGGTCCAAATAATGTTTAAATGGAGAAAATAAAGAAAGAAAATGCATGTAAAGATGAAATATTGAAACATGACATTTCAATAGCAAGATGACAGCATTAATCAATAAATTAAAAAATATGATGCTGTAAATTATTTACTGGAGAATAGATGTCAATGGAAATAGAACAATTATGTAAAAGTACATATAATAATCAGTTGCCGCAATCCATATATATTTGTCATAAGAGTAACTTGTTTCAAATATGACAGGTGAATACACTTTGGCAGAGCCAAAGCTATAGGTCACACCGTGATGCACACCTACACGCCTAACCAATGTCCCCACAAGTGTCAACCTTCTACACCTTACAGAACTCAAGAGCCTGGACAATATTAAAACACTCATGGTCAATATGACAAGCTACACCTCCAACCAATGTCCTTACCAAGTATCGACTTCCAGCACCTTACGGTTTCTGAGACAGGGTTAGCGAAGTACCTCTAAAATATGGAGTCCAACGGACTACATGTCCTCCAAAAAAGGAGTCCCAATCATTTTTTCCTGAGTCCAGTGTTTGCGTCAGTGTTATGAAACGTCGGGTACCTTGTACTTTATAGCTCATCAAAAAGGGGTACCACTGTATGAAAATTGGGTGCAAGTAATAATTTTTCTCCCGTAATTCAGGTACATTTAAATATATAGAAGCACCATCCAATTTCCTTTATACTGATAAATAATATGCATCTGTACATAAATAAATGCTAAAAATATTTTAAAAAGCTGAACCCCAGTCAACAAACTTCATTTTAGTGCAATTAGATCGAAATTTATTTTGTATTTAAGCTACAAATATGGCATTGATACTGTTTGAAATATAAAAATTTGTAGGTTTCATTGCTTTTTGTTTGACAAAAATTCATTGGGTAGTCCCAGAGATATAGTTTTTTTGTTACATCCCCTGTAAATATTTTCGAATTTTACAGCTTTTATTTTCCGGGCAACTTTCCGGGGTTAAATATCAGGAGTTTCCGAGATTTGGTAAAATAGTTTGTCTCCCACGAAATTCACCGTTCTGGCTTGTCGTTTCGACTGTTTCCGTGCAGAGATCAGCCTTTCTTTCGATATATAACGTTTTGAGTAAATATGCTAGTGTACGAAATATCTCGCTTTACAATGGTGGACGTAAACAACTTGCCAGGAAATCGCTCGAAACCATTTAATTTTAAAATATAAAGCTTATTTTCAGTGTTATATATATTGCTTGCATATCTACGCTTCGTGCCACCGAAATTCGCTTCTAAAGCAGAAATATTTCCTTCATAAAAATCGCGTCCCGATGGACGCACTGACAACCGAAATTTGCGTCCAAATCTGAAATACCACGTGTTTAATATACTCGGACAGCGTAATCGCGAACCCTGCTGAGATATAGCCCGGACAAGATTTTATAGGTCAAGGTAAATACAACAAGGTCAAATCATGGTCACACCATGATGTCGTACACCTACAACGTCCAACCAATGTCGCTACCGAGTATCAACTTCCAACACCTTATCTTTTCAAGATATAGCCCGGACAAGATTTTATAGGTCAAAGTCACTATGGCAAGGTCAAAGATTAAATCACGGCCACACCATGACGTTGCACACCTACAACTCCCAACAAATGTCCTTACCAAGTATCAACTTCCAACACCTTACAGCTTCTAAGATATAGCCCATATAAGATTTTATAGGTCGAGGTCACTACGGCAAGGTACGGTTTCTGAGATATAGCCTGAACAAGATTTTCAAACTCAAGGTCACTATGGCAAGTAAAAGGTCACGTCAAGGTCATATTATGACCTTGCACATCTACACCCGACACCCAATGTCCCTACCACGTGTCAACTTCCTACACGTTAAGGTTTCTGAGATACAGCCCGGACAAACTTTTACCCGCCGTGCCTGGATGCCCATCCAGACACCATGGGTGAAAACAATACTCCGACAGCCCTTAAGGGCTGTGGGGTAACAAAACGATTTTGTCATCTCCTCTTTCCTCATCTGTATTACTGGTTATGGCACACCATTAAGCAATCATAATAAAGCTAGATTTACCTTAATGGGGAAACCTAATTAAATAATACAAGTTTTCTTTTTATCTGTCAGCTGTATCAGTATTAGATGGTTTATGTCTTTAGAAAATTGGAGGTAAAAGCTGCAGTGATAAATATGTGGCACTGGTAATATGCAAAATAACCTGCACTATCTAAACCCATTGTATCATTGGACATACCTCGTAAGTGGAGGTAGACAGTCTCAACTATATACCTTATATTTTCCACTGACAATATAATTTAGTAGAAATTTATGGTATTTTATTGTGTGATGTCAATGAAGCTACATTTAAATAGAGTGTGTACACCAGGACTACAATAAGCTGTATCAATACACTACCCTTAAATAGCTACCATATCAGTGTAAATATGTTGAAACCTTGTACAAATTTACACTGCTGAGATAAAATTTATCACAGTATTGACCAAACTGCCAATATCAAAAAAGAAAGAGAGAAAATAATTGATATTTAACATGATTGTCATGATGTAACAAATTTTGTCCCCTTAACTTACTCTCTGCCGTCTGAGTGGTTGGCAGACTGATGACCTTTGGCTGGTAGTCTGAGGTCAGAGGTCGCAGTGAGACATGGGTATACAGCGTCATGTTGGCCCAGAGGTAGACACCAAGATCGTCCACATGAGTGGTGACCAGGAAGTCGCTGGTCGGAGACAGGGTGAGACTGGTCACTGCAGCATCCAGTAGGAAACAGTCCACTAGTCTGAATGGAGGACAAGTAAAAAGATATGAGAGATATAAGAGAGATAAATAGTATCAGATTTCCTCGTAGAGACATACAATAGCATCAGATATGCTCCATTAAAGGTAAAATCCAGGTCACACCATGACGTTACACACATATAACCCTTGACCAATGTCCCTACTAAATATCAACTTCCTACATATTATGGTTTCCAAAATATAGCCTAGACAAGGCATTATAGGTCCTACACCTTACAGTTTCCAAGATATACTAAATATCAACTTCCTACATATTATGGTTTCCAAAATATAGCCTAGACAAGGCATTATAGGTCAAGGTCACTACGGCAAGGTCAAAGGTCAAATCAAGGTCACACCATGACGGTTTTACATCTACACACGCCAATGTCCCTACTCAGTATCAACTTCCTACACCTTACAGTTTCCAAGATATACCCCGGACAAGATTTTATAGGTCAAGGTCACTACGTCAAGGTCAAATCAAGGTCACACCATGACGGTTTTACATCTACACACCCTAGCCAATGTCCCTACTCAGTATCAACTTCCTACACCTTACAGTTTCCAAGATATACCCCGGACAAGATTTTATAGGTCAAGGTCACTACGTCAAGGTCAAAGGTCAAATCAAGGTCACACCATGACGTTGCACACCTACACCCCCTAACCAATGTCCCTACCAAGTATCAACTTCCTACGCCTTACAGTTTCCGAGATATATAGCCCGGACAAGACTTTATAGGTGAAGGTCACTACGGCAAGGTCAAACCAAGGTCAGACTATGACGTTGCACACCTACATCCCCTAACCAATATCCCTACCAAGTATCAACTTCCTACACCTTATGGTTTCCGACATATAACCCGGACAAGATTTTATACGTCAAGGTCAAAGGTCAAATCAATTCACAACATGACATTGCACACCTACACCCCCTAACCAATACCCCTACCAAGTATCAACTTCCTACATTTTACAGTTTCCGAGATATAGCCTGGAAAAGATTTTAGAGGTCAAGGTCACTACGGCAAGGTCAAAGGTCAAATCAAGATCAGACCATGACGTTGCACACCTACACCCCCGAACTAATGTCCCTACCAAGTATCAACTTCCTACACCTTACGGTTTCTGAGATACAGTCCGGACAAACTTTTTCCCGCCGCCCGACCACCCGCCCGCCCATCCGGACACCATAGGTGAAAACAATACCCCGACAGCCCTTAAGGGCTGTGGGATAAAAACAGGAATTGGAGAGTGCCTACCTCCATCATGGTCCAAACACCTCCATCATTGTTCGATAAAAATGCTGGAACCAAAATTGTGTACATCATTCTCAAAAATTAAATCAGTTCTATGTTGACCAAGATCCACCAACTGTGGAAATTTTATGTAAAACTGTTAAGTACTCTTCATAATCTTGCTAACAATGATCACAATCTACACAGAAGACTAAAATTACTAGTTTTTAAACTTAAATAATGTAATAATAATCAAACCTTGGCATGTCAGGAGATTTAAAAAGTCCACTTAATTTGATGCAAAAGTGCAATGAACTTGTAAACTGAAAGCTGGTTAGTCTGCTTTTTTTGCTGGCTTTGTCATAAACCTATTCCATTGTTGTTGTTTTTTTCTTTAACATTGATTCAACAAACAGAAAAAAACCTAGCACACCATTTCTGTACTGAAAATTCAGATTTGTTTTAGCATTCCTTATATCTGGCAATATTTTACGCTAAATGAGATAACAGGTAATACTGAGGAAAAGGATAATGCTCTATGATAAGACGGTGATTTCAGCATGTAAACAAAGCTTACCTGCCACTTGGCAGGTCCCATGTTCTCAGTGAGGAGTCCATCGCAGATGTCAAAAGCCATCGACTGTCACTGCTAAATGTCTGAAGTGTATACAGTACAGGGATATTACAGTAATACCTATAAGTGACCGAGCTATAAAGAGTTGTGTTAATTTTGTGTGCAACTGACTTCCACTCTCGATACTAAATGACTGATGTGTATTCAGTGAAGGGATGATAAAATCAAACCAATGATAGCATGGTTTACTGTTTATCCAACTACATGTATGTTGGGAGACTGTGATTAGGAATGAATTGGTATTACTGGTAAGGTGGTATTGACTCCATTTCAATAAAATACCACGACAACAGTTTACAACTGGCATTTCCACTGTGACCACATATAATTCTGGGCAAAAAATTAAACTATTATTAAAAAGCCCTAAATCTGCTATCAGAACAGTTTTGCATTGGAAGGATACCAAAATGGAAACTATTTCACCAATTCATCCCTAATTAATAAGATTGTTATGGAATAACAGACGATTCACAAAATAGCAGAGATAAGAAACTACAGACCTGGGACAGCGGGAATGACGTCATAAAATGCAGTTTATGGATAACAGAAGGTTGTATAATGAAGATTTCTCTGCATATCTTACAAGTGATTCTTTTACAAAGATTCTCACCATAACTTCCACACTCACTAACAGTTCACAGATTCTAAGGTACAACTGAACATAAGCAAGGCGAATAATTTTGAGTCCAGTAACATAGCCAGGTATAATAAATCAAAATCTACATTACATCTAATGAGTGACTGGATTTAAAGAGTTTTCCTTGACTTTGTATTTGACTTGCCCCCTCACTACTGACCATATGATATGAAAACTGTAACCAGCATTACAAAACACACAGTAAACTGACCATATCTGTGATGCGACTCATGTGTCCATGGAAATTCCTCACAATGCGCTGGGTTTCAATATCAAGGACAGAAATGGAGAAGTCATCTAGACTGACAGCCAGCATACCACTGTAAATAGAAAGTAACATTATTATCTGAAGTGGGGGATAATTAGAAACTAATAAAGAAACTTTACCGATGATTGAACTTGAGAAGAACTAGAAACTAATGAGCAATCTTGTGAGGATTCAGCAGGGCCACTGTAAACAGAAACTCAGTTATATGAAGCAATTTAGTGGAAAACCAGTGTTCTGTTCCTTTTGCTCCTTTATTAATGAAAGACAGAGGAAATCTTACCAATTAGAATTCACAGAGGCAAACTGTGAACTAATTTCTGTTATTATCACATAAAGTTGGCATAGAAACGTGCAGACAAACTCCTTTATATTTAGTCATGAGAGTGGCCTAAACTTATATATTTATCACTATATGAAGCTTGTGTAGGCTCAGCATGCCACTGGAATCATTACCAGAACTAGGAAGTCTTATATTTTTGATGTCACTGTAACCAGCCTGTTGAAGTACCTAATCTTGGTACAAACCTTTCTTGTAGCATATATATCTTTTCAAGTATTTTCAATGATGGTTTATTACCTAGCTGATTGGCCTAGCTGATTGGCATTTTACAAATGTGTACAGCTAATTTGAGCTTATATTTTAATTTGAGATATATGTCAAATATAGCTTAAGTATATATGTTACACGCTATGGACAGGTTATGTCTTGGTCAATGGTTCTTACCTTTCCCTGTGTAAGATCATGGCTGCCACCTGATGAGCTACTTTGACTTCATGAAGCAGTTTCTTGGTTTTAAACCTCCAGAATTTCACAAGACAGTCAGCACCACCAGTCATCAATAGCTGAGTTAATCCGTCAATACAAACGCCCCTGACTGACCCATTGTGTGCTGTGAAAAAATAATACTCAGCCCCAGTGAATTGTGTTAAGAATTACCATACAAGAAGTACCCGGTCATCAGTAACTGAGTCACTCAATCAATATACAAACGCCCCTCACTGACCCACTGTGTGCTGTGTAACAATAACACTCAGTCTCACTGGGTACTGCCAACCATACAATGACCACAATGTTGTGTTAGGAATGACCATGCAACAAGTACTTGCTCATCATTAACTGAGTCAAACTAGCAATACAAAATTCTGCTCACTGAGCCATAATGTGCTAGAAAACAGAAACAATCAGCAGCAGTGAGTCAAGCCATCCATCAGTAATAAATCCATCAATAGAATCCACCCTCACTCACCCACTGTGTACTGTCAAAGAACAACAATAATAATTGGTAGACAAGTAAAGCCACTGATGATGTTGAGGGTAACAAGATCACCTCTCACTCTCAGGTCCTGGTTAGACTGCTTGTATGTGAAGTGGAAAAGTCTGCAGTTGATGACCAGTGAGTAATGGTTTTCAGTGTAGAATGTTGACCAAATACAATGCACTGATTTCTTACTTACCCTCAACAAACTACCAGCGAGGCTGACATGATATGACCTATAAGATGTACTAAAAGTGATGTTACACCCAAATCAACATACTTTTAAGTAATGACATACACAAAGTACCTCCTCATCAGTAACTGTGTTTAACAGTCAAACCATCAATACAGACTGTGTGCTGTAAAAAGAAACAATAAGTTTCAATTAAGGATGGGTAGATTTGCCACTGTTGAGATATTATTCATGATATGCCATAGTGAAACCAGCATGTTATCATGAGCTCTGTTGTCCATAAATGAGTAAAACCATTAATACATAGGCTCACAATGTGCTGTTTGAGAACATCACACAAAATCTCCACTCCCTTGATGACATTCACTGGGTAAACCCATCAACATCGCTTTCACTACTTGACTATCCTGAACTTTTTGAACACTGGTAAAATGTTGGTGGTTAAAAAGTTAAAAGAATGGAAAAACTTCTGATAAGAAGGTTTTTAAGCCTGAGCTCTAGCAAGGCTTGCGCTTCTAGGAATCACTTCATATTTTTTCGTTTTTTTTTTCTTTTGGTCAATGGACTTTCATGAATTGTGGTGGTAGTGTGATGAGTATCTGTCTCTTCACTGAAGTTAAGCGGCAATGGGTTTAGTACTGGGATGTTTCACCACTTCGGTGCACTACTGCAGTTTCTGATGGCTTTGTGGGTAACGCTAGTAGACCGAAACCCCTACTGGCCTTGTTCATGTAAAAATTAATTTCAATTTCCACACGTTGATGTCATAGGGTCAAAGAAGCTCTGGTATATCTAACCTAATAACACAAAACTGGAATGAGGGATGACAACCTCAGTGCTTTGGAGTTGATGTAAAAAAAGTTTGAAACCAAGACACAAACCTGTGTTTTCCCCACAACTTCCTCTGTGTAAACCGGACTGTATGTTGTATACATCCACATGGCCAGATGAGTAACCAATAGCAACAAAGTTTCCACAGGGAGACACGTCCACACAAGTGGCATGAGCTGATTGATACGGCTTTGAAGAAAACCTGGAACACAAACATAAAATGCTATAACTTATCTTTTAAATAAGTCCTCAGATGTAATATTACTGGATCATACAAATCTTGTTGACCTGGCAAATGGGATGTTTGGATGTTTTTTTTCAGTGAGAAAATTTTCCAGAACAGGTCTGGTGTCCAATCAGCATCAAACATCCCAGTCATCAGACCCAGTCCTATTAAAAAAATCTTGTTTTCTTTTATGTGGGTCTCCGAGGACAATGTCGTAAAAATGAATTCGTCAACTAAAACATGTGACCTTGATCCTATTCCGACCTCATTAGTTAAGGAATATGCCGATATACTCAAGACTACATCATAAATTCTTCACTCGAGGAGGGTAGTTTTCCCAATTGCTTTAAAACTGCTTATGTTACTCCCCTTTTCAAAAAACCATGGACAGAACAATCTGAAAAGTTATAGACCTATGTCCGTTCTCAGTTTTATATCAAAATTGATTTAGAAAGTTGTGGCTAAACAGTTAAATGACTCAATTAGCCAGGTGGATATCTCCACTGTCCATCAGTCAGCATACAAGAGTTTTCACTCAACTGAGACAGTATTGCTCAAGATTTAAAAGGAACATAGCTACATCTGTGGATTGATGGAAGGCAGTGGCTCTATCATTGTTAGAGCTGTCCACAGCTTTTGACAAGACTCATCACTCCATCTTACATGATTTGTTTAAAAGACTGGTTTGGTGTTGATGGGACTGTGTTGACATGGATAGATTCTTGCCTTACTAATTAGAAAGAGGAAATTAAACTAGGGGACAACTTTTCTGAAGCTTTCTATCTCCCTTTGGCATCCCCGGGTTCATTTCTTGGTCCCCTTCTTTTCATTCTTAAAACTACTCCCCTTAGTCATTTCAAGTTTTAAGGTCACACACCGCCTGTACGCTGATGACACCCAGATAGCTGAGTGTCTTGTTTCTGTTCAGGAGTGGATGAACACAGTGAAATTGAAATGAAACTTAATCCTGACAAGACTATGCCAAAACTTCCTGTTACATTCCTCCAAAGCTCAACAATGCCAGCAGAGGAAATAAAACTCTAGGTGTCACTTTTAACTCAGAAAACATCTATGACAGTCATATATGTAAGGTCTGCTGTGTCTGCTGTTATTACCTTAGGGATTTGTGCACATCTTTAAA
Source organism: Sabellastarte sp. h YS-2021 (assembly GCA_964017235.1). NCBI lineage: Eukaryota > Metazoa > Annelida > Polychaeta > Sabellida > Sabellidae > Sabellastarte > Sabellastarte sp. h YS-2021. Next base: position 25,200,248 of record OZ024929.1, on the reverse strand, counting down.
TTCCTAGCTGTTGACACTGGAGTTCTTGTGGCAATCACTATGGTCAGTAGTTGAGTGGACTACTGTAATTCCCTACTGTATGGGGTCAGCAAAGGCAGTGTTACTAAACTTCAGAAAGTTCAAAATGCGCTCTGCCGTATTCTTTTCAGATTTGAAAAAATAAGTCATGTCAAACCCTACCTAGAAAAACTCAACTGGCTTCCAATGTCAAATTATACCCTTTTCAAATACAACCTCCCCATTTTTAAAGTCATAAACCTTTCCCAACAACCCTATTTGTCATCCCTGATTCAGTCTAGTGGTCTGACCAATGGAAAAAGACTATCAGTTTCTTCAGTCCGTCCCAGAAAGGCCATGGGCAGACTTTGCCACTGCTTGCGTCAGTGGAATGGGACAGGCTGCAACTTATTGTCAGATCACAACAGAGCAATTCAAGCTTTAAAAGCCTACTTAAGAATTAGTGTTTAGACTAGCTAACCCACCACCATAGTAACCCTCCACTGGTGGACGCTTGCTGGGTTATGAATTTGCTATGTTGAGGGACTGTCTGTTTTTGGTTTCCGGCACACTGGAGGATGTTTATCAATTTTGCACTATACAAATGCTTCTAGTATTATTATTACCTATTATATTAAATGACAAAACTATTCACAGTCACTGATATGTTAATCAAAGATAGCTATTTTTGATAAACTTGTGAACCCATGTTACCATTTTCAGACACTTTATATCTTTGAGCCTTTGTTTGTTTTTTTAAAACACACACACACACAGAATGGATGATTATAATCAGGTGTACAAAACCTGAATTTTCACAATTCCTTTCTATCAATTATCTCAATGACTTCCCACTTAAAATGCCATATATTTTTCAAAACATGGCTCGCGTAGTAATTATATTCTAAAAGCAAGTACAGCAGGTGTTAACTATAACTCATAGCAACAATCTGGGATGTGCAAATATGGTGATAATTAAAATTTTTTTTGAAATATAATTTTAATAAAAGTATTAATTTAAGACTACTGCTAACACAATGTACATTGTACCTGGGATGCAGAAGCTTGTGTTCGCCCATGGTGGAGCGCTGGTAGTTCCACGTAGTAACGAGTTTCTCTCCTCTGTGACATGCCACCAACCCGTCCCAGTCACTCTCACGAATCACCTCTGTACAGTAAGTCAGTAAGGCAAGCATTGGTAAATGACCACATTGCTAGAAACATTCTAAATTTACTGAACACAAGTTACTAATACTTTGGTGCAATAAATAACAGCACTGGAAAAGTACCAATTACTCAAGAACATTATGCAATCCACAGGTATACAACATGGGAAAATATAGAAGAAATATAACTCATGAAAGCTGTTTAATGTATCAGTGATGCCAATCTTGCACGTTCAATGATCAGATTTACATTAATAAGCCGTCCAATAACTGACAACTCAAATAGTTATTTTGCAAAGTACCATCATCCTCTGAAGTACTGAGGAGATAAAAAACAGCTCAGTTCCTTTTTTTGTACTATTGGTTAACCTAATAATATATTCTATATATCAGTAGAAAGATATTTTTACACTGCTTCTTTTCGTTTCTATTTGATCAAAATCCATGCAGAAATAAGAGAGATATCATAAGTTGAAAATTTGAAGTGAGAGTTTAATAATTGTAAACAAATACTCAATGATGTCAGAGGTAAACCTTTAATAGTTCAGCACTCTCATTAACAGCCCGCCACTCAGTGAAGCATAAATCATACTGTTTTCTTGTACATATAAAATATCGTTAATGTGATAATACTGCATGCATTGGGTCAAAAATTTCAACAAAATTGCTCTATCTCGCACGGTTAAGGAGATAGAAGGCAAAAATTCGAAAATTCAAAATGGCCGCCATTTTTGGGGAGAGGAAATTTTTTTTGAAAATTGCCAATTGTAAAAATTTTATTGTAACTTAACTTTTTATAAGTTAAATACTTACCTTATCCTCACTAGTGCTTACGTGTTGGCGGGAGCAAACATGGACGACCAAACGAGAATATTTTAAAAATAAATATTCTTGTCGGTACCAGTATGACCGCATGACTGCGCATGCGCGTGCACCGGAAGAACCCCAATAAGCCTCACTTTCATTTTGGTTGCGAGGGAATAAACATCGTTTGACACAATCTTCATTTGCGAAGAAGTTCAACATGGCTGGCAAGTACATTGCTTGGTTACTGTGTCGGTCGAAAATTTCGACGCAATCGCTCTATCTCGCACAGTTAAGGAGATAGAAGCAAATTTGTGTTTTTCCATTTTTGGCAAAAATTCAAAATGGCCGTCATTTTTGGGGAGAGTAAAATTTTTGAAAATTGCCAACATGGCTTAGATACCCTGTGGTTCGAAAATTTCGACGAAATAGCTCTATCTCGCATGGTTTAGGAGACAGACATATTTATGTTTTTTGCTATGTAGCTATTACTCAGGAGATTAAAGCTATTACCATCAACAACAATACCAAGCAAGCAATTGACACTATAAACCTTCACAGCAAATTTTTAAAAGACGAGTTCAATATGTTCCCTTTAAAAGAGTGAAAACAGAAATGCAATTCAGAGTAGGCTCAAAGTAGCAAAGTAGCTATTACTCATTTAGCTATACAGGTATTATCACCAAAAGCAATCCCATCCCAAGCAAGCTACTGATCCAATAATCTTCCATCCCAAATTTTGTGAACATAAGTAAAATACTTTTCCTTTAAAATGCTTCAAATAAAAAAGCTACTCAAAGTAGCTAAGTAGCTATTACTCAGTCAGTTATATGGCTATTATCACTAAAAGCAATCTCAAGCAAGCTATTGACCTAACTATTGCTCATACCAAATTTGGTAAAGATATGTCAAATATTTTTCCTTAAAATGCCCGAAAACAAAACAAGTACACAAAACTAGCTAAGTAGCTATTACTCAGTTAGCTATTGCTACAAAGCTATCATCGACCAAAAGCTATCCTGGCCAAACTATTGACCCAATTATCCTTCATATAAATTTTTGTGAAGACAGAAAACATTGTTTCATTAAAATGTCCAGAAAAAAAGTCAACTCAAAATAGCATAATAGCTATATAGCAAAGGAGCTATTACTCATTTAGCTATACAGGTATTATCACCAAAAGCAATCCCATCCCAAGCAAGCTACTGATCCAATAATCTTCCATCCCAAATTTTGTGAACATAAGTGAAATACTTTTCCTTTAAAATGCTTCAAATAAAAAAGCTACTCAAAGTAGCTAAGTAGCTATTACTCAGTCACTTATATAGCTATTATCACTGAAAGCAACCCCAAGCAAGCTATTGACCTAACTATTGCTCATACCAAATTGGTAAAGATATGTCAAATATTTTTCCTTAAAATGCCCGGAAACAAAAGACGTATACAAAAGTAGATAAGTAGCTATTACTCAGTTAGCTATAGAGCTATCTTCACCAAAAGCACTCCCATGCAAGCTATTAACCCAATAAATACCCATACCAAATTTGGTAAAGATAGGATAAATACTTTTCGTTGAAATGACTGGAAACCAAGTGTGACGACGGACGGCGGAAAAAGCAAAATTAATAGCTTGGACATAATAATAGATTCAGATTGAAATAGTATAAAAGCAAGTGATTTAATCATAGCTGGTCACATATTTAGATTTAGTGGCAAGTGGCATAAAAGTGAAAGTATTGCTGCTTGTTAAGTAATCATGCATGATACTATTTAATAAGGACATCATGCCGTGTACCTGATGCGAAGTCAGTGATTGGCGGCATCTGGTGCACATCAGCCTTCAGCCCCGATTTCTTGGTCTGCTTCTTGTTGTACGAAGCACGTCCCAGACTCTTGTCCAAGTGTTCGTGAACAGTGGAGAAACTACGGAGAGTACTGTCCTGTCCTGAATGTATACACCCAGTGTAACCCACTTATCCAGATCTCACAAATATTTCATTCAACTCAATTCTATATGGCTATACTTTATGTGCTCCATTACCACTAACAATATAAGGAAATTTGCAAATTTAATAAGTAAATTAAATTTTTATAAGTTAATACCCTATCCAATGGACAATTGCTTTACCGGTCGGCGCGACCGGTCCCGCCAAACGACAGAAAAAGTCATTCTGTATACAATACCGGCAGGACCGGTCACAGAGTGTACATTCGCCAGGTGTCGCCTCGTGCATACTTCCTGTCTTGTCAGAATGACGTCATTGCGTCTTTTTTCGCTGTCTAAACCTATTAGACCCCTAGTAAGCTGATAGCGGGGTCGGTTGGGAGGGTCTTGTCCGTCCATTGGATAGGGTATTAACTTATAAAAATTTAATTTACTTATTAAATTTGCAATTTTATTGCGTTAATACATCCTATCCAATGGACAATTGCTGAATAACTACCGCTTGGTTGGCGGGTAAGTTACTAGGGACTTGAGTGAACTCAAAACTAACAATTTTCTGGCCCAGGTAGACCTGAAGCAGGCTACTCATTAATGGCCTAAGTCGGTAACCCGGAACCGGTTAACCGGATGGTTTAACCGACACTGCTCCCCCCCCCCTTTTTTTTTTTTATTTCCAAGCATTTCTGCTCTGAGTGGGGGAAGAGAGGGATGAGTTCAGTCCCAAGAAATAATAAACCTCCCAAAGGAAGCATGTCACAGTTTTTTTGTTTTTTTTTTTTGAATGATTTATACTTATCTAAGTATATACACTATGTACATATTTACAAGAATGTCTCCTCCCTATCGGGCTTGGTGGTGGATCTGCTGGGCAGCCACGACCGGCCCTAGATGGAAAAGCTCTGAGTCAGCCCAAGCCACATCCTTCAGATAGAATTGTGTGAAGGTATTGTGGGATTTCCAGTGGCAGGCTGATAGGATTTGTTCTACGGAAATTCCAGCTTGGAAGGCCTTAGAGGCAGCAAAGGCCCTTACATCATGGGCTTTGACCTGATGTAAAGTAAGGGCCTGCTGGTCAGAGAGCTCATAACATAGGATGACTGTTTGTTTGATCCATGAGGAGACAGTGGCAGAGGAGATGTCCTTGTCAAACCCTTTTTTGAAGGAGATAAAGACCAACTCCTTATTTCGCCTGAGGTCAGAGGTCCTGTCTAGATAATAACGTAGTGCTCTAACTGGACACAGTGACCTGTCACCCTTGAGTGATTTATCTATTGTGTGGGCCAGGGCTGGAATAACCACCGGGGCCACACTGTCTGGACCCTCTTTGGCCAGCTGGTTCTTGGACAGAAAGCTGGGTGAGGGATAAAAAGACACCTTGGACCAGTCTGATTGGTGTCTGACGTTCTTATGAAGCCAAGCATGGATCTCACTCCTGCGTTTGCCAGAACCTAAAGCCATCAAGAAAACTGTCTTGAAGGTTAGGTGTTTCAAGGAGGCTTCCTTAAGGGGTTCAAAGGGAGCCTTAGTCAGCTGGTGTAGTACCAGTGAAAGGTTCCAAGAGGGTATGCCCCTCCTGCCCTTGGGTCTGTCTCTATGGAAACTATCCAGGAGACGAGTAAGGTTCTCATCTTTGCTGACATTAATGGTGGCGTTGCCCAGTTTGTCAGCAATGGCTGATCTGTAGCCATCAATAGTACCTGGCTGTAACTGTCTGTCCTGAAACAAATGCAGGAGGAAGTCAGCAACGGCTTTCAGAGGTGGTGCTTTGAAGTCCACCTGATTACTGAGGCACCACTTTGTAAAAATGGTCCACTTTGCTTCATAGAGAGATCTGGTTGATCTTCTTTGAGGAGCCTCAATTCGTGCTGCCACTGCCTCAGAGAAGCCCTGCTGCTTGATTGCTGAGGCTCTAGGAGCCAGGCATGCAGATTCAGATTCGACAGGTTCCTGTGAAGGACCTGGTTGAATGGTTGGGACACTAGGTTTGGTATGCTGGGAAGACATAGTGGAATCTGGCTGGACATTGCCACCAGGTCCCAAAACCAGGGCATGTTGGGCCACCCTGGAGCAATCAGAATTATTCTGTTGCAGGGGTAGTCCTGTAACTTCTCCACCACTTTGCCCAAGATGGCCACTGGTGGGAAGGCGTACGGGTCCAGCCCCTCCCAAGACAGGCTGAGAGCATCCACTGCCCAGGCCTGGGGGTCTGGAACCGGTGAGACAAACTGAGGGAGCTTGTTGTTGAATCGTGTGGCAAATAGGTCCACTTGAGGGGTGTGCCACCTTGAGCATATTGCTTGAAAAATCTCCGGATTGAGGGACCATTCTGTTTGAATGGTCTGACCCAGTCTGGATAATTTGTCGGCTATCACATTGAGACGGCCGGGAATATGTCGAGCTTTGAGGGTCACCTGATTTCTTGTGCACCAAGTGAGGATCCTCCAAAGTAAGGCACACAGGGGGCCTGACTTCATTCCCCCTTCTTTGTTTATGTAAGCTACCACAGTGGTATTGTCGGTAGCTATGAGAACTACCTTGTTCATACAGAGAGCTTGGAACTCTTGTAGAGCCAGAAGAACTGCCTTTAACTCTAGATAGTTTATGTGCAACTTGCTTTCCGGGAGTGACCAGCTTCCCCTTGCCATATGCTCGTTTAAGTGTGCGCCCCACCCTTCTTTTGATGCGTCTGTAAAGATTTGCAGAGCATGTTCTAGCGGGTGTAAGGGTTGACCTGTAACAACATTGTCTTCCTCCAGCCACCATTTCAGGTGTGGGTGGAGTGACTGTGGAATGGGGATTATCTTTTCCAGGGATTCTGGTACCCTCCAATTGTTCTTGAGATGCCACTGTATGGGTCTCATGCGCAGTCTGCCCAAATGTACTTGTTTCTCTGTGGCAGTTAATAGACCGATCAGGGACATTAGTTTCCGGACCGGACAGACTGGTTGTGACAAGATCTCCAGTACTTTGCTTTGTAGGGTCTGCCAACGTTCTGTGGTGGGTCTGACCCTGCCTTCCCTCAAGTCGAACTGGTAACCTACGAAGTTGAAAATCTGTTTGGGTTCCAGTTCTGATTTGTCCTCGTTTACCAGCCACCCCAATTTCCTGCAGAGGGATACCAGATTTTTTGTCTGTTGAAGACAAACCCGGTGGGAGGTGGCCCTGACCAACCAGTCGTCTAGGTACTGGTGGATCCTTATACCCTCTTTCATTGCAAGCCATTTCACCTCTTTGGCTACCACCGTGAATTCCATGGGGGCTGTGGACAGGCCAAAGGGTAGAGCTTTGAATTGGTAGGTTTTGCCTTGAATGTGAAAACGCATATACTTCCTGGACTGGCTGTTTATAGGGATGTGGAAGTATGCGTCTTTGAAATCTATGGAAGTCACCCACTCCCCTGTCTGGAGGGAGGTTCGTATTGTTTCCGGTGTTTCCATTTTGAAAGATTGTGTTTTCAAATAGTTGTTTAGTCTGCTCAGGTCCAAGACGGGTCGCCACCGGTTGTTGGGTTTGGGGACCAGGAATAACCGGTTGTAAAACCCCAGGGACTGAGGATTTTGAACCACTTCTACAGCCTTTTTGTCTAACAGCTGATGCAATGCCTCTAACAGGTAGCTGTTCCTGTGAGGATCTACATAGCAGCTTGTTACTGTGGGTTTTCTGGTCAGGCGAGGTCTGGACCGGAAGGGTAGGATATACCCTTCCCTCAGTACTGATATAACCTTGGGACTGACGCCTAGTGCTGCCCATTTTTCCCAAAACTCGTGCAATCTTGACCCTACAGGAGGATTTGTTACAGCAAGTGGGGCATTTGTGACAACTTGAACAGAACTCAATTGATCTACACAAGAAACACCTTTCACAGATTTTATTGACTCTTGATGACCGGGCATTACGCCTTTCTTTTGCGGCAACCCTCCTGCAAAAGGTACATGAGAAGCAACATGAGATAATACAGTCAAATGAGTTTCTGTCTTTATACTTTTGGCCACATAACAGTCCACTCCGGTCACAGGTACACAGTTCAAACTTTTCACCACACTTGAAACATGAGGAAACTTCTGACCGGTTACACTTACAGGAATCAAATTTCCTGTCACATGATGAGCACAGTAATTGTCATTTATACTGCTTCTGTGTCTTGGCCGGTCGCTGGACAAAAGAAGCAGTACGACCCCGGTGAGATCTTTGTCCCCGTCTTCTGCCTAGTTGTTTCCATGCAGGTAGACCAGGCTTGCGTTCTTGTTCCGGCTGTTGCTGTTTAGTGGCTTGGTAAGGGTGGAAACGGTGTGAACCCTTATGTGAGGAGCCGGGTGTACGCTTTTCCTCATGGTGCCTTATCTCTTCTTCAGCTTTGCTGATGAGGTGATCCGGGAATAAGGCACTCATGTGCAGAGGGGCAGATCTCAGAGCATTCAAGGTGTCCTGTTTGATGCCCGCTTTAAGATAGTCCAGATAACTGTCTCTCCTGGTGAGGGTGAGATTGGCTACATCGATGAAGATACCTTCGGACAGGTCTTGCATCGTCCTGGCCATTGCTTGAGAGATGCTTTTGTTAAAGGTTATCAGAAAGTCTAGTTCTTCGACAGCCTGATGGGATTTTCCGGTAGCCTTTCCCTTGTCATTCTGTAAAATTTTAAGTTGAGAAGCCATAGAGTCCTGTACTTTGGTGAGGCACCGGGAAAAGGCAGCAGCCTGATTACACATGTACGTTTGATCTCTGGCTGCTCTCTCCCACTTCCTTAAAGTGTCTTGAGTAACAGGCCTGGAAGCAGGTGCTGAAGGGAGTGACCGGTTAGCAATACGTGGGAAACTGCTGTTGAGGCGTGCCGGTTGGTTGGTCCAGGATGTGACCTTAGATCTGGAGAATTCCTTCTTCTCAGTATGCATGTCATACCATTTAAGAGTTCTTGGTGGTTTGACAAACTGGTCCTTGACCAAACCGGAAGTCTCAGAAGCCCTGGAGGGATATCCTTCTTGAATGGTAATGTTCAATTTCTCGAACTTCCGGCACAGCCAATCATCTACCGGAACTTTAAGGGACACTTTTCCAGGAAGATGAGGTTTGGTACCGGCAAAGGGGTTGTCATCTTGAGCAGAGGAAGAGGAATCGAATTCCGGTACTTGCTCCCACCCCATAAATGATCTCACTCCGCGAAGGGTTTCCCTGTAAGTCTGTTCAGAGCTTAGTTCCTGGTCAGTCTCTGTAAGCTCGTCGCGATCCTGACCTACTGAAAGTACTTCAGACAGTTCACCCTCATCTAAACTAAGTTCTGGTTGATCACTGAACTGATCTTCCTCTGAAGAAACTTCTTCCGGTTGATCAGTAGTGGGAGGCTGTGTAGTGGGACCTGGGGGCTGGACCTCGGGTCGACCACTAGTAGAAGCAGCAGCAGATGAAAAGGCAGCCTGGTCGGTGAGTTGAAGATCTACCCCAGCACCGGGAGCCTCAACAGGCTGGGTGGCAAGTTTCTTCGCACCGGGGGCCTCAACAGGCTGGGTGGCTGACTTCTTCTTCTTACCGGACACACCGGTAGCAGGACTCTGATGAGCAGAAAGTTCAACTGGTGGAATAAAGGGCTTCTCAGACACCACCACGTTTGAGCTCTGAACCGGTTCAACCGGGAGCTGAAAAGTCTTGGATAAGAAGAGAGCCTCCAGACGCGTAAAGCGTTCTGACCATTTTTCATCCAAATTCTTCAGGTCAGACTGGAAATCTGGAGCTTTTGGAGGCTTGGAAGTCTTCTTAGGGGATTTGTGAGAGGTCTTTTTCTTCTTAGGGGTTTCACCTCGATCACCAGAATCACCCTTAGCACTCTCGACCTTCCCTATCACAGAAACAGTAGACGGGTCAACTAGGGAGGGAGAGGTAGCTTTCTTCTGAAGTTCTTTCTCTTTCCTTGCTTTATAAGTGGGGGTGGCCAACTGTAGCTTCTGCTCAGCTGTCAGGCTATTGCAAATAGTACAGTCCTTCTTTAATACACAATCATCTTGGCCCACACCCTTGTCACGACAACGTGCACACTTCGTGTGTGTGTCGAATAAAGCCATTGCATGGCCACAAGTCCCTCTTCTTTGTCCAGGGGACGCCATAATAAAATGTATATAACTTCAAATAAAGTTCAATAAAAAAGGTTGTCTTTAAAACTTCAAAACGTTCCAACACAGTAGAAAAACACGTCTGTACACTCGTGTGCCAAACGAAAAAAGACGCGATGACGTCATTCTGACTAGACAGGAAGTATGCACGAGGCGACACCTGGCGAATGTACACTCTGTGACCGGTCCTGCCGGTATTGTATACAGAATGACTTTTTCTGTCGTTTGGCGGGACCGGTCGCGCCGACCGGTAAAGCAATTGTCCATTGGATAGGATGTATTAACGCAATAAAAAGGGAGTATTTTCATCTGAAATGATGGTACATACTGATTGTGATTCCCTTATTTTAGGGGGGATTTGTTTACTTTCAATTGTATTCCTTGAAAAAATGGAGGGGATAGAACATTTTAACACTTCTAGCCTTTGTAAGAATCAAACACCACTTACATTTTAAATACTAGGAAAAAATGGAATTCAGTTTAGGAGTTTACTATCTGATAGACAGTTAAATAAAAATTAATGAAGTGTAGGTACAGACTTTATTTGGTTGAGTTCAAGGTTACTTTGAATGTTTTTAGGAATGGGGAGAGACTGTAGAGTTGGTCAAAATATTATACTTGTAAAATTTGTATAGTAGGAATAATATAGACATACAGACAAATAGGCAGGTTTGCAGGTATTAAAACAGAAACGACAACTGATTGGCCAACCTGTCCACTTACCCATGTTTCTGCCTAACTTCATACATGTATACTTCAGGTACAATAGCAAAACACATATTTGGAAATACATTAATTTCAAATGTAACGTTTATCAGCTACAAGCTTACCCCTTGGAACCATTTAAACCAACCTGCACTGAGGATGTTCTGTCCATTGTTGCCATGGTATCTGACCTTTGTAGGAGGAGCACTGTGACCTGCTCGTTGCCGTAGTAACCTGCCTCCCCCATCTGGTTGGTCAAAGATCCAGATCTAGTTAAAAAATTAGTTAACTACAAATTTTCAAATTACAAAACCTCACTCAGGTTAAAATTTTCCCATGGTTCAGAAATTAAAACAGGTCCTCTTACTGACAAAGGAATAAGGTAGATAAATTGATGTAACAGTGCAACACATTCATATTATAGAAGTTAAAGAATTATTTCAAGGCAATAACTCAACTAATGAAAGTACATACATACCCAAACTCACAATTACCCCTACTAAACAGAATAATTATGTCAATACTACAAAAGAGGGTCAAATCAGCTTCTATCTGCTTGAAACTACCTCTTAAAGAGAGTTAAAATTTATTCAGATTGTTTCCAATTGTGAGCATTCACACTAATTTCCAATCCCCCGTCAATCCATGTATATCTGAGGAAGTTTCATAATGCAAGACAGAGCTACACATGCCTAATATACATAAACACATATAGACAGTTTTATAGCATTCACTAACTGTAAATACAAGAAAACAGACCTTGATAGAGTTATCCGGAGACGATGTGATAAGCAGAGGTTGTGAGGGAAGACACTGCATGCCTGTAATGGCACCCTCGTGTGCTGAGCGAATCTCACTCTGTAACTTGCGTTCCTCCAGATCCCACTGAGCTATGTGACCTAGTGGACTGGCACTCAACATCACAGGGTGGCCATCTAAAACAAGTATATAATACCTGAAACATGTGTACCGTTATGATATTCAAATGATTAAATGAGATACCCAAATATAGTTGTGTGAAACAACTGCACAATACTTACATGCAAATTGTTACCACAGGAACTTGCTACTTTTAACTGGCACACATACAACTATCCAACACAAACTGGAATATGTCAAAATAAGTATTATTTAAATGTCTTGAATGTTTAATATAATATGCAGATTGCTAAAAAAAATCTGCATACCTTAGCTCTTATATGCACTGATAAATGTGTGTAAACTTTTTTAAAGTTCAAAATTGAGAGGTCAAACAGCACTTCAAAACACTCATTTCTCAATCAAATGTGATGCTACATTAAACATCTTACCGTATACAAGGGGGGGGGGACAGCATTTCGCCCACAAAAACACCAAAATGCAGTTTCATGAGAACAAATATGCAGTGTGGTTATATAAAAGTTATCAGAATGAAAAGAGGTTCCTCAAACTGTAAAATGGTAGTAGTATCCTTAGTACAAATTTGTGATAAGTACAAATACATCTATAAAACTTGTCCTATGGCAATAAAATTAAGACTGTGAAAAGTGGACAGCATTTCGCCAATTATTTTGTACTGTTCCCAAAGAGTTACAAAGACTGTTAAACACTTTGCATACAATAGTTAAAGCTAAAGATTGATTCTTCTCATTGTATTCTAGCATATGATGAAGTTATAAAATAGTATTTTTATTGACCCCAGACACAGTTTAGAGTACATACAGCTCTTTGGGTCAGTTAGATTCAGTTTGTTAGTCATATTTTCACTGACATATAAACTTTTTTATTAATCCTCATAATCCTGCATGCTGTCAGTTATAAAACCTTAGAAAAGTATCAAGTCACATTGCACACTTTTCTACGCTATACAGTTCCTTCAGTATCAGCCAGAGGGTAGATGTTAGTTTTAAATGAAGTACAACAGAAATTGGCGAAACGCTGTCCACTGCGAAATGCTGTCCCCTCCTGTGCATGGCAGGTGACAGATAATTAATGTACATATCAAGCTGTAACACTGCTTTGCCCTGGTTTATTAGATAAATAAAAAATACGGCACAGTGGTGCCCTTGGCAACATGTTGTGTAACTCAACATCAACATATGAACTTTTCATAAGCAAACTAGAAAATATAAATTCTTTTATTAGGTTTCATCTGACCCAATCAATGAGTTTACACTTTGTTACAAAAAAGTACAAAGTAATTACCTGCATAAAAGCTAGAAATAAGATATGCTTGCATAAATACCACTGTTGACTGTACTTATTTTTAACACCAATTGATGAATCATAATTTTATAATTTTCCTGGGATTTTCACTTCTAAAAATCCAATCACTTATACCTTTTAATGCAACTTCAAAACTACACTGATCTGATTACATTTTACCGATCTCTGACTCTTAGCCACGGCTGTTGTTTTTCACAAAAATTATATATTCTACATCTCCTTTATCTTTTCTGATTCTGGCTTACTCATTGAAAATGTCTAAAGTAACAATTAATTTTGTTACTTAGAAATTTCTGATTGGTAAATTTGCAACTGTAAACAATTATTTATGCCCAAACAATCATTTAATTCTTTGGGCAGAAAATCTCATCCACGGCTGATTAGAAAGGTCCAACACTTAATGAAAATTTTGTTTTTCTGGAGGAGGGGGAGGGGGAAAGAACCTCTGAGGAAAGACACCAGTGATTGACACTTGACAATAAAATAGTGACAAAGAACTTTGGTATGGGGGTATTATGAATGTGCAGCTGACTGAGCATACATAGGCACTTAAGTTGTAAGACCACAAAAAAGACAACACATACTTCAAGTCAGGAGTTGGTAGCCGCCACTGACCTGTTCTGAATGTAAGTGCAGTGACTGGACCCCAGTCCTGGTGGAATGAGCAAACAGTCTCATCATACTTGAGGTTGTGCAGAATGATTTTCCCACTGGAAAGGCCAATTCCCACCACATCTACAGCCGGTGCCTGGAACATAGACAAGTGACCAGATTAAATTGCAATAACAGAGCTATACTTTTGAGCATAACGTGTGAAATGCACTGCATCTTAATCCAAATTTGAATATATACTGCTGCCCACTATAATTAGGCACAACTGGAACACAATTATTTTGTTTGAACATATTTTATCTGATGACACATATATTATTTTGGATCATCTTTTAGATTGTTATCAAAGCTGCATGTACATAAATTTCACCTTAAATCAACACAAAGTTTTACCATTATCAATCACTGACTACATTGTTTACTTCCTGTTTGAGCCAATTTGAGATAGAAGGTGAATTTAGAAGCAGAATATTGACTGACATATACATAAGAAGAGCAAGGAACTACACTTGAAGTAATCTCAAGGCATTTTGATCATGCAACAACCACATGTTTGCTGCTTTTCTGGGATGAGCTAAAAGAGAATCCCTGGAAATCCAATGCATAAACTACATATAAACTATGCCACAAGACTACAATATATGTAACTCTGCGTCTACTCACAGATCACTAATATAAAACGTGATGTCTAAATCTGAAAACCTGTAATGTTGTTCTTATATTTTGGTAAATTAAAATAGTCTGTTTTTATTTGTTCTTACTTGTTCTACTACAGTGACTGGGTCCCCCCAGCCAGGGAAGGTGTAGATGTGTTTGTTACTGTGGATGTTCCAGAGCTTCAGCAACCCCTGACGACTGCCAAACAATACCTTGTTGAGGTAAGTACTGGGATGCACTAGACAGCTCACTTCAAAACTGGACCTATCAAACTCCATCTCCAGGTAGACTTCTGTAATTACAAGCCACTTGCTGTTAAAATGGTACATCTTTAACCTTTCTAGTGCTGTTAACACAGATCAAACCCTCAATCACAAACAGCAACAATAATATAATAACAAACAACATTATCTACTCCGATATCAAGAGCTTTGCAAATAGTTATAATTTTACTGTAATTTAATTTTTTGTAAGTTAAATGCTTATCTTATTCTCCCATATTGCTATATGCTGGCAATAGCAAACATCAGCATTTTATGTAATTTTTAAACGAAAAACAGCTGATAATGCTTTGTAGTTTTAACACCAAAAACGGTTAAAGAGTTTAGTCATGGTAAAAGAGTATGTGAGTAAACAAAATATATGCCACATCAAGGACAACTCAGCCCAAGTAACATAAACCATTATTTTTCTATTTTGTTTATTTTAAATAATTTTCAACAAACATACTAATACTTACTTAGCAAATTTAAATAAACCTAAAATTCATATCCAAAGCATCATTATACTAGATCTTATAACTTATGGCAAGCACAAGGGACATAGTGAATACTGTGATATGAATCCAAATTATGTTTACTTCAACATTCCACTATTGAAATATTTGCTTATTACAGAGATGATGGTGGGGTTTCACTGGTTTAACCTACATTTCACTTGAACTCACACTGGCTCAATACATCTCAGTTTACCTGCTGAGTGGATATCCCAGACTCTGGCATGGCTCTTCTTATCCACAGACACCAGATGTCCTCCAAATGGCAGCAGCAAGTGAACCTCAGAGTCATGTCCTCTAAATACATTCACTTCCTGTATGAAAATAAATAATAGACAATAAGAATCCAAGACAAATACAAGGGGCCACGGTGGCAGAGTGGGAACACTCTCGCCTCCCACCTCTGAGGCTGCGGTTCGGTTCCCAGCACGGCCTCAAGTGGGAAAGTTGGTAGTTGCTTGCCGTTGGTCGCCAGTTTACAGTACAGAATCCTGACAAACTGCATGTACTGGTTTCCTCTGCCCTTCCAACTACCTGTCGTGATATGACCTGTACAGTGTTGAAAGCGACGTAAAACCCCAAATAAATAAACCAAGACATATACACATCGTATGTCATGGCACAGAATTATTCAGCTCTAAGTGTACTTATGAGTGATATCCATCATATTCAGGCAACTGCAATTGAGTACCCAGCCACATGAATGAAGCAGATGATCTGTTTGTGTAAAATTTACTATGTACATCAGTAAATAGGTGACCTTGTCATGGTCACTCTACACATTCACCAAAACAACAAATAACAGACATAATGTATCCCCAAAACAACAATAGTGGGATGTGCTCACAATGTACAGATGTGAGTGGACTTGTCTAGGCCAATAATTTTATATTAAAATGCTTATCTGGTTCAAGGCTGTAGTTTCCACTGAAACATATAACAATTACAATTGTTTACTGTGTACTCTTTTACAAAGAAATGTCAAACTTTCATAAAAAATTCAAATAACCCCCTAAAAATATAGATTTTAATGAGAAGTTACCTCTCTGCCCTTCCTTGCAAAAGATTTCACAACAGACCCCACTGCAGTGTAAATTAAAAACGCATCTACCGCTATACAGGCGATCTCTGCCTCTTGGCTGGTACCTGAAATATTTACACATTTTGTATTCAACATGTTTTACTTGTGGAAGACACTTCAAAGTAGGACTTTTTACATCAGACCTAATCTACTGCTTTCAGTGCTTTGCAGGTGCAATATTTTCCGCATATGGAGGAACTCCGAGCAGTAAACTAACAAAAAACTTTTAACAGCGATATAATATAAAATGGTCTCTTTTAATTTTTACAAATTAAAAGTTTTTTATAAATAAAATAACAAGTATTCCAATTGAAAAATTTATAACTGGGCAAAAATCATTAATATTTCCAACATAAAAAGACTAGAAGTGGCTAAAATTAGCACTTTGTGTAATTTAGCATGAATATTTAAATAAAGTTGATTACACTTTTATACTTTATCTGTATTTTATGTCATCCAATTGAATAACCACAAAAATGGTTTGATACTTACCGACACTGACTATTCCAAGCTTGGAAGTCTACAAATACACAAATACAAAGAAAGCCATGATAAGACAATGAACAACAACCATTGTGTTACTTTCTACCATAATTTTGACGGAAAAATTAATACATAAACTAAACAAATAAGTAAGTTTAAAATTAACATGCATAGTAGTGTTTTGTAAATTGGCTGCTATTGCAGTGAATCCAACTAGCACACTTAAAGGATTCTACTGTGTGTGATCCTGTACAAGAAAAGATTCTGCAGAAACTGTAGATTCTGTCTCACTATAACCAGTCCCTACAGGATCACATGAGATAAGGAGTGTTGATAACCAGTCAGTGTTGTATTAGTTGTTGACCAGTCAAGTTGTGTGTTCTTCTTTCTCTGTGTATGTGTACATTTTTTAGCCTGGATTATTACTGTGTTGTTGTTTTGTTTTGGATATAATTTCAACAATTCTTGGTTACCTTATTTACAATATACACTTGTACTTTAGTAAAGACAAAAATACCTTTAGAGATATATTTGTTTTTAGGATTTCTTTGCAATATAGACAGTCAGAGGATTTATATTCATGCTTTTTAGTAATGCTCAGTTTGTGCATGTGTACACACTTCATTAAAAAACTAGAGTTTTAGCTCAGCTTGAAGTATATACATGTATACATGGTAAACTTTGAGTTAACCTACATGTCAGTTGACGGTAGTGCCATAAATAATGAGAAGGGCTCTGTATCTGGTTCCTCAAGAGAAGGCTCTAATACATTGTAAACTGTGAGACACTGTGAAAAAAAGAGGCCAAGGCATGTGGCTTACTGGCAGCAAGCAGCAATTATGTGGCCACCCAGTTGATATCAAATTACTCAATTTGACATCCATAAAAATGACTTAATTGCACAGTGTTCAAGATACAAGCATTTTTGTGTTTTGCAATTTTTGTGAAAATTCAATATGGCCACCATTTTTAGCGAAATAAAATTTTTTGAAAATTGGGTTTATTACTCTGCAGAGATACCCTATCGGTCAAAACTTTCGTCGAAATTGCTCTATCTCGCAGGGTTTTCAAGATTCAAACATTTTTGTGTTTTGCAATTTTTGCTAAATGGGTGCCAGTTTTGGGGAAACAATTTTTTTTTGAAAAAGTTAATGATTTCCAGACATCTATATAACAAACCTACTTCCAAATTTCATATGAATAGGTGAAGCGCTTTTTTAAGTTACCATCCGGACAAGCACACCCTTTTGAAAAACGTGTTTTTGGTCATGTGACTTCTCTGATTGGTTGAAAAACAATCCAATCAACATTCAATGAGGAACATGATAGTCCTCTATCAGAGGAAGCTCCATACCAAATTTAAAAAAAAATTGGTGCAGTAGTTTCTGAGGAGAAGAGGCTGGAAAAATTGTTGGACGCCAACCCATGCCAATAGCGTACGGCCGATGGCCAGTAACTTAAAAAAAAAAAATGAATTGGCCTACATGTCAATAGACGCTAATGTCATAAATAATGAGGAGGGCTCTGAACCTGGTTCCTCAAGAGAAGGCTCTAATGCTGCCTTTAACCATGGGTACATTGTTTGAACAGGGGCGAGAACCAATGGAACTAGATTGCGCCGACTCAATGCCAACATATTTCCAGACAGACTATCTCTCATGCCACAGGCATTCACTGGGTATTTTATTGCACCCATTTTGTGAATCACAATTATTAGAAATTATTTTTCATTTATTTTTATTTATTTTTTGGGAGGTCAAACCATTTTTTTTCTCTGGGTAGATTGTTCATGGGCATCATATACAGGTTACATATCTACTTAAAGCCTTGGTTTTTGGCACATGCAAAAGAACATTAATATGTTCCCACTAGAGATTTCAGCTCCATCAGTCATATATTAAGACAGCTATATGGCTTAAAAGCGGCAAAAAGTCTGTAAATAGGGTTTGCAAGATATTTCTAATGTCTTAACCATGTGATGTTATTTTTCTACAGGAGGACATAATAATGAAAATCACATAATTTTACTAGATGTGGTTGAGATTTCAAGAAAGGTTTTAGCCTGGTCTCAAGCTCAAACTTGAGACTTTTGTCTCAAATTATTGGAACATTTTTCAGCCTTTATAGATTTCACAAAACGTTTCAGTCTCGGCTTTGGTTGAGTCATTGGCTCAAATGCTGAGACTGGTAGTTAGTGAGCTTAAGTTTTGTAAACAGAGCCTCAAATATGGCCGCCATAATTCTTTCTCCACTTTGAAATTTGAAATGTCTGAAAATAAGGTACATATGTATAAAAAAACCTCCTGAAGCAGTCTTTGGATGTTTTACACGTTTACAAGCTTTCCCATTGCAAAATAGCAGACCAGAGATATTATGTGTCAAACAAGGAACACATGTGTCATTAGTAGAATATTGTGATTGCAAAAAGGGTCGCATGACACAGAAAAACCCCTGTGGTTATTCAATAACCTTGGTCTCAATTGAGACACCTTCTGTGAAAACCACTTAAGACAAAGACTTAGCCCAGCCAAAAGACTTAGATTTGAGCCGGTGGCTCAGCCTGAGACTGGGCTAAGTCTGAGACCTTTCATGAAATCTGCCCCACAACTTGTGACCTTTCAACCAAATGCCAGGCTGATACAAGATCTACTTTTAGCAAGGTTAATCCCCAAAATGTATTGGGATGTATAATCATTGGACTGGCTAGGTCACACACTGTAAAGAAAGAAGAATTTTCTTTTACATATCTTATCAGCTGACAAATTGTTGCTCTAAATTGTTGCTTTGTCTGAATTTGAAACTACATATCTAAATTCTAAATAATTAGCAACTAGGTAAACTAAATGTATAAGATTAGTATATGTATAATTTTGATCTGCACAAGTGAAACGTTTCACAGAATTTTACAAATCCCATGGTGGGCTAACTGAAAATGTTCCTTTAGAAATCATAAAAATAAATATTTTTTTATTGTTCAAATGATAGAATACACAAAAGTACATGTGAAGATTGAACAGGGTCAAAGTGTAATTTGACCACATATTATTGAGTTACCTGTAAACATTTGGCTAAACTTCAAAATTAGAGCTTAGTTCTATTGCAAAAAGTTGGGGGGGTGAAAAGATATCCCCCAAGTGTATGGTTGGAGGGAGGGGCCCCCCGGCTGACCCCAAGTTCCTACCCCTATGTTGAAGTCCTCCAAAATATGGGAGAGGTGGTTTCAGTATATGGCAGCCTAACAAGGAAGATACCACAATGAGAGTGATTTGGATGAGCCTTTGGCAAAAGTGGCAAAAACAAGTGTGAGTGAACTTTTGGATAAAATAAAACTCAGTGATTTCAGTGATTTGTTTGAGGACACTCAGTCCATCAAAGAGCATGACTCAGATGCTGACATCTTGGATGACATTGATGACCCCTTTACTGCACCTGACAAAGTTGGCCCACCTGTGAGAGCCAAATTAGCTCAATGAACTCTTACTTTTAAACTGTATTGAGGTATCACACTACCCAGAGGAAGCAAAAAGAATATGTCAGGCCTAAAAATTGCTCCAAACTCTTAGTAATGATGATATCTAGAAGAAACTGAGCCGTTTCTAGAAAAGAAAAGATATTAACTTGGCCTATATTCACAGAGCCTTTATGAAAGGAGTTTTCAACTTGCAGCCATCCCTGTCACAGTACACCTCCACTTGGGATGTCACTGATGTACCGAATCACCTAAACACTCTGTCATTACAAAGAATTGACTTAAAAACACCATCAAAAAAGATAGTCTTGCTGCTGTTACTCTTCTCAGGACAGAGATTACGCAAACTTTTCCATTATAAGTTTCTAATATTCATGTATCTATTTGTGGTTGTCCATTTTCTTGGATAGTCTTCTCAAAACCTTAAGACCACATATTCATAAAAGTCATCTCAAATTTAATTATTATAGTGATACTAATTTGTGTGTTATTGATCATATAGAGATATATTCCCCTCACTCAATCACTAAAAGAGACCACTGCTAGTCTGTTCACAACATACTGCAAACCAGTGTCAAAAGACACTATTAGCCATTGGGTAAAACAACTACTGCAAGAATTGACATTAAAACCTTTTCAACCAACTGCACTAGTCGCTTTAATATCAAAAGGCTGTGAGTTTAGTATATCAGTAGAACAGATAGTTACTTGCTGCAACATCTTGCAAAAACATTTGCCAAGTTTTTACAACAAATCCATTGAGACAAAGCAAACTCAAACCAGCTTTGTCAAAGAACTCTTGGATAATGTATTTAAAAACGACTGATGTATCATTTTTAAATTATATTATTTGTTGAACTTGCATATGAATGTGCAAGAATATCAGCTATGATGTAGTTTGGAATAAATATTTCTAAATTTCTTACACGTTTATTATTGACAGTGGTTCCATTTCATTTCTTTCAAATCTCGTGATCCTGTGGAGACTGGTTATAGTGAGACAGACTTAACTGTAAGTTGAAGTTTGATGTAGTTCTGTTGAGTTGTAACCAGGACCGAAGGGATTACATGCCTACCACTTATTATTTTAACCGACCCTAATATGGTGATACATGGAACTACTGTTGTTCAAAACTGACTGGTTATCAACACTCCTTATCGCATGCAATCCCTTCAGTCCTGGTTACAGCTAAACAGAACTACAACTAGACCTATCGCATCGGAGAACCGATGCAAATTGTATCCACCAGAAAGAAAACTCACCAAAGCCATCAAACACGCTTAACCTTGAAGGAGAAGCCCAAGGTGAAATCTGACCATATTCAAAGAATCTTAACCCATGATTTCCTATAGGTTGGTGTGACACTGCAAACCTCTAGGAACACGAATAAGCGAGATATGAGCACTGTTAATTTTGGCTATCCTCATTTGACCTTGAAACAGGGGCCAAAGGTCAAATCTGATCACATCAAAAGATTTCTAGCCCATGATTTCCTATAGGTTGATTTGACATTGCAAACCTCTAGAACCAATAATAAGCGGGTTATACGCACTTTTATGTTGGGGTACGCTCGTTTGACCTTGAAGGAGAGGTCCAAGGTCAAATCCGACCAGACCAATAGATTCCCAGCCCATGATTTCCTAGAGGTTGGTTTACCATCTTAAACCTCTAGGACCAATAATAAGCAAGTTATAAGCACTTTTAAGTTTGACTATCCTCGTTTGACCTTGAAGGAGGGGTTCAAGGTCAAATCCGACCACACCAAAAGATTCCCAGACCATGATTTCCTATACGTTGGATTACCATCTAAAACCTCTAGGACCAATCATAAGTGAGTTATAAGCACTTTTAAGTTTGGCTATCCTTGTTTGACCTTGAAGGAGGGGTCCAAGGTCAAATCCGACCACACCAAAAGATTCCCAGCCTATGATTTCCTATACGTTGGATTACCATCCCAAACCTCTATGACCAATAATAAGCAAGTTATAAGCACTTTTAAGTTTGGCTTACCTCGTTTGACCTTGAAGGAGGGGTCCAAGGTCAAATCCGACCACACCAAAAGATTCCCAGCCCATGATTTCCTACAGGTTGGTTTACCATCCCAAACCTCTGGGACCAATAATAAGCGAGTTATAAGCAGTTTTAAGTTTTTTAAAGTTTTGACCAATAATAAGCGAGTTATAAGCACTTTTCATGACTAACAAAGAAACGCCTGTGGCGGCCATCTTGTTTTTCAAAATGAGGCCAAAAATATTCTCAGTCAAGATTTATAATGAGGAACATATCCTGCGAATTTGAGATCTCTATCTTTAATACCCTTTTCTCTAGAGGGCCAACAAAAGTCCTTGTTTAAAGTCGAATAAACGTCCCTGGCGGCCATCTTGTTTTTCAAAATGAAAAATTTATAATTTTTATGTGTGATCCCACAACAATCTCAAAACCAGTTAAGCAAATGAACAATTCCTTAAAAATTATAGAAAAAAGCAGTCATATCCTGTCATTCCAGAGCTTTATAGTCTTGGAATAGCAGATGATTGTCTAAAACAGACAAGGCTAAGGAATTCATTAAGGATACTGGCAATGCAGAAGAAAGTCTTCAAAATGAAATTCTGGTGGTTCATGATGGGAATGGATTATTCTACCAAATGAAAGATGTTCCAAGTAATTTTAAAGTTATTTCATATCTATGACTCCTTTCTCTGTATTTAATCTGCAGTGCTGTGCCACATCGTTTGAGAGGACATGTCTGATCATAATATTGTGGAGCTGGGTCATGCACACTGATATCAGACACTGACACATTTGCAATATACTCAAGGAATAAAAAAAGTGAAACATGATTGACCTGTTAAATAGCCGCCTTCTAGATACTCAAAAGAAAAGCACCAACAAAACACCAGTAGAATAGACTGAAAGAACAACTGTTTGGCTCTCACCATCATCAAACTATTCCAAATAGGTAACACTAGGGCTTGGCACTATCAGCCTTAAGCCAGACCAGCTTAACCTTCCCATTATGAGAAATTGAGGCAAAAGAGCTGTGAATTGTCTCCTCAACAAAGTATTGGATAAACAACCAGGACCCTCTCTTCCATTGACACAGATCGCAACCCACAGCAAACAGGCTGTCGTCATGAAGACCTTTCATGACATGCTGGAGGATAAATTGGCTTATTCTGCTACCACAGGAGCACAGGGGAAGTGATACATGAGAAGATGGTTACTAAAATATTCTTCACAATGACTAATTTAAAAGTGTAAAGTTGTACTGACAACCAGGATATGTAAGGAAAAAAATGTGTAATGTGTCGTCCTTTTCAAAATGTCATGGACAAGCAATATTTTGCAATAGATCTCTCCGAAAATATTGTGGGGCAGAAATCTGACAAAGTTAGCAGTTAAAAGGTTGACATGGGTAAGATATTGATCAAAACATTTAAACTGGCACAAGTCGGTGTAAATAGTTGTTTACTTCTAATAATACAAGGCTGCACAGACACATATTGTGAAACAAAAACTGGTGACATTCATACAGTCACATGGCTAAAAGTTATCAGGTAAGTTGAGGTTCATGAGTTCTTCAGTAATTTATTGCACATGTGACATATATTATTGAACCAAGTGAGACTCAATACTAGATTTTGGGGGCTTTGTGACAGGTCTCTGGCCTGGTCTTACCAAGATACAACACCAGCAGCATGCAGGGACACCCATAACTCACAGTGGTAGTCATCATATACTCAACTTGTGATCGACACCAGACAGCAACGATTGTGGTAGAAATCATGAAGTAAGGTGACTGAGTCTCAAACTTACTTAACAGTAAAAAAACTCTGGATAACTAAAACTGAAGATGTTGCTTGTGGAGTTAAAACAAACAGTTTCATGAGACATAGATTACTTGTAAGGTCTTGTAAGTATAATGTAAGTTGACTGTTTTACTTGTACAATGTCGAAGTAATGCTAACCAGTCAAAATAGTTTAAGGGTTCCTCACAATCATGTTTGACAA
Organism: Sabellastarte sp. h YS-2021; assembly: GCA_964017235.1. Lineage (NCBI taxonomy): Eukaryota > Metazoa > Annelida > Polychaeta > Sabellida > Sabellidae > Sabellastarte > Sabellastarte sp. h YS-2021. The sequence goes on along the minus strand of OZ024929.1, from coordinate 25,176,238 downwards.
TGTGTTAACTCATACAAAAGTGTGTGTAAAAATATTATATTACAGCAACAGAAATCCAAATAAGTGATATTAAAAAGATTGTATTATGACACACTACCACTACTTTCCCTGCTCTGTATTTATTTATTTGGGGTTTTACGTCGCTTTCAACACTGTACAGGTCATATCACGACGGGTAGTTGGAAGGGCAGAGGAAACCAGTACATAGAGTTCGCTAGGGTTGTGTACTGTAAACTGCCGACCAACCGCAAGCAACTACCAGCTTTCCCACTTAAGGCCATCACGGGGATCGAACCCCGGCCTCAGAGGTGGGAGGCGAGAGTGTTACCACACCCCCCTGCTCTGTACGATAAGATAATAAACAGTAGAGCATAACTAAGAGGCATGTCCCTTTACAGCAAGAGCATCTACTACCAGATTTTTTTATGTTTGTGAACACACAAATGTTCAGTCTGTTAATTAGGGCTTTAAAGTTTTCTAAACAACAGTTTAAGTTGCATGACTATTAATGACTGTGTGACACCTGTGTTACTTGGAACTGATGCCAAGACAACTTTGCTATTTTTTGTCAAAAGTTGTAAGTAAGTAATTTAAAATTAAAGTGCAAAAACACTTACGTGTTATACTGCACTATTGATAGATAGATAATTAAAATTTAAGTGCAAAAACACAAATGTGTCATACTGCACTAAAAATAAAATAATAAATACACTAATTAATATTTACAACAAACAAATATATACAAATACACAATAATTGGCAAAAAACCAAATCCCAAGATTATTAAAGTTGACTAGAAGACAAAAAAGATAAGTATAAAACAAAGTAAAAGAGAACATCAAATAAGATAAAACATAAAAATAATAATGGAGTTTAACTATTACAAAATAATTTTATAGAGAGACTAGAAAAACATAAACAAGAAAAAGAATGAATAAAAAACCAAAATATAACTATCACAATATTATACAAGACTAGATTTTACAGAATAAATTAACACGAGGAACAGAAAACAAAATTAATTAATTAAAACTTTTTGAACAAACCAACTTCTTTTAAATAATTGATAACATTAAAAATATTTTCATTAAATAAATTTTTCATTGAGTTTATATCTCTGTAATATTTAATTCTAGTGTCACGTAGGTCAATACAGTCTAATAGTATATGCTTGACTGTATCAGGACAATGGCATGGAATGCACCAGGGCATATCTTCACCTTTCAACAGATAACTGTGTGTGAAATAGGTGTGTCCTATACGGGCTCGAGTTATAACTATTTCTTCCCTACAAGATAAACCCGTCCAAACATAAAAATCTCCTACTGTAGGGTTTATTTGAAATAGCTTGTTATCAGGACACGCATTCCATTGAGCTTGCCACTTTTGTTTAAAAACGCTATTTACATTCACTTTCAAGTCTGTATAGGGGACTTTAAAGTCTAAAACATTAAAATTCAAGGCCTGTTTGGCAAGTTCATCTGCTTTTTCATTGCCCTTTATGCCTACGTGACTTGGAACCCAAGCTAAAACAACTTTCTTATTCACTGACAAACAATCATTGTAAAGTTTTAAAATATCTTGAATAAAAGGATGATCACAGTTGTTGCTATCAAGAGCTTGAAGACTAGATAAAGAATCAGTGAATATGATAAAACGATTCCCAGCACAATTTTAACAATATTGAAAGCCATTTTAAGAGCCTGTAATTCAGCTGTGAATATACTAGCATTGCCAGGAAGCCTGACCTGGGCACTGAGGTTATTAGATGTAGCAGCTGCAGCAACCCTATTTTCTGCCTTCGATCCATCAGTATATATAGCCCTATGGTCAGGATAACAACCTTTCAACTGAGCAAATAGACTTTGAAACATACAATCATCACCAAGATGTTTCTTTTGATGGGTGAGGTATAAGTCTATGTGAGGTTTCTGTATACTCCAGGGTGGGTCAGCTGGCAATGACACAGTCTGAATTAGATCCAGCTGAGGACAGACAGCAGACAAATCTTCCTCTACACGATGCCCAAAAGACCTTATTGCAGATGGTTTCTTGTCATACAAATCATAATACTGGGGGTTAAAAACAGCATCATAAGCTGGATTATCAGGATTACTTCTCAATTTCAAAGCATACTGAATACATAATTTATCAAACCTTAAATACAAGGGTGGTTCATTTGCCTCTACATACAAGCTTTGCATTGGAGAAGTCCTGAAGGCTCCCAGGCATATTCTTAAGCCCTGGTTTTGAATGGGTTCCAATTTCTTAAGATAAGACTTACGAGCAGAACTAAAAACAGCACAACCATATTCCAATCTGGAACGAACAAATGAACGATAAAGTCTCATTAAAACACTTCTATCTGCTCCCCAATCCATTTTGGCAACTACTTTCAGTAGATTCATAGCTTTTTCACATTTCTGACGAATATAGTCAATGTGTGCCTTAAAATTCAGTTTACTGTCAAATATAATACCAAGGAACTTAGTTTGAGAAACAACAGGGATTTGTAAATTATATATTGTCAATGTTGGGTCTGGATGAAGTTTTCTTTTATTACAAAAATGCATGCAAACAGTTTTGGTTTTAGAAAATTTAAAACCATTTTCATCAGCCCATTTCTCTACTTTATTCAAACACAATTGAAGTTGCCTTTCTATTGAAGCCATATTTCTAGAAGAACAAGTGATTGATAAATCATCAACAAAAAGAGACTTTTCAAAGCTAGCTGGAATCACATCAGCAATACTGTTAATCTTTAAAATAAATAACGTAACAGAGAGGATGCTGCCCTGGGGTACACCCATCTCTTGCCCATGTATATCTGAATAAACAGATCCTAAACGAACTCTAAAAACTCTGTTTGATAAAAAATTCTGAATAAACATGGGCATTCGCCCCCTTAGGCCTACTTTATGTAGATCTCTTATAACGCCATACTTCCATACTGTATCGTAGGCTTTTTCTAAATCAAAAAATACAGAGACTACATGGTTGCCTTTTAAAAAGGAATCTCTGATAAAAGATTCAAGTCTTATTAATTGGTCTGTTGTAGTTCGACCTTTTCTAAAACCACTTTGATATTTTGTTAAAATATTATTTTTCTCAAGGAACCAAACTAATCTAGTATTAATCATTCTTTCCATGGTTTTGCATAAACAGCTCGTCAGGGAAATGGGGCGATAATTGGACGGGTTTTTTGGGTCTTTGCCTGGTTTAGGAATAGGTATTACAGTGGCCTCTTTCCAGCATTCAGGAATTTCACCTGAAGCCCATATATCATTAAATATATCAAGTAACACCATAAGTGAGTCTCTTGGTAGATGTTTTAGCAGCTGATAATGGATCTCATCTGGACCAGTGGCTGTGTCATGAGACTTATTCATAGCATCACATAGTTCTCTAATGGTAAATGGTACATTGTAGTTTTCAAAGTTGTCTGTGTCAAAATCCAAGTGTTCTTTTTCAGTTTTCTCTTTATATTTTTGAAACTCTGTACGGTAATTGTTGCTGCTAGAATTCTTGCGGATTTCTTCGGCCAACCTATTTGCTATATCAACTCTTTCTGTTATTTTTGTCCCATCATTATTTTCCAGATGGTGTATTGTGGTGTTACTTTGTTTGCCACTTATTTTCCTTATCATTCCCCATACCTTCTTTGCTGGTGTCTTTACATTTAGTTTTGATACATATTCATGCCATGATTTCCTTTTATTTTCTTTAATTATTTTACGAGCATTAGCTCGACAGTTTTTATATTCATTTATGTTATCTGATGTAGGATTTATACGGCATTTATCCATTGCATTTTGACGAGCTTTAACTGCTTTTTTGCATTCACTGTTGAACCATGGTTTGTAGCTACCAGTGGACTGTCCAGTTGACTTTGGCACACATTTTGTTGCTATGTCATTTAACTTATTTAAAAATGCAGGAAACTTTTCTGTTATGTCAGTAAAATTATGCCTATTAATATCCAGAGAACACTGAAGTTTGAATTTTGGCCAATCAGCCTTTTTAAGATTCCAACGAGGAACATTGTCCTTAGGCATACTCTTAACTATATCAATTAAAATAGGAAAATGGTCACTACCACACTGATCTGAATGGACCTGCCATGTAAAATCAAGAAAAACAGATGCAGAACATAAAGACAAATCTATTGAGGTGAATGAACCTGATGCAGGATGAAAGTAGGTAGGTGACTTATCATTAAGTAAACAAATGTCAGAGGATTCAAGTAGATGTTCCACCTTATAGCCTAAACTATTAGACGAGGAACAACCCCATAAATCACTATGTGCATTAAAATCACCAATAAATAGAAAAGGTGCAGGTAACTGGTTGACTAGATTTTCAAGATCAGTTTGTGCAACATTAAAACGTGGTGGAATATATACATTACATACAGTTATAGTTTTATGTAGAGATACTTTTACAGCAACTGCCTGCAGTTCTGTATCCAACTCAAGTTCCTCATGGGGTATACCTTTCTTAACAAAAATAGAGCAGCCACCAGTGGCTCTCCCATCTACTTCAGACATACAAGTTTTAAAATAGTGATCAAATCCTCTAATATTTACATTATCTGTTTCTTTAAAATGAGTTTCCTGCAATGCTAAAATGTAGGGTCTAAAATTTGAAATTAAATTTTTAATTTCTTCAAAGTTTGGCCTAAAGCCACGACAGTTCCACTGTAGTATACTTTTATTTTTGTTTGGTTCCATTATTTACACTTTTATTACCACTCCGCCCTTGTGATTTTGTGATTGGGGATTCTTCGACACTCATGTCACTGTCACTATCACTTAATGCATCATATTTGTTGTATTGTGTAATTGGGTCATTAGATCCTTTATGTTGTTTGGTCAAATATACTTTGCTCTGGCTTATTTTCAACTTTATAGGGTCATTTTGAGATGCACTTGTCTGACTCGATGCACTGGTTTTATTCCCTTTAATTATCTGTTTCTCAACTGCACACTTTTTTGGTTGTTTTGTGCCTTCTGGCCAAGTCATTTCTGTTTGTGTTTCTACATTCACTGTTTTCACCACAGGTTTAGTTGCTGCAGCTGCTTGGGCATACGTTGTTTTCACAGAATTAAATATGTCCATTTGTTTCTTGGCATCTGTGTTTGAAATTCCTCTTTCTGCCTTGATTCTTTGAATTTCTTTTTTCTCTTTCCATTTCGGACATGTTTTGTCATTAGAGGCATGGTTTCCTTGGCAATTGACACATTTCGCTTCATTCGTGCATTCTTGAGAGTCTGTATGATCTTCTTTCCCACATTTATGGCAAACTTCATTTTTCCTACAGTTGAATTTAGTGTGACCAAACTTTTGACACTTATAGCATCTGATGGGATTTGGGATGAATTGCGACACAGCCACCCTGTAGCAACCCACCCTGATGTATTTTGGCAAGGTCTGACTTTGGAATGTCAATATAAATGTCCCTGTTGGTTTCCTTTGTCCGTCTCTAAATACCAATATCCTGTCCAGCTTTATGACACCTTCATCTTTTAGTCCATCTAATATCTCCTCATCAGAACAGTCTTTTATATCTGGGCATCTAATGACCCCTTTCTTTGTGTTCAGGTTGTAGTGTGGTGATACAGTGATGGGGATAACATTGTCCATAGTCAAGTTCAGTTTGGTCGTTTTCAATAGTTTGCTGCTTTGGTTTTCCTTGTCTAATTCAACCAAGATGTCTCCATTCCTTAATTTCTTCATATTAAAGGGATCAGACCCAAGAACAGCAACAATGGCCTTGTTTACAGCAAATGGTGACAGTTTTGACAGAGGTCTCTCATTGTCTGTACCTTTTACTAACAGAAATCGCGGCCATGTACAAATCTGAACAGAATCCAAGTTCGAAGTCATGAAATCAGGCGAAGTTCTAATCCTTTTCCTATCAGTCGTTTGTGTATTTTGTGTAGCCATAATGTTATAGTATTTATTCATTGCCAATGTTCTCCACCCACCCTTCGAGCCCAACAAGGGGATATCATAATAGTGTGGAGCTGAGCCCTGCACACTGATATCAGAGATACATTAGCAGTATACTCAAAGAACACAAAGGTGGACCTTGATTGACCTGTTGAGCAGCCGCCTACTAGATACTCCAAACAAAAGCACAAACCAAACACCAGCACAATACAACAATCAATTTTATTTATTTATTTGGGGTTTTACGTCGCTTTCAACACTGTACAGGTCATATCACGACGGGTAGTTGGAAGGGCAGAGGAAACCAGTACATATAGTTCGCTAGGGTTCTGTACTGTAAACTGCCGACCAACGGCAAGCAACTACCAGCTTTCCCACTTACGGCCATGACGGGGATCGAACCCCGGCCGCAGAGGTGGGAATACAACAATCAAGAACAACTGTAAAAAACCATTAGAATCATCAAGCCATCACTTATTTGGAGCACTAGGGCTTGGCACTACCAGCCGATTGATTAAGCCAGGCCATCTTAACCTTCCGACTAAGTGAAATTGAGGCCAAAGCTGTGTATTGCCTCCACAGTGCCGCAACAAAGTATTGGCTCAACAGCCAGGACCCTCTCTTCCACTGACACGGATCGCAACCCACGGCAAACAGGCTGCCCCCAATTAGTCGCCTCTTACGACACGCAGGGGGATACGTTGGGCCTATTCTACTTCCCCAGACCCACAGGGGGATATACTGCACTATTAAAAACCAATAAATACGTTAACTAATATTTACAATAATAAGCAAAATTATATATACATATAAAAATAAATAATACATTTAACAAGTAGCCAAAAAGACCAAAAAAACAACATCATAAGAAATGACTAGAATAATCAAAGTAAAAAACAGCAATAAACAACAAAGAAAACAAAATGCAAATATAAAATAAGAGACAAAGTATAAAACTATCACAGTATAATAGTCACCAAGACTAGATTAGTCAAATAAATTAATACAAAGGACAAAACAAAATTAAAACTTTTTGTACAATCCAACTTCTTTTAAATAATTTATAATATTAAATATATTTTCGCTAAATAACTTTCTCAATGTATTTATATCTCTATAATATTTTATTCTAGTGTCACGTAGGCCGATACAGTCTAATAATATATGTTTCACTGTATCGGGACAATGACATGGAATGCACTAAGGCATATTCTCACCTTTCAAGAGATAACTATGGGTGAAATATGTGTGTCCTATACGGGCTCGAGTAATAACTACTTCCTCCCTACGAGATAAACCCGTCCAAACATAAAAATCTCCTACTGTAGGGTTTATTTGAAATAGCTTGTTATCAGGACACGCATTCCATTGAGCTTGCCACTTTTGTTTAAAAGCACTATTTACATTCACTTTCAAGTCTATATAGGGGACTTTCAGGTCTAAAACATTAAAATTCAAGGCCTGTTTGGCAAGCTCATCTGCTTTTTCATTGCCTTTTATGCCTACGTGACTTGGAACCCAAGCTAAAACAACTTTCTTATTCACTGACACACAATCATTAAAGGTTTTAAAATATCTTGAATAAAAGAATTATCACAGTTGTTGCTATCAAGAGCTTGAAGACTAGATAAAGAGTCAGTGAATATGATAAAACGATCCCAATCACAATTTTTTACAATATTAAAAGCCATTTTAAGAGCCTGTAATTCAGCTGTGAATATACTAGCATTGCCAGGAAGCCTGACCTGGGCACTGAGGTTATTAGATGTAGCAGCTGCAGCAACATTATTTTCTGCCTTTGATCCATCAGTATATATAGCCCTATGGTCAGGATAACAACTTTTCAACTGAGCAAATATACTTTGAAAAAGACAATCATCACCAAGTTGTTTCTTCTGATGGGTGAGATATAAGTCTATGTGAGGCTTCTATATAGTCCAGGGTGGGTCATCTGGCAATGACACAGTCTGAATTAGATCCAGCTGAGGACAGACAGCAGATAAATCTTCCTCTACACGATGCCCAAAAGATTGCAGATGGTTTCTTATCATAAAGATCATAAAACTGGGGCTTAAAAACATCATAAGCTGGATTGTCAGGATTACTTCTCAATTTCAAAGCATACTGAATACATAATTTATCAAACCTTAAATACAAGGGTGGTTCATTTGCCTCTACATACAAGCTTTGCATTGGAGAAGTCCTGAAGGCTCCCAGGCAGATTCTTAAGCCCTGGTTTTGAATGGGTTCCAATTTCTTAAGATAAGACTTACGAGCAGAACTAAAAACAGCACAACCATAGTCCAATCTAGAACGAACAAATGAATGATAAAGTCTCACTAAAACACTTCTATCTGCTCCCCAATCCATTTTGGCAACTACTTTCAGTAAGTTCATGGCTTATTCACATTTTTGACGAACATAATCAATGTGTGCTTTAAAATTAAGTTTGTAAAAGATAAGATCAAGGAACTTAGTTTGTGTAACAACTGGAATTTGTGAATTATATATTGTCAATGTTGGGTCTGGATGAAGTTTTCTTTTATTACAGAAATGCATGCAAACAGTTTTGGTTTTAGAAAATTTAAAACCATTTTCATCAGCCCATTTTTCTATCTTATTCAAACATAACTGAGGTTGCCTTTCTATTGAAGCCATATTTCTAGAAGAACAAGTGATTGAGAAATCATCAACAAAAAGAGACTTTTCAAAGCTAGCTGGAATCACATCAGCAATACTGTTGATCTTTAAAATAAATAATGTAACAGATAGGATACTGCCTTGAGGGACACCCATTTCTTGTTCATACATATCTGAATAAATAGATCCTAAACGAACTCTAAAAATTGTTTGATAAAAAATTCTGAATAAACATGGGCATTCGCCCTCTTAAGCCTACTTTATGTAGATCTCTTATTACACCATACTTCCATACTGTGTCGTAGGCTCTTTCTAAATAAAAAAATACGGAGACTACATGGTTGCCTTTTAAAAAGGAATCTCTAATAAAAGATTCAAGTCTTATTAATTGGTCTGTTGTAGTTCGACCTTTTCTAAAACCACTTTGATATTTTGATAAAATATTATTTTTTTCAAGGAACCAAACCAATCTAGTATTAATCATTCTTTCCATGGTTTTGCATAAACAGCTCGTCAAAGATATGGGGCGGTAATTGGACGAGTTTTTTGGGTCTTTGCCTGGTTTAGAAATAGGTATTACAGGGGCCTCTTTCCAGCATTCAGGAATTTCACCTGAAGCCCATATATCATTAAATACATCAAGTAACACCATAAGTGAGTCTCTTGGTAGATGTTTTAGCAGCTGATAATGGATCTCATCTGGACCAGTGGCTGTGTCATGAGACTTTTTCAGAACATCACATAGTTCTCTAATTGTAAATGGTACATTGTAGTTTTCAAAGTTGTCTGTGTCAAAATCCATGTGTTTTTTTCAGTTTTCTCTTTATATTTTTGAAACTCTGTACGGTAATTGTTGCTGCTAGAATTCTTGTGTATTTCTTCGGCCAACCTATTTGCTATATCAACTCTTTCTGTTATTTTTGTCCCATCATTATTTTCCAGATGGTGTATTGTGGTGTTACTTTGTTTGCCACTTATTTTCCTTATCATTCCCCATACCTTCTTTGCTGGTGTCTTTACATTTAGTTTTGATACATATTCATGCCATGATTGCCTTTTATTTTCTTTAATTATTTTACGAGCATTAGCTCGACAGTTTTTATATTCATTTATGTTATCTGATGTAGGATTTTTACGGCATTTATCCATTGCATTTTGACGAGCTTTAACAGCTTTTTTGCATTCACTGTTGAACCATGGTTTGTAGCTACCAGTGGACTGTCCAGTTGACTTTGGCACACATTTTGTTGCTATGTCATTTAACTTATCTAAAAATGCAGGAAACTTTTCTGTTATGTCAGTAAAATTATGCCTATTAATATCCAGAGAACACTGAAGTTTGAATTTTGGCCAGCCTTTTTAAGATTCCAACGAGGAACATTGTCTTTAGGCATACTCTTAACTATATCAATTAAAATAGGAAAATGGTCACTGCCACACTGATCTGAATGGACCTGCCATGTAAAATCAAGAAAAACAGATGCAGAACATAAAGACAAATCTATTGAGGTGAATGAACCTGATGCAGGATGAAAGTAGGTAGGTGACTTATCATTAAGTAAACAAATATCAGAGGATTCAAGATGTTCCACCTTATAGCCTAAACTATTAGACGAGGAACAACCCCATAAATCACTATGTGCATTAAAATCTCCAATAAATAGAAATGGTGCAGGTAACTGGTTGACTAGATTATCAAGATCACTTTGTGCAACATTAAAACGTGGTGGAATATATACATTACATACAGTTATAGTTTTATGCAGAGATACTTTTACAGCAACTGCCTGCAGTTCTGTATCTAACTCAAGTACCTCATGGGGTATACCTTTCTTAACAAAAATAGAGCAGCCACCAGTGGCTCTCCCATCTACTTCAGACATACAAGTTTTAAAATAATGATCAAATCCTCTAATATTTACATTATCTGAATCTTTAAAATGAGTTTCCTGCAATGCTAAAATGTAGGGTCTAAAATTGGAAATTAAATTTTTAATTTCTTCAAAATTTGGCCTAAATCCACGACAGTTCCACTGTATTATACTTTTATTTGTGTTTGGTTCCATTATTTACACTTTTATTACCACTCCGCCCTTGTGATTTTGTGATTGGGGATTCTTCGACACTCATGTCACTGTCACTATCACTTAAAACATCATATTTATTGTGTTGTTTAATAGGATCATTAGATCCCTTATGTTGTTTGGTCAAATATACTTTGCTCTGAATTATTTTCAGTTTAATGGGGTCATTTTGAGATGCACTTGTCTGACTCGATGCACTGGTTTTATTCACTTTATTTATCTGTTTCTCAACTGCGCACTTTTTTGGTTGTTTTGTGCCTTCTGGCCAAGTCATTTCTGTTTGTGTTTCTACGTTCACTGTTTTCACCACAGGTTTAGTTGCTGCAGCTAGAGGTCCTCAGTGGCCTAGTGGTTAGCAAGTTTGGCATCTAATCATAGGCTGTCACCTCTGTGGGTTCGAGTCCCACAAGTGGATATTCTGAGGACCTGTCCCAATATGACCCTGGCTGTTGAACGGGACGTAAAACCCCAACTTTGACTTTAGTTGCTGCAGCTGCTTGGGCATAGGTTGATTTCACAGAATTAAATATATCCATTTGTTTCTTGGTTTCTGTATATGAAATCCCTCTTTCTGCCTTAATCCTTTGGATTTCCTTTTCTTCTTTCCATTTTGGACATTCTTTATCATTAGATGCATGCTTTCCTTGGCAATTTACACATTTTGCTTCATTCTTACATTCTTGAGAGTCTGTATGATCTTCATGCCCATATTTAGTGCAAACTTCATTCTTTCTACAGTTGAATTTAGTGTGACCAAACTTTTGACACTTGTAGCATCTCACAGGATTCGGAATAAATTGTGACACAGCCACTCTGTAGTAACCCACCCTGATGTATTTTGGTAAGGTCTGGCTCTGAAAGGTCAATATAAATGTCCCTGTTGGTTTCCTTTGTCCATCTCTGAATACCGATATCCTGTCCAGTTTTATGACCCCTTCATCTTTAAGTCCTTCTAATATTTCCTCATCAGAACATTCTTTTATGTCTGGGCATCTAATGACCCCTTTCTTTGTGTTCAGGCTGTAGTGTGGTGATACAGTGATGGGGATAACATTGTCCATAGTCAAGTGCAGTTTGGTCGTTTTCAGTGGTTTGCTGCTTTGAGCTTCCTTGTCAACTTCAACTAATTCCAATTCAACTTTTATAGCACTTAATCTCTGCCTAAGTGACAGACTCTAAGGCGCAACATCATAAGCATAGTTACAAAAATCATTGTCCTCGTCCATAGCTATGGTCGACATCACAGAGAACGCCATATGAGGTGGAAAATACTAAGGAGGATAAGCTTGGCAGAATAGGTATGCCTTAAGTTTTTTTCTGAAGGAAGCAATGGAAGTGGCAGATCTTACATTATCAGGGAGTTCATTCCATATTTTGGGTGCATCATATGCAAAGCTTAGACCAAACTGCTTTGTGGATTTGTAAATAGATGGTTGGTATTGAGGAACATGTAGAATTATACCATCAGATTGAATCAACCGAGTATTATAGGCACATTGTCTAACTTTGAGAAATGGGCTGAAATATTTTGGACAGTTAGTATTTATATACCAACAAGGCAGTCTTGAAGATGCAACGATGCCTTATGGGTAGCCAATGAAGGGCTTTTCTTAGTGGAGTGGTGTGAAAAAGACATGTGGTTCTGCAAACAATTCTGGCCAGACTGTTTTGAATGCATTGTAGCTTGCGTAGGTTAGCAACAGATAGACCCCTAAACAAGGAGTTACAGCAGTCAAGCCTACTGCCCACAAGTGCGTTTGCAGCCGTAAGAACAGCATCACGAGTCAAGTACTGTCGAATTTGTCTAAGATCCCTCATCTGGATGAAACATAGTTTACATACATTTTTAACATGTTTGGTGAAGGAAAAGTCTGAGTCAAACCAGACACCCAAATTCTTAACGGCATCTGAAGGTATCAGTGATTCACCCAATATATTTACTGGAAAGAATGGGTTAAACTTTTCTTGTTGAAACTTGGCACCAAATAAAATAAAGTCAGTCTTATCAGCATTCAGCTTTAGTTTATTTGCACACAGCCATAGTTTGACATCTTCGAGGCACTTTCCTAGCCGATCGAAGGCAATTTTTGCATTTTTGTGTTTGAGGTGAATAAACAGCTGTGTGTCATCTGCATAAAGTGAATTTGACATCTGGATGTTTAGAGATTACTTTGCTCAAAGGTGTGGTATACAACGAAAAAAGAATAGGACCAAGAACTGAACCTTGTGGTACCCCAAACTTAAGCTTTCTAGCCTCAGACAGAACAGAACCAATCTTGATGCATTGGATACGATCAGCAAGGTATGATTTGAACCAGTCAAGGCATCTACCCCCGACACCGAACCATTTTCTTAAGCAATCAAGGAGTTTCTCATGATCAATGGTGTCAAACGCTGCAGATTGATCAAGCAGCACCACAGCTGTGGCCTCACCTCTGGCTACAGATAGGTGAATCTGATTCTTTATAGACAAAAGAGCTGTTTCAGTTGAATGGCCACGTCTATAGGCAGATTGATACTCGTTTTCCAACCCCTGGAGAGAGACATGTCTACTGAGTTGTGAGGCAACTACACATTCCACGAGTTTTGAGATAAAGCTCAACCCAGACACAGGGTGATAGTTTTTTTAGTTCTTCCTTTGATAAAGAAGATTTCTTTATCAGTGGAGTGACAACAGCACTTTTGAAGCCATCTGGGACAGCACCTTCCAACAAAGAACAATTCACAAGTTTTGTGATAGAAAGAAGCAGTATATCAAGGCAATCCTTAACCAGGAAAGTGGGCCAAGGATCCAGGAGACAGGATTTTGTAGGTGAATTTTTGATTACCTTCGCAATATCGTCAGGTGAGGCATCATCAAATTTAAAAAGTCGGATGTACTGGAGATGGCAAGGAAAAAGATGAAAAACTGGAAAAAGACTCTTGGATTTTAGCAATCTTATTGGTGAAAAAAGCGGCAAACTGTTCAGCCAATTTTTTTTGTGAACTATTTGATGGAAGAACCTTGTCAGGGATACGGTGCAAGGCAGAACGCAGAACTGGCCATAGTTTTTTAAGGTCATCACCATTTTCATTAACAAGAGCTCTGTAATATGTGGCTTTGTCTTTATTGGCAAGTGAATTACACCTGGCAATTTGTTTACGCAGCTTTGCACGGTTAAGAGGAGTTTTCTTTTTATGCCAGATGCGTTCAAACTGTCGTCGAATAGATTTGGCATTTTTGTAGGTATCTGATATCCATTTTGCTGGCTCCTTGGCAAGACAGCGAGTAACCTCTGGAGCATGTTTGTCCAGAAGGTTGGAAAGATCATTATTTTATGATATCTCCTGTAGGTCACTCTGTTAGCTTGTGATTTAGCAGTTGTTGGAGTTTCAACTTGACATTTGATCATTGCATGGTCAGAGATGTAGTCACTGACAACCACATTTGAAACCACAGAACTATCAGAAGTAAGGATGAGATCTAGGGTATGGCCATGAAGATGGGTAGCAGAGTGAACATGTTGAGTAATATTGCAGGAGTGAAGAGTATTAAGGAAATTAACACTGGCTCTTGAGGTTGTGTCAATATGAATATTAAAGTCACCACAAATGATGAAGGAGGAATTCATAGATGAGAGGAACTCAACCAATGTGTGAAACTCATCATAAAAGGGATTGGAACATGAACCTGGAGGATGATAAACACAAGCAACCAGTGTAGAATGAGCATTCGATCCAATACTGACTACCAGACATTTAAAGTAGGTGAAAGTGGGATGATCCACAATTCTATGAGACAGGCTGCTATTTATGAGAAAGCCAACTCTGCCACCCGAGCCATGTGCACGAGGTCTTTGACACAATTTATAAGATGGTGATGTGATGGATTGAAGCAGACAATCGGTATCAGTCGGGCGAATATGAGTTTCGACCAGTGATAATATGTCCAGTGAGTGACTGAACACAACGTCAGAAATCATGTGAGCCTTATTTCTTACAGACCAACAGTTAGCAACCCCCATCACAATAGGTCCAGGATTTAGGGATATATCCCCACATAAAAGCAAGAGAACACAGAGGGATCGTGACTTCACTGATGAGGGAAAGCATCTTGCATTTGTAACAGAACTAGCCAGTCTGAAAGATCGAGGTAGTACGGAGCCCACAAAACAACCCTTGACCTGTACTTTATGGTCGGACGTACTGATGAGGAAAAGACTGATGAATACCAGGCAGCGTACAAGGTACATTTTTCATACTCCAGAGCCTTAACACAAAAGGACTGTGGGGAGTCTAAAATAAAAATGACCTTATAGCTAGTGTCCACTAAGCTTTAGAGTCGGTTCAGTAACTTACACTCAAGTCAATCTTCGTCCTGTGGGCGTCTCACAGGCACCCTAACTACCCCACTGGAGCCACTGCAAAGAAAATAAAAAATAAAACCCTTAGAGGGGCCTGAAAAACATAGGAAAGCCTTATTGGGACCTAAAATAGATGGAGATTCTGGATTATGGTGTTGTGCAAGTAATTTGTTGTGAAAGGAAAGTAGAAACACAATGTGACAGAACTTGGTTGTAGAACAATAATTCCCGGTAGTGGGCGATAATACCCACACATATCAGTACAAGGAAATATTATTGTAAATCAACATAGATAAACTCCCACCAACAACTTTATGAAATAATATCAGTAAAAAGACAGATAACCATCAATAATATATGAAATATATGTGTATAGTGACCATCAGAAACGAAAATAAAATAGCTGTTAAAATTTACAGCGTCTCTGTGATGGGTCCATACTAAAGAAGTAAAGTGTCTCCATTTCTTAATTTTCTTATATTGAAAGGATCAGATCCTAAAACAGCAACAATGGCCTTGTTTAAAGCAAATGGCGGCAGTTTAGACAAGGGTCTCTCATTGTCTGTGCCTTTTATCAACAAAAAACGTGGCCATGAACAAATTGGTGCAGAATCCAAGCTCGTAGTCAAGATATCAGTTCTACTTCGTTTCCTATCGGTCATTTGAGAGTGTTGAGTAGCCATAGTAAAATAATTATTCATTGCCAATGCTCTCCACCCACCCTTCGAGCCCAACAAGGGGATATCATAATAGTGTGGAGCTGAGCCCTGCACACTGATATCAGAGATACATTAACAATATACTCAAAGACCACAAAAGTGAACCTTGATTGACCTGTTAAGCAGCCGCCTTCCAGATACTCCAAACAAAAGCACAAAGCAAACACCAGCAGAATACAACAATCAAGTACAACAGTATAAACCATTAGAAACAACAAGCCATCACTAATTTGGAGCACTAGGGCTTGGCACTACCAGCCGATTGATTAAGCCAGGCCATCTTAACCTTCCGACTAAGTGAAATTGAGGCCAAAGCTGTGTATTGCCTCCTCAATGCCGCAACAAAGAATTGGCTCAACAGCCAGGACCCTCTGACACGGATCGCAACCCACGGCAAACAGGCTGCCCCCAATTAGTCGCCTCTTACGACATGCAGGAGGATACGTTGGGCCTATTCTACATCCCCAGACCCACAAGGGGCGTAAAAAAGTTGTAAAATATCCTGTCAAAACATATAATTACATTTGTCACCAAAATCAGCATATATAATATCAAAACCACTAACGGGTACAATTGAGTAGACAACCAGTATATGCATGGAAATATAATAAATACTTTGCTGTACATTCTGTAATGTCATGGACAAGAAACATTTTAGAATAGTTCTGCCAGTAGAGATTCAGGAGATGGAATCTGACAAAGTGAGTCATACTCAGGTTAATATTGCAAAGATCTTGCTCATAAAATGAAATGTAAACTGCAGCAATTAATGATCAAACTGATATTTATTACGAGGCTGCACATACACAGCCTTAAAAAGAAATGAAATGAATCTGATATCCACACCATGAAGTGGTTACATTTATCACCTAAGTTGATATTTATGTTTTAGTAATTATTGGCAGATGTGGCATATCTTAATGATCCAAGTGAAGCAAAAAATGTGTTATAATAGTTTTCCCTGCTGAGATTTAAGACAAGAAGTCTGACAAAGTGAGCAATGAACAGGTTAACCTTACAAAGATCTTGTTCACAAAAATGAAATGTAAACTGCAGCAATTAATGATCAAACTGATATTTATTTCGAGGCTGCATATACACAGCCTTAAAAAGAAATTAAATGAATCTGACATTTAAGAAGATATCAATACCATGAAGTGGTTACATTTATCAGCTAAGTTGATATTTATCTGTTTGTAGTAATTATTGGCAGATGTGGTAAATCTTGATTATCCGAGTAAGACAAAACATGTGTTATAATAGTTTTCCCTGCTGAGATTTAAGACAAGTAGTCTGTCAAAAGTGAGTCATAAACAGGTTGACATTGGAAAGATCTTGCTCATAAAATGAAATGTAAACAGCAGCAATGATCAAACTGATATTTATTACGAGGCTGCACATACACAGCCTTGAAAAGAAATGAAATGAATCTGACATTTAAGAGGATATCCACACCATGAAGTGGTTACATTTATCAACTAAGTTGATATTTATGTTTTCAGTAATTATTGACAGATGTGGCATATCTTGATCATCCAAGTGAGACAAAAATGTGTTATAATAGTTTTCCCTGCTGAGATTTAAGACAAGAAGTCTGAAAAAAGTGAGCAATGAACAGGTTAACGTTACAAAGATCTTGTTCACAAAAATGAAATGCAAACTCTAGCAATAAATGATCAAACTGATATTTATTACGAGACTACACATACACAGCCTTAAAAAGAAATAAAATGAATCTGACATTTAAGAAGATATCCACACCATGAAGTGGTTACATTTATCAACTAAGTTGATATTTATCTGTTTTAGTAATTATTGACAGATGTGGCATATCTTGATCATCCAAGTGAGACAAAAAATGTGTTATAAATAGTTTTCCCTGCTGAGATTTAAGACAAGAAGTCTGTCAAAGTGAGTCATAAACAGGTTAACATTGCAAAGATCTTGCTCATAAAATGAAATGAAAACTGCAGCAATTAATGATCAAACTGATATATATTACAAGGCTGCACATACACAGCTTTAAAAAAATGAAATGAATCTGACATTTAAGAGGATATCCACAGCATGAAGTGGTTACATTTATCAGCTAAGTTGATATTTATCTGTTTTTTTGACAGATGTGGTACATCTTGATCACCCAAGTGAGACAAAAATGTGTTATAATAGTTTTCCCTGCTGAGATTTAAGACAAGAAGTCTGTCAAAGTGGGCAATGAACAGGTTAACGTTACAAAGATCTTGTTCACAAAAATGAAATGTAAACTGCAGCAATTAATGATCAAACTGATATTTATTACGAGACTACACATACACAGCCTTAAAAAGAAATAAAATGAATCTGACATTTAAGAGGATATCCACACCATGAAGTGGTTACATTTATCAGCTAAGTTGATATTTATCTGTTTTTTGACAGATGTGGTATATCTTGATAATCCAAGTGAGACAAAAAATGCGGTACAATAGTTTTCCCTGCTGAGATTTAAGACAAGAAGTCTGACAAAGTGAGCAATGAACAGGTTAACGTTACAAAGATCTTGTTCACAAAATGAAATGTAAACTGCAGCAATTAATGATCAAACTGATATTTATTATGAGGCTGCACACACACAGCCTTAAAAAGAAATGAAATGAATCTGACATTTAAGAGGATATCCACACCATGAAGTGGTTACATTTATCAGCTAAGTTGATATTTATCTGTTTCAGTAATTATTGACAGACGTGGCATATCTTGATAATCCAAGTGAGACAAAAAATGTGTTATAATAGTTTTCCCTGCTAAGATTTAAGACAAGAAGTCTGTCAAAGTGAGTCATAAACAGGTTGACATTGGAAAGATCTTGCTCATAAAATGAAATGTAAACAGCAGCAATGACCAAACTGATATTTATTACGAGGCTGCACACACACAGCCTTAAAAGAAATGAAATGAATCTGACATTTAAGGGGATATCCACACCATGAAGTGGTTACATTTATCAGCTAAGTTGATATTTATCTGTTTTTAGTAATTATTGACAGATGTGGCAAATCTTGATCATCCAAGATCGTTAGCATAGCCACCACGGAGACGCTTTTTCAAAATTAGAATTAAAATGAGATCGTTTTCGGCTAAATCTCACAGTTTTTACCCACTCTTTTTGTAAAATATATATAATCAGGCCATTTATTGTGTATATCCTCTTTTTCCCCTGTCTTTTTACCCCATTTTTTGTGGTTTGGTAGTTTTACCTAAAATGCGGGTATTATCGCCCATTTAGTGGGAATTATCGGCCCTTGTTTTTTCCTCTCCACTGTGTTCAGTGGCTATATCTCATTAATTTACATCTCTCATATGATTTGTTCGTTGTTTCCCCTTGTTGTTTAGACCTCTTGTGAATTTTATTGTTAAATTTCTATACTCCAGTTTGCTTTCACTTCATTTGTCAGCTTATTGGTCCCCTTTTAGCTTTTAGGGTGTGTACGTTTGCTTAGAAATTTAAGTTTTTCAGCTGGCTTAGTGGGGAGTATAGGGTGCCCGTGAGTCGCCCACGGGACGAACGACGTGACGGCTTGATGCTGGGATGAGTGAGCTGTAAGGATTTTAATTGGTCAGACTCCCTACAGTCCCTTTTCATCACAGCTTAAGGATACTGGAGTATTACTATTCCTTGTGCTCAAAGATGTATACCCCTTGTTGTCTTGCCCTTCTGTTGCTTTTCCTCGTGAATGTCTCGCGCATAGGCACTGAGCTGTGTGTCTCAGCGACCACTCAAGACTCTAGCGTCCTCCCAAGATCCTTTAGGCAGGCTAGCTGTAGCAGAAATGTACATCACTTTCCTTGTTCAACAAAGTTTAGAGGTCTGTCAATTTTGCTCCTACTGTGTGGTGATATTTCTCTAAACCCAGGTCCTATCTCATTCGGCGTTGTCAACTGTCGATCAGTCAGAAACAAGGGACCCAGTATTTCAGACATGATGTCTACTGACTCTTTCAGTATATTGGCCATGACTGAGACTCACATTCGTCCATCTGACAATGACAGTTTCCTCCGCTCAATCACTCCTGCTGGTTTTACATTGTGTCATAGACCCCGTCCTCACGGCTTCGGTGGTGGGGTTGGCTTTTTTGTCATTGAAAATATCAAATTCAAAATTCTTGATAGTCCTACATATACAACTTTCGAAAACATAGTTATTGACATTGGCTCATCTACTAGTCCTTTTATGATAGCATGTGTTTACCGACCTCCAGGCTCATGTTCTGATGAATTTTTGGACCAATTTCTTAACTTTTTTGAGTATCTCTCCTCTGTAAGTTCCTCATTTCTTACGTGTGGGGACTTCAACATTCATGTTGACACAAGTTCCAGTGACAGCACCAAATTTTTGAATTGTCTTGACTCATGCAATATTGCACAGCATGTGCACTCACCTACTCACCTACATGGTCACATCCTCGACCTTGTTCTTGCACCCACTGAGCCGAAGGTTGTTTCCAACGTACGAGTCGGTGGATTTTTTTCTGATCACGCCGTTGTTCATGGTCAGCTTGATTTTGCCAGTCCCACTGCACCCAAGTCAAACACAATCACCTTTCGAAGGTATCATAAGATAAACATGCAGAGTCTGATCTGTGATCTCGAAAAGTGTTCATTTGTTGCAAGTCCTGGCAGTACCGTTAGTGCACTTCATGACCAATACACAAGGGATCTGAGTAACTTGCTCGATAAACACGCTCCTCTGGTCACTCGTACCTTCACCAAAGGTGCTGCAGGTTGGCTATCAGATACGTACTTGCAGGCCAAAGCAGTCAGGCGTCAATTTGAACGGTTCTGGCGGAAAGACAAGTCTCCACAAAATAGGGCTAGACTCCGTAAACAAATTGCTAGGTGCAACGCCATAATTACTAAGGATAAGACCAACTATTTCAGGAACCTCATTAGTGACAATGCTCACGATTCTAAGAAACTGTGGCAGATTCTACGCTCAGTCCTGCACTCTGTTCCTGAGAAGGTACTCCCCTCTCATGCCTCTCAGATATGCCTTGCCAATCGTTTTGTCACTTTTTTCTCAGATAAAATCAGAAAAATCAGGGACTCCTTTACTAACACTGACTCCTTCACTCTTCCTGCTCCTTCAGATGTACCCAAATTTGACCTTTTTAAAGCAGTTTCTGAGGATGAAGTACGGAAAGTAATTACCAAGTCACCAACCAAATCTTGCCTCCTCGATCCATGGCCTACTTTCCTAGTTAAAGAATGTTTGGATATTCTCCTCCCCTCAGTTACTAAACTTGTCAACTGTTCTCTAACTGAAGGTGCTGTCCCGGGTGGTTTAAAAAAGGCTATTGTTTCTCCTCTGATTAAAAAGTCTTCACTACCACCGGATGAATTAAAAAACTACCGACCTGTCTCTGGCTTGAGTTTCATCTCCAAACTTGTTGAGCGTGTAGTTGCTTCGCAGTTAAATGTCCATGTTGCCTGTAACGGACTTGAAAATGTCAGTCAATCAGCCTATAAGCAAGGTCACTCGACCGAAACTGCACTACTGTCTATTAAAAATGAAGTCCACCTTGCTCTTGCTAGAGGTGAAGCTACTGCTGTTGTTCTCTTGGACCAATCAGCAGCATTTGACACCATTGATCATGGTACGCTTATTGAGTGTTTGAGTTCCTGGTTTGGTGTTGGAGGCGTGGTTCTAAACTGGTTCAAGTCGTACCTCTGTGACCGCCTATCAGTGCATCAAGATTGGTTCTGTTTTATCCGATGCTAAAAGGCTATTGTACGGTGTGCCCCAGGGCTCTGTCCTGGGGCCGATCTTGTTCTCATTATACACTACCCCCCTCAGTAAAGTTATTCAAAATCATCCTGGCATATGTTTCCACTTTTATGCAGACGACACACAGTTATATGTTCATCTCACACATAACCATGCCACTCAGGCCTTTGATAGACTGAAAAACTGCTTGGATGATGTCAGAAAGTGGCTTTCTGCAAATAAGCTTAAACTAAATCCAGACAAGACAGAATTTATTCTGTTTGGCTCAAGAAATGTCCGCACAAAACTCAGGAAATTTTTCCCAGTTAATATACTTGGCAACCTCCTTTCACCTGTTGATGCAATTAAGAACTTAGGTGTCTGGTTTGACTCTGATTTTTCCTTCTCTTGCCATGTCAGGAATACCTGTAAGGCTAGTTTTGTTCATATCAGGGATTTAAAGCGACTCCGAGGATATCTTACACGTGAAGCTGCTCTTTTAGCTGCAAATGCCTTGGTGGGAAGTCGTCTTGACTACTGTAATTCCTTGTTCAGAGGTCTCTCTGCTCTAGACATTCGGAGGCTCCAATGTGTTCAGAACAGTCTAGCAAGAATTGTGGCTAATACCACCAAATACTCACATATCACTCCTGTAAGAAAGAGTCTTCATTGGCTGCCTGTCTTGCATCGCTCTGTCTTCAAGACAGCCCTGTTGGTGTACAAGTTTCTACATAGTGGCCATCCAAAATACTTTGAACCTTTCCTTAAACCCAGGCATAGTGTGTATAGAACACGCAGAAGTCAATCTGATGGTGTGCTGCTTGAGGTCCCACATTGTGCTTCAATATATAAGTCTAAAAAGCATTTTGGCCTTAGCTTTGCATACGATGCCCCAAGGATTTGGAATGATCTTCCTGATGATGTACGCTCAGCTAAATCTCTCTCCTCATTCAGAAAAAAGTTGAAAACTTACCTCTTTGAAAAAGCTTACCCACCCTAGATTATCCCTAGTTTTTCATTTTGTCTCTCCGTGGTGTCGACCCCTGCAATGTCCCTGATTTAACGATTACGATCTCTGATTTTGGCTTTCTGCGTCTTAGAGTCTATCATTAGATAGAGATTAAGCGCTATAAAAGTACTATTAGAATTAGAATTAGAAATTAGAATCCAAGTGAGACAAAAAATGTGTTATAATAGTTTTCCCTGCTGAGATTTAAGACAAGAAGTCTGTCACAGTGGGCAATGAACAGGTTACCATTACAAAGATCTTGTTCACAAAAATGAAATGTAAACTGCAGCAATTAATGATCAAACTGATATTTATTACGAGGCTGCCCATACACAGCCTTAAAATGCAGTGGTTACATTTATCAGGTAAGTTGATACTTATCTGTTTTTAGTAATTATTGGCAGATATGGTACATCTTGATCATCCAAGTGAGACAAAAAATGTGTTATAATAGTTTTCCCTGCTGAAATTTAAGACAAGTAGTCTGTCAAAGTGAGTCATAAACAGGTTAACATTGCAAAGATCTTGCTCATAAAATGAAATGTAAACTGCAGCAATCAATGATCAAACTGATATTTATTACGAGGCTGCATATACACTGCCTTAAAAAGAAATGAAATGAATCTGACATTTAAGAAGATATCAATACCATGAAGTGGTTACATTTACCAGCTAAGTTGATATTTATGTTTTTAGTAATTATTGGCAGATGTGGCATATCTTGATCATCCAAGTGAGACAAAAAAATGTGTTATAATAGTTTTCCCTGCTGAAATTTAAGACAAGTAATCTGTCAAAGTGAGCAATGAACAGGTTAACGTTGCAAAGATCTTGCTCATAAAATGAAATGTAAACTGCAGCAATTAATGATCAAACTGATATTTATTACGAGGCTGCATATACACTGCCTTAAAAAGAAATGAAATGAATCTGACATTTAAGAAGATATCAACACCATAAAGTGGTTACATTTATCAGGTAAGTTGATATTTATCTGTCTTTAGTAATTATTGACAGATGTGGCATATCTTGATCATCCAAGTGAGACAAAAAATGTGTTATAATAGTTTTCCCTGCTGAAATTTAAGACAAGAAGTCTGTCAAAGTGAGCAATGAACAGGTTAACGTTACAAAGATCTTGTTCACAAAAAATGAAATGAAAACTGCAGCAATTAATGATCAAACTGATATTTATTACGAGGCTGCACATACACAGCCTTAAAAAGAAATGAAATGAATCTGACATTTAAGAGGATATCCACACCATGAAGTGGTTACATTTATCAGCTAAGTTGATATTTATCTGTTTCAGTAATTATTGACAGACGTGGCATATCTTGATAATCCAAGTGAGACAAAAAATGTGTTATAATAGTTTTCCCTGCTAAGATTTAAGACAAGAAGTCTGTCAAAGTGGGCAATGAACAGGTTAACGTTACAAAGATCTTGTTCACAAAAATGAAATGTAAACTGCAGCAATTAATGATCAAACTGATATTTATTATGAGGCTGCACACACACAGCCTTAAAAGAAATGAAATGAATCTGACATTTAAGGGGATATCCACACCATGAAGTGGTTACATTTATCAGCTAAGTTGATATTTATCTGTTTTTAGTAATTATTGACAGATGTGGCAAATCTTGATCATCCAAGTGAGACAAAAAATGTGTTATAATAGTTTTCCCTGCTGAGATTTAAGACAAGAAGTCTGTCACAGTGGGCAATGAACAGGTTACCATTACAAAGATCTTGTTCACAAAAATGAAATGTAAACTGCAGCAATTAATGATCAAACTGATATTTATTACGAGGCTGCCCATACACAGCCTTAAAATGCAGTGGTTACATTTATCAGGTAAGTTGATACTTATCTGTTTTTAGTAATTATTGGCAGATATGATACATCTTGATCATCCAAGTGAGACAAAAAATGTGTTATAATAGTTTTCCCTGATGAAATTTAAGACAAGTAGTCTGTCAAAGTGAGTCATAAACAGGTTAACATTGCAAAGATCTTGCTCATAAAATGAAATGTAAACTGCAGCAATCAATGATCAAACTGATATTTATTACGAGGCTGCATATACACTGCCTTAAAAAGAAATGAAATGAATCTGACATTTAAGAAGATATCAATACCATGAAGTGGTTACATTTACCAGCTAAGTTGATATTTATGTTTTTAGTAATTATTGGCAGATGTGGCATATCTTGATCATCCAAGTGAGACAAAAAAATGTGTTATAATAGTTTTCCCTGCTGAAATTTAAGACAAGTAATCTGTCAAAGTGAGCAATGAACAGGTTAACGTTGCAAAGATCTTGCTCATAAAATGAAATGTAAACTGCAGCAATTAATGATCAAACTGATATTTATTACGAGGCTGCATATACACTGCCTTAAAAAGAAATGAAATGAATCTGACATTTAAGAAGATATCAACACCATAAAGTGGTTACATTTATCAGGTAAGTTGATATTTATCTGTCTTTAGTAATTATTGACAGATGTGGCATATCTTGATCATCCAAGTGAGACAAAAAATGTGTTATAATAGTTTTCCCTGCTGAAATTTAAGACAAGAAGTCTGTCAAAGTGAGCAATGAACAGGTTAACGTTACAAAGATCTTGTTCACAAAAAATGAAATGAAAACTACAGCAATTAATGATCAAACTGATATTTATTACGAGGCTGCACATACACAGCCTTAAAAAGAAATGAAATGAATCTGACATTTAAGAGGATATCCACACCATGAAGTGGTTACATTTATCAGCTAAGTTAATATTTATCTGTTTTTAGTAATATTTGACAGATGTGGGATATCTTGATCATCCAAGTGAGACGAAAAATGTGTTATAATAGTTTTCCCTGCTAAGATTTAAGACAAGAAGTCTGTCTAGGTGGACAATTAACAGGTTAACGTTACAAAGATCGTGTTCACAAAAATGAAATGTAAACTGCAGCAATTAATGATCAAAGTGATATTTATTACGAGGCTGCACATACACAGCCTTAAAATGCAGTGGTTACATTTATCAGGAAAGTTGATATTTATCTGTTTTTAGTAATTATTCGCAGATATGGTACATCTTGATCATCCAAGTGAGACAAAAAATGTGTTATAATAGTTTTCCCTGCTGAGATTTAAGACAAGTAGTCTGTCAAAGTGAGTCATAAACAGGTTGACATTGGAAAGATCTTGCTCATAAAATGAAATGTAAACAGCAGCAATGATCAAACTGATATTTATTACGAGGCTGCACATACACAGCCTTGAAGGGGCCACGGTGGCAGAGTGGTAACACTCTCGCCTCCCACCTCTGCGACCGGGGTTCGATCCCCATCATGGCCGTAAGTGGGAAAGCTGGTAGTTGCTTGCCGTTGGTCGGCAGTTTACAGTACAGAACCCTAGCGAACTATATGTACTGGTTTCCTCTGCCCTTCCAACTACCCGTCGTGATATGACCTGTACAGTGTTGAAAGCGACGTAAAACCCCAAATAAATAAATAAATAAATAAATAAACATACACAGCCTTGAAAAGAAATGAAATGAATCTGACATTAAAGAGGATATCCACACCATGAAGTGGTTACATTTATCAACTAAGTTGATATTTATCTGTTTTCAGTAATTATTGACAGATGTGGCATATCTTGATCATCCAAGTGAGACAAAAATGTGTTATAATAGTTTTCCCTGCTGAGATTTAAGACAAGAAGTCTGAAAAAGTGAGCAATGAACAGGTTAACGTTATAAAGATCTTGTTCACAAAAATGAAATGTAAAACTGCAGCAATTAATGATCAAACTGATATTTATTATGAGGCTGCACACACACAGCCTTAAAAAGAAATGAAATGAATCTGACATTTAAGAGGATATCCACACCATGAAGTGGTTACATTTATCAGCTAAGTTGATATTTATCTGTTTCAGTAATTATTGACAGACGTGGCATATCTTGATAATCCAAGTGAGACAAAAAATGTGTTATAATAGTTTTCCCTGCTAAGATTTAAGACAAGAAGTCTGTTAAAGTGGGCAATGAACAGGCTAACGTTACAAAGATCTTGTTCACAAAAATGAAATGTAAACTGCAGCAATTAATGATCAAACTGATATTTATTATGAGGCTGCACACACACAGCCTTAAAAAGAAATGAAATGAATCTGACATTTAAGGGGATATCCACACCATGAAGTGGTTACATTTATCAGCTAAGTTAATATTTATCTGTTTTTAGTAATTATTGACAGATGTGGGATATCTTGATCATCCAAGTGAGACGAAAAATGTGTTATAATAGTTTTCCCTGCTAAGATTTAAGACAAGAAGTCTGTCTAGGTGGACAATTAACAGGTTAACGTTACAAAGATCGTGTTCACAAAAATGAAATGTAAACTGCAGCAATTAATGATCAAAGCGATATTTATTACGAGGCTGCACATACACAGCCTTAAAATGCAGTGGTTACATTTATCAGGAAAGTTGATATTTATCTGTTTTTAGTAATTATTCGCAGATATGGTACATCTTGATCATCCAAGTGAGACAAAAAATGTGTTATAATAGTTTTCCCTGCTGAGATTTAAGACAAGTAGTCTGTCAAAGTGAGTCATAAACAGGTTGACATTGGAAAGATCTTGCTCATAAAATAAAATGTAAACAGCAGCAATGATCAAACTGATATTTATTATGAGGCTGCACACACACAGCCTTAAAAAGAAATGAAATGAATCTGACATTTAAGGGGATATCCACACCATGAAGTGGTTACATTTATCAGCTAAGTTGATATTTATCTGTTTTTAGCAATTATTGACAGATGTGGCATATCTTGATCATCCAAGTGAGACAAAAAACGTGTTATAATAGTTTTCCCTGCTGAGATTTAAGACAATAAGTCTGTCACAGTGGGCAATGAACAGGTTAACATTACAAAGATCTTGTTCACAAAAATGAAATGTAAACTGCAGCAATTAATGATCAAACTGATATTTATTACGAGGCTGCCCATACACAGCCTTAAAATGCAGTGGTTACATTTATCAGGTAAGTTGATACTTATCTGTTTTTAGTAATTATTGGCAGATATGGTATATCTTGATCATCCAAGTGAGACAAAAAATGTGTTATAATAGTTTTCCCTGCTGAAATTTAAGACAAGTAGTCTGTCAAAGTGAGTCATAAACAGGTTAACATTGCAAAGATCTTGCTCATAAAATGAAATGTAAACTGCAGCAATCAATGATCAAACTGATATTTATTACGAGGCTGCATATACACTGCCTTAAAAAGAAATGAAATGAATCTGACATTTAAGAAGATATCAACACCATGAAGTGGTTACATTTATCAGGTAAGTTGATATTTATCTGTCTTTAGTAATTATTGACAGATGTGGCATATCTTGATCATCCAAGTGAGACAAAAAATGTGTTATAATAGTTTTCCCTGCTGAGATTTAAGACAAGAAGTCTGACAAAGTGAGCAATGAACAGGTTAACGTTACAAATACCTTGTTCACAAAAATGAAATGTAAACTGCAGCAATTAATGATCAAACTGATATTTATTACGAGGCTGCACATACACACCCTTAAAAAGAAATGAAATGAATCTGACATTTAAGAGGATATCCACACCATGAAGTGGTTACATTTATCAACTAAGTTGATATTTATCTGTTTTTAGTAATTATTGACAGATGTGGCATATCTTGATCATCCGAGTAAGACAAAAAAATGTGTTATAATAGTTTTCCCTGCTGAGATTTAAGACAAGTAGTCTGTCAAAGTGAGTCATAAACAGGTTAACGTTGCAAAGCTCTTGCTCATAAAATGAAATGTAAACTGCAGCAATTAATGATCAAACTGATACACAGCCTTAAAAATGAAATGAATCTAACATTTAAGAGGATATCCACACCATGAAGTGGTTACATTTATCAGTTAAGTTGAGATTTATCTGTTTTTAGTAATTATTGACAGATGTGGCATATCTTGATCATCCGAGTGAGACAAAAATGTGTTATAATAGTTTTCCCTGCTGAGATTTAAGACAAGAAGTCTGTCAAAGTGGGCAATGAACAGGTTAACGTTACAAAGATCTTGTTCACAAAAATGAAATGTAAAACTGCAGCAATTAATGATCAAACTGATATTTATTATGAGGCTGCCTATACACAGCCTTAAAAAGAAATGAAATGAATCTGACATTTAAGAGAATATCCACACCATGAAGTGGTTACATTTATCAGTTAAGTTGATATTTATCTGTTTTTTGACAGATGTGGTACATCTTGATAATCCAAGTGAGACAAAAAATGTGTTACAATAGTTTTCCCTGCTGAGATTTAAGACAAGAAGTCTGTCAAAGTGAGCAATGAACAGGTTAACGTTACAAAGATCTTGTTCACAAAATGAAATGTAAACTGCAGCAATTAATGATCAAACTGATATTTATTACGAGGCTGCACACACACACAGTCTTAAAAAGAAATGAAATGAATCTGGCATTTAACAGGATA
The DNA here is from genome assembly GCA_964017235.1 of Sabellastarte sp. h YS-2021. Taxonomy (NCBI): domain Eukaryota; kingdom Metazoa; phylum Annelida; class Polychaeta; order Sabellida; family Sabellidae; genus Sabellastarte; species Sabellastarte sp. h YS-2021. The sequence continues at coordinate 25,147,210 of OZ024929.1, read as the reverse complement.
TCCACACCATGAAGTGGTTACATTTATCAGCTAAGTTGACATTTATCTGTTTTTAGTAATTATTGACAGATGTGACATATCTTGATAATCCAAGTGAGACAAAAATATGTTATAATAGTTTTCCCTGCTGAGATTTAAGACAAGAAGTCTGTCAAAGTGAGCAATGAACAGGTTAACGTTACAAAGATCTTGTTCACAAAAATGAAATGTAAACTGCAGCAATTAATGATCACACTGATATTTATTACGAGGCTGCACAGTCTTTAAAAAGACATGAAATGAATCTGACATTTAAAGTGACATTCACACCATCCAATGGTTGCATTTATCAGGTAAGTAGATATTCATCAGTTTTTTCAGTAATCAATGGCAGATGTTTGATAAACCAAGTGAGACAAGAAAGAACCTATAATAATAGTTCTCCCAGCAGAGACTGAGGAGCAGAAATCTGACAAAGTGGGCAATGAAAAAGTTAATCTTTCTAAATTCTTGTTCATAAAAAGTAAACTCACACAAGTTACTGAGAAACAGTTGTTTATTTCTAATATGAGGTTGCAGAAACACAGCCTTGGAAAGTGAGCAGGAGACAAAGCCAAAGCTGGGTTAATGTCTAATTTAACAACCAGGATTATATTAGGACATACCCTCAGAATAACAGATGAGCAGATGCTTTTGACATTTAAGAACAGGACTATTATTGTCAAACACAACCCCAGTGATATTCCTAGCATTCAGTGGATAATATCTATCATGTAAGTTGTTATGTGTGAGTTCTTTAGTACTTAATGCCAGATGTGACATACTTAATGGAGCAAGTGACAGTGTTATATTTCTTGGGCTTGGTGGTATATATTTCTGGACTAGTCTTACCAAGCTAGGACCACCAATGGGACCCAACGTTGTCAATATTGACAGCAGTCATGATGTATTGCACTTGTCATCCACACTGGCCAGAAAAGATGCTGGGACAAGGTGACTACCCACTTTCACAATTACTTAAAATAAGAAAAAGTATTTAAAACAAAGGGAAGACAGTATGTATGGAGTATTTATTTATTTGGGGTTTTACGTCGTTTTCAACACTGTACAGGTCATATCACGATGGGTAGTTGGAAGGGCAGAGGAAACCAGTACATACTGTTTGTCAGGGTTCTGTACTGTAAACTGCCGACCAATGGCAAGCAACTACCAGCTTTCCCACTTGAGGCCATGCCGGGAACCGGACCCCGGCCTCAGAGGTGGGAGGTGAGAGTGTTACCACTCTCCCACCATGGCTCCTGTATGCATGAAGTAAAACACGTCTATCTTCATGAGAAGTAAATTACTTCTATGGTATTGCATGCACAATATGAGTTAATTTATTTAATTTGATATAAAGTTGAACTAAACTTAACCTGTCGATTCAGTTTTAGGGTTCCTCATAATTATAATATGTTATCTCATAATTTATAGTGCATGTTCCTTTACAGCAAGAGCACCTACTCCAAGAGACTTTTATTCATGTGAACACAACAAAAGTTTAATCTGTTACATAGGCCTGAAGTTTACATAACAGCAGTTTAAGTTACATGACTATTATTGACCATGTGATATTTATGTGACTTGGAGTTCATGCCAAGACAACTTCCTACTTTACTGACAAGCATTCATTAAACACTTTAAAATATCCTGTCAATGGATATAAAACAGTTAATAACTGAATAAAATACCAAGATAAAGGCATGGTTGTGCTGAAAAGCAGAATATATAAGGAAATTTAATAAATACTTTTAATAAAAATTTGTGTATGTCCGAAGGTTTAATGAAGTTTCCAAAATGGATTGGGGAGCATATAGTAGAGTTTTAATGAGACTTTACTATTCATTTGTTCCTTTTAGACTTTTAGAATGGAACATATTGTGTTTTTTCAGTTCTGCTCATAAATTAAATCTTATAAATTGAAACCCATTCAAAACCAGTATGTAAGAGTACGCCTAAGGGTCATCAGGACTTCTCCAATGTAAGTGGAATCAAATGAATCACCATTGTATTTATGGTTTGACAAACTATGTAGTCAGCGGGCTTTCAAATTGAGAAGTAAAGCTCAAAGTCCAAATTTGGATATTTTAACCCTTAGTTGTATGATCTTTATGATAAAAACCTTTCTGCAATAAGATCTTTTTGTCATCTCAAAGTCTATTGGCCGAGATGAAAAGCAGTTATTCTGACCATAGGGCTATATACACTGATGGATCAATGACAGAAAATAGAGTTGTTGCAGGTCAATAGAAGGACAATAAAGAGATATATTCTATACAGTGATTTGCATGTCAGTATTAATAGGTTCCTTATTTCATTGATTAATTATTTGGTACTAATTAATGAAACTGTCAGTGTCACTGGTTTGGCTGAGTAAGTCAGAAAATCTGCATGTAAATAATTGTCAAACTGTCAAAAATTTTTAAAATATCCTGTTGAACAGATGATCACAGTTATCACCAAAACAAGCAAATGCAATATCAAAACCATCAAAGGATAAAGTTGTGCTCACAACCAGGATATGTATGGAAATATAATGAACAGCTTGCAATACAAGAGGTCATGGACATTAAAATTTTCCCAGCAGAGATTGTGCAGCATAAATCTGACAGGGCAATGAACAGATTAACATTGCTAAGATCATGATCACAAAAAGAAATGTGAAAAAGGTACAAATTGGGATCAAACTGATATTTATTACGAGGCTGCATATACACAGCCATAAAAAGAGATGAAATGAATCCGACATTTACAGTGATATCCACACCATGAAGTGGTTGCATTTATCAGATAAGTTGATATTCATTCATCAGTTTTTAGTAATTAATGACAGATGTGGCACATCTTGATAATCCAAATGAGACAAAAAATGTTGTAATAGTTCACCCAGCTGAGATTAAAGAACAGGAATCTGACAAAGTGAGCAATGAACAGGTCAACTTTGCCAAGATCTTGCTCATAAAAAGGAAATGTAAACTGCCACAATTTGTGATCAAATTGATATTTATTACGGGGCTGGACATACACAGCCTTAAAAAGAAATGAAATTAATCTGACATTAAAGAGGATATCCACACCATGAAGTGGTTACATTTATCAGCTAAGTTGATATTTATCTGTTTTTTGACAGATGTGGTGAATCTGGCATTTAAGGTGACATTCACACCATCAAATGGTTGCACTGATCTGCTAAGTTGACATTCATCAGTTTTTCAGTAATTAATGGCAGATGTGGTACATCTTGATAATCCAAGTGAGACAAGGAACATTTCATAATAGTTCTCCCAACAAGAAGAGCAGAAATCTGACAAAGTGAGCAGTGAACAGGTTATTATTATTAATACCTACAAACTTTTAGAGGGCTAAATTCTTATGTGTATCAAACTCTGAGGCCCAAGAAAACATAAGGTGTAGAGGAAATATTGTGAGTCCTTGGTCAAACAGATGCTAACCAGGACAGGGTTCATGAAACAGGTGATCCTTAAGCTTAGGACTGAAAGCTGTTCCAACGTCTGGGTCCATAGTTTGCAAAGGATCCATCAAACTGAGCTTTATGTATCTTAAAAGTAATCTTTGAGCGAGAGTCACTACACATAATTGGAATAAGAAACAAAAATTGAACTATAATTGATCCACAAAGGGTCCATCAAAATAAGTTTTAGACCTGAGTAGTAATCTCTAAGTGAGAACTGCACATGACTGAAAAATAATAAAAATTGAACTACAATTGATCCAAATTGATCTAATAAGCATCACAGTCATTTGAGAAGAATCTTTTAGTTTTAAAAATGACTACCTTAATTATTCCACCTTGTCACTTACCACATAGTCTCAAATAGACTCTATTTTAATTTGTCCACAGTAATTAATTTACCAATATATTTTGTCATTGACCATATGGTCAGACCTAGAGAAGAGAGTAGTGATTAAGGAAGCTGTTGGGTGGGCTACCAGAGGAGGAGTGTAAGTAAGTTAAAATTAAAGTGCTTCACTATTAAAAACTAATAATTTATTTATTTATTCATTTGGGGTTTTACGTCGCTTTCAACTCTGTACAGGTCACATCACAATGGGTAGTTGGAAGGGCAGAGGAAACCAGTACATAGAGTTCATCAGGGTTCTGTACTGTAAACTGCCGACCAACGGCAAGCAACTACCAGCTTTCCCACTTGATGCCATACGGGGAATTAACCCCGGCCTCAGAGGTGGGAGGCGAGAGTGTTACCACTCTGCCACCGTGGCCCCCTTAAATACATTAACTAATATTTACAATAATAAGCAAAAGAACATATACCAATAGCAACAAACAAAAAATACAATTTACAAGTGGCCTATGACTTAAATTTAGGGCTTTAATTTAGGACTGTAAAGAATATATAATGAAGTTTTAAAGGGAATTTTAGAGACTCATGTGAGTTTATGGTTTTAAGTCTTGACTTTGTGGTGAGGGTGTATAGCTTTAAAGATAGAAAACTTTGGTTCTTTTAAATTGTGGAGACTTTTATAATAAATTCTATGTCTTTTAGGATTTAAGTTGCTTGTATTTAAAAAAAATATAAAAATAAGAATTTTATGCTGATAAAAGAATATATTCTTGAAAAGACTAAAAGAAATTATGCATGCAAACTACAGTACTTGTGAAAAGCACATTGCCCCTGCAAGTCTAGGGTTATAATGCTAAGTAATGGTAAATAATCAAATAAATAATACAGCCAAAAAGTGCAGTCCTTTTGATGTTATACTTTGCTCGAGCATTGACTTAAACAAGAAAAGGCGCATGGCCCCTGCAAGTCTGAGCATACAAGCTTAATATTTTAGATCACTGCACATAAATTTAGATTTATTTGTTGTTTTACGTCGCGTTCAACAGCCAGGGTCATATTGTGACGGGTAGTTTACAGGTGGAGGAAACCAGTGCATACTGCACTGTAAACCACCGGGCATCGGCAAGTAACTACCAACTTTCCAACATGAAGCGCCCGGCCCGAGATTCGAACCGGCGGCCTCAGAGGTTGGAGGCGAGAACTCTAACCGCTACACCACCGAGCCCCATCACTGCACATAAAAATCACAGGGATCCTAGTAAGTCTGAACACAAGACTAATGTTAATCCCTTCAAATTTCACTAAACAGTACTTAATGGACCAACTAAGGAAGACTGGGGTGAACAGAACAATACTCTATTGTGAAACAAGTCTAGGCAGGGGAGGGCTGTCCAATTAAAAATATGCTGATGCTAGCATTCTTTCATTATTTAGAATTTTGAGCTTGACTAAGCAACATGACTCGTGGAGACTTTTCAGTGACTGATCAGGACAAAGAATGTTTGGAAACCTAGCATATTTAATGAGGATAGCATGGGTACTCCTGAGAATAGCCAATCACTATTTGGTAGAAGCCATACAGATTTTAGCTTCGGAGGTTGAGCTTCTCTAAAGTATATGTGGTACAATAAGAGATTGGAAGGTTTTACTCATTGGCCAAATAGTCATCCAATAAGACCTGAATCATTGGCAGGCACTGGCTTTTACTACACAGGATTTTTTCGATGAAGCTAGGTGCTTTTGCTGTAAGCTCACCCTATACCAGTGGGAATTATTCAACTGTGTATTAGAACAGCACAAGAAACACTCTTAAGGAAATTGTAACTTTCTAAAAGATATACTTCCCTCCAAAGTACTTACAGTAAACCTTTTTTTAAAAATTGGAGTACCAAATCGATGCAGAAGACGGTAAACTGTTGGAAGTGACATCATTTGGAGAGGAATTGGCTTGGATATTCATTGACAAAGATGGGTAGATTTCTTTGTCCTCAGAGATGTAGCAGGTTTTGAAACAGTATGCCAATGAGCTCTCCCAGGCCTTGTTAAAGGTGTGCACAAAGGCTGAAGATGTTCAATGTAATGTTGACTTGGGTAAAAACATTCATACCCATTTAAATTCCCCTTACAGATGTCTGCAGATTCGACAATTTGAAGAAAATTGAAGAAAACTGCAACATAGCTACAAAAGAGGGCATCTCTTTGAAGTGAGATCAGTGGTTAGTTCTGCTCGGGACATTACTCAGGTTGAAAAGGACTTTGTCACATCCGAGAGAGTGACCCAATGCAGTGGTTTCCATGCCAATTTGGTGTGACAGAGACTCCCAAAATGAAATCAAAAATTTTACAATGTGAAAAAGAAGGCTTTGGATGAAGTATGCTCATAGCTATTCTAAAAGGGACATTTGAACATATGCACATTGAGGATTTATTAAATTTTAACAAGTTTGGAATTTTTTAATTTTTGTCATAATTGACTCCAATAAACAGCTGGTATGTTTATATAAATATATATAAATGCTGCATAAAAATAATGATAATGACATATGTCTCATCAAAAATAGATTATCAATATTTTTTTAATTTTTCATTTGCTTTCTGGTCACCAAAGACTTGGTGCACTTGGATCATGTCGGGTATGACTGGCAGTGGGAAAACTACTTGGCTATATAAGCTCTTCAAATCTAAGGAGACTATGCTCGAAAAACACCCAAAAATAATATATTGCTATTCAATATGGACTAAACTATTCAATGATTTTGAGAAAATTCTTGACATAGATTTCATGCAGGGGTTTTACGTTGCTTTCAACACTGTACAGGTAATATCATGACGGGTAGTTGGAAGGGCAGAGGAAACCAGTACATAGAGTTCGTCAGGGTTCTACACTGTAAACTGCCGACCAACAGCAAGCAACTTCCAGCTTTCCCACTTGAGGCCGTACTGGGAACCGAACCCCGGCCTCAGAGGGGAGAGGCGAGAGGGTTACTACTCTGCCACCGTGACCCCAAGACGTTATTTTTAAATTTGAAAACTATATACTGGCAATGCAAGATATATTGCTCCATTTCTAATACCTTAGTACCTATTAATGTCTATGAAGTGGGTGAAGGTAGGTTTAGCTGTTTTCACATTTAATGTTTTCCATTTTCATAATTCTGCTGTAATTAACATGCAAATTTCTTTTTTGAATGCAGGCAGTAACAGTGAAGAACATGTGTACAAGGATTTTGATCCAACTAATCTTTTTACTGCACCAAGCATAACTAAAGTGTTTATTTTTTTCCAACTGTTGAAAACTGAAAATGAGCTGCAAATTTATCTTATTATTTAATATTTTGACAATTTGTTTGTAGTTTTTTTCTTAAAAATAGACAAAAAAGTGGGAAATATAAATTCAATCAAAAATTTATTTAATAAAAATATTTTTAATGTTATAAATTATTTAAAAGAAGTTGGTTTGTTTAAAAAGTTTTAATTTATTTTTTCTTTGTCCTTCATGTTAATTTATTCTGTAAAACCTAGTCTTGCATATATGATAGTTATATTTTGTTTTTGAATTGAGTCTTTTTCTTGTTTATGATTTTCTAGTCTCTCTTTAAAATTATATTGTAATATTTAAACTTTTTCATTGTTTTTGTGTTTATTCTATTGTTCTTTTTTACCTTTGTAGTGTACTTACCTTTTGTCTTCTACTCAACCTCTCTGATTTTGTGATTTGTTTTTTTTTTGCCTATCATTGTGCAGTTGTATGTATTTGTTTGGTGTGAATACTAATTAGTGTATTTATTATTTTATTTTTAGTGCAGTATGATACATTTCTGTTTTTGCACTGAAATTTTAACTCTTATCCCTAGTGCTTCAGGAAGGTAACAATCAACATGATTTAGGAACGAATGCAAGGAAGAGTAATACTTTTGATCAGGATGGATTACATGGATTGCTTGTGTTACCAATCTTAGGGATACTACTGAGCATCACAGGTGCAACATGACAGTTAGATTTAGGTAAACTTAAAGTGAGTTTAGGTCACCTTAAATTTATTCAGTATGGGTAAAGGTAACTAGAAAGGTATCACTCCCAGCTTTCATAAACAAAATTTGATAGAAGAGATTTAGGTCTCCCATCTCTGAGTGGTGCCTTATCAAAACATGAAACATCTGGAAAGCAATTGGCTAGTGAGAACAGCTATTGAAGCAATTTCTGCAGAGTTTGCTTTCTGGCTTTAAATGAACAATATCTAAAATTACAAGATCTTCAAAATTATTATATTTTCTTTTATTTTAACTTGATTTACAATATAAATAAAAAGTTTTGGGTTGACATATTATTTATTTAATATGGTGTTACCAAATAAGGACCTGGTTTACAATGGTGCCGTGACCAGGATTTTGTCAAATTACAATAGGATTTGGTTTAATGAAAAGAATTTTGTGAAAATTACAAAGTATTTGGATAAGTTTACACCAGACTGAAAAAAAATGAAACTTGAAAAGCAAACCAATTAAACAAGATTTAAAATTAATAAAAGGCAAAGAATGGACCAAACACAGCACATATATCACCTAGAAATTTTACAATGAATATAATTATGTGAAAATAAAAAGAAATCAAACACATAAACAATATTTGAACCCAAGTCTATGAACGTGGGACTGGAAGAAACTGCCTGAAAATGCAGAATTTTTGGCAGCTTCTACTAGGCAATAAATATTTCCGTTCTATTGAAACTGAATTATTTGTCCTGAACTGTGGATAAGAACCTACATAACTATTTCTGCTCTGGATGAACTGTTATAGTTATTGGATGAAATATCTCAGATGACATCTGCCTTGAAGAGTGGAACTTCAGACCTTCTACAGACTTATATTGAATCCAGAAAGAATTAATTTCTATCTAGTGTTGCTGTGGTGCATTGTGCGCTTGATGTAAACTGCGACGGTTAACAGACAATATTTACTGCACATTGACAGACTGCTGTGAAACAACTGCTGTTGTGGAAATGCTCTTTTGACACATTATTCCCTCAATTATTTGTCATAAAGTGCATATGCTTGAGTGTCTGACCAGAGACTTCAACCAGAGACTAACTTCAACAAGTGAATGAACTTTCTGCTTTTGTGTTAAGTCAAATGAAACCACCTGAACATTACACAGGGATCACTTCGGACAGTTTAAAAATAACAAGACATTATAAGCACTCATGGAGTATTAGTTTTTATTCTATTTGTGGCACTGTGTATCGATCTTAACTTTTGTTTTATTCTATTTTGATTTTGATATAAATTGAATAGTACCACCCATAATTCATTTCAGCTTTAAATAAGAGCAGATAGTTTGTCAAAGCATGTGTGTGATTTTAATGGAGAAGGTAGTAGAAGGTTCATTGAGTGGTGAGATATAGAGCATGTGGGCACTATTAAATGCAGATAATGAAAGATATCAGGTGTTGGCTTTACAGACACCTAAGGGGCAGCAGCAAACTTCTTAACCCGCCTGTTGAGAGCTAACCCAAATTTGAACTGGGACAGAATAAAGCAAAGGCTAGGGCAACAACATAGGGATCAGAGAGATGTGCATGTAGCTCAACAAAAATTGCGCAGGCTAACACAGCAAAAGGGTGAAAGTGTACAAACAGTTTTGAAACGCATATTAAGTCTGGCAGATGATGCATATCCAGGACATAATATTGACAATCCATTGATTCAATGTGTTTTAAGTGATGCATTCATTGATGAGCTTTTAGATGACCATATTGCCAGCAAGCATTGCATGCCTTTAGTATTCGCCGGAGAGATGAGCCCATGGAAGTAGACACTATTGCTCTAGGAAATGGCCAGGCTATTGGTCAGTTACAAAAACAGATGGAAGTACTCGGTACAAAAATAGGGCAAATGGCACATGGAGAAACTATCACACAGAGAAAATATAGTTACACGAAACCTAAATATGGGTGGACTTCAGAGGGCAAGCCCATCTGTTTTTTCTGTAAGAAAATGGGCCACAAGCAGTCCTAATGTTACAGCAAGAAGCAGCAGCAGCCCACCCAAGAGCTGAGAAATGATATTAATATTATTCCCCCCAAAGAGTCTGTATTCTAGCAAATGTTGATTCTGCAAGTGGAACAAAATTTTGTGAAATAAATTTTGGGAAGTTTAAAACACAAGCTTTAGTAGATTCCAGGGCTGATATTTCATTGATTAGTTCAAAAACACTCAAAAGAATCAAACCAGAGTTATTCAAAAAAATGCCCCTATGGTTCAGTTAAAAGGAGTTACAGGACATTGGTTGAAAGTTTTGGCTAGGGTGATTGTGAAATTTAAAATTGGAAAAAAAACCTTTGACTCATGAATTCCAGGTACTTCAAGATTTGAGCAAGAGTATGATACTTGGGATTGATTTCATGGAAAAACAGAATGTGATTGTACATTTTGGAAAAAAAATATTAGCTATTGGTGACCAAACAGTGGTACTGAGAGGCAAAAAAGCCACACAGAGTGAAGAGTGTTCATTAGTGTTTATAAATAAGAAGCAGGTGATAGAGCCTATGAGTGTCATTTGTGGAGGTAGTGACAAAGATTAAGGGGACAGGTAGCTGTGTTATCTCTCCTCTAGACAACAGCCCTGTCTTATTGGATCAGCCTGGTTTGGTAATGCCAAACGTTATTTCCAAAAGCTCACACTAGGGAAGGGTACCATTAGTGAATACTACAAGCACAAGATTTTCACTGAAGCAAAAACAAGCACTAGGCATTGCGGAAAGGCCACTAGGAAGTGAGACATATGCAGCAGATCAAGAGACAGAAAATGTGGCGGCCTGTTTGAAAACTGGTAGTGTAGATGATAATAAGGTATTACAGGTCACTGAGGTAGGGCATGTTGACTGTAAACATAAGAAAAGCTACAAGAACTTACGGAAAAGTACCATTTTCTCAGAGACCTTTGCTAGAAAAAGATCAAGAAGGATTATTAGAGGCAGGTATTGTCAGGCCATCAGTTAGCCCCTGGGCTAGTCCAATTGTAGTAGTTTCAAAGAAAGATGGGAGTCTTAGGATGGCTATTGATTACAGAATGACTGCAAATAAGCCACTTACAGCTAACTCCTATCTACCGCCTAACATTGATGAGGTCCTCTCCTCAATACACAGCTCAAGTGTGTTTAGTTGCCTTGATTTAAAGTCAAATAGATAGATAGATAGTTAAAATTTCAGTGCAAAAACACAAATGTGTCATACTGCACTACATTAAAATAATAAATATACTAATTAATATTTACAACCAACAAATATATACAAACACACAATGATTGGAGAAAAAAACAAATCACAAAAGCATAAAAGTTGACTAGAAAACACAAAAGATAAGTATACTACAAAGGTAAAAAAGAACAACAACAAAAAAGATAAAACATAGAAATAATGAAAGAGTTTAAATATTTGATTTAAAGTCAAGTTAGCAGTGGCTGAACAGGACAAGGAAAAGACAGCATTTGTATGTCACAAAGGCTTATTAAATTTAATGTAATGCCATTTGGATTGAGCTCAGCTCCACCCATATTTTAAGAGTTAATGGATAAAATCCTTGGGCCAATGAATAATGTACATGCAATAGCATATCTGGATGACATTGTGGTCTATTCCAAGTCCCCAGAGGACCATCTGTTTATTCATTTATTTATTTGGGGTTTTACGTCGCTTTCAACACTGTACAGATCATATCACGACGGGTAGTTGGAAGGGCAGAGGAAACCAGTACATATAGTTTGTTAGGGTTTTGTACTGTAAACTGCCGACCAACGGCAAGCAACTACCAGCTTTCCCACTTGAGGCCGTGCTGGGGATCGAACCCCGGCCTCAGAGGTGGGAGGCGAGAGTGTTACCACTCTATCACTGTGGCCTCCAGAGGACCATCTGAAACATTTACAAGATATGTTAGAAGGCTAGAGAAGGTTAGACCCATCAAAGTGTAGTTTTTTCAAAAAAAGGTAAAATATTTAGGACATGTTTTATCAGAAGATGGTGTAGCACCAGATCCAGAAAAGGTGAGTGTAATTAAAAGATTAAAACTCCCAGGACTGTGAGACAAGTACGATCTGTTGTTGGAATGGCATCATATTACCGTAAGTTTATCAAAAATTTTAGTCAGATAATAAGACCCCTGACAGAGCTAAGAAACACACACGCTTTGAGTGGAATAAAGAGAGACATGAAGCATCAGAGAAAATGAAACAAAGTCAGACGCTGAAGTTCTAGCACATCCAGACTTCACCAGGCCATTTAAGCTCTACACAGATGTAAATTTATTTGCAGTTGGTACTGACCCAAGAATATGATGATGGTGAACATGTTATTCAGTATTTGTCTTTACAACTGACAGCAGGCCAACAAAAATGGCCAACTATTGAACGAGAAGCCTATGCCATCATACATGCTGTAAATAAGCTCAGACATTTTCTACTCGGCCACAAATTTGTGATATGTACTGATCATAAGCCCCTCAGGTCCCTTTTCACACCAGACATGAAAAATGCCAGAGTACAAAGGTGGGCCATTATTTTAGAGGAGTATGGTTGTCAAAATGAGTACAAAAGTGGTAAAAGTAATGTATCAGCAGATATGTTGTCTAGGATCCCCACAGATGTTCAGAATATCACAGTTATAGACAATTCAAAATTTGAAGAAGGTTATGATATGGGTGACTCAGATAACCCTGAAGAACTAGACAAAACGCTAGATGCAGCATTGTCCGATCAAACAGGACAATTTCAGAAAGAGGACATGGGTTCGGAAGAGAACCCTAAAGACAAGAGTACAAAACTTTGTGCTTGAGGAAAATAGGTTTTACCATGTGTCAGTACTGGTAAAGCATGATAGAACTCAGAGGTTACAGTTGGTGGTCCACAGAACCCTTACTGAAAGTGTACTGCAGGAGACACACAATTCAGAGTTTGGTGGTTGTCATGCAAGCCATGACAAAATGTATGATAAACTCAGATTGCGATACTTATGGACAGGATGTATCAGGATCCTGTAGAGTTTGTTGCCAACTGTGGCTTGTGTAGGTCCAAAAAACTGAAAAAAATGAGAAGACCATTACAAGAAATGCCCATTCCTCAGTATCCATTTGAAATGGTGGGTATTAATATTTCAGGACCCTTCACAGAAAGCTTGCAAGGGAATAAGTACATTGTCACAATTGTTGACCATTTCAGCTCATGGCCAGAAGCCTATGCTGTGCCTGACAAGACAGCTGCAACAGTAGTTGGACTACTTTTGGAAAAGTTCTTCACAGTGTATGCTCGCCCGCAAACATTTCTGTCAGACAGAGGTACAGTGTTTGTGAATGGACTAATTGAGTACTTTTTGACAAAGAAGAAAGTGCTCCATATCAAAACCAGCCCATTCCATCCACAAACAAATGGCAAGACTACAATATTCCAGTTACATGAATGATGTAATGGCTAAGTATATACAGAAAGAGCCATACAATTGGGACAGCTTTATCCCAGGAATGTTAACACCTTTCTTTTTCATCTATGGTCGCAATCGGGTATTGCCAATGGACACACTGTTACGCCAAAAACTGAAATACATGGGTGATGAGTATGTCCTGTGTATGCTGCAGAGATTGCACTTGGCATACATGGAAGTGAGGAATAACATGGCTGAGGCAAGATCTAGAAACAAACGGATCTATGACAAAAAGGCTGAAACCCCAGATTTCAAGCCAGGGGATCCTGTTTATTACTTGGATAAAACAGTTCCTCAAGGAAGATCAGCAAAGTGGCATTTAGCTTGGACACCACATTATTGTGTGCTACAACAAAATTGCCAGTGATTTTTGCTATCAAAAAAAACCAGCTTAATGCCAAACTAAACTTGTCCATGCAGAAAATTTACTATAAGCTCTCCCTGAAGATGTGTGGGATATTCCTCGAAACGATTATGAGAGACTCGAGAATGGAAAACAGGAATCAGAACCTGAAAGTAGACAAAATTTTCATTTGATCCTGCTGATCTTGGGAAAAGAAAACAGCCCATGACTAAGTGGTTCCTATGGATCCACCAGGGTATCCATATAGATGAGACACCCTAAAACAGGGCTCTCTGGGTACAAGTGTTACACATAAGAGACTTGATAGCTTGGAAGATTAAGAAAATACCAATCTTGAGATGCAGGAAGATAAGAGGGCTTGTAAGAGAAAAGAATCTATTTTACCACCAGATGAGGTGGGCAAAACCAAGAAAATGTGTTATGTGCAGGTGACAGAGGCAATGGAGCCCCTAGTACTGAGTACACCTGCAAAGGTCAAAGTCAAAGTTGGGGTTTTACGTCCCGTTCAACAGCCAGGAGTACACCTGCAGTATTGATGTTAAAGTGGATTGGCCTATTAGACGAGTGATACATAGAATATGCATCGCTTTTAACACTGTACAGGTCATATCACGACGGGTAGTTGGAAGGGCAGAGGAAACCAGTACATACAGTTTGCCAGGGTTGTGTACTGTAAACTGCTGACCAACGGCAAGCAACTACCAGCTTTCCCACTTAAGGCCGTCAAACCCCGGCCTCAGAGGTGGGAGGCGAGAGTGTTACCACTCTGCCATCATGGCCCCTCCTTATCATGTAAGTAATAATATGAATAAATCTATGTTCACTTATCTCCTAGGCTGGTAGACTGTCAAAACTAAATAAAAAGCTTTATTTGTAACAGATTCTTGCCAACAGCTATAACTAAACACGAACAATACACTGTTAAAGACTTTATTTGGATAGACAATAATAGTGTCATGATAAACAATATCCACATAACTGCCATACTCTAAAGCCATTGAAAAATCATGGAAAGTCAAAACAACCACTGTGGTGTGGTGAGAGCCTTATCAGGTAAGTAATAATATGAATAAATCTATGTTCACTTATCTCCTAGGGTGGTAGACTGTCAAAATAAAATACAAAGCTTTATTTGCAATAGATTGTTGCCAACAGTGAAACTAAACTCTAACAATACACTGTTAAAGACTTTATTTGGATAGAAAATAATAGTGTCATTATAAAAAATATCCACATACACTAAAGCCATTGAAAAATCATGGAAAGTCAAAACAACCACTGTGGTGAGGTGAGAGCCTTATCAGGTAAGTAATAATATGAAAGCACCTATGTTCACTTATATTCTAAGGTGGAAGACTGTCAAAACAAATAAAAGACAACAGCATCAATGCAACCAATACCTGAACTAATATTAAACAAGAGTGCAGTGGCTGGCTTTCGGCCAATCACGGAGTCAAATCTTTGGACAGCACTGCGTGTTGTATCTGTGATGTCTTCTATTATCACCCAATTTGCAAACCGCTTGCAAATACATCCACTTGTGTACAGTAGTGAGAAGTGTTGGGAGTATTTGAAGTAACCAGAAATATGATGTGAAAGGTTAAGATCTACAAATATTGGGGAAATTTTGAAGGGAGAAGATCAAATAAGATGAGAGAATCTGTTTATTTTGTAAAAATAAAATCATTTATATTTCGTATATTAAAGTGTGTTATATGGATATTTTACATAAGCAAACTGTAAGTATTTTTACACACTTATCTTTGTGAGAAATAGAATAAATACTGATAAATGTGTAGAAAGTAAATTAACTCACGAATTTCATTGTTGTAAATGCTTCTGATAATAACCCTCAAGTTTTGTGCAGTCACTGTAAAATCGTTGTCTGTGCATCCCCCACACATTTTTATTGACCAATATGTAGTAGATATTTTACTGAATAGACGTTTGCCATATCCAAAAATATAAAATATTTTAGAAATTCTTGCAATGCTTCAAAACAGATGACTGACAAATTAAATCACATGATAACTTATAGGAACTGGAAACCCTAATAGTGCCCTCAAGTGGTTGAATGTATTTCAGTTGTATAAAAAAACACTGGTTGTAGAGTTATAGTTGTGATTTATGGGAGACATTAATGAGTTTTCACTAAGGATGCTTCAACTGTTTTAGTCTTTTTCATTGTAAACATTCAGAGCGCAGTATTTGACTAATGTCTGTCAGAGACTTAATATTTGTGGGTAAAAGTGATATTGGTTGTGAAAATTAAAACTTCATGTTTTTAGTGAATAATTCACACACAACTTCAGATCAGCAATGAAAGCACCCACATGGCCTACACAGGTAGAGTAACAAATTTTTGAAAAACATAGTGGCAAATGGTGCTGTGAGCCGCGATTCAAAACTTTTAAGCCATTTGTGCGAATCAGGGAAGTGTAACCATCCCTAAGCAAACTGTGAGTGCAAGATTTGCAAAGATGTCTGCTGGTGTCTGCAGATTCCTGGGCTGACCACATTTCATGTCTAGATCTCAAATAGCTCATGTCAATTGTAAGTTGTATTATTTTATATAATGTGTCAATTGTAAATATGTAAATCAAAACTTACTGTAAATAATGAGGCTCCTTTAAACAGATGAGGATAATCTTTGACAAATAAGAACAGCACTGTTATTGTTAAACAAAAAAGCAGGTGACATACACACAGTCAAGTGGCTTAAAGTTATTAGGTAAGTTGACAACTTCAGATCAGCAATGAAAGCACCCACGTGGCCTACACAGGTAGAGTAACAAATTTCTGAAAAACATAGTGGCAAATGGTGCTATGAGCCGCGATTCAAAACTTTTAAGCCATTTGTGCGAATCAGGGAAGTGTAACCATCCCTAAGCAAACTGTGAGTGCAAGATTTGCAAAGATGTCTGCTGGTGTCTGCAGATTCCTGGGCTGACCACACTTCATGTCTAGATCTCAAATAGCTCACGTCAATTATATTTATTTATTTATTTGGGGCTTACGTCGCTTTCAACACTGTACAGGTCATATCACGACGGGTAGTTGGAAGGGCAGAGGAAACCAGTACATAGTTTGCTAGGGTTGTGTACTGTAAACTGCCGACCAACGCCAAGCAACTACCAGCTTTCCCACTTAAGGCCATCACGAGGATCGAACCCCGGCCTCAGAGGTGGGAGGCGAGAGTGTTTCCACTCTGCCACTGTGGCCCCTCACGTCAATTGTAAGTTGTATTATTTTATATAATGTGTCAATTGTAAATATGTAAATCAAAACTTACTGTAAATAATATGAGGCTCCTTTAAACAGACGAGGATATGCTTTGACAAATAAGAACAGCACTGTTATTGTTAAACAAAAAAGCAGGTGACATACACACAGTCAAGTGGCTTAAAGTTATTAGGTAAGTTGAGATTAATGAGTTCAGAACTTGTGATCAAACTGATATTTATTATGAGGCTGCACATACTCAACCTTCAAGAGCAATGAAATGCATCTGGCATTTAAAGTGACATTCATACCATCAAATGGTTGCATTTATCAGGTAAGTTGATAGTACTTTTCCAAATATCTTGCTCATAAAAATGAAAAATGCCACAATTAATGATCAAACTGATATTTATTATGAGGCTGCTCATACACAGCCTTAAAAAGAGATGAAATAAATCTGGCATTCAAGATGGTATTCACACTATCAAATGTTTACATTTATCAGGTAATTTAATATTCATCAGTTTTTCAGTAATTAATAGATATGGTACATCTTGATAATCCAAATGAGACAAAAATGTGTTAAAGTAGTTCTCCCAGCTAAGACTATAGACCACGAATCTGGCAAAGTGAGCAACAACCTGGCTAACGCTGCCAACATCTTGCTCATAAAAATGAAATGTAACTACCACAATTAATGATCAAACTGATATTTATTACGAGGCTGCACATACACAGCCTTAAAAAGAGATGAAATGAATCTTACATTTAAGATGATATTCATACCATCAAATGTTTGTATTTATCAGGTAATTTTATATGAATCAGTTTTTTACTAATTTATGACAGATGTGGTACACCTTGATAATCCAAGTGAGACATCAAATGTGTTATAATAGTTCTCCCAGCTGAGACTGAAGACCAGAAATCTGAGAATATGTAAGCAATGAACAGGTTAATTTTCCCAACATCTTGCTAATAAAAATGAAATGTAAACTGCCACAAGCTGTGATCAAACTGATATTTATTATGAGGCTGCACATACACAGCCTTAAAAAGAGATTAAACTAGAGGATCGCTCGCAAAAAAAAAGATATTTTTGCATAGCAAAAACAAAGCGTCCCGAAAAGGATATAAAGGTGAGTGCTAAAGTATTAAGAAAATGCTTCGTTTCTAGCCTTATACTGTTGCGGCAACCAAAGTCAGCGCAGTCTGCTCTATCTAGCACGGTTTTCAAGATATACTCTAGAGCCATTGAAAAATCATGGAAAGTCAAAACAACCACTGTGGTGTGGTGAGAGCCTTATCAGGTAAGTAATAATATGAATAAATCTATGTTCACTTATCTCCTAGGGTGGTAGACTGTCAAAACTAAATACAAAGCTTTATTTGCAACAGATTCTTGCCAACAGCTATAACTAAACACAAACAATACACTGTTAAAGACTTTATTTGGATAGAAAATAATGTCTTGATAAACAATATCCACATAACTGACATACTCTAAAGCCATTGAAAAATCATGGAAAGTCAAAACAACCACTGTGGTGTGGTGAGAGCCTTATCAGGTAAGTAATAATATGAATAAATCTATGTTCACTTATCTCCTAGGGTGGTAGATTGTCAAAACTAAATACAAAGCTTTATTTGCAATAGATTGTTGCCAACAGTGAAACTAAACTCTAACAATACACTGTTAAAGACTTTATTTGGATAGACAATAATAGTGTCATGATAAAAAATATCCACATAACTGACACACTAATGCCATTGAAAAATCATGGAAAGTCAAAACAACCACTGTGGTGTGGTGAGAGCCTTATCAGGTAAGTAATAATATGAATAAATCTATGTTCACTTATCTCCTAGGGTGGTAGACTGTCAAAATAAAATACAAAGCTTTATTTGCAATAGATTGTTGCCAACAGTGAAACTAAACTCTAACAATAAACTGTTAAAGACTTTATTTGGATAGACAATAATAGTGTCATGATAAAAAATATCCACATAACTGACACACTAATGCCATTGAAAAATCATGGAAAGTCAAAACAACCACTGTGGTGTGGTGAGAGCCTTATCAGGTAAGTAATAATATGAAAGCACCTATGTTCACTTATATTCTAGGGTGGAAGACTGTCAAAACAAATAAAAGACAACAGCATCAATGCAACCAATACCTTGTACTAATATTAAACAAGAGTGCAGTAGCTGGTTTTCGGCCAATCATGGAGTCGAATCTTTGGACAGCAATGCGTGTTGTATCTGTGATGTCTTCTATTATCACCCAATTTGCAAACCACTTGCGAATACATCCACTTGTGTACAGTAGTGAGACGTGTTAGAGTATTTGAAGTAACCAGAAACATGATGTGAAAGGTTAAGATCTACAAATATTGGGGAAATTTTGAAGGGAGAGGACATATTTTATGGTTGAACTGTACATATATCAAATAAGATGAGAGAATCTGTTTATTTTGTAAATATAAAATCATTTATATTTCGTTTATTAAAGTGTGTTGTATGGATATTTTACATAAGCAAACTGTAAGTATTTTTACAAACTTATCTTTGTGAGAAATAGAATAAATACTGATAAACGTGTAGAAAGTAAATTAACTCACAAATTTCATTGTTGTAAATGCTTCTGATAATAACCCTCAAGTTTTGTGCAGTCACTGTTACTGTAAAATCGTTGTCTGTGCATTACCCACACATTTTTATTGACCAATATGTAGTAGATATTTTACTGAGTAGACGTTTGCCATACATGAGTGCATATAAACTACGAATTTATTTTCAAAAATATAAAATATTTTAGAAATTCTTGCAATGCTTCAAAACAGATGACTGACAAATTAAATCACATGATAACTTCTAGGAACTGGAAACCCTAATAGTGCCCTCAAGTGGTTGAATATATTTCAGTTGTATGAAAAACACTGGTTGTAGAGTTATAGTTGTGATTTATGGGAGACATTAATGAGTTTTCACTAAGGATGCTTCAACTGTTTTAGTCTTTTTCATTGTAAACATTCAGAGTGCAGTATTTGACTAATGTCTGTCAGAGACTTAATATTTGTGGGTAAAAGTGATATTGGTTGTGAAAATTAAAACTTCATGTTTTTAGTGAATAATTCACACACAACTTCAGATCAGCAATGAAAGCACCCACATGGCCTACACAGGTAGAGTAACAAATTTTTGAAAAACATAGTGGCAAATGGTGCTGTGAGCCGCGATTCAAAACTTTTAAGCCATTTGTGCGAATCAGGGAAGTGTAACCATCCCTAAGCAAACTGTGAGTGCAAGATTTGCAAAGATGTCTGCTGGTGTCTGCAGATTCCTGGGCTGACCACATTTCATGTCTAGATCTCAAATAGCTCATGTCAATTGTAAGTTGTATTATTTTATATAATGTGTCAATTGTAAATATGTAAATCAAAACTTACTGTAAATAATGAGGCTCCTTTAAACAGATGAGGATAATCTTTGACAAATAAGAACAGCACTGTTATTGTTAAACAAAAAAGCAGGTGACATACACACAGTCAAGTGGCTTAAAGTTATTAGGTAAGTTGAGATTAATGAGTTCAGAACTTGTGATCAAACTGATATTTATTATGAGGCTGCACATACTCAACCTTCAAGAGCAATCAAATGCATCTGGCATTTAAAGTGACATTCATACCATCAAATGGTTGCATTTATCAGGTAAGTTGATAGTCAGTACTTTTCCAAATATCTTGCTCATAACATGAAAAATGCCACAATTAATGATCAAACTGATATTTATTATGAGGCTGCTCATACACAGCCTTAAAAAGAGATGAAATAAATCTGGCATTCAAGATAATATTCACACTATCAAATGTTTACATTTATCAGGTAATTTAATATTCATCAGTTTTTCAGTAATTAATAGCAGATATGGTACACCTTGATAATCCAAGTGAGACAAAAAATGTGTTAAAGTAGTTCTCCCAGCTAAGATTATAGACCACGAATCTGACGAAGTGAGCAACAACCTGGTTAATTCTGCCAACATCTTGCTCATAAAAATGAAATGTAGCTACCACAATTAATGATCAAACTGATATTTATTACGAGGCTGCACATACACAGCCTTAAAAAGAGATGAAATGAATCTTACATTTAAGATGATATTCATATCATCAAATGTTTACATTTATCAGGTAATTTTATATGAATCAGTTTTTTACTAAAGACCAGAAATCTGAGAATATGCAAGCAATGAACAGGTTAACTTTCCCAACATCTTGCCAATAATAATGAAATGTAAACTGCCACAAGTTGTGATCAAACTGATATTTATTATGAGGCTGCACATGCACAGCCTTAAAAAGAGATTAAATGAATCTGACATTTAAGGTGGCATTATAAGTTATAATATGAATTAATCTATGTTCACTTATCTCCCAGGGTCGTAGACTGTCAACACTAAATACAAGGCCTTATTTGCAAGAGGTTGTTGCCAACAGCTATAACTAAACTCTAACAATACACTGTTAAAGACTTTATTTGGATAGAAAATAATAGTGTCATGATAAACAATATCCACATAACTGACATACACTAAAGCCATTGAAAATCATGGAAAGTCAAAACAACCACTGTGGTGTGGTGAGAGCCTTATCAGGTAAGTAATAATATGAAAGTACCAATGTTCACTTATATTCTAGGGTGGTAGACTGTCAAAACAAATAAAAGACAACACCATCTATGCAAGGAATTGTTGCCAACAGCTTTTTAAATCCTAATCTTAAATAATATACTATTAAAGATTCTTTCTGGATAGACAATAATGATGTCATAATATACAATATCAAGTTAACTAATGCACTGAAGCCCGTGAAAATCATGGAAAGTCAAAACAACCACTGTGGTGTGGTCAGAGCTTTGTCAGGTAAGTAATAGTTGGTAGACTGTCAAAACAAATAAAATACAAACCTTTATGTGCCACAGTTAGCTGCCAATAGTTATAACCAAACTCTAACAATACACTGTCAAAGACTTTATTTGGATAGACAATAATAATATCATGATAAACAATATCCACATAACTGACACACTAAAGCCATTGAAGAATCATGGAAACTAAACTCTTACAATACACTGTCAAAAGACTTTATTTGGATAGACCAAATAGTGTCATGATAAACAATATTCAGTTAACTGACACATAATGAAGCAATTGAAAAACATGGAAAATCAAAACAGCCACTGTGGTGTGGTGAGATCTTATCAGGTAAGTAGTCATATGAAAGCATCTGACTATGTTCACTTATCTCCTGGGGTGGTAGACTGTCATAACAAATAAAAGACAAAACCGTCTATGCCAACTGCTGCCAACAAATTCAAAACTTTAGTGATGCATTTATTAAGACTTTGTTTGGAAAGACAATAATGTCATAATAATGTATAATATCCTGAACATATACATATACTGAAGCCATTTTAAATCAGGGAAATTCAAAACAACCACTGTGATGTGGTTTGAACTTTATCAGGTAAGTAATAGCAAGAAAGCATCCGACTACGTTCCCTTATCTCCTAGGATGGTAGACTATCATAACAAATAAAAGACAATACCATCTTTGCAGCATACCGTTGCCAATACCTTAAACTAAACTTTACTAATAAAAATAGCATCAGAGATGCCCATACCCCACAGCCTAGGGGAATATTTTCAACACCATGAGATATAGAAGTACTGTACCAGTACAAACTTCAGGATACTTTCAGAGCACTGTCAGTTATATAAAGGTCCAAACAATGTTTAAATGGAGAAATAATGTTTAAAAGAAAGATAATGCGTATAAAGATGAAGTACTAAAGCAAGATAATTCAATAACAAGATGACAGCATTAATCAGTAAACTAAAATTCAACACTCTTTATCTACATCTGCATGGCCGAATTATGGTTTAGATGGTTTGAATATTACCATGCATACAAAGTTGGGGTTTAACGTCCCGTTCAACAGCCAGGGTCATATTGGGACAGGTCCTCAGCATTGCCACTTGTGGGACTCGAACCCACAGAGGTGACAGCCTATGATTAGATGCCAAACTTGCTAACCACTAGGCCACCGAGGACCTTTACCATGCATACAGAAGTGGTAATACATTTAATGACTGCTTATTGTGGCGTTGGAGCAAAATCTGTGGCTCACTTGATGAAATTCTATCTCTTACAATGGGAAGTTATGAAAGTAAAATTCTTAATAAATTCTAATATGACTTTTGCTTAATCTGCATCAAAAGACAGACCCAAAGGTCTCTACCAAATATCAACTTCCTACAATGGGAAGTTATGAAAGTAAAATTCTTAATAAATTCTAATATGACTTTTGCTTAATCTGCATCAAAAGACAGACCCAAAGGTCTCTACCAAATATCAACTTCCTACACCTTACAGTTTCCGAGATATAGCCCGGACAATATTTTATAGGTCAAGGTCACTACGGCAAGGTCAAAGGTCAAATCAAGGTCAGATCATGACGTCGCACAACTACACCCCCTAACCAATGTCCCTACCAAGTATCAATTTCCTACACCTTACGGTTTCTGAGATATAGCCCGGACAAGATTTTATAGGTCAAGGTCACTACGGCAAGGTCAAATCCTGGTCAGACCACGACGTTGCACACCTACAGAGCCTAACCAATGTCCCTACCAAATATCAACTTCCTACACCTTACGTTTTCCGAGATATAGCCCGGACAAGATTTTATAGGTCAAGGTCACTATGGCAAGGTCAAAGGTCAAATCAAGGTCAGACCATGACGTTGCACACCTACACCCCCTAACCAATATCCCTACCAAGTATCAACTTCCTACACCTTACGGTTTCTGAGATATAGTCCGGACAAGATTTTATAGGTCAAGGCCACTACGGCAAGGTCAAAGGTCAAATCAAGGTCAGACCATGACGCTGCACACCTACACCCCCTAACAAATGTCCCTACCAAATATCAACTTCCTACACCTTACGGTTTCTGAGATATAGCCCGGACAAGATTTTATAGGTCAAGGTCACTACGGCAAGGTCAAAGGTCAAATCAAGGTCACACCATGACATTGCACACCTACACCCCCTAACCAATGTCCCTACCAAATATCAACTTCCTACTCCTTACGGTTTCTGAGATATAGCCCGGATAAGATTTTATAGGTCAAGGTCACTACAGCAAGGTCAAAGGTCAAATCAAGGTCAGACCATGACGTTGCACACCTACACGCCCTAACCAATATCCCCACCAAGTATCAACTTCCTACACCTTACGGTTTCAGAGATATAGCCCGGACAAGATTTTATAGGTCAAGGTCACTACGGCAAGGTCAAAGGTCAAATCAAGGTCAGACTATGACGTTGCACAACTACACCCCCTAACCAATGTTCCTACTAAGTATCAACTTCCTACACCTTACAGTTTCTGAGATATAGCCCGGACAAGATTTTCAAACTCAAGGTCACTATGGCAAGGTCAAAGGTCAAATGAAGGTCATACCATGACGTTGCACACCTACACCCCCTAACAAATGTCCCTACCAAGTATCAACTTCCTACACCTTACGGTTTCAGAGATATAGCCCGGACAAGATTTTATAGGTCAAGGTCACTACGGCAAGGTCAAAGGTCAAATCAAGGTCAGACTATGACGTTGCACAACTACACCCCCTAACCAATGTTCCTACTAAGTATCAACTTCCTACACCTTACAGTTTCTGAGATATAGCCCGGACAAGATTTTCAAACTCAAGGTCACTATGGCAAGGTCAAAGGTCAAATGAAGGTCATACCATGACGTTGCACACCTACACCCCCTAACAAATGTCCCTACCAAGTATCAACTTCCTACACCTTACGGTTTCTGAGATACAGCCCGGACAAACTATTTCCCGCTGTGTCATGCCTCCTTAATGTCTCAATAAAGTGTTAGCTCAACAACCAGGACCCTCTCTTCCACTGACAGATTGTAACCCATGGCAAACAGGCTGCTCCCAATTAATCGCCTGTTGCGACACACAGGTGGATACATTGGGCCTATTCTACTTCCCTGGACCCACAGGGGGAGTTAAAACTAGTGATGAGCACTAACATTGAGCGTGAGATGTTTAATAGCTGTTTTGTGGACTAAGTGCTTTCATGCCTACGTATATGGCTCTTCATTTACCAAAGAATCAAACCATAAACAGCAAGAACTTCAATAGAAAAATATTAGCCAGGCACCTCCTTGTCTGCAGAAAATATTGCTGAGAATTTGACCATATGACGGAAGAATTAAGTACAGTCCAGGAGGGGAGCTTTTATTTGCAGATGCATTATTTTCGCGTAAATCCTCAAACCGGTGACACCATTACACTAGATAAGGCCATACATTCAATGAGGTTGTCTACTAATCCAGGGTTGTTATGGGAAATACCGGGCGGTATTTCGCGCCTGGGAAATACCGTCCTGTCCATTACTCCCCAAGTGGGAAATACCGGGAAATACTGGGAAATACTCATTTTGGACTTCAATATATGTGTATAAAATGATGGGAAAAATACCAAAACATACATCTGAAACATCTATTTATTTAGATTAACACATTCTATATAGTACATAATTACAGAATTTCAATTTAATTGAATTTACAGACACTTTTATAAGTAACAACTAAATCATACAACCCCCAAATAGGATCTTTGGGCTTCATGTTGAATGTTTGACAGATTGGCAAATATATAATATATAAATTTAGTTCTATGCAGTTTCAGAGTTTCAATAAAAATATAATCATAACTATTTTTGATAATGTTTTATCCTTGTAATAAATTCACAACTTATTCTACTATCACACTTGAATATTATGTATATTGATTAACACTTATGGTATTAAGCCTGTGTCACTGACACTGCTCCCATTTCTTTTAGTAATGTAGAAGTAGAAAAGGGATTATACTGGCAGCTTTGCCAAAGAGACAACAATGACCAGAGTACAGGACAATTGACCATCACTTTTCAGACAGCTCAATTGGATTTCAAGAGTGTACCCATTTCCAGTGTAAGAGGGGATTATAGTTAAAACATTTGTCATCAAAACCTCATCCTCCTTGAAAGAGATTAACAACTGACCATCACTTTTCAGAGGAGCTCAATTGGATTTCCAGAGTGTACCCATTTAAAAGGGTTTACTTCAATTTCGCCCCCAGCAATTTTGCCCCCATCAGTTTTGCCACCAAAATAATTTGGGCAGCAATTTTGCCCCCAGCAATTTTGCCCCCATTTTAAAGTAGGACATTTCGCCCCAAAATATTTTTTTTTTACTTAAAATGGACAGTTTATTTTTTAAATTTTAAATTGACAAATTAGGTAATTGTGATGCATAACACCTTACTAAGTTAAATCACAAAGAAGTGAATCTATAGGAATGGCTTCTTATATTAGGCTTTGGGATTAGCATTATCAGATGTGTATACATTGACTTGCCTTGTGCATCAAAGCAAAACTATTATGAAGTGAAACCCTTTGATTTATATTACATGTGGCTTCTTTTTGTTATATAAGGTGTAGCTCCACTGTCTTTGAACTATTCTTTTCAATCAAAGAACAGTTTGGCCATTATTCTTTTTACTACACAAAAGCAAATGTGTATGAAAAGAAAACAAAAGTGTAATTGACTGGACAAATGATATACTAGTATAGTGCTAACTAAACTGTATTGAATTTGTAGTTGATGTTTAATGTTGTTAAATAGTTAACAATAGTAATAGAATGGACCTTTTGACTTTTATTTGACTGGATAAATTATATATTAGTATAGTGCTAACCAAATTGTATTGAGTTTAAGGTTGATGTTGTTAATTTAGTTTGACTACTTTGCATTGAAATAATAATTGTGTACATGTTTTATATGTCAGAAAAAAAATATATTTTGGGGGCGAAATGTCCTACTTTATACTGGAGGCAAAATTGCTGGGGGCGAAATTGATGCCTAAAATATTTTGGTGACGAAATTGCTGGGGGCGAAATTGACGTACCCCTTTAAAAGAGGGAATTATAGTTAAAACATTTCTCATCATCACCTCAATCTATTACATACTTGCAAATTGTTTCTTCCTTGAAATTTTTAACACCAACCATGGTGCTGACTTTCAAAACCTTAATAGTTTGATATTCTAGCCATTTATTTTCATTAAGTCACTCAATCTTTTTATTTATAAATAGTCAGTATCTTCCATTGTTGGGTTAAAAAGGAAGTATATTTATTAAAACTGCAGAATTCATATTTCCCGGTATTTCCCGGTAATTCCCGGTATTTCCCACTGTCCTGAGAAATACAGTATTTCCCGGGAAATATAACAACCCTGTACTAATCAGCTGTAGGAATTGTGCAACTGTATAAAGCAGGATCCTGAAATTAAAATCCTGCTGGAAGTTGTAAAAAATCGATGACCACTGGCCAGAGAAGGAACATGAACTACCTAAGAGTAAAAAAAAGTTATTGGTCTTTAAGGCCAAATGGTGTTTTACATCCCAGCCAGGGTCATATTAGAACAGGCACTCAGCACAGCCACTTGTGGGAGTCGACAGCACACAGAAGGGACTTCCTGTGAGTAAATGTCAAACTTGCAAACCACTGGTCCACCGCGGACCTTTAGCCATTCAGGGATTTCACTAGCACCGAGGATGGTATGTTCATGAAAGGCCAGAAACTCATCAATTTCAAGGGAAATTCTTGAAAAGTTACATGTTAGCCATCAAGAGATAGATCAAACAAGACTAATGGCACACAGTTGTGTGTACTGGAAGAACACTGACAAAGACAATAACTATAGCAATAGGAAATGTGACCACAGGCCTAGAATTTTGCTTATACAGAGCTGAAGCAAAGTATAATACAATATAGCTTACAAAGCTGACCCTGGGAAGTGGTCTCTCTAATTTGATGGAAAGCCCTTCTTTATCGTAACCAACTATCACAGCAAAATGCCATTACTGGGGAAACCGAAACTGGGTCAAGTAAAGAAGTGAATGACAACTTAAGAGATGTTTAGTGAGCATGGAATAATAGATACTCAGTATACAGTGACGGTGGACCATGTTTTGTATACTCTGCATTATTTGTCAACAAGTTGAGTTTTTCCACACTTCTAGTCTTTGCCTTTTGTCACAATTAAATGGATTTATAGAACAATACAGACTGTCAAAAGATACTAAAGAAGGCTCATCAAACAGGAATTGACTACAAACTATGTTCTGTGCTGGAACAACCCTACTGATGCCAAAGTTGGTCCCCCTGCTGCTATATGGAAAGCCATATGAAACCCAGCCGTAGTCGCAAAAGGAGATATAAACATTGTAGAATTGCAACAGAAGAAACAGGACAAACAAGAGATATTTCACAATATTTCAGTCCAGGATCATCCAGAAATGTATGATCACACTGTTGGCTTACAAAATCAACTGACCCTGAGGTGACACTAGCTATGGATGTAGACAAATGCAGTGAGCTGAGATCATACATAATGGAAACACTCAATGGATCATAACTGTGGAGGAAAACACTTCCTCAGAGAGCTCATATTTGGTAAATTCACACAAGCCTGAACACCCAACATAGTTCCAAATCAAAGACTTTCAATGACTCATTACAAATAAGTGAGAGACTTTCTGAGGTCCAAAGTGGCCTAGTGGTTACTGGTTAGCAAGTTTGGTATCTAATCACAGGCTTTCACCTTTGTGTGGGTTCGAGTCCCACATGTGATAAATACTTTGGACTTGTCCTGAAATGGCTCAGGCTGTGGAATGGGGCGTAAAATCCCAATTTCGAACTTTGAGAGACTTGTTAGGATAGGAGACCACCAAGAAGACTGATGGAGACAATATACATATTTGATTCTTCTAAAGGGGAGAGATGTAACATATGTATATTGATGTAGTTGCTTATGGTAATTTCTGTCCTTGTCACTAGTTCCATCCTTTGAAGGAGATATATACATATGTATATATACTGTCAGAGATAAATCAGAAAAACAAACATGCATGGAGAAGACAATACACTCTGCACAATAAATGTAGCAAAAACATGATATTCTGGAACACGATATGAAAAATGACAAATGAAATACCAAAAAATCCCAATAAGATGAACACTGTCAAACAAACATCAAAAACACTAATATTTCAGAAAATAATTTAATCTGCAAAGATGAACTATGACGTCATGTTCATAAAAAAACAACCGACACTAGGAAGAAAATCAATGACTGATACAACTTTGGAAGGCATGTCATTGATGCTTTAAAGGGAGACGTTCACAGAGTGAACATTCATTGGTAACTTTAACTGAAAGGCAGATTTATACGTTAACATAGGATATCAGCAAAATTTAGGATGTAATTTATCATTATAAAGCCAAATAATATACAAAAATGCAGAGAAATAGCCAAAACAATGTTAATAGTTTTATAAAAAAGACATATGGGGGCTGCCCTCAAAAACTGAATGATGTACATCTCCAAATGCCACAAACAAATCTTTGATCCTAGTTATAAAATAAAAGAACCGGCTTCTCTATAGCATTTGTGATACATATATGCACATCAATGCCAGGCTGTGAAACCAAACTATATGTTAGCAACTTGACATTTCATTCAGTGCATGGCTTAGCATGAAGTGGGTCCATTTGTTATGTTTTTTTCAGTGCTGTATGAAAACTAAACTTTATAGAAACACGACATTTGGTAGAAATATAGAAGAAAGTAAGAAAGAACTAACTTTAAGAAATTTGGACAAAATTTTTTTGAAATACATCCACATAAAATGTTTGAGGTGGGACGATTTGTGTGCTGAAAAAAAATACTGTCTTATTCCTTATCAAGATTTCAAATAATTTTTTATGTATTATATTTGTAAATTCATGTAAAAAGTGTACAAGAAAAAAATATAGCTATGACAATGCAGAATAAATATGTTTTGTAAATGTGTCATAGTGTCACTTTATTTCCCCCTCATGAAATAATGGAAAATTTCAAATTAAATCTAATCTAATCTACTGCTTTGCAAGCGCAATGTCTTCCCAACAATGAGGAACTCAGTGTGCTAATTAAACAAAATCATTATCATATGGAAGTTGGGGGTCGTTCAAGGTCAGTAATCCAGGATTGCAGGTGTGACCGGGAGGGAAGGAAGACTAATTTGGGAAGCTAGAGCTGAAGAGGTGAGTTTTGAGGTGCTTCCTAAAAGATGCAACAGAGGGACTATTTCTTACATGGAGAGGGAAAGAGTTCCAAAGGGCAGGGGCATAGTGACTGAAGGAATTAGAAAAGTGTTTAATTGATTTGTGAACTCTACGATCAAAAGTGGGGGTGTGAAGGAACTTGAGTTTGGGGGTACTTCACCTTGTGTTTCTAAAAGAGGTGTAAGGGTGGATTAATCCTCTTAGGTAAACTGGTTGACCCTGGGTGAGAATTTTGTATGTAATAAGACCAATTTTAAAGTGTACCCTGTATCTAACTGGTAGCCAGTGGAGTTTTTTTAGTTCAGGAGTAATGTGAGAGAATTTAGAGGAACGGGTGACAACCCTGCAGAGTGAGTTTTGGACTAGCTGCAATCTCCTTAACTCAAAATCAGTGAGCGATAAGAAGAGTGAATTGCAGTGGTCCAGTCTGCTGCTCAACAAAGAATTCGCTAACAGCACTGATGTATTTAGGTCTAGAAGGGGACGAATTCTGTTGAGGTCTCTCGCTTGTACTCTAGTGGACTTAATGACCTGTGACACGTGGTTTGAGAAAGTGAAATTAGAGTCGAACACCACTCCGAGGTTCCTGACACTTTGTGCTGGCGAGACCTGATTTCCAAGAATATTGATAGGGAAGTGAGAGAGGAGTTGGTTACGATTTTTTGAAAGTCTATGAGAATGAACTCGGTTTTGTCTGGGTTAAGTTTTAATTTATTTACGAACATGAAATTTTGAATGTCATTTAGGCAGTTCTTTAGTTTTTAGTTTTAAATTATTAAACTGGTGAATTTAATAGATATCAAAATAACCAAAACTAATATGTTGAAGAGCAGCTATCAGAGGTATGTATTGTGAATCATTTCAAACAGGTTTAAAGATAAAGGTATGCAGTCTTTCGTGTATTTTTATGTAAATTCCTGAAAATTCAACCAACTTCATGCTAAGTCATGTAATGTTAACGACCATAAACTAGATAATTGGTCTTTATTTGATCTTATACTAGTATATTATATTGAAACCCCATTGAATTCCATGGCTTCACATGAATATTAACAGGATTATTCAGGTGGGGTGATTTAGGTGAATTAAGTATTTGGAAGTGATCTTTTGTATCGGATGGTGCCTTTCGTGTAACTAAAATCACTAGACTAGTAAATGATCCTATGAGGATGCACAATCATTTACAAATGATTTAGCAATCTAAGTGATCAAGAAATTACCCCATCTGAATAGCCCTTGGCTAACGAGTAGTACAAAGCTGTGACTTTGACCCATTTTGATATAAACTCGTCCTCTTCTGAAACTTATCCCTAAAACTTGGCGCTGTTTTTACATATTATTTGGGCATGCATCAAAAATTACTAGTGTTTAACATGCCATAAGAGATCAATTTGCATTTCTACTGCACATGACATAAGTTCTGAATTATGTCATATCAATGGAAATGGTTTTTAGGGTGTTATTCCACAAGAATGGCTACATTATAAAAATTGTTATCAATGGATTCGATAAATCAATCTTGTACAAATAACTCTATTTCTGTACCATTATATTCATGATTAAAAATTGTTAACAATGATAACTAGATAATAATAAGCATTCATGATTAAAAATTGTTAACAATGATAACTAGATAATAATAAGCAATCAGTGCCGTGAACGGGCTCTGTGTCAGCTGACTGTGTGTTTTGAGTTTCAGAGTAGAAGTGACAGAAGAAAAGGACACAAAAGTTGTGGCCTGGAAACAGTATTCAGAGGGAAATTAACAAGGTAACTGTTTAGGTGAAATAAGTAGGTTAAAACATACTGCAAGACATATACTGCAAATGCAATAGTTTTCGAGTTACAACTGATTTACTCAACAGTGAGAATCTGAAAGTAGCTTTTGCTCAGCTATGCAATCAGTTAAAGGGGTGCAATTTTAATATAGTACAGCTCACGCAAAATTATGTGAATAACATATTCTGCAAATTCACTATGTTATAGCTGACCCAAAAAAGTAGGTGAACAACATATTTATGTAAAATACTTTAAATGCAATACTTTTCAAGTTACAACTGATTAACTCAAGATAGAAAACCTCAAAGTACCTATTGCTCAGCTACGAATAAGCTACAGGTCTGCAACTTTACTATTTTAAAGCTGACCCAAAGGTAGGTGAACAACATATTTAAAGAAAATACTCTAAATGCAATAGTTTTGAAGTTACAACTGATTTACTCAACAGTGAGAATCTGAAAGTGGCTATTACTCAGCTATGCCATGACCTGTAGGTCTGCAATTTTATTCTATCTCACTACACACACACCATCTCCACCTAAAATAAGGAATGCTTATCACTCAGTTTTGGTTTCCTTGTTGCTCAGTGTAGACATGTTTTTTGATTTACTATGGTGTGTGTGTGATTTTATATAGTGTGCAACTTGTTCACTGCATATGGGATACCTCATAACATATTCATCAATGGACTTTGGTTTGTTTGGTATATACTTGTATTGTATTATAGACTTAAAATATTAAAATAGTTATTGTGAACAAAGCTCTTGTGAATAAAATATTAAACTAATTATTGTGAACAATAAAACTTTTGTGTATACGGATAAAACAACAAAAACAAGACTTCATTTTATAGTTACAAATAAAATAAAATGGCTCCAAGTGATGACCAATCGGGATGTGACACTCAGTCTGTCAATGGAAATACATCCCATGACACTCAGTGTGTCATTTTGGAGGGTGCAAGCAAGGACACTCAGTCTGTCCAATCTGACATGCATGGTATTCAAAGGAATATGTCAGCCATGCTCTCAGTAGTTCAGCAGATGGGGGCTGCATGGGCAAACCTTGCCAACAAAAGACAAAGATGCGACTCGGACTCAGATTCCGACTCACTACCACAAAAGTCGCATAGGTCTGATGATCTAGCTGACCTTGTGGACCTCTTCAGCAATGCCAACAAATCAGGAGATGATGATGACAACTGGGATCTGTTGGATGACATTGAGGACCTCAAGGACGATGATGAAAAAGGCCCACCTGTAAAATACAAGCTTGCACAAAAGGCCAATGACCGTTTTATGGGGAACTTAGGTTCAGAGAAAATAGCTGCCAAACAAAAGGGTTACTTGTGCCCCAGAAACTGCCAAACTTTAGCTGTACCCAGGTGCAATGAGGAAATATGGTGAAAGCTGGAGAAACACCACAAGCGGGTGGATATTGAACAATTTGTAAACTGTGTAAAAGACCAGGGGCCAGTTTCACGAAGCCTCCTTTGTTTTTTCCTTCCTTAAACTAAAGGAAGGGGGATTTCTAACCTTTGACAAGGCTTCCCTTAAATCCTGTTTCACAAAGCCTCTTTTATTCCACCTTACCAAAGATTTTCCTTAAAACAAAGGGTGATTCCCTGTATAACCACACTGCTTAGAATTTCCCCTCCATTATTACTTCTATAATATTCACACAAATTATTTTAAATATTAAGAGAGTAAAATGCATTTTAGCATTTTAACTATTTTAAACTTGGTACATTAGGTATTTTTTAATTTTCAGATATATTATTTGCATTTTTATTTCTTTTGCGAGTTGTTTTCAAAACCTATAACCACACCAATGTTTTTCTCTCACTGTAAGTACATGTGTACTTGTGCACTTATTTTGTACCTAAATTACCTTATGGAGGCAATGTCTTTATTGTAACACGGTTAAAGATCAGTAAAGTCAGTAAATCTATATTTTACTATATTTTAATCAATTTTGTAAAATGCAGATTGGTTGTGATTATATTTTGCAAATTAAAACAGTCGGTCACATGACAATTTTTAACCGAAAGTAAGGGAGGGGCCCTTTATGTTCAAAGATACTCCATGAATATGTTTCACTTCAAAAGTTTGAACATCAATTTTTCAAGAATTAAACATCCAAATTGTATGAAATAAACAGCAAAACATTGTTTGTGGATGTAGGTTTGACAATAATGTTCCAAGTTCTATATATTTAGGTGGATTCCCCTTAAAATGTTCATTA
Source organism: Sabellastarte sp. h YS-2021 (assembly GCA_964017235.1). Classification (NCBI taxonomy): domain Eukaryota; kingdom Metazoa; phylum Annelida; class Polychaeta; order Sabellida; family Sabellidae; genus Sabellastarte; species Sabellastarte sp. h YS-2021. The sequence goes on along the minus strand of OZ024929.1, from coordinate 25,113,040 downwards.
AAGTTAATAAACATTCCTTGAAGGACACTTCCTTAAATCTAAGGTAGGTCCTTAGCTTCCTTGAAATTCAAGGCAGTTTTCAAGGCCTCCTTTAAGGAAGGAGGCATTGTGAAACTGAGATTTTTAAAGGAGGGAGAAAATCAAGGAAATCCTAGAATTTAAGGTGACCTTTATCTTAAGGAGGCTTCATGAAACCAGCCCCAGGTCTTGAGCTTATAGGATATATAGATGACCAGTACATCCAAGGAGATACAAGTGACTCTTGTTTTTCTAGTGTGAAAGCTTGTATTGAATTACTAAGATTCTTGGGATTTGTGATACATCCAGAATAATCTGCTTCAGTTCCCTCACAAACACTGGAGTTCTTGGGATTTATACTTAATTCTGTGTCTATGACTGTTTCCCTCACAGAGGACAAAAGGATAAAAATCAAGGAAGACTGTCAGTTGTTGAGAGATAATAAGCTGCCCATCATTAGAGAAGTAGCTCGTGTGATAGGCCTACTGGTTTTCTCTTTCCCTGTTCTGCAGTTTGAGCCTGTTTATTACAGACATTTAGAGCATGATAAATCTGAGGCTGTAAAACTTAACACTGGCAATTTTGATAAACACTGAGTTGGAATGGTGGGAACAAAATGTTTTTCTTTCTACAAAACCTATCTTTCAACCACAGCCAGACATTTTAATATATACAGATGCTAGTTTGTTTGGCTGGGGGGCATTTGATACATCCACAAATACAACTAGAGGATCGCTCGCAAAAAAAAAAAAGATAATGTTTTTGCATAGCAAAAACAGAGCGTCCCGAAAAGGATATAAAGGTGAGTGCTAAAGTATTAAGAAAATGCTTCGTTTCTAGCCTTATACTGTTGTGGCAACCAAAGTCAGCGCAGTCTGCTCTATCTAGCACGGTTTTCAAGATATAAGCATTTTTGTGTTTTGCAAAAAATAAAAAAATTAAAAATGTCCGCTATATTTGGCGAGACAAAAATATTTTGAAAATTGGCATGGCTACTCTGCAGAGATACCCAGCAGGTCCAAAATTTTGTTGAGTTCGCTCCATATAGCACGGTTTTCGAGATATAAGCATTTTTGTGTTTTGCAAAAATTTGAAAATTCAAAATGGCCACCATTTTTGGGAAGACAAAAATTTTTGTCAAGACCACTGCCGCGGTGTGTATCTCCCGCCGAGCATTAAAGCAGAAGAAATAGCTTTTCCGAGATATTCACAATTTTTCATTTTCGTGTGTGAAAGCTCTTCCAAAAGTAGGTGAATGAGTTATTTGAGAAAAATTGGCTATCTGCAATACTACTAAGAGATAATTCACATTTACTCATTTTGAGTAGGTGAATAATTATCTATGGGTCTGAAACTTCACCAAGTGAAAGCTCTGCCAAAAGTAGGTGAATGAGTTATTTGAGAAAAATTGGGTATCTGCAATACTTTTAGAGATAATTCGCATTTACTCATTTTGAGTAGGTGAGTAATTAGCTATGGGTCTGAAACTTCACCATGCGAAAGCTCTCCCACAAGTAGATGAATGAGTATTTGATAAAAATTGGGTATCCGCAATACTTTTACAGATAATTAGCATTTACTCATTTTGAGTAGGTGAGTAATTAGCTATGGGTCTGAAACTTCACCATGTGAAAGCTCTCCCACAAGTAGATGAATGAGTTATTTGATAAAAATTGGGTATCCGCAATACTTTTACAGATAATTCGCATTTACTCATTTTGAGTAGGTGAGTAATTAGCTATGGGTCTGAAACTTCACCATGTGAAAGCTCTTCCAAAAGTAGGTGAATGAGTTATTTGAGAAAAATTGGCTATCTGCAATACTTTTAAGAGATAATTCGCATTTACTCATTTTGAGTAGGTGAGTAAAATGGCCGCCATTTTTGGCAAGACAAAATTTTTTTGAAAATTGGCATGGCTACTCTGCAGAGATACCCTGTGGGTCAAAAATTTCGTCGAAATCACTCTATCTAGCATGGTTTTCAGGATATAAGCATTTTTGTGTTTTGCAATTTTGCGAAAAATTCGAAAATTCAAAATGGCCGCCATTTTTTGCGAGAAATTTTTTGTTTGAAAATTGGCATGGCTACTCTGCAGAGATACCCTACGGGTCAAAAATTTCGTCGAAATCGCTCTATCTAGCAGGGTTTTCGAGATATAAGCATTTTTATGTTTTGCAATTTTTGCGAAAAATTCGAAAATTCAAAATGGCCGCCATTTTTGGCGAGACAAAATTTTTTTGAAAATTGGCATGGCTACTCTGCAGATATACCCTGTGGATCAAAAATTTCGTCGAAATCGCTCTATCTTGCAGGGTTTTCGAGATATAAGCATTTTTATGTTTTGCAATTTTTGCGAAAAATTCGAAAATTCAAAATGGCCGCCATTTTTGGCGAGACAAAATTTTTTTCAAAATTGGGATAACTACTCCGCAGACATACCCTGTGGGTCAAAAATTTCGTCGAAATTGCTCTATCTAGCACGGTTTTCGAGATATAAGCATTTTTGTCTCTTGCAATTTTTGCGAAAATTTCGAAAATTCAAAATGGCCGCCATTTTGGACGAGACAAAAATTTTTTGAAAATTGGGAAAACTACTCTGCAGAGGTACCCTGAGGGTCAAAAATTTCGTCGAAATCGCTCTATCTAGGACGGTTTTCGAGATATAAGCATTTTTGTGTTTTCCTTATTTGGAAAATTCGTAATGATTAATTAATTATTAATTACTCGGCCATTTCTTGACCAATCAATGCCAAAATCTAATGATTTCCGGATTTTAATAGAATGAATGCATTTGCCAAGTTTCAGGTGAATTGATAAAATTCCTTTCAAGTTATCATCCGGACAAGCTTCCCCATCGAAAAAAGACATTTTTGGTCATGTGACCTCTCTGATTGGTTGAAATGTCACTGCAGCATATTCCAAAAAATTCCCCAAGGCTACTGCCTAAACCTGCCAAATTTGAAAAGAATCCGCCTAACGGTTACAGAGTTATAAGGAAAACAAAATGCGGAGCCGGCAGAGCCGGCGGAGCCGGAAGCTCTCCCATACACAAACAAGCGTCCCTTGCGGGACGCTTAAAAACTGGGGTGGGGTGGGGGTGGCTCCAATCTGACAGGGAAAATATGCACATAAACTATTTAGAATTGAAGGCAGTCTATTTTGCTTTGCGGTCTTTCTGTCAGAATGTGCATGTCAGATTTATGGTGGATAATACCACAGCTGTAGCTTATATCTGAGAAATGGGGGGCTCAAAAAGTTTTCTGTGCAATGAAATGATTCATAAAATATGGCTTTTTGCTAATGAAAGAAAAATTTGGATAAGCTCTGCACATCTGCCTAGCAAGTTAAATACTATAGCAGATACTGAAAGTAGAAAGTTAAATAAAGAATTAGAATGGCAGTTAAATCCCAACATATTTCAACCACTGCTTCAAAAGCTCAGGTTTCATTGTGATATTGATCTGTTTGCTTCAAGGATAAATAATCAATTACCAAAATATGTTAGTTATAGGCCAGATCCAGGGTCATTTGCGGTGGAGGCCTTTCAATTATCCTGGACAAACCTTCAGTTTCATGCATTCTACGTTTTCGTGTTACAGTTAAAGCACTGCAAAAGATTAGCCTTGATAAGGCTACGGGGATCATGGTTTGTGCCCTGCTGGCTAACATAAGCTTTTTTCCCCACACTCTTGCATATGTTAATTGCTGATCCTGTTTTAATTCACAGGCACGACAACCTTCTACATCTGCCAACAAATCCAAATTTACGGCACCCATTGAGAAGAAGGCTGAACCTTCTGGGATGTGTCATATCAAGAAATCCCTTAAAACAGAAAACTTATCAGGAAAGGCTCAGGACATTATTCTACAATCTTGGAGAAAAAGCACACAAAAACAATATTCCGGACACCTCAATAAATGGTACAAATATTCTGCTCAACGGAATGAAGATCCCTTTAATTCTCCTGTAGCTGTGTGGTTAGATTTCCTTGCTACTTTGTATGAAGAGGGTTTAAGCTACAGCTCTATAAATACAGCTAAATCTGCGATTTCCACTATCCATGCATCCTGAGGCGGCTCCAATATTGTGTCATGATTGTTGAAGGGAGTTTTTAACATGAGACCAGCACTACCCAGATACACATGTACTTTTGATGTAAAAATAGTTTTGGATTTCCTGGAACGGATACAATTAAAAGATGTCTAGCTGAAAGTACTATCTAGCAAATTGTGTCTTTTATTTTTGCTTTTAGCTGAACAGCTTGTGCAGACCGTACAGGCATTTGACATTGACAACATATATCTAGAGGATACAAAATGCACTCTGTATATAAACAAGATTTTGAAAACATCTAAGCCTGGTAGAGATAAATCGTGTGTACAGTTTAATTGCTATAGTAATGAATATCTGTGTTAGAAATGGAGATTCCCATTTCTGAAATTTTAGGAGCAGCATCCTGGACAAATGCAAAAACCTTTGCTATGTTTTACAATAAACCAATTGTTCAAGGCTCATCCCATGATATCCAACTGTTGAAATCAATCTATTCTCCCAATGTTCAGAATAAATAAAAAATCTCATTAGTTATTGATGGATATTTATTTCTACACTTCGCAACAGTTCATATTTCTCAAGCCAACTTTCGAATCTCAGGTAATTCTGGAGTTGCTGTGTGTGTAGTGAGATGAATCGGAAATTAAACAAACTTACCTGTAAGTGAGGTTTGATTGTGAATCACACACAGCAATGAAGAAATTACTTGCCCATCCCTGCTTACAGGATTTTTATCCCACCCATGCGGTTTTACTCATTGGCTCTCAACATATGTCTTTAAACACTGAGTGATAAGCATTCCTTATCTCAAGTAATTCCTTCATTGCTGTGTGTGATTCGACAGAATCACAATCAAACTTCACTTACAGGTAAGTTCATTTAATTTCCGATTATGTTATAGCCGACCCAAAAGTAGATGAACAACATATTTAAACAAAATACTCGAAATACAATACTGATTCACTCAACACTGAGAATCTGTAAGTAGCTATTACACAGCTAATTACAACTGATTCACTCAACACTGAGAATCTGTAAGTAGCTATTACACAGCTATGCCATGACATACAGGTCTGCAATTTCACTATGTGATAGCATACCCAAAAGTAGGTGACCAACATATTTATAGAAAATGCTTTAAAATACTGCAATATTTTTCAGGTTACAACTGATTTACTCAAAAGTCAGAACCTGAGAATAGCTATTACACAGCTATGCCATGAGCTACACATCTGCAATTTTACAATGTTATAGCTAATTCAAATGTAGATGAATAACATATTAAACAAAATTCTCTAAATACAATAGTTTTTAAGTTATAACTGGTTAACTTAACAGAGAAACCTCAAAGTAGCTATTGCTCAACTATGAAATGAACTACCGGTCTGCAACTTTACTATGTTATAGCTGACCCAAAAGTAGGTGAACAATGTATTTAAAGAAAACACTCTAAATGTAATAGTTTTCAAGTTACAACTGATTTACTAAACAGTAAGAACCTGAAAGTACCTATAGCTCAGCTATGCCATGACCTACAGGTTTGCAATTTCACTTTATTATAGCTAACTCAAAAGTAGGTTAACAAGATATTTAAAGAAAATACTCTAAATGCAATATTTTTCAAGTTACAACTGATTTACTCAACAGTTACTATGTTATATTTAATTCAAAAGTAAATGAATAAGATATTTAAAGAAAACACTCTTAATGCAATATTTTTCAAGTTACAACTGATTTACTCAACAGTGAGAACCTGAAAGTAGCTATTACTCAGCTGCGCCATGACATACAGGTCTACAATTTTACTATGTTATAGCTGACCCCAAAGTAGGGGAACAACATATTTAAACAAAATACGCTAAATGCAATAGTTTTCAAGTTACAAATGAGCAAAGTAGCTATTGCTCAGCTATGCAATGAGCTACAGGTCTGCAATTTTACCATGTTATAGCTGACCCAAAAGTACATGAAAAACATTTAAACAAAATACTCTAAATGAAATAGTTTTGAAGATAAAAGCAATTTACTCAACAGTGATAGCCTCAAAGTAGCTATTACTCGGCTATGCAATGAGCTACGGGTCTGCAATTTTACTATGTTATAGCTGACCCAAAAGTAGCTGTATAACATATTTATACAAAATTCTCTAAATGCTATAGTTTTTGAGTTATAAGTGATTTTACTCATTATGAAAGGTACTGAAAAATCAGAAAGTAGCTATTACTCACTTAGCTATTGGGATAGACACCCAAGTTACACACCATGTTGTAGCTATGGAAAAAGTAGCTGAATAACATATTTTAACAAAATGCTCTAAATGCAATACTTTTCAAGTTATAGGTGATTTAGTGCATGATTTCATGAATTTTAATGCATTAAAACTTATTAAAATAATTCATAAAAAATAATTTAATAAGATCCAGGCCTGATACTCACAGAAGGTATTGTACTAGTGACCTAGTACATATTTGCAAGATTTAAGAGAAATCCCTGAAAATAGTCAATGAGAAAATAAGTGATTTAGTCCATGATGTCATGAATTTCAATGCATTAAAAATTATTTTAAAAATTCATAAAAAAATTCTTTAAAAAGAACCAGGCCTGATACTCACACAAGGGAATCTACTTGTGGCCTAGTAGATATATGCAAGATATGAGAGAATTCCCTGCAATAGTCACTGAGAAAATTGTGATTAAGTTTTGAAATTTTTATACTTTAGGTGGGGGTACCTCCCTTGTAATGTCTCTAGCAAACAGACAGATTTCCATGCCTTGAACAATTTTTCAACCTCGATGGATAAGGTATCTTTTTTAAAAAAAAGCATATCTCTAAGCCTCGGAGTTTTGGACGGGAAGTTGTTGACACGGACGCCAACGCCGCAGAGTGACGACATAATGTCAGCTGACATGAAAATCTATCCAAAATGACTGTATGTCAATTTGAATTTCTAAACAAATTGGGCGGAGTTTGAAGAGAGGAGTCTGAGTTGGCAGAGGTCCCAACAACGTAATCTGATGTTCACAAGGTATGGAATTTGTTGCCAGATGACATCTGTTCTGACACATCTCTTCTATCTTTCAGGAAGAAACTGAAACTTATCTCTTCACAAAAGCTTACCCACCCCAGGTTTTATCATATTTTCAATTTGTCGCTATGTAATGGACTCCACCTCTGTGCTTTTGTACTATGATTTTTTTTATGGGGGTGGGGGGAATTGCTTGATGCACCTTAGAGTCTGTCTTTTGACATAGATTAAACACTAACTACAGGAATGCTTTTGCTAACAAAAGCGAAGCCTCCCTGAAAGTTTAAAATGCTTTGTGGTTTTAATAAGCATGCTGTAAAGCTAAGAATGCACAAAGCTGCTCCGTATGCTTTTCCAATACCTCTTAATACATTCTGAAGCTATAAAAGCAACGATAAAGGAGATGTAAGGCAAAAACTCCAAAGCAGCTATTTATGACCCCAGTTTGGCCCATAAGGGGGTGCGGGGGGTAAAACTGACTGGCTATTTAGACTCTCCACATAAGCTTTCCCAATACCTCTTAATACATTCTGAAGCTATAAAAGCAACAATAAAAAAGATATAAGGCAAAAACTCAAAATCAGCTATTTTATGACCCCAGTTTGACCCATAAGGGGGGGCCATGGGGTAAAACTGACCGGCTATTTAGACTCTCCACATATGGTTTCCTATTACCTCCCAGTACATTTTATGGTTCTAAATGCAATACTTAAGAAGATAATAGGGGGGTTGACCTAAATTTAAGGCTTTCAGATTGGAAGGTGTCAGAAAATCACTCATAAATGAGACACTTTTCAAGGGAGTGCTCCCAAAATCTAATCAGCTCGTGTTTTCGATAGTATGAACAGGTGTGTCAAATTATAAGGCTGTGTATCATATTAGAATCAGAATTGAAATTATTTGATCTTCAAGCAGGATTTCCATTTATAAAATATTGTGAAACTCCACGGAATTCTGTGACCTCATATTTTGTATGCAAACTTGAATATTAATGTGTTGTTGAATCAGTCTGTGAATTTGAATTATCACATGATGTAGGTACTAATTGGTAGAGAGTTGTGGTAGCAAGTTACCATGGTCGTGAGTTCTAGGATACATCTCCCCGAATTTCATGAGAAACTAATAAAGCATACTCAACTGGCAACATCGATTTGGGACAGTTTTATCCTGTTTTCACCATCTTTTTGCCACTTTTCAACATAAATGTACAGTTTCATACATATAAATAAACAGAAAAGTACTAATATTCCATTGAGTGCTTATCAAGTGCTTATTGGGGGCTTTTTTGTCTTTTTCTATGTTTGTACAGGCTGAAATTGAACAAAAACAGAATGTTGTACCCAAAACAAAGGGTCATTGATTCGGGACACTTTTGGGAAACCCCCAAATTACAATCCACTGAATGGAGACATTCACTTTCATTGGACCTTTTTTTTGTAAATAGAAAACAGATATCAGGGGCCATATTCACAAAAGAGATCCAGATCAAGTTGAGCCAAAACTCAGCTCAAGTTTAGTATAAAGAGTTCTAAACTTGAGCTGATTTTTGGTTCAACTTGAGCTTGATCCTTTTTGTGAATACTGCCCCAGTGACTTGACTTTTGCCATGTATGAGTCATAGAAATCGAATAAAATAAGCAAGAACAGACATTTATAAAAAAAACTTCTTTATGGGAGATGAGAAGTTTGGCCGCCATATTAGAAAAGTATGTTATAGTCAACTGGAGAATCAACAGTCTTGTTTACAATAACTATAAAAGCACTCAAAATTAATTTATGGGTCCAGATAGAAGATACAATAAAATTTTTTAGCGGTTATAAATTTGGACTAACCTCATACTTTGAGATCACAAGGATACTTTCAATATGGGGGGTATGGGGAATATTGGGTATTTTGTTGTTCCATACTACAGTCATTTACAATGCTGCTACTCAGCCAGTTAAGTCCATCACCCCAGTGAAGTTTGTCACTTGAGTTTTTACTGTGAACATTCGGCATATACATGTATACCTTATTACCTTGCTGCTGAAAGTGCCTATTCCACTTAAATATGTATATTCCTTGTCCTTGAGCTTTTTAACAGCGGGCTCATTTAAAGGCAACTGACGAACTTCACGGAAGACAGAGAACCACCATTGACTCACTACCACAACTCATTACTATTAAAACATCTACACATACACACATGGTCTTCTTTAAATGTTTAATATTCATGTTTGCGTAGAAAAGACTTTAAACTACAATACTTTATAAATGTTGCTTTTAAGATCAAATAATTTCATCATAATCTTGGACTTGTACAACTCATTTATATTCATGTTAGGCCTTTGAATTCAGTAAAGTTTTCTTGCATATTCTAGTGATCAACTAGATATGTCAACTTCACAAACGTGGCTCATAAATATTCATATATGTGTAGAAAATATGAGGTCATGGAATCCTGTGGGGTTTCCTAACAATATTTTAATAAAAATGCTACTTAAAAGATCAAATACTTCAAATTTAGGATGTTGATTTGTTGGTAGCGAGATGTGGTAGCGAGTTACCGGTAGCGAGATGCCATGGTTGAGTGTTTAACATTAATCAAACTTCACTGGGGTGATGAAATTCACTGGCTGACCAGTACTGCAGTACAGATACAGCACCAATGGTATAATCACATTTATAAACAAGGTAATACTTCCTATAATTGTCTGTGCTGTCAAGTCCAATAAACCGTTTATTGTTACCAAAGGTAACATGTGCCCCAGATTCATCGCCATTCCAAATCAATATTACCCATGTGGACCAATTCACGCCTGTGTACCTATTCACGCCCACCCTCAATTTTCTTAAAGATTCATAGTTTTTCATAGAAAAGATGTTTACCACATCATAGATAATTATCAAATTGATCATATACATTGGTAATTTATTGTTTAACTGTGATTGTTTTGGATAAATTTAGGGGTGGGCTTAAATAGGTACACATAAATTAATTTTTGTAATTTCTATGTCAAACAAAGTTTGTTTTCACTCAGAAAGAAAAGATCCCGGATTTGCCGGCTACTGTAAAGTAGGAAAGAAAAGATCCCGGATTTGCCGGCTACTGTAAAGTAGGAACTTCACCGGTCCTTTTTTCTTCACCTGTATCCGTGTCCGTTATTGTCCATACCCGTGATACCCTGGATCATTTGGTATGAAACAGTGAACTCACCCGTGTCCGTGATTAGGAAGGAAAAAATTCATTCTTCACGAACACGGACATCTAGTACACTGTTTTATACCAAAAGATCTAGGGTATCACGGATACGGGCAATGAATACCAGATCATTCGCCACATTTCCCGTTCGCCACATATTACTGTAGACGTTTCGCCACAAGAAATATTGCAGCAGCCACAAAACAGGGATGAGGAACAGGGGATATAAAGAATAAACAGAAAACGTTTGTCAACAGTTTAAAATATTCCGTGGTATTTCTTAGAAATATTATAAAATTTTGTCTGCAAATGTGATTAATTTAATTAACCAATGAAAACAATTGTTGCTGAAACCTCACTAGAGACAAATATTTTACTCTTTGCTGCAACTACTGTTGAAGTAATTCAATTAACCAATGAAAACAATTGTTAAATAAAATATGCAAATTAGAAAAAGGAATTCCGTGGGGGATTCCTAGAAATATAATAAAATAAAATATGCAACTTAGAAAACATGTGGCAGTGCAAGGATATGTATTAATTGGTAATGAGATGTGGTAGCGAGTTACTGTTAGCGAGTTTATGCAACAAAAATTATCTATATTGTTTATAAATATTCATGAGCAAATCAAAACTATGTGGTGGGAGACGAGACTATTACTGGCCATTTCTATTTGGAGTAAATGTCCCTGTAAAATATTTCACTTCACGGGCTAACCCCACAATATATATGGTACTTCAAAAAACTTCAAAGAAGTTAGGGTTAATTGTGTAGGTAGCGCCCTCCCTCTTCAAACAATGGCAACCTTCATAGCAGTTCGGTTTCTTTGATAATTCCAATTATGTAACTATGTGGCGAAACATCTGAAGTAATTATGTGGCGAATGATATTTCACGTAATAGTGAAAACAGATATAAAAAGTATAAAAATAAACTAACAACAATCCTGAGGTGTGCTGAAAAAGAGTACTATAGTAATTTGTTGAATCAACATAAAGATGATTCTAAACAAGTATGGAAGACATTAAATATGCTAATAAAAGTAAAGAATTCATCAGAAATCCCAGAAGAATTTGTTTGTAATGGTAATAAGGTAACTAACAGCAAAGATATAGCAAATGGTTTTAATGATTTTTTTGTAAACATTGGGCCAAAGTTGGCAAACAAAATAGAAAAGCCTAACAATGCCTGTATTTATGACTACATGGGTAGTAAAAACTGTAATTCAATATTCTTAGAAGTTGTAACTTCACAGGAGTTGGGTACAATCGTTAATAAACTTAAAAATAAAACTTCATTTGATGCTGATGGTGTAAACATGTCAGTTGTAAAAAATATTTATCATGTAATAGCAGATCCACTAACATTTATCTGTAACTTATCCTTAACATCAGGTGTTTTTCCAGATAAAATGAAAATTGCAAAAGTTATTCCACTATTTAAGTCAGGAGATAAGAATGTATACACAAATTATAGACCAGTGTCCTTGCTACCTCAATTTTCAAAGGTTCTTGAAAAAGTGTTCAGTAAAAGGTTAAATAATTTTCTTGAAAAGTATGAATTGTTAAGTAATAGTCAGTATGGATTTAGAAATAAAAGGTCTACCTCTCAGGCACTACTACATCTTACAGAAAAATTGACTAAATCTCTGGATAACAAGAGTATTACAGTGGGAGTATTTATAGACTTAAAAAAAGCTTTCGATACAATTGATCATAGCTTGCTGTTAAATAAACTTGAATATTATGGAATAAGAGGTGTTGCTTTAAATTGGTTACAATCATATTTGAGTAATAGAAAACAATTTGTCACTGTAAATGGTATAGAGTCAAAAAATCTTAATGTTAAATGTGGAGTACCACAGGGATCTATACTAGGTCCTATCCTTTTCATACTTTATATTAATGATATTTGTAATTGTTCAAAGATAATGAATTTCATCTTATTTGCAGACGATACCAATAGCTTTCTCACAGGTAATGATGTAAATGAATTGTGTGTTAAGGTAACATCTGAGTTAGAGAAACTAAAAATTTGGTTTAGACTAAATAAATTGTCATTAAATGTATCTAAAACAAATTTTATGATATTTTGTAAAAAGAAAATTCAAACTAATTGTAGCATATATTTTGATGGTGAGAGAATAGAAAGGGTGAGTGAAACAAAATTTTTAGGCATCATAATAGATGATAAATTGAGTTGGAAAAATCATGTATCTTATTTATGTAAAAAGTTGCAGAAGAGTATGGGTATTTTAAGGAAAGTAAAATATCTTTTAAAAAGTTCAACTCTGTTAACTTTATATAATAGCTTATTCTTACCATATATGATGTATTGTTGTGAAGTATGGGGAAAAGCAGTAAACGTTTGTATAAACAAAATTGTTGTGTTACAGAAAAAGGTAATCCGAATTGTTAATAAGTGCAAGTGGGATGAGCATACCAGTCCAATCTTTAAAAGATTAAAGTTATTGAAATTTAAAGATATTGTTAATTTAAGTATCAGTGTTATACTATATAAAGCTAAACATAATATGTTACCCAGGAACTTACAAGATGAATTCATAATAAAAAACAATAGTTGTAAAACTAGACAGTGTGGAAAATTTTATGTAAAATATAGAAGAACAAATTTAAAAGCAAATACACCATCTATTTATGGAGTCAGTTTATTTAATAGTTTACCAATAGATATAATAAACTCTGCATCATTATCACAGTTTAAAAAGTTAGTTAAAAATTACTTCCTAGAAAAATATGAATACTGAATGTGCACATTGTCATATAATAATAGTATACAGAAAGGTCAGAAATTATAATTAAAACATTGTGTTTTATTAATTTAATCGTTAGTGGAAGTTGGGAGTGACTTTAAATAAGCTATTTGCTTCTGTCATTTCCTTTTCATTTTCTTAAAATTATCTCATTTATGAACTCGATGTTATTACTTGTGCTTTGATGTATATGTATATTTAAGAAGAAATAAACTTTACATTATATTATTATTATCTGGCTACCCGGGCAATAACAATAATAGTCGCCTATAACATCCATGAATCTCCGTGCTCCGTCCTCCATGCTCCGACCTAATTTCCTCCGACCTCATTTGCTCCGACCTCAACTTGACCACAATGTCCTCTTCCAATATTTCACAACAAGAATAGTTTTTAAAAACTCTATAAATTGTAGATATCTTGACGTCTCATAAATATTAATATTACTCTAGATACAACTTTTACAGAGAAAATAAAGTCACAGGAGCATATCAATCTACCATGAAACCTTCAAATTAAAGAAATATTATTTGTTGAAGAAATAAATTTTTATATTCAGAATACTGTAAATGCTGCTGCAAAAAAATTAAAAGTCTCTTCTTGTTCACAATTATTTAAGAGGGCATTGTAAATATTTTGACTCTGTTTTGTGGCGTAATATTAGGCTCACTACATATGTGCTATAGTAAGCCAAAATGAAGATATATTATAAAATTGTTTTTTGGAATAGAGTACTAAACACTTATTGCATATGACAGACTAAAATGGCAGGAGGAGGATGGAGGAGGAGCAATATTTACATGGAGAGTGTTTACAGTTGAATAAATGAGGCAGATTGAGGTTGGAGGAGGAGCAATATTTACATGGAGCAGTTGTGCAATCCATGGGATAAGGTTCCTCCATGATACAATTGCTCCTCCTCTGACTTCATTTCCTCTGACCTCATTGAAACAGAAATATTGTCATATTTTGAATAGCCCTTTGCTTAAAAATATTTATTTCTTAATAAATAAAGGTTATTGAACATATTTTGGTATGATGTTTAATAACATCATGTCCTTTTTATTATAAACTACTTTAAGTGTAGTCCAATTGAGGTCAGAGGAAATGAAGTCAGAGGAGGAGCAAATGTGTCATGGAGCAACCTTATCCCATGGATTGCACAACTGCTCCATGTAAATACTGCTCCTCCTCCAACCTCAATCTGCCTCATTTATTCAACTGTAAACAATCTCCATGTAAATATTGCTCCTCCTCCTACCTTCTCATGTCATATATTTTATATATTCTTTAATTACATATATGCAGGAAAAAACTTATATATAACTAAATAAATAGTTTACTTTTAAGATATGAATGTATAAATACAAGTATACAATAAATACACATTAATACATTAACATTTCCTATCCAAACGGAGGAAATTAGGTCGGAGCATGGAGCACGGAGCTTCATGGATGTTATAGGCGACTATGAGGTCAGAGGAAGAGCAGATGTATAATGAAGCAAATTCAGCCCATGGATTACACAACTGCTCCATGTAAATATATTGCTCATTCTCCAACCTCCCTCTGCCTTCTTTATGCAACCATATTGCTCCTTCTCCACTGCTATTTTTTTTTTTTTTTTTGGTCTAATACTTCAAAATAACTGTTCACTATCATACTCCTATACACATGGAATACATTAGAATATTTTGTCTTCAGAAAATGTTTAGATATTTATTTTTGGGTTATTAAAGCAGATGTAGTCAAAAGTCACGGCACAAATAGATTCATAATGTCCTCTTAAATCATTTATGAACAAAAATAGACCTTTAAATTCCACAATTCTAAATAAAGAATATTTTTTGCTACAGCAATATTTTTCCTTAAAAATATATTAACACACCTCTTATCATTGCGAAGAAATTTTAATAACATATGACTCTGTCCATGTTGTACCTGTATAATCAATCAATTTTAAAAGCCTCTTCTTGTTCGCAATTATTGAAGGGGACACTATGATAGTTTTGAAGTCGGAGCAAATAATGAGGGCGGAGTCGGAGCATGGAGCGTGGAGCACGGAGCTTCATGAATGTTATAGGCGACTGCTACTCGGCAATAACGGACACGGATACGGGTGAGGAAAAAAGGACAGGTGAAGTTCCTACTTAAATTCCACTTACATTGTATGTATGAAAAGATTTTCCAATACAGGTAACCACATATATCTCATTGTGTTTCTGATGGTGACGAAGGCAGAGAGGGACATGATTGCTTACAAATCCTAAAGCACGATAACCTTTGAACACCTTACTTCCTGAAGGCATTTTATCTCATGAAACAACGTGTTTACTGTATCCCGGAAGTTGATGTTGTTTACTTGGTTTGAACTAAACCAAAAACTGTAATCTACCAGAAACAGGTGCTAGTACTAGTTTTGTGCACTCAAAATATCTAACGGCTGACCCTTAACGAAAATACAGCGCATAAAAAGGGTGGTTCTGTCTTAATATTTCCCCCCTCATTGTGTATCAGTGACTTATAGACACCAATCAGGGCCGGGATTCACAAAGGTCTTAGACAAAAAAATTGTCTTAACTTTAAGAGAAAAGTCTTAACTGTGCAAGAATTTCCCAGCAGGCACGCAACTTTATAATCTGGTTGAATCCAATGTAGAAATCTGGTTGAAATACGTGTAGATTTTGCAACCTGTTTTTAGTTGGATCCATCCAGTGAAATCATGTTGAAATCAATGTTGAAATCTGGTTGGATTCAATGGGTGAAATCTGGTTGAAATACATTTAGATTTTGCAAACTGTTTTTGTTTGAATCCAGTGTATGAAATAGGGTTGAATTCAATGGGTAAAATCAGGTTCTTTACACTGTCTTCTTTATTTGAATCATTGTAGCTTGTGTCATAATTATAGCTTCTTAATAATATTACACAATAATTATCCATATACATATTTTACAATTTGGATACAACTTCAAAGTAATTAATTCTGTCCAAGTTGTTTTTATGAATCATTATATTCAATTTCAATATTCTATTTCTGATGACATTGTAATGACACATAATTTTGCATCAGCTTTCAAATATAACTTCTCAAGATATGTAAATCTATATTCTCCAACTAGATATCCATTTTTATGGTATTAATAGAACCAGTATTATTCAATATCTTTGAAATTCTTTTGTGAAATTTCATAATAAATTTATATTTTTTTCTTTGTAAAAACAATTGTGACATTTTTTATATCTTTAGTATTTTATCCAATCAGTTTGTTTTAAATGTTTTACTAAGTTTAATTGGCTATAATTGTTCTGTTATTATAAAGAAGCTATAATCATGTAGCAAAGCCACAATGCTCAGTTCAGATGTTTGTGTCTCATACAACTTTGTCATATAAACTGAAAAAAAACAACACAAGAATAGCCACATTTGTAGAACTCCACCCATTACACCCAACCTTAATTAGTTGTCAGTTCTGACCACAAAAAACAGACCGAAAGAAGTAAACATCATGCATGCAATTGAACAAGGGTAAACCCCCACCTCCACCCCTGTTGTGTTGTTTAATTACTTTATGACACAGGCCTAATGTTCTGTGTAGCTGGGTACAGACAAAAAAAACCAGGAACCCCCATGACCTCACTACTGTGATAAAATGTTACAGCTTAGGTTCTCTATATAGAGAAGTTTTCCTTGTAAATTTGTAAACTGAAAACTAGTTATTTGAGCATGGGAGCATTTGAGAAACAAATTCAAATTACAAAGTTTTGATGAATAGTTTGAAATTATTTTTTTTTATTTAAGATAAGTTTGACTTCACAACATTTCTTTTTAATTATCAGGAATTGCATTTGTTAAAATATAATTATAAAAATTATATTTGGGTGCATCAGTTTTGTTGTAGTTATAAATTTATAAGGACAATAGATAAAAATGTACAAGTACATGCACACATAATCTTTATCATCTTTATAATCTTAAGTTTAAAAATTAGTCTTTGCATTACAAATACCTACAAATTCAAAAACGATTGCAATAATGGTTCTTTCAAAAAGTTAGACTTTATCACTATATCTCCCTCTAGAAAAAAGAATTTTCAATTAACGTTCACTAGTCATTCATGTCCCAACATTCAACCTGTTTTCTGTTAAATAACATGACTAAGCTTTCATGTCAGAAAACCTAACTTGATTTAGTGTTGATTTTTTTATGAAGTATCACTATTTTTCCAGTCAGAAATCCAACTTTGAAATAGTGTTGAAATTGTGTCAATGTCAATTTTTCAACCAAAAATCACCATGATTTCTGGTCAAAATATCACTCCTTTTTAATGTCAGAAAACTAACTTAGTTTTAGTAGTTGATAATGTGGATTTCAACGTCAGGACCTGTTTTCAACTCTAAATAAATGACATTTCAAGGCGTGTGCATGCTGGGTTTGTCATAAAGTTAAAACTTTTTTTTTTGCTTAGACAAAATGGGATTCACAAAAGGTCTTAGAAAAAAAATTTGTCTTAGATTTTGTCTTAGATTTTGTCCTAATTTTAAGACCACTGCAGGGCAGACTTAAGTCATTTTTAAAATATTCCATTGCATGTATTTGCATTTTACCCTTTGTTATGCCGACAAAAAAATTTTTATGAGGATCTATACTTCCTATAACAGTAATTTCTGTATATTGTAATAGAAATTTACATCATTTAATTACCTATAAATTTCCACATTTTACCTTCTTGTGGTAAAAATATTGTCATAAAAATGGCTGACTCACAATAAAACACAAAGTCTACTATTTTTACATAATTTTACAAAAAAAAAGTAACAACTCTGTTTTATAATTTTGAAGAGCATATTTAGTGTATTTTTCGATGAAAAATGATTTTGTTTTACCAAAATTTGTTAATTTGAATTCAAAGTAGTTAAGACTTTTTGCACAAATTTTGTTTCAGCTAAGATTTTACTAAGCACTTTGTCTAAGACTTGTAAATCCCAGCCCAGATAGACATATAGGGTACATATTGAAATAAATGACTTTGATTTGATAGGTGCAATGTAATAAACATGGACTTGTTAATAACTTATAGCTATTTATAACTAGCCTGAAGAATTTTTGAAGTTATGAGGAATTCCCCACAGAATGTCAAAATAAGAAGTGAAACATGGCCATGATAACACAAGTGCACAGCTTTATCACCACAGGGAGGAGACAACCTGTGATTAGATGTCAAACCTGCTAACCCACCAGGCCCCTAAGGAACTCTGAAAATCAACTAGTGTCTAGATATGAATATAGATAGTTTTCATTACTAACTGGGTGGAAATAGTCTTTTTCAGTCATGTGACCTCAAGAAAGGTCAAAGGTTTAGCTCATACATGTGACAAATCTATCCCATGAAAGATGAATAAACATAAAAAAATCATTTGCATACTGCTAATATTAAAAGAGATATTAAAGCTTAAATTTCATCCCTCACAATATACAAGTCAAGAACTTGTTTAAACAGTCTAAAATCTGCACAAAATATTCTGCATGAAAGAGAAGTCAGCAAATTATGTTTTTATACAATTAAATTCCAGTCAATTTAGAGGTTATAAACAACATACAATAAAACTAGACAAAAAAAATTACTAAGGCAAAAACAAAGTGTCCCACAGCAAATAAAGAGTATTATGGCAAAAAATAATAATAAAGATAAAAGCTTGTGAAATACACAAAGGATGTTGTTTATACAAGGAGGAGTGAAAACAAGTATTAATGTCTAAAACTATGGAATGCTTCATGAATTTGCCAAATGAACGGTCAATATAATTCACTTGTAAAACTTAGGGACTTTTTAAAGACCCGTTTAATTAGTACTACTGTATTGGGTGAAAGTTTTTTAGAACTATGGAATGCTTCATGAATTTGCCAATAATCTTTGCACAGGGGCCATGTTTAATCTTCCCTCTATTGTCCCAAATTTAGTACATGTATATGCACTATGATTGGACAACTACCTAATACATTATAAGGCTTTAAATCCAGAAATAAAGTATATATTTGATTTTCTACAAATCTCTTCTACCTGCATACTGTATACAAGACAGTTGATAACTGATTTGGCTTATTTTAAGGAAACATTAGCATAAGGATGTAACTGTTAAAACTGTAAACACAATTTTCATGTCTTAATCATTTATTGAATCTGTGTAGAGTCCTTAATGGGAAGCAGATATACACATGTGCCCAAAAGGGTCAATTTCTGCCCCTTTTTTTACTGAACAATAATTAGATGGCTCTAAATCAGTCAATTTTGGCCCAATCGGAAATTTTACTGGGGTTTGGATTTTGATGTGATGAAAGCACAAATTTTGATATATATGTGGTACTTTCTGACAAAATCTGGAGAAAAGGAAGTACAAGAAAAAAATCTGTTTTTGATCACATTACCTTGATAAAGGTAAGAGGTCAAATTAGTACCTGTCAAAAAATGTCCAATATCTACCAACATTTTGACTGGGCACTATGGCAAAACCAACTAGACCTAGCGCATCAGAGAACCGATGCAAATTGTATCCACCGTAAAGACAATGCACCAAAACCTCTAGTACCAATAACAAGCGAGTTATAAGCACTTTTAAGTTTGGCTATCCTCATTTGACCTTGAAGGGGGACCCAAGGTCAAATCCGACCACACCAGAAGATTCCCAGCCCATGATTTTCTATATGGTGGTTTACCATCCCAAACCTCTAGAACCAATAATAAACGAGTTATAAGCACTTTTAAGTTTGGCTGTCCTCGTTTGACCTTGAATGAGGGGCCCAAGGTCAAATCCGACCTCACCAGAAGATTCCCAGCCCATGATTTTCTATATGTTGTTTTACCATCCCAAACCTCTACGACCAATAATAAGCGAGTTATAGGCACTTTTACCTTTGGCTGTCCTCGTTTGACCTTGAAGGAGGACCCAAGGTCAAATCCGACCACACCAGAAGATTCCCAGCCCATGATTTTCTATATGCTGGTTTACCATCCCAAACCTCCAGGACCAATAATAAGCGAGTTATAAGCACTTTTAAGTTTGGCTGTCCTCGTTTGACCTTGAATGAGGGGCCCAAGGTCAAATCCGACCTCACCAGAAGATTCCCAGCCCATGATTTTCTATATGTTGGTTTACCATCGCAAACCTCTACGACCAATAATAAGCGAGTTATAGGCACTTTTACCTTTGGCTATCCTCGTTTGACCTTGAAGGAGGGGCCCAAGGTCAAATCCGACCACACCAGAAGATTCCCAGGCCATGATTTTCTATATGCTGGTTTACCATCCCAAACCTCCAGGACCAATAATAAGCGAGTTATAAGCACTTTTAAGTTTGGCTGTCCTCGTTTGACCTTGAAGGAGGGGCCCAAGGTCAAATCCGACAACGCCAGAAGATTCCCAGCCCATGATTTCCTATAGGTTGGTTTACCATCCCAAACCTCTAGGACCAATAATAAGCAAGTTATAAGCACTTTTACCTTTGCCTATCCTCATTTGACCTTGAAGGAGGGGCACAAGGTCAAATCCGACCACACCAGAAGATTCCCAGCCCATGATTTTCTATATGCTGGTTTACCATCCCAAACCTCTAGGACCAATAATAAGTGAGTTATAAGCACTTTTACCTTTGGCTATCCTCGTTTGACCTTGAAGGAGGGGCCCAAGGTCAAATCCAACCACACCAGAAGATTCCCAGGCCATGATTTTCTACATGCTGGTTTACCATCCCAAACCTCCAGGACCAATAATAAGCGAGTTATAAGCACTTTTAAGTTTGGCTGTCCTCGTTTGACCTTGAAGGAGGGGCCCAAGGTCAAATCCGACAACGCCAGAAGATTCCCAGCCCATGATTTCCTATAGGTTGGTTTACCATCCCAAACCTCTAGGACCAATAATAAGCAAGTTATAAGCACTTTTACCTTTGCCTATCCTCATTTGACCTTGAAGGAGGGGCACAAGGTCAAATCCGACCACACCAGAAGATTCCCAGCCCATGATTTTCTATATGCTGGTTTACCATCCCAAACCTCTAGGACCAATAATAAGTGAGTTATAAGCACTTTTAAGTTTGGCTGTCCTCGTTTGACCTTGAATGAGGGGCCCAAGATCAAATCCGACCTCACCAAAAGATTCCCAGCCCATGATTTTCTATATGTTGGTTTACCGTCCCAAACCTCTAGGACCAATAATAAGCGAGTTATAGGCACTTTTACCTTTGGCTATCATCGTTTCACCTT
The DNA here is from genome assembly GCA_964017235.1 of Sabellastarte sp. h YS-2021. Taxonomy (NCBI): domain Eukaryota; kingdom Metazoa; phylum Annelida; class Polychaeta; order Sabellida; family Sabellidae; genus Sabellastarte; species Sabellastarte sp. h YS-2021. The sequence goes on along the minus strand of OZ024929.1, from coordinate 25,091,729 downwards.
GAAGGAGGGGCCCAAGGTCAAATCCGACCTCACCACAAGATTCCCAGCCCATGATTTTCTATATGTTGGTTTACTGTCCCAAACCTTTAGGACCAATAATAAGTGAGTTATAGGCACTTTTACCTTTGGCTATCCTCGTTTGACCTTGAAGGAGGGGCCCAAGGTCAAATCCGACTACACCAAAAGATTCCCAGCCCATGATTTCCTATAGGTTGGTTTACCATCCCAAACCTCTAGGACCAATAATAAGCGAGTTATAAGCACTTTTAAGTTTGGCTGTCCTCGTTTGACCTTGAAGGAGGGGCCCAAGGTCAAATGTGACCACATCAGAAGATTCGCAGCACATGATTTCCTATAGGTTGGCTTGACATTGCAAACCTCTAGGACCAATAATAAGGGAGATATAGGCACTTTTAAAGTCCGCTATGTGGGTTACTTCGGCACTCCGTGGATGACCATGAATTAGGAGCTTCAAGGTCAAATGTGTGCAAGGTTATAGAGGACATGTATATGTGTCATACATATCACCTATGAAGAGATTCAACCTTCTACCTATGAGGAACAGCCAGTAGAAAAATGTAGATTATTTTCAAAGAAATGCCCGTGGCGGCCATCTTGTTTTTCAGAATGAGGCTATTTTCCTTCCCAGAGAAGCTTACCCCCCAATGAAGATATCCTGCAAATTTGGTGAACCTAGCTGCTGTTGTTTTCCTCTTAGAGCGTTAACGCCGAAAATCTCTCTACGCGCGGCGGCGGCGGTGGCGGCGTAGCGGACGCTAAACCAAAGTATCCACCGGATGCTTCCGGTGGATACAATAAGCATTCCCTTTTCAAGGGAAGCTTACTTACCTGCATTAAGTCATTTAAAATCTAAAATCCAATGGGATCAGAATATTATTGTGGCTAATGAAAATGCCAAACTTAGATGACTGTTTCTGAGAAAAAGTGGTCATAAGCATGTGTCTGAAAAACACAGCTTTCAGTGATACATGTAAGACCTGGAGGTAAATGAATAGTGAACATAATTCATATGTAAACTTAGGAACTTTTTAAAGGCCCGTTTAGTTAGTACTACTGTACTGGGTAAAAGTTATTCAGAATTCCCTTACTGAATACTTTAAGAAGCATGTCTGAGATATATTATTTTACTTGTACATTTGAAACCAACCATAAGAAATAGATTATGTCATTGTTAACAACACAACATTGTCAATGTTTTACACGTGTGCATCTCAAACGATGGGATGCTAATGCATGTCCCGAAATGCAGGGTTTTTTTCACATCCTCAAAGATTGAAGACATCACAATTCTTGAAAAATCAAAATTTTCAATAAACTATGAGCTACAGGCATGTGTAATACCTTGTTGGCACCACGAATCTCCTCTTCCATTCGCGGGGTTGAAACATCTAGGTTATTCTTAGCTTCGAAAGGTTAAAGTTAGGGTTTTACGTCCCGTTCACCAATCAGGGTCATATTGGGACAAGTCCTCAACATTGCCACTTGTAGGAGTCGAACCAACACAGAGGTGACAGCCTGTGATTAGATGCCAAACTTGCTAACCATTAGGCCACTGAACTCTGCCATGTGACTGGTATTTTTGGCCAATCTGTGCACTTCTAATAGACATAGATCTAGATGATTTGTCTGGGAGCTGTAAAGGTGGTCCTCGGGCCTTTTATATCTAAACCAAAATCATTCCAGAAGATTCCGTTTTAATCATGCTTTTTGCATCTCAATACAGGCTAACCTTTGAGATTAGTTAAAAATAATTTAAGCAAAATTTTAATGTCATCAATCTTTTAAAATGAAACAAAAAAGTAGGCTCTCTATGCCCATAATTTAAGGTGTGTATATGTTACAGTAAAGTTGTGTAATCAGGGATTTCGCGAAATCCCTGAATATTTTAGGGATTTCGCGAAATCCCTGATTTGGTCAGTGATTTCGCGAAATCCCTAAAATTTTCAGTGATTTCGCGAAATTACTGAAATATTCGAGCAGGGATTTCATGAAATTCCTAAATGTTACATGTAAATTAAAAGAATACTATAAAGAGTTTTATTTCACCAATTATTTATGTTTTTATTTTATTTACACAAGATATCACATCAATAGTATGAAAATACAATACAATATAAAAAAAACAAACTTTATACTCAATATTTCACAATAGTCTTTGCATTCAGTATTTGACATTAGTTTTATTTCATCAATTATTCCTTTCTTTCATTTTATTTACATAAGGTGTAACATCAATAGTATGAAAATACAATACAATATTACTACAAAACCTTTATATTCAATATTTTACAAAGATTCTGTCTACAATTAGTTATTAGCATACAGTTAATGTATTCAATGATATTTTATAATTATAGAACACTCTCCTTTTACAACAGTCTGGTATGTAAGCTTATTTAATCAATTATATTTTACTTAAGCACCCTCCACCTGAGGTTAATAGATTTATATGCCAAATAATTTATTCATAAACTCACCATAATTCATTTAAGAAATTCTACCAAGAATTATTGATCACCCTACAATACAGAATTATTTGTTTTTACACTTCAAACTGCCATGACATCTACTATTACACAACAATTTTGCCTTGTAGCATGCACATCTGTTAGTCTTACATTGCATGGAAGCGCAACTACACTTTTGGAATCCTTGTCCCCCACACAATGACTGATGGTTAACAGCTTCTCTTAGCGACACACTCTTGTCCTGATTGACATCATCCTCTGTAAGTAACCTCTCAGGACAACAATCAAACTGGTTACGCGAGTACCTTTCTTTGAGGACACCTGCTTTGACTGCAACCCGGTAGAGGTCAGTGTCCAGATCATGTTCCATCACTAGACCAAGTATGTTTCTTGGGTCTCCTCTGCCTCTGTGGACTTGTGGTATAGAAAGTGCAACAGTATCCCCTGTATTAACAGAAGGCAGCTGAAGACGTCTGCGCTTGATCACTGCGATTTCACTGCAATCTTGAAAAAACTATAAATATCACTATAACACCATAAAGCATAAAATGATATGATGAAAAGGTCAAATTTGGGTCTCTTTATATAGCCAGAAGAGGATTAATGAGATCCTTTGATACCCAAGTTCAAAAGAAGAAGCCATTCCTTGAAGTATTTAACTGTCTTTTAATCTTTTAATACACATTACTCAGGTGTGAGCTTTCTGGTATCATTTATTGTCATGGCTTCTCACCTCCTATTTTGATGGTAAATCCCTTGAAATGATTAAAGATAACTGTTGAATAAACTGTTTGGAAGTATATTGCAATTCACATAATGGTATAAATCCCCAACCCCCTCACCCATGGCAGAGGCCAAACTCCATAAGTTAATTACAATTACTTGAAGCTATTCATTGATTAAAGATTGCTTGACAAAGGCTTCCTGTAAAACATCAAACATATATTTCAAAATACTATGTAAATAAACAGTACAATAAAATAAACCCTAACTCCATGTTAGAATTAATTTACATTAAAACACAGCTCCAAATGTTAAAATTTTTTAATAATATTTTCCAATTATTTCATTTCATTACATCCGATTATAAAAGATGGATTATTGTTGCTTCATTAAAATACCAGATAATTGAAAAATACCACAAATCGTAATACAAGCCATAGAATCAGCATGTCAGTCACATACTTTCATAAATAAAAATGATATTCTAATGAAACAAAGACATTTACTTGTGCAAAGTATATGTATGGTAACACTAAGCATAAATATGTGTTGTAATTCATAATATATTGAAATGATAGTAATTGTTTTAACTTTTAGATCAGTTTCAATATTAAGACCAATCATAAAGTACTTTTATATACTCATGTACAGGTATCACATTAAATTTTGAATACAGCTATTATTATCACAAATAAAAAGTTCATCAGTTTCTAAATCTCTAGATGCACATAAAGTATTTTTGGCTTATAACATAATTAAGTTATAATTCTTCATATAAATTATGTTAAAAATGAATTCCAAAAATTTCACAAATTCACTGAATGCTGATCAGTAAAACTGTGTAAAATATTAGCAGAGATTTCAGTAATTTCGCGAAATCACTGAAAATTTTAGGGATTTCGCGAAATCACTGACCAAATCAGGAATTTCGCGAAATCCCTAAAATATTCAGGGATTTCGCGAAATCCCTGGTTACACAACTTTACTGTAACATATACATTGATAATGTAAGATAGTAACAATGGTTAACAGTTTACTAAAACTGTCAGTTCTTTCAGTTCTGGTGTATTTCACATAAATTTGAGTTACATGTGATACAGCATATCCAGTCAAGTCAATTTTCAGATATAATCAGGATTTTACTAAGAAGTGGTTAAAAATTTGTTAATATAAAATGTTTCCAATTTTAAATAACTGTTAAATCAATCAGAATTAGGGTTTCACACTAAATAACTTGTTTAGTTTTATGTGAAAGTTTTAAACCCTCTGTCCGTATCTATATATTATTTATGTTTTCCAAACCTCTCAACTTTTGGATGCCAAAGTTTGGTTTATGGAAATTTATTATCACATATGTTGTGGTTAACTCTCTTCCACCATTTACTCCAAAACTGAAAATTATATATTTACATTATGTATTAATTATATATTGATGCTTACAGAAGTTTAAAAACAATATCATGCACCTGAATAAGTCAAGTAGTCCATCTTGAAAAATTCTGGAGACATTTTCCAAGATACAGTCTGGATTGTACATGTCAGGTCATTACAGCAGGGTCAAAGGCTGTATCTAGGTCACACCAAGAAGCTGAAGATCCACAACCCCCAACCAGTGTCCCTACCACGTATCAACTTTCTACATGTTACAGTTTATCGGATATATAGCCCACACATGACTATATAAGTCAAGATCACCACAACAAGGTCAAAGGTCATATCAAGGTTACACCATGGTGTTGCATACCTACAACCCCCAACTAACATCAACATCATGATGTGACCAATGTCTCTACTAAGTATCAATTTTGTACACCTTACAGTTATTAAGATATAGCCTGGACAACATTTTCAAAGTCAAAGTAACTATGGCAAGGTCAAAGGTCAAATCAAGGTCACACCATGATGTTGCACACTTACACCCCTCACCAATGTCGCTACTAAGTATCGACTTCCTACACCTTATGGTTTTTTAAATACAGCCCAGACAATATGTTAAACATCAAGATCACTACAGACAATATGTTAAACATCAAGATCACTACAGCAAGGTCAAAGGTCAAATCAAGGTCACACCACGACTTTGCACACCTACAACCCCAACCAATGTCCCTATCACATATCAACTACCTACACCTTTTGTTTTCCAAGATATAGCCCAGACAAAATGTTTTAGATCAAGGTCATTACAGCAAGGTCAAAGGCCATAACAAGGTCACAAAAAGATGCTGCACACCCACAACGCCAAACCATTGTCCCTACTATATAACTTTCTACATCTTACAGTTTCTGAGATATTGCCCAGGCAAGATATTATAGTCAAAGATCATATCAAGGTTGCACCACAGTGTTGCATAACTGAAACCCCAGATGAACATCAACATCATGGTGTGACCAATTTCCCTACCAATTATCAACTTCTTACACTTTACGGTTACGGAGATAAAGCCTGGACAAGATTTTCAAAGTCAGTGTCACTACAGCACGGTCAAATCAAAGTCAAACCATGATGTTGCACACCTACACCCCCTAACCAATGTCCCTACCAAGTATCAACATCTTACAACTTACGGTTTCTTTGATACAGCACCAACAAGATTTTTCGCGGCACCCACCCATCCGGACACCATGGGGGAAAACAATACCCACACAGCCCTTAAAGGGTGTGGGGGAAAAGGGTGATGAAAAAAAAACAACAAAATGTTCCTATCCACATAATTTATTTTATCTTTGACCGTTGTTATACATATTTAGATTTTCTTTTTCAGAGTTCAATTTAATAAACTTGCCAAAGTCAAAATTACTAGAAACAGTCATCTTTTATGAGAACATAATTTTGAATCTAATGCCAAAAACTTCTAAAATAATTCTCTTTAATGCACTATAAAATTAATCAGGAGAAAGTACAGTCTTACTTTTAGTTTAAATTTTAGCATTTAGAAAAATTGATATTCACAATGAAGGAAAATCAAAAATATATTCTGCATATATTTCTGAAGTTATGTAAATTATAAACAAAATGTACATGCAAAATACATAATATTCATCTAAAACATTGATACACAGTTCTATCTGTTACAGATTAATGAAATGAGCCTAATAATGCCGTGAACACAACATCAAAGGAATGGCTGGATGTTGATTTCAAAAGCTGTACAAGGCATGTTCAAGTCAAAGCCTGTAACCACATCTGGATGCAAGTCTCCTAGTTTACCAATCACTTGACCATTCACTATGATGTCTGCACATCTGCCAGGAAAGTAGGTGGAGTCTGCAACATAAGAAATTTTGTTCTACTTATAAATGTATCATAAGATCTATGTTGAAGTTTTTTGTGGGAACTATTTCAGCCTGGTAAGAAAACCTTGGGCATCACAATGCAGATTCAATACGTGATCTTGTGAGTGTGTTTAAATTTTAGTGTGACATAGCTAGATGGTTTTATTATGTTTTTTGATGGGGACTTCCATGAATTGATGACGCCATACAAAACAGTTAACAAATGCTAAGACTTTGTCCTTGTAACCACAGATTGTAAAAATTTTATTGTAATTTAACTTTTTGTAAGTTAAATACTTACCTTATCCTCACTAGTGCTTACCTGTTGGCGGGAGCAAACATGTACGACCAAACGAGAATATTTTTAAAATAAATATTCTTGTCGGTAGCAGTATGTATACGCATGACCGCGCATGCGCATGCACCAGAAGAACCCCGTTTAGCCTCACTTTTATTTTGGGAGTCAATATAATATATTGTAAACCCAAAAATCTTAAAAATGTGGGGTTGGCAGGGTGGGAATCCGAATCTAGTGAGGATAAGGTAAGTATTTAACTTACAAAAAGTTAAATTACAATAAAATTTTTACATTTTATTGCGTAAAATACCCTTACCTTATCCTCACTAGTGCTTGATTACAACCATACTGGTGGTGGGATTTTTAATATTTTTGCCACCAAAAACAGGTATAACCAAATGAAAAGTCAAAGTACCCATCTCAAGAAACTTGAGAGTACCAGACTATATTATGCAGTAAAAGTAACTTAACAAAATAACATTTAGTAGTTATATATGTAAGCACTACCTGGCAACCTTTCCAAAGGTGCATTGGCCCTGCATGTATCTTATATCCAGTGTACTAATTTCAAACCCACTTGTGGTGATAAGTACAAAAGTATGAAAGGCATACCTAACAACATAACAACATAAACTATGTAGTTATATTCTGTTATTAAGTAAACTGGAATTGTCCAGCATATGCATTGAAAAATTCCCACACCTTGGAATTTTATCACACAAAATACCAATGTGTTCCCCAACCATGGACAGGCTCATTGGTAATAATAACAGGAGATTGTGCTCCTTTATATGGATAAGACCACCTATTAACCCACTCCTTGGGCCTTTCCACTAGATCAGATGCTTCCCCAAAAACAGGAACATGATTGGGTATTTCCAATGAGCTTTCAGGTACCACTAAACAGTGTGATCTGGCCATTGGAACTGTACATATACATACAATTACTGTAATGTATCATACTATACACCCCTTATGAAGGAACCACATGATGATACTATAGTTCCAACGATTAATCTGACCTTCATCAGACTTCCAAGTCAGAAGTTAAAGTAAAAACTGAGGAATGTGACTTCCAGCCATATAAGGAAGGAGCAATTTGAGCCTTGGCCAAGGAAACATTCTAAATATTTGATCAGCTAGCAGAACTGTCTGCCTGCTGACATGGTAGCTCTTAGAATGCCTCCTGAAGAGTCCATACATATACACACATGTATAGTATAACACATACTTCCCCTATCTAAGATCTGAAATATATCCAGATAAAATCCTAGAGCTCTAAAAGGAGCAAAAGGTCATATCTTCAGTCAAAGAATGACCTAGACTAGCATAAAAGCAGGAATGAAAACCAGCTTGAACAATAATGTGACCCTCTGAGGTCATCTGTTATCTGCTAGGAGTACTGATGAAGGAGAAACTGTGAACTCCTTCCAGTTCTGTGTTCAATGATTTGAAAGATCAAACACCCTCACCTCTCTATCTAAGGTTAAGGTCATGGATTCAGATGATTCAAAAGAGACTTTGTCAAGACTAAGAATAATCAAGACAAGTCCAAAGAGTGTAAAAGGTATAGCACCCTCCTACATCAGTCCATCCTCAGAAAAACCACTATCAATCCATTTAGTCCATTACTATGGATGATTTCAAAAATGAACTCAAATGAATCCCATCTATCAGTCCACTGAGTTCATAAGTATGAATGATTTCCACAGTGAACCCAACTGGAAAACCATGTATCAGTCTATTGAATTCATATCTAAGAATTACTACAATAGTGAACCCAAATGACAAACCATGTATCAGTCTATTGAATTCATACTCAATCTATGAGTTACTTCAATACTGAACCCAAATGAAAAATAATAACATCACTGTATCATGTCAGTGTGGTAGAAACCAGATTTTGCCTGTGAATCAAAGGCTCAAAAATCTGCTATTGAGAAGAGAGGAGGCTATTGGAAGCCCAACTGAATCTCTTTGCATCAGATTCAAAAAGAACTACCTTGCCTCTTTTTTTTTTTTTTTTTTTTTTAAATATGGCAGGCTTTCATGAATCTCTAGTTGATCGCTGTTCACAGAGATTCCTCTATCCTATAGGGCAAAAGTGGTTTGGAGAATAAGTCAATTAGGTCCCAAACCAACACATCCCTGGTCACCCTGGGGCTCCTGGTAATATGTAAGAAGTTGAATTCGCATTTTTTTTGTACCACCTCTGAAATGAGAAATACTCAACTGTAGGATACTCAATACATCTACAGTCATTGTATTGCATTACATTAGGGTATTAGACTGGTGAAATAAACACAGATAGTTTGTTCTTTATCTTTGAACCAAAGCTATCTAACCTAGCAGTGTGCCAAATTTGGCAATTAATGCGAAACTATGGGATGAAGGACATTCTGTTTGAATGGCTTATCCCTGTATGAAAAGAGGTTGATATCACACCTTGACAGCCCTAACTGTGTCGGGCCCTCAGACAGTGTTGTGGGCTTCCAAAGGACCATTAGATATCAGACCCTCAGACACATATCTAATGAATGGGTCCGTCTTGTTAAGATAAGACAACACTGTGCCATGCCATTATCTGAAGTAAAACCCTGTACTGTGAAGGTGAATCTGAAACATTATCAGAAATGCAGCCTTGAGTACTTCCTGGTTTCTGGTTTCCAATGGAATTTCCAAGCAACATTTATGTGAAAAATGTCCATTGGGATAACATGTAGGTTATAGATTCCTATAAATGACATTAGAATCATGAGAATGAAAATATGCTAACAAACTTGCATATACCCATCCATAGCCTTCTGAATACCCTCTCCTTTAGGGCACTAAGACCTGGTAAGACCTCTGATTTACATCAAAAACAGATATATTTTCAAAGGTATGAACAACATATCTGAACGTGTAAAGATTGTGAATATTTATAGGTTCTAAAAAACTATAAATGACAGTAGAATTCTGGAATGGTTTACAAACTTGTATGTACACCATCCATAAACTTCTGAAATACCCCACTTCCCTTCTATGGGGACACTTCATCTTGCCATGGTTGAATTAGTAAGTGCTGTGATGGGATGAGTTCTGACATCAAGGTTATCACCCCATGTACAATGTATCCCTAAACTTCTCAAATACCAGACTTCTTCCTATAGGGACACTTCACCCTTGCCAAGGTTGAATTGTCACCAAAGAACAGAAAGTGTTTCACTGGGATGAGTTCTAACCCCATAAGCTTATCACCCACTGTAGTTCTGTACACAGGCCACTAATTGCTTCGATTTCTACAAGCAAATATGCGATGTTGGTGACAGCATATAACCAGTGTTCCCGATACACGGACAAATTCGAATGGATCCGTTGCCGTACCGAAGTGTAGAGCAGTGAACTGAAAAGAATGACCTATGACAGGGTGCATTCTTCCAGCAGCAAACAATTAATGAAGCATAACACTTTGATGTACCTGGGGTTGAGGAAGAACGCGTCTGATAGATGTAACGCGACTACCTATCCACCTCACAAATGGAGTACCGATTACCTTGGAATTTGCATTGTCAGAGCCGTGTGAAGCTTGATATATACACTACCCTCTCAGGTCACCAATATACTGTAAAACTGTAAGTTGTACACATGTTACTGAGATTTACTGAACATATAGAAGCATTTGAAGACCACTTCGTTTTTATTGTTGTTTCCTGTCAGAATAAAAAAAACCGCTATGAATTGTGGGGATTCTCGACAATTCGATAAGGTAGTTCCAATGTTAAACAGCATTGCAGAATGTGCCCAACTTCGAAATGAGATTCGTTTTAAAATAGATGTCGCAGTAAAACAACCTCCATCCATCATTTCTTTATATCTTGGTTGTCACATCCCTCTGATGGATTGTGATGCATTCTGTTAATTCTTGTCTGTTGTACCAACAAATACCTTGTGACATATTAGTGGTATATGTGATACTGAATAAGTTCATGCTGCAAATTCCTTGCCATTTGATGCCTCTTCTTTAATTTCTAAAGCTTCCCGATAAATGAGAAGAAAGAAATTAGATCTGAATGTAGGTGAGCAGTGATTCAACTTCTTAATGAAGTGTTGGACCGCTGGAAGCAAAAACATTGCAGTATTTCTATGTATGTGATAGCTGTTGGGTGTGTTCTCCCTGATCTCAAGCAGTTTGTGTCGAATCTACCCTAGCAAAGACAGGGTTGTAACTTGTTTCCTGTTCTACCTTGCCTGAAGTATGAGAGGAAAAAGAAAGCCAGATTTGTGGTGACATTCTAGTTCCTAGCTAGAAGAAAACCTTCATTAACAGCCTAATCTTCTTCTTCTGTTGTTGAAAATAACTGACCAGTGAAATTTAATTTGTACCCATACTGATCAGTTTGAACGAAATCTCTGTTGACCAAGTGCATTCTCTGCCGAGTTTACTCTACCAGAGGAAGCCCTGCCATTTGCTTGCAACTGAAGTTCCTGTAAGTTGCAGTTGTGAAACCATCTGATGAGAAGAACCTTATTCTTGAACCCTTCTTCTGTTACAGGATTGCCTCTGCCATATTTACCTCACTAGAGGAGACAGAAGAATTACTCTTTTTTGAGATGAAGATCTTATTCTGGCCACCTTTCGCCTCAAAGCACCGTGCAGTCCCTGCTAAATTGCTTCACCAGAGGCAGAACTGTCATTTGTTTGCAAATGAAAATCTGTAGCCTGTAGGTGTGACCTATCTGATGAGAAGAACTTCTGTTTATGGTGGATTCTTCTGTTATAGGGGTTGCCTCTGCCATATTCACCTCACTAGAGGAGACAGAGGTACTACCCTTCTATGAGAAGAAGTCTTTATGAAGAAATGCAGATTCTGTCATCTTCCATCTGAATTAAATAAACAATGAAGCCGAGATTCTTCTGCATAATAAGAGTGTTGATAGACCGTGCATAGCTTCTAGACGTGCTAGTATAAGCTGCAGAGGGTCAGAAGGTGAATTCTTTTCTCAATGTGGAGGAAAACTTATTCTTAAATGGCGAACAGGACCCTACACTGCAGTACCCTGTAAAAGGTCTGCAAGCGCCGCAGATCCAGTCAAAAGCAGACTTCTCAATGAGGATGGCTGGCAAACCACAAAGAAAGAATAACTCTTCCAATTCTTATGAAAGAGTGAATTCTTTACAATAATAACATTCTTCACATCTTCTTCCTCGCCAGCCATGTTGAAATTCTTCGCAAACGAAGATCGTGTCAAACGATGTTTACTCCCTCACGACCAAAATAAAAGTGAGGCTAAACGGGGTTCTTCTGGTGCGCGCGCATGCGCGGTCATGCGTATACATACTGCTACCGACAAGAATATTTATTTTAAAAATATTCTCGTTTGGTCGTACATGTTTGCTCCCGCCAACAGGTAAGCACTAGTGAGGATAAGGTAAGGGTATTTTACGCAATAAAAAAACTATTGTCTGTATACAAGGTATATTTTACAGAGCATGATTCAGAGTTGAGTTTATGATTCTTTTGGTGTGACTGTCTCCTTATTTTGCTTTATATTCAAACATAAAGGTGGAAATAAATGTGAAATAATCCCCTCATAATACCCTCATCCTATCGACTTGGATGCTACTTTTGTCATTAGTTGGGATAAAATTTTTAAAATGTCACGGGTAATTTTCACTATTGTTTATAATACTGGACAGGGCCAATATTCCTAATAGTCCCATTTTGTTTTTAATATATATCACAATGCAAGGACAGTCAACCTGACCCTGCCATCAAGACCAGTTCCAACAATACAAACTGGGTCCTACTACTATGGGACAAGATGTTTAAGATAGGGCAATATGCTGATGATACTTTTCTATTGTTTGACGGGTCTGAAAAGTCATTAAGAACGAGCCTAGAAATTTTTAATAGTTTTTATTTATGCTCTGCCTTGAAATCAAATTTTGACAAAACCTCTGCAGTTTGGCTTGGGTCAATGAAAAGGTCAACAGAAATTCTCTGTCCTGAACTCAACCTTTCTTTGTCAAATATTTTCAAACTTTTGGAAATTATCTTCCATATAGACCTTGGAAATATGATTGAGTTAAATTACAATCCAAAGGTTATTGCAATTGAAAAAGTCCTTCAGAGTTATTCAAAGCGAAGGCTATCACTGATTGGGAAAATCACAGTTATTAAAACAGTTATTAAAACAGCTGTTCCCAAACTGGTTTATGTAATGAAAATTCTACCTTCACCAAGTAAAGACATTTTTGATAGACTTACTAGACTCTTTAACACTTTTATTTGGAACAAAAATAAACCAAGGATTATACTTTCACAACTGGAGCAAGATATATCAAAAGGAGGACTGAGATTAACAAACATAAGTCTTTTGAATAAGGCCCTCAAAATACCTTGGATACCAGATATAATAAAAGGAGTTGGAAACCTGGGGTACATGTTTCAAAATATTGTCAATTACAACAAGAATTACATCTGGTTTATGGATACTTGTTCTTTGCAATCTTTTCATTCAAAAATTAAAAATGTTTTCTGGAAAGATGTATTTAAAGCTTGGCAATCTTATAAGACTAGTTTTGAAAAAGAGATAAACATTAGGACATATCCTTTATGTGACACATACTTTCTGACCAATACTAATATAACTAGAGGATCGCTCGCAAAAAAAAAAGATAATGTTTTTGCATAGCAAAAACAAAGCGTCCCGAAAAGGATATAAAGGTGAGTGCTAAAGTATTAAGAAAATGCTTCGTTTCTAGCCTTATACTGTTGTGGCAACCAAAGTCAGCGCAGTCTGCTCTATCTAGCACGGTTTTCAAGATATAAGCATTTTTGTGTTTTGCAAACAATTAAAAAATTCAAAAATTCAAAATGTCCGCTATATTTGGCGAGACAAAAATATTTTGAAAATTGGCATGGCTACTCTGCAGAGATACCCAGCAGGTCCAAAATTTTGTTGAGTTCGCTCCATATAGCACGGTTTTCGAGATATAAGCATTTTTGTGTTTTGCAAAAACTTTGAAAATTCAAAATGGCCACCATTTTTGGGGAGACAAAAATTTTTGTCAAGACCACTGCCGTGGTGTGTATCTCCCGCCGAGCATTAAAGCAGAAGAAATAGCTTTTCCGAGATATTCACAATTTTTCATTTTCGTGTGTGAAAGGTCTTCCAAAAGTAGGTGAATGAGTTATTTGAGAAAAATTGGCTATCTGCAATACTATTAAGAGATAATTCACATTTACTCATTTTGAGTAGGTGAATAATTATCTATGGGTCTGAAACTTCACCAAGTGAAAGCTCTCCCAAAAGTAGGTGAATGAGTTATTTGAGAAAAATTGGCTATCTGCAATACTTTTAGAGATAATTCGCATTTACTCATTTTGAGTAGGTGAGTAATTAGCTATGGGTCTGAAACTTCACCATGTGAAAGCTCTCCCACAAGTAGATGAATGAGTATTTGATAAAAGTTGGGTATCCGCAATACTTTTACAGATAATTAGCATTTACTCATTTTGAGTAGGTGAATAAATAGCTATGGGTCTGAAACTTCACCAAGTGAAAGCTCTGCCAAAAGTAGGTGAATGAGTTATTTGAGAAAAATTGGCTATCTGCAATACTTTTAGAGATAATTCAACATATTTGACAAAACTCCTTTAAATTGAATAGTTTTGCTGTTAAAGTGAAAGCTCTCCCAAAAGTAGGTGAATGAGTTATTTGAGAAAAATTGGCTATCTGCAATACTTTTAGAGATAATTCACATTTACTCATTTTGAGTAGGTGAGTAATTAGCTATGGGTCTGAAACTTCACCAAGTGAAAGCTCTCCCAAAAGTAGGTGAAAGATTAATTTGAGAAAAATTGGCTATCTGCAATACTTTTAGAGATAATTCGCAATTACTCATTTTGAGTAGGTGAGTAATTAGCTATGGGTCTGAGACTTCACCAAGTGAAAGCTCTCCCAAAAGTAGGTGAATGAGTTATTTGAGAAAAATTGGCTATCTGCAATACTTTTAGAGATAATTCGCATTTACTCATTTTGAGTAGACGAGTAATTAGCTATGGGTCTGAAACTTCACCAAGTGAAAGCTCTCCCAAAAGTAGGTGAAAGATTAATTTGAGAAAAATTGGCTATCTGCAATACTTTTAGAGATAATTCGCATTTACTCATTTTGAGTAGGTGAGTAATTAGCTATGGGTCTGAAACTTCACCATGTGAAAGCTCTCCCACAAGTAGATGAATGAGTTATTTGATAAAAATTGGGTATCCGCAATACTTTTAGAGATAATTCGCATTTACTCATTTTGAGTAGGTGAGTAATTAGCTATGGGTCTGAAACTTCACCAACTGAAAGCTCTCCCAAAAGTAGGTGAATGATTAATTTGAGAAAAATTGGCTATCTGCAATACTTTTAGAGATAATTCGCATTTACTCATTTTGAGTAGGTGAGTAATTAGCTATGGGTCTGAAACTTCACAGAGTGAAAGCTCTCCCAAAAGTAGGTGAATGAGTTATTTGAGAAAAATTGGCTATCTGCAATACTTTTAGAGATAATTCGCATTTACTCATTTTGAGTAGGTGAGTAATTAGCTATGGGTCTGAAACTTCACCAAGTGAAAGCTCTCCCAAAAGTAGGTGAATGAGTTATTTGAGAAAAATTGGCTATCTGCAATACTTTTAGAGATAATTCACATTTACTCATTTTGAGTAGGTGAGTAATTAGCTATGGGTCTGAAACTTCACCAAGTGAAAGCTCTCCCAAAAGTAGGTGAATGAGTTATTTGAGAAAAATTGGCTATCTGCAATACTTTTAGAGATAATTCGCATTTACTCATTTTGAGTAGGTGAGTAATTAGCTATGGGTCTGAAACTTCACAGAGTGAAAGCTCTCCCAAAAGTAGGTGAATGAGTTATTTGAGAAAAATTGGCTATCTGCAATACTTTTAGAGATAATTCGCATTTACTCATTTTGAGTAGGTGAGTAATTAGCTATGGGTCTGAAACTTCACCAAGTGAAAGCTCTCCCAAAAGTAGGTGAATGATTAATTTGACAAAAATTGGCTATCTGCAATACTTTTAGAGATAATTCGCATTTACTCATTTTGAGTAGGTGAGTAATTAGCTATGGGTCTGAAACTTCACCAAGTGAAAGCTCTCCCAAAAGTAGGTGAATGAGTTATTTGAGAAAAATTGGCTATCTGCAATACTTTTAGAGATAATTCGCATTTACTCATTTTGAGTAGGTGAGTAATTAGCTATGGGTCTGAAACTTCACCAAGTGAAAGCTCTCCCAAAAGTAGGTGAATGAGTTATTTGAGAAAAATTGGCTATCTGCAATACTTTTAGAGATAATTCGCATTTACTCATTTTGAGTAGGTGAGTAATTAGCTATGGGTCTGAAACTTCACCATGTGAAAGCTCTCCCACAAGTAGATGAATGAGTTATTTGATAAAAATTGGGTATCCGCAATACTTTTACAGATAATTAGCATTTACTCATTCTGAGTAGGTAAATAATTAGCTATGGGTCTGAAACTTCACCATGTGAAAGCTCTCCCAAAAGTAGGTGAATGAGTTATTTGAGAAAAATTGGCTATCTGCAATACTTTTAGAGATAATTCGCATTTACTCATTTTGAGTAGGTGAGTAATTGGCTATGGGTCTGAAACTTCACCATGTGAAAGCTCTTCCAAAAGTAGGTGAATGAGTTATTTGAGAAAAATTGGCCATCTGCAATACTTTTAGAGGTAATTCGCATTTACTCTTTTTGAGTAGGTGAGCAATTAGCTATGGGTCTGAAACTTCACCAAGTGAAAGCTCTTTGGGATAGCTGCTCTGCAGAGATACCCTGAAGATAAAAAATTTCGTCGAAATCGCTCTATGTAGCACGGTTTTCGAAATATTAGCATTTTTGTGTTTTGCAATTTTTGCGCAAAAATTCGAAAATTCAAAATGGCCGCCATTTTTGGCAAGATAAAATTTTTTTGAAAATTGGCATGGCTACTCTGCAGAGATACCCTGTGGGTCAAAAATTTCGTCGAAATCGCTCTATCTAGCACGGTTTTCGAGATATAAGCATTTTTGTGTTTTGCAATTTTGCGAAAAATTCGAAAATTCAAAATGGCCGCCGTTTTTTGCGAGAAATTTTTTGTTTGAAAATTGGCATGGCTACCCTGCAGAGATATCCTGCGGGTCAAAAATTTTGTCGAAATCGCTCTATCTAGCAGGGTTTTTGAGATATAAGCATTTTTATGTTTTGCAATTTTTGCGAAAAATTCGAAAATTCAAAATGGCCACCATTTTTGGCGAGATAAAATTTTTTTTGAAAATTGGCATGGCTACTCTGCAGATATACCCTGTGGGTCAAAAATTTCGTCGAAATCGCTCTATCTAGCACGGTTTTCGAGATATAAGCATTTTTATGTTTTGCAATTTTTGCGAAAAATTCGAAAATTCAAAATGGCCGCCATTTTTGGCGAGAGAAAATTTTTTTCAAAATTGGGATAACTACTCTGCAGAGATACCCTGCGGATCAAAAATTTCGTCGAAATTGCTCTATCTGGCATGGTTTTCGAGATATAAGCATTTTTGTGTTTTGCAATTTTTGCGAAAATTTCGAAAATTCAAAATGGCCGCCATTTTTGGCGAGACAAAAATTTTTTGAAAATTGGGAAAAGTACTCCGCAGAGATACCCTGTGGGTCAAAAATTTTGTCGAAATCGCTCTATCTAGCACAGTTTTCGAGATATAAGCATTTTTGTGTTTTCCTTATTTGGAAAATTCGTAATGATTAATTAATCATTAATTACTCGGCCATTTCTTGACCAATCAATGCCAAAATCTAATGATTTCCAGATTTTAATAGAATGAATGTATTTGCCAAGTTTCAGGTGAATTGATAAAATTCCTTTCAAGTTATCATCCGGACAAGCTTCCCCATCGAAAAAAGACATTTTTGGTCATGTGACCTCTCTGATTGGTTGAAATGTCACTGCAGCATATTCAAAAAAATTCCCCAAGGCTACTGCCTAAACTTGCCAAATTTGAAAAGAATCCGCCTAACGGTTACAGAGTTATAAGGAAAACAAAATGAGGAGCCGGCGGAGCCAGATGCTCTCCCATACACAAACAAGCGTCCCTTGCGGGACGCTTAATTAACATGAAAGAGGAATTCCAAAGTAAAGGAATCAACATAATAATGATTTATTGCATGTATCTGGTGGACTGATGAGCCTTGATGACTTTAAATCAGCTTATGACATAAATATCAATTTTGTAGACTTTTATTCACACACTGTCTAAAAAGATCTTGGAGGGAAAATTTCATTGGAGATTCAGTTAAGTTGAAAGAGAGTGAGTTGTCCAGCCAATAATAACAGACTTACTGCAAATGACAAAAGCTTGTAAGCGTACATATCGGAAACTAGTTAAAACAGTGGAGCTTTAACGAAATCACAGACTTAAATTGTCAGAAAGCCTTAAAATCCCTATATCGGAAGAGAATATGTCAGAATACTATTCAATAAATTTCTAAAGCACCGTTGCGAGCAAAACTAAGGAGTTTCCAGTATAAATTATTGCAACGAATTTTGACAACAAACAAATACCTTAATATTTGTAAAATAAATGAGGACCAATGCTATTTCTGCAGTTTGCAAACAGAAATGCTTGAACACCTTTTCTAGCTGTGTCCAGTAATAAATAATTTTTACAGAATAGAAAAAAAATTGTCATATAATTTGAAAATTTATTTATTTGGGGTTTTACGTCGCTTTCAACACTGTACAGGTCATATCACGACGGGTAGTTGGAAGGGCAGAGGAAACCAGTACATATAGTTCGCTAGGGTTGTGTACTGTAAACTGCCGACCAACGGCAAGCAACTACCAGCTTTCCCACTTAAGGCCATGACGGGGATCGATCCCCGGCCTCAGAGGTGGGAGGCGAGAGTGTTACCACTCTGCCACCGTGGCCCCTCATATAATTTGAAAAAAAGCAGGGGAATAGTGGAATGTAAATGGAAACAAATGATACCGCTATTGGATTAAATTTAAATATTTAAAATAGCTGGAATTTTCACTATGCAACACTGCTTTTTTCATCAGAACAAACTCACACATTCAGTATCCATTTTCTTTTGTTATTTTATAAAATGCAGCTTTTCATTGATAAGAATTTGTTTATTACAGTCTAGCTTGCATAAAATATTAAAAAATTGCAAATTTAATAAGTAAATTAAATTTTTACAAGCTAATACCCTATCCAATGGACAATTGCTAATCTGGTCAGCACAGGATTTTGTTTATTTGGGGTTTTACGTCGCTTTCAACACAGACCAGCCCGCCAAACGTCAGAAAAAGATGTCCTGTGTTTCCACCGGCAGGCCGGTCCCTAGTACTAGTGCACTCGCCAGATGGCGTCATACTTCCTTACTGTCTAGACGACGTGACGTCATAGCATCTTTTTCATTGTCTAAACCTATTAGACCCCTAGTAAGCTGATGGCGGGGTCGGTGGGAGGGTTTTGTGTGTCCATTGGATAGGGTATTAACTTATAAAAATTTATTTACTTATTAAATTTACAATTTTATTGCGTTAATACATCCTATCCAATGGACAATTGCTGAATAACTACCGCTTGGATGGCGGGTAAGTTACTAGGGACTTACCTAGTTACTAACCAAATTTTCTTCCAGGCCTGGGTTGACCTTGAAGTTAAGAGACCCTTAAGGCCATAGTCAGTTATCAGAGACCGGTTATTTGGTCCAAACCGACACCCCCCTTTTTTTTACAGACCTGCTCTGAGGTAGGGGAAGAGAGGGATGAGTTCAGTCCCATAAGAAGTAGAAATAAACCTCCCGAAGGAAGCACGTCACAGTTTTGTTTTTTTTGTTCATATGAACAACTATTTACATATGTACAAATCTCCTCTAAACCCTGGATTATTGGTGGATCTGCTGAGCAGCCACTAGAGGTCCCAGGTGATAGAGCTCTGAATCAGCCCATGCCACATCCTTCAGGTAGAATTGAGTAAAGGTATTATGTGACTTCAAGTGGCAAGCTGACAATATTTCTTATAAGGAGACTGCTGACTGGAAGGCCTTAGAAGCAGCGAAGGCCCTGAAATCATGGGGTTTAACCTGATATAAAGTGTGGGCCTCTTGGTCGGAGAGCTCATAACATAGGATCATAGTCTGTTTGATCCATGAGGAGATAATGGCAGCTGAGATGTCTTTGTCAAAGCCTTTCTTAAAGGAGACAAAGACCAACTCCTTATTCTGCCTGAGGTCTGAGGTCCTGTCCAAATAGTAGCGCAAAGCTCTGGACAGAGGGACCTGTCAGTCTTGAGGGATCTATCCACAGTTGGGGCCAGGGCTGGTATAACACTGTCTGGACCCTCTTTGGCCGGCTGATTCTTGGATAGAAAGCTGGGTGATGGATACAGGGACACCTTTGACCAAACAGATTGGTGTCTAATATTTCTGTTTTGCCAAGCATGTATCTCACTTCTATGCTTGCCCGACCCAAGGGCTAAGAGGAACACTGTCTTGAAGGTCAAATGCTTCAAGGAAGCTTCTTTGATTGGTTCAAATGGAGCCTTTGTCAGCTGGAGCAAGACCAGTGAGAGGTTCCAGGAAGGGATTCCCCACCGGCCTTTGGGTCTATCTCTATGGAAACTATCCAGGAGATTAGCGAGATTTTCATCCCTGCTGATATTGATGGGTGAGTTTCCCAGTTTATCAGCAATGGCTGACCTGTAGCCATCAATGGTGCTGGGTTGTAACTTCCTGTCCTGAAATAGGTACATAAAGAAGTCAGCATCTGACTTTACAGGGGGTGCTCTGAAGTCCACCTGATTAGCGACGCACCACTTTGTAAACATGGTCCACTTTGCCTCTTAGACTGATCTGGTTGATCCTCTTTGAGGAGCCTCAATTCTTGCTGCCACTGCCTCAGAGAAGCCATGCATGGAGATTTAAGTTTGTCAGATTTCTGTGAGGGATCTGATTGAAGGGCTGTGTTAACAGGTTGGGCAAGGAAGGCAGGCTCAGTGGGATCTGACTGGACATGGCCACTAGGTCCCAAAACCAAGGCATGTTGGGCCACCCTGGAGCAATCAGAATGATTCTCTTGCATGGGAGTCCAGCAACTTCTCCACCACTTTGCCCAAGATGGCTGCTGGTGGGAAGGGTTATGCGTCCAGATCCTCCCATGGCAGACTGAGTGCATCCACTGCTGTAGCCAGGGGATCTTGTACCGGTGACACAAACAGAGGTAACTTGTTGTTGAACCTCATGGCAAATAGGTCTATTTGAGATCGGTGCCACCTGCTGCATATTGTGTGGAAGACCTCTGGAAGGAGAGACCACTCTGTTTGGATGGTCTGGCCTAGTCTGAATAGCTTGTCTGCTACCACGTTCAGCCAGCCTGGAATGTGTCGGGCTTTGAGAGTTACTTGCTTCCTGGTACACCAGGTCAAGATTCTCCATAGTAGGGCCCGACCTCATGCCTCCTTCCTTGGTATGACACTACTGTAGTGTTGCCGGTTGCCACAAGTACTATCTTGTCGGTACAGAGGTCTTGAAACTCTTTCAAGGCTAGAAAGACTGCTTTTAGTTCCAGATAGTTTATATGCAGTTTGCTTTCTGGCAGTGACCAGGACCCTCTTGCAGTGTGTTCGTTTAAGTGAGCACCCCACCCTTCTTTTGATGCATCTGTAAATATTTGCAGAGCATGTTTTATTGGGTGTAATGGTTGGCCTGTGAGAACATTGTCTTCTTTTAGAGACCACTGTAGGTGGGGTGCAGGGACCTGGGAATTGGAATCACTTTTTCTAGTGACTCTGGAACCCTCCAGTTGTTTTTGAGATGCCACTGTATGGGTCTCATGTGTAGTCGGCCTAGGTGAACTTGGTTTTCTGTGGCTGTTAGTAAACCTACCAGAGACATGAACTTCCTTACCGGACAAGCCGGTAGTGACAGTATTTCTAGTATTTTGTCCTGGAGGTTCTGCCAACGGTCCGGTGTCGGTCGGACCCGACCGGCCCTGAGATCGAACTGGTAGCCTACGAAATCGAATATCTGCTTTGGCTCCAGTTCTGACTTGTCTAAATGCACCAGCCAACCTAGTTCTTGGCATACTTTCACTAGATCTTGAGTGTGCTGGAGACAAACCTGGTGGGATCTGGCTCTCACCAACCAGTCGTCTAGGTACTGGTGGATTGTGTATGGCCATCAGTTTTACCTCCTATGAATTGGTATGTCCGACCCTGGACATGAAATCTCAGATATTTCCTGGACTGTTCCTGTATTGGTATATGGAAGTAGGCGTCCTTGAAATCTACTGAGGTGACCCACTCCCCTGGTTGGAGGGATGACCTGATGGTTTCTGGTGTCTCCATTTTGAATTTCTCCACCTTGAGGAAAAGATTCAGTTTGCTCAGATCTAATATAGGTCTCCACTTGTTGTTGGGCTTTGGGACTAAAAATAGTCGGTTAAAAAATCCCAGAGATGTTTGGTTTTGTACTAGTTCCACTGCATTTTTGTCTATTAGATGATATAATGCCTCCAACAGGTAGAGGTTCCTGTGGGGATTGACATAACGGCTTATGACCTTGTGAGTTTTGGCCTTATCCGAAAGGGGAGGGTATAACCCTCTTTCAGGATTTGAACTACTTTCGGACCGGCGCCCAGATCCAGCCAAGTTTTCCAAAAATTTTGAAGTCTGGCCCCTACAGGCAGATTTTGTACAGCATTTGTGACATTTGTTTTACACAAGATTTAAATAAAACAATTGAGTGACACAAGAAACAGTTTTCACAGATTTTAATTTGTGATTTCTCGTATAACACTCTGGCATGCTGGGACTTACTTCTTTCTTTTGGGAATGCCCGGGTGCAGAAGGAACAACTTTGACAATATGAAAGTTTACATTTTGATGCAATAAATTGTTCATTGTCTGTTCTGTAAGAGTGCTCCCGGCCAGCAGTCATCCTAGAAACCTGTCTGTACAGTGATTGTCATTTATATGAATGCTGGCCCTTGGCAGGTGGTGAAGAGAAGTTAGAGTTCTTGCCCTTGCCTCCCCTAAACTGTCTTCTGCTAATGTTCTTCCATGCGGGTCTTTCCTGCTTAGCCTCCGACCGACCCTCTGACCTCTCACTCCTTTCATAAGGGTGGTACCGACCTTTGATGCGTGATGAAGAAGATGTAGACTGACCCTTGCTATCATAATAGGCGATTTCTTCCTCTGCCCATTTGATGATTGTCTCCGGGACTAACGTGGCAATGTGAAGTGGACCTGTCCTAAGAGCTGCCACCGTATGCAACTTGATACCATTCTTCAGATGGTTAAGATAAGCATCACGACGGGCTAATGTAAGATTCCCCATAGTTATGAGCACGAAATCAGTCAAATGTTCCATCGTCTTCACTGAAGCCTGAGTAATGCTGGCGTTGAAATCCATCAGGAACTGCAGTTCTTCAGTAGCTTTTGACGCCTTGGTGGAACCTTTTCCTTTGCTTTCGCCACATATTGTATTGATCTGTGTCTGCATGTCCCTTTGCACTTTAAACAAGCATCTGTTAAAGCTTGCGGCCTGGTTGCAGACTACAGAGGCCTCCCTGGCAGTCTTTTCCCATCTTCTGAGAGTATCTTGGGATATCCTGCGTGATGCTGGTGGGGTTGATGCCAAAGCCACTTTCCTAGAGATCCTACCAAAACTACTGTTCAGTTTGGAGTGGCCTGTATTCCAAGGAGAAACATTTACCGGATCCGCTTGCTGGTCGGAGTAAAGTCCATACCATTTTGACTGTGATCTAGGTCTCAAGAAATGGTCCATAGGCAGGCTACCGGCTTCTGCAGTTCGGGAGGGGTAGCCCTCAACCAGAGTGAGATTAAGTTTGTTTAACTTCTTGCAGAGCCACTCCTCCGTTGGAATTTGAACTGAGACCTTGCTGGGAGCTGGGACCTTGGGGCAAGCAAACAGATTGTCGTCTGAGGGGTTAGAACTGTTCACATCTGGTACATGAGACCATCCCATAAAAGAACGGATGTCCCTCATCGTATATCTGTATGTCTGCTCCTCTGAGGTCGGTAGTTCTTGTTCAGCAAGATCCTACTCATCTGAGAGCTCACCCTCCTCTACAAACAGCTCCATTGGGGGTGTGCCTGAAAAGTCACTCTCTGCTTCCGACTCCAAACTAGATATACTCTCTTTCCTGGAAGATTTGTGTAGAGTGGGTGAATCAGAGCCGGTGAAGCCATCAGCTTTAGGTCCCTAGTCACGTTAGCTAGTGGTGAATGTGCTGGGGTAACCCTGACATCAGAGGAAAAGGTCGGTTCCAGTGACTTAGCCATTAATAAAGCCTCTAACCTGTTAAAACGCTCTGACCATTTCTGGTCCAGATTTCTTAGATTTGGTTGGGGGCTTTTCTTTCTTTGCCTTCTTTTCAGGAGGCAATGAAGGTGACTGAGTTGTAGAAGATTCACCAACAACCTCAATAACAGAGACACTAGCAGGGTCCACAAGAGTGCTATCTTCCATCAGGGTCGTATTGTCCAAACGCTTTGCCTCCCGCCTTTCTTTCTTAAGTTTGTAGGATGGTGTAGATATTTGTGCCCGTTTCTCAGGGGTAAACAAATTGCAAAACTTACAGTCAGATGTGTCCTTGTTAGCAATACAGGGTTCCTCACCCTTCCTTTTTTCCCTACAATGAGCACAGAAAGCATGTCCATCAAAGCTAGACATAGCATGGCCGCAGTTGCCTCTTTTCTGCCCCGGAGATGACGTAGTAGTCTATATATATATATATATATATATAGAAATAAAATAATATCCAAAAGATATGAAATCCTTCAATATTCTAATCAATTTCCACAAAAAAAAAACTTGCAGCGAGAAATTTCCGTGTGCACTAGTTGGCGCCAAACGAAAAAGATGCTATGATGTCACGCTGTCTAGACAGGAAGGAAGTATGACACGCCATCTGGCAAGTGCACTAGTACTACGGACCGGCCGGCCGGTGGAAACACAGGACATCTTTTTCTGACGTTTGGTGGGCCGGTCTGCGCTGACCGGATTAGCAATTGTCCATTGGATAGAATGTATTAACTAGTGGTCTAACGATTCGACGGAAAATCGATTCGACGTCTTTTTACACATTTCGATGTAGAAAATCAATTCTCATGTTAAGAATCAATTATGAATCGAAAATAAAGTTTAAAAGTCACCCAATTTTAGTTTTTGTGTAAATATTTAACATTTTATTTCTGTGACATATGTTTACATTATCTGCCATATTTGTTTCACTGATACTTCCTGTTGGGTAAGACTAAAACTCGAGATTTTTGTATATGTTTAAAAGATCTTTTAAGACAATAAACTAAGTGTAACCTAAGTTAAATTTAACTTTCACTGCTTCATAAACACCATGCATACTCCCTGCAAATGGGGAATAACATTGGCCATCAATCAAGTGGAGAGAACAGGCCTCATTCACTGTAACACTTCAGCAATTTGCCATGAATGATTTTGACAACTTTAGTTGAATAATAAAAGTTAAATGTTTAGTACATTATCACACTCTGAATTGTACAGTATTTAAGAAATTATAATTATATAAAATTTATAGATCATGTAGATCGGCTTAAAAAGCAAATTTCATGGAATATTTTTTTTCAGGATGACAGAAATTTAATAGAACAATAGGCCAATACTTTACAGTAACCTAAACTCAGAGAAAAGATTACAGGAGACTGTTTGAAGTTAGAGATGTTAGAAATATTTACAGCTTGGAGTAAAATACAAGGCAGAAGATATGATTATGTGTTATAAAAAAGAAGCATGGAGTGATGTTGAATAAAAGTGGTTGAAAATATGTTTATTTTATCTTTCAGCATTCTTGGTTGTTTTTTAATCTGCTGAAGTTACATTCAAACACCATAAATGATTTTTAAGCTGAAAAGGGTTGATGGAAATAAATGAAAAATTTTAACTGTTAAGGTTGCCTTAGTAGATTACTACATTATTGCTCATAAACATACTTGCTTGGTCTTTCAATGATACCCCCCTTCCCTACCACAAACTGGAACCAAATAACATGGATTATTTTAGACTTGATTGATAGAAAAACTGCTGTATTCTGATATTTGAGAAAAAATAAAGAATTTCTTGTCTTTCTTGAAAAACAAGCAGAAAGGCGATTATAATCGATAATCGATCGCTAAGAATGACCGATTAATCGATTCTGATTTTTCTGACCAATTCCTAACACTAGTATTAACACAATAAAATGGTAGTTTTTGCGATTTATTTTCTTTTATTTTCATTGTATGCTGTGCTATTTGATATTTTTGTCAATTTGTAGAATAATCATACTACATTATGATGGATATTGTAAGAGTAAAATACTGATTGGGGGGGGGGGGGTCAAATAATGTTTAAGTAGAGAAAATAACTAAAGTACTAAAACAAGACAATTCAGTAGCAAGATTACCCCCCCCCCCCCCCCCCCCAAAAAAAAAAAAAAAAAAAAAAAAGACAAAAAAAAACTGTCAGTTAAAAAAAAATAATAAAACTTAAAAAAAAAAAAAAAAAATAGTGGGTCCCATACCCACTAGTTTTAGCTTGTACAAATAAACTCCTGTAACACACAAGTATTGTACAAATATTATACAGACTGTGACTTAGCACCTACCGTCAGAGGCCTGTATGTAGTATCCTTTCTCTTTACCAGGGGGACACTCCAGTAACTGCATTGTCCTGTCCAACAGACCATGGATCACTTCAAAACCTGGAGTCTTATTGAAGTACACTGCACAGAAATGCCTCTCATTTCTTGCTCCCACGTCTAATAGACACACAAACAATGGAGTAAGTTGAAACAAACAGAGAAACAGGGGCAAATTAGTACATGTATTTAAAACATAAGCTTAGTAACCAAAGAGATGTCTACACCACACAAAAAATTGCTGATCATTCTTAATACTTAAAACAAAAAGAGTATGTAACATCACACAGAAATAAATGAAATCATAAAACTATATATGCATACTTAAAAATAACTAATGAGTCTTAAACATTTATCTTAAATTAATAACTTTCAAAAGATAATTAGACACACATTTTGAGAGTTAAACTGCAGTCAATTCTGCCTGAAAAGAACCTCAAATATTCACAGGATATGGTTCTAAAGCCATTTAACTATATAAAAAATTTCAGTTTGTCAAAACAGAAGGATTTACAACCCTGCAGAGGTAACACAGATGAAAGAATACTGTGCATCTGTAAGACCTATCTGATAAGAAAATAGCATCAGAGATAGCCTTACCCCACAGCCTGATCAAAGTTTTCAACACCATGACATATAGAAGTAGTGAAACAGTACAAAGACCGGGATACTTTCCGCGCAGTGTCATTTATATAAAGGTTCAAAAAAATGTTTAAGTAGAGAAAATAACTAAAGTACTAAAACAAGACAATTCAATAGCAAGATGACAGTATTCAATAGCAATATGAAGCTGTAAAATTTATTAATTGGAGAATTGCTGTCAATGGAAATAGCAGAATTACCGGTGCCGCACTCTGTAACGCCCATGGGCAATGTGGCTAAATATTTGCCAAAGTTGGGGATGGGCATTTACGACAATGAAAACCAGCCGGGCGTTTTGAAAAAAATAACCCAAATTTAGGGAAACCGCATTTTAGCACACACCGACTGGAAGTAAAATATGCGGTTGGTAAACAAATCTCGATGCAATAAAAGTTGTCATAACTGCTGAAATAAGGAAAATTTTGTTGATTATTGATATAAAGTAATCACATTTCACCGATTATTGGGTTTATATAGAGACAGTTTATCTCGAAATGACATATTAGCAATTTATGAGCGATAACGTAAGATTGTGGATGGCGCTTTCAAAAGCATTACAGAGCATGGCTACAGTATGTAAAAGTGCATATAATAGCAGCTATATAGTTGCAGCAATCCATATATCTTTTTATATGTCTCAAATATGGCAGATGAATACACTTTGGCAGAGCAAAAAGGACACACCATGATGCACACATACATTTACAAGCACTCCCTAACCAATGTCCCTACCAAGTATCAACTTCCTACACCTTATGGTTTCCGAGATATAGCCCGGACAAGATTTTATAGGTCAAGGTCACTACGGCCAGGTCAAAGGTCAAATCAAGGTCAGACTATGACGTTGCACACCCACACCCCCAACCAATGTTCCTATCAAGTATCAACTTCCTGCACCTTATGGTTTTCTGAGATATAGCCAGGACAAGATTTTAAAGGTCAAGGTCACTACGGCAAGGTCAAATCAAGGTCAGACCATGACGTTACACATCTACACCCCCTATCCAATGTCCCCACAAAGTATCAACTTTCTACACCTTACGGTTTCTGAGATACAGCCTGGACAAGATTTTCAAACTCAAGGTCACTATGGCAAGGTCAAAGGTCAAATCAAGGTCAGGCCATGACGTTGCACACCTACACCTCCTTACCAATGTCCCTACCAAGTATCAACTTCCTACACCTTACGGTTTCTCAGATACAGAACAGACAAACTTTTTCCTACCACCCACCAGCTCAACCGCTCAGATCGCCGCCTGCCCATCCGAACAGTGTGGGTGAAATAAAAAACCCTGACAGCCCTTAAGGGCTGTGGACTAATAAAAACAAATGGTTAACTTTAAAAGGTACTGATCTAATTTTTTGCAGTTACATATTTGTGTACCTTTTGTGGAGTCCTGTAGTACAACGTCTGAGATTTCAAATAGTTTCAGAGGGAGTGGCATCTTCCTGTTACAGGCAATGGTCTTCAGTATGCCTGGCAACAAGGCAGTCCTTGCAATTTGGAATTCAGCTAAAAACACAGCAGAATGAAAAATATACCATTAGGCCATCAGTATAGCCTACATTTTGTTATAAGCTGGACTCAAATATTACAGAGACGATTACCTCATGATTATTTTTTAAAACTTGATAATTTTATGTTATTTCTCTAATCCATACCAACAGTGTTTCAACAGATTCAGTTCTTGTAAAAATGTGTAAATTCCAAAACAAAATAAAGTTTTATGCCTAAGCGTGGGCATGCAAATACAAATATGAAAATTATGAAACTGCCCATACAAATAGATTGGATTATTATACATAAGATATTGTATTTGTAGCAGTTGATGTGATTGGTAAGCCAAATGCTCATCAATATCTATAAATTTAACCTCTGTAACTTTAAACTTATTTTGGATGCTTTGTTTTTACTCAGAGAAATGTTCTTGTTTAAGTTTCATTCATCTTTCTAATTTAGACAAACTGCTTAAACTCTTATATGAAAGCAACATCACATTAAGTATTGTCTTTGTGTTATAGAGTTATACAAAAGTAAATTTAGGTGGTACAAGACATGATGTTTTGTTTTTCTTGTCGTTTCAAATATTTCATAAATTAGTTTATTTCGCCAGTTTCATTTTTACGATCACCTATACTTAAAATTTAATCCATAAATATTACTTAAATAGCTTAACTTTATCTCCCACAATTTATATACATTTGTATTCACTTATTATTTTCCACTGATTTTTATGACATTTCTGTTCCTACCTGTTTTAGGGTTACCAAT
This sequence comes from Sabellastarte sp. h YS-2021, assembly GCA_964017235.1. Lineage (NCBI taxonomy): Eukaryota > Metazoa > Annelida > Polychaeta > Sabellida > Sabellidae > Sabellastarte > Sabellastarte sp. h YS-2021. The sequence goes on along the minus strand of OZ024929.1, from coordinate 25,062,311 downwards.
ATGAACTGCTTTGACATCTTTGATGTTTTTTCTCATTTTTTCACCCACATCTTCTCTGGCGCACTGAAAAGCAAAACAAATATAACTAGAGGATCGCTCGCAAAAAAAAAAAGATAATGTTTTTGCATAGCAAAAACCAAGCGTCCCGAAAAGGATATAAAGGTGAGTGCTAAAGTATTAAGAAAATGCTTCATTTCTAGCCTTATACTGTTGTGGCAACCAAAGTCAGCGCAGTCTGCTCTATCTAGCACGGTTTTCAAGATATAAGCATTTTTGTGTTTTGCAAAAAATTAAAAAATTCAAAATGTCCGCTATATTTGGCGAGACAAAAATATTTTGAAAATTGGCATGGCTACTCTGCAGAGATACCCAGCAGGTCAAAAGTTTTGTTGAGTTCGCTCCATCTAGCACGGTTTTCGAGATATAAGCATTTTTGTGTTTTGCAAAAACTTTGAAAATTCAAAATGGCCACCATTTTTGGGGAGACAAAAATTTTTGTCAAGACCACTGCTGCGGTGTGTATCTCCCGCCGAGCATTAAAGCAGAAGAAATAGCTTTTCCGAGATATTCACAATTTTTCATTTTCGTGTGTGAAAGCTCTTCCAAAAGTAGGTGAATGAGTTATTTGAGAAAAATTGGGTATCCGCAATACTTTTACAGATAATTAGCATTTACTCATTTTGAGTAGGTGAATAAATAGCTATGGGTCTGAAACTTCACAGAGTGAAAGCTCTCTCAAAAGTAGGTGAATGAGTTATTTGAGAAAAATTGGCTATCTGCAATACTTTTAGAGATAATTCACATTTACTCATTTTGAGTAGGTGAATAATTAGCTATGGGTCTGAAACTTCACCAAGTGAAAGCTCTCCCAAAAGTAGGTGAATGAGTTATTTGAGAAAAATTGGCCCTCTGCAATACTTTTAGAGATAATTCGCATTTACTCATTTTGAGTAGGTGAGTAATTAGCTATGGGTCTGAAACTTCACCAAGTGAAAGCTCTCCCAAAAGTAGGTGAATGAGTTATTTGAGAAAAATTGGCTATCTGCAATACTTTTAGAGATAATTCACATTTACTCATTTTCAGTAGGTGAGTAATTAGCTATGGGTCTGAAACTTCACCAAGTGAAAGCTCTCCCAAAAGTAGGTGAATGAGTTACTTGAGAAAAATTGGCTATCTGCAATGCTTTTAGAGATAATTCGCATTTACTCATTTTGAGTAGGTGAGTAATTAGCTATGGGTCTGAAACTTCACCAAGTGAAAGCTCTCCCAAAAGTAGGTGAATGATTTATTTGAGAAAAATTGGCTATCTGCAATACTTTTAGAGATAATTCACATTTACTCATTTTGAGTAGGTGAGTAATTAGCTATGGGTCTGAAACTTCACCATGTGAAAGCTCTCCCAAAAGTAGATGAATGAGTTATTTGATAAAAACTGGGTATCCGTAATACTTTTACAGATAATTAGCATTTACTCATTTTGAGTAGGTAAATAATTAGCTATGGGTCTGAAACTTCACCATGTGAAAGCTCTCCCAAAAGTAGGTGAATGAGTTATTTGAGAAAAATTGGTTATCTGCAATACTTTTACAGATAATTCGCATTTACTCATTTTGAGTAGGTGAGTAATTAACTATGGGTCTGAAACTTCACCATGTGAAAGCTCTTCCAAAAGTAGGTGAATGAGTTATTTGAGAAAAATTGGCTATCCGCAATACTTTTAAGAGATAATTCGCATTTACTCATGTTGAGTAGGTGAGTAATCATCTACGTGTCTGAAACTTCACCATGTGAAAGCTCTCCCAAAAGTACATGAATGAGTTATTTGATAAAAATTGGGTATCCGCAATAGTTTTTGAGATAATTAGCATTTACTCATTTTGAGTAGGTGAGTAATTAGCTACGGGTCTGAAACTTCACCAAGTGAAAGCTCTTCCAAAAGTAGGTGAATGAGTTATTTGAGAAAAATTGGCTATCTGCAATACTTTTAGAGGTAATTCGCATTTACTCATTTTGAGTAGGTGAGCAATTAGCTATGGGTCTGAAACTTCACCAAGTGAAAGCTCTTTGGGATAGCTGCTCTGCAGAGATACCCTGAAGATCAAAAATTTCGTCGAAATCGCTCTATGTAGCATGGTTTTCGAAATATTAGCATTTTTGTGTTTTGCAATTTTTGCGCAAAAATTCGAAAATTCAAAATGGCCGCCATTTTTGGCAAGATAAAATTTTTTGAAAATTGGCATGGCTACTCTGAAGAGATACCCTGTGGGTAAAAAATTTCGTCGAAATCGCTCTATCTAGCACGGTTTTCGAGATATAAGCATTTTTATGTTTTGCAATTTTGCGAAAAATTTGAAAATTGAAAATGGCCGCCATTTTTTGCGAGAAATTTTTTTTTTTGAAAAATGGCATGGCTACTCTGTAGAGATACCCTGCGGGTCAAAAATTTCGTCGAAATCGCTCTATCTAGCAGGGTTTTCGAGATATAAGCATTTTTTTATGTTTTGCAATTTTTGTGAAAAATTCGAAAATTCAAAATGGCCGCCATTTTTGGCGAGACAAATTTTTTTTGAAAATTGGCATGGCTACTCTGCAGAGATACACTATGGGTCAAAAATTTCGTCGAAATCGCTCTATCTGGTACGGTTTTCAAGATATAAGCATTTTTATGTTTTGCAATTTTTGCGAAAAATTCGAAAATTCAAAATGGCCGCCATTTTTGGTGAGACAAATTTTTTTTGAAAATTGGCATGGCTACTCTGCAGAGATACACTGTGGGTCAAAAATTTCGTCAAAATCACTCTATCTGGTACGGTTTTCAAGATATAAGCATTTTTATGTTTTGCAATTTTTGCGAAAAATTCGAAAATTCAAAATGGCCGCCATTTTTGGCGAGACAAAATTTTTTTCAAAATTGGGATAACTACTCTGCAGAGATACCCTGTGGGTCAAAAATTTCGTCGAAATCGTTCTATCTAGAACGGTTTTCGAGATATAAGCATTTTTGTGTTTTGCAATTTTTGCGAAAATTTCGAAAATTCAAAATGGCCGCCATTTTTGGCGAGACAAAAATGTTTTGAAAATTGGGAAAACTACTGCACAGAGATATCCTGCGGGTCAAAAATTTCGTCGAAATTGCTCTATCTAGCATGGTTTTTGAGATATAAGCATTTTTGTGTTTTGCAATTTTTGCGAAAATTTCGAAAATTCAAAATGGCTGCCATTTTGGGCGAGACAAAATTTTTTTCAAAATTGGGAAAACTACTCCGCAGAGATACCCTGCGAGTCAAAAATTTCGTCGAAATCGCTCTATCTAGCACGGTTTTCGAGATATAAGCATTTTTGTGTTTTCCTTATTTGGAAAATTCGTAATGATTAATTAATCATTAATTACTCGGCCATTTCTTGACCAATCAATGCCAAAATCTAATGATTTCCAGATTTTAATAGAATGAATGTATTTGCCAAGTTTCAGGTAAATTGATGAAATTCCTTTCAAGTTATCATCAGGACAAGCTTCCCCATCGAAAAAAGACATTTTTGGTCATGTGACCTCTCTGATTGGTTGAAATGTCACTGCAGCATATTCCAAAAAATTCCCCAAGGCTACTGCCTAAACCTGCCAAATTTGAAAAGAATCCGCCTAAAGGTTACAGAGTTATAAGGAAAACAAAATGCGGAGCCGGCGGAGCCTGAAGGTCTCCCATACACAAACAAGCGTCCCTTGCGGGACGCTTAATAAGCCACACAAAATAACACACAAGTTGTCTACATTTGTTGAAAAATATGTTTGGATTGTCAGAATACATGACTATGCTGGTCAGTTATGATCCCTTAGTGCAAGCTTCTGAGTATTGATACACAGCAATCAACTTTCCCACTAAAAGTCATTACTTGGAGTCAGTCTCTGAACTTGTGTAACAATAAGGAACACATTTAAAGATTATTTCCTGTTTGAAGAAAATAAAGTAAATAGCCTGATATTGAGATTTCAGAGACAACTGATTTGCTAAAAGGGTTTCAACCAAAGTTCCCTGTGTCCATGCATCTCCTTTGAATAAACCATCATTAACACTACATAAGACATGAATATCTTTGGCTTGACAACCAGACTTTAAACTTATTGATAAGAGGGCCAGACCACAATGGACTTCTACACCTTACTGGACTTCTTATAAAAAAAACTTGTATAAATTAATGGTAAATTCAAATGGTTCTGATTTTTAAAGAAGTTCTATGTGTACGATAAGGCTTCATGTGTTTATGAGGTAAGGTTTTCACACTCCCCGCTTACCAATGCGAAGGTGAGCACTTCAGTGAACCCTGCAGCACAGATGTCAACACGCAGCAGATCTGTCAACTTGTTGATAGGCAGCTGCAATACAACACAAGGACAAAGGGTTATTCACCAAAATTTGTGCAATTACAGTCAGATATAACTTCAGTCTATATCAATAGGCCACCAGATATTAAATTAAACAGAGACAAAATCATAGTTGGGGGTCCCATTCAACAGCCAGGGTCATACTGGGTCAGAGCAAAGCATTACAATGCAATAGTCGTACCTGTTCTCCTATAGTGCTGGTTTTTGGTACAGTCTTCTTTATATTGTTGTAGCCAAAAGCTATGGCAACATCTTCTATGATATCACAGGCATGGATCACGTCTATGGAAAATACAATAAATAAAGTTGAAGTTTTCACACTTTATACACAGGCAATATCTAACTATGGACTTGAATTAATTTCAGCACAAGAGAAATTGCAGAGAGCCAAATATTGAGTGTAAAGATACCGATGAATTTCTAAACCATTTGAATAGCAACGACTCAAAATAAGATTTGAAGACAGAGAAATATCTAAGGAAATGTATAAACCTTTTTAAGCATGAGCTCTAATGAGGCTCATGCTTCTAGAGGTCACTTTTTCTTGTTTTCCCCCCGTGTTTTTTGTTTTGTTTTTTTTTGTCTTCTGACTTTCTTTAATTATGGCAGAGCATGACGAGACCCCTTTCAGCCTTGTTTTATCACAATTACAATGTATCAATTAGCCAGACTGTCCACTCAAGATTTGAGAACATTGTAGTCAAGACACTATATAGTGAAAACAAGGCCAAAAGGTGTTTTGGTCCCCTAGTGCGAGTTCAAAGCCATCAGAAAGCACTAGAATTTACGAAAGTCTGGTTACACAAAGAAATTCCAACTCAGACACATCCCACAGCTGGTCTAGAACTCAGACAGTCACCCATCCAAGTATTAACGTAGCCCCTTTGCCACTTAACTTCAGTGAGCAGACAAATACTGATCACACTTCGCCACAATTCATGAAAGTCCGAAGACAAAAACCAAGCAATCAGTAATATGAACAGGCTCTGTGTCAGCTGACTGTGTTTTGAGTTTCAGAGTAAAAATGAAAAGAGAGGACACAAAATTTGTGCCCTGGAAATGGTATTCAGAAGTAAAGTACTAAGTTTACTGTTAAGGTGTAAAATGTAGGTGGAAAATATATTCAAACATAATACTGTAAGTGCAATTGCTTTGGAGTTACAACTGATTTACTCAACACTGAGAACCTGAAAATAGCTATTGCTCAGCTGTGTAATGAGCTACAGGTGTACAATTTTACTGTTATAGCTAACCAAAAAGTAGCTGAATAACTCTAAATGCAATAGTTTTGAAGTTACAACTGATTTGCTCAACAGTGAGAACCTTAAAGTAGCTTTTGCTCAGCTATAACATGAGCTACAGGTTTGCAATTTCATAGCTGACTCATAAGTAGATGAATACAATATTTAAACAAAATTCTCTAAATGCAATAGTTTTCTAGTTACAAGTGATTTACTCAACTGTGATTATCTCAGAGAAGCTATTGCTCCACTTTCCAATGAGCTACGGGTCTGTAGTTTTACTCTGTTATAGCTGACCCATTAGTAGGTGAAGAATATATATAATTATAAATAAATAATGTTAATGCAATAGCTTTCAAGTTACAACTGATTTACTCAACAGTGATAACCTGAAAATAGCTATTGCTCAGCTGTGTAATGAACTACAGGTCTGAAATTTTACTATGTTATAGCTAATCAAAAAGTAGGTGAATAACATAAACAAATACTCTAAATGCAATAGTTTTCAAATTACAAATGATTTACTCAACAGTGAGAACCTGGAAGTAGCTATAGCTCAGCTTTACCATGAACTACATCTCTGCAATTTTGCTATGTTATAGCTGACAGAAAAGTAGATGAATAACATATTTAAACAAAATAAGGTAAATTCAATAGTTTTCAAGTTACAACTGATTTACTCAACAGTGAGAACCTGAAAAAATCACTATGTTATAGCTGATTCCAAAGTACATGAATCACATACTTAAACAAATACTCTAAATACCCGAAATGCAATATTTACAACTGATTTACTCAACAGCTATACTCTGAAAGTAGCTATAGTTCAGCTATGCAATGAGCTACAGGTCTGCAATTTCACCATGTAATAGCTGACAAAAAGGTGAATAACATATTTTAACAAAATACTGTAATGCAGTACTTTTTAAAGTTACAACTGATTTACTCAACACTGAGAAACCGAAAATATCTATTGCTCAGCTATATGATGACCTACAGGTCTGCAATTTCACTATGTTATAGCTGATTCAACAGTACATGAATCACATATTTATACAAAATTCTCTTTGTGCAATATTTTTCAATTTACAAGGAATTTACTCAACAGTGATAACCTAAAAGTAGCTATTACTCAGCTATGCAATGACTTACAGGTTTGCAAATTTACAATGTTATAGCTGACCTAAAAGTTGATGAATAACATATTTATACAAAATTCTCTATATGCAATAGTTTTCGAGTTTCATGTGATTTTACTCATTATGGAAGGTACTGAAAAGTCAGAAAGTAGCTATTACTCACTTAGCAATTGGGATAGACACCCAAGTTACTCACCATGTTGTAACTATGGAAAAAGTAGCTGAATAACATATTTTAACAAAATGCTCTAAATGCAATACTTTTCAAGTTATAAGTGATTTAGTGCATGATTTCATGAATTTTAGCACATTAAAAATTATTTAAAAATTTCATAAAAAAATAATTAAGAAAGATCCAGGCCTGATACTCACACAAGTGAATGTACTAGTGGCCTAGTACATTTTTGCAACATAAGAGACAAATCCCTTCAATAGTGAATGAGAAAATTGTGATCACGTGTTGAAATTTTCACACTTTGGGTGGGGGTACCTCACTTGTAATGGCTCTGGGGAACAGATGAACAGACAGATCTGCTTTAATTTTACGATTAGGTATCTTTTAGAAAAACCAGCATGTCTCGGTGTCCTGTGGTTTTGGAGAAGAAGTTGTTCACGCGGATGTGGATGCCGCAGAGTTATGCCATAATGTCAGCTTACTGACACGTCAGCTGACATAAAAAGTGATCTGTAGAAGCACAAGCCTCGATCTCCACACAATTATAACCAGGGATGGGTCGGTACCAAAAATGTGTACATCGAGAGGTCGCCAATGCAAAACCGTACCGATTCCGGGACTCCGCATTTTAGTACACCCCAATATCAAACATGGATGTCTCCTCTTAACGACATCGCAATTAAAGTCCCCAAATGCCCAAAATATGAGAGAAATCTGTATAATTTCTTCAGAGTTCATGTTTGTTCCCAATATTTTAAGTTTTCCTTCCATTTTATGTGTTGTCAAGCGATATTTAGGTTATAAAATGCCGTAACCAAAACATGGCAGTTCTCAATGTTTCGCTATAAAAGTCTGCAAATGGACGAAAATATGGGGATAAAACCTTATAATTTCTTCAGATTTTGGGAGTGTTTCTAATATTTTAACTCTTCCTTCCATTATATATGTTGACAAGCGAAGTGGCAGTTTTACAATCTAGTCACGGTATTTCAGTAAAATGCTCTTGATACCGAGATACCGGAACTACCGACCCATCCCTAATTATAACCTTCACATAGTACAAGGCTGGCATTCCATTTATACAGCATTTGATTCAGACAATTTCTCTAGAATGGTACTTGAAAGGCAAATGAAACATAAAACTAATGTGATAATATGTTTCAAATCTTTCTTTATTAGAAATAAACTATTTATAGATCTGTGTACAAGCTATTTTTAATTAAATCTTCTAAATCAATTTCCATCTGAAAAAAATAGCAAAATAGCCATGAAGATGATACTTTAGTCCTAAAAAATACTGTTAAATGTTACTGCACAAAATACTTTTATCAAGAAATTTATTACATTAAATGTGTTTACATAAGAGATCCATTAAATCATAATAACAAGTACATATTGATTGTGGCTAGCCAAAGTTTAAAAATAAGGCAGACCTGTTCATAAAGGATTATTAAAATCAATTCACAATAGTTCTCACCATGTCTGGTAGGTGGCACTTCAACCAACAATTGATCATCACCAATAATTTCTGACGTCAAACACATTTTTGTCAACAGTTTTGCAATTCGTCCTGCTGTCTCGCTGAAAAAGTAAAAAAAGCCCTGTTAGTTTAAACTAATATCCAACTCATCACGCAAGTATTTTAAGCTGCAAACAATAAACCCTTATGGACAAAACATGAGATCATCCATTGTAACATATATCTATATGCCTGTCACAATGTACTTACATTTTGCACCACAGTGATTAGATAAATTATGCACATGTACCTTTAACAAGAAATTAGGCCACTTTTGTATCATAAGTTATCAGTACAATATGGTAGTATCCTATACAAATTGAATACATACATAAAAGGATTGAATCATTATGTGGGAAATACAGTATGAAATCAGAACACTTTGCAATCTTACTTTATTCCAGCCTTTCTGTTTATTGCTGAAACAGACACTACTTCTTTTCTGTAAGGCAGCTCCTGCGAGAAAAAAAAACAACATTCTTTTAATCTCTCATGTTGAATAAAGCATACACAAAAGCTGCAGGAAAGGTACAAACTACATTTATCACACAGTATATTAAAAATAAAACTTTAATTTTTTTTTATTTCAAAAACTTGAAAATTGAAATTGTAGTAAACTGGCACATCACTACTTGTATAATTCTGTTGGACATATACTGCTCCTAACAGTCTTTTGTAAAGCACTGTGAACGTTTTTTTATTGCCTATGCTAGGGCACATTGATAAATTTATTATTTTAAAAACTTATAATACACAGACTTTCTACATCGCATTATGGTTACTTACTGGATATAAAACCTTTGAACCATCTGGGTTGATAATTTCTGCATATTCTGTCCTGGAAAAAATATTAAACTCATTTATATATCAGTACATAATTAAATGTAATAATGTGTAATTTTTTTTCAGAATCATGTTTATAAATGATTAGCAATATCATATAAACAGCAAGAGCAATTTCAATGATGGCACGAGAAACTGTTTCTTTAGCACTGTCCTGTGTCTAGAAAGTGGAAACGTACTCAATATCCACTTTTCTCTTTTTAATCTACATACAGTATATATATCTTGGCACAATATACAGACCTACTGGATGATGATATAAAAGGACAACAAAGGCTAGAGTATATTCCATACTCCAGGGGTCATATTCACAAAAAGGATTAGCGAAAGATCAGTGCAAAATTAGCTTAAGTTAATCCAAAAATTGGATAAGGACTTTTAGCTTAATTTAACCTGTTTTGTGTTTTCTGTTTAAAATTGGGGAGGAAAAATAGTACTCTGTTCATACCAAAGGAAATTAAATAACAGAATTAAAATGTTGACTGAATTTGTAATCACAATCTTCTCTTTTTGACATTTGAATTCTGAGGACTCCGTTAATCTATATTTGACTCTAATCCCTGAATTATTCAATCTTCATCTAAGGTTTCAGTTGGACTGCAAATATTATTTTTTGTAAAAAGTGAGGAATATAGTAGCACTGACTCTCAGAATATCTAATTAAAGAGTTCAACAATACCCAACTTATCACACTGTGCAAACATTGACAATCTAAACAATTACTCAAAGTGCACATGCCTAAATTATTATTCCTATTGTGAAATATAATGTAGAGGTGATGGGGCTGTTAGGTGCCTTACATGGGAAGCAGGACCCAATGTAAGGCTTATTTTCAACATTCAAGAATCGCATCTGTAACATCGAATTAGTAAATAAAGTATTATACTCTTCTTGAATCAAAATTATACATTTCTGTGAGCACAAAACACAGTAAGCAAAACAAATGCAATATTTCTCAGTTTGTAACGACACATTATCATACATTCAGCCACAGAATAGTTGGCAAAGTTTTACACATTATACTCTCGAACAGATAAGCTTTTAATCCAATTTGAACTTTTCTACTATAACGTATATACTTTGCACTTCACTTTTTCATATTTCAAAATTTTGATATTGGAAAAACGCAAAAATTCTGTAGACTATCAAAACTTAAAAAGTTCACATGATGTTATGCAAAAAGACAACCTAAAAACAAATAAAACAAAGGCCACTGTTGTTGCAGCCAATTAAAATGAATTAGACTTGCAGTAACTCACACAAACTGTTGCTCGCAGTATTCTGAGAACATGGCGACTAGGGTGTCTAGCACTATCTTGGCTTTGGTCAAGTCAGTGGCTGTTATATCAATGAAGATGTTCTTTGTGTCCAATGTAATCTTTGTGTGATCACCTGAAATTAATAAATTTCTTTTTTTTTACAGTAAGCTTACGCAGTGTAAAAAAAAGCATGTCCATTATTTACTGGGTTTATTTTGATACTCCATAAACTTTACACGACACAGCTCAGAAATATCATTTTGTACTCAACTGTTTTACACAAAGTTTTACCCATATTAATTTAATCCTGAAATTAATTTAAACTCTGTGTTTTATGACCTTATTGACAAAAAAATGTCAGAAACACTGAAAAGTTTTGTTTAGTTTTATACATTATAATACGCAAATCATTTGAATAATTTAAGATATTAATTTAAAGTTGAAAGGAAACTTACAGGAGTACAACATGACAAAAGAATACCAAAGAAATGGGGGTTAATATGTGGAAAAACAATTAGCTGGGTCTTTTTTTCTAAAAGTACAGTACACATATCATAAAAGGACTTTCATGAAAATCTAGATTACTAAAAATATCATACTATTTTTACAAAGGAGTCTTTAGAATTGTTGACTGACATATTAAAGAGAATATTTCACCATTTAGTTGTCAATGTCCTTTTTACTACCTTTATGTTTGAAGTAATGATTCAATGTGTGTTTCATTGATATACTTAGATGCTGTACACCTAAATTGTGTCTTTAATACATAAAATATGTGATTTTGTTGAAAGATTTACCAAATCATAACAGTCAACATTGTTAAAAATATTATTTGAAACATGTTTGCAAAATGGAAAATGTTCACTATGGTCCTTGTCGCCCAGTACTAAAACCTCCTGCATATCCAAACTGAAAACACGATTTCCATTAATGTTTTGCTAAGCGCTTTGTCAAAACCCGTGTTTGTAGGTGAAGAAATATGATAAATCACTCTAGAAGTAACACTGTTGCCATTGCTTGAGAGGTTAAAGGTCAGGTTTTATGTTCCTGTTAAATTTATTTATTTATTTGTTGTTTTTTACGTCGCATTCAACAGCCAGGGTCATATTGCAATGGGTGGAGGAAACCAGTGCATACTGCACTGTAAACCACCGGGCATCGGCAAGTAACTACCAACTTTCCAACATGAAGCGCCCGGCCTGAGATTCGAACCGGCCGCCTCAGAGGTTGGAGGCAAGAACTCTAACCACTACACCACCGAGCCCCCTCTATGTTCCTGTTAAAAGACAAGGTCATATTAGAGGAGACCTTATGTGAATCCTTAGTTGTGGTATCATTTACAAAAATCAAAATCGTTTTTTTGGGGCTTTGAAATGAATGAAATCCCATACTTCATACGCCTGTCACTGATAAAGTGAAAATTAATAGCAATCGTAAATGAGCCATAATTTACAATTAGAAATGGCTTCTATAAGACATTCTAACATGACACGGCTGTGTCAGCGATTCTGATTGGCTAAGACCCGAAAAATTGCTCTGTAAAACCCCGCATAACCTCATGAGTTTTATCGCAATGCTGCTCAGCAAAAAGAAAACTTAAAGTAACAGCCTAGATTTTTTTCATTAAATAGACAAATAATGGTAAACACGATATTCTGGGATTCTTACATTTGAACTTAGAATATACTGATATGAATGTGCTGAAGTTTAAGGACCTTTAACAAAGAAAAGGGTTATCTTAATTTGTGGCTCTTCCAATAATTCAACAGCACCCTCGATAAAAAACCTTTATAGAATATTCGTATATTTTTCTATAAAATAGCTTCAAAACTAATTTTTATAAGATCCTCTAAAATGTCATGTTAGAATAGAAATAGACAACTCCAAGCTCGGGGTTATAGCCGATTTTACAATGATTAGCGCATTAGAATCACTCAGGCTCCGATTTTGTGATCCTAATATCGCTAATCGTTGTAAAATCGCCTATATCCCCTCGCTCGTTGTTGTCTATTTCTATATTATGCAATGAGTCAACATTATTTTTACCAGTATAAAGTAGAAATGTGACATCTTTCACCAAATATGTACTTATTTCACTGTTTTAATGACGGATCAGCCATTAGAAAGCCTAAAATAATATTATTTTCAATAACTGGGTCCCAAATATTCTTTGCAGATTTAATTTTATCTACCGCAATGAAACCAAAAACTGAATACCGGTTTACTGTTAACAAACAGCACTATGAATCCCAAATGTTGGCATGAGTTGCACTCACACATACAGCAATGGAGGTGATAGACAAGTGGCTAAATATCGAACTTGCTAATGACTCTGCCACTGAGAATCTGACATTGAAATGTAAAGAAACTTGTGGAGATATTACCATTTATAATTGGTGGCATAGAGAGAACGACTCCGTTCTGGTCATAAATCACTGGGTATACAGGCTTGTCTTGAATGATTGGAAGGTATTGTTTCAGATGACTGTCTTTCTGAAAACCAACAAAGACATAACCTTTACAAATATACCATAAATTTTGTTCAGAATAAGGCTAGGGTAACTAGGTAGCTGAAAATTGGCTGATTTTATTGAGAGCCTGAGTAAAACGTGGAGAACCTGATTTTTGTATAACTATTAAATTATTTATTTGGGCTTTTTTAACGTTAGGCAGAGGAAACCAGTACATACAGTTGGTCAATTTTCTGTACTGTAAATTGCCGACCATCGGTAAGGAACTACCATCTTTCCCACATGAGGTTCGGGGTATGAAGTGCCGACCTCAGAGGTGGGAGGTGAGTGTGTTACCACTATGCCACCCTGGCCCCTGTTTAACTATTAAAGTATTGTTTATAAATATAACTGCAGGTGAAACTTGATATTTGCTCAGTTTTCTCTGACTAATATCTTTTGACAGATATTTTGAATTTTATTTTTCAAAATACATTTATGTCAATCATACTATTTCATTTTCCTGTACTTCCCATTGATTACTTATAAAGGTGGCTACACAGATTCAGCCTGGGATTTATGTTTTGAGCTACCACTTCCAAAATATTTCTATGTATTATGCAACCTTAGTGAGCCTCCTAAAATAATGAAGGAGGTGCATAGTAATTTACATCATATGACCTTGTTTTCACCATAGATATTGCTACATTTCTCCATTGAGACATACGAAACAGCTTACTGAGTAGAGGTCCATCATCTCGACTGCAGTGTACTCCCGTGTCTGGTTCAGAGGTTTGAACTTGATCTCACTGGGTGGCTTAGCATCATAGATAAATGGCCCTTGAATAGTGTCAAGGTCATGGGTGCCTATGGCAACCAATGTCCTTCTCCTGTGAAAAGAATGGCAAATCTTTACTGTACTTGTTATAAAAATGTATGTTGCATTTTCAATGATTAAACCAAAAGCAGTAGTATCCTCCATAAGTAAAATCAGATTACTTTATCCATTATAAATGAAAACAATAGCTTAGGAGATGCCTGATCCCACAGCCTGGGGATATAGTTTTTGACACCATGTGACATAGAACTGAAACAGTACAAGATCGAGAGACTTTCAGAGCAGTGGTGTCAGTTATAAATAATGTTTAAGTACATAAAATAACGTCTACGAGAAAGAAAATATATGTAAAGATAAAGTATTAAACAAAGACAATTCAATAGCAAGGTGATAGTATTAATTATTAAACTAAAATTATGAGACTGTTTCAGTTATTAACTGAAGTATAGCTGTAAATGGAAATAGCACAATTAAGTAAAAGTACATGTATATATAATAATCAGTTGCAGCAATCCATATATCTTTGTGACAAGAGAAATATGTCTCAAATATAACAGGTGTAAGCAATTTGGAAGAGCCAAGGCTATAGGTCACACCATGATGGTGTACACCTGCACCATCTAACTACTGTCCTTACCAAGTATGAACTTTCTACACCTAACGGTTTCCAAGATATTGCCCTGACAAAATTTTAAAGGTCAAGGTTACTGCAGGAAGGTCAAAGGTCACACCAAGGTCTAGGTCACACCATGATGTTGCACACCTACAACCCCAACCAATGTCCCTACCAAGTATCAACTTGATACATTTTACTGTTTGAGATACCGTCGGGACAAACTTTTTCCTGCCACCCACCCACTCGGACACCATGGGTGAAACCAATACCCACACAGCCCTCAAAGGCTATGGGGTAATAATAAAAAAACACCAAATTTTGGCACTTCAATAAGCTACTTAAATTAATAATATAAAAAATTTTATCTTGGTTTGCAATTTACATATCATTTTGTAGATCCTTAACACGGAACTGAACTTACATTTAGAAACAAAAAAATAGATGGTCATGGATTGTACTTTCTTGAATCAAAACTTTACTTAAAACTATGTTTCTCTCATTATCACATCAGCAGTACAACATGGAATATATCTGTTTCTGGGAAAAATTGCAAGATTCCTTACCGACAAAGGTTGTGATGCAGTTTATCTTGCAGATCTATGAAACTGTCGTACCGTTCCTAAAACATAACACATCTAATCCATTACGATTAAGTAATTTTAGGGAAATTTTTATCTTTAGTAGCAGAAAGTTGATGTATTTTCAATAAGGGCCTCACTTGGACCTCTGTTATCTACAGGTATCACTGTCTTGTCATTTTGTTTATTTTCTTACATTCTAGTCTACGTACTGACATGCTATTAATAAACTGATTACACTGCATAAAACTTTCCCCTACCTTTGTGAATGTGACGTTCCTCAGCACTGCCCCGACTGCAAACGGTCTCACCTGACCAGTCTGTAAAATACATCATAAATATCAATGACATGAGCCATAATAAATTTGAAACAGTTTTAACCCTATTTTATCACTTCAAGTGTACATGCGCAGAAAACCTTAATGTAGAATGGACAGCAATCCATAATGAACATTGTACTGAAAACAAATAACACCAAAGATTTTGTTTTTAATGATCTACTATTTTATTAAAATTACCTTGTAAAAACATATTATTCCCTTTGCTATTGTTGTTTTTTTGATACCGACTTGTGAAAAAAATTTATATTGCTGATTACAAATAAGTTTGACTGTTCATGAGTTTCGAGTACATAAAATTTACTACTTTGCCGGACCACGTCAAAAACTGAAAAAAGTTCCCTCAACAGGAAAAAATGTCAAAAAGGGTCATTATGTAAACAGCGAAATTTGCAAATTTAATAAGTAAATTAAATTTTTATAAGTTAATACCCTATCAGTAAGCAGTATCAGTATCCTAGTCAGTAAGCAGTGATCCTAATGTGTTTATTCCGTTGTCTGCTCATGGTCTTACTTCATTACCACGCCCCTACAGACTCCACAGCTATGTCCTGAATACACATCTTTTCCCTTGTGTTGCTAAGCGTCATGGCCTTGCGACCTTATTGTTACTTTGTGGTGACATCTCCCTTAATCCTGGACCAATCTCGTTTGGGGTGGTAAATTGCCGATCTGTAAGAAACAAGGGACCCTGCATCGATGATGCTGTAACAGTACATTCTGTCGACATTCTTGCTGTCACTGAAACACATATTCGCCAGGAGGAAACGGACAGCCTTCTACATTCCATCACCCCGACAGGCTTCAAATTCTGCCACAAACCCCGTATTCATGGCCGTGGTGGTGGTGTCGGATTTTTTATCAACAAAGCTATACAGTTTAGATCTGTGGATACACCTACTTTCAGTTCCTTTGAAAATGTTAGCATTGCAATTGGGTCGGCGGCTCAACAGCTTGTGTTGACTTGTGTTTATCGTCCACCTGGCTCATGCTCTGAAAGTTTCCTGGACCAATTTCTCAATCTTTTGGAATATTTATCCTCTGTTTCTCCCTCTTTCCTAATTTGTGGGGATTTCAATATTCATGTGGATACTTCTTCAAATGATAGTATCAAATTCCAGAACTGTTTAGAATCATGCAATATAACACAAAATGTTCAAACGGCTACCCATGTACATGGTCATATCCTAGACCTTGTTCTCACTCCTACTGATGCCAGTGCCATCTCTAATGTACGAGTTGCTGAATTTATTTCAGATCATGCTCTTGTCCTTGCTCAGCTTGACTCAGTTAATCCTCCTTCACATAAGGCAAAAGTTGTCACCTTCAGGAGGTATCATAAAATTGACATGGACAGTTTCCGTAAGGATTTGGGAAATAGCGCATTCGTAAAATGCCCTGGTGATACAGTCAGTGGTTTGTGTGAACAATACTTAGATGATTTGAGCAAATTGCTCGACAAGCATGCACCATTGGTTACTCGCACTTTTACTAAGCAAGCTACTGGTTGGCTATCTGACACCTACAGGCTGGCAAAAACCATCAGGCGACAGCTGGAACGAATCTGGCGTAAAGATAAATCTGCCTATAATCGAGCTAGACTTCGAAGACAGATTGGTCGCTGCAATTCACTGGTCAACAAAGATAAGGCAAATTACTTCAGAAACCTGGTCAGAGAAAATACCAATGACTCCAAGAAGCTATGGCAGGTCTTGCGTTCCGCACTGCACTCTAGTTCTGAAGCAGTACTCCCTTCTCATGAATCTAAGAAAGGTCTTGCTGACCGGTTTGTCACTTTCTTCAGTGACAAAATAGATAAAATCAGAAACTCATTTTCCTCTAGTGACTCATTCACTCTGCCTCCTCCACCTGATGTACCCAATTTCAGCTGCTTTAAACAAGTTTCTCAAGAGGAAATTAGAAAAATTATCATGAAGTCACCCACTAAATCTTGTTTGTTAGACCCATGGCCTACATTTCTTGTTAAGGAATGTATTGATATTTTACTGCCCTCTATCACCAGGCTTGTTAACTGCTCGTTGTCAGAAGGTGTTGTACCTGATGAGTTCAAGAAGGCTATTGTAACCCCATTGATTAAAAAGTCATCACTACCACCCAATGACTTAAAAAACTACAGACCTGTTTCTGGGTTGGGCTTCATATCCAAACTGGTTGAACGTGTTGTTGCTTCTCAGTTGAATGACCATGTTAGTTTGAACGGACTTGAGAATGTCAGGCAATCTGCCTACAAACTAGGTCACTCAACTGAATCTGCATTGCTTTCAATTAAGAATGATGTTCATTTGGCTTTTGCTAAAGGTGAGGCTACTGCTGTCGTTCTCTTGGATCAATCAGCAGCGTTTGATACTATTGATCATGATACGCTACTTAATTCTCTTAGCTCCTGGTTTGGTGTGAGCGGGGTTGTCCTCGATTGGTTTAAGTCTTATCTCTCAGACCGTGTTCAGTGCATTAAGATTGGGTCAATTTTATCTGATGCCAAAAAGTTATTGTATGGTGTGCCTCAAGGCTCTGTCCTGGGGCCAATCCTTTTTTCACTCTATACTACTCCACTGAGTAAAGTCATACAGAATCATCCTGGTATTAGTTTCCAGTTCTACGCTGATGACACACAATTGTATGTACACCTCACACATAAAAATGTTGCCTCTGCCCTTGATAAGCTGTCACACTGCCTTGAAGACGTAAAGAGATGGCTCTCTACAAATAAGCTCAAGCTAAATCCAGATAAGACTGAATTTATTGTGTTTGGCTCAAAGTCTCAGCGCGAAAAACTTAATCAGTCCTTTCCGGTCAATATACTTGGTAATCTCATATCACCAACAGATGCAGTTAGGAACCTTGGTGTCTGGTTTGATTCTGATTTCTCATTCTCTTGCCATGTTAGGAAGGTCTGCAAGGCTTGTTTTGCTCATGTCCGGGATCTTAAGCGACTCCGAGGACATCTGACACATGAAGCTACTCTTATGGCTGCCAATGCTCTGGTCGGAAGTCGACTAGATTACTGTAACTCTCTGTTCAGAGGTCTCTCAGCTCTAGATCTGCGCAAACTTCAATGTGTTCAGAATAGCCTTGCCAGAATTGTTGCCAACACCACCAAGTACTCACACATCACTCCAGTTAGAAAAGCACTACATTGGTTGCCAATTAAGTACCGTACTATCTTTAAGACTGCCATGCTGGTATATAAGTTCCTACACAGTGGTAACCCCAAATACTTTGAACCCTTCCTCATTCCCAGACATAGTGCATATAACACTCGTCGAAGTCAATCTGATGGCATATTTCTTGAGGTTCCCCACTTTGGTTCAATTTTCAAGTCTCGAAAACATTTTGGACTCAGTTTTGCGTATGACGCACCTATGATTTGGAATGACCTTCCTGATGAGGTCCGCTCTGCAAACTCACTTGCCTCTTTCAGGTCAAAGTTGAAGTCATACCTCTTTGGAAAAGCATACCCACCCTAAATTTCCAATCTCCTTTCTGCTTTCTCCGCGGTGCTGACCCCTGCAATGTCTCTGGTTTTTGAATATTGAACAATGTTTTTGTGTGATGCGCCTTAGAGTCTGTCTTTTGACGGAGATTAAGCACTATAAAAGTGCTATTAGAATTAGAATCCAATGGACAATTGCTAATTCAGTCGGCGCAGACCGGCCCGCCAAACGCCAGAAAAAGACGTCCTGTGTTGCTACCGGCTGGCCGGTCCGTAGTACTGTGCACTCCCCAGATGGCGTGTTGTACTTCCTTCCTGTCTAGACAGCATGACGTCATAGCATCTTTTTCGTTGTCTAAACCTCTTAGACCCCTAGTAAGCTGATAGCGGGGTCGGTGGGAGGGTCTTGTGTGTCCATTGGATAGGGTATTAACTTATAAAAATTTAATTTACTTATTAAATTTGCAATTTTATTGCGTTAATACATCCTATCCAATGGACAATTGCTGAATAACTACCGCTTGGTCAGCGGGTAAGTTACTAGGGACTTATGTGAACTCACAAGTAATAGCAAATTTTAACCTACAGTCTAGGCTGACTTCGTCAGGAGACCTATAGGCCCAGGCCTGGGTTGACCCTAAGATCAGGAAACCCTGTAAGACCTTGGTCGGTTGCCAACAGCCGGTTATCCGGGGGCTGTACCGACGTCGCCCCCCCCCCCCCCCCATTTTTTTTAACAGACCTGCTCTGAGGTAGGGGAAGAGAGGGATGAGTTCAGTCCCAGAAAGCCAATAAACCTCCCGAAGGAAGCACATCACATTCTATACTAAGTGCTTGTAGAACTGTTACATTATGTACATATATACAAAACTCCTCAACCTAAGGGCCACTTGTGGTTCTGCTGAGCAGCCGAACACCAAGCCCAATTGGTAAAGCTCTGAGTCAGCCCAAACCACACCCTTCAGAAAGCACTGTGTGAAGGTATTATGTGACTTCAGTGGCAGGCTGACAAAAATGGATCCAAGGAAACTCCCGACTGGAAGACCTTAGAAGCAGCAAAGGCCCCGACATCATGGGCTTTAACCTGATGTAAAGTGTGGGCCTCCTGGTCAGAGAGCTCATAACATAGGATCACAGTCTGCTTGATCCAAGAGAAGAGAGTGGCAGGTGAGATGTCTTTGTCAAAACCTTTCTTAAAGGAGACAAAAACCACCTCCTTATTCTGTCTGAGGTCCTGTCCAAATAGTAGCGCAATGCTCTGACTGGACAGAGGGACCTGTCAGACTTGAGGGATCTATCCAGAATCGGGGCCAGGGCTGTTATAACCCCAGGGGCCACACTGGACACTCTATGGCCAGCTGATTCTAGGATAGAAAGCTGGGTGATGGATACAAGGACACCTTGACCAATCGGATTGGTGTCCAATATATCAGTTTTGCCAGGCATGAATCTCATTTTTGCACTTGCCCGACCCAAGGGCCAAGAGGAATACCGTCTTGAAGGTCAAATGCTTCAAAGGGGCCTCCTTGATTGGATCAAATGGAGTCTTAGCTGGTGCACGGCCAGTGAGAAGTTCCAGGAGGGTATGCCACTCCTGCCTTTGGGTCTGTCTCTGAGGAAACTATCCAGGAGACGAGCGAGATTTTCGTCCTTACTGATGTTGAAAAGTGAATTTCCCAATTTATCAACAATGGGTGACCTATAACCATCAATGGTGCTGGGCTATTTGCCAAGCATGTATCTCACTTCTACGCTTGCCCGAACCCAGGGCCAAGAGGAAAACTGCCTTGAAGGTCAAATGCTTCAAGGAGGCCTTTAATTGGTTCAAAATGAACCTTGTCAGCTGGTGCAAAAACCAGGGAGAGGTTCCAGGCGGGGGTTCCCCTCCGGCCTTTGGGTCTGTCTCAGTGGAGGCTATCCAGGAGACGAGTGAGATTTTCATCCTTACTAACATTGATGGGCAAATTTCCAGACTATCAGCAATGGCTGACCTGTAACCAACAATAGTACTGGGCTGCAACTTCCTGTCCTGAAACAGGTACCTAAGGAAGTCAGCAACTGACTTTACATGTGGTGCCCGAAGTCCACCTGATGAATGATACATCACTTGGTAAAAATGACCCATTTGCCTCATAGACTGATCTGATTGACCCCCCCTTTGAGGAGCCTCAATTCTTGCTGCCACTGCCTCAGACAAGTCCTGCTCCTCGATTGCTGAGGCTCTAGGAGCCCTGCATGGAGATTAAGATTTGTCAGATTTCTGTGAGGGATCTGATCGAATGGCTGTGAACAGGCTGGACAGATTGGACAGGCTCAGCGGGATGTGGCTGGACATGGCCACTAGATCCCAAAACCAAGGCATGTTGGGCCACCCCGGAACAATCAGAATGATTCTCTTGCATGGGGAGTCTTGCAACTTCTCCACCACTTGCCCAATATGGCTGATGGTGGGAAGGTGTATGCTTTCAGATCCTACCATGGCATACTGAGTGTATCCACTGCTGTGGCCAGGGGATCCGGTATCGGTGACACAAACAGAGGCAACTTGTTGTTGAACCTCATAGCAAATAAGTCTATTTGAGCCGGTGCCACCTGCTGCAGATTGAGTGGAAGACCTCTGGAAGGAGAAACCACTCTGTTTGGATGGTCTGGCCTAGCCTGGATAGCTTGTCTGCTACCACATTCAGCCGGCCTGGAATCATGGAATGTGTCGGGCTTAGAGTCACTTGTTTCCTGGTACACCAGGTCAAGATTCTCCATAGCAGGGCACATGTGGGCCCGACCTCATGCCTCCTTCCTTGTTTATGTATGACACTACTGTGGTGTTGTCAGTTGCTACAAGTACTATCTTGTTTGAGCAAAGGTCTTGGAACTCTTTTAAAGCCAGAAAGCCTGCTTTGAGTTCTAGATAGTTATGTGCAGCTTGCTTCCCGGAAGGGACCCGGTTCCTCCTGCAGTGTGCTCGTTTAAGTGAGCGCCCCACCCTTCTATTGATGCGTCTGTAAATATTTGCAGAGCATGCTTTATTGGGTGTAATGGTTGGCCTGTAAGTACATCGTCTTCCTTCAGCCACCATTGTAAATGGGGGTGCAGGGACCTGGGGACTTGGATCACCTTTTCCAGTGATTCTGGTACCCTCCAGTTGTTTTGAGATGCCACTGTATGGGTCTCATATGAAGTCGACCTAGATTAACTTGCTTTTCTGTAGCCGTCAGTAACCTATCAAGGACATGAATTCCCGGACCGGGCAAGCCGGTAGGGATAGCAGTTTTAACATAGTCTCTTGAAGGTTCTGTCACCGGTCCAGAGTCGGTCGGAACTGATCAGACCTGAAGTCGAACTGGTAGCCTACGAAATTGAAGTCTTGTTTGGGCTCCAGCTCTGATTTCTCTAAGTTCACCAGCCAACCTATTTGCTGACACATTATTTACTAGTTCCTGTGTATGTTGGAGACAAGCCTGGTGGGAGCTGGCTCTCACCAACCAGTCGTCTAGGTACTGGTGGCTTCTTAAAACCTTGTGTATGGCCATCAATTTCACCTCCTTTGGTATCACGGTGAACTCAAAAGGTGCTGTGGACAACCCGAATGGCAGGGCCTTGAACTGGTATGCCCGACCTTGGATGTGAAATCTCAGGCATTTCCTGGATTGTTCTTGTATAGGTATATGGACATAGGTATCCCTCCTTCAACAGTTGTACTACCTAGGGTCCAGCCCCCAAGGCTTCCTAAGTTCCCAAAAAGGGCTTAGTCTGGACCCTATAGGCAGATTGTGTGCCACATTTGGGACATTTGGTATTCTGACAAACATTTTCTGTCCCTCCGGACACTGGTCCGGTCTGGTGACAATGATCCAGGTTAACAGTCTCTCTATTTTTATTGTGGGCTTATTTTCACATTAATAAACTCTTCGCCCCGGGCCAGCAGCCTGCAAGGTGCAGCATTTACAGAGCAATTGTCATTCGTGAGATGTCAGTCCCCTGGCCGGACCTGATGAGAAAATTTATTATTATCTCTGCAGTCAAGTCCAGCACCGATAACAGGTTGTTGAGAGGTGTGATAAGGGAAGGTTGCTTGGCAGTAGCTTGGGACACTGTCATATCATCAAGACCACTGACCAGTTTAAGAATTCTCTGTAACCAAATTAACCTTAGGCAACTCTGTCCGGTACCCGGACTCCATACCCGGTACTTTACTGTAACCAGTAATTCTCTGTAACCGGCAAAAACTGGCAGGTTGGGGTCACCAATGAATTTTGACGGCTACTGGTCTATATTTTTTTTTTGTGTAACCAGTTGGGTTGAAGCACTGTACAGTAAGGGCTATGTAGCCAACACCCTGTTAGTAGACTTGTAACCCATAGATTGAAGCAAGTGTACAAGGCTGTGTAGCCAGTACCAGCCGGTACACTCTGTAGCCAGTTGTTGAAGCAAGTGTACAAGGCTGTGTAGCCAGTAACAGCCGGTACACTCTGTAAACAGTTGTTGAAGCCAGTGTACAAGGCTGTGTAGCCGGTACACTGTAACCAGTTGAGGGTACTGTATAAGGCTGTGAAGCCGGTAGCCGGTCGGTACATACTGTAACCAGTGACTGAAGTAACTGTACAAGGCTGTTTAGCCGGTAGTCGGTCGGTACACTCTGTAACCAGTTGTTGAAGTAAGTGTACAAGGCTGTGTAGCCAGTACCCGGTCGGTACCCTGTAGCTAGTTGTTGAAGTAACTGTACAAGGCTGTGTAGCCGGTAGGTACACTCTGTAACCAGTTGCTGAATGAAGTTTACAACTATCTTGTGTTGAATTCAGTTTCCTCCATTAATTAAAAAATTTCCTTTACGAGGTAGTGTACAAGGCTGTGTTTTTTTGAATGCACATCTTATTTGTAGATTTGACAGTTGCTGGGAAAGCCCTTGTGAGCTATAAATAGAAAAGTGTTGGTCGGTGTGTCACGTGACCAGCTTGCTGGTCGGACGGCAACGTGATTGGCTGATTGGAGATGACGATCAGCTTCGTGACCTGGTCGGTGATTCACGTGACCAACTTCGGGGAGATGCCCTCCCTGGCCGCGTTCTTTCCTTATATCACAGTAAACGTGAGGTGACTGGTCGATTGATGCCTGTAGCAGAGAAGTCTGTACCAGTGCACTGGAGGTGAATTTCAGGAACTAAAAACTGGAGTCACAGTAGACGTGAGTGCAAAGAATGTACTTCCGACCTTCTTGTTCGGTGAATCACGTGATGAACTTCGTGACTAGTCGGTGAATCACGTGACCAGCTTCGTGATTCGGTAGGAAGGACACGCGATTGGCTGGCTGGATATGACGTCAGAGGTCGCGTTCTTTTTTGCTGGCCGGCCGGCTGATGCTTTTAAAGCAGAGAAGCCTGGGCCGGTGCGCTCTGTAGATGAAATTCCTTCCTTCTTTCGTGGTAAAACCAGTGAACTGGCCATCCACAACCCCCACTACCGACAACAAAGCCGGGTCTGCAAGGGAGGGACTGATATCACCTTCTATTGTGAAGTCGGTTCTTCTCAGCCGGCTGTACACTCAAACCAGTGTCCTGGCCATCCACTGCCCTTATTACCGACACACGTGCCGGGTCCACAAGGGTGGGACTGAGAGTGAAATTCCTTCTATGTCGTAGATATGAAGTTCTGATGAAAAACACTCGAGCTAGGCTGGTGTGACTGATGCTATACAGCAGAGAAGTCGGTACCAGTGCGCTCTGAAGAATCTGAAGAATGCATCTCTTGCTTGGGGAATTCCTTCTATTTACAGTGTTCAAAACTACGTAGATTGAAGTTCCCCGTGATTTCTATTGGTAGTACTAGAAAAGACGTTTCTATGGCGACTGTAGCCTCAAACAAAAGACACGGATAAAAATACCTGTAAGTAGTATATCCATAATTCCTCAATAATGTCGATCTGCCCCTAACAACACAAAGGTTGAATGGGAGGAAACTAGTAAAATGGCTGCCTTTATATTTCGCGTCGTGACTGCCCTATCATCAACACTAAATTGAATCAGCTAGGGAGCATTTCCAGCAGATTTAATAATGTATATCCGTGCTTGAGATGTAGATAACACTTTAAAACTAAAATATTTGCAATGCAGGTGAAAAATCCATCATAATGCACACTTTTCCTTAAAATATCTGGAGATTGTTGAAAACACGTTCGCACAGTACACGCGCCAAACGAAAAAGATGCTATGACGTCAGGTTGTCTAGACAGGAAGGAAGTACGAGGCGCCATCTGGGGAGTGCACAGTACTACAGACCGGCCAGCCGGTGGCAACACAGGACGTCTTTTTCTGGCGTTTGGCGGGCCGGTCTGCGCCGACCGAATTAGCAATTGTCCATTGGATAGGATGTATTAATGCAATAAAACTGTGTTTGTGTACTTACTGCAGGCTGGATGAGAAGCTGCTGTGGTTTTCCATCAGCAGGTGCAACAGCCTTGTACCTTGGGGCAACAATCCTGGCAATAGGATAGTAAATATATGTCTCACCCTCAACTTCAATACTGAGAGCATATACTGATGATACTTTTCACAGGAAATACACTTTAATGTGAAAATACCAAGGCCAGAACCATTGAAGCTATTTTGATAATGAACTTGCATAATTTATGTGTTGTTGAAATTTGATAAGCAAAAAGTGGAATTCATTCAATTAAAACATAGAAAATGGTCTTGGCACATAATGTCTGATAATAGTTGTCATCAGAGAAGAATACTCCACAATAAAACCAATACAGTAATAGTCAAACTCTGATGACCATTTTTTTTTGTTCAGAGACAGTAACCATTGAAAACATTTCTTAAAGTATTTACTGATGCATTTTATGAAAAATCAGCAAAAAGTTCATTCAAATACATTATTGACAGAGAACTATGAAAAATTGATACTAGTAAATAATCCTGCCAAATTTTAACAAGCCTATCTGACAGCTAAAATTTTAAATAAACTAGATTGTGCCAACTCAATACCAACATATCCCCAGACAGGCCATCTCTCATGCCACAGGCATTTATTGGGTATATTTTGCAGCACCCATTTTGTGTGATTACTTTATTATTTTGTTGCACCCATTTTGTGTGATAATTTTATTATCAGAAAAGATATTACAGGAATGAGGGACATAGAATGAAAGCTATAGGGCATAAAAGTGGGGAAAAATGTCCATAAACTGGGTCTCTGGGTGCATTTTTGAGACCTTATGGTTACCTTAAAAGTAAAGCTACAGACCTCAAATCTGCCACAAAGATTACATACAAAAGTTACACTCAGTACAGTTTGAGACTCATCAGAATTGCCATTTCCTAATTACAAAGCAAAATATGTGAAAAATTTAGAAAAAATCCATAAGCAGGGTCCTGCAAACATAATTCTATCCTCAACATAAAATCTTTATTTTTGGCAAATGTGAGAAGAATATATTAATGTGTTCTCAGGTAGAGTAGCCACATGAGACACATAGTTTGTGACCTAGAGGTCATTAAGTGGCCAAAGGTACATTTCTGACCTTAAAGTGGCCATCAGTTCTTTATTATCGGGAGTTTAAGGTCATCTTAAAATAGGGTTCTTCTCCTGAAGTTAAAGTTAAAACGTAGGGTGGTGGTGCAACAGAAGTGAAACTAGTATATATCTGAGATTTTCATCTGGGATATAACTACATCAACCACTTGACACTAACAAAAACACATATATCATATCGGACGGAAAATGTGAAGAAAAAATAACTCACTTCTCTTGAAATACCAATAATCCTCTTGTAATTCCTTCAACACACAGCAAATCGTACCTAGAGTGCAAAACAAAAGTTGGAGTTACAACTAAACCATCAACATCTTTAAACCACATAGGGGTCACATAATCTAGGGTGTAAGTCAGGACAAAAACAAACTTGTGAGCAGATTTAAAAATAAAATCTCAAATACCTGTGAAAATAAGGAAAATCATGTGAAAAGATACAATAAAATAAAAGTTTGACTGAAAAATTAAGAACCAGTAAGTTTCAAGTTTAACTGCATCAAATAAATAAACTTATCCCATTCAGAAAATTTTGTTTCATTAACCAAAGTTTATCAAAAAATACAACTATATTCCTCATACTATAGAACTATAGATTACACTTGCAAATAAACTGACTTCAACTTCATTACTTTGGGACATTTTACACAATTATACTTGTGATGAAACACCATAACATGATTTGTTATTGGAAAATGTTATTGTAAAATATCTGTATGTATTTGGTGTAAATGTAACCTTAACGTCTGTTGGGAATTCTATTATTAAACTTTTCCTCATATCTCATATATTTCAGTTCACTTGTATTTTAATTTTGTATCACCAATAAATTTACTATCAACTAGAAAAAGGTTTTTGCTGACAAAAACGAAGCGGCCCTGATGAAAAAGTGCGAAGTAAGCCGTAAAAGATATCAAGATATGCATCACAAGGAATAGAAAATGTAAAGTTTAGTGCATTGTGTATGTTACCATATTTAACAAATGAAAGAACGACCACAGCTTGGCGGAAGAGAAATTGTAGGTGTGAAATTTACTTCTCAAAAGAACGTATGTCCGATGCGTAGGAAAAATGCCTCCTAGAAAATATGCCTCCTAGGAAATGTACCTCCTAGAAAGAATGCCTCCTGAATATTTTGTGACCAGGAAAAATACCTCCAAAGAAAAAAAGTTCTTTCAAGTATTATAACACTACAGGTTCACATTACAACTTCAGAGGCATCTTCATTTTTCCACTTGAGTCTTATAGTTGCCAATGCCTGTCAAAAACTCACAGTCTTTTACCCATTTTGCTTAGCTGTACAAAGGTACGTAAGTTTCTCTTGTAAGGTTTTGCTGGTGCTTCTCACTGTTTTGGCTGGCTGCTCATCCCTGGCTTCCATTAACATGTTTTTGATATTATACGTTGTAGGTTTCATATGTAACATGTTTACAGGTTGAAATAACTTTTTTTTTCCTCAGGAGGCATTTTTTCCTAGTCACAAAATATCCAGGAGGCATTCTTTCTAGGAGGCATTTTTTCCAGGAGGCATTTTTTCTGTGAGGCATTTTGTCCAGGAGGCATTTTTTTCCCAGATTCTGTATGTCCTACATTCTTTGGTAATGTTCTCAGAGAAGAGGTCTTGAGTGAAAGGGTACATTGACCACAGACATTTCTGTTCAAAATGAAACACTTTTTCCACTTGAGTCTTATAGTTGCCAATGCCTGTCAAAAACTCAGTCTTTTACCCATTTTGCTTAGCTGTACAAAGGTACGTAAGTTTCTCTTGTAAGGTTTTGCTGGTGCTTCTCACTGTTTTGGCTGGCTGCTCATCCCTGGCTTCCATTAACATGTTTTTGATATTATACGTTGTAGGTTTCATATGTAACATGTTTACAGGTTGAAATAACTTTTTTTTTCCTCAGGAGGCATTTTTTCCTAGTCACAAAATATCCAGGAGGCATTCTTTCTAGGAGGCATTTTTTCCAGGAGGCATTTTTTCTGTGAGGCATTTTGTCCAGGAGGCATTTTTTTCCCAGATTCTGTATGTCCTACATTCTTTGGTAATGTTCTCGGAGAAGAGGTCTTGAGTGAAAGGGTACATTGACCACAGACATTTCTGTTCAAAATGTCATTAGTATCAGACCTAAGTATAAAACACTAATTGAATGTAGTGAACTTGTGCTTCAACTAAAAACTTAACAAAACCACTAATAAAATCCAGTGAACCAAAGTGCCTTAGACTTTTTGTTCAAAAGTTAATGATTTTGCTTCAGAGTTATTGCTTACAAGAAAAATCAAGTTACAAACAAGTCAAGCTATAGCTCTAGAAAAATGTTACTGGATTTATTGGGAAAGAAAAGTATGAGTTTATATATTGCAATATTTATGAATGATTTAGCAAGTGAAATTAAAAATCTAGGCTTAGGAATAAGAGTAGGAGATCATGATCCATTCCACACTTCAATAATGCACAAAATTAAGACCAAACAAGTTACTGGACTTGTTGTAGCTGTGGAAAAAGTAGCCTAATAACATGTTTTAACAAAATACTGTGAACGCAATACTTTTGAAGTTATAAGTGATTTAGTGCATGACTGCAGGAATTTGAATGCATTAAAGTTTCAAAAATTAATTTCCCACTTGAGCTAAAATTAATTAAATGTAGAAGTCTAAGTGAAATGGAAGAAAGAAAACAATATACATTCAAAAGAACAGCATAAATATTCCACTTTTTTTGTTCCACTTTTGCTTCACACACACATATATATCTCTATCTATCATCTCCCTCCATCAACCCCCCACTTCAGGCCATTCTTTTTTCCACTTGCTTTTTATGTGCACTAAAGGGGAGTTGGGGGGGGGGTCTTTCTGCATAGAAATACTTTCCATGATATCACAGAAAAGAATTGGGGAGAAGAAGAAAGGGACAAGTCATTCATTTCCACTCAGCTGGAGATACATAAAATGTTGTACAAGAAAAACTGTTCATGAGAAAGTGTTTTTTTTTTGTTTCAGGCATCTTATATTGTGAAAGAAGTCAGGTGTATACATTTGACCAATTTACATAGTCTATGTGAGCAAGTAGCTAGATCATCAACTCCTTCTACAAAACAAAAGTTGAATCAATTGAAGCTTTTTTTCCAAAAAGGAAAAGTTATATCCCCACAATTCCAAAAGAATGGAATCAGAAGAATGTGTTTTTTTAATCTTCCTAAACTTGGGATTTTATATTATGTGAACACTGATCAGTTGCAATATGTTAATAACCACATCAGTGCATCATAAATAGCTCATTTTTTTCTTCGAAAATGTCATAACTTCATAAACACTAAGAGATTAGGTTTGCCAGACAGCACAAATATTTTTAAGTATACATATGCCAGGTGTGGTTTTAAAAAGTGTTAAAATAAATGAGGAGGGAGCAAGAAGTATATATTTATCATGTTAACATGGTCAAAGCCTCTTAAGTACAGGAATTTTAAGTGAAATATTATACAAAATCTTACTTTACTATAATCAATGTCAAGTTAAACTGATGTTACTGAACAGTAAATCAGTTAGGGGCTGAAAATCCTCATTTTCACGTCAAGATGGCCATGACTGTACTTGTATTGGAACTTCAAGGTGGAAAGAAAATAAGAATGTCCCTAATGTCATCTTTAAAAGTGTACAAAATTTAATTGAGCTCTGCTGAACAATACGATAGCTGGAGATTAAAAACTCCATAATTTCACTGCAAGGTGACAATAACTTCATGCATATTGCGACTTTAAAGTGACCATAAAATGAGAATGTCCCTTTTGTCATCCTTTATAAGTGCATAAAGTTTAGCTCAGGTCAGTTGAACAATAAGATAGCTGGAGGCTGAAACTTCATTTTTCACTGTAAGGTGACCATAACTTCATTCATATTGTGACTTTAAGGTGACCATAATATGATAATGTCCCTTCAATATCAATATATGTTAGATATGGAAAAAGAAAAGAGCCAGACGGCTTTATTCAAATGTTATGACTTTAGGGAGGCCAAAATTATATTAACAGTTTAAGGTCACCATAAAGTCAGGATAACCCTTTGGTTTGCTATCCTTTATAGATGTGCAATGGTTAACTGAGGTCAGCCGAACAATAAGATACTTGGGAGGCTGAAAACCCCCTTATTTTACTTTAAGGTGGCTACAACTCCATTCATACTGAGAGTTTAAGGCGACCATAAGTATTATTTTTATCTACTTTAATACCAGTGATAATTTCAATATAAAAAACAGAAAAAGAAAGGAGCCAGAGGATTTTATTCCAATTTGATGACTTTAAGCAGGCCATGTGTCCATTAACATTTTCAGTTTAAGGTCACCATAAAGCCAGAATATTCCTTTGGCGAATCTTGATATATGTGCCAAGTTTGGTTGAAAAAAGTGAAAAACTAAGTGAACTGGAGGGCTAAAACCCCCTTTTTGGACATTAAGGTGACCTTAAGATCGCAGATACAGGGCTAAAACTTCGGCATGTGAAAGATTATCAAAAAGTAGCTGAATAAGTTATTCCAACAAAACGCCGAAATCCTAACCGTTTTTGAGATACAGACGAAGTACCCATTTTTAAAAAATTTACGAAAATAAAACGCCTGCCATTCAGGCATCTATGGTCCGATTGATAAGAAAATCCTTTCCGACCTTGGAAATTTGGTCTACAATGTACCTGATGAATTTTACAGCACAGGTGTGTGTGGTTTCTTCCGAAACGCGATGACGGGGTGTTTTGGACTTATGCTTAAGGTTACCTTAAGTAAAGCTTAAGGTCTGCGCAAAGTATCCCAAAAATTTTTCCCGCCCCTATAGTTTTAAAGAAAGATAAGAAGGAAAGAAAAATTTGAAAGGCTAAGAAGTTATTCAAGGGAGACCATAATCCTGCGGCGGCGGCGGCGGTGATCAGTCGAACTTCAGTGAAAACAAATAAGCGTCCCTGACGGGCCGCTTAATTATGAACAACTGAGTTAAAATTGTGGTTTTACATGCCTAGCTAATCATACAGAAATTCCCAATGTATTTATATAATCAATAAGGTAACTTGAAGAAGGTTTATAGTATTATTCTTATAATGGTTCATGAAGTCACCTATTGGCAGGCACATCTATCTTGTAGATTACACAATCAGAGGCATCTTTGGCTTTATCTGCTCCCTGCTCTTTGGTAATCTCTGCTTTTTCTGATGTCTGAAAAATAACAATACAAGAAAAACTAAACACAAATAATGTAAAAGTACTCACACAAGACAATTTTTTTTAATTTGATATTTACGATATTCCTTGCTACCTTAAGCAATACAAGATCTATAAGCCATGTCAAATGGTAAGAAAAAGTTGAAAATAAATACCTCTTGTATCAAAATGTTTGAGTACTTCAAACTGTATGTAGAAAGATTAAAATAGGAAACTGGATTGTCAGTCGTTATTGCAGCCGCCCAAAGGAAGGAGGGAATGTAAATGATAATTCAAATCCAATCACAAAGGGGTGATTGTCACTACTTTATACTGGTTAGGTTACTTATAAAACTTTTGAAACCAGTAGTTGTCTTCAGTATTCAAAGTACATGTTCTAGGCCATTTTTTCACAACTTCAGTGAATTGAGACAAAGATTAAAAAGGTTACAATGAAATACCATATTATTTAATGGATTTTAAAGTTATTTTTTATAATTTCAGCACTGGTTTCAAAACAGGTGTCTAAGAAAAAGAAATGTGACTTTGGTTTTCAAAAGACTATGAAATTAAAGAGCAATATGTGTTCATCTGAGAAAAGAATGGCATACTCCTAAAAACAGCATTATTACAGAAAATGCTAAAGCTTTTTTAACAAAACACTGATAACAGATGAAATTTAAGTGAACAATGAAGGTATAAGTGACATATCACATACCACTTCATCCAGTTCCAATCCAAACTCAAAGCAGAGCTCATCAAATTCTTCTTCAGCTTTTGTGACATGAAATGAAAAAAATAGCATCAGAGACACCAAAACCCCACAGCCTGGGGAAATAGTATTGGACATCAGGAGATGAGGAGTCTTTCAGAACAGACAGTGTAAGTTATGTAAAGGTGTAAGAGAAATAACACTAAAGAATGAAAAAAATATACTGTAAAGACAAAATATCAAAACAATATAATTCAATAACAAGATGACAGCATTAATTTGAAAACTACAAGTTATGATGCTGTAAAATTTGTTAATTGATCTATGTGGGTAGGATAGTTAAATTTAAATAAAACAATCAGTTGTAGCAATCAATACAGCTTTGTGATAGAAGAAATATGTCTCAAATGTGGTAGCAGACAACATTCTGGCTGAGCCAAAATCAAAGGTCACACCATAATGCTGCACAGATAAGACCTGCCTCCAACCAATGTACCCACCATGTAAGCATTCTTACACCTTACAGTTTCTGAGACACAGCCCAAAGGAGAGTAAAATTCAATGTTGATGCATTATTAAGATCAAATATCAGATCAACATCACACGACATTATACAGATACATTTTCCAACCAATAACCCTGCCTCATACAGACTTTCTATAACTTTTGGTTTCCATGAGATTGCACAGACAAAATTTTTAAGGTCAAGGTCATTACAGCATGATCAACTGTCGATTCAAGGTCACAGCAATGACCTTGTACACCTACACCCTCCAAACAATGTCCCTACCAAATACCACTTCTCTGCACCTTATGGTTTCCAAGATATAGAATGGAAATATTTTAAAGGTCAAGGTCACTATGGCAAGACTAAATCAAAATCACACCATGACATCACACACCTACACCCCTAACCAAAGTGTATACAAGTATGCTTCCCATGATACAGTCCAGACAAAACCAGATAAGATTTTAAAGGTCAATACCACCATGGTAAGGTCATATCAAAATCACACTATGATGGTGCTTATGTACACTCACTTAATGACAAAATTCTGCTGTGTTTTGATCAATTTGATTTAGACTGTAAAATCCACAGTACATAAATATCCAATACCACAAAGAACAAGCAAGAGACCTGCATTACTTCCCTGTGCTTTCTGAACATGATGTTATGGCCACTGAAACTCCAAATACTCTTGATACCATTCACCACTTACTGTATTGCCCGCTTAGTGGGTCATGCAGAAGGTCTCTTTTCAGTCCGACAGATGGCATATTTCAAAAGATACTGCCTTGCTACCAATTATTGCAAGGTACCAATTATTACCTCCAGTAAACAAAATGTGCATATTTCAGTAATGGCTACATATTTTGAAAGCCTTTTAAAATTGGTTCCAATCACTTTGAAACAGTTCTCCCTCTTTTTAAGTCATTTAATACACTTAATTAGAGGTGACTGTTTGCAAAGTTATGTTCATTTTAATTTTACCTAGTGACAGTCGGTACATGGCGACTATTGGTTGCAAGGCAATATAGTTTTTTATGATGACACGCATATTATAGATATGATATTTTATTATCTCAGTGAGTTGCATCACCAAGTGTATGTTAGTGACTTTCCATTGTAGCAAGTCATAAATAAGTAGTAAGGGATGGGTCGGTAGGCCCGGTATCTAGTCATCGAGACTATTTTACTGAAATAACGTAATGAGATTTTACAACCGCCACTTCGCTTGTCAGTACAAATAATGGAAGGAAGAGTTAAAATATTAGAAACATACCCAAAATCTGAAGAAATTATAAGCTCTTATCCCAAATTTCCATGCATTTGCAGACTTTATAGACTACTCTCGATTACGTTGAACAGAACTGACATTTTTGGTTACAACAATTTATAACCCCAGTCTCACTTGTCAGCTCATATAACTGACGGAAAACTTAAAATATTGGAAACAAACAAGAAATCTGAAGAAATTATAAGCTTTTATCTCATATTTCGTGCATTTGGCCTAAATTGGCCAATTTTATTGTGATGTTGTGAAGACACAACGTCCATGTTTGTTAGGAATGTACTAAAACGCAGAGTCCAGGAATCGGTACAGTTTTCCATTGGCGACCTCCCGATGTACATATTTTTCATACTGACCCATCCCTATGAGTACCATATGTGGGCTGATTATTTTCGATGTCACATGACTGGAAGGAAAAACTTCAATCCACGATTGTGTGGCAAAAAGATTTTGGTAATATCAGCATAGGCACAAACTGGTCCATGTAATGGAAAAATGGGAATAAATTACTGCACAGTCATTACCCAAGACATATCGCTGTAGTCAGTGTAAATTATTTATGACAAAATTTTCTAATTTAGACAAAGTTTCTGCCCTGTTGCCAACTGCTATTCCTATACTGATGGACGCATGATATGAGACAAAGCTCCCTAAGTAATTGTTTTCTGTGTAAATCCCGAATGACATATTTCTGTTCTCTTATCCAGTTTCACTTGTCCTTTCTCATTAGGTATTGGTGAGGAGGTTGACAAAGTCGCCAATTTGATAGAAAGTCGACAAAGTCAACAAAATGATAAAATAAATGGGCTATGTAATGTATAAAATATGTCGACTTTTTGCCGATTCAAAAAGATAAACTTTAATGTATTCATGATTCAATATGAACATATTCATTGTTTTGAAGCATAATTAGCATATTTCTACTTCCGTCGGGGGATTCGGCAGTTCAGCCAGCAAATGTTCAGACATTACAATAATGTATATTAATGGCAGCAGGAACGGAAGGTGGAGTTTATTTACATTTAAAAATGTGTTGATATGTGTTCATATCAATTGGATAGGGGTTGGGCTATTTACCGCAAGGAGGGAAATACAGCAAGGAGACCGCAAGGAGATTGATATACCGCAAGGAGATTTATAATGCTAGAACAAAAGGTTTTCGGTGTGTTTTTATGCTGAATTTATCTATTTGGCCTGTATTAATTTTGTTTATATACAAATTTTAAGGGAACATAAAGACTAAAAGTCACTGAGATTGATAAAATGCAAGTGATGAACTTGGGTAGCTGGGCAGTAAGATCCCCATAGTTACAAATCACCAGCAAAATTAAACTGTCACTACTAAGAACTATACAACACTGGAAGAAAAACAATAAACGCTAATAGTACCCTGCATAAAATAAAATTTAAAAATGTTAACAAGGCACAATGAAGATAGGATGTTTCTGGGTGTACCTGACAGTGTTGTTTTCCTTACTGATTCAAGATGGGGCCCCTTTTGTACACAAGAACACAATTTGTTTACAATTTGGGTTTCATTGTTATGACAAAAAGTTATAATGTTATTTCCCCAGGCTCACTGACAACCTATAAAAAAACAGACCAAGGACGCATCTGTGGCCAGATGCAAGATGTATCCACCGGCAAAGGCAAAAGTAGCTATTACTCAGCTATGCCACGAGCTAGAGGTC
The DNA here is from genome assembly GCA_964017235.1 of Sabellastarte sp. h YS-2021. Taxonomy (NCBI): domain Eukaryota; kingdom Metazoa; phylum Annelida; class Polychaeta; order Sabellida; family Sabellidae; genus Sabellastarte; species Sabellastarte sp. h YS-2021. Next base: position 25,026,579 of record OZ024929.1, on the reverse strand, counting down.
TGAAATTTTACTATGTTATAGCTGACCTAAAAGTTACAAGTGACTTTACTCATGATGGAAGTTAGTGAAAAGTCCAAAAATAGGTATTACTCACTTAGCTATTGAGATAGACACTCAAGTTACTCACCATGTTGTAGCTATGGAAAAAGTAGCTGAATAACATATTTTAACAAAGTGCTCTAAATGCAATATTTTTCAAGTTATAATTGATTTAGTGCATGATTTCATTAATTTTAATGCATTAAAAATTATTTTAAAAATTCATAAAAAAACTTTAGCATGTGAAAGCTCTCCAAAATGTAGGTGAATGAGTTATTTGAGAAATACTGGCTATCTGCAATACTTTCAGTGATAATAGGCATTTACTCATTTTGAGTAGGTGAGTAATTAGCTACGGATCTGAAAATTCACTAATTGAAAGCTCTCCAAAATGTAGGTGAATGAGTTATTTGAGAAATACTGGCTATCTGCAATACTTCTAGAGATAATTCGCATTTACTCATTTTGAGTAGGTGAATAATTAGCTACGGGTCTGAAACTTCACAAAGTGAAAGCTCTTCCAAAAGTAGGCGAATGAGTTATTTGAGAAAAATTGGCTATCTGCAATACTTTTAGAGATAATTCGCATGTACTCATTTTGAGTAGGTGAGTAATTACCTTACCAAAATTCACTAATTGAAAGCTCTCCAAAATGTATATGAATGAGTTATTTGAGAAAAATTGGCTATCTGCAATACTTTTAGAGATAATTCGCATTTACTCATTTTGAGTAGGTGAGTAATTACCTACGGGTCTGGAACTTCACCATGTGAAAGCTCTCCCAAAAGTAGATGAATGAGTTATTTGAGAAAAATTGGCTATCCGCAATACTTTTACAGATAATTCGCATTTACTCATTTTGAGTAGGTCAATAATTAGCTAGGGGTCTGAAACTTCACCAAGTAAAAGCTCTCCCAAAAGTAGGTGAATGAGTTATTTGAGAAAAATTGGCTATCTGCAATACTTTTAGAGATAATTCGCATTTACTCATTTTGAGTAGGTGAGTAATTAGCTATGGGTTTGAAACTTCACCATGTGAAAGCTCTCCCAAAAGTAGGTGAATGAGTTATTTGAGAAAAATTGGCTATCTGCAATACTTTTAAGAGATAATTCGCATTTACTCATTTTGAGTAGGTGAGTAATTATCTACGGGTCTGAAACTTCACCATGTGAAAGCTCTCCCAAAAGTAGATGAATGAGTTATTTGAGAAAAATTGGCAATACTTTTAAGCGATAAGCCACCTGCCAAATATGAAAGAAATGTGGACTGTAGGTCACTAACAAGCAATATTCCACATTTTAGACATTTTTGTGTACCACAGGCCTAATTTAGACATAAACCCTACCAAAAAGATAGGGTGGCGAGTCCTCTAGCATACCAAGCCACCTGCCAAATATGAAAGAAATGTGGACTGTAGGTCGCTAACAAGCAATATTCCACATTTTAGACATTTTTGTCTACCAGCGGCCTAATTTAGACATAAAGCCTACCAAAAAGATAAGGTGGCGAGTCCTCTAGCATACCAAGCCACCTGCCAAATATGACAGAAATCTGGAAAGAAATGTGGACTGTAGGTCACTAACAAGTAATATTCCACATTTTAGACATTTTTTATTACCTCCTTACAGGTTTGATTGGAATTGAAAATGGGGAACAGACTATGGGAATAAAAATTGAGTGCATTGATATGCAAGAGAAGGCATTATAATAACTGTGTTTCTGTTCAGAAGTCTATTGACCCTTTGCATCTTAGGTCACAATGTTACATATTCTAAAATGGTAGGCTGCGCAGTGAACGTGAACACGTCTTTTGCACAATGCTGGAATCTCGAATATAGAACGGTAAATAAAACAACGCTGTTGAATTCTGCGTGTTTCATCCCTTCGCATACAAATGTAAACAAACAACTCGGGCTTCATGGCTTTAATACAGCTGATCGATAGTTTAAAACCATCATAAAGCACTCGAATACGTCTTTTATTCCTATATTATGAACTGGACGGCAAGAGATCGTGTTTGAATGAACATGTCTAGAAAACACATGGTGTATATGGGAAGATATACCTTTTCTCTTATTTTAAAAATTAATTATAAAATAAATATGCATCATATTGACTTCAAAACTGCACCCGTAAAAGTACAAGCACTTAGCTATCTGGTACTGTTTGCAAAATAACATTAGGATGCAGGATTGCCGAGATATAGAGCACTGAACTTTCAGTAAAATGCAAAATATCCATTTTTCTGTGATGTGTGTCTTAAGTACAGGCAGATATAAAAGTGTTAGGTCATAGAAGAATTCCTTATTTTCATTTTACCAAATTGTTGATTTCCTTCACATCAATATACCTTTTACAGAACAAAAATGGACAAATTTTTCAAAGATAAATAATCATTTAAATATAGTATACTTTCGATATACATTTTTCGTGTAAATGTTTCTCAATTGCAAATGAAAACTAACAAAAGTTCCTATAGAATATCAAAATAATAATTAAAGGCCAAATAATATATTTTCAAAAGCTATGCATTCATTAAGGAAATATATTAGAATTATTTTCCTTTTTACAGAACTTAAATATATGATTTATAAAGTCATAAGTTTAATTTTTTTGTCAAAGTACAGCACTAATAATCCGTGTTTTGCCATCCAAAAGGGACATTGTTCACCGAAAACATCATCCTGTCACATAATGACGTTGATGCAAATGGTTGGCTACTATTATTGGCTACTATTATCTAGTGTTGGGTAGCAAGTTCTATATTTTAACTAGAAATAGGACGCCCTGTTGATAGTAGATGCGAATAGAAACAGGATAGCATAGAAGAACACACATTATCATGTGTAATGTCCACCCCATGAACCTTTTGCCAAAATTGTACATTAGTCTTACAAGACCCTGTTTCATTTGTAAAATATATCAATGATGCTTAAATATTTGTTAGTGTAGATGTAAATTATTTCAGCTTCATGCCTTTTTGCATTGGTTGGGTCGAAAATTTTGACGAAATCACTCTATCTTGCACGGTTAAGAAGATAGAAGCAAATTCCTATTTTTCTATTTTTGGCAAAAATTTGAAAATTCAAAATGGCCGCCATTTTTGGGAAAAGGAAAATTTTTTTGAAAATTGCCAAGAGTACATTTCTTAGATACCCTATGGGTCGAAAATTTCGACGAAATAACTCTATTTTGCACGGTTAAGGCCAATTTGTGTTTTTCCATTTTGGGCAAAAATTCGAAAATTCAAAATGGCCGCCATTTTTGGGGAGGGGAATTTTTTTTGAAAATTGCAAAGAGTACATTTCTTAGATACCCTGTGGGTCGAAAATTTCGACGAAATCGCTCTATCTCGCACGGTTAAGGAGATAGAAGCAATTTTGTGTTTTGCCATTCTTGGCAAAAATTCGAAAAATCAAAATGGCCGCCATTTTTGGGGAGTGGAAATTTTTTTGGAAATTGCAAACAGTACATTCCTTAGATAGCCTGTGGTTCGAAAATTTCGACGAAATCGCTCTATCTCGCACGGTTAAGGAGATATGAGCAAATTTGTGTTTTGCCATTTTTGGCAAAAATTCGAAAAATTAAAATGGCCGCCATTTTTGGGGAGGGGAAATTTTTTTGAGAATTGTGAAGAATACATTCCTTAGATACCCTGTGGGTCGAAAATTTCGACGAAATCGCTCTATCTCGCACGGTTAAGGAGATAGAAGCAAATTTGTGTTTTGCCATTTTTGGCAAAAATTTGAAAATTCAAAATGGCCGCCATTTTTGGGGAGTGGAAAATTTTTTGAAAATTGCAAAGAGTACATTCCTTAGATACCCTGTGGGTCGAAAATTTCGACGAAATCGCTCTATCTCGCACGGTTTAGGAGATATGAGCACATTTGCCTTTTTCAGTATTCAAAATAGCCAATTACTCATTTATTTAATTAATTACTCACTCATCTATGAAGCAATTCCCCCCAAAAGCAATCCCATACAAGCTATTAACCCAATGAACCTCCATACCAAATTTCAGAAAGCTAGGCTTGATAGCATTCCTTAAAATGTCTGGAAACCAAAGAGCTACTCAAAAGTAGCAAAGTAGCTGTTACTCAGTTAGCTATAGAGCTATCATCACCAAAAGCAATCCCATACAAGCTATTAACCCAATAAACCTGCATGCCAAATTTGGTAAAGATAGGATAAGAACTGTTGCCTAAAATGTCTGGAAACCAAGTGCGACGCCAGACGGCGGAAAAAGCAAAAATAATATGTCCACCCCCCAGTGAGGTGGACATAATTAATAACTTGAATTGGTTTGAAATCTCCTTGCGGTATTTTAATCTCCTTTCAGTCTCCTTGCGGTATTTCCCTCCTTGCGGTGATTAGCCCTACCGGTTGGATATAGTCATCAAATAGTGAGGGGCATCCTTACATACCTGAAGAATACAAATAACCCTTTATACTTGTGGTAATATGTGTAGAAGTATACCGTTCAAAAATTACACAAAAAACAAATACTAGGAAAATCTGTCCCACACCATTGCGTCCATCAGTTTATCAATAGCAAATGGCGGCGGGACGGAAACCCGGTCCAGACAAAGTTTATCAATGTGCCATGCTTGGACCCTAACGAGATGGCGAAACCCACAGTAAATAAATATTCAGCATCACAAAGAACAAGTCAGAGACTTGCATAATTTCCCCATACTTTCTAAACATGATGGGCGGCTTAGATTGGGGAGTATTTTTTTTAGAAACGGCCCATTTCCAATTTCTCTCCATTATTTTGGGAGCATTTCTTTTTTAAGAACAGTTCTAAAGCTCTCCCAAGTTTCTATGAGAAAGCTTTAGAAATCGCAAGTCACATGACCAAAACCAAGACCTGTTGTAAAAAAGGCCTTCCCTATGATGTCTTTCACGAAAAAAAATATATATACGTTTGATAAAATAAAGTTGAATGTAAGGTTCATTAAAATAGTGAAATGGTACATGAATTTTCAAAGTAAAATAAAATTTGGTTGTCATTGGCAACGCTCATAAATTTCTGTAAAATAGGTTTATCCCCTAAAGAATTTTGTCGTGTCATTAAACAGCAATATATATTTTCAATTTATAAATGTTGGGTATGATGCTATCATTGATTATGTTAACCCCTTCGCCACCAAGGGAGCAGTATTCTACTATACTGAAAGAAAATCCGGGATGAAGAGCCTACAGACAGTTTAAGTTGCTAAAACACACACCACAAGTGATTTACGTTGTCTATAACGTCCTCGTACATAATATTTTAAATAACGTATTTCAGTATACCAAGACGTTTAATTCTACAGAGCTGAAGGAAAGCTGACATATCATATGGGGGTGTCGACTGCTAGCCGACAGACATGGTACTATAGAACACACATTGCTGTCGACTGCGAGTCGACAGATAAGGTCTTTAAGGGGTTACTGCCTTGCTACCGATTACAGTGTTGATTCTAGGAATTTCAAAAAGTTGGGGCGATCCCCCACCACTGCAAAAATTGTGGGGGAAGGGTTAAAAATTCTGGGGGACGATTTCAAGATAAACATTAAACTAATGGAAAATACTTTTACAGTTTATTTAGCCATTTTTAACAGTGGACATGTTATTGGTCAAGGCCACTTGGCTAACCAGCTATTTACAAAAGTAAATGTAACTTCATAGTCTGGACAAATAAAAATAAACCTATTGGCTTTCTACCAGTAAACGCCCATCTACCAGTGAACGCCTGCCTTATATTTCTTTCTTAGTGGTCAAGGAGAAATACTTCTATAGGTGTACAAAATGGGCGTTCTCTGGTATTTCCAGTTTGTCTTAAAAACAGCCTATAATACAGATGAATACCGGAGGTTTCGTACCATGGAGGTTTCGTCCCAAAAGTGTGGAGGTTTCATCCCAACTGATCTATGAGAATAACTCATTAATATTCATGTACACATGTAAAATGTGAGGTCATGGAATTCCATGGGGTTTCCTACAACAATATTTTAGAAATGTTGCTTGAAGATAAAATATTTTGCATGGAAAATTAGTTGAAAATTTGTAGAATTAATATTGATGAATGCATTTTATATATGAGATCACAGAATCCCTTAGGGTATCCCAACAATATTTTATAAATGCTGCTTAGGAACCAAGTGCATTAGATCAACTGGGGCCATATTCGGACCCCCATATTCTACAATACTTTGATGATTTGACCTTAGATCTAAGTTTTTCTTGAACTTTGTATTCATGAAACAAAAGTTAGGAATGTTCAGTTAAAAAATTTCTTACTTGAAATCTAAGAAATATTTGAAATCTAAGTTAGAAATGATCTAAGTATTGTTATAGAGTACAGTCTCTGTATTTTTTATAAGGAAAGTATGAAAATAAATGGGACGAAACCTCCAGGGGACGAAACCTCCGTGGTACGAAACCTCCGGATACCATACAGATATATTACCAAAATATAACACTTTTAAAAAAGGTTGAACAGCATTATCAAAGCATTAATTAATTGTACTGTATGTCCTTTTAATTTTTTTTTCCTTGATGAAGAAGACATTAATTTTGTTACTAAGGGATTTTTTCACTTTCAACACTGTACAGGTCATATAATGATGGGTAGTTTTGTGGGCAGAGGAAATCAGTACATACAGTTGGTTAAGGTTCTGTGCTGTGAACTGCCGACCATCGGTAAGCAACTACCAACTTTCCCACATAAGGTCCAGGCTTTGAACCGCTGACCTCAGAGGTGGGAGGCGAGTGTTACCGTGGCCCCTGAAGAAGACACAAAGCCGACAATAATAAATTTAAAATATTTTCTAAAGTATGGGCATTTACTGGTAGAAAGCCACAAAATATAGAATTTAAAAATAGAATTTAAAATCAAAATAATGATTTTGGGTATTTCCTGGTAGATTGCCAGTATACTGTACATGTGTACTGCTTGGCGCCATATTATGACACAAACCTCATCTTGACACAAAACAGAAGAAAAAATATTTATTGTTATAAGATTGCCATTAAAACTTGTGCACTTTCGCATAGCAAATAAGGAAGTAGACGTGACAATCCCAATCCAGACTAATGACAGTGTTGTTTCTTCCTGCTTCCATTTTTGATGTAACCATCCACTGTATGCATATTTTTATGTTTTTAGGTGTAATATACCTAAATATTGTCTGTAGCACATAATATATTTGAGATGCTTCATACTTGCAAACGATAATGAAACCACATTGTCAACAAGCATTATTCGAAACGCTTTTCGACAGAAAAATCAAAACCTTGACAAACTCTCGATCCGTGCAGTGTTTCGATTTTCTCTCGTCTTTTCGCTTCATACATTTCCCGCATCACCTTGCGAATTAAGTGTTTTTGTATAATTTGGTTGCCGCAGACTTCAATAAAATCCGCGTTTGTGGGCGAATTAATGCATGATCCCGTGTAAAACACGGCCTAGAAGCAACACTGGATTATCGCCGGGTACCAATTATCGCCAGACAGAATTCAAATAGACATAACTTGAGCAAAAGTACATCCCACATCTAGCAAATAATGTAAAATTATTTCCAGAGTGAACAGAACAAATACAAAACAAAAACCCTTCAATATTTGTGGTCATTACTGAAATTTGAACATTTTATTTATTGGTGGCGATAATTTGTACCCGGCGATAAATGGTAGCAAGGCAGTAATATATGCAATTTATTTTAAATGTTTCTTTTTTTTTTTATTTCCTCTAGTGGTGGTGGACCAATTCACGCCCACCCTCAATTTTCTTGAAGATTTATAATTTTTCATAGAGAAGGTGTTTTCCACATCATAGATAATCATCAAATTGATCATATACATTTGTGATTTATTGTTTAACTCGGATTGTTTTGGATAAATTTAGGGGTGGGCATGAATTGGTACCCGGGCGTGAATTGGTCCACCACCACTAAAGATTTCTTTTTATTGGATTCAAAGCAGTATTTTTTCGGAAATAGATCTTCTGTTTCCATGAACAGATGGCCCCAATCTAATCCAGCCGATGTTACACCCGTCCATAAGGTAGCCTTACGTCTTGATGATTCGCGAGTTTTAACGTTTTAGTTAAGAGCTTATTTCACGTCAAAATATTTTATTTTGCAGCAATTTGGATGTGTTTTATAACACTATAAATACCAAAGCACCATTTTATGTTATAAAAAGTGAAAATAGATGCTCTTATATCCAAGAAAAACGGCCATACTCGAATCAACAAGACCCTCGAATCAAGGATACTTGACTATACTCTAATATCGCTCACAACTTACTGTATTGCCTGCCCAATGTGTCGCACAGGAGGTCTCTTTTCAATCCAACAGTTGGCATACTTCACAATGTATGTTTTTTATGACGATATGCCAAAATATTTAATCAGTTGTTGATCAAATTGCTAAAAAGCATGTAACGAATGATGACACCGGCACTACCGGAAGCTTGTTTGTTATGACAGCTTAGGTGCACTCTAATTAACAAAGTGAGGAATTCGAAAATAATTAAAGGACTTCCCGCAGGTAAACTTGTACTAACAGCACAATCCAAGAGATCATTTTCAAGAAAAGAGACTAAACATTCATCCAATAAATAATCTTAGCATGTGTTGAAAAATGGTACTGACACGTTATATAAGCATAGGAAAGTGACATCTTATAAAAGCACAAAATAGAGTGTATTGAAGTAATCTATCAAAACCTGACAATAAAATTGCTGGTGTGAAAGAAAGAGAGACAACAGATATGCATAAAGCAATGAAAAATTTCAAACACAATTAATCAAAGGCAAAACTTTATCATAAACAATTGTTTATACTGGGCAACTAAGTACCTAAATACAAAGTGAAAATGTAGGATTTTTTAATGATAATATTGAAAACTGTACAGATTACAACTGCAACTGAAACAAAACGTGTTTTACCACATTGGCTAGTTGGACAGTCCATCATATTAGATTTTAATATCAAATAGAATGAATAATATTGTACTTTATTAAAACATAGTTTAAGCTTGTTTGTCAATAATCAGTCCAGTATATTCTTCAGACAAGTAGGGGATTTTGAAGGTATTTTTGAAATAAATGTATGCATGATTTATAATAATTTAAAAATACACTAGAAAAAACAGTGGAAGTGGAGTATATCAAAGGATTAACACCAAAATGCAATAATGATAAAACTGACAAGTAGGTGAGATATGTCCTGGATTTTATTCAGGAGACCCCAGCAGAGTTTAAATGTGCTACACTGAAAAGATGAACCCGTTTCCCTGCTATCTGAGATACACCTCTCATCGGTGTCTTGCATACCTAAATTACGAAAGGAGTGAAAAAACAACAAATGCTCTAACACTTGCAAATACACTATGCAAGATCATCTGCAGTGGACATGCAGTCAGGCTTGGTATTTTGGAACCACCTAGAAAAGTAGATCTTCCACCACCCAGATAAGATGGGTGGGAGTAGATCACAAAGAACAAGTGGACTATTAATTTACTCTTTCATGTTATTTGAATCCTATACTTTATTATAAAAACTGAATTTAAAAATCTCAAAGCATAATTATTGCTGCATACACGTTACTATATGTATTCATTATATTTATAAATTCATATCAATGTAATACTCCTCGCACAATAATATAAATAAATATAAATTAAACATAAATATTGAGCTATAAAAACAGTTGCACTTAAAAAGATCTGTCCAGAATTCGGCAAAAGTCTAATAATGAGACAGCTAGCTAAAGCTAAAAAGGTACACAGTAAATCATAACATGGTCAAACTGAAATAATAATATTTACTCAGTAGCTTCTAAAGTCTGGCTCATATTATTTTCACCCATGGTGTCCGTCTGAGTGGGTGGGGGTAAATATCTTGGCTGTATCTTAGAAACCAGTAGATATAGCATGTTGACAGTTAGTAGGGACATTGGTTGTGGGTGTAGGTGTAGTGAAACCTTGAATTGACATTTGACCTTATTGTAGTGACCTTTACCTTTAAAATTTTGTCTTGGACATATCTTGGAAACTATAAGGCTGTAAAGAAGTTGATACCTGGCAGGAACATTGCTCAGGTGTGTAGGTGAACAATGTCAATGGTATGACCTTGATATGACCTTGCTGTAGGGGCTTTCACCTTTAACATCTTGTATGGGCTATATCTCGGAACCATAAAGTGTAGGAAGTTTATTCTTGGAAGGGCTATTGGTTGTGGAGCGTCATGCTGTGACCTTGGTGTGACCTTTAACCTTAGTTCTGCTAAAGTGTTTTCACCTGCCATATTTGAGACATATTTCTCTCATTACAAAGATATAGGGATTGCTGTTACTAATTATTTATATATAGCTAAATTAATTAATTGTGTAATTAATGGTGTCATCTTGCTATTAAATTGTCTTGTTTCAATACTTTACATACATTTTCTCTCTCTTAAAAGTTACGTTCTCCAATTGAACATTATTTGCACCATTGCATAAATACCACTCTTTGTTCTGTATGTCTGCTGATCTTTGTCCCTTCGTTTTCACTTCTTCTATATCTCATCATATTAAAAATTATCTCCCTGGGCTGTTGGGTACTTGCAGCTCTGACGCCAGTTTTCCTTCATTTCTTGTATTATCATACACAAATATTTTTGACTTGACACACATATGAAAACACGCAGAAACTAAACTTCAGACTAAATCACAGTCTAAAAATGATGCACCAGCTGGTTCTCTACTATAATTTTAAACAAGTTGATATATATAGTAACAACCTGTTGACATAAAAGGTAGATTCTTCCTCAGGAAGCCAAACCAAAATGTTTGAGAAAAAATATGCACTGTTTTTGAAGGGACTTTGAAAGAAAAATTCAATTAGATCTTGGCAAGGTCACCTGGCTTGCACATCAAAGAACTGATGCATATTTGTATCCATTAGAATGGTAAACAGCCCTTTTTAGCATACATTTTACCTAGCACACAAGCTAGGAGCAATAATAAGCGTTATGTATTGAAGTACTTTAAGTTTGGGATACCCTTTTGGCTTTCAACCAGGAACCCAAGGCCATATCTCACTGCACCAAATGACTCCCAGTACATGGTTTTGCTATGAGTTGGTTTCCTTTAGAATGAAGAATAGGAGGGTTTTAAGCATTTTAAAGTTTGGGTAAAGTCATTTGACTTTGATTTATTTGGAGTTTTACGTTGCTTTCATCACTGAACAGGTCATATCATGACGGGTAGTCTTGTGGGCAGAGGAAGCCAGTACAGTTGGCCAAGGTTCTGTAAACTGATGACCTTCGATAAGAAACTACCAACTTTCCCACATAGGGTTCAGGGTTTGTACTGCTGACCTTAGAGGTGGGAGGCAAGTGTGTTACCACTGTGCCACTGTGGCCATTCATTTCACCTTGAAAAAGGGGTCCTAAGTCAAATTTTACCATATCAAAAGATTCCTGGCCTATGTTTTGCTGTAGGTTGGTTCCACATTCCAAACCTCTAGGGCTAATAATAGATGAGTTATAAGCAGTTTTAAGATTGGCTACACTTATTTTACCTTAAAAGAGGACTCCAAGGTCAAATCTGTCCACATAAATATTAAATATAAAATCAGGATATAATTTCCCGCATTACGCATCCCAAATCTCAATAAATAATTTTAAGTGAGTCCATTCACAGTTGGCTAAAATTATTTGACCAAGATCAAATCTCACAACATAAAAATAATCAAAGCCCATTATTTCTTGTAGGCTGATTTTTGAAATATTACACCTCTAAAACCAATAATAAGCGACATATAGTCACTTTTCAAAACAAAGTCTCAGAGTGATTAAAAAATCTAATAGGTTCCAAACCCAGTATTTTAGTAAGAAATGCCTTGATGTGCTGTCACCATCCATAACCAAAATTGGGAATTGTTAACTAGAGGAGGACTACATACCAACCAGTTCTGAAAAGGCTATTGTTACCCCTCTAATAAAGAAATCTTCTTTGCCTAAAGATGAGACTAAGAGCTACCAGTATGTCTCTCGTTTCTATGTCACCTCAAAGCTTGTTGAGGGTATGGTGACAGCACAGCTTATTTAAAACATAGAAATCCACAGCTTTAATTGACAATCCCCATCAGAGTGCTTATAAAAGGGGACACCCCACTGAGACTGCATCGCTATCCATAAAAAACGAGGTTCATTTGTCTCTGGCTCAAGGTGACCCACCACCCTGTTGCTGCTTGAATTACCTGCAGCAATTGTCACCACAGATCATTTCAATTGTCTCTTCTCATGGGTTGGGGTCTGTAGTAAGACATTACAGTGGTTTATATCATAAAAAGCCAATCACTATGACACACTCAAGGTCAGTTCTATTCTGTTTGATCAGTGATAGTTGTAGATTGTCATACCATAGGTTTTAATACTCAGGTCGATCCTGGTTTCCCCTGTACCCAACTTAACTTAGTAGAGGAACAAGTACAGGGATTTCCATTTCTATGCCGATACCACCTACCTCTTTGTCAACCATGCTTATACCAACACTGCTGCTGCACTTCAGAAGGTGAATCATTGTCTGCAAGAAGTTAAGGATTGAATGTCAAGTAAAAAAAAACTAAAGCTCAATCCTGATAAAATGGAATTTATCGTGTTTGGGTCTAAACAACAAAATAGCAAGGCAAAATCCTATTTTTATCTATATTATATGTGCTCCTTTGCTTCCTGATGAGAGTATTAGAAAACCACGAGGTTTGGTTTGATGTAAAGTTTTCATTTGGTCCTCACGCTAAGAAGGTATGTGGGATTGCTTCACTTGGAAATGTGAACATTGTAATATAAAGGTACATCACGTGTAAAGTTGCAATACTGGCCTGTAATGCCCTTGTGGGCTGTTGCCTTGACTATTGCAACTCATTGTTCAGATACAAAGTTTACCCTCCATAATACTCTCGTTTCTTTGATATCTCAGGTATCAGCCTGCTATGTCTCTGGACCCCTCTCTCACTTTGGCTCCATATCTATAGATTCTGCCATATGATAGAGATTAAGCACCACAAAAGTACCCATTACATTACATTGAACTTCAAGTTTGATCAAAATTGACTGAATAGAGTACCCTTGACACTCCGTGGATGAGATTGCTAACAAGCAATTTATAACCACATCCATGGGAGATTATACAAGAGAAACCATTCATTTATATCTTGATAACTCTAATTTAATTTTTATAGCGCTTAACCACAGTTATAATATGTTGTGTAAGAGAAGCCATTATATCCAGACTTATGTTTTGGAGAACAATGTTTTATTTGGTAGCAAACATTTATGCCCTTGGTCACCTTATTTTGAACTGCTGTTGTAGCTATTTCACCATTCTGTATTTATTTATTTGGGGTTTTACATCGCTTTCAACACTGTACAGGTCATATCACGACGGGTAGTTGGAAGGGCAGAGGAAACCAGTACATACAGTTGGTCAAGGTTCTGTACTGTAAACTGCCGACCAACGGCAAGCAACTACCAGCTCTCCCACTTGAGGTAGAACGGTGAACTGAACCCCGGCCTCAGAGGTGGGAGGCGAGAGTGTTACCACTCTGCCATTCACTATTCTGTAAGAACAAGTCAGATGGAACTCATTACGTGGTGATCAGATACTTTAACAAATGTATTTATTCGAATATAAATGGTGTTATTGGAACTGGTTGTTGAACTAAGGATTCTAATGGAAGAAAAAAGCTGTACAAATAATACATATATGACAGAACCTCGGAAAGTGTTTATTTATTTATTTGAGTTTTAATGTCACTTTCAACACATTTTATAGGTCATATCACGACGGGTAGTTGGAAGGGCAGAGGAAACCAGTACATGTTGGTCAAGGTTCTGTACTGTAAACTGCCGACCAACGGCAAGCAACTACCAGCTTTCCCACTTTAGTTCGGGCCGGGACCTGAACCCCTATCTCAGAGGTGGGAGGCGAGAGTGTTACCACTCTGCCACCATGGCCCCTGCAAAGTGTTGAATGAGCGTTAAAAGCTAATTCAACAGGAATATAAATCCTATCACTACTATAATAATATAATAATATAACGTTTATTTCTTCTTAATTATACACATACAAGCACAAGTAATAACATCGAGTTCAACAATTGAATACTTTCAACTATATACATTTACTGTGTTAAGTAGCAAGTACATAAGTAATAATATATTATGACATAAATTAAATAATTTTAAGAAAATGAAAAGGAAATGACAGAAGCAATATAGCTTATTTAAAGTCACTCCCAACTTCCACTGGTGATTAAATTAATAAAACACAATGTTTTAATTATAATTTCTGACCTTTCTGTATACTGTTATTATATGACAACATACACATTCATGCTTCATATTTTTCTAGGAAGTAATTTTTAACTAGCTTTTTAAACTTTGATAATGATGCAGAATTTATTATATCTGTTGGTAAACTATTAAATAAATTGACTCCATATATAGACTACTCTTCTAAACCAGAAAAGTGTGACAATTAATTTGGATTTGGCAAAGTGTATGAACATCCACGAGTACCTATCAGAATGTGGATGTAATTGTGGCATTAGGACCACTTATATGCACTTTATGAAGCTCTTGTATGTATTAGCAGGAATCTGAAAATCGATAAAAGGATAACGTATTTCAAAAACCACTGAAGACATTTTGATTAAATTATACTTTTGTCATTGTAAAGAAGATACGGATCTGCGAAACATGTTTACAAAGGGGGACTAAACCCCAGAGCATCGACATTTTGCAATGATTATAAATATACATATTCAAACTTTGTTAAAAAAACTAATATGAAACTTCAGTTTATATCTTTAATATGTTTGGCAGCAGTACGCTCTTTGGGTTTGTATGAATAGCAAACGTTGTAAATAGCATTATTTGACACACTCTAATACCATCCACTCTAATACCATTTGCCTCTGTAGCCAGATACTTAAAGGGCATCCTTCTACCACACTTGGCAGAAGCAGTTATAATTAGATTGTAGAAATGTCAAGTAGTCAGATTACAGTGAAACAGTACATAAGCTATACTGAGTCATCATGTATGTGGAAATCATTTCACCAACAATATATCCAGCCAGATTAGTTTTAAAGGTGTAGTGAAAAGATAAGATGAATAAAATCATACGCCAAGCTTGTTTCTGTACATGTGGCATTCACACTGAAGCAAGTTCACTGAAGAATAAATGAACATTTTGGATAAATTTGCCTTGTTTTGGGGTGTTTCAGAGGGATCAGACTCAAACGATGCCAACCACTGTCAGTGTAGCTGCTGGTCATGGCGTGACAACACATAAAATTAGTTTAAAAGGCTTAGCAGGCGCTATTTTATATTGCTTAGTTATAGCATTGCTGTTTGCACTGATAGCATTTGTGACCGAAGGCTGGGCACAGGTATTTACTTGTACAACTTTTTATATCTTAGTTGATAAGTTAATGTAAAAACTGAATGTTTTGATGAGCTTCACGTAATATAAAATGGTCAGACACTAAATTACTTTAACGTCAATATTTGGAATTTTTCTCATCTGATGAAAAAATAATTTTAGGAAATATTAAATTAGTTTGCATGTCTGGGTATCTTTTCCAGCTTATCAAACTTAGTAAATTGAAAAGACAATTTTAACAATTCCATACATTGCAGGTAACCACAGAAAATGGTGGGGTTCGAGTGGGGTTATGGATGACTTGTCTTTGTCAACCTAACTTAGTGACATTCACGGTGGAGTGTGAGTTGAGTAATTATATGTTTGAAATAACATGCATGTATATGTCACGGGAGAAAGTCTAATCTGGTAGAATTTCAAATTCTACTGGTAGAAAGTCCAATTGGAGTTTCTACCAGTAGAAATTGCAATTGCACTTTCTACCAAGATAAACTTGCAAGTGTAATACAAGGTACAGTTTAAGCCAATTAAATTTTGACAGCAGTCACTTCCTACATGACATTTAGTTGAGCAATTAACATCTATGCTTCTAGCAGCATTTGTTTGTTACAACTGCCCAGTTGGTCTCAGCATGTAAAGCTTGTTGTACTTTTACCTCATCCAGAGTTTCAACACAGAACATCAAGATTGGAATATCATCCAAGTTTTAGATTTCGGACCCCAGGGCAATACCCAAATCTCCTAGATTGGACTTTCTACCAAGTTTATCTTGGTGGAAAGTCCAATTGGACTTTTTCTAATTTGAAATTCTACCAGATTGGACTTTCTACACCAATTGGACTTTCTACCAACTTAGTAGAAATTCAGATTTAGATAAATTTAAAATTCTGCCAGATAGGACTCCCTACCTTTTTTAAATTCAAAATTTGAGCAAGCATGAATGTAGCCAAAGTGTTATTGAATGTATTATAGTAGTAATATCTAAAGTTTAGAGCCCCTATTAGGACATTGTTTTTTTTACCAAGTATTAAGCTGTGATCAAGAGGGTATCTCCTGAGTATGGCTTTTTATGTGGCGATCACCAGAGGATCTTGAGAGCATAAGATCTTGTGATCAAAATTTAATTATTAAATTGTGATAAACAAAACGATGTTATGATTCCCAGATAATGTGATTATGATATGATCTGGTAATCTAAAAAAAAATAAGTGGTAATCAACAGACGAACTGGTGGTCACCACATCATATGGGGCTTACTGGATGATATGGTGAGCACCAGATTATCTGGGGATCACAACATCATCATCTTGGTGGTCATAACACAATATATGGTGATCCCCAGATAATGTGGTTTTCACCACTTATTTTCCACTGGTCATCAGATAATGTGGTGCTCACAAGAACATATGTGGCGAGCACCACATCATTTGGTGATCACCACTTGTGATCACTAGTTCATCTGCTGTTCACCACATCAGCTGGTGAGTACAACCCCATCTGGTGATCACCACATCATCTGATATTAAGTAGCGTGCATGAGATGATATCGTGCACAAAGATGATCTTGTGTGCATAGGTTGATACTTACTTAATACAACATATATATGTTATAATGCCCTACCACAGACTCTGTATTATTTATAAAAACACACAAATTTATTTTCAGCTTGGTTTCGTGGGACACAGGCTTTGGTAACAATTGCCTTTGTCTGCTTGGGAATATCAACATTTTCTGTTCTGCTTTATGCATTTGTGCATCATTTGAACAAAAACAGAGTGCTGAAACTGGTCTTGATATGTTCATCCTTAACAGGTAATATATTGCATTTCATTTTTTTACACAAAGAATATTGTAGTAAATGTTTCAGCCATTACCTCAACATTTATCCAATATAATAAATAAATAATTAAGCATAGCATATTAAACTACTCTTACTAAATCTTACAAGGTACAACAGAACTACCGAACGTTGTGTAAATAATTCTTTTTATGTTGACATTTCAGACAACTATATAATTCGTTTATAGGTCCCTTTAGTCTTTGAATATTGCAAAAATAATTTGGTGGTGAAAAAATACAAATACACGATTATTTTTTCAGTGATTTTTATGGTGTCTGGTCTTGTTCTCTTTGGTGTCTACACAATACGTTACCATGCAATGCAAGGGTTCTCTTATGTGTTCAGCATCATCACTTGTCTTCTCTGTATTCTGGCTTGTGTCTTAAGCTGTGTGCAACTACATAGATCCAGGACAATGGAATGTTGTGCTTGCTGCAAATGCTGTGGTGACCAGGTAGATTAAATCCCTGGTCAAAGGTCAAGTCGGGTATTGTCTGTTATAAATGAATTTGTTTTAAATGTCATCACAGATGGTAATTTCCTGAAACATTGTTGGAAGAAACACCTTGGCAAAGCCAAAGATCTGATTACAATTGTAGACCCGCAAAGAATATTTGTGCTCTGGCGGGAAGTTGCAACATTTTAAGATGTTTGTGATGTGATAGAACACAAAAACACGTAAAATCAACTTAAACAACTAGAAGCTGGTATGAAATATTTGTACCCAAATCGAAATGGATGTGATATGTTTTCTGAAATACATGTATTAAAAGGATAAAGTGCAACAGCTTCCATATCTGCCACTTTTCAGGAATACTCGGATAAAGACAATAATATCATATACATAAGCTTGTATGGATCAAGCTATGAAGAAAATGTCAAGATAACTTATTTGTGTGGTGAGATCCTTGGAGTAAAAATGACAGATACTACTTTAACTGCACGCCACATTCATTTGTGTAATGGTTCTATGTTCTTAAGCAAGTTAGGGGATAAGTGACAAGTAGTGACTGATTCTATTTCAACAAGTGTTGACTTTCTTATATTATTGTAATATTCACGGTTTAGATTAGATCTACAAATAAAAGCATCAACAGGTTTCTAATACTTCAGTTCCGAAGATACTGTCACCTACGGAAGAGTATTAGTGCCACAGAATTGTCGACTTATTATCTCAACATGTTGACTTATTATCTCAACATGTTTACGTATTATCTCAACATGTCGAGTTAATATCTCACCATGTTGACTTAGTATCTCTACTTGTTGACTTAGTATCTCAATATATTGACTTACTATCTCAACATGTTGAGATATTATCTCAACATGCTGACTTAGTATCTCAACATGTTGAGTTAATATCTCAACATGTTGACTTACTATCTCAACATGTTGAGTAGTAACTCAACATGTTGACTTAATATCTCAACATGTTGAGATAGTAAGTCAACATGCTGAGATATTATGTCAACATGTTGAGATCTTAAGTTAACATGTTGAGATATTAAGTCAACATGTTGAGATTTAAGTCAACATGTAGAGATACTAAGAAGACATGTTGAGATACTAAGTCAA
Source organism: Sabellastarte sp. h YS-2021 (assembly GCA_964017235.1). Lineage (NCBI taxonomy): Eukaryota > Metazoa > Annelida > Polychaeta > Sabellida > Sabellidae > Sabellastarte > Sabellastarte sp. h YS-2021. The sequence continues at coordinate 25,007,698 of OZ024929.1, read as the reverse complement.
CATGTTGAGATATTAAGTCAACATGTTGATATACTAACTCAACATGTTGACATACTAAGTAGACAATTCAAAAAAAAGATTTCAATGGCACTAATACTCTTCCATAGTCACCAATTCAGTCGATATGAATGCTAAACATTTAGTTTTAATGTATTATTAATGATATAATCGTTAGTTACTGAAATACACGAATATCAGTAAATCTATCAAACAATTCACTATCATTCTTTCAAGAAATGGGATGTATTATGAATAGATTAATGTTTTCTTAAGTGTATCTTTCCATTAACAACTATCCGCAATACAATGACCTTTAAATAGATTTCTCCTTCAGCTGTATAAATACCATGCCAGAATGTGATTACGATGAACAGTGATTACAAGACTCCCCTGATATTTTCATGAATAACTGCAAATTAGCTGCAATACAAGTAGAGAAAGTGCAATAAAAAGAAGTGGAAATAAGGAAAAAAGAAATTACATTCAAGTTCAAAGGAACAAAGTTATGACCCTCACCTCACTGCTTGTTTTGGAAATACATTTCATCAATATTTTAAAATAAACAAGATAAAAAATGTTGCAAAGCCAGAAACGAAGCGCCCTACAGCAAGTAAAGTGTATAATGGTTAAAATATGGTAAAGCTAAGGGCTGGTGGAATGCACAAATGAGGTTGATGTTTGTACAGGCGGAGGTGGGGGGTGCATAAGCACTTGTGTACATGTAGACGTCAGGCAAACTTTGTAGTAATAAGGCCCAAAAAAGGAATTTGCTGCAGCTGTATTGGAAGATCAATATCTTGTACATTTATATAAAAATTGACCAAGTTTATGTGGTTTTTGAACTCCAGCCAATGGTTTGCTGTAACCGCCCAATACAATCCAAAGCTCTAATTGCAAAAAATAAAAAGAGACATCAAGCAATAACTGAGCACTTAAGCAATCTAACCCATTTGGATCATAAATCAACCTGAAAAGGCAATAAGGGAATAAGATTTTCACAGGTCAAATCAAGGTCATACCATGACGTTGCACACCTACACTCCCTAACAAATGCCCCTACCAAATATAAACTTCCTACACCTTACAGTTTCTGAGATACAGCCTAGACAAGATATTCAAACTCAAGGTTACTACGAAAAGGTCAAATCAAGGTCACACCATGATGTTGCACCCCTAAACCCCCAATCCAATGTCCCTACCATGTATCACCTTCCTACATACTGTTTCCAAGATATAGCATGGACAAGAATTTCGAGCTCAAGCTCAGTATAGCAAGGTCAAAGGTTAAATCAAGGTCACACAATGACACCGCACACCTACACCACAAACCCTAACCAATGTCCCTACCAAGTACCAACTTCCTGCACCTTACAGTTTCCAAGATATAGCCCAGAAAAGATTTTATAGGTCAAGGTCACTACAGTAAGGTCAAATCAAGGTCACACCATGACGTTGCACACCTACACCCCTTAACCAATGTCCCTACCAAATATGAACTTCCTACACCTTACGGTTGCCGAGCTATAGTCCAGACAAGATTTTATAGGTCAAGGTCACAACAGCAAGGTCAAAGTTCAAATCAAAGTCACACCATGACATTGCACACCTATTGCCCCTAACCAATATCCCTACCAAGTATCAACTTCCTACACCTTACAGTTTCCGAGATATAACCCAGACAAGATTTTATAGGTCAAGGTTACTATGGCAAGGTCAAATCAAGGTCACACCAAGACGTTGCACACCTACACTCTTTAACCAATGTCCTTACCAAGTATCAACTTCCTACACCTTACGGGGTTTCTGAGATACAGCCCAGACAAACTTTTTCCGCTGCCCACCCACCCATCCGGACACCATGGATGAAAACAATACCACGGCAGCCCTTGAAGGCTGTGGGATAACAAGTTCAAGATATAAACTTGTTTTGATCATGTGACCTTGATAAAGGTCAAATTTTTAAATGTCAAAAAAAAAATTTCCGCGCCTATAGATGATAACTGCCAAAATTCATTTTGATGGATCCTTTACATTAAGGGAGATATTAATGCAAGACAATAATGCGGTGGCAATACCTTTCTGAAACAAGTGTCCACTTTTGATGGTAAACTTAATTGTTTTGAAAATTTTGACTCGGTTATATAATAACATTCAAGCAGTATAAGGAGAAATAACATTTTATAAAGATTCAAACTTATTTAATCTGGCAGGACAACAAATTTCTAAACAAGTTTTTTATATCATATTTTATTATGACAAATATCTAACAACTTCCTGTACAATATGTATTTACAAACGAAAACTAGTACATTAGTCTGTCCGCATGTGGTATAAGAGATAGAAATGGTACATTATTCAAAAAGTTTTGTTCAAGATACGTAAAATGAAAGTTATTAAAACCTTTTTAAAAGGTCATAGCAATCTTGTCAACATGTTACAGAATGGTTAACTTATTAAAATCAATACACAATTTCAAATACAATTATTTTAAATTTTCTAAAGAGAAAATAAATTTCTAAAATTTCATTCTGTAAAATATTTGTATAAAAAATTTCAACATAAATTCCATTACTCCAATATTTATCTTATATTTTAAATACTACATCAAAGGCTATCTTGTATATACTAGCAACATATTCTTCCTAAATCATTGGAAAGCATAAAAGCCTGATCTGCAATGATCGGTTTTACACATAAAGAAAAAAATATTCAAATGTACAATGGTTTTTGTAAGTGTGTAATGAAGCTGTGGATACCTTGAAAAATTGCAAAGTTAGTAAATATTGCTTCTTTCTGAAAACTGTGATGATTCTATTTGCAAATTAGAATTTTCATATTCTTGAGTTTTGGAGAAATTAGATCTGTTATTAAAGTCAATATAGTAGCATCCAGTGATTAGGAAAAATATAACATTAAATTGGTTTTAGAAGCATTGTCATATTAAATATAGAACTGACTTCAGCAGATAAAGACTAGCACCTTTTATTTGAGTGAAGAGCCCAAAAGAAACACTGACATCTATAAAGTATCTCAAAAGGACTTGGCTGGAAAAATAAACTGTGATGAATACTTCAATGTGTTTTGGTCATTCACAATTTTTGTAAAATATGTACATCTGTCTTTTGAAAACATTTTTTTAAAACTATAAATGAAAACAATTTGTTGGTCACAAAGCGTTTACGGCAGAATATTTAAGATTCTGTCTTCAAAGAAGAACATTTAAAATGCTATGCTACAAAAAATATGCACTTCAAATAGACATAATTTAGCTATTTAGTTTACTGAAGAAAGTTAACACAGAACTGGAAAATAGGTGGTGGTCTATTGGCAAAGACATATTTTACGATTAATGTTGATTCATGGGAAATGCAAACTGAATTTTGTGCAAGTTGCCACTTGTCAGATTTGACAACACAAAAATTATTTTTATCGCAATTCAATGAAATACATTAAACAGGAGTACCTTGATATTTATCATGATAAATGCAATGTTGTCTAATGATATCGTGTCATGTTTGTGCAAGCATTTTAATGCAATAAAAACAAGCAAAAGTGCACTTAAAATACCTTTTTTGTGTATATTGGTTATGTACAAGTTGAGATTTTATACAAGTTGCAACTCACACAAAAAGTCTGTACAAGGTGCAACTTGTACCAGTAGTTTGTACCTGTTGCAACTTGTACAAGATTGGCTGTCATCTGTAACTTGACCAGAATTTCACCATTAAAACCCAACTTGTACAATAATGTTGTACAATTTGGATTAAAAAAGAAATTTGGTTACATTAACAATAAGATTGAAAATATACTTGATTTTATGTGTACAAATATCCAATTAATGTGAGAGTGTCAAGTATATATAATTTTTCCATAAAAACATAACTGAATTTACAGAAAACCTTGAAAATTTTTGCCAGTAACACTTAACATAAAAAAGAAGCTATTAATATTTTAATGTTTTGCTGTAGCTTCCTGTAACATCAAGAATATGTGATTTACCTCAAGGCAATAAACTAGGATCATAAGTGGGTAAGGTAAAACATCAAAGAACAAATGATAGTTTGTGCATAATCGTAACTGAAACATGCCTTTAAGTTATTAAATCCTTGCATGTCCTTAAAATTCAGATGTGGTGTTATAAAAGAATTATTTTGATTTCTTTGTTATGGAATAGATAAGGTTAGGATAATTCTTAAAAGAAAAAGTGGTTAGAACTGATAAGTTTACCACTACGAACACACCTTAAAGTCAGATACAGGCTTCAGTTAGGCTAGTGTGACTCCAACTTTCAAAATAATATAAATACATGTATACTCAAAACAAGTGCAGCAAATTGTCAACAAACTTCTGAAAATATGTGGGTCACCAGTTTGCATACCCATCTAAGAATATAATTTTACAGTGAATTTGACATTCATGAAGATCAGATATTATGATTTTATGAATTTGAAAGTATAAATTCATTGAAATACACTGTTCAACTGATAAAATATGAAGCTTGTACAAGTTGCAACTTGAACAGGTACAAAATTTGTACATACAGCCAATCTTGTACGAGTTGCACCTTGTACAAACTGCTTGTACAAGTTGCAACTTGTACAAAATCTCAACTTGTACATAACATACATATATGTTACAGTAAATATGCAAAATCAGTAAATACGTGTATTTACTGAAATTTCAGTAAATATGCGTATTCCCTAAAATTTTCAGTAAATACGCGTATTTACTGATTTATGACCTGTGTTATTTCACAAGTTTACTGGTTTGACTTTCAGTGAATATGTGAATTGAAACTTTGATGTTCACTGGTTGTAAATATATATAATATTGAACTGTAAACCAAAATATACATTATATTGGAACATTTTACTCTGTTGACTTTTAGAACATACTTAGCAATAAGCAAACCTCATTTTACAATACATTATATCCAAAATTTTATGTTGGAAAAATAGCACTAGACTTTTATATATTTATGTTTACAAACTTTAGGTAAGTGCTTTCAGTAAATATTTCATTTAAGCTTATATTATTTTCAATCCCATAGCTACAAAGCACCCATGACATACATACATATGATTAAAGATCATTTAACTTTTCACCATTTTTATGTGACTGATTCATAAAAAGTGTTTTTATTGGCAATACATGAAGTTATAGAAATTAATTTAAATCTGAGTTTCAAAATTTTAACATATTTTAACTATACATTCAACAGAAATTTTCCCCAATCATTTAAAACAAAATGATTTACACCCAAACAAAGCCACATGTATTCTTAAGAATCTATTGTTAACCAGAGATTACCAGGAAGTGGTTTCTTTATTTTACTTCAATCAAGGCTTAATATTTTGCTATTTTCTGGTAGATATATGACTTTAATGTAGGTACTGGCTACTTGATCAAATAATTGTTACAAACATTGAAAAGGCCAGCTAGCCCCTAATTGGACTTAAGCATAGTCTTTCTGAGGGTCTTAATCTGTTTTAAGGGTTCTATGGTTGTGGTGTGGCTTTCTGTATTAAAGGGACAACAGGGACATTTTATTCAACCCTAATTACAGATCTAAATTTTATTGGTGACCTTTGAAAAACAAATACATAGTTAAAACACATTGTTAAAACTACAGTGAAATTCAGTTCTTGAACAAGAAATATATCTTAATCTTATTACCTTGCTTGATGTTCCTTATACATCAAGTATCATAATTTGACAAATATTTGGATATTTAAATTTATAAACTTGTTGATTTTCAGTACAATTTATTTTAAATGAAACAAAAATTACAAGTTTGTATCACATATCACATACAACTGCTTTTGAAATTATAAACTGATGAATGACAAAGCCATTTAAAGTTTTAAATAACTGTTAATATAAAGACATAGTAGATGACACCCAACTATTAAAGATATGAAGTCTTCTCTATGATTGGACTAAATATGCGTATTTACTGAAATTTTTAGGGAATACGCGTATTTACTGACCAAATCAGTGAATGAAAATTTCAGTAAATATGCGTATTTACTGATTTCACATATTTACTGTAACATATACATTGACACCTGCATCTTACTGGGATTTCCCTGGGATTTCTCCGATTGTATTAAGCTACAAATATCATATATTTATACCATTGAATTATGATGGGTAATTACCAGACATTTGACAAAGTATTGAATATACCAGAAATCAGGTATTGAAAACATGAAATTACTTGCAATGAAGTTATTGCAATGAAATTACTAAGACCAGAGAGATCCATCTCAGTTTTTATTAATAAGAAATAACATGAACCAAATACATTATACAAATGTTGACTCAAAGCAATTGTGATTTGCAAACCCTTTGAACTGAGGTAATGCAAACCTGTGAATGAGCAAAGCATGATTTCAATTATTAAACTGTACTAAATAAAGCATCCCATAAAGTTCTTAAGCATTTACATGTGTTCCTGTACTATCGACGATTGTATAAATTCATATGAAATGATTTTGTTGCAAAAGAAAACTTTCGTAAATTCCTAGAATAAATACAGTACTGTGCATGGCAATACCATGTAAATCTTCCCCCCCCTCCCCCCCAGCTTGCTTTAGGAAGTACATGTACTCCCAAACCAAAAGTATCTGCCAGGGTAAGGCTCAAATCTGTGCAAAAAGGGTGAATAAAAATGAATTCTGCTGGGAAAAAAAAAAAAAAAAAAAAAAGTATCTGCCAGAAGCTAAGGAGACATTTCACCAGTTTAGTTTGGTATAAGTCTAGACCCTACCAGCTAACTAGTTACATCTAAAGTAATAATAACCTTTTATATGAAACCTTCCCGTAATATTGCCACTGTGGTTCCTCTGCTTATGTCCCACTGACAACAAAATATGCTGCACATAGAATGACTTTGATAAAAACATGTAGAAGCCACTACAAACTGCAAACTTATGCTAAATCTGGATATACAAAGTAACCTGAAATTGACTGAAACATAAAACATATAATTATTGCCCAAACCAACTTTTGTGAAGTTTATTTTTGGTTTTTGTTGGGTGGGACTTAAAATTTAGATTTATTTACTCAGTGATATGGAAGATCTCCAACTAGATAATACTACTGTGATGATGTTTATAAAAGTGCAATACTTGTTTGATAACTACCCCAAAAGAAATTTGGTTTAAATGTCTGGAAATCTTAGAAATCACCAGCATGGTGCAAAGATACTTTTTTTTTTCTAACTACAAAAACTATGTTAAATATGGTGTAGTTTATTTAAAAATATCTATGGATAATATGTTTTTAAACACAATTTTACCATGCCTACAAGATTTTATGATACATTTCTGTACATAAACTAGTTTTGAAAGCATTTGTCAGATGTTCTATCCTACTGGAATTTTGCTGTCTTTCGAAATACTAAACATTGAACCGAAACGTCACAATTGATTTCCCAGTACTGTTGGTCATTCATTCTTTTATACAATTGAATATATAGCCATAGCAGAAAACATTAGGGCTACATTTCCATGTGTAATCTGTTAACACAATTTGCAACGCCTGTATACCCAAGTGAGTGAATAATGCCAATTCTACAGGGACCAAATTTTAAAATTTTTGGCACAAAATAAATATTATGTTTAACCATTTATTTTTTCAGCACTTTCTATGAACAGGCAAAAAATGTGACCAGAGGGATCTAAAGCATTACACAGTGTTAAATTTTTATTTATTTGGGTTTTAACATAACTTTCAACACACTGTACAAGTCATATCACAACTGGTAGTTTTATGGGCAGAGGAAACCAGTACATACCGCTGGTCAAGGTTCTGTACTATAAACTGCCGACCAATGGCAAGCAACTACCAGCTTTCCCACTTGAGGTCAGGCCGGGATTCGAACTCTGATCTCACAGGTGGGAGGTGTTACCACTCTGCCACTGTGGCACCCTTACACAGTGTTAAATGGTGCAGTGTATTCACTTTTCAAAGTAAGAGTATTGGATAGAAACAAAAAAAAGAAAAGTTCATAGACAAATTAAAATTTTGCCATAAGCCAAATGTTGCTTATGACAAGAATTTTTACACAGAAATTTCTAGAAATGACAAACAAATTGCTTCTTGATTCTGACAAATTGAGACCCTGTTTACAAAACTTTACATTACCATTCACAAATTGTCTGGATATGTTAAGACACTGGTTATCCCTTCAAAAAGACATAGAAAATAACATCTGTTGATTGCAAATCGCACACATGGAAACACAGCCTTATTCTAAGATATACGAATTATATTGATATCAGGTTTTATAACTAAAATAAAAGTAACCTAATTATGTAAAAATTCTAGCCCAGCTGAACTAGTTACATGCTACAAAATATATGTACATATAAACTATAAAACAGAATGTACAAAATATATTACACGAATATTATTCTGATCTGTTCATATAAAACAGAATGTCATCCACATATATTACAATTTACAAAATAAATAACTGAACAATTGTACATATATGGCAACTAGTAGAGGCAAAATGTAAGCCCAAGAAATATTGTTAGCACATATTTGTATGTGGCAAAATGCTTTCAGAACTTGAATGTTTTATTAATCTGGCAATCTGAATTTATGCTGCATAATTAGTTTTGCGATGATGTTTGTGGTAAAAGTTTGATAGTTCGCTCATTGACTGCCCTGAAAACAAAGTTTGTTTCAAAAGTCTGAAGTTTGGACTCTGTAAAGCATTTAGAAATCATCAACATCAAAGGATGCTATTTACACCCGACTATGAAACTTTCGGTGAAATTTTCCGCAAATATCTATGGTTTTATGTTTTTACATATTTTCAACAAATTGACAAGGTTTTATGTTGGATTTCTGTATTTTTACTGCTTTTGAAAACATACGGCAATGATCGAACTAGATCAAAGTTTACAAGCTTGTACAGATACCAAACATCAAACCTAAGTTTCCAAATGAATTCACAGCACTAAAAATACTTCAATAACATAATAAAACTTTCAAACTGACCTTTAATTCCACCTGTTACTAATATTTTCCTGAAGCTAAAATATACTCACAACTGAAGTTTCCCTGAAATAGTGACATGGAGTCCAGGCGTTTGCCAGCTTAATTCAAATCCAGTGTGTTTTACAGATGGCCTTTATTTGGATGTTGCAATTAACTGAAATACAATAGACTCTGTATAACTAGAACATGTAATATCCATAGGACTTGGTTGTAGCTATGCCTTACTTTCACTCATTCCTACAAAACCAGTACATGTGTATATGTATCGGGCCGTTTAGACACCAGCGCCGGGTCGAAACGGCTCACTGTGCCGTTTCAACACCATGGTTAGTTTACGTGGCCACAATGGGGGTTTCTACATTTTAGAAAATCTGACAATATTTTACAGTACACACAAACACTTAAGGAAATATGAAGCCGCAATGGATTTTCTAATAATATTTTACAAACAAAAGTCTAGCCAACAAGCCTATTTTTCGTCTGCAAATGTTATTAAATTAAGCAACCAATGAAAACAATTGTTACTGAAACCTCACTCAAGACAAATATTTTATTTTGACTGCAACTACTAATGACGTTTTGTAGCAATATTTCACTTGGCACATACAGACTTAAGGAAATATGAGGCCACGATTGGGTTTCTAGCCATATTTTACAAATAAAAGATCTACAGTAGTACTATCAAGTGTTGAAACGGCGCACATGTTGAGTGCGCCAGGTCGAAACAGCGCATGGAGCTGAAACGGCCCGTAACATATATATTCTTGTGTTGGGACCTTAAAATTGGTTCCAATCATACATAACTTTGATGTAGACTGGTTCAACTTATACTGAATCTACTGTGAAATAATTTGTCAGAAATTTTAAGTATAAAACCATAACAGGAATAAAACGCAAGAATGATCAGTAGCCACATGGAAACAAGCCACAGACTGGATCTAAATCCACTTGTGGCACAAATAGTACTTGTGTAACAAAACATGTGAAGTCCATTTTATTCACACGCAACAAAACAAACCTATTTGTTATGAATGGAAAATGGATTTCCACTGTCTAATGCCCCACACGAAATTGCAACTGAAAGTTCTATATGGTAGACTGAAAGTACGACTTTAATCCAAATGCACAAGAACTGTTGACAACATTTTTTTTCAAATTATTCACACTAACACAAATCTTGGGTAAAAAGTTTTGATTTTTTTTTCTTGTTTATAATATGGACAAAGTGTAAAGCTACTTTGGTGTATTTCATTAATGTATTTGTTTGTAGCAAATTTCTTTGACAAGCAAACCTCATAAACTGTATCAAAGATAGTTCATTGTGCAAAAAATAAAGAATTTTAGACTGGTACATGAAATAGGTGTGCACAATGATTGGAAGTGTGATAATACCTTAGTCAAAGTCTACATGGTCAAAGTATTAAACACATTTTTCCATTTTGCAATAGTTTTACTTGTTCATATCAGCAATTTTTATGGACTACTTTAATATTCACTGAGCAATCCACAGTCATAGTAGCCACAGTGAATAATGGTCAGATGGATGCTTACCAATCACTCAAATGTGAAAATTAACTTCTTTGACCCATTTCCCCATAATGTTAAAACCCCACCTGGCCATCTACAACTTGATGTGTGCTTAATTCATTTCAGTTTGCTATAAAGCTCATTTTACATGAAGGTTTTAGACTTGTAAAGCTGAAAATTAACACACACAGCAAGTCTTTGATCACAGGCAGTTGAAGGCTTTATGACTGTAAGCAAGATTTCAGTGAGATCATCTGTTGGCTATTGGCGTGTTATCTGTCCACAGACTGCTTAGTATTCTCACTACTGAACCCTTTGGTACCATCTGGACCCCTTGGCTGGCGAATAATTTCCGTAGCATCTGCAACTTTAAGAACTTCAAGTTGCCTAGCAACCTCCGATTCAGTATAGTCTCCTGCACCTGTTGTGTCACTTTCCTCCGAGTATGCAGAGCCAAATATGCGTAGCCTTGCCTCGGCGTAAGCTGCCTCACGCTCCTGGAGGGTTTTACGCTGGTTGGCTGCAGCAGCACTGGAATTATAGTGTATTTGAAACATTGGGTATCACTAAGTGTTATATATCTCAGAATCTCTACTATTTGAACATGTTGGTAAAATATTTTGTTTGGATAACACAAACTTCATTTAACAAAATAGGTGTATCCGACTAGACATTGCCTCTCAAAACAGCATATCACAGGCCACGATCAATTCAGTACATTATACAGAAAATTCTCCAATTGAGGCTGTTAGAACTCTTCAGGATAGTGATGTCATTTGACCATTAAGTAAAAGTCATGGGTCAAAATTTGATTTAATCTAACATTGCCCAAAGATTCACATCCCAAGAGTTTCTACACGTCAAGTTATATGACATTCCAATAATAACGGAGAAATAAGACCCTAATTGAAAGTCTGTTTGACCTTGACAGCAAGAGATACAGAAAAAGTGAAACAGTTCAAAGATCAGGACACTTTCAGGATATACAGTGTCAGCTTTGTAAAGGCCCAAATAATATTTAAGTAGAGAAAATAATGTGTTTAAAAGAAACAAACTTTATGATAAGATAAGAGTATTAAAATGACAATTCAATAGTAACATGATGGCATAAACCACTAAACTAAAATTTATACATCTGTAAAATTTATTAAATGAAGTACAGATGTCAATGTAAATAGTACAGTTGAATAAAAGCACATTTTATAATCAGTGGCAGCAATCCACATATCTTTGTGATAAGAGAAGTATGTCTCAAATATGGCAGGTCAACACACTTTGGCAGAGCCAAACTGTTAAGGTCACACCATGACGATGCACACCTACAACCCCTTACCAATGTCCATACCAAGTATCAAGTACCAACACCTTACAGTTCCTGAGATGTAGCCCGGACAAGATTTTATAAGTCAAGCTGACTACAGTAAGGTCAAAGGTCATATCAAGGTCACACAATAACAAGGTGCACCTGTATCCCCAAGCAATATCCCTACCAAGTATCAACTTCCTACACCTTATGAATACTGAGATATAGGCCAGAGAAGATTTTAAAGTTCAAGATCACTATGGCAAGGTCAAAGGTTAACTCAAGGTCACACAAAGATGTTGCACACCAACAACCCCTAACCAATGTCCATACCAAGTATCAACTTCCTACACATTACGGTTCCTGAGATATATAATAGGCAAGCTCACTACAGCAAAGTCAAGAGTCAAATCAAGGTCACGTCATGACATTGTACGCCTACAACCCCAACCAATGTCCTTATGAAGTATCGACTCCCTACACCTTATGGATGCCAAGATATAGGCCGACAAGATTTTAAAGGTCATAGGAAGCATTTTCAGGTCATTCATTAATAATTACGTACACATATGAAAGTTCAATTTCTGTAAAAACTAGAAATAGGACGCCCTGTTGATAGTAGATGCGAATAGAAACAGGATAGCATAGAAGAACACACATTATCATGTGTAATGTCCACCCCATGAACCTTTTGCCAAAATTGTACAGTAGTCTTACAAGACCCTGTTTCATTTGTAAAATATATCAATGATGCTTAAATATTTATTAGTGTAGATGTAAATTATTTCAGCTTCATGCCTTTTTGCATTGGTTGGGTCGAAAATTTTGACGAAATCACTCTATCTTGCACGGTTAAGAAGATAGAAGCAAATTCCTGTTTTTCTATTTTTGGCAAAAATTCGAAAAATCAAAATGGCCGCCATTTTTGGGGAGGGGAAAATTTTTTTGAAAATTGCAAAGAGTACATTCCTTAGTTACCCTGTGGGTCGAAAATTTCGACGAAATCGCTCAATCTCGCACGGTTAAGGAGATAGAAGCACATTTGTGTTTTGCCATTTTTGGCAAAAATTCGAAAATTCAAAATGGCCGCCATTTTTGGGGAGGGGAAAATTTTTTGAAAATTGCAAAGATTACATTCCTTAGATACCCTGTGGGTCGAAAATTTCGACGAAATCGCTCTATCTCACACGGTTAAGGAGATAGAAGCAATTTTGTGTTTTGCCATTTTTGGCAAAAATTCGAAAATTCAAAATGGCCGCCATTTTTGGGGAGGGGAAAAAGATTGCATTTTCTGTTTTATGAAGTTTATTTGTTTATAAGACACCAGTCTGCCATAGTAAATTTCTGACATAGCCTTGAGAACATCTTCTATATTTCTTTCAGATAAAAAATTGTTTAGAGAGGTATTAAGCAAGTTGGATAAAAATCACAAATCATGCAGTCAACCAGGTTCAACTCTGAAATGAATTTTGATAGTTATTTTTTTAAATTTTGAAAACCAATTATTGCTAGGAGATGAAATAAATACAACATAGATGTCTTTAGAACTGGGCCTCGCACAAGGATAATCATGTATGTTCCCCAAATTAGTTCAGAACTTTCCCACCAAAACTGTAAACAATGCTTTCATTGTATACATAATGGCCTTAATGGGTCTAGCCATCTGCAGTGTATACTGTTGATTACAGTACCCCAAACACATTTCCCTTTTCTTGGTCTCAACAAAGGCTTAAATTGAGAAGAAAATGTTACAAACTGATTTTCAAAACTTAAAATTATCCAAACTTAAGGTCAAGAAGTACTGAACTACTATGGGAAAACCCATAATATACTGAATTATTTCATGAACTGATAACATAAAAGTTAGAACATTAAGGATTCTTTCAGAATAAATTCAATACATTTGACTACAACAGCATGCTTTTATAAATGATTTATATAAATGAAAACAAATTTCATATTTTAATTTCACTTTACATCATACCTTATCTTGATAGAAGTACCAGTGATTAAAGGCAAAAAACAGTGTCCAGTAATTTTTTAATGACAACTTTTGAATTTGTCAAGAGATTCTTAGTTTTATGTGAATATCTAACTTGTGAAAGGCTACTTTCCCACCACAGTTTAAAAACTTTGAAAAAAATGGGAGGAGGCAATATCTCAGACAGATGTTTATGCTTTCTGCATTCTAAGACAAATCTACTTATAGCATTTCTCCTGTGTTTGTTAGAACTGTTAGTGGTTAAAAATTAAGGTAAAACTTGAGAAAAAACAGCACATGGAAAAAATAAAGGCTAGTGAGCTTTCTTCTGGCAAAGAAACATGTTATCTTCCTTCAGTTTGTAAATATATACATTATATCTCCAACTAAACAGAACTTCGTTATGAACCTGTGACTTCATCAATAGTCTACTATGAGAAAAAGAATATGCCGGCTTTTTACTGCACTTCGTGATATTTATTTTTTTCATGCTGTTTATGGCTCTTGTGCCATATATTTCTTAAACTACATTTTCATCCTTATAGGTTGCTTGTCTACTGAATTAAGTTAACTTCACAATTTTTGTGAAAAATGCTTCCTATGACCTATACCATATAAGGTCAACATGGCAAGGTCAAAACAAGGTCACACCATGATGTTGCACACCTACTATCCCGAACCAATGTCCTTACCAAGTATCATCTTCCTACACCTTACAGTTCCAGAGATATAGCCTGGACAAGATTTTACAGGTCAAGGTCAATACGAGGTCAAAGATCAAATCAAGGTCAGACCCCACAACAAATGTCCCTACCAAGTATAAACTTTCTACACATCACAATTTATCATCCTTGATAGGTAAGGTATCTTTTAAAAGTAACAGCATGTCTCTGGGCCTTATACTTTTGGAGGAGAAGTTGTTCATGTTGATGTCAACGCATATGCCGCATAGTGATGCCATAATGTCAGCTGACATAAAAATGCTTAAAGTGACAAATGAAATTCCAGTTCTGGTCAAAGTATCCCGAAAAAAATTTAAAAAACAGCAGTTTTGGTGATCAGTCAAACTGACATGAAAACAAATAAGCACATCCATTATTGCCCATTAAAATGTGTTAAAAACAAGCTTACACTTAAAATAATTTTAATATGTATACAATTATTAATGTACTCTACTATTAATAAAAATGTCAGTTGTGGGTTATAAGAAGTGAAGACATATTTTAAATTCAAAGTGTACATATATAATAAAATCAGCAAACTGGTTGATATAATAATAAATATTAAGAAGTGCAGGTGATTTGGTAGTAATATACACTCTCCAAGAACTCCTGTTAGCAATATGTATAATGTGTTAGGTATAGAAATTTTAAGTATATTAGCTTCTATTTGATCTTCTAACAGCCTTTTATTGTAAAATATTGTTAGAAAAACCCCACAGTATTCTGTGACCTCATGTTTTCTCATTAATGTAAATTGGGTGTATAAATTAATAAATTTTATTTAACATTTGAAGTTATATAAATGCTGCAAAATACAAAGAAATTATATTTGTGTATGACTTGTGGCTACAAGTTGGTAGTAACGAGTTCTTATCATCACAAGATGCATGTATCCCAGAATTCTGTGACTTCATATATTTGTTGTATCTTTGGGTATGAGCGAGTGAGTGAAAAATATTAGGAGGCAAAAAAAAACAGGAGAATTTTATTTTTTCCTTAATATTTCTTCTTAAATATCATTAAACAACAAACTTTATATGTATTAATCATTTTGTTTAATAACTTACTATTTCCTCATGACTCCTGGCAGTATATGAAGTATTGAAGCCATGCACAGCAGAAAATGGCAGATGTGTACGTGTTGTTGGTCATTTTATGGTCGAGGTAAGCAAGAGTGCTGGTAACATCTTTAAAGTGATTATTTTGTAAAATACAGGGCCCAGTTTCACAAAGGCCTACTATTTCCTTAGTAGGCTGCTAAGTCCTAGTAGTCTACTGAGCCTATACTATCTGTTTCACAGAGATGGTTTTTTACTGCGGTAATTGGTAGGCTGTTCTCACTAGAAGCCCTGCTGTCTCAGGAACTTGATAGGTCCCAAGTATCAGCTCAGTGGAACACTTTTGTAGTGGCTACTAAGGGCCTAGTAAGGTCTACCCTCAATAGCATACTATCTTCTATATTTAGTAGCCCTTTGTGAAACTGGGCCCTGGTGTACAACACAAAATATTTAACCTTTATTGTCATTACTGGAGACGTAATCAGGCCATAACTGCCATTTTGCTTTCTATCACTCTTGTGATTTCCGTCAAGCATTTGAATGAAAATTCATGACTAGGCAATGACCCTTCTACAAGAATATTTAAATGGACATACCGGTACATAAGAAATTTGGAGCTTACAAACATAAACATATCTAAGATAGTATTGAAGCTACAATTATTGTATGGATATCACTTTGAAGGTATTTCATTGTAGTTTGTGACCGTTTTATTTCAGGAAAATTGGTTTTGTATCTCTGAAGATATTTGAAGAAATGTTGTGTACAGCAGTGCCGAGTAAGTGGTTATAAAACCAGACTCAACTTTCGAAATTTCTTGCTTATTTGCTTGATTGTGGATTTAATGCAATAAAGATGAGCAGAAGAACTGTTTCATTGCCCTCGTGGTGATATACAATATATATGTGCACCTAAAATAGCTTTTAAAATATTTATAACAAGAGGAGAGTGCCCGTGAACGGGCACTGTGTCAGCTGACTGAATGTTTTTGATTTGTGATGGTGATAATGAGAGGAAAGCATAATTATCAGGGAAAGGGCTGTACAGAAATACAGTAAATGGTAACTGAACAGCATGTTCGAAAGATACTCCGAAGCTGACAGAAGAAAAGGACAAAAAAATGTGCCCTGCAAATGGTATTATGAAATAAAGTAACAAGGTAATTGTTTAAGTGTAAAAAGTAGGTTAAAAATATTTAAAGAAATACTATAAATGCAATATCCTCGTTCGACCATGAAGAAGGGATCCAAAGGTCAAATCTGACCATACCAAAAGATTCCCAGCCAAAGAATTTAGGATGGTTTGCCATCCCAAACCTCTCGGACCAATAATAAGTGAGTCATAGGCACTTTTTAAGTTTGGCTATCCTTGTTTGACCTTGAAGGAGGGGTCTAAGATCAAATACGAGCACACAAAAAAATTCCCAGCCCATGATTTCCTGTAGCTTGTTTACCATCCCAAACCTGTAGGACCAATAATGAGCGAGTTATAAGCAATTGTAAGTTTGGCTATCCTCAATTGACCTTGAAAGAGGGGTCCCAGGTCAAATCTGACCACACCAAAAGAATCCCAGCCCATGATTTCCTATATGTTGGTTTACCATCCCAAACCTCCAAGACCAATAATACGCGAGTTATAAGCACTTTAAGTTTGGCTATCTTCGTTTGACCTGGAAGGGGGGTCTAAGGTGAAATCCGACCACACCAAAAGATTCCCAGCCCATGATTTTCTATAGGTTGGTTTTCCATTCCAAAACTCTAGGACCAATAATAAGCGACTTATAAGCACTTTTAAGTTTGGCTATCCTCATTTGACCTTGAAGGAGGGGTCCAAGGTGAAATCCAACCACACCAAAAAATTCCCAGCTCATGATTTTCTATAGGTTGGTTTTCATTCCAAACCTCTAGGACCAATAATAAGCGAGTTATAAGCACTTTTATGTTTGGCTATCCTCATTTGACCTCGAAGGAGGGTTCCAAGGTCAAATCGGACCATATTAACAGATTCCCAGCCCATGATTTCCTACAGGTTGGATACAATGATTTACTCAACAGTGAGAACCTGAAAGAAGCTATTGCTCAGCTATGCCATGACATAGAGGTCTGCAATTTCACTATGTTATAGCTGACCAAAACGTCTGTGAATAACATATTTAACAAAATACTCTAAATGTAATAGTTTTCAAGTTACAACTGATTTACTCAAGAGTGAGAACCTCAAAGTAACTATTACTCAGCTATGCAATGAGCTACATGTCTGAATTTTTGCTCTGTTATAGCTGACCTAAAAGTAGGTGAACAACATATTTAAGCAAAATACTGTAAATGCAATAGTTTTCAAGTTACAACTGATTTACTCAATAGTGAGAACCTGAAAATAGCTATTGCTCCGCTATGCCATGAGCTATAGGTCTGTAATTTCACTATGTTATAGCTAACCCAAAAGTAGCTGAATAACATATTTATACAAAATTCTCTAAATGCAATAGGTTTTAAGTTACAAGTGATTTACTCAACAGTGATAACCTAAAAGTAGCTATTACTCAGCTATGCAATGAGCCACAGATCTGAAACTTCACTATGTTATAGCTGATCCCAAAATAGGTGAATAACATATTGAAACAAAATACTCTAAATGCAATAGTTTCCAAGTTATAAGCGATTTACTCAACAGTGATAACCTAAAAGTAGCTATTACTCAGCTATGCCATGAGCTACAGGTCTGAAATTTTACTATGTTATAGCTGACCCAAAAGTAGCTGAATAACATATTTACACAAAATTCTCTAAATGCAATAGTTTTGAAGTTATAAGCGATTTACTCAACAGTGATAACCTAAAAGTAGCTATTACTCAGCTATGCCATGAGCTACAGGTCTAAAATTTTACTATGTTATAGCTGACCCAAAAGTAGCTGAATAACACATTTATACGAAATTCTCTAAATGCAATAGTTTTTAAGTTACAAGTGATTTTACTCATGATGGAAGTTACTGAAAAGCCCAAAAGTAGCTATTACTCACTTAGCTATTGAGACAGGCACCCAACTTACTCACCATATTGTAGCTATGAAAAAAGTAGCTGAATAACATATTTTAACAAAATGCTCTAAATGCAACACTTTTCAAGTTATAAATGATTTTGTGCATGATTTCATGAATTTTAATGCATTAAAAATTATTAAAAAAATTTATTAAAAAAAAAGTAAGAAAGATCCAGGTCTCATACTCACACAAGAGAATCTACCTGTGGCCTAGTACATATATGCAAGATATGAGACAAATCCCTGCAATAGTCACTGAGAAAATTGTGATTAAGTGTTGAAATTTTCACACTTTTGGTGGGGGTACCCCCCTTGTAATGTCTCTAGCAAACAGACGAACAGACAGATTTGCATGCCTTGAACAATTTTTCATCCTCGATAGATAAGGTATCTTTTAAAAAAAACAGCACGTCTCTAGGCCTTGTAGTTTTGGAGGAGAAGTTGTTCACGCGGATGCGTACGCGTACGCGAGTGACCACATAATGTCAGCTGACTGACAAGTCAGCTGACATAAAAAGATAAAGACCTGCTGACACCCTAAATCTCACTCAAATTTGTTGAAAATCCTTTTATGTGATTATTTTATTTAACGTACAAATATGATATGTATATCAAAGGCAATTGATCACAGTTTCTGTTGCTTTTTATTTAAAGAAAATCCATCAAGTAATTCCAGAGATTCAGAGTGTTTTTGGTGATATCCCTTGTAAATATTTTCAATTGGAAGAGCTTGGGTTAAATATTCAAGACTTTTACTTGGTTAATGTGGTCTTTAGTTGTATCTGGCCCAGTTAAATCTTATCAACACAGTTTAGTTCCTGTTTCTTACATATGGTAATAAAGGTATGTATGTCAGTAAAATAAATTTATTCAAAAAATTGCTTTATCTAAGTGACGACGGAATGGTAAAGAAACTGAAATATTGTTAACTTAAAATTTTTCAAAATACATATCAAACATTCAATTAATGACCAGTTGAAACTACGACAATATTTACCGTACATCGGACCATCAACACTAAAAATCAATATAACTTATTACAAAATTTGCCATAACATAAAACATAAGAAGAATGTCTATACTACTGCTGCAAGATGATATATTTGATTTACATAAAGAAAACTCACTTTTTGGATGAATCTGAACTAGAATCTGTAGCATTGTTTGGAGTTCGCTTCAAAATTTTCACCTAGAAGTAACCAAAGAAAAATCAAGTACACCCCAAACATATTGCTTTCCTAAAAAAAAAATCTTCAAAAGTTAATCAATGACTTATTTTTATATTTATGTTGAGATTCAATTTTTTCAACAACCTCAGGTATAAGAACTGATAAAACCCACATACACTAAAATTTGACTAGTTTCCTTTCATAGATATGCCTTCTACACATTTACATATCATGTTCTATATCTTGTCACTGTGAGCTATTTCTTTATATCCAAATAGTTTCAAATCTAGACTATCACAAAAATCTCAGACTATAACAGAAATCATTCTTTATAGAATAACACAATGTTCAGAAAATTTAGATTTTACCACAAAAGTACAGGATTATTTTTCTGTAGACAAACCTGGGGCTGAAATGTGGATCTTGATGTGTCTTCTTGAAGAAGTGGCCCGTCAACTGAATGTGACATACCAGATTCTTGACTGTTACTGAAAAATTGCATCAAACAGATACAGTATCTGCAGACATAAAGGTGATGCATTTAAATACAGAAAATCTTTGTGGGTTTATATAATTAAAGATGTCATAATGAAACAATGACACTTAAAAACTGACTAACAGTGTACAAGCTACAAAGATAGTTTGGTTTCTGCACTTAATTAATCAAATCAGAAACAAATGTTGGATATGTTTGTACATGAAATGCTAAATTACCTTCTGTTGACTTTCACTTCTTTTACTCGGATGTTCTCAAGCCTTCTGTCTAATTCCTGAAAAGAAAAATAATTATTCAATATAGTTTTTCTTTTTTAAAGTCTGGTCTTCTTCTGCTTCTGTAAATTTGTTAGTTTTACTTTCGTGAATGATGGTGATTGGGCCATTTAGTAGAAAAAATCGTTTTCCAGGACTTTGATACTAGCAAAATCATGTATTTTGTATGTTTGTTACTGATATGGTAAAACTAAGCGATTATCCATGAGCCATGCTGTAAAACAGGAAATGTCTTCCGAAGATATTTTAAAATTTATAACCTCCATATTTGCATATTATAAAGTTAAATAAAAGATATTTTACCAAATTTATATGTTTGTTATTGTTCTGATCAGATGAAGCATGAGCTATAATGAAACCAAAATAAAAACATTTTAGCAGCAGGTTCTTAAATATTCTAAGGGGATTTGTTCTATTTCTGCCCTAATTCATTAACCATTGGTAATTTGCAAAAATCAAAATCGGTTTCCAGGGCTTTGAAACCAAATGTAATCCAGCATTTTGTACACTTGTCTCTGAAAAAAACTTCACTATTGCCGAATATAAAGAAAATGTGACATAATCCCTTACCCTTATGTTTTATTTTACTGTTTTGATGAAGTATCAACCATTGGAAAGCCTACAATAATGAAGTTTTCAATATATTAGGAAGATTTTGTAATGTCTATCACAAGAAAAGATGGAAATACATAGTGGGTACAACATTTTGCTGTACAGACAATGAATGTAATTTTGTTATTTTATTATTGGCTGACATCGGGAGATAATATTGTCTGCCAAACAGTCTGATTCTAGGACACTGAAAAAGTTTTGTTTTAGGAATAGGCCCACTAACAGGACGAAAAGTTTATCAAAAAAAACAAAGAGTTCTGATCAAGAATGCATTAAAATGTACATAATTGTATGATAAAGGATACTTTTTCTCAGATTCTGGTTTATTTTAAATATTTTAAGTGTTAGTTTAAGGTTATGCATAAAATGTCATAATTGATATACGTCTCTGGACATGGATATGCAGTGTTTTTTGTAATATCTTATATAAAATCAATTTTGTTGAATTACTTGACAGTACATTCAAAAAAGTTTAATATGGCTGCTGTTACAACTTCTCCCATCAAAGGAACAGGACAGAAATAAGCAAAAAGAGGTGAAAATTGTGTTATGATAGGAATGATAACTCATACTCACTATCTATTAAATTAAATGGGTTTAACTTTTTGTTTTCAGGTGTATGTCATCAATACAAATTATATTCTGGCATTCTACCAATGAAAACCAACCTACCAGTAAATGACCACCTTTATATTGTTTTGTTAGATATCAAGGACAAATGCTTCGTAATCTAGTGTGGGTGTTCCACTGGAGCCAACCCTACAACCAACCTTACGACTCTATAGTTGGTTGCAAAAGTCGGGGGTCGGGAACAAAAATCCAGAAAAAAGAGGGGGAAAAATATGGCTCGGTTTAACTTCCCCGGCAGGACGTGATACATCCAGGTTTGTCTGGATCTAGTGGCCGACCTGACTTGGGGTCGGGATATTTTCTACAGGACTAGACTGGAAACTACCAGGACAAGCCCTAAACCCCAAACAGACAAGCCGTATCAAGTCCAGACAAGCAGTACTGACAAACAGACAGGACTGGAGAAATATACAGAATCATCACGACCAGACTTGCAATCAGTATTGCCATTACAGTTTTTGATGAATTTCTGGGAAAAATGAGGATCAAGTCTCGACCAATAAACAAATCGAAAACTTGGTCAAGGCTGAATATTTGGATCCCCTCATGTGACAAGAAGGTCCAAATTGACATTTTTGTTATTTTAATTACAGTTTTCACTTTTCTGCCTTTATATTATATAAGAAATAAATCAATGTATTTCTGCTTCAGATTATGACCGAAAAAGCCACTTTTTAACTTTTTAGAAAATTTTTATAAAAAAAAAGTTACTTTCTGTTTAAACAAGCAGAGGGAGATGTACTTCTGACAATATTTCACTTGACAATGAAGGCTCTCTTGCTTGTTGCTGGCTTTTACACTCCAATTTTGGACCTCTGGGAAAGACCCCTTCAATTTCTCTACATATTTACACCAAATAATTTCGAGCCTCTGGGGAAGACCCCATTCTGGACGTGAAGGTAAACATCCTGTAGTTCTGGTCATGTGATGCGAACCAAATATTTACTGTTGACATAGTTTCAGATTTGTTGATTGGTCGACACTTGATCCCTCTTTTTCTCAGAAATTGCTTGTGGGTTTTACAGTGAGAAAAATTATCATGTGATCCAAATAGGTTTTCTACTGTCCCTGACCTAATTTTCTTGATTTGTTGCTTGGTCAACACTTCATCCTCCTTTTCCCCAGAAATTGCTCTGTTGAAATTGGATGAGAATTTGATTCTTATGTGACCAAATAAAAACACTTTTTCAGGTTTCTCAATTATTTGCAGCATACATGTTGACTTTTTCTATCTGTTAACTTCAAAATTATGATTACATGCACTGTTTTTTGTCATTCTTGACATAATTCTTGGTCATATTTTTCATCTTACATCATGCTGGAAATGGACCGCATATGAGCACTACTAAAGTGACAAAAGACAAGCCGGTTTCATGATAGGACAAGACTGGAAGTGATAAGACTACACTGGAAGTGATTAGTACAAGATGGGGAGAGACTAGGACAAGCCTGTTACCAGGGGGCGGAGCCAAAGTCGGGAACAAGAGTCGCGGAGGGTCGGTGAAATATCAAACATGTTTGGTATTTTGCCGATCCACCCCGACAAGGCTGGAAAATACTACCGACCCTTACTGACTATGAAAACATTACACTCGACCCTTAAAAAATCCTTAGTTACCAACAGGTCGGCTCCAGTGGAAAAACCCCATAAACAAAACTGGCATTCACTGGTATTTCTGTGCTGCAGAAAAAATGGCTATTAGTAGAGGTATATTGTCAAAATGTATGACGCCCAGGGTTCTGGGGAGGTAATGCGTACTGAGACATTTCTAAGTTTCAGAACTAAATCTAAACCTGTTAGTGACTTGGTACCAGTATGTGCCCACCTACCACTGAATGCCCGCCTTATATTTCATTGTTATAGGTCAAGGACAAATGCTTCCATATATCTACAAAATGGGCGTTCACTGGTACTTCCGGTTTGTGGTGAAACAGCCGATAACAGAGATAAAGTGTTAAACTATAGGGAAAGGTGGAGTACCAGTACGTCCAGAGATCTATCATTTTGGTAAAATGACGGGAATTGCTAAATTACAGGAAATATTGTTTCGGGAAGTCCTTTATATCCCAGGAAACCCTTTTTATTTTGAGAAGATTAAAGATTATGTTAAAATGAATTGACATATAATAGAGATTAGGGTGAAACTGTTCAATTCATAAATTTTACACTTAACGTCCTCGCTTTCCTTTGGTGGACCTACTGAGAGTATTTATGTTGAAAAAAAAACCAGTAATTTGTGACACTTTTGTAAGCAGTTATAAAAACCTCAGCACAGTGTATGACACCTTTCTGGATGTTTTGCCAGGGAAGTTATGTTATATTCAGGGAAGTTCTGCTATATGCTATATTCAGGGAAGTTCGGCTTCATGTCCTGATATTATGCTATATGCAGTGAAGTTCTGCTATATAAACAATTATCACAGCCCTCTTATTGAGGCTCTGAATTTTATCCTAGACAATAATACACTAATAAACACATTATTTAACACCAATCACAACACTAGCTGTAATTAAAGCTCTTCTATTTAAAATACTCTGATTACAGAACTCACTCTTAATCCCCAACAATCACCAATAATCATCACAAAAGAATATTCCAGTAGATGATACTGGACTTTGTTACACAAGGCAACTGATGACTTGGTGAAGAAAGTGGGTCCATTCATAGACAGGCCCATCAATTAATTCCATTCAAGAAAGTTCAGCATCACTCATGCATGTGCCAACCTGTGACACAAAGCTACCAATTAATTGGTTAATATATGTGACACTCAACAACCCATCAAGTATTAATGCAATTAACCAGCAAATGCAGTTACACCATCAGAGCCTAGACAATTGTGACATATGATGCCTCCATTGTTATGTGCCTGTGGCTAATTCTATTAAACTCAAAACTCCAATCAAAACTCAGAAGTCCAATCAACTGAGTGCATGCTTTTGTGTTGTGGGCTTGAGCATATAATCAGATATTGGGATGTAATTGAACAGTAAGTATTACTTGCATGCTTTATGGGGAGTAATATGTGCAAATGTCATTGTAAATGTACTAAATATACATTAAATATTCCTTTTTTTTCACGTGCATTAGAGGAAAATCAATTGACTTTTCCTGTTTGCCTATATATTAATTATGAGTTCCCGATCGTGAAAAATCATCCAATCATGTGATTTCCTGACATTTAACCAAACATATACACATTGAAACTTCCCCAGATTTAACCACAGTGTAAAATATCAAGCTCTGAAACAAACATAACAAAATGTACCAGTTATAAATTGTGATGTATACTGCTTGGCGCCATATAATGGCACACGCCTCAAATTGGCACAAAACGGAAGTAAAAATATTTAATAACAATGGTTCTTTATCGCCCACACTTACGCATTTCGCTTCACAAATAAGGAAGTGGAAGTGACAACAGAAATAATTTAATTACTTTCGTCAATTTCCGTATGCAAATTATGCCAATTTGAGGTGCTGATTTCATGTAGAAATTATATTATCACCCCTTAAAAACGATTATAAAAGGTTTATTGTTTTGATTGGGTGTTAGTAAAATAGTTTAATAACTTGTGCTTGTGTCAATTCATATTTTAATATAAAGAACGGCGAGGTTGTGTCCCGGGACGTCCCGATATGTAACATATTGGCTATATGTCGGGAAGTGCTAAATCGTGAGAACCGGGAAGAGCTTCATCTAGGGAAGAGCTTTATATCAAATATTTTAAACTCAAAGAATTCACAGCCAACTCAATAATATTCATGAGAATTATGAGGTGATGGATTTCCCGTATTTTGTAGCAATTTTATATTCATAGTGGCTAGTGTCACGGACCCGTGAACGGAAATAAATAGGCTTGTGTCACAGAAATATAAATATTCACAGATGTAAGTGTTTTGAGTGGGTTTGGAAATCACGGCAGTAGCACCAACTCATTAATATTCATGAGAAGATATGAGGTCAAGTATTTCAAGGGGTTTTCTAACAATATTTTGTAAAATGGACGCTTCAATGAAGATCAAATACCTCACACTTGAGAATTCCTGGCAGCAGCATCAACTCATTAATATTCATGAGAAGATATGGGGGTCAAAGGAGGTACTTCCTAAAAGTTGCCTCAAATTGGCACAAAACGGAAGTAAAAATATTTAATAACAATGGTTCTTTATCGGACTGATAGCGGCGACGTTAATTTTAATTGAGAAGAAATGAGGAGGGGTAGATGGCCAGCGGCGATAGTGGTGACAGTCCAAGTAATGTGGCGATAGTGGCGATGGGGGGGGGGGGGGGAATGGAAAATAAAACAAATAAAAAATATCAAATACTGGCACTTGTACATCCACAGAGTGATGAAAACGTGAGGCTACGATGGGGTTTCTAACAATATTTTACAAATATATAATCCAGCAATACTTTACTGTCGCAGCACCTAATGCTGCCTTCACGAAATATTTAAAACAAATAAAATATCAAATGCTGGTACTTGTACACCCACAGAGTGATGAAAACGTGAGGCTACGATGGGGTTTCTAACAATATTTTACAAATATATAATTAAGAGCCACAAGCGGCGATTTATTTCTGTCCAACTTGGAAATGGGGAGGGGGTGTTGGGGGATGTCAATATTCAATATTTAAAACAAATAAAATATCAAATGCTGGTAGTTGTAGATTCTAACCATATTTTACGAATATATAATCCAGCAATATTTTACTGTCACCGCACCTCACCCTGTGATGGCTGTGATGTCTTTTATTTGTAAAATGTAAAATGTTTCAGGAGGTGATCTCTGTCAGTTTATTATATATTTTTAGAAAAAACAATTTTAATTTGTGAAATCTTGCAGGAAAGCCCCCATCTGGAGCCTCATCTTTCTTTATTAACATAGAGCAAGTGATGTAAATTCGCCATTGGATGTAAATTCGCCACTTTTTGGTTTTTATAAATTTTACAGCAGATATATGGGAAACATTTCATAATTTTGTTAAATATATATAGATAAAATGCAGATCTATTGCCCTGCAAGATTTTATCATCCAACTTTATATATTTTCACAGTATTAAGCATATTTCTGAAAGATACTTTTTTACAAGTGATTTTAAAGAGTGAAAATTGTGCAGTTTTTAACAAATACCAACCAACATTTTCAAGTTCTCTGGGACAAGCTTTTGGAAATTTGCATTTATGTTAATGACAATGTTTGGTTAGAAAATATGTAAAATAATTATTTAGCTTAAATTTTTCACAGTATGGTAAGTATTATGGTTGAAAAACAGTTTTTCCAGTAAACGGCGAATTTACATCCATTTTCATAAGTAATAGATATTTTTGTATGAAATAATAACAGCTCTCTGAGTGAGCCTATGTCCAGGTGAAATAAATTTTTTCTTCAGTTTTGGATAATAGAGGGATGGGCCATATTTATTAAAACAAAAAATTGAAAAAAAAATTGGGACTTGATGTAGCAGAACTAAAATTGCCAAAAAACTGGCGAATTTAAATCACTCACTCGATGACGTACAAATCCACGAGCTGATCTGTGTCAGTTTATTAAATATTTCTAGAAAACCCCCACCTGGAGCCTCATGTTTCCTCAATTAACAGCCACAAGCAGCGATCGCCTTTATTTCTGTCCAACTTGGAAATGGGGAGGGGGTGTTGGGGGACGTCAAGAGGAAGGGTAGTTGGCCAGCAGTTTATTGTCCAAGGCAAGCGGCGATGGCTGTGATGTCTTTTTATTTGTAAAATATTGCAGGAAATCTGTGATCTCTGTCAGTTTATTATATATTTCTTACAGGAAAGCCCCCATCTGGAGCCTCATCTTTCCTCATTAACATTTGATGTACAAATCCACGATGTAATCTGTGTCAGTATATTAAATATTTCTAGAAAACCCCCACCTAGAGCCTCATGTTTCCTCAATTAACAGCCACAAGCGGCGATCGCCTTTATTTCTGTCCAACTTGGAAATGGGGAGGGGGTGTTGGGGGAGGCAGGTATTTTTTTGGATATTTCAACAGAAAACACCTATATAACCCCTTATGCATTTGATTGGCTGAATTAATGCATAACACAGCCCCTCCCCCACCCTCCCAATATCCCATCGCCGCTGCCCCCCCCCTCCATCCCATCGCCGCTATCGCCGCTTAGTCCAAGTAGAATTCCAAGTTCGACAGAAGTCCGAGTTTTAGAATGTCCCGTCAAAGGATTTCCCAGGGTTTTCGAACAATATTTTGTAAAATGGAAGCTTCAATAAAATATCAAATACTTTAAACTCGAGAATTCACGGCAGTAGCATACAGAAACTAACAATAAAAAATCAACCAATAAAATCAGTTCCCGACATATAGCCAGAAAGTTACATATCGGGACATCCCGTGATTTAACCACTGCGTAAAAAGAAATCCCCGAAACTACACTTAAAACAAGCAAAAATAAAGTTTTTGTGTCCAAGTTGTGCCAAGTTACGGCGGGAGGAAGTATCATTGACAATCTGATGTGAGAAGAATAAAATATAAAGCTGTAAATATAAATTAAATTCAAAGATTAACATCAGCACTGGCGTTTACTGGTAGAATATGCCACTATTCGAAAATAAAATCAAAATATTAACCACAAGGTTGTCATTCATTTTGAAACTAGCAACTTCAACGAATCATTTTGCTTTTTTGAAAATGTATACATAGGCGGCCATATATCCAAAGAAACAAGTGATATAGGGCCCATGAATCACAGGGATTTGACAAAACTCGATAAAAATACTGAGCGATAATACAATATTTCAAGTTTTCAACCATAACTAGAGACCGCAAATAAATACATTTAATGCTGCCAATATACAAATACATTTTACATATAAGATATCTTCTTGAGTGAAAAAAATAATGCACATACTCCACTGTCCTCGAGGTCTTCCCAAGTTTCCAACACCTCGTCATCCGCCATTTTAAAATTCCTATGTTAATAAAATTAAAATATCATCATGAATTACATTCATGTTGTGATCAACACTAATATTTTGTAACGCAAAGAAAGTATACGTTTTATAGATACATAACTTTCCTCAATTCATCCTTCAAAGATTATTTTTTTTTACTTTAATGCATCATTGAAATTAGACAACGATATTAAAAATATAGTTACATAGAGTTATTATGAAAGTAAGCTATACACACGGTTCTTTTCATAATGCCACAGGGGTGAGACCGTGTTCGCGAAAGGGATTTCTGAAAGATGAGGAAAAAAACTACCTTAAATTAACCAAAACATTAGATTCAGATTTAGGTTAGTGTTCATAGAAAAGGTAAGCAAGTTTCTGGGGTAACTTTAATGCACTAATGGATTAAATTTTGGCTTAAATATAACTGAATTTGCTAAAATTAACAAAAAATTTTGCTTAACTTTGTGATTATTAATTTAATCAAAAGATCAACGAAGCTATTTCTTTGTAAATTTTAATCCAAGTTTTGGCTCAGCTCTAAACTTCTTTATAAATGTAGCCTCTAGTGTTGTGTTAAATGAGTTTCGTGTGCAGTTAGTTTGACAAAACCGATACTAAATTAAGGAGGGACATTATCATTGTTTAGCAGCAACAATTATATCTGACTCATTGTTAGAAGAGGAATGAAAACCCATGCACTTACATTTACCCTGTATGAGCTCCCTGAGAACATCCCAACAGCAGTTTCTCTGTCATCTTTTAAACAAAAATAGAAGACATTCCTCCCCAGCCAGCACTACATATGAGACCAACAAGGGTCCCAAATGGGTTCTTATATGAGGCCTTTGTGGGCGCCCTATATGGGCCCCAGTAAGTTTTTGCAAACGGTTTTCTGATGGGACCAATATGGTTTATCAATAAGGGTCATATATGGGCCCCATATGGGGCCTTTATTGTGAAATAAATGGGTCCCACATGGGCCCAACTTGTAATTTGAACATGGGGCCCAGATGGTTTTTGCAAATGGTTTGGTGATGGGACCAGTATGGGCTCTGTATATGGGTTATATGTGGGTCTGACAAGGGCACTATATGGTAAACTGCATCCTTGTTCTTATTTATTTTATTTATTTATTTATTTAATTCTCGCACTCAAGGTGCACAAGTACAAAAAATTACAAATGTGACAAACATGAAATAACATATGTTCACTCAACTGACAAACCAAAAGAAAAAAACTTACACACACTACAAATTATTTACAAGTTGATGACAAAGAAGATAAAAATCATGTCTTCATTTGTGTTCATGTTACTGAGTACAGATATACTCTAAAAGAACATTAATCTCCTGTACTGAGAACAAAGTGGATTTATTATCTCTAATATAACACAAGTCGTGTACATTACCTGCATTCATTTTGTCCCATTCATTAAAAACAATAGAGTTATACATCCTATTCACAATATTGGTATAATCAAAACCTATATGATATTTTGTTATGTTATATAATGACGCAATATAGTTTAGTGACTTGGATACTGATGAGCCACTGCCATTCATCATTAAATCAGAACACAGTTGAATACATTTATTCTCACTATTTTGCAGGTTTCTTACAAACTTTAAAACTCTCTTATGAAGTTGTACCTCCACTGGAGAATCATTACAAATGATTGGCAACAGAGAGCTATGGGTTCTGCAGGGTAATCCCCACAATACTCGGATACATTTACGCCACTGGGTAAAGAAACTTGTAACATGTTTACCTGAGTAATCCCACAAGACAGATCCATACAGTGGCATGCAAAAACTTTTAAATAACTTATATTTAATTTCTGATGTACACCATTTGAAATTGCTCATTATACCATTAAATGATATGTTGAATTTTGATATCACATCTATGACATTAAATGGTTCTGTTCCATGACCAATCAAATTGCCCAGATGGTAGGCTTTTAATCCTGCTTTTATAAATAGACTTTTATGTAATATACCAGTAACCTGACTCTTAGTGTCAGATACATAAGGCAAGAATTGGTACTTGTCAACATTAAATATTAATGAATACTCTTCTGCAAATACTTCTGCCACTTGTAACATATGTCTTAAGGCTGTCATACTTGGGGCAAGTAATGCAACATCATCAGCATAGCTGAAACAGCCCATAAAAGCATCACCAATATAACAGCCATATCCTGAATTCTTTAAACGTACAAGTAACTCATCAATGTATGACACAAATAAAATAGGAGATATAATTCCACCTTGTTTTACACCATTTGATACACTTATTTGTCTAGAAATAGATGAACCCCATTTGACTTTAACTGATTGTTTCATATACAGAGATGCAAGAACTCTAGCAACAACACTGCATAAACCCTTTTTGAGAAGTAATTTAAATAGTTTGACATATTCAACTCTGTCAAATGCCTTTGAGGCATCAAGAAGCATAACATAGCTGTTTGATTGTTTATTTCTGTAATATTGAACAACCTCATTTACAGCGAAACTACACATCTGAGTGCTATGGCCCTTTTAAAATCCAAATTGGTAATCAGATGTTTGGATATTCTCCTCCCCTCAGTTACTAAACTTGTCAACTGTTCTCTAACTGAAGGTGCTGTCCCGGGTGGTTTAAAAAAGGCTATTGTCTCTCCTCTGATTAAAAAGTCTTCACTACCACCGGATGAATTAAAAAACTACCGACCTGTCTCTGGCTTGAGTTTCATCTCCAAACTTGTTGAGCGTGTAGTTGCTTCGCAGTTAAATGACCATGTTGCCTGTAACGGACTTGAAAATGTCAGTCAATCAGCCTATAAGCAAGGTCACTCGACCGAAACTGCACTACTGTCTATTAAAAATGAAGTCCACCTTGCTCTTGCTAGAGGTGAAGCTACTGCTGTTGTTCTCTTGGACCAATCAGCAGCATTTGACACCATTGATCATGGTACGCTTATTGAGTGTTTGAGTTCCTGGTTTGGTGTTGGAGGTGTGGTTCTGAACTGGTTCAAGTCGTACCTCTGTGACCGCTATCAGTGCATCAAGATTGGTTCTGTTTTATCCGATGCTAAAAGGCTATTGTACGGTGTGCCCCAGGGCTCTGTCCTGGGGCCGATCTTGTTCTCATTATACACTACCCCCCTCAGTAAAGTTATTCAAAATCATCCTGGCATATGTTTCCACTTTTATGCAGACGACACACAGTTATATGTTCATCTCACACATAACCATGCCACTCAGGCCTTTGATAGACTGAAAAACTGCTTGGATGATGTCAGAAAGTGGCTTTCTGCAAATAAGCTTAAACTAAATCCAGACAAGACAGAATTTATTCTGTTTGGCTCAAGAAATGTCCGCACAAAACTCAGGAAATTTTTCCCAGTTAATATACTTGGCAACCTCCTTTCACCTGTTGATGCAATTAAGAACTTAGGTGTCTGGTTTGACTCTGATTTTTCCTTCTCTTGCCATGTCAGGAATACCTGTAAGGCTAGTTTTGTTCATATCAGGGATTTAAAGCGACTCAGAGGATATCTTACACGTGAAGCTGCTCTTTTAGCTGCAAATGCCTTGGTGGGAAGTCGTCTTGACTACTGCAATTCCTTGTTCAGAGGTCTCTCTGCTCTAGACATTCGGAGGCTCCAATGTGTTCAGAACAGTCTTGCAAGAATTGTGGCTAATACCACCAAATACTCACATATCACTCCTGTAAGAAAGAGTCTTCATTGGCTGCCTGTCTTGCATCGCTCTGTCTTCAAGACAGCCCTGTTGGTGTACAAGTTTCTACATAGTGGCCATCCAAAATACTTTGAACCTTTCCTTAAACCCAGGCATAGTGTGTATAGAACACGCAGAAGTCAATCTGATGGTGTGCTGCTTGAGGTCCCACATTGTGCTTCAATATATAAGTCTAAAAAGCATTTTGGCCTTAGCTTTGCATACGATGCCCCAAGAATTTGGAATGATCTTCCTGATGATGTACGCTCAGCTAAATCTCTCTCCTCATTCAGAAAAAAGTTGAAAACTTACCTCTTTGAAAAAGCTTACCCACCCTAGATCACCCCTAGTTTTTCATTTTGTCTCTCCGTGGTGTCGACCCCTGCAATGTCCCTGATTTAACGATTACGATCTCTGATTTTGGCTTTCTGCATCTTAGAGTCTATCATTAGATAGAGATTAAGCGCTATAAAAGTACTATTAGAATTAGAATTAGAATTAGATGTTATAAGAATGTTACTGTTTGCTTTGAATACAACTATGTCAAATAATTTACCAATAAGACTGCTTAATGCAATACCACGATAGTTATCACTACTATTAAGTGATTTGTTTTTACATTT
This sequence comes from Sabellastarte sp. h YS-2021, assembly GCA_964017235.1. NCBI lineage: Eukaryota > Metazoa > Annelida > Polychaeta > Sabellida > Sabellidae > Sabellastarte > Sabellastarte sp. h YS-2021. The sequence goes on along the minus strand of OZ024929.1, from coordinate 24,974,572 downwards.
AGGAATAGGTATAACTGTAGAGACTAGGAAACTTGATGGGACTATTCCATGTTTTAACATTACATTGAACAATAATGACAGCCATACGAATAGAATTTTGGGTCCATTAATGATATGATTTGATTTTTGATCATAGATCCCATCGGATTTACCAGACTTTAGTGATTTTACTGCAGCTTCTACTTCACACACATCAATATTGTGTGTACTATAGCATGTATCAGTGCAGCAACTGCTAGATAGTCTATCATTAATGTCATGCAGTACACTAAACATTTCATTATTATCATAAGACACTGAATTATACAATTTATAATACTTATCTGCAAATACATCACTTATTTCAGCACTACCTGTGACACCATCTATATTATTAGGAAGGTTAAGGTGATGTTGCTTTGTTCTTTTAATGCTATTCCAAAAATTTTTATGAGAGTTTGATGTGAGGTACTGAGCAAGTTTTTCAAATTGAATCACCTCTTTATTGTTTCTAACATATTTCAGTGCATAATGATAAGCATATCTACTATTATTTCTCATGTCTTTAAGGAAACCTGTACTTGGCTTACCACTGACTTTCCACAGTTTATGCCAGAAGATAGCATCTTGCCTGTTGTGAGACACAAACTCATTCCAACCAATCACACTTTTTTTCCCAGTTTTTTTACACTTGGGGATTACCTTATTACCAGCATCTAAAGTAGCATTTATTATCTCAGTATGTAACTGATTTATGTAATAAACATGAGAAGGGTTTTTACAGAAGAAATCATTGCAAGCCAAAAAATCATTTGGAAACTGCAACTGAGACAAAGTCTCGTGCATAAAACACTGGTACTGGGTAATACATTCACTTGTGGCTTTATCCCAATCAAGTTTGGCTTTACTTTGAGCTGTACATGTTTCTGAGACTTGCCAATGTTTAACATCAATACTGAAAGAAGCAACAATTGGACAGTGGTCAGACATATTGTCTCCAACATGAACAGAGGTGTACTCATTCAAACTAGAGAATAACCCTTGAGACATAATAAAATGATCAATAATAGAAGTAACACTTTCCAGACTTTTATTTTCAAATGTATGATCAACTAGGTTAACAGGTGCATTTAAGCCACAGTACAGACCATTAACATTTACGAAACTTGAAAACAAGTTGGATAGTGGGTCATGTCTATTTACATTTGTATTGAAGTCACCTCCTATCAGGAGATCATCATACTCCTCTGTTAAACTGATTGAGCTTATAACACCAAGAACTTCATTATATTCAGATAGCGAGTCAGTATTATTATAGTAAGGCATATACACATTGAATAACAATATTTTATGTCCACCAATTTGTATTTTGACTGCACACACCCTTTTGCAAACAGTGACAATGGGAGTGACACTTGCATCTAAACTTTGCCTCCATATTATGGCACAGCCACCAAAAGGTCTGCCACAACTAACCATGCTGTCATCCATTGCGGAGATACAGTGTGTATTGATTCCTGGTATGTACCTTTCATAATAAGGAAACTGATTATTTCCCAACCAGTGCTCTTGAATCAGCACAAAGTCACATGTGTTTATCAATTTTTGAACATATTCTATACGACCTGTCCCACTACCCTGAGTGTTATATGAAGCTAAGGAAAATTTACTGAACATATACAGGTGGAGAGAAACGATACTGTCACACTGTGTCTGTTTTTTCAGAACTACCACTTCTTGGTGGCACAAATCTCCTAACACTAATCCCTTCTGGCCACATTGCACCATCAAGCAATTTGTTAAACTCAGATATTGGCACTGTCAGTCTGAAGGATTTGTATTTGGACATGGGTTTAGATACTTGCTGTAATGAAATAATGTTGAAATGATGATCCCGAATATGAGTATGTAAACTGTCTGTAGTTGTTGATGGATCAACCCTAAAGATAAAGAGGTCTTTTGTCCGACTTGGAGCTCCCTTCACGCTATTTGACTTTCCACAGCCAGTAACCACTCTGTTGCTTCTGGCTGCCATTCTTCTCTGCTGCTTTGCTGCATAGCTAGGGAGTTGGAAACCATCAGAATTGTCCGTTGGCTCTAAACTAGTGACCTTTTGATTCTGGGACTGCAATACAGTGTTTGGATTCTTAAATTGGGAGCTTGGGGCCGAAACATTATTGCCTAAGTTGTTAGGTGATGAGTACAATGGATCTTTGTTTGGAGAACCACATAGGTTCAGATGTATGGACCGGCTCAGTTTTTAAATGTGCACTACCAATACAAGGTCCATTTGTAGTTCAGCTCGCATGTAATAGAAGCTCAAAAATGAGTTGATCTGTGTGAACAGTCCGCAATTTCCTTCACACTTTGCCCACATGTTCTGTCTAATATTTTAATACACTTTCATGAAGCCTTTGTAAATAATGCACAACACAATCTTGATTCATACTATACTATTATCCAATTTCCAGAATGTAATTCAAATCATTTCAAGTTCAAAATCTTATGATGTACCACATTTGTGTCTAAGCTTGTCTTATACAGAATACAGAAATGTGTATCAGAAACTGATCACTTAATGATTCACCCAAACCCTTTTTCCAGATGGCCCAAGCTAAAACAGCTACATAGCCTTGTCAAGACTTAGGTAAAACACATGATGAAATCCTCAGTTAACTGATATAATTAAGCACATGCATTATTTGATTAATAAAGATTTTTTTCATTATGAATCCCCACCAAAAATATCATAGTTTATTATTTTAGCCTTATTTACACAATTTTTACAAATTTCATAGATTTCTCACACATATTTATAATCTTTAAATTGTACTGTAATTTGTATCCTAGTGACGAAAGGCTACCCTGTTTCACACCATGGGGTGTTTTCCCATTTTCCTAGCACTGCCTCAAAATACTATCTGTGTGAAAAGATAAACATATCTGTACTGCATGATATAGGGGGTTGGACCTATTAATGACCCCTTGAGTTAAACTAAGAGAAACTAAAATTTTACAGAATTTCCACAACTGTAGACTTAGGATTTCTGTACTCTTATACATGAAAAAGGTGTTTGTGGTACATTAAGGTAATATAAACCACTAGATTATTAATTAGTGAGATATACAACAAATTTAATTTAATACATTTTTTACAAAAACTTGACAATACATTTACAGAGCTATAAACTGGCTATTGTATGTGATAATAATGAGGGTCCCTTGTGAGAATATTATACCCATTTTTTTACCTTCACAGGTCCAACCAATATGCGTGTACACTTTTATTTAAAAAGCTTTTGTGGCGAGTTGTTTTTCTCAAATAGGACCTTTTTTATTTTTGGATTTTTTTCATTCAAAATCAGATGAGAAGTTAATAAAGAACACTTGTTATATATATTTCCATTTTTCCTCTATGATTTATATATGGGACCTATCTGGGACCCTTATACCAGTAAATCATCCATAAAAGTCCATTCTGGGGCCCATATTAAACATTGTGATAATAAATGTTTTGTTTACCACTCTTTACGAAGTCCAAATCAACATGATGCCAAATGAATCTATTATTAAATCTGTTTTATTTTCCTCATTTTGTACTATTTAGGGAACATTAAGTATTTTTATATAAATGGGACCAATATGGGCCCCCTTTGGGCATTCTGTGCCCATATATATCCTTTATAGGACCCATATTGCTATTTGCCCGCCTATAGCCCACATAGGCCCCATATGATCATGCTTGCTGGGTCTTTGGTAAAGCCTAACCTCCGTAGCTCCCCTGTCTCTCTGTGTTGTCTCTAGGAATCATGGACAACTTGGATTTTCGCCAACTCAGCCCCCACCAACTCGGACCCATTTTGATCAAAACTCAGCCTCTACTAAAATTTATCCCCACCAAGTTAATAAATTGACCCTGTCTTTAATATATATTCCTTATGAATGCATCATAGTTTAATAATGTATTATGTGTTTTAAGATATACATTAGCATGGAAATGGTCTATAGAAGGTAGTATTTTAACAAGTGATGGCTACATTATTAAAGCTGTTACCAATGGATTTGATAAAACATTTTTGTACATATTATTCTCATTGTGTAAACCTGTTTCAAGATTATGTGTTTCTATTACATCCACGATTAGAAACTGTAAACTAAACAATGATACCTAGATTATCAAAATCTATCCATAAATAAAGATTTTATGTCAATTTGAATTTCTAATTGAATGGGGCAAAGTTTGCATAAGTGGGTCCGAGTTGGCAGGGGCCGAGTTGGCAAAGGTCCGAGTTGACCAATTTCTGTCTCTAGTGTCAGTCAGCTATGTCTGTTGATTCTCGTCTTTTCATTCTCTCTTTATGGGTATAGCATCTTCTGTCATGTAATGGAGATTAATCACTATAAAAGTATTCATTATAGTACTGTATGTGGTCATGGAATTACGTCAACTTAATAACAGCATAAAGGATGCAATGGTATCATGTCTTGTCCTGAATTGAACTATAATTTTAAAATGGAAATAAAGCCCAAAGTTTGAAACATAGGTGTTCATGCAAACTTATACTAAGTAAATCTAACATATGTAATAATGAACTATGCAGGATGAAATCATGAGTTATAGTAAGCTACACACCGAACACAAAAATACATTATATAATTAATAGTTTACACTAAGAGATAAACTTGCAGAAAATCAAGTATAAATCTCAGACAACATCAAATATAAACACACAAAGATATCACACATGTATGTTACACAAAGTTAGGGTCTTATGTCCTGTTCTACAGCCACAGTCATATTGGGATACATCCCCAGCATTGCTACTTTGTGTGAGTTGAATCCACATGGAGGTGACAAAGGTCAAAGTTTGGGTTTTATGTCCCGTTCAACAACCAGGGTCATATTGGGACAGGCCCTCAGCATTACCACTTGTGGGACTCGAACCCACAGAGGTGACAGTCTGTGATTAAATGCTAACCACTAGGCCACTGAGGACCTCACATGGAGGTGACAGCCAGTGGTTGGATGCCAAACTTGCTTTGCTAACCACTAAGCCACTGAGGACCTCATACATGTTACACATGTATTACATAAATTAAAATTCTGAACTGATATCCCCCTTTAACTGTACTAATTCCCTTCTGTAGTTCCATTGCTTATGCCAACATACATGCCATGGGGCCGGATCTTTTTAAAGATATTTTTTTCGGAAGGGTAGGGTTGGTGGGGAGTCACAGCTGTGCAGCAGCAACAAACTTGCCTCTCATCTTTGAGATTGGAGTTTCAATCTCAAGTAGAGAGGCTAGTAGTTGCTTACCATTGGTTGATGGTTTACAGTACAGAACCTTGAACAACTGTTTATACTGGTTTCCACCATCTTTCTGACTATCTGTAAAAAAAAATATAACCAATAAAAAGGTACTAGACGTGATGTAGAACACTGAATAAATAAAGATAATAATTTTATCACTAATTTTAAAGAATTTTACTTTGTCAAAACTTTTAGAAATCGATATATACCGAGTAGTGTGGCAAATATATTTTCTTTTGCTGAAAAAAGACCCTTTAGTTGAAAAATTGTATCACTTGAGCTATACCTTGACATATGAAAAACAGAATTATTATATTTTTTCAGCAAAACAAAACATATTTATAACACTGTTAAGTTTTACAAGCAATATATTGAGGCCCACTTTATATATGTGTATTCCTTCACGTTTCATTAGCCATACCTTGAAAATAAATAAACAGAAACCACCATAATGGCGACATGTGAGAAAAAGAATCTGACAAGCCATGATAAAGCTGTATTGAATAAGATATTTAATCCAAATCTGCCTTTTAATGATGTATTAGATGAAGATGATACAGCAGACAGCGATGCAGGTAGTGTCCCGCTGTGTAAATTATGTAAAGAAATCTACTAGTGCACTACTGAGTAACTTGACAGTAGTACTACACGTCACACATTGAGCTAGACGTCATTACCTCGGCTCCACTTTATTGTAGAAATATAGTCCGAGGGGTAAGTACTTAATGGCCTCTATGACGGTAGTTCCGGCGGATAATGGACGAGCGCTGCAAATCCACTGATAGATTGGCAGAATATAGTGGTATTCTACCAGTAAAGTGAGTAAACGCCCATGCTGAGGCTTATATGTTGAATTTAAATTATATTAACAGCTTTATATTTTATTCTTCTACCGGGCATGCCCTTCTACCGCCAGATTGTCAAATAATATACACCACTATCAGTACCGCAAACCAGAAATACTAGTGAATTAATGAAAAAAATCTATTAAGTATATGATAAAACAAATTTACATTAAGTTCTTCACAATTGTAATATACTTTATGCATTGTTTATACTAAATTATGAAGAAAATACCCACTAAAATGGTGAAATATATTTCTTTCATTCAATTAAACATGAATGTCAGAGGTTATATATCACTAGGTTATTGGCCCAGTTTCCATGCTATCTGTTGCTTATTTCAGAAACTTTAAAATTTCAATTATTTTCACACAATAATATACAAAAAAAGACATAACTGTTTAACTCTACACTTAATAACCTTTCCAATGGTCTTTTAATTGTAAAATTGGTTATGTATTGACAGATTAACATGCAATTAAAGATTAAAAAAAATTTCACATTGCATGGATAAAAAATTATTGGCAAGCAAAATTTTCGCTGAAACCAAAATAAGGACTAAATGAATTTGATAAGTGATATCCAATTACTTGATTCAGCAACTAAAATGACAAATGTATCAGTTCAATGACAAATTACATTTGATTTTGACGGTTTTATTTGAAGAAATTTGGTTTTATATTGGCTGAGATATTGTTAAATATATTGCAAACACCCGAAAATTAGTGCTAGCATGAAAACTAGATCGACCATAACTGGAACACAATAAAGGATCTTTCTAGGTCAAGCAAAATGGATGCACGTAATTGCGAAAGAAGCTGATGCCTTTCTGTTGTGTTTGTGTAGAAAATGAAACAGAAGATGTAAAGGATGCCAAGGAAATAGAGATTGAAGGTGTGCGTTTAGCGGAGAAGGGAAACATTGATTTGTCTCTGGAAATGTTTACTAAAGCAATACAACTCGCACCCAATAGAGCATCAGGCTACAATAACAGAGCCCAGTCATGGCAGTTAAAGGGGAACATTCCAGGTGTGTCCTATAAGAAGGAAATGTGCAAGCCCAGTTACCTTTATGAAATATTCAAATGATTATTTAATTTCATCTGTTCATGTAGTTTTGTGAAAAAAAAATTAATAACTTACAATTGATATTGTTGATTGGAAATGACAAATGATTTATTAAAACTGAGATACAAGCTTGCCAGTATTTCTGACTTTCTACCATTACCTTGCAACATGGCTGTAGGATATTGAAGTGTTTCTAAATATCACATGCACATAAGGAAAGGTAAATGTACATTTTAATGTTATTCACAAATAATTATTTTTATTCAAAAATACTTCTACAAGTAATGAATATCTCAGACAATAACTGCATATGGGGTAACCATTTTCATTTGCTTTGTATTTATATTTTTGTTACTTTATTGCAGTTTTCTTTGTTTTTCAGTCTATCAAAGAATTTATCAATTGGAAAGATTTTTTTAAAATTCAGTGACCACTTAACTGCTGTAAATATTATTCTCAACATTTGCTTTTGAATTATTTGGAAGAATTGATTAAATCATTTGTTTTTTGTTTAGCTGCATTGGATGACCTAGAAAAAGCTCTCGAGTTGAGTCATGGGAAGGGTAAAGTGGCTTGCCAAGCTTACACTCAGTGTGGAATCATCCATAAATTTCAGAGTAAATAGTTTCTTTGATTAATTAAAACTTTGCATGGTTGCCACATTGCACCAGTAAAAATTATTTTGTACTCATAAATAAATCTGTTTGTATTCCTACAAGAATAGTATGCATTGTAGAGAATTGTTGTGAGAGGAGAATAGATGAATATAATAAGACATAAAAATAATACTGTGACTGTGAATTGCCATACATGTTTGTCACCCCAAGTACAATGGTCTTTGTGAAAATCACAAACTGGACTGTACTAGATGATTTCTCCTTCATCGGGATGAGATGCTTTAATTACCCTGTAATTTTTAATTACAAATCTTTACCTTGGGTCAGTTTGTATATCCAGAATTTATGCAAGATTTATAAAGTCCTGACAGCATGTTTTATTAAGCGTCCTGCAAGGGACGCTTGTTTGTGTATGGGAGAGCTTCAGGCTTAGTAGCCTTAGGGAATTTTTTTGAATATGCTGCAGTGACATTTCAACCAATCAGAGAGGTCACATGACCAAAAATGTCTTTTTTCGATGGGGAAGCTTGTCCGGATGATAACTTGAAAGGAATTTTATCAATTCACCTGAAACTTGGCAAATACATTCATTCTATTAAAATCTGGAAATCATTAGATTTTGGCATTGATTGGTCAAGAAATGGCCAAGTAATTAATGATTAATTAATCATTACGAATTTTCCAAATAAGGAAAACACAAAAATGCTTATATCTCAAAAACCGTGCTAGATAGAGCGATTTCGACAAAATTTTTGACCCACAGGGTATCTCTGCGGAGTAGTTTTCCCAATTTTCAAAAAAATTTTGTCTCGCCCAAAATGGCGGCCATTTTGAATTTTCGAAATTTTCGCAAAAATTGCAAAACACAAAAATGCTTATATCTCAAAAACCGTGCTAGATAGAGCAATTTCAACAAAATTTTTGACCCCCAGGATATCTCTGCGGAGTACTTTTCCCAATTTTCAAAAAATTTTGTCTCGCCAAAAATGGCGGCCATTTTGAATTTTCGAAATTTTCGCAAAAATTGCAAAACACAAAAATGCTTATATCTCGAAAACCATGCTAGATAGAGCGATTTCGACGAAATTTTTGACCCACAGGGTATCTCTGCAGAGTAGTTATCCCAATTCTGAAAAAATTTTTGTCTCGCCAAAAATGGCGGCCATTTTGAATTTTCGAATTTTTCGCAAAAATTGCAAAACATAAAAATGCTTATATCTCGAAAACCCTGCAAGATAGAGCGATTTTGACGAAATTTTTGATCTACAGGGTATATCTGCAGAGTAGCCATGCCAATTTTCAAAAAAATTTTGTCTCGCCAAAAATGGCGGCCATTTTGAATTTTCGAATTTTTCGCAAAAATTGCAAAACATAAAAATGCTTATATCTCGAAAACCCTGCTAGATAGAGCGATTTCGACGAAATTTTTGACCCACAGGGTATCTGTGCAGAGTAGCCATGCCAATTTTCAAACAAAAAATTTCTCGCAAAAAAATGGCGGCCATTTTGAATTTTCGAATTTTTCGCAAAATTGTAAAACACAAAAATGCTTATATCTCGAAAACTGTGCTAGATAGAGCGATTTCGACGAAATTTTTTACCCACAGGGTATCTCTGCAGAGTAGCCATGCCAATTTTCAAAAAAAAATTTTCTTGCCAAAAATGGCGGCCATTTTGAATTTTCGAATTTTTGCGCAAAAATTGCAAAACACAAAAATGCTAATATTTCGAAAACCGTGCTACATAGAGCGATTTCGACGAAATTTTTTATCTTCAGGGTATCTCTGCAGAGCAGCTATCCCAAAGAGCTTTCACTTGGTGAAGTTTCAGACCCATAGCTAATTGCTCACCTACTCAAAAAGAGTAAATGCGAATTACCTCTAAAAGTATTGCAGATGGCCAATTTTTCTCAAATAACTCATTCACCTACTTTTGGAAGAGTTTTCACTTGGTGAAGTTTCAGACCCGTAGCTAATTACTCACCTACTCAAAATGAGTAAATGCTAATTATCTCAAAAACTATTGCGGATACCCAATTTTTATCAAATAACTCATTCATGTACTTTTGGGAGAGCTTTCACATGGTGAAGTTTCAGACCCGTAGATAATTATTCACCTACTCAAAATGAGTAAATGCGAATTATCTCTTAAAAGTATTGCAGATAGCCAATTTTTCTCAAATAACTCATTCACCTACTTTTGGAAGAGCTTTCACATGGTGAAGTTTCAGACCCATAGCTAATTACTCACCTACTCAAAATGAGTAAATGCGAATTATCTCTAAAAGTATTGCAGATAGCCAATTTTTCTCAAATAACTCATTCACCTACTTTTGGGAGAGCTTTCACATGGTGAAGTTTCAGATCCATAGCTAATTATTTACCTACTCAAAATGAGTAAATGCTAATTATCTGTAAAAGTATTGCGGATACCCAATTTTTCTCAAATAACTCATTCATCTACTTGTGGGAGAGCTTTCACATGGTGAAGTTTCAGACCCATAGCTAATTACTCACCTACTCAAATGAGTAAATGCGAATTATCTCTTAAAAGTATTGCAGATAGCCAATTTTTCTCAAATAAATCATTCACCTACTTTTGGGAGAGCTTTCACTTGGTGAAGTTTCACACCCATAGCTAATTACTCACCTACTCAAAATGAGTAAATGCGAATTATCTCTAAAAGTATTGCGGATAGCCAATTTTTGTCAAATTAATCATTCACCTACTTTTGGCAGAGCTTTCACTTGGTGAAGTTTCAGACCCATAGCTAATTACTCACCTACTGAAAATGAGTAAATGCGAATTATCTCTAAAAGTATTGCATATAGCCAATTTTTCTCAAATAACTCATTCACCTACTTTTGGGAGAGCTTTCACTTGGTGAAGTTTCAGACCTATAGCTAATTACTCACCTACTCAAAATGAGTAAATGTGAATTGTCTATAAAAGTATTGCAGATAGCCAATTTTTCTCAAATAACTCATTCACCTACTTTTGGGAGACCTTTCACTCTGTGAAGTTTCAGACCCATAGCTATTTATTCACCTACTCAAAATGAGTAAATGCTAATTATCTGTAAAAGTATTGCGGATACCCAATTTTTATCAAATACTCATTCATCTACTTGTGGGAGAGCTTTCACATGGTGAAGTTTCAGACCCATAGCTAACTACTCACCTACTCAAAATGAGTAAATGCGAATTATCTCTAAAAGTATTGCAGATAGCCAATTTTTCTCAAATAACTCATTCACCTACTTTTGGGAGAGCTTTCACTTGGTGAAGTTTCAGACCCATAGATAATTATTCACCTACTCAAAATGAGTAAATGTGAATTATCTCTTAATAGTATTGCAGATAGCCAATTTTTCTCAAATAAATCATTCACCTACTTTTGGAAGAGCTTTCACACACGAAAATGAAAAATTGTGAATATCTCGGAAAAGCTATTTCTTCTGCTTTAATGCTCGGCGGGAGATACACACCGCGGCAGTGGTCTTGACACATGGTGAAGTTTCAGACCCGTAGATAATTATTCACCTACTCAAAATGAGTAAATGCGAATTATCTGTAAAAGTATTGCGGATACCCAATTTTTATCAAATAACTCCTTCATCTACTTGTGGGAGAGCTTTCACATGGTGAAGTTTCAGACCCATAGCTAATTACTCACCTACTCAAATGAGTAAATGCGAATTATCTCTTAAAAGTATTGCAGATAGCCAATTTTTTCTCAAATAACTCATTCACCTACTTTTGGAAGAGCTTTCACATGGTGAAGTTTCAGACCCATAGCTAATTACTCACCTACTCAAAATGAGTAAATGCGAATTATCTCTAAAAGTATTGCAGATAGCCAATTTTTCTCAAATAACTCATTCACCTACTTTTGGGAGAGCTTTCACATGGTGAAGTTTCAGACCCATAGCTAATTATTTACCTACTCAAAATGAGTAAATGCTAATTATCTGTAAAAGTATTGCGGATACCCAATTTTTATCAAATAACTCCTTCATCTACTTGTGGGAGAGCTTTCACATGGTGAAGTTTCAGACCCATAGCTAATTACTCACCTACTCAAATGAGTAAATGCGAATTATCTCTTAAAAGTATTGCAGATAGCCAATTTTTCTCAAATAAATCATTCACCTACTTTTGGAAGAGCTTTCACTTGGTGAAGTTTCACACCCATAGCTAATTACTCACCTACTCAAAATGAGTAAATGCGAATTATCTCTAAAAGTATTGCGGATAGCCAATTTTTGTCAAATTAATCATTCACCTACTTTTGGCAGAGCTTTCACTTGGTGAAGTTTCAGACCCATAGCTAATTACTCACCTACTGAAAATGAGTAAATGCGAATTATCTCTAAAAGTATTGCATATAGCCAATTTTTCTCAAATAACTCATTCACCTACTTTTGGGAGAGCTTTCACTTGGTGAAGTTTCAGACCTATAGCTAATTACTCACCTACTCAAAATGAGTAAATGTGAATTGTCTATAAAAGTATTGCAGATAGCCAATTTTTCTCAAATAACTCATTCACCTACTTTTGGGAGAGCTTTCACTCTGTGAAGTTTCAGACCCATAGCTATTTATTCACCTACTCAAAATGAGTAAATGCTAATTATCTGTAAAAGTATTGTGGATACCCAATTTTTATCAAATACTCATTCATCTACTTGTGGGAGAGCTTTCACATGGTGAAGTTTCAGACCCATAGCTAACTACTCACCTACTCAAAATGAGTAAATGCGAATTATCTCTAAAAGTATTGCAGATAGCCAATTTTTCTCAAATAACTCATTCACCTACTTTTGGGAGAGCTTTCACTTGGTGAAGTTTCAGACCCATAGATAATTATTCACCTACTCAAAATGAGTAAATGTGAATTATCTCTTAATAGTATTGCAGATAGCCAATTTTTCTCAAATAAATCATTCACCTACTTTTGGAAGAGCTTTCACACACGAAAATGAAAAATTGTGAATATCTCGGAAAAGCTATTTCTTCTGCTTTAATGCTCGGCGGGAGATACACACCGCGGCAGTGGTCTTGACAAAAATTTTTGTCTCCCCAAAAATGGTGGCCATTTTGAATTTTCAAAGTTTTTGCAAAACACAAAAATGCTTATATCTCGAAAACCGTGCTATATGGAGCGAACTCAACAAAATTTTGGACCTGCTGGGTATCTCTGCAGAGTAGCCGTGCCAATTTTCAAAATATTTTTGTCTCGCCAAATATAGCGGACATTTTTAATTTTTTTATTTTTTGCAAAACACAAAAATGCTTATATCTTGAAAACCGTGCTAGATAGAGCAGACTGCGCTGACTTTGGTTGCCACAACAGTATAAGGCTAGAAACGAAGCATTTTCTTAATACTTTAGCACTCACCTTTATATCCTTTTCGGGACGCTTTGTTTTTGCTATGCAAAAACATTATCTTTTTTTTTTGCGAGCAATCCTCTAGTTATATTTCAAGAAATATGTAGTGAGAGAAGTCATTGGTTACATGTTAGCTGTAGATAAGAACTCTCTACTAATAACATAGATTGCAGTCCATGATAATGGTCTCAGGGTTTACAGTAGGTTTCATTATTGGATTACATACATTGAGATATCTGTACTTACTCTTGACAACACTGACAAATATACCATGTAGTGTCAGAGTCACATCGAGTTTTGTGTGTTTTGGTAGAACACAATTCAGGTGACAAACTGTTTTACACAGAAATCTGTTCAGCACAATTCATGTGTAACTGGTAGCAAGCAGTGGGTGACAACACAGAAACCCTTTCCAGTGGGTAGTGCTGAGAAAAGAACTTCTGGCACTCGATCTCAGACCATGTTTGGGGACTAGGCCATGGGTAGACCCCACCTTGTGTAAAAATGACTCAAATCCATTGTACAGGTAGTTTTTGAGGTAGTGTGTTCAGACAGACAAACAGACTTGATTACATAGCCTCACCCCACCTCTTCATGTCAAGGGAGTGGGGGATGGTGTAGGGTAATGATTGCAAAGTTCTTGGAGGACCCTTTACATTGAAAAAATATCAGAAATTCCAGATTAGCATTTCACTGATCTATTGAGATTAAAGTTCAACTGTGTACTTTCAGAGAAGGATGAAGAAGCTTTGAGAGACTTCAAATCAGCTGCTTCTCTTGGCAGTGAGTTTGCAAAGCAACAAGTTGTTGCCATGAACCCTTACGCTGCCCTCTGTAATAAGATGATGTCAGAAATGATTGCCAAGGTCAGGACTGGTGAGGCCTAAGTTGTGCAGGGATTATACACACAGAGGTCAAGATTGAAGGGACCCTACAAATTTAAAACATGAAGAGTAGACTTAAATGTGAACATGCAAAGTTACAAACCTAGTTTATTGACATTACAAGATCTGAACTATTTTATTAGTATTTCATTGTATTTGTCTTTTTATTTTATTTTTTTGTTTATTTTCTTGCCATTTACGCTAGGTCTTTTTTCTAGTTGTCCAAAAATTAAAGTTCTTTTGCTTTTAGTATTTCACATCTGCTGTACAATTGTTTATGCATATTGTTTTATTGGCAGCTCTAAATTGTGTTATTATATACATATTACCATTTATATTTACATTAAATATTGAAGTGCAGTGTATCTTGTTTTATTAGGACATTCAATGAAAATCGGATGTGCTTATGGTTTTGTCAGAATTTTTTATTAGGAGGATTGCGTGTAACCAACCCGCCTATTAGATTGATGTGTCTGACGTCCATCTGTCCATCCATATTTTTTCATTTCCGGACTCTAACTCGAAAATGGTTTGTCCAATCGAATTCAAACTTGACAGGAAGATAGATCACCATCATAGCTAGGTTCCATTCCGTTCGTCCATTTGTCTGTCCGTCCACATTTTTGTTTCCAGACTCTAACTCGAAAACAGTTTGTCCAATCGAATTCAAACTTGACAGGGACATAGGTCACCATCATAGCTAGGTTCCTTTCGAAATTGGTGTAATTCCGTTTGTCCGTCCACATTTTCGTTTCCGGACTCTAACTCGAAAACGGTTTGTCCAATCGAATTCAAACTTGACAGGGACATAGATCACCATCACAGCTAGGTTTCTTTCGAAATTGGTGTAATTCCGTCCGTTTGTTCATCCGTTTTTTTTGTTCGTTTGTCTGTCCGTCAAAATTTCTGTTTCCGGACTCTAACTCGAATACGGTTTGTGCAATCGAATTCAAACTTTTTTTTTTTTTTTTATTATTTTTTTCCATGATGAAAAATGCCATTACATTTTTACTGGGGGTACACACACCCTGGCAGAGGTGACCCAGTATTATCACTGTAAAAGTTATAACTTGAACTGATACATCATGTTTTTTTATGTACAGTATATACTACAAGAAGTAAAAGAAAATACACAGTAATAATTTTTCCTTTGGTTTACATTTTGCCTCATTTAATCAATCAAAAGTTTTATTAATCGCCAAGTTTTGTTAAATGTTTCTTGTTTAAATTCCAGTGTTGCCACAAGCTTTTGTTCATCATATATACTTTTAATTTTTTCCAGTAATTCTGGTATATATAAGGTCTTTGACAGTCTTGAGTTGGAATAAATATAATATTTGGTTGCTACAAGTAAGATATTGATTGGAAGAGAGTTAGTATCAGTATTTAGGTATCCTAGAATATATTCTAAACGACCAAGATCTAAACTTAGTCCTGTCTTGTTTTTCACCCACACTCGAACATTTTTCCAAAAATCCAGAACATCTGGACATTGGGAAAAAATATGGAATATAGTTTCTGGAGCAGATTTGCACAAGAAACAGTCAGGTGAAGTTGCTTTATCAATTTTTGCAAGTAGTGTGCGTGTACCAAGAATACGATGGAGAATTCGATACTGAAACCATATAAGATTGTGGTGCTGAGGTAGTTTAGAGCATATCCTAAATATTTGTTGCCATGTGATTTCATCAATGTTTAGGTTAAGTTCAGTATTCCATGCAATTTTACAATTCATGTTTATGACAGGTTTATTTAGAATGTTGTAATAATGTTTTGAACCTGAATTGCGGGAAAAAATAGGAAGTAAATGTGTGGGGAGACATGGCTGCTGAAAATAAAAGAGACCATCTTTCTTATATTTTTTCACATACGATTCAACACAGGATTTTATTCGCAGGTATTCCAGGAAATTCATTTTCAAATGGGTATATTTATCTTCTAACTTTGTTTGGCTAATAATATTACCTCTATTGTCAAGCAGGTCACCAACAACAATTATTCCCTGCTTACTCCAATTAGGTAAATTAAGAATGGCCTTTGAAATTTTGGGGCTATACCATAATAGAGTTGACAGTATCTCAGTGTTAGACCTTATAGGAATGTTCTCGCAGAGGGTTACCCAAGATGTCAAAATTTCCTTCCAAAATTGATTCTGGGTCTTTTTTCTCAAAATATCACACCAAGTTGAACCGTATGATGCAATCTTTGAAACTGGTGAAATTGTGTTTTCAAAAAGGTTTAGCCACAGTGGAGGTTCACTTTTAAATAGTTTATTCATCCAAGTTAATTTTAAGGATTGTGCAAAAAGCTCTATGTTAACCATTCTTAAGCCTCCCATTCTGTAGTCCTGAGTGATATAATCACGTTTGATTTTGTCTGGTTTATTACCCCAAAGAAATGCAAACAGGCAAGAATTGATTTCTTTAAAAAAATGTTTGTCAGGTGATGGAATAATCATGAATATGTGATTAAATCTTGAAAGAATAAAGGTTTTTATTACTGTTATTGTACCAAAGGGAGTTAGATTTCTTTTGTTCCATAAGGTTAGTATTTGTTTTGAATTGTCTAAAGCTTTTGAATAATTCAAAGCAATCATTTCTTGTAGGTCAACTGAAAATATAATTCCCAATAATTTAAATTGAGTAGTCCCCCAGTCCAGTTTAACTGATACCTTTAGTTTATCTTTTGAATATTTCTTCCTTCCAATCCAAATAACTTTTGTCTTATTTGTATTCATATGTAGTCCTGAAAAGGAACCAAATATTTCAATAGTATTCAGGGCAGCTTGTAAGGAGCTCTGTGAACCATTGAGTATAAGAGTGGTGTCATCGAATTCAAACTTGACAGGGAGATAGATCACCATCATAGCTAGGTTCCTTTCGAAAATGGTGTAATTCTGTCTGTTAGTTTGTCCATTTTTTTGTCTCTTTGTCAACATTTCTGTTTCCGGACTCTAACTCAAAAACGCTGTGTCCAATCAAATTCAAACTTGACAGGGAGATAGATCACCATCATAGCTAGGTTCCTTTCGAAATTGGTGTAATTTTGTCTGTTCATTTGTTCGTAAACATTTCCGTTTCCGGACTCTAACTCGAAAACGCTTTGTCCAATCGAATTCAAACTTGATGGGGAGATACATCACCATCATAGCTAAGTTGCTTTCGAAATTGGTGTAATTCCGTCCTTTCGTTTGTCCATTTATAGCATAGATACAATTATTATTAGCTGAGCGTGTGTTGCCAGTAGATTATAAGTGCAGAATTGAGTCTTTTAAAACACAGTATTTTATTGCTAGCCGGTCCGTGGTCCAATAATGATGATTATTGACTGGGCTCTGACATCACCCAAGTATTTGTTTACAAATATTACACTCTCACTTGAAATTTTCAACTTATAATATCTTGCTTATTACTGAACGGATTGTAACCAAACAAAAACGAGAAAAAGCAGTGTAATAATATCTTTCCAATGGTATAAGAATGTTTCAGAATCTTAACCTTTTTATTTTGAAAGCCTAGCACTTGTTTACGGAAAAATATAAACATCCAAGAACCACTTCACAATAAAACATCATGATGACATGTTTTTATAAGCCTCTATTTTTATGATGTCACAACATTATATGCTTCTCTTTGACTAGCAAAATGTCCAGTAATATAAAGTTCAGCTAATAATAATAGTTATAATGCAATGTATTATCAGAAACCGACAATTGTTTATGGAAAAAACATCCAAGAAATATTCAAAAAACATCACAATTACGTGTTATCAGCCTCTGCTTATATGATGTCACAACATTATATCTGTGTCTTTGACCAGTGCACCATCCAATTATAAAGAATTCAGCGAATATTAATAGTAATAATGCAATTTTAATGTGCAATATGCTGTAGAAATGGACCTTCATCAATGATTATTGGCCTTTTACATTCATTAGTGCCCTCGGCAAGCCTCGGGCACTAATGGATGTGTCAGGCCAATAATCATTGATAGCGGTCCATTTCTACAGCATATTGCCCTATAAAATTACATTATTGTACTATTATGTAACCTAGATTACAAGTTTTACATTTCTTAGCATGTCTAACACATTCACCTTAACTGGGTGACCTAATGTTTCTTTCCTTGTTTCTAAATGTAATTACAGCAGTCTCTAACCTTATTGCTGCCTGTGCAACCTGCCTTTTGGGGTATCTTTGACCCTCTTGTCTTTTTTCTGCTTCTTTTTCCTTCACTTTCTACTTTTCCTCATTACAGCAAAATGGTTCAAGAAATCATCTTCAGGTTTTCTATGTTTATTTTAGGGTCAAGGGGGGGGGGGGGAACTACTTTTGAAAAAAAAACTTGTGTCCACCATCCTGTTTTTAAGATGGTTGCCATCCAGTTTTACAGCTTGTGGATGATGTCCCAAGGCTTGCAGGTCTTGTTCTAGTTGGTTTTGCATTTTATTACCTTGTAGATGTTATGGGTATTTTTGTCAGAACATGATGAGATGATTTTTTTTTTGTCTCTGGCTTTCATGAATTGTGGCATAGTGCGAGGATCTGTCTGTTCACTGAAGTTAAGTGGCACTGGGCTACGACGTTAGTACTTGGATGGGTGACCGCCGCAGTACAATACTCATGTCTCTGATGGCTTTGCGCTCATGCTAGTAGACTGAAACTCCTTTCAGCCTTGTTAATGCAGCATTTGATTGTGGCATTCACTGATGACTATTCCTGATATCTTGGCTGTTCATCTGAAGTTCCAATTTTTAACTTTCTCATAACTTAGTCAGAATAGTTCTTGATCATAGGTAACCGTAAAAGAAATGGATTTTATATGATGGAGCAGACAAAGAGACGTGACATTTATAATGAAGTTGTAAATGTCTAAAATATTAAGTTATATGAACCCAATGTATCATGTACAAAATCCTTGTAGGCTTAGGTCCTAGTAATGACTTGCTTCAGTGTATCCTTGCTAAATTACACCATTTACTGACCTATTTGGACCTAAAAACTAGTTTCACTTAAACCTAAACTTGCTCACCACTGGCTCTACTTATAATCTGTTGTGAATTTTCAGCTATTAATAAAAACTGGTGAAAATTGCATTATTGCACATTACGCTTTTGTCTACCACCAGGACCCCAGGTATCAGTTGTATATTTGACCATCTTACACCAGTACAGCCCAAGCTCTCATGTGACTGGTATTCCTCTAATTGATTGGCTGAGGTTCAAGGATAACCATTTATCAATGTCCTTGAGGTTTTTCAGCCTGCCACTAAGGATAGCACCTAATGGCTGAAGGCCACCATTCTTAGTGGTCATCTGAACCACTACATATCTGACTTTACCTTAGTTCAAACAGATATTTGAACCAGAATTATTTTTACACATTTAAAACTCAAAGTGCCTTAATCTGTCTGATTACTATAAGTAAAAAAACTGTTCAAATTATGTGAAGAAATTTATCCATCCTCAAATTTCTGTGTTAAACACAGAAACAGGATTTCAAGATGTGATAATAAATTGATCAATAGAAGCTGTCAGAATACCAGAAATAACTTAATCTAAAGTCAGTGAACTGGAAAAATATTTTTGCTAATATAAACAAAGTGGCCCTGATGAAGAAGTGCGTCATATTTATTGAAAGCTTTGGAATTTATTAGGTTATGAAAGGCTGTGGGGGACGCTCAGTGACACATGTCCCCAGTGGGGGATGAGAGAGGGGAAGAGGATCTCTGCCATGTACGCAGTGGGGGACGCTTAGTGACACATGTCCCCAGTGGAGGATGGGAGAGGAGAGGAGGATCTCTGCCATGTACGCAGTGGGGGACACTCACTCACATATGTTCCCAGTGGGGGATGGGAGAGGAGAGGAGGATCTCTGCCATGTACGCAGTGGGGGATGCTCAGTGACACATGTCCCCAGTGGAGGATGGGAGAGGAGAGGAGGATCTCTGCCATGTACGCAGTGGGGGGACACTCACTCACATATGTTCCCAGTGGGGGATGGTGGAGGAGAGGATCGAGGATCTGTGCCATGTACGCAGTGGAGGATGCCTAGTGGGACATATTTAATTTTTTTGCATGCAGTGCCTCATAAACTCTAGTAATAAGGGTTGGTTGCTTGTTATTTTGTTGTATGTTTTTAATATCAATTCATGATTCTGTTGGTGGCACAAAAATTAAAAAAAACTCTCTCTCTCTCCTAGTGGGTGATGGGGAGGAGAGGAGGATCAATGTTATGTACGTAGTGGGGGTATTTCCGAGATTTAGTATAATCCCACTTTTCTACTGTGAGCACTCTATATATATATATATATATATATACATATATATATATATGTATGTACAAATAATTGATTCTCCCTGTCCGTAGTGGGGGACGTCCCCGGTTACATACATTTATTTTGTTACTCTCGTCTGCGATGCGGAGAAAAAACGGTACTTCCCTAACGGACACACGCCACAGTGGTAGGACTGGCCTTGGACATGAAAATGTAGGTATTTCCTGAACTGTGGATGTGAGGTCTATGGATGTTACCCCTTCTCCTGTCTGAAGGGAAATCCTAATACTTTCTGGTATCTCCATTTTTTTGACTTCAGGAATTTGTTTAGTGAGCTCAGATCTAGGATAGGTCTTCACTTGTAGAAAGCCGCAGGTGTTTGCATTTTGACCACTTCTGTTGCTTGCTTTTGCAGAAGAGCAAATAAAGCCTCCAACAGTTAGCTGTGTTGAGGGGATGTACATAGCCCCGTTTGATTATTGGAGACCTTGCTAGTGATGACTGGTTCTGGAAGGGGAGGGTGTAGCCTTTCTGAATGAGACTAACGAGCATGAGGGTGACAACATCCCTTCTTGTGAGATCCAAAAGCCTGTTGTCATACAGAGAGATCTCATCCTCAGTCTTTCTGATTACAGACTCAGGAAAGAGTGTGGCCAGATACAGTGGGACATTTCTAAGAGATGACAGGGTCTCCAGTTTGATGCCAGATCTGCGATATTGTAACCCTTCAGTGGTTGACTCTTCAGTAGAATAGCCTTCAACTAGAGTCAAGTTCAGTTTCTTGAGTTTCCATCAAAATCCATCGTTGGTTGGTAACTCCACTGTTATCTTGCCGGTCCGTTGTGATCTGGTGACAAAGACTGGGTCATTCTGGTGACAGTGACCATCTCAGGTTCTGGATCCAACTCTAGTTCCTGTGGCGGGGTGACCTGGTAGCCAACTGCTTCTGTAAAATAGGAGCCTGGTTGTCGTCTGTCTTGTTGGTTGGCTTGGTTGACGACATAGATGGAAATTGCTTCTGAAAATACCAGAGCCTGGTTGATGTAGGTCTGGTTGGGTGGCTTGTTTGCAGACACAGATGGAAACATTTTGGGGTGTCCTGGTAGCCAACTGCTTCTGTAAAAAAGGAGTCTGGTAGGTTGACCTGGTCACCAACATAGCTGGAAACTGCTTCTGTGAAAACAGGAGCCTGGTCAGTGTAGGTCTGGTTGTTCGGCCTGGTCGCTGACCTAGATGGAGAATGCTTCTGTAAAAACAGAAACTTGGTGTGTGAGGATCTGGTCAGTAAGTCTTGTCACTTGACCAGTACTGGTGTTGGTTAAGCCATCTTCTGGTGTATAGGTGATTGCAGGAAATCTATTTAAAAGCTACATTTTAAATCAAATTTACAATTTTATTGAGCTACAATGTACTTACCTATTGAAACAGAGTGCTGAATTCCAACATCTTGGATGGTGGGAAGACAACTCTCTGACTTGGATCCAGGTAAAAGAGGGGAATTCGGTGAAGAAAGGAGTTCCCCATCGAAGGTATGTTAAGACCCGGTAGCAGGGTTCCACTCTTCAGGCATCCTGGTTCCAGATGGTCTGCATAGGATGGACCCTGTGGTCACTGTCAGTGAAGTACTCCATGAGGGCTGCAACGGAGTACAAAGAATATCATTAGTGTTAAGCGACTAAGAGAGACGTCCATAAAGAAGTAAAGGAAAAATAAAAATGAACCCCAAGTTCAAGGTGAAAAATTCAAAGACACAAGAATTATAGGAAGTTAAAAAGGAAAAATATTTTAGTTGTTACTTACAGAAAGCCACATCCTATGTGGTCAGGTGTCCGAATGTCCCCATCTGCTGGTTACGTCGTCGTGCTGTTAGCCCCCTCATTTCTCTGGTCAGAACTCTCTCAGAGTTAGGGAGAACCCATCACCAACTGGGCAGCCACAAAGAATCCTAAATGATAATAAGAATGGCCTTCTGATTCTGACTGGACAGGTCCTGCAGATATAAAGATGTGAAGGTAACTGTGAGTTGAATCCCAATTGCCCGGGCATTATGATCCATCCATAGTCTAGGTGTGAATTTCAGTACGTCTCTTTCCTGAAGCCAAGACTAGGAGGAAAAGCGCCTTCCATGTTGTGAAGTTGAGTGAGGCTCCTCCAAGGGTTCAAAAGGAGGCTGAGTGAGCTGAAGAACTGGTGAGAGGTCCCACTTAGGCATAGTTCTAGAGCTCTTAGGTTTATCTCTATAGAAACTGGTTACTATTCTGTAACCATCAATCATGGAGGGACGTCTGTCCTTGTCTTTGAAAAAAAACAGAGGAAGTCGCAGGTGTCACCTATAGAGGGTGACCTAAAGTCCATGTGATTTTTAGTGTACCATCATTGAAAAATTGACCATTTTGAAACATAGATGGCTCTAGTAGAGAGATGCAGCACTTCTATTTGTCACTTCTGCAGTGAAGCCTTCGTTCCAGATGGATAAACCTCGTATACCATGCATGAAGGTTGAATTGGTTGTTCAGTGGTTGTTTGAGCAGCAAGTGTCTTGGTGGTATTTGTCTCCAGTGATCAGGTGACAGCCTCACCAGCTCCCAAAGACAGTTTTATTGGCCAGCCAAGGGCTATTAGGATGAGCATGTAGGGTTAAGAGTTTTTTTGCACCATTCTGGGAAGTAATTCTGTAGGGGAAAGGTGTAGCCAATCAGGTTCTGCAAGGGGATGCTCATTGTGTCCACTGCCCATGCTTGAGGGTCTGGAATAGGTGGCACATAGCTTGGAAGTTGTTCAGACTGGTTACAAATGGGTCTGTCTGTGGGTACTCCCAAAGCTGGGTGACAGGGACCATTCTGTGTTCTAGATCTGGTTCCTTCTGGAGAGGCTGTCAGCAATGACATTCAGAGAGCCTCTGCCATGTGGCATTAGTGGCACCAAGTAAGAAGTCTCCACATGAGACCGCAAAGCTCCACTGGGTGAGTCTCCCCATTTGTATGTGGGCCACCACAGTGGTGTTGTCTGAAGCCACCAGGACTTGTTTCTCTTTGCACCGAGTGGTGAAGTACTGAAGGGCTAGGATTACTCCCTTTAGTTGTAAGAGGTTTATGTGTAGCTGAGTCCATAAGCCTCATGTTGAATCTTGATCAATGTGTGTGCCCTAACCTGCATTTGAGGCATCAGTAAAGATTAGGACGGCATGATCTCTGGGGCATGATTTTCCTTATAGTATTTTGTGGGTTTAACCACCATAACCATGTTTTTTTTCTCATTTTCTGAGTCCAGGGAATGAGAGAATTCAGAAGCATCGAGTATTTAAAGTGAATCTTGAGATGCCATTGAAAAGGTCTAATGGGTATCCTACTCAGTTTCACTGTTTTCTCCGTGGAAGCAAAGAAGCAACAGATTTCTTGCAGAGTCTGTGGAAGGTCTTCAGTAGTTTGGTCCATCTGGTTTTGGTGGGTCTATCAAGAGCCAGATCTAACCAAACAGTATCCAGTTAAATTGAAACTCGGTTGTGGATTGAGTTCTGATTTATGGAAGTTCATCCAAGTCCTGGACCAGTGATAACAGGTTTCTCATGTGTTCTTGATTCAATTTCTGATGGTGACGTAATCAGCCAATTGTCTAGGTACTAGTGTAATCTGATATCTTGTTTTAGTGCCAGAGTTTTACTTCCTTTACTAAGTAGATGAATATCAGACGGGCTATGGTTAACCTGAAAGGAAGGATGCTGAACTTTTATGAGACCCCTTTGTGATGAAACCTGAGAAATTTCCTTGACTGGGGGATGAATAGGAAGGTGTAGGTATGCATCTGTAAGGTCTATTGAGGTGACCCATTCTCCTTTTCTGAGAGCATTGAATTGATACTGGGGTCTCCTCTTGAATTCTGGCATTGTGAGATAGCGGTTTAGCTATGACAGGTCTCCAGCAATTCCCTAGTTTTGGTACTAAGAATAGTCGGCTGTAAGACTGTCTTGTTTGTTCACCTTTTTATGATGTTTTTGACAAAATATCCAGTATAGAAATTGATATGGCATTGCTTTTGATGTCTTGTACCCACTACTATCCAGGGAGACCATGATGTTTTTAGTGGTCTCTGAAGGGTAGGCGGTATCCTTGTCTGATGAGATCCACTTGAAAGGGGTGGGAACCATGTTGTTCCCACTTGTTTATAAACCACTTTACCCTGCCTCCAACTGAGACGTCTTTCACATCTTGGATAGATAGAAGGCACTTGTTTGACTGTACGAAGTCTTTACCCCTCCAATGGGGCTATATCACAGTCTTTGGCCTCTTTTGAAGGAACTGAAGGGTTTGCCCCTTTGAAAGGACGTGTGGTGCAATGATGAAATCCAGGATTCTGGGGGTGGGGTGAAAGCTGGTGAAGATTGTCAGTGTTGGGATGGCTGTTGTTGGGGTTGCTGACCTCAAGCGTTCTTGCCCAACCCCTGCAATCTCTGCTACCCCTGTGGCTGCTACGAATGCCCTGGCCCCTTGGGTCTTCTTTTTGACTCTTTCATAGGGCGGTATCTTGCTGGTTTCCAGTCTTTGACGCCAATGTCTTAAATGTTGCTCATATTCTTGCATTATGGAGTGTTTGAGCAGATCCAGGTCTGATGTTGGGGCTTTTCGTAAGTTTTTAAGGTGGTATGCGTTCAAGCTGTTGTGAGCATTTGTTAAGTATGTATCCTAACCCATGAGCACTAAGTTTGTTAAAAGATACAAGGCTTTTTTTGAATAGGTGTTGATATGCGACAGCAACACTTCTGCTGATGTCTAACATGAATTACATCTGAGGTGTGTTCTCAAAAGTGCTATTCAGGAGCTGTTGTAAGTACTGATCTCTAGCCCTAGGGTGTGGGCCTGAAGCCAGAAGTCCTTTTCTCTCTGATCCCTGGCAGTTCTGAGATTGTTCAGCATAGATTCGTTGGCTGTGCAGAGGGCAGACAGAAAGTTGGAGGTTGCGATGCATTCTTTTACCATAAATACCAACTTGACAAATTCTCTCTGATTCCCTGAGCGGACGATAGGCCTTCGTACCCAGGTTTTGCAATGTTTGAGAATGTCTGTGGTACTATTTGTTGTGTCTGCTTAACTTTATCTCCTACCACCAGATACCAGTTGCCTCTGTTGGATGGGTTCGGGATGAACAGGGGAAGAGGAAGATGGTCCCGGTCTGACCACTGAGTCCTAGTTTTGCAAAAGTTTGGTGATATCATCTATGAAGGGGAGTTTGAAAAAAGGTGCTTTAAAAAAAGGGTCATCAATTCCAAGATATTCCCTAATTCAGTAATTGAAAGCATGAAAATCATTGGAGAGGGCAGAAGGTTCTCCGGTTCTGAGCCTTCAACCTGTGAGGTAGAAGAGTAACAGGATCCTCCTGTGCCGTAGTTACCCTTCTCAAGTCTTTAGAGGGGGGACTCCAACTGAGGCTGTGCTAATAAAGGAAGTGGGGATACTATCACCTTTAGGGTAGATGGTGGGACAGAGGCTGAACCTTTGATCCCTTTAAGCCCTTTTTAACTGCAGATATTGCCTGCAGAACTGAGGTATCCATGGGTTCTTGAGCCACTGTTTAGAAGGTTGTAGGGGCTGCTGCAGAAGCAGGCTGAGAGGAAAACCCATTTGAATATTTTTCAATAAAGGAAGATAAGAACTGCTGTAATCTGGACTGCAACTGAGATCACTATGACAAGGTCCAACAATATCCTTACCAAGTATCAACATCTTACACCTCACAGTTTCTGAAATACAGCCCAAACAAGCGTTTTCCCACTGCCACCCATCCAGAAATAAATGAGCCAGAGAGTTTTAGCTCAATTTTATGACTTTAAGGTGACCATAGCCCCATTAATATTTAAAGTTTGAGGTTACCAGAAAAGGAACATATTCCTTTGTTAAACCTTAATCCATGAGCCAAGTTTGGTTGAAAAAAGTGAACAAGCAATCAATGGCCATGAACAGGCTCTGTGTCAGCTGACTGTGTTTTGGGTTTCGGAGAAGTAAAAGAATAAATGGACACAAAAGTGGTGCGTAGCAAATGTATTCAGAAGTAAATTACCAAGTTAACTGTTAAGGAGTAAAATGTAGGTGGAAATGTATTTAAACAAAATACTGTAAATCTAACAGTTTTCGAGTTACAACTGATTTACTCAGCAGTGAGAATCTCAAAGTAGCTTTTGCTCAGCTATGCAATGAGTTAAAGGGCTCCAATTTTACTATGGTATAGCTGACCCAAAAGTAGGTGAATAACACATTTAAAGAAAATACTGTAAAGGCAATATTTATCAAGTAACAACTAATTTACTCAACAGTGTGAACCTGAAAGCAGCTGTTGCTCTGCTATGCAATGAGCTATAGGTCTGCAATTTCACTATGTTACAGGTGACTGAGAAGTATTTGACTAACATATTTTTAAAAAAAATTCTAAATGCAATAGTTTTGAAGTTACAACTGGTTTCCTCAACAGTGAGAACCTTAAAGTAGCTATTTTCAGTTATACAATGAGCTACAGGTCTACAATTTCACTGTTATAGCTGACTGTGACTAACATATTTAAAAAAAATTCTAAATGCAATAGTTTTGAAGTTACAACTGGTTTCCTCAACAGTGAGAACCGTAAAGTAGCTATTTTCAGTTATGCAATGAGCTACAGGTCTACAATGTCACTATGTTATAGCTGACCCAAAAGTAAGTGAATAACACATTTCAAAAAAATTCTCAAAATGCAATAGTTTATTAGTTACAACTGATTTGCTCAAGCGTGAGAACCTCACAGTAGCTATTGCTCCACTTTGCAATGAGCTACAGGTTATAGCTGACCCATAAGTAGGTGAACAACACAATTTAAATAAAATACTGTAAATGCAATAGTTTTCAAGTTACAACTGATTTACTCAAAGGAGCTCTTGCTCAGCTATGCCATGAGCTACAGGTCTACAGTTTCACTATGATATACCTCACCCATAAGTAGGTGAATAACATATTCAAACAAAATTCTCTTAATTCACTAGTTTTCAAGTTACAATTGATTTACTCAACAGTGAGAATCTCAAAGTAGCTATTGCTCTGCTTTGCAAGGAGCTACAGGTCTGCAATTTTACTATGTTATAATTGACCCAAAAGAAGGTGAACAACACATTTAAACAAAATGCTGTAAATGCAATAGTTTTCAAGTTACAACTGATTGACTCAACAGTGCTAACCTTAAAGTAGGTATTACTCAGCTATGTAATGAGCTACAGGTCTACAATTTCACTATGTTATAGCTGACCCAAAAGTAGGTGAATAACATTTTTCAAGAAAATTCTTTAAAAGCAATAGTTAAAAGATACAACTGATTTACTCAACAAAGAAAACTCAGCTATGCAATGAGCTACAGGTCTCCAATTTCAGTATGTTATAGCTGACCAGAAAGTTGGTGAATAACACATTTCAACAAAATACTCTAAATGTAATAGGTTTCAAGCTACAACTGATTTACTCAACAATGATACTCTGAAAGTAGCTATAGCTCAACTAGGGAATGAGCTCTAGGTCTGCAATTTTACTATGATATAGCTGACCCAAAAGTAGGTGTACAACATATTTAAAGAAAATACTGTATATGCATTACTTTTCAAGTTACAACTCATTTACTCAACAGTGAGAACCTCAAAGTAGCTATTGCTCAGCTATGCCATGAGCTACAGGTCTGTAATTTTCTTATGTTACAGCTGAAGATAAAGTAGGTGAACAACAAATTTAAAGAAAATACTGTAAATGCAATACTTTTTGAGTTACAACTGATTTACTAAATAGCTATACTCTTAAAGTAGCTATAGCTCGGCTATGCAATCAGCTACAGGTCTGCAATTTCACTATGTTACAGCCGATAGAAAATACTATACATGCAACAGTTTTCAAGTTACAACTGATTTACTCAACAGTGAGAACCTGAAAATAGCTATTGCTCAGCTATGCCATAAGCTACAGGTCTGCAATTTATAGCTGATTCAAAGGTACATGAATAACATATTTAAACAAACAAACAAACTCTAAATGCAACAGTTTTCAACAGTTACAAGCAATTTACTCAACAGTGATGACCTAAAAGTAGCTATTACTCAGCTATGTGATAAGCTACAGGTCTCCAATTTTTTACCATGTATATATATGTATATATATGTATATAGCTGACCCAAAAGTAGCTGAATAACATATTTAGACAAAAATTCTCTATATGCAAAGGTTTTCAAGTTACCAGTGATTTTACTCATTATGGAACGTAATGAAAAGTCAGTAGCTATTACTCACTTAGCTATTGGGAGAGACACCCAAGTTACTCACCATGTTGTATCTATGGAAAAAGTAGCTGAATAACATATTTTAACAAAATGCTCTAAATCCAATACTTTTTAAGTTGTAAGTGATTTAGTGCATGATTTCATGAATTTTAATGCATTAAAATTTATTTTAAAAATTCATGAAAAAATAACGAAGATCCAGGCCTGATACTCTCATGAGGGAATCTACTAGTGGTCTAGTACATATATGCAAGATAAAAAATATCCCTGCAACAGTGAATGAGAAAATTGTGATAAAGTGTTCAAATTTTCATACTTTGGGTGGGGGTACCTCACTTGTAATGGCTCTGGAGAACAGATGAACAATCAGATCTGCATGCCTTGAACAATTTATCATCCTCGATAGTTAAGGTATCTTTTAAAACAAGGGAACAGTGGCTGTCTTTCAGACAACCACAAAGTCGAATCTTTAGATTAAAGGTGAGTTAAACTCAGAATAATAGATATCAATTTATTGGGTTTAGATAACAATATACATATACCATAAGGGTAACAAGGAGAGAGCTCATTAGTACCCAATAACTTTTAAGATGTTTAATAGTGTTTTTGAATAGAATAATGTCATTTACCAAGACTGTTAAAATGTGTTTTTATGATAGATTTACAAATGAAAATCCTAACAGAGAAGGTAATTTGCAGAACCCAAACAAATTTATTAAATTAGTCATGTAGTGTCTGCCATCTATGAAACTGTTACTGTCCACATGCTTTCATGTATAGAGCCACCAGATGAATACTTTTTTGTGATCCAAGATAAACTGTATCTCATCATAAAGACATATAAACCCCATGCATGGCTTTTTCATTATACATTTTAAACAGTGACCTATAAACGAAGATAAATACTGATCATTACATGTACCATATATTTTCTAATTCATGCCCCTTTACTTTAATACCAAATTTACAATGAGAGTGTCTATGATTAATACACCAAACAACACTGTTCCATGCTAACTTCTGATTCACTATGCGCCGAAATTATTTGAATCATGTG
This sequence comes from Sabellastarte sp. h YS-2021, assembly GCA_964017235.1. Lineage (NCBI taxonomy): Eukaryota > Metazoa > Annelida > Polychaeta > Sabellida > Sabellidae > Sabellastarte > Sabellastarte sp. h YS-2021. The sequence continues at coordinate 24,944,872 of OZ024929.1, read as the reverse complement.
TTTTAATTTCTGCCTCATTTATGGTAGAAATTGATGCTGAATGCATGGGATTTCGTTGACACATATTACATACAGTTAGTTAAGATTTGTATGTATACATGACACTTTCAAGACATATAGTTGGCTCAGTTTCTGTTGTGTCTATTTGCAGAGTAATCAACACTAGGTAATTCTAACTCTAATACCGTAGTATTTCTCTAGTATTTAATCTCTATCTAAAGACAGTCACTGGGTTGAAGTATGGATGGACTGGACCCCAGATTCCAAGACACATTAAACAGATTCTGAGGAACATCAAACAAGAAAAATCAGAGATCAACAATTATTAAGGATGAGACAATTTGCAAGTGAAAAGCTGAATGTTGTGAAGTAAGCTTCAAATTTGTAAAATAAGATTATAGGAGACATGGTAGGTGAGCTATAAATCATAGTTCTCAATATAAAAAATATAAGTAGATTTCTGATACAAGAGTTCAAGGTAAATTTGTCTTTTATTTCTATATGGTTAACTTGCATGAATAATACACTTGACTTTAAATTATTCAATAAAACAGAATTTATAAATATTGTATGATCAGTAAGCCAATAATGTGAAGGCCTTGTTCCAAGATTACATCATAAGTCAAATGTTACTTTTCCCCATTTCATCATGTATTTTCATAAGGTTGGTACTTGCTTGCCTTGGCATTCATGTGCATATGTTCTACTTCCCTTTCCACATTCAAAGATTACCTATACAATGGTGCAAGTGAATATTAGACCAACACCATTTAAATTAGTACTTAAATTGTACTTAAGTTGTCTTAACATGGCTGATGAAAGACAGATTTTGGGGCTGTCTAATGCTTCAAACCGTAACTTGGAAAACGCCTTAATTTTGCACAAAACAGAAGACAATTTATATCTTCACATTCACTTGCCACTGCAAAAATATACATGATGCGACACAACAAAGATTGATTTATTGCCTTGTCTGTTGTAAAAGTTACATTTGTACTAGAGCTAGGGCCAATACTAGTGTCACTTATTTTGTTCTACTAGTTCAACTCCGACAAATGACATTGTAAAGGTTCTACTTAATATTATCATGGTTGACATATATGATGGAAACTTTACTTGATATTAAAATCTAATCAAAGAAAATATGTTGCCTACTGTAGTCACTGTTATGTTAGTATTCACCCAAAGTAAAAACATGTTAATGCTTTATGACTATTCTCTTGTGTTTTGCAGATGATAGAATGTTATCTGGGGCCTCCCCGTAATTAAGTGAATTTCCCTGGGTGTCAATTGAATGAATTATGGTATTTTATCAATTACAAGTTTAAAGGACAAGGTGTGATCTATAACAACTAGAAACAATTTAAACTAATTCTGTATATGTGTATAACTTTATAGATAACACACCCCATAACTTTCAGGTGCAAGCACCAGAGATCCTCAATATTGGTACTCTACATTATATTTAAAGAGGCTTACATGGTTTATACACATCTCTGATGTGGCTACACAACTCCACACACTAGTAGATCTGTCCAAATATGACCCTGAATGTTGCACACAACATTAAGTACAGACTTTGGTTTTCCCTTTGGAATATTTTTACCAGGAGACAGATACAGGCTGTCAAAGACAAAAGACATTCCCTAAAATGCAGATTTTAAACACACAACAAGTATGAAAAAGTTCATGTTTTGTACTATATGTGACTTGTAAAACTGATGAAATACCATTTAAGAGTACATGTGTCACACATACACATTGATACCATTCACATGTAAACCATTTTCAATTAAGCTTCTGAATTTGTATTCATGACAAAGGCCACTTTTCTGAACTTTTATTTGTGCAAAAACTTGCACCCACATAATTAAAACTGCCACTTCCAAATATGTAAATGGTGTTTGTACCAGTTTTTTGAATAACCACCAACACAAGCATAAAAGACTGTTTATTGAATATTGTCTATTGAACCTATTAGTATGTCTGGAAGACATGTCTGGAAGTCATGTGTTGAAGAACCAGACATTTGTATTGGGGAAAATTACTCCACTGAGCACCATAGGACAAAGAAAAAGATTTTCTACATCCTGGTACTTTGCAAGAAGCTAGACAAAGGCTAGACAGTGTGTTCATTTCATAAACTGCACATTAAAGAAAATATTAAACAAAAAACAAAATGACAGAGTATAAACAGTACCTCTTACATTCAATATATGTGTATAGATATTGCATATATCTTTAGCTTTTAGAGGATAAAATGGCGTTTTTTAAATAACAATCAGAACCCAGTACATAACTCGAATCCAAGATTCGACTAAAAAACAGCATGCCTCTGGGTCTTGTAGTTTTGGAGAAGATGTTCACGTGGACGCGTACTCGGACGCCGCAGAGTGATGCCATAATGTCAGCCGACATAAAAACTAAGTGAACTGGAGTTAAAAATCCTGTTTTTGACATTAAGGTAGCCATAAGGTTTCAGATACTGGACTGAAAATTTTCAGCATGTGAAACAGAGGCAGATCTAGGGCGACGACGTGGAAGGCCAAAAAACCTAGGGGGGGGGGGGGGGGGGGGGGAATAGCCATCAGAGATGCCCATATCCCACAGCCTGGGGAAATAGTTTTCAACACCATGACATATAAAAGTAGTGAAAGAGTACAAAGACTGGGATCCTTTCAGCAGTGTCACTTATATGAAGGTCCAGTTAATGTTAAAGTAGAGAAAATAACATCTAAGAGAAAGAAAATGTGTGTAAAGATAAAGTACTAAAACAAGACAATTCAACAGCAAGATGACGGCATTAATCAGTAAACTAAAAAAATATGAAGCTGTAAAATTTATTAATTGGAGAATAGCTGTCAATGGAAATAACATAATTATGTAAAAGTGCATATAATAATCTACGGAGCCCCCAATAGGACATGGTAAAATAAAAATTGCACATGTATTAAGTCGTGCGCACAAGATGATCTTGTGATAACGAGAAAAAAAGTTGTGATAATGAGATGATCTCATTATAATGAGATAATAAGTCATGATAACAAGATCATCTCATGATATCAAGATGATCTGGTGATAATGAGCTCATCTTGTGATAACAAGATCATCTCATTATCACAAGTTATTTTCTTGTGATAATGAGATCATCTCATTAGCACCACTTGTTTTCTTGATATCACATCTTAATAATCAGTTGCAGCAATCCATATATCTTTGTCATAAGAGAAAGATGTCTCAACATGAACACACTTTCAAATTGGCAGATCAAAACGGTCACACCATGATGTACATATCTATTTACATACACCCCCTAACCAATGTCCCTACCAAGTGTCAACCTTCTACACCTTATGGAATCAAAGAAATAGCCCATACAAGACTTTAAAAGTCATGGTCACTACAAGGTCAAATCAAGGTCACACCATAATGTTGAACACCTATACCCTCTAACCAATGTCCCTACAAAGTATCAATTTCCTACACCTTACAGTTTCCAAAATATAGCCTGGACAAGATTTTATAGGTCAAGGTCACTACGGCAAGGTCAAACCATGACGTTGCACACCTACAATCCCCCACCAATGTCCCTACCAAGTGTTAACTTCCTGCACCTTACAGTTTCTGAGATATGGCCTGGACAAGATTTTATAGGTCAACCTCACTACGGCTAGGTCAAAGATCAAATCAAGGTCACACCATGACTTTGCACACCTACACCTCCCAACCAATGTCCCTACCAAGTAACAACTTCCTACACCTTACGGTTTCCGAGATATAGCCTGGTCAAGATTTTATAGGTCAAGGTTACTACTCAAGGTCAAATCAAGGTCACATCATGACGTTGCACACCTACACCCCCTAACCAATGTCCCTACCAAGTATCAACTTCCTACACCTTACGGTTTCTGAGATACAGCCCGGACAAACTTTTCCCCGCCGTCCGCCTGCCCGGACACCATGGTTGAAAACAATACCCCATCAGCCCTTAAGGGTTGTGGGGTAAAAACTGTAGAAAAAGCCACAGTAGAAAACTAGGGAGTGGAAAAATACCCAAGCCTATGTTACATGGTGTACACTACTTGGCAGTCCTTGAGTAAATGTGTATCATTTAGTTAGAGTGGTTTTATGTTGAGGTGTTTTCTACTCTGGGTTTTTACAGAGGCTTTTTTCTGCTAGAGGCTTTTTCAATCTACTTGACCATCAGGACGATACATTAAATGTTTTGATAAGATTGGCATTTTGTCCTCTTATGTCCCAAAAATGGCTTGCATTTTGTCCTCCCTTGCAATTTAGAAAAGAATTTTGTCCACCTGCATTTTGTCCAGCAGCGTTTTGTCCATGGACCACATGATATGTCTGGCTATGAAATGTCTAAGAATGAACTATCCATACCCTCGACAACCCAAGTCTTCCCTTTTTGGAAAATCCTGTAACTGCCTCTGATTAAAGTGAACATTTGAAATGCTTTGTTTTCAAAGAAACTCAGATGTTTTTGACAACTTTTATTGAATTATTGGTCATAAATGCTTACTCCTGTGGAAAATACAAAACCAAGAAAAATACACACATATCACAGTCAAAATATTTTGTTTTACAAATTTGATATATATACACACACACTTTACAATTTGCAAGACTTCTATCTACTTCCTTCACCTTCAATTTTAATTTATTTTAGGAAATGTAAATTAGCCAGGGTGTCCATTATGTCTGAATATCAACTGACTAGAGCTGAATTTACAGGCAAGCTGGTTACATATATATACACACACTGTTTTCAAAGAATTATCGATACCTTTTTATATAAACCAACAATTAACTTGAATGCAAGTGATTTTTAAGACAGTCCCTTCATGGACCTTGCTATTATTGGAATAATATGTTTGGATAATAACAGTTCCCCTGCACTTTTACATCTTTAAATAATGAACAGAAACAACTATGTTCCAAGAACAACTTTAGCTTTGATGCACACCACCAGTTCTGGGTTAAAGTGAAGACTTTTTTTCCTTTTTATATGGCATGAAACAACTAATATTTTGATAAAATATTCTTAGCTTGAATTGATACTCCCCATACACGTTCCATATTTCTTTTCAGATCTACAATAAATTCCCAAACAAGATTTAAATTTAGGGCTGAAAATTCTGAAGAGATGAGCATTGAGAAATGGGCTAACAGCACATTAAATGTGCCCAAATTCTTCCTATATTTTACAAGAAAAATTGTGAAAAACCTGCAGTTTACATGTCTGAATATTTTATGTGTATCTGTCAACTTAATTCAACTAAGTCTATTATTGACAGTTTTTTACACCATTTTTGCATTCAATGAGAGCCACAGATGGAGTGTGATTTGAAAAGAATTTAGTTTAAACTTGTGTACAAATATTCATGTTTATTTTAAACTTGTGTACAAACATACCAACTATTTTTAACAAAATTGAGAAACTGACGATTACTGATCACCTTAAATTATGGGTGAGCGAGGCTTAGGATCATGCCCTTGAAATGTAAAACTGGGCCTGAAATAGTCTACCAGCGTTTAAGAATAAACTATCTAGAAGTACCAGAAACCAAACATGGCAGTTGATGTCAACAACATTATCCAGAATACATGTCACATATCTGTGAACATAAAGAAAATAATAACAAAAAACAAAGGTTAGGAAGATGATGTGACTGAAAATAAGGTTTAACATATGTTATTTATAGAAATGAACAATATTTTAATAGTTTTGCTGCTTGGCAGCATAGCATGACAAAATACCCAATTAATACACTAACTGGAAGACAAATATTTATTAACCTTTGGTTGTCAACAGTAAAACTCATGCACTTCCGCATACCAAATAAAAAAAAAAGATGACAGGAATTCCTTTGCGCAACCTGTGCCAAGTTGAGGTGCTAAATTCTAGTAGAAATGATATTATCACAAACTTCAAAAGCACTGTTTTGTTGTTTTCGCTTTATATTTATAAAAGGTATAAACATTTTATAATTTTCACTTGTATCAATACATATTTTAATCAAAAGACGGACACATAAAAACAGTTTGAATAATCAAAAATAAGGCTTTTGTATCCAAGCTGTCCCATGTTACAGAGGCGAGCAGTAAGGGCACCAATTCACGAACTCAGTTTCTTAATGAAGTCATTCTCTATATGGTTTACAATCTTGCAACCCTAAAATCTCTTTTGTGAACATTCTTCATTGAACACGCAAAGCTAAGAAAAATATTTATCCACTCAGAAAAGATACACTCATTCTTGAGTTTACCACTGATATGAGTGAAAGAATTTACAGACATAGTGTTTTTACACAGGTACACCTGTACACACTGTATAAAAATCCTCTCTTACATCACCATAACAGTTTCCACTGCTACAAGTACTTACACCCACACTACTAACTAATATCACAGCAAATAACAACAGTTTGAGTGTTTCAATGAATCCAATTTAACTGAATCCATGACACAAGATTTTTGGACAACAGATACACTGTGAAACTCGGAATCTATGAGATGAGATCTTTGGATCACAGAAACACTGCAATGCAAGTGTCTTCAGATGTATTGGTGACTATGATTAGGCAACTGTTACCACGCTGAACAGGTTGAAGCAATATCAGACTTCAGCTGAAGAAGTAGGTTGAGTCAAGGACACAGTTCAAATCTAAATCCCCTGAAACAGGAAAAATATACACAGTGATATAAATATTGTGATATGACAATGTACACAGGACAGTTTTTTCACTGATAAAGATAATATTATACAACTAAAAACAGGAGATATGGTGGGTATGTGTTGGTCATGTTACATATATTAGTACATTGTATATTACATATATTAGGCACTATATTAGTGCATTGTTTAATTTAAGCTTTATGTTTATACATCGTCATAAAAGATAATTGTGTTGTTGGTTCTTTTTGTGTGTTAACATTTAAAGTAAGGGAGTTATTGATTTTTGTGTTTTAGTGTTTATTGATTTGTTCACAGACTGGGGGAAATCCCCCCTCAGTGGTTATGATAGATTTGGGGAAACCCAATTGCCAGTAGTTTCTAGAACTTCCTCCTTTGGCCTAGATGGCTCAAGCTTTTCTGAGTTGGTTCTGTACAATTCCAGAGAAATCTGTGAATGTATATAAGGAATGTACATCTGACCACAAGTGAACTTTGTATTCGCTGGCTATAAGGAGAGCTATTGTGTTTTGGAATGTAATATAACTTGTGTTGCTGTGAACTTTTACTGGAGTGAACTAGATACATTGTCTGGACAGATTTATTGCACTTTGGATATTTTTGGATATTGTACAGTTATAAAACAGTGAGTGGATTTACTGCATCTTGGACATTGTCCATATCTTGGAGCAGACAGTACAATTGTGTTAACTCTCTAAAAAAATCTCTAGACAGACCTTCTGTGTGACTGGTTATATAAAGGATAGCAGGACAAGCACCTTTTGTGTTGTTGAGTGTGGGACAGGTCACAGAATATAGACATCTGTGTGCGAGTGAACGCTGGACAGATCACGGGACAGACCACAGGACATTGGACAGATCACAGAATATACCACAGGACGGATTACAGAACAGATTGCGGGATACGGCGGATAAACTTATTCTTAATTTCAGTGGTCAGGTCAGCTAGATCTTGTTATTGTATTAGTGTGCTTAGTTAAGGGCATACCAGTTGACTGTAATCATTATTGTTGACTATTAAATAAATTTGTTAAGTTCAACTTTTTGCTTTTTCTGTTACAACTTAAAGACAACCGGTAATTGCTACCGTGCTTGCCCGTGACCGTAACAGGAAAATTGGGGGCTCGTCCGGGATCCAACCATTTGATTACAACTATTTGATCAACCGTTCAATTAACATTTTGAAAATCCATTTGATTTAGTAATTGGTTACAGTCAACAGTGCTCAAAATGGCTAGTGCTAAAGAGTTTGTACAGTCACAATCTATGGAAGTTCTAGAAACTTTTAAAAAGGATATGTTAATGCAGATAGCACAAGAGTTACAGTTAGAGGTGAAAAGGTCAACACGTAAACATGAACTTAAAAGGCTTATTGTTGAACAGTTAGTTGATGAAGATGTTTTACCTGATAGTTGTTTAGAAGTGTATAAGCCTCTACCAATGGAACCTTCTGGGCAATATGAGATCAGGCGATTAGAAATTGAAAGAGAGTTAAGACTTAAAGAGCTTGAAACTCAAGCTCTAGCTCAACAACGAAAAGAAGAGCTTGAAGCTCAACAGCGAAAAGAAGAGCTTGAAGCTCAACAGCAAAAAGAAGAGCTTGAAGCTCAACAGCGAAAAGAAGAGCTTGAAGCTCAACAGCGAAAAGAAGAGCTTGAAGCTCAACAGCGAAAAGAAGAGCTTGAAGCTCAAGCTCAAAAGGAAGAGCGAGCGCTTAAACATGAAAGAGAAATGAGAGCTTTAGAACTCAATGCCCGTAGAATTGCCCATGAAGAGTCCATTGCTACCAAATTTGATTTGGGTAAAAATGTGCGACTGGTACCACCTTTTAATGAGTTGGAGGTCGATAAGTACTTTCAACACTTTGAAAGAGTAGCTCAAAATTTGAAATGGCCTATAGACCAGTGGCCTTTATTGCTGCAAAGTGTTTTGAGGGGAAAGGCCCAGGAGGCATACACGGCTTTGCCAATTTCTGAATGTGTGGACTATAACTCTGTCAATAATGCTATTTTGAAAGCATATGAGTTGGTACCAGAAGCATATCGTCAAAAATTCAGAAATTATCGTAAACAAGAAAGTCAAACTCATGTTGAATTTGCCCATGAGAAAGAAGTGTACTTTGACAGATGGTGTAATTCTAGGGAAGTAGGTACAGACTTTGAAAAACTTAGGCAAGTTATTTTGATTGAAGAGTTCAAAAGGTGTGTTCGTGATGACATTAAAACCTATCTAGATGAACAGAAAGTTGAAAATTTGGCAAAAGCAGCAGCTTATGCTGATGATTATGCGCTAACTCACAAGTCCACTTTCAACAAGAATAAGTCCTTTGGTCCTGCTAAAAGGTCATATCCAGAAATAGGAAAGAAATCTGAAAATGTAGCTCCAGAAAAGAGTTCAGATAAGGGTCAAACTTCAAATCAGACTATGAGTAAGGATAGGAAACCCAGATCCTTTGCTCCTGTGTGCCATTATTGTAAGAAACCTGGGCATGTTATGTCTGACTGTTGGCTCTTAAAGAAGAGAAGAGAAAAGGAGGCAACGCCCAACGCCTTTGTGTCTAGCAAGTCTAACTGGCGTTCAAATCCCAATAGAGCAGAGTCTAGTATTGGTTTAGACAAGTCTGAGATTATTAGGGAAGAGTTCAAACCTTTTGTGTCTGAGGGTTTTGTATCCTTGGAAAGTAGTTCCAGTCAGGTCCCCATTAAGATATTAAGAGACACTGGAGCTACTCAGTCCTTACTTTTAGAAGGTGTATTGCCATTGAGTGTAAGCACATCTACTGGTGAGAGTGTCATTGCTCAAGGTATTGAAGGAGGCTGTGTGAACGTTCCCTTGCATAAGGTCAAGTTAGTATCAGACTTAGTTACTGGTTCTGTTGTTGTGGGTACCAGGCCCACTTTACCCATTAAAGGGGTATCTTTGTTGTTGGGAAATGATCTTGCAGGTGGAAAGGTAGTTGCTGATCCTAAGGTTACTTCTAAGCCGATCACTTTGGTTAGCACTGAGAAATTAGAAGAGGTTATTCCTGGTATTTTTCCCTCCTGTGCTGTGACTCGAGCTATGGCCAAAAAGGCCCAAGAAGAACCAAAAGATTGTAAACAATCTACAGATGTCTTAGTTGATTTGTCAGATACATTCTTGAACAACTATGACCATGATGTGCAGAATTTTAGTGATACTAATCCCAAGGATAGGGTAGATTCTGAAAAACAAGACCCAATTGACTGCAAAGATGTATCGCTTTCAAAATCAAAATTGATTTCAGAGCAGGAAAATGACCCTGAATTAGCTCCTTTATTCAAGTTGGTCTTGCCACCAGTAGAGCTAGATAAGGTCCCTGTAGGCTATTATGTCAGAAATGGTGTACTTATGCGAAAGTGGAGGCCACCAAATGTCCCTGCATCTGAAGAATGGTCAATATTACACCAGATTGTTGTACCAAAAATGTACCGAAGTGAGATACTGAAATTGGCCCATGAGTCTCCAATGGGTGGCCATTTAGGCATCAACAAAACTTACAACAAGATAACCAAACATTTCTATTGGCCTCAAATTCGGCACTGTGTGGCAGAATTTTGCAAGACTTGTCACATTTGTCAAATGGTAGGAAAGCCAAACCAAAAAATTCCTGTAGCTCCTCTCAAACCCATTCCAGCGTTTGAGGAACCATTTAGCAAAATGATAATTGACTGTGTAGGTCCCTTACCAAAAACTAAATCCAGAAACCAATATCTTTTGACAATTATGTGTGCTTCAACCAGATTTCCCGAAGCCATACCTTTGACCAACATAACAGCTCCCAAAATCTCAAAAGCTCTGGTTAATTTCTTTACTCTAGTTGGCTTACCAAAAGAAATCCAGTCAGATCAAGGGTCAAATTTCATGTCAGGACTATTTCAACAGGTTGTATTTCAGTTAGGTGCCAAACAGATCAAATCTAGTGCTTATCACCCAGAATCCCAAGGTGCACTTGAAAGGTTCCATTCCACTTTGAAGAATATGATTAGGACATATTGTTTAGACAATGAAAAAGATTGGGATGAAGGCATCAGCTTATTATTGTTTGCAGTTAGAGAGTCTGTTCAAGAGTCTTTAGGCTTTAGTCCCTTCGAGTTGGTCTTTGGCCATTCAGTCCGTGGTCCTCTCAAGCTGTTGAAGGAAAATTGGTTATCTGAGAACACCGAGAGCCTAAATCTGTTAGACTATGTCTCGAAGTTCAGAGATAAGTTGAAGAAGGCTTGTGAGCTGGCGCAACAAAACTTGAAAACTTCTCAGTCAAAAATGAAGATGCTTTATGATAGGAAGTCACAAAACCGTATTTTCAAACCAGGTGACAAGGTTTTAGTGTTACTACCTGTCCAGGGAAATACGTTACAGGCCAGATATCACGGGCCATACAAAGTGTTAAAGAGAGTAGGTGACCTGGACTATATCATTGAAACCCCGGACAGAAGAAAGTCAACCCAACTATGTCATGTAAATATGGTAAAACCATACTTTGAAAGGGGTGTGAAAAAACCTGTTATGGTTACTGACTGTAATATAGAAAGTAACAGTAATCAGGAGCATGAAATATGGGACGACACTCCTGATCTTGATGTTGAATGTAAAATTAGGTTGAGTAATTCTGAGATCCTTGATGATTTGGAAACCAAGCTGAGTCATGTACCACCAGATAAGAGGGTTCCACTCATTGAATTGCTCTTAAAGTATAAGTCAGTGTTCCCAAATGCCCCTAATAGAACAAATATACTCATGCATGATGTCGATGTCGGCGATGCCCGTCCGATCAAACAGCATCCGTATCGGGTAAATCCTATCAAACTCGAAAAATTAAGGCAGGAAGTGCAATATATGCTAGAAAAAGATATAACTGAACCAAGTCAAAGTAGTTGGGCATCTCCTTGTGTTTTGGTCCCGAAACCAGACGGTTCAATCAGATATTGCACTGACTACAGAAAAGTCAATGTTTTGAGTAAAACGGATTCCTTCCCTATCCCAAGGATGGAAGACTGTATTGATCGGATTGGCAATGCCAAATACATCACAAAGTGTGATTTACTGAAAGGATATTGGTGTGTGCCTCTTACTGAGCGGGCCAAAGAAATATCAGCCTTCGTGACCCCTGATGGTCTATATCAGTACAAGGTAATGCCATTTGGCATGAAGAACTCCCAAGCCACATTTCAAAGACCAATGAATATATGTTTAAAAGACTTAGAAGGTGTTGAAGTATATGTGGATGATATTGTCATCTTTAGTGATACTTGGGAAGAACATTTAAAAAGGCTTGAACAAGTCTTGTTTCGGCTCAAAGAGGCAAACCTCACTGTAAATTTGTCAAAGAGTGACTTTGTAAAAGCAAAGGTTGTGTACTTAGGGCATGTAGTAGGTCATGGAGTTGTGACACCAATCAAAGCTAAAGTGAAAAGCATCATTGACTATCCCATTCCTGAAAATAAGAAAAGCTTAATGAGGTTCCTTGGAATGGCGGGATATTATAGAAAATTTTGCAAAAACTTTTCAGAGGTTACTGCTCCACTGACTGAACTACTGAAAAAGAATGTAAAATATCACTGGTCAGAGACTTGTCAAAAATCATTTGACAAAGTAAAGAACCTTCTCTGTTTAGAGCCCGTACTAACTGCTCCGGACTTCAGTAAACCTTTCCAGCTGGCTGTAGACGCCAGTGATGTGGGTGCAGGTGCAGTTTTACTGCAATGTGATAATGAAGATATTGAACATCCCATCTGCTATTTTTCAAAAAAATTTAATGTTCATCAAAAGAACTACTCTACAATAGAAAAAGAATGTTTAGCACTCATTTTGGCCATCCAGCATTTTGACATATACATATCTTCATCATCAAAGCCCACCGTTGTATACACAGATCACAATCCACTAGTCTTCTTGCACAAAATGAAAAACAAAAATAGAAGATTATTGAACTGGAGTTTAATGTTGCAAGAACACAATCTTCAAATAGAACATGTTAAAGGAAAGGATAATATCTGTGCGGACGCCCTGTCCAGAAGCTGTATTTAAATTGTAATTTATATACCTGTAATTAGTAAGTTTATAAAGGTTATACATGGTACTAATTTTACTTTTGTATTTAGACAAAAATGTTTTGTAAAATGTTATTACCTGTGTTTGTATACATCATGAAAATCTCTTGTAAAATTTTGTAATCCCTTGGCTTCCAAAATTTTTCTTTAAGGGGGGAGGTGTTACATATATTGGACACTATATTAGTACATTGTATATTACATATATTAGGCACTATATTAGTGCATTGTTTAATTTAAGCTTTATGTTTATACATTGTCATAAAAGATAATTGTGTTGTTGGTTCTTTTTGTGTGTTAACATTTAAAGTAAGGGAGTTATTGATTTTTGTGTTTTAGTGTTTATTGATTTGTTCACAGACTGGGGGAAATCCCCCCCTCAGTGGTTATGATAGATTTGGGGAAACCCAATTGCCAGTAGTTTCTAGAACTTCCTCCTTTGGCCTAGATGGCTCAAGCTTTTCTGAGTTGGTTCTGTACAATTCCAGAGGAATCTGTGAAGGTATATAAGGAATGTACATCTGACCACAAGTAAACTTTGTATTCGCTGGCTATAAGGAGAGCTATTGTGTTTTGGAATATAATATAACTTGTGTTGCTGTGAACTTTTACTGGAGTGAACTAGATACATTGTCTGGACAGATTTATTGCACTTTGGATATTTTTGGATATTGTACAGTTATATAACAGAGAGTGAATTTACTGCATTTTGGACATTGTCCATATCTTGGAGCAGACAGTACAATTGTGTTAACTCTCTAAAAAAATCTCCAGACAGACCTTCTGTGTGACTGGATATATAAAGGATAGCAGGACAAGCACCTTTTGTGTTGTTGAGTGTGGGACAGGTCACAGAATATAGACATCTGTGTGCGAGTGAACGCTGGACAGATCACGGGACAGACCACAGGACATTGGACAGATCACAGAATATACCACAGGACGGATTACAGAACAGATTGCGGGATACGGCGGATAAACTTATTCTTAATCTCAGTGGTCAGGTCAGCTAGATCTTGTTATTGTATTAGTGTGCTTAGTTAAGGGCATACCAGTTGACTGTAATCATTATTGTTGACTATTAAATAAATTTGTTAAGTTCAACTTTTTGCTTTTTCTGTTACAACTTAAAGACAACCGGTAATTGCTACCGTGCTTGCCCGTGACCGTAACAGTCATAAAGGGAAATTGAGGTTGTGAACAAGTCACAGCCTCTCAAGGCAATTGGAATTGAGGGCAGGATAAGTTTCTTCAATTGGAAGAGGGACCAATCACACTGAATTACTAAATCTCTAAAACATGTCAATTTCTACATACCTCTTTCTGGTACACTGGCAAAGAGTGTGTTGATAAACTTCATATTATCAGCAGATGAAGCATGTGTTCCTTTAACATCGCTGAAAAAATAAAAAACACATTTTATTTTGTTTCTAATGAAATGTACCAGCTAAATCAACAATTGTCATCACAGTGACTATTCAAAGCAGACTGACAGAAATTATGTTACTTGTAATGTTTAGTATTTGCCATTGATTTCATTACAGAAGATAGAATACTGCAGGGCATTTCTAAACATCCAATATCTTTACAGGTTGTGAACTTTGTCGTTGCCAAATGAACTGAGGTGACAAGTCCAAAGTCAAACTACAAACTGAGTTACAATGACTTAATTTAATGTTCTGGGCATACAATGGTGAGAGATCTACACATAGTAGAAATAAACACAAACACCTGAATAACTATAATTTTACTTCAAGAAATTTACAACAATTTTGTTTCACAGGGTACACCTTTTCTTTTCTTCATGACATAACAGGTAAATTCAATAATTTCCATAATTCCATAAATCAAAGAACATCTCCAAAGTAACTCATTACATGTGATGTATTATTTTGGTCACTGATTCCTTGTTTGTTCCACAACCTACATGCCTACCTATGTTTGAATCCATAGCGTCCCAGCAAGCTCTCAGCCAGGTTTTCTAGGATGGGCTGCTGATGCAAAGATATAAACTGCTCCCTGCAGATCTAAAACACATACAAACAAGCATTGTGATGAACTGGATACAAAATACAGCAAATACATTAATAAATGTTAATGTAAAAATAGTCTACATTCTGATATTAACCAGGTTTAAATTTTACATGGAAAAAAAAACATATCTAAAATTGCAACAAAGACATTTTTAACAGGCTTTAAGCTGAACGTAAGAAAATATTTGGGAATATTTAAATTATTGCACAATTTTACATAAGGACATACAGATTCAAACAGAACAAGACCACTATGGTCAAACATATATTCCACAGTATATCCTATAGACCATGAAGTCTAATAACAAAATACTAAAAGAACCTTTTGTGGTGGAGGTGTGCACTCTCTGAAGGGATCTCATCAATTCTATATTTTGTATTAATTATATGAAAAAGTAACTGAACTTATTCAATGAAAATGCCCATCCTTACATTTTTAAGTGAAAAGCTCAGCCCTGACTTAAGTCCAGAGATACAGTCAAACCTGCGAAGAGCAATCACCCAGGGGAAAATGCAAAAGTGGTTGCTCTTTGCAGGTGGTTGTTTTTTCGCAGGTTCAGTTATGAGGGCCTTGAGTCAGAGTTATGTGTACTCTATTCCTATGTGTTATAAACCAAACATCTATAATTTTACAGGGTTTTTTATCACATTCACTAGCAAGAGTACTTGATTAGTACTTCGCTGGAGATATCAGACCTGCTCTCACCAATCTATATGACAAAGAAGCCAAACAAGTTATTCAGTAAAAAGGTCAATTTTATCCAGTTTCTTAGTTAGAATCTGAGTATTCATTTAGGTTCCCCAGTACTTGATAAGTACTATAGCCAGAGATCTGAAACGTGCATACAATAATTGTGAAAAAGTGCCTGAATAAGTTATTCAGTGAAAAACATAGTTCTTTATAGTTACTAAGTTATAAGCCAAGTACTTATTTAAGTAACCCAGTCACCATATAAGTGTCCACCCCTAGGTTCTGTGTAAACTCAAAAGTCAATAATGAACTGTACTGCCACTTCATTTGCCCTTGATGTGGTATCCTCTAGTTCACTATAAGTTATTGTTGAGGGTTTTAGGTCCCATTAAACTAGGTGGCTTCCCAGGAGTCTATTTACACCAACATACCTAGCATAAAGTAAATCCATTAAATAATTTTTGAATACTGGCCTTTTAAGTTGCAACTTTAAACTGGAAAAAATAAAGTTATTGCAGGGAGTGTAAAGGTCACTGTGAACCAGATTTCCCTCTGAGACCGAAGTACACGGAGATCATAAATACATATAAGTTACAGATTACTTTTCTTAGACTATAAGCTTTGAAAAAAAATCTAGTATTTATTAACTACATTAACCAGTGAACAAAATCATTCACTCCTGTATTTGATGTGAAAAATACTTCAATTAGTTTAAGTAGCAAACAAAAGCAAGTGGGTCCATACCTTATTCATCACATCAACATCACAAGCATGAGTCCAATAGCAATCATGTACTGACGCAAAAGTAATCCCAGCCCTGTCAATATCAGAAACAAACACAGATTTTCAAATATATTCCTTTACATTTTGTGTGTTATGGATTCCAATTGAGTAGAACCTCTATTTTCTGTCCTGATGATATTGTGAAATAATTTTCACACTTTCAATTTTTTTTTGCCAGTTTATACCAAAATATCTCTTCTTTAAGAACCTTCTGTTATCCACACACAATAATTATTTTACTCTCCTACTATGATCAGTTTACAGAGGCTGTACTGCACCACAGAAATAAATATATGGTACATTGTTTATTGATATTCACAATAGTACAATAATGTAATTTTATAGGGCAATATGCTGTAGAAATGGACCGCCATCAATGATTATTGGCCTGACACATCCATTAGTGCCCGAGGCCTGCCGAGGTCACTAATGGATGTGAAAGGCCGATAATCTAATCTAATCTAATCTAATGTGGACTTTTATAGCGCTTAATCTCCATCACTGATGGACTCTAAGGCGCATCTAACCATAAGCAAAGGCAATTAGCGTTAATCAAGGGACAATAGCCAGGTCGTACCAAAGAGACACAGATGTGACGGGGGAGGCTATGGTGGGTAGGCTTTTGCAAACAGGTAAGTTTTAAGCTTGCTTCTGAAGGAGGCAACTGATGTTGCACAGCGGACATCTTGAGGGAGTTCATTCCAGGTCTTAGGAGCATCAAAGGCAAAACTCAGGCCAAAATGTTTGGTTGACTTAAAGACTGATGAATGAAAAGGAGGAACTGTAAGGTATTGATGAAGGTCCATTAACTGTAATCATTGATGAAGGTCCATTTCTACAGCATATTGCCCGTAAAAATTACATTATTACTATTATTATTAGCTGAATTTTATATTTGGTTGTCTGTGATATTTTTTGTGTCATTAGAGTTTTGGAGCTATATATATAGTGATTACATCAACTGTTCTTAGGGTTAAGGCTCTAAATTACTCATGTATTATTGTTTGGGTGAAAAATACATTTATAAGTTATTTAGAATTAATATATAAATGATAATTTCAAACAAGACTTGTTTTGTAAATGACAGATATTTTCTTTACTAAGCAAAGAAAGTTTTTCAGTGTGAACCAACGTTGTATTTTTGGTATATATTATATATATATTATACATTTAAACATTTTAAGAGAAAATTGATCTGTAACATTATCAAAAGTCATAGTTAATGTTTTAATACATGAAAACCCCATGGACCATCATAATGGGATGCTGTGCTAATAAAAAAATATATTGTTGTGACATCATACAAGTAGAGACTAATAAAAATACGTCATTTTGAGATTTTTGTTTTGAAATGGTTCTTGGCTGGGTTATTTTTCCCGTAAACAATTACTGTTATTTTTAAAATAAGCAGTTAACCTACAAAACCATTCTTATAGCAATGGAAAGATATCTTTACACTGCTTTTACTAGTTTTTGTTTGGTTAAAATCCGTACAGTAATAAACTAGAAATAGGACGCCCTGTTGATAGTAGATGCGAATAGAAACAGGATAGCATAGAAGAACACACATTATCATGTGTAATGTCCACCCCATGAACCTTGCCCAAATTGTACAGTAGTCTTACAAGACCCTGTTTCATTTGTAAAATATATCAATGATGCTTAAATATTTATTAGTTTGGATGTAAATTATTTCAGCTTCATGCCTTTTTGCATTGGTTGGGTTGAAAATTTTGACGAAATCACTCTATCTTGCACGGTTAAGAAGATAGAAGCAAATTCCTGTTTTTCTATTTTTGGCAAAAATTTGAAAATTCAAAATGGCCGCCATTTTTGGGAAAAGGAAATTTTTTTGAAAATTGCCAAGAGTACATTTCTTAGATACCCTATGGGTCGAAAATTTCAACGAAATAACTCTATTTTGCACGGTTAAGGCGAGTTTGTGTTTTTCCATTTTGGGCAAAAATTCGAAAATTCAAAATGGCCGCCATTTTTGGGGAGGGGAAAATTTTTGGAAAATTGCAAAGAGTACACTCCTTAGATACCCTGTGGGTTGAAAATTTCGACGAAATCGCTCTATCTCACACAGTTAAGGAGATAGAAGAAAATTTGTGTTTTGCCATTTTTGGCAAAAATTCTAAAATTCAAAATGGCCGCCATTTTCGGGGAGGGGAAAACTTTTTAAAAATTGGCAAGAGTAAAATTCTCAGATACCCTGTGGGTCGAAAATTTTGCCGAAATCGCTCTATCTCGCACGGTTAAGGAGATAGAAGCAAATTAGTGTTTTGCCATTTTTGGCAAAAATTCGAAAATTAAAAATGGCCGCCATTTTTGGGGAGGGGAAAATTTTTAAAAAATTACCAAGAGTACAATGCTGAGATACCCTGTGGGTCGAAAATTTCGACGAAATCGCTCTATCTCGCACGGTTAAGGAGATAGAAGCAAATTTGTGTTTTGCATTTTTGGCAAAAATTCGAAAATTCAAAATGGCCGCCATTTTTGGGGAGGGGAAAATTTTTTTGAAAATTGCAAAAATTGCATACCTTAAATACCCTGTGGGTCGAAAATTTCGACGAAATCGCTCTATCTCGCACGGTTAAGGAGATAGAAGCAAATTTGTGTTTTGCATTTTTGGCAAAAATTCGAAAATTCAAAATGGCCGCCATTTTTGGGGAGGGGAAAATTTTTTTGAAAATTGCAAAGATTGCATTCCTTAGATACCCTGTGGGTCGAAAATTTCGACGAAATCGCTCTATCTCGCACGATTAAGGAGATAGAAGCAAATTTGTGTTTTGCATTTTTGGCAAAAATTCGAAAATTCAAAATGGCCGCCATTTTTGGGGAGGGGAAAATTTTTTAAAAATTACCAAGAGTACAAAGCTCAGATACCCTGTGGGTCGAAAATTTCGACGAAATCGCTCTATCTCGCACGGTTAAGGAGATAGAAGCAAATTTGTGTTTTGCCATTTTTGGCAAAAATTCTAAAATTCAAAATGGCCGCCATTTTTGGGGAGGGGAAAATTTTTGGAAAATTGCAAAGATTACACTCTTTAGATACCCTGCGGGTCAAAAATTTCGACGAAATCGCTCTATCTCGCACGGTTAAGGAGATAGAAGCAAATTTGTGTTTTGCCATTTTTGGCAAAAATTCGAAAATTCAAAATGGCCGCCATTTTTGGGGAGGGGAAAATTTTTGGAAAATTGCAAAGATTACACTCCTTAGATACCCTGCGGGTCAAAAATTTCGACGAAATCGCTCTATCTCGCACGGTTAAGGAGATAGAAGCAAATTTGTGTTTTGCCATTTTTGGCAAAAATTCGAAAATTCAAAATGGCCGCCATTTTTGGGGAGGGGAAAATTTTTTGAAAATTGCAAATATTACACTCCTTAGATACCCTGTGGGTCGAAAATTTCGACGAAATTGCTCTATCTCGCACGGTTAAGGAGATAGAAGCAAATTACTCAAAAGTAGTACTGAAAATACACAATGAAGTACCTAAATGGCTATTACTCATGTACTGACAAAGCTATCAGTCCCAAATGCAATACCAAGCAAGCTATGGACATAACAATCTTGTATTCAAAATTGTAGTAAAATATCTTTAATTATTTTGGCTTAAATGCACGGAAACCAATGGGTACTGAAAATAGCTGTACTTAAGTATTACTCAGTAAGCAAAAGAGGTACAACAGCCAAAAGCAATCCCAAGCAAGCTACTGATCCAATAAGCCTGCATACCAAATTTGGTGACAATAGCTCTAATACTTTTCCTTTAAATGAGCGGAAACCATGCGTGACGCCGGACATCGGACGCCGGACATCGGACGGCGCAAAAATAATATATCCACCCCCCAGGGGGGTGGACATAATGAGATATTGCAAGCTAAAAATTTGAAGTGAGAGTACAGTATTGTAAACCAATACTCTGTGACGTCAGAACCCAGTCAATAATACTCATTATTGGACCGCGGACCAGCAATCAATAAAATACTGTGTTTTCAAAGACTCGATTTTGCACTAATAATCTACTGGTAACGCACGCTCAGCTAGTAATAATGTTTATTGTTTTGGGACAAGGTGGCAAAGCCATATATCAATATTGCCATTTTATGTACAGATAAAATTAGGAATAGGGTGCCAGATGTATGTAACATGATAGCTGTGCTGGAAATATTAAAATAGCACTGTGTACTATCCTTTAAATTTGTCAAATTTGACAGAGAAATGAAATTTAGAGAAACGAAAAATAATGACAGACGTGCACATGACCAGACAGATGGATGCGCACACGCCCAAAACAGGCAAACAGACCGATCCCAATTTCAAAAGCAACCAAGCCCTGGTGGTGTCCTATCACCCTGTTAAGTTTCAAGTTAATCGGACAGAGCGTCTTTGATGTTAGAGTCCAGAAACCAAAATATTTTGGATGAGTGCACGCCCAAAACAGGCCAACAGACCGACCCCAATTTCAAAAGCAACCAAGCCCTTGTGGTGTCATATCACCCTGTTAAGTTTCAAATCAAGCGTCTTCGAGGTAGAGTCCGGTAATGGAATTTCAAGATGGCAGCCATCTTGTTCTTCCAAATGGCACCAATGTCGAACACAACCTAGCCTAGGTGATGCCCTACCACCCTGTTAAGTTTCAACCAGCCCAAAACTTGTAAATAATTTGGCATCCGCATGATTTTATACAGGTCATGACGGGTAGTTTATGCAGGGTGTATAAGCCTACATTACTGAGGTCCCCTTTTAACAAAAACCTGAATGATTTTCACAGGAACTAGTGTACTATTCCTTTATACTTACTTTACACTGCTCTTTTCACTTTCCAAATTATCAAAAACTTACATGATTTTAAGTTACATAAAAAAACTTACAAAACGTCTAATTTGGAGAAAAAAACATCTGATGACATTATGCTAGAATTGAGTTCTGTTTTGCTAATTGTATACTCTGAATACATCTGGAACTTGAGGTGTACTTGGGTACTTTTAACAGAACATGAGAGAAAACTGACACTACCTCTGGCAAAAGAGCGCAGTGAGCATCATGTGGGTGGCATCAAGTGAGTGCACAAAGTTTGGGGCAATGGCATTCTTCTGCTTGGTCTTGTTAGGCTTCCTGCAAAAACATTAGGAACAGAGAATTTCTACCCAAGTGTTATGTGCACATGTCAGATCTGTAGCTGTAGTTTTATTGAATATTTTGAAACTACAAGTAATATTCTTGACTGTTACTCAAAAACTTAAAAGTAATTGAGCTTTTTTACTACATAAGTTGTGCAAATTTGTTTTTGCATTTTGTATATTATGTGCAAGTTTCAGATCTCTGGCTGCAATAGTATTGATTGCATGAAACCTAAGGAATTTTATTGGTTTATAGCTTAGACACCAGAAGGAATTAAGCTTTTTGACTGAATAAGTTGTCCAATTAATTTAGGATGTAGAGTTTTGTGTCCATGTTTCAGACCTCAGGTTGTAGTATCATAATGAACCTTGATATTATAAGGATTTTTTCTTGGCCAATACCCTGAAACTCTGACAAATTTATCTTTTTCAATGATTAAGTTGTTCAGATACTTCTACATGCAGAGTATTGTGTGCAGTTTCAGATCTCTAGCTGTAACACTCACTAATATGGCAAAAATACTGAAATAACCCATCGATACAGACTAGGACTTACTCCAAGTTGTTTCCTTGCTTTCCGAGTCCAGGTATGACCACATTGACTTGTTTCTTGTACTGCTGTAGTACAGGAAAGCGAAGCGGTGTCTCCCACTCAGGGAAGTCTTGCAGATTGGAAATTAGCTCAGCACACAACACTAGCCAATCCTACAATAAAAGCAAATGTCACAGTCTCCTGCCTAGCTTTTGGTAAAACTGAAACTGGAGAGAACTGATCATGACAAAACATAAGCAAAACTATGATCTATCTGCCAACAAGGTACATATTTTATTTCTCAAGAAAGAATATGTCATTCAATATTCAAGAGTATTTAAATACAGTAGATGTATATCTGGAGCAAGAATATTTAGCTAAATTAAACTTTCAGGTTCACTGGTCAAAACCTGGACTTCTTTCTTGTGACACCCTTTTTACCTAATTGATAGAAACTTCAATTTGCTGAATGCTGAGTCACAAATTTTGTTAGTAAGGAGAAAGATGAATCTTCAGAAATGAATTACTTCATGCATAATGGACTCTGTGTGAGCAGAACTAGTGGGAAGTCAAACTTTGTTATCATTGAAATAGACTTTGAAGTCACAAGAACAGATGATGCTGTGGGTATACGTGGAAGTCACCCTTAACTAGAACCAAATCCTGTGTATATTGGGAGGTTGTACAAGGTTTACTGTGACTGGCTGGATGTAATTTGTGTATATTCGGGGTTAATATGCAAAATTTTAATCTGCAACTCTGGGTTGGCTTTACATATCAGGTGATAATGAAATATTGTTTGGTTGCGTTGCAAAAATGCATTTTTGACAGTTGCAAAATCTAAGTTATCATTTGTACACTTTACATGCCAATGCATAAAAGGCATTTAAAACCCCAACATTAGCCAATGATTGTAACAAATTTTATTGTAATTTAACTTTTTACAGGTTAAATACTTACCTTATCCCCACAAGTGCTTGTTTGGTTTTGTGGAGCAAAACGTATCGACCGACAAGAATTTTTTAAGAAATATTCTTGTCACAAGAGGTGACCCCTTTGTCTGCGCATGTCCGCGCTTGCGCAGTAGTCGTTGTCGACAGACGATTGTCGAGAGATCTTCATTGTATTTTTGGTCCCCAGCAAAACAAATTATGCGGGGAGGTAGGGTGGGTTTATCCTTGTGAGGATAAGGTAAGTATTTAACTTGTAAAAAGTTAAATTACAATAAAATTTGTTACATTTTATTGCGTAAAATAGCCTTACCTTATCCTCACAAGTGCTTGAATACAACCATAACAGGTGGAGGGTATTTGTTTTGGCCACACTGTTAGATGATTGTCAGACAAGGGGTCACCAAATAAAGCACTGATATGAGGATAAGATAAGCTTCCATACACCACATCTTAAGTTATATATTACTTCTGCAAGACAGATAAGTAATTTGCTACCCTCAACAAGAGATCCATGATGTGGTCGTCATTGTTGCTGCTGTTGCTGTTGTAGGCAATTTTACAACAAATCATATACCAGTATTAACCATCACCCGGTATTGGCCGGAGATGTCTGCATGACTCCCGAAACAAGATGTCATCATCTGACAATGAGAATATCTCCAGGCAGGCAAACTGAACTGCATAAACTGCAGATATGGGGCCATATGTAAGCCAAGAAAGACATATGTCAGTGACACAAGACTTGTATAACTGGAGAGAACATAAATATGTGAGTCGTATCAATAACATGTATAAATACACAAAAATTGACTACATGCTGAGGTGAATCCACAAGGCCCAATTTGTTCATGGACTGGTCATGGGATTGCCAAGCTACATCTTCGAGTAGAATGTAGTAAAGAATTGTGGGTCTTCCAATAACAAGAGTTTGATCTCTGCTCAGGTAAGACCCCACTCTTGGAAAGTAAAAAGGGCAGCCATGGATCTAATATGTGTCTCAAAGTATAGATTCTGAGAATCAAAGTTAAAGGACTGGCAATCTAATCATGCAGCCAGATTGATCCAGGAAGAGATAGCAGAACTCAAGATATCTCCATCAAGCCTTCCTTAAAAGATATGAGCAAGATTCTTCCCCTCCTTGAAGTACTTGTACTGTCCTGATAGTAACTAAGTACTGTAAGAGAGCAGAGTGTCACAACATCAGTCCAACATCAGCTCAAGAAAGGTTTGTGAGGTGGAATGACCACTGGTTTGAGCTATCTGGGCCATCAGAAGCCAACTGATTCTTGCTAAAAGGCAGGAGAAGGAGACTTTCCCTTTTCTCCAAGCAGTAGTCCTGTCCAAGAAGGATCTAAGTGCTGTAAGATGACAACGAATCATGTGTCCAGGCAATTTGAGTTCAGGAATGATCTAGAGCTGAAGTGACCACTGGAGGCAATCTAGACCAACTGAGGCTAATAGGTCCTTGCTGAAAAGGTAGGTAGGAGGGAGAACTGTAAACTCCTTCCTATGAGGCTTGTGTCTGAAGGAGCCAAAGTCCCAGAATACACTTCCAATGGCATTGCAACAGTCTTGCAAGTCAAACTTTTTTAGACTGACCTCCTTTTAAAGGTTAATATGGAGCCTTTTGTGAAAAGCAACAGAAGCAAAGGCAAATCCCTTGATGCTGCACCTCTGTTAGCAGTGGGCTTCTCTCTATAACACTTGCAATAGGCCTATAAAGATGCAGGCTTTGGCTCAACTCCTGCACAAAAATGTAAATGATCAGCTATGGCTGCTGCAAAGCCAACAATCGTTTTAGTACGCACCGCGGAGACGCTTTTTGGAATTCTCTGTATAATAATGGTCGTTTTTATGTACATGTAGCACATTTTTAGACGGATTCACTATCTTATATATTAATTTCATCTTACTTTCTTATTCTTTGCCTGTTTTATGTATATATTCCTCCAATTCACTGCTGTATCAACTTCTATATAAAAGCGGGTATTATCGCCCATTTGCCGGGAATTACCGTAGTAATTTGATCTATAATTCCCCTATTTCAAGTACTGGGTATTATTTATAATCTAATTTGTGTCTTGTAAGTTCACTTTAAGTTTATTTCCAATCAGTATATAGACATTTTCCTGTTGGTGTCTGGTGGTGTTGTCTTTTAGCTTAAGGTGAGGCTGTAGTGTGGGGTGTTAGGGTGCCTGTGAGTCGCCCACAGGACGAAGAGTTGTGACTTTTAGGTGTAGGGTTATATTATTGAGGCTCCCCACTGTTGAGCTTAGACTAGGGGCTCTTACTGATGTACAACCCCACCAGTCATGTTCAGCCCTCGGTTACTCCTCTTCATGGCACTGTTTGCAGTGGCACTGGCCCACAGACATGATTGGTTCAGCATCAGAGCATCTTACACATCATGTCCTCCTTTGACACGGGTTGCGAAAAATTTATCATATTTGTGTTCCTGCCGAAAATTTCCGACCATGGTTAATGGAAGAGGGCTCATGTTGTTACTGTTACTGGGTGGAGATGTATCCCTCAACCCTGGTCCATTTACACTCGGTGTTTTGAATGCCAGATCCGTAAGGAACAAGGGTCCTCTCCTTGCCGACATGGTGGCTTCATACGACCTTGATCTTCTATGCCTCACGGAAACTCACATACGTCCATTTGACTCCGACAGCTTCTTACGGTCTATAACTCCTCCCGATTTTAACTTTCCTCACAAGCCTCGTCCCTCAGGTATTGGTGGTGGTGTGGGTTTTTTCATCAGATCCTCCTACAGACCCCATATAATTGAAACTCCTTGTTATCAGTCATTTGAAAATATAGTGGTGTCAATCGGGCTTCATGGCCATTCAGTGTTGCTTGCCTGCATCTATCGCCCTCCAGGATCATGTACCTGTAATTTTCTGGAAGAATTCATGTCATTTGTTGGTTACCTTTCATCCATTAATTCTTCATATTACATTTGTGGCGACTTCAACATTCATGTTGATGTTCCAGTTGGTGACGGTCAGAAATTCACTACCTTTCTTGATTCATGTGACCTCAAACAGTTAGTCAATAAACCTACTCATCTACATGGTCACATATTGGACCTGATTTTATCTCCCTGTGATCAGGACACCATTGCTGATGTTAAAATTTGTGACTTTGTTTCCGATCACGCATTAGTCAAATGTTCAGTTGCCTTCCCTTGTCAAGTGTCTCATACTCCAAATGTAGTTCAATATAGAAGGTTCCACCGTATCAATATGTCTGACTTCCGCTCAGATCTCAAAAATACGTCCTTCGTCAAGTCTCCAGCTGATGCTGTTGTCGATCTGTATGATCAATATGTACATGATTTGAGTGATGTTCTGGATAGGCATGCACCTCTTATATCTAAATTGACGAAAAAGGAGTCCGCCGATTGGATGTCTGATGATTATCGACGTGCAAAGTCCCTTAGGCGCCAATTTGAGAGAACCTGGCGTAGGGCTAAAAGTACACTTAACAGGAGTAGGCTTCGTCGCCAGATTGCTCGGTGCAATGCACTTGTAAATAAAGATAAATCAGACTACTATAGCAAACTGATCTCAGACAATAGTCATGACTCTCGAAAACTTTGGCGTGAGCTGCATAAGACCCTGAACAGGGTTTCTGATGCCACACTTCCATCTCATGAGTCCGAAAAGTCATTGGCTGACCAGTTTGCCTCCTTCTTCACCAACAAAATCAAGAAGATTAGAGATAATTTTGCTTCTTCTGGCACTGAATATGATGTTAACCCTCCTTCAGATCCTCCCCAAATTACTGTCTTTAGGCAAGTTTCTGAAGATGCTGTTGATAAAATAATTAAAGCATCACCAACAAAATCATGCCTGTTGGACCCTCTGCCGACATTCCAGATTAAGGAATGAATTGATATATTGCTACCATCCCTTACAAAGCTGGTCAACTGCTCACTCATGGAGGGATGCGTTCCTGATGCCTTCAAATCTGCTGTGGTCACTCCACTTATTAAAAAGCCAAATCTTCCCTCAAATGACCTTAAGAATTATCGCCCTGTATCAGGTCTCAGTTTTATATCTAAATTGGTAGAACGTGTGGTTGCTAAGCAGCTGTTAGAACATATTAATGCCAATAACTTAGACAACCCGTACCAGTCGGCATATAAGGCGGGCCATTCAACTGAGACTGCTCTTCTCTACATAAAAAATGAGGTTCACTTATCATTGTCAAGAGGTGAATCCCCGGCCTT
This sequence comes from Sabellastarte sp. h YS-2021, assembly GCA_964017235.1. NCBI lineage: Eukaryota > Metazoa > Annelida > Polychaeta > Sabellida > Sabellidae > Sabellastarte > Sabellastarte sp. h YS-2021. The sequence continues at coordinate 24,917,738 of OZ024929.1, read as the reverse complement.
GGTATTGCTTGACTTGTCTGCTGCCTTCGACACCATTGATCACTCTACTCTTCTAGGCTGCCTCCAAAACTGGTTTGGGGTCAGTGGCTCCGTTCTGAAATGGTTCACATCCTACCTAATGGACCGTTACCAATCAGTAAAAATTGGTTCTACTTTGTCAGATGTTTGTAAACTCCTATTTGGTGTTCCCCAAGGTTCTGTCCTGGGTCCTTTGTTGTTCTCATTGTACACTACCCCCCTCAGTTCCATTATCAGTAAACATAATGGAATAAAGTTTCATTTCTATGCAGATGATAGCCAACTTTATATACATTTATCCCAGAAGAATGCATCTGCTGCCTTTGAAAAGCTAAATAAGTGCCTAAATGATGTTAAAGAGTGGATGACAACTAGTAAGCTCAAACTGAATCCTGATAAGACTGAGTTTATCATCTTTGGTTCGAAGAGACAAAGGGATAAGTTGAAAGCATGTTTTCCAATTGATATCCTGGGCAACTCACTCTGCCCTGCAGATTCAGTAAAAAATCTGGGTGTGTGGCTTGATTCAGATTTCTCTTTGTCCAAGCATGTTCAGAATGTCTGCAAAAGTTGTTTTGTTAAACTCCGTGACTTCAGACATGTCAGGCGGTTTCTTACTCATGATGTTTCTGTGCTTGTAGCCAACGCTCTTGTTAGTAGTCGGTTGGATTACTGCAACTCACTTTTCAGGAGCCTGTCCAAGTTCAATCTACGCAAATTACAGTGCATCCAAAATAGTGCAGCTAGAATTGTATCAAACACCAGTCGATACACCAGCATAACTCCTGTGCTAAAGAAACTGCATTGGCTTCCTGTTGAACAGCGCATTGTGTTCAAGACAGTCACACTTGTTTATAAGTATCTTCACACAGGTTTTCCCAGGTATTTTTCACCACATCTTTCTTCCTATAGCAGTTCTTATAGTACCAGGCGCAGTGAAAGTGGTGGTAATTTCCTAGTTATTCCAAAGTTCTGCCCCTCTGTTCATAAATCTGTCAAACAGTTTGGTAATAGTTTTGCGTTTGATGCTCCTACTGTGTGGAATACTCTCCCTGATGTGATTCGTGCCTCTCCATCCCTGGCCTTCTTCAGAAAACAGCTTAAAACCTACCTGTACACCAAAGCATATCCACCCTAGCCTGAATCATCCTCCTGGCGTTCTCCGTGGTGTTCGACCCCTGTTATGTCCCTGGACACAGAATTTTGTTGACTGCTTTTTGTTTTGTTGCGCCTTAGAGTCCTCTTGTTTGGGGAGATTAAGCGCTATAAAAGTCCAATTAGAATTTAGAATTAGAATAGAACAATAGTGACAGGTTTCAGATTTTTGCAAGTAAATGGATAAAAAAATCTGGTATATTTGAGACCGTAGGCTCTGAGATGGCCACCTTATTCTGTGGGTACCAGAGCTCAAAATGGCCCATCATGACTCATACATTCCAAGATGAGGGTCCTTGAGATGCCCTAAATCTCTCTATCCCTTGCCCAGAGAATGATATAAGAGATTCTGAGTGGTGTTAAGGTGCCAAGCATGAAGGTGCCAATGCAACAGATTTAGATGGTATTTCTGACTGAATGTCTGTTTTTGAGACCCGTGAAGTAGCTGTAATGGAGGTTTGGTTGAATGACTCACCAGACCCCAAAGCCAATGCATCATGGGCCACCAAGGGGCCACTACAATCATTTTGCACCTGGTGTTCACTTGTTCAATGACTTTTTGGAATAAGTGGTATAGGACAAAAGGCCTAGCAGTCCAGAACCTCCAACAAGATGTTTAATTCATCTATGTTCAGAGCATTTGCATCCGGGACTGGCAACATAGAATGGAAGTTAGTGACTCACATTGGTGGCAAACATCTCTACCATTGGTATTTGACAAACTATGTAAATCAAATAGAATATTAAAGACGAAGACTCTCCTGTCTGTATTATTTCGTTCTTTGAGGAGAGGCTGTCATGACATCTAGGCAACCCTGAATATATCTGGCTCATATGAGAATATTTCAAGGATTGCAGTAGGCCAAGATGCAGCATACCTGCATAAAACACCTATTGTTGATATGTGCCAAACTTGCCCGTTGTCTAGAACCATAAAGGGAGTAAGAACCATTCTGTACATATTACTTTTGTCCCTTCTGTAGGGATCATTGAGTATGACATTTAAGTAACCCCAGAATATTTCTGTCTCTTAAGAGTATATTTCAAGGATTGTAGTAGGCCAGGATGCGCCAAACCTTTATCCCTTCTGGAGATATGTTGAGTATGACCTTTAAGCAACCAAGAATATGTCTGTTATGAGTATATTTCAAGGATTGCAGTAGGCCAAGCTGCGCCAAACTAGGAGGTATACGCTCCCCCCCCCCCCCCCCCCCCCCCCCCCCCCCCCTGTTTGTTCAGATAACCGAACACAGTGGTGTTGTCTGATGCTATAAGAATTCTTTTGTGTGGAATTTGTCTTGAAGGCTTTTAAGGGCTGAACACACTGCCTTCATCTGTATGACCTTGAAATGTAATATATACATTTTAACTGTCCAAAAGCCACTGACTGTTCTGCTTTTAGATGGGATCATCAACCCTAGTTTAATGCATCTACGAAAATAAGGGAATTGTGCCCCCGTGTATAGAAAGGGCATCCTATTTCCAAGTTTTGGGCATTTCCACCACTGAATATGCTTTTTCAGAAGGATTTGAAACAGGAATTCTCACAACTAGTGACTGGAGATATTGCCAGTTGTAGTAGATACCAGTGAAAGGCACACCTACATAACTGACCCATTGGTATAGTCTTTTCCAAAGATGCCAGTATCCCTACCTGGGATATAAGCAACCTTGGGGTTGATTGTGATGAGATCGCCATGTCTTGAATAGATTCTCAGGTATTTAATTTATTCGAGGTAGAAAGAAATTTCCTGGTACCAAATGCAGTGGTAACCGAGGAAATCGATATCACGAAGCCCAGTTGATGAATAATTGGATGAGTTCTTTGGTTTGAACCCAATACTGGTGTCTTTTACGTACACTAAACAACCAGTAGTCTAGGTATATGGTGAAAGAAATTTCCTGATACCAAAATGCAGTGGTAACCTAGGAAATCGATATCACGAAGCCCAGTTGAAGAAAAATTGGATGAGTTCTTTGGTTTGAACCCAATACTGGTGTCTTTTACGTACACTAAACAACCAGTGGTTTAGGTATATGGTGAACTCCTATTCCATGAGACTGAAGAAAGAGTTTTGCTTCTTTACTACTCGCATGATACTTGAGAGGGGTCGCTAACCCGAATTTCATATTGCTTTGAACTGATAGGTTTGCCAGTGTACATTAAACTGAAGTAGATGTTGAAAATCTTGGTGAGTCGGTACATAGAAGAACGCATCTTTTGTAACCGAATTTCTAATAATTTCTGCTGTCTCCAGTTTAAATGATGCGACAAGCAGGTATTTATTGTTATAGTAAACGAACTTCACTCGTGGGCCGTGACCGTTGAAGACATAGCTAGATCAATTCAGGACACTGAGATGTATCAGAGGTCGTCATTAGTCGAGTTTCTATACAAGAAATAAACTGCCATAGGAACCTGTAGTTCTGCAATTGTTGAGTGGATGAATCACTTTCTTTTGAAGCATTTAAGCGGTATATTTAGTACTGTAGCCATGTTTTCCTGTCTGACGTCATCGCTTTGCATTGTGGGTAGTACAGGCATTGGTGAATTCGATTGGGGAGTAATTCGCCAACTCCGTCTCAAGATTCGCACAACTCTGGGATGGCAATGAAAAATTACTGGACATAGCCGCAGTCCTGTATAAACCATGCAAAATACACTCGTGAAGGTTGGAAGCAAGGACTTCAACACCATATCTCAGCCAGTTCCAGTTCTTAGGCATTGATTGATCTTCGTTGAGTTTGCAGAAGAATTAACTCAAAAGTCACAGTATTCCTTCCATTGGAGACATGGTCATAGGAAGGTTCAATTCTTCAACAGGGCTGAAAAGACAAGCAGTGCACATACTGCCCCAAAGATGTCTGTTGGATCTTCATCTAAATCTACAGCAAATGAAGGTAACCTGTCCTTATTTTCATGTCTGAGAAGCAGGAAGTTCACTGTACCTGCTGGGAAGCAAAATAATAACTGCAAGGATCAGTGGATATGCTTCTGTAGTCGTTCTTTTGGAGGGAGACCTGTTACTGTACCAGAGTGGCGCTCCACCCACAGTAAAGAATCTACGACCTCCATTGCAAAGACAACTGCATTCTTTCTTCTTTGTTTTCGAGCATACGCTAATACTCATGTTCTGCCATCAATTAAGGGACAATAAAGCAGTTTTCCACTGAAAACTACGGGAGCTCTTCTCTGCATATCTTTCATCGACACGGAGGTAGTTCCAGTCGAATAATGGGTGAGTACAGCCGAAGATATACATGTCTTCCACTGAAGACTTTACAGCAACATCTTCTTGCACATCTTATTCTGACCCTTTTCAGGACAAGGGAGGCAGAATAGTGGTAGTACCAGTCGAATAATGGACAACTACAGGTAGGTGCACGCTTGCACGCTTCAAAACTTCATAGATTTTCATCCGTGAATGGACGATAATAAGGAAAAGTACGTGTTGCTCCCATATCGACCAAAAATATAATGAAGATCTCTCGACAATCGTCTGTCGACAACGACTACTGCGCAAGCGCGGACATGCGCAGACAAAGGGGTCACCTCTTGTGACAAGAATATTTCTTAAAAAATTCTTGTCGGTCGATACGTTTTGCTCCACAAAACCAAACAAGCACTTGTGAGGATAAGGTAAGGCTATTTTACGCAATAAAAATAAAATTTAATAAAACAGTTAAAAATAAATTGAATTGATGACACATTTCAATTTCATGAAATATTTTCAATTATGATATAGAAATCCAGAAATCTGATTCCTGTTGATATATTGATGTATATGTTACAGTCAATATGTGTAATCAGGGAATACGTGTATTCCCTGAAAATTTCAGTTTTTTTTATAAATTTTAAAATACAAAGTTGCTTTCTCAATATTTCTAGTTAGGGAATATGTGTATTCCCTGCTCATCAAAACCTGGGAATACGCATGTCCCCTCAAAATTTAATGAATACGCACATACCCTGAGCGCTTTACAGTATACACGTATTCCCTGATTACACATATTCACTGTAACATACAAAAAACCCTGCTCTGATGTTGTTGCAATGAGACAGAAACGCACCTGTATCTGCTTGCTGGATTGGAACATTTCCTGCAGACTTTCAAACGTCTTTTTGCTGAGGTAAGCAGCAGCAGACCTTTTGTCCATATCAACATCAATATCCATGTCTTTCAACTTCTTCAAGATTTGCTGTGTCGCACCATAACGGGTTACCCCATACACCGTTGTCATGACAGTCTGCTTGATTACCTTTACAATGGCCAAAGCAAAAAAAATTCAACACTTCGAGCACTGCAGTTTTACTTTTATTATACAGTCACTCTTTGTCTCAGATACTTGCATTGGTCACTAGATTTGGCTCTAGAACAAATGTTTATAAAATGCTTGACTAATGCCAAGATTTGTCCATTCAGTGACCAATGTTCAATGACAAGAGACAGGTTGCGCAATTGGTATAAGGGATAAGGTGCCAGATGTGTGCAACATGATAGCTGATCTGGACATTTCAAAATAGTGCTATGTGCTGTCCTTCATCTCTGTAAAGTTTAAAATCGGTGGAAGCGTTGAGTTAGAGTCCGGAAACAAAAATGTTTACAGATACATACTGTACCATACAGATAGATGTGTTCACGATCAGACGGACACCAATTTCGAAAACAACCTAGCCCAGAAGGTCTCCTACAACCATGGTTTCAAATCGATTGGTGGAAGGGTCTATAAGTTAAGAGTCCGAAAGGATAATATGGATGGATGCGTGCACACCCAAAACAGGCAAATGGATGGACATCAATTTCAAAAGCAACCTAGCCCCGGTGGTGTCCTTACTGTCTTATAACCCTGTTAAGTTTCAAAATGATCGAACAAAGCGTCTTCAAGTTAGAGTCCAGAAACCCAAATATTACAGATGAGCACAGGCCCAAATGGGCAAATGGACAAACACCAATTTCAAAAGCATTTTAGCTCTGGTGGTGTCCAATCAACCTATAAAGTTTCAAATTGACTGGACAAAGTGTCTTTGAGTTAGAGTCTGGAAACCAAAATATTTCGGATGAGTGCACACAAAAATGGGCACACAAACTGACCCCAAATTCAAAAGCCACCAAGCCCTGGGTGTCCAATCACCCTGTTAAGTTTCAAGTAGATCGGACAAAGTGTTTTTGAGTCAGAGTCTGGAAACCGAAATATTTCTGATAGCGTACGCCCAAAACAGGCAACAGTGGGACCCCAATTTATTTTGAACGCAACCAAGTCCTTATGGTGTCCAATCACCCTGTAAAGTTTCATATAGATTGGACAAAGCATCTTTGAGTTAGAGTCTGGAAACCAAAATGTTGATGGATGGATGGACAGACAGCACATCAATCTAATAGTCGGGTTTGATACATGCAACCCACCTATTATTAAGGTAAAAAGTTACACTGAGTATGTGCACGGTTCTGGTCTTTCTTTCGTTGTCCTGTAAAGAAACAAACTGACCCCTAAAATGGCCGACTGGAAGGTAGGAAGTGGGAGAATAAATGGTGGGCATTACCGGACCCTTCTTTGTCCCAAAAAGAGGAGATGGGAACAAGGCCACTCCGTAAAGATTGAAGCGTCTTCAAATCAAAGTCCGGAAATGGAATTTCGAGATGACTGCCATGTCGGCCATCTTGTTTTTTCCAAAATGTACCAACTTCTAAAGCAACCTAGCCTAGGTGGTGCAATAACACCCTGTTAAGTTTCAAATCAATCGCTGGAAGTGTGAGCAAGTCGGACAGATGGACACTGAACAAATCCCTGTAATAGGTGGGTTGGTTACACACAACCCGCCCAACAAATAAGCATCCTTTTCAGGAATGCTTAATTAGCAGCAAAACATGTGCCTACATGTACATTCTCTCATAATAAAATGTGGACAATACAGTATCTGCAATTTTTGCCCAAATGGCTCAAAGTTACTCTTATTTTAATTCCAAAGTATCTGGAGGAGAGCAGAAAACACACTATAAAATGCCAGTTTGATACCTTTCGCTGGACAAGTCCTTCAAGCTTTTTGGCAATTGCCACACCATCAGCTACATCTTTCTTTCTCCTTTGCTCCACCTATTTAACATAAGAATTCACAATGAAATATATGACACAGCAAAGTACAAGTAGTATTAGCGTATGTCACATTTACATTCTAATGGAACCAGTTCGAAAAATGTCAATTTTCAGGTGAGTGACATATACAAATTGTGCACAACTCAAACTTTGTACTAGTTCTTAACGATTTTCAAATTGACAGTTCTGCATTGCATTACTGAGAGGTTTATACACAAGACTATTACAAATGGAAAATTTGTTTAAAACTTTATATGAATTGAACTTGTCTATGTATTTTACATATAATGAAAGTTACATATTGTGCACGATATAATAACCTGAAGAAATTGGTACAAATGGTATATATATATATATATAATTAGTTAAGAAACCAATCAAATTTTACACATATTTTAAAACTGTTTCATTATCTTACCAGAGCCACTACATCTGAGTACACATCTTTTGGCATTTCCTGTGGGACAAGGTTCACAGACTTGGCTCCCATTGTATCCCTGCCCAAAGCAGCGTAGTGTTGCAGTCCATTACATGAACCATCCTGTTAAATACAGGAAAAACACAAGTAGTAGGGCACCTACAGAGGTGTGCATTATTTGATAGCTTATTAATCTGGATCCAGAACTTGTTTGTGACATCCAAATATGCCAGTTGGTCTGTTTGTTACGGTGCCTTAAAGGTATCCCTTTATGTATTACAACACTTTTTGGTAATTTTCTCCCCTATAAAACCTTGAATTACGGTACAGACTAATGAAATTTGTAAGTTTTGTGGACATTTCAGGCAATTTGAGTGAACTGTGACAAAATTTCCTTACACACACTCAGAAATCATAGGAAATTAAACAGCATTTTGCAAGAATATCTATTGACATTTTGACATGTTATATGAAAAATCTCCATTTCTTTTACAGCCAAAATAACAGGAGTGGGTTTTACATCACAAATCCTCAACACTAATAACAGCTGAGATATAGACACCTTAAAAGACAGATCCAAGGTCAAATTTGACATTGACAGACTACCAACCAATGATCTTTTACCGACTGATTTCAGATCTAAAACATCTATGTCCAATAATACGCAAGATAAGAAAACTTTTATTCTCAGTCGCCCATTTTACCTTGAGTGAGGGTACCAAGGTCAAATCTGACTACATCAAGTGATTTCCAGACCATGATTTTTCATAGGTTGGTTTGACAGCTGAAATCTTGTGACCAATAAGTAAGCCAGCGATAGACACTTAAGTTTTGCCAAAATTGGCCATGTCTGGTACCCTGGCACTCTGTGGATGACCTTGACTGAAGAGCTTATATCTGTGTATCACCCATAAAGAGATTCAAACCTACAACTTAGAACAATCTATATTATATCTTGGACCAAGCCACAGTTTACCAATATAAAAATTTCTTTCTTTTTTTTTTTGGAAGAAGAAGAAGAAATGGCTGTGGCAGCTATCTTGTTTTTCAAAATGAGGCCAAAATTATTCCCAGAAAAAGATTATTCATGAAAAAAAAAAATTCCTATTAAGAATGTTAACAAGAACATCTCTTCACACTGCTATGGTGTCAGTGGCAGCATAACAAGGCGTTATCCATTAGGTCCACTGTATGCATCCAATGAATACAATAATGCAATCAGGTGACTGAAAGCATGCTGGCCAAATCTAACATTTGAATATTTGAATTTCAAAAAATCGTTTTTTTTTTTCAATCATTTACTCACCTGGTGTATGGGCAGATGGCAGATGTACTTCTCTGGGTCAGGTGACCTAGTTGCCTTGACTATTTCCATGCAAGCAGCCAGTGTCTGCCAGGGATCTTCTGAATTGGTCCACCACTGTCTGCCCTGTGAAAAAAGGAGAGGGCTGGTCACGTTCAGAATGTTTAATGCTCTACAGGCAGTACTCTGACCATATTCATTTTCCCGAACTAGTTTCCCCCAGAAATTCTGTGAAATTTCAGATTTGTCTTAAGGGGCTATCAACGCAAGTACATAGAATTTGTTTACGTAACGCTCACCAGACGTCGCAGAAAAAACTGTTGTCGTTGTCAAGCAGGAACTAGTTTTGTATTGTTTACGACAAAGAAATGTACGTCATAAAGTTTCAGTGAGGACTATGGGTGGATTAGATTTGTGACGTTTTTCTTCTTTTTAGAAACTGCTCATCTGGTTGTTGTAGTTATGTTTGTACTTTAATTCAAATACTGATAGTAATTCATGGTAATCCTGTTACTGCTATTAAAGGGGAAAATTTGAACTCAGATTTCCATTCCACAACACTAAATTTTTTTTCATTCAAAACATTTTTATTTTTGGAAAAACCGATCCTCCATTTCTGGAAACAAATTGTCCCAATCTAATCCAGCCAATGTGAACCAACAATGTTTTTTTTTCTGTTAGTCTCTGCCTCTCTCTCTCTCTCTGTGTAAATTTAGTAGGTGAGAAGAAAAGGACAGTATTGATTTTGTTGTAGTTGGTCTTCATAATAGCTGAGTGTTATGTATCATAGTGTACATGGTGTGTGTATATACATTGACTGTGGTGCAACGGAAAGAGCATTTCATGATTTTAACCTCACATATTGTATACATGTGTTACTTGATAATGTTCTTACTTCAGTTTTTTTTTTCTGAGGGGAAAGGACCTTATACTTTATTCATCACTGGTCAACAGACATGAAACCTACAGTTTTTAACATCTTTAGAGTTTTTAACATCTTTCCAACAGATTACAGTCTTTGGATGGCCAATTGTAACAAATTTTATTGTAATTTAACTTTTTACAAGTTAAATACTTACCTTATCCTCACAAGTGCTTGTTTGGTTTTGTGGAGCAAAAACGTATCGACCGACAAGAATTTTTTAAGGAATATTCTTGTCACAAGAGGTGACCCCTTTGTCTGCGCATGTCCGCGCATGCGCCGTACTCATTGTCGACAGGTAATTGTCGAGAGATCTTCATTGTATTTTTGGTCCCCAGAAAACAAATTATGCGGGGAGGTAGGGTGGGTTTATCCTTGTGAGGATAAGGTAAGTATTTAACTTGTAAAAAGTTAAATTACAATAAAATTTGTTACATTTTATTGCGTAAAATAGCCTTACCTTATCCTCACAAGTGCTTGAATACAACCATAACAGGTGGAGGGTATTTGTTTTGGCCACACTGTTAGATGATTGACAGACAAGGGGTCACCAAATAAAGCACTGATAAGAGGATAAGATAAGCTTCCATAATCCACATCTTAGGTTATATATTACTTCTTGAACACAGATAAGTAATTTGCTAACCTCAACAAGAGATCCATGATGTGGTCGTCATTGTTGCTGCTGTTGCTGTTGTAGACAATTTTACAACAAATCATATACCAGTATTAACCATCACCCGGTATTGGCCGGAGATGGCTGCATGACTCCCCAAACAAGATGTCATCATCTGACAATGAGAATATCTCCAAGCAGGCAAACTGAACTGCATAAACTGCAGATATGGGGCCATATGTAAGCCAAGAAAGACATATGTCAGTGACACAAGACTTGTATAACTGGAGAGAACATAAATATGCGAGTCATATCAATAACATGTATAAATACACAAAAATTGACTACATGCTGAGGTGAATCCACCATGCCCAATTTGTTCATGGACTGGTCATGGGATTGCCAAGCTACATCTTCGAGTAGAATGTAGTAAAGAATTGTGGGTCTTCCCATAACAAGAGTTTGATATCTGCTCAGGTAAGACCCCACTCTTGGAAACTAAAAAGGCAGCAATGGATCTAATATGTGTCTCAAAGTATAGATTCTGAGAATCAAAATTAAAGGACTGGCAATCTAATCATGCAGCCAGATTGATCCAGGAAGAGATAGCAGAACTCAAGATATCTCCATCAAGACTTCCTTAAAAGATATGAGCAAGATTCTTCCCCTCCTTGAAGTATTTGTACTGTCCTGATAGTAACTAAGCACTGTAAGAGAGCAGAGTGTCACAACATCAGTCCAACATCAGCTCAAGAAAGGTTTGTGAGCTGGAATGACCACTGGTTTGAGCCATCTGGGCCATCAGAAGCCAACTGATTCTTGCTAAAAGGCAGGAGAAGGAGACTTTCCCTTTTCTCCAAGCAGTAGTCCAGTCCAAGAAGGATCTAAGTGCTGTAAGAGGACAACGAATCAAGAGTCCAGGCAATTTGAGTTCAGGAATGATCTGGAGCTGAAGTGACCACTGGAGGTAATCTAGACCAACTGAGGCTAATAGGTCCTTGCTGAAAAGGTAGGTAGGAGGGAGAACTGTAAACTCCTTCCTATGAGGCTTGTGTCTGAAGGAGCCAAAGTCCCAGAATACACTTCCAATGGCATTGCAACAGTCTTGCAAGTCAAACTTCTTTAGACTGACCTTCTTTTAAAGGTTAATAAGGAGCCTTTTGTGAAAACCAAGAGAAGCAAAGGCAAATCCCTTGATGCTGCACCTCTGTTAGCAGTGGACTTCCCTCTATAACACTTGCAATAGGCCTATAAAGATGCAGGCTTTGGCTCAACTCCTGCACAAAAAATGTAAATGATCAGCTATGGCTGCTGCAAAGCCAACAATAGTGACAGGTTTCAGATTTTTGCAAGCAAATGGATCAAAAAATCTGGTATAATTGAGACCGTAGGCTCTGAGATGGCCACTTTATTCTGTGGGTACCAGAGCTCAAAATGGCCCATCATGACTCATGCATTCCAAGATGAGGGTCCTTGAGATGCCCTAAATCTCTCTATCCCTTGCCCAGAGAATGATATAAGAGATTCTGAGTGGTGTTAAGGTGCCAAGCATGAAGGTGCCAATGCAACAGATTCAGATGGTATTTCTGACTGAATGGCTGTTTCTGAGACCAGTGAAGTAGCTGTAATGGAGGTTTGGTTGAATGACTCACCAGACCCCAAAGCCAATGTATCATGGGCCACCAAGGGGCCACTACAATCATTTTGCACCTGGTGTTCACTTGTTCAATGACTTTTTGGAATAAGTGGTATAGGACAAAAGGCCTAGCCGTCCAGAACCTCCAACAAGATGTTTAATTCATATGTGTTCAGAGCATCTGCATCCGGGACTGGCAACATAGAATGGAGGTTTATGACTGATATTGGTGGCAAACATCTCTACCATTGGTATTTGACAAACTATGTAAATCAAATAGAATATTAAAGATGAAGACTCTCCTGTCTGTATTATTTCGTTCTTTGTGGAGAGGCTGTCATGACATCTAGGCAACCCTGAATATATCTGGCTCATATGAGAATATTTCAAGGATTGCAGTAGGCCAAGATGCAGCATACCTGCATCAAACACCTATTGTTGATTTGTGCCAAACTTGCACGTTGTCTAGAACCATAAAGGGAGTAAGAACCATTCTGTACATATTACTTTTGTCACTTCTGTAGAGATCATTGAGCATGACATTTAAGTAACCCCAGAATATTTCTGTCTCTTATGAGTATATTTCAAGGATTGTAGTAGGCCAGGATGCGCCAAACCTTTATCCCTTCTGGAGATGATGTTGAGTATGACCTTTAAGCAACCAAGAATATGTCTGTTATGAGTATATTTCAAGGATTGCAGTAGGCCAAGCTGCGCCAAACTAGGAGGTATACGCTCCCCCCCCCTGTTTGTTCAGATAACCGAACACAGTGGTGTTGTCTGATGTTATCAGAATTCTTTTGTGTGGAATTTGTCTTGAAGGTTTTTAAGGGCTGAACACACTGCCTTCAGCTGTATGACATTGAAATGTAATATATACATTTTTAACTGTCCAAAGCCACTAACTGTGATGCTTATAGATGGGATCATCAACCCTGGTTTAATGCATCTACGAAAATAAGGGAATTGTGCACCTGTATATAGAAAGGCATCCTATTTCCCATTTTTTGGCATTTTCCACCAGTGAATATGCTTTTTCAGAAGGATTTGAAACAGGAATTCTCACAACTAGTGACTGGAGATATTGCCAGTTTTTTCTAGATACCACTGAAAGGCACACATACATAACTGACCCATTGGTATAGTCTTTTCCAAAGATGCTGGTATCCCTACCTGGGATATAAGCAACCTTGAGGTTAACTGTGATGAGATCGCCATGACTTGAATAGATTCTCAGGTATTTAATTTTTTCGAGGTAGAAAGAAACTTCCTGGTACCAAAATGCAGTGGTCACCCAGGAAATCGATATAACGAGGCCCAGTTGATGAATAATTGGATGAGTTCTTTGGTTTGAACCCAATACTGGTGTCTTTTACGTACACAAACCACCAGTAGTCTAGGTATATGGTGAAAGAAATTTCCTGGTACCAAAATGCAGTGGTAACCTAGGAAATCGATATCACGAAGCCTAGTTGATGCATAATTGGATGAGTTCTTTGGTTTGAACCCAATACTGGTGTCTTTAAGTACACTAAACAACCAGTGGTCTAGGTATATGGTGAACTCCTATTCTGTGAAACTGAAGAATGAGATTTGCCTCTTTACTACTCGCATGATACTGTAGAGGTGTCGTTAACCCGAATTTTATAATGCTTTGAACTGATAGGTTTGCCAGTGTACATTAAACTGAAGTAGATGTTGAAAATCTTGGTGAGTCGGTACATAAAAGAATGCATCTTTTGTAACCGAATTTCTAATAATTTCTGCTGTCTCCAGTTTAAATGATGGGACAAGCAGGTATTTATTGTTGTAGTAAACGCACTTCACTCGTGGGCCGTGACCGTTGAAGTCGTAGTTAGAAATCAATTCATGACACTGAGATCTATCACAGGTCGTCATTAGCCGAGTTTCTGTACAAGAAATAAACTGCCATAGAAACCTGAAGTTCTGCAATTGTTGAGTGGATAACTCGCTTTCTTTTGAAGCATTTTAGCGGTATATTTATATTTAGTACTGTAGCCATGTTTTCCTGTCTGACGTCATCGCTTTGCATTGTGGGTAGTACAGGCATTGGTGAATTCGATTGGGGAGTAATTCGACAACTCCGTCTCAAGATTCGCACAACTCTGGGATGGCAATGAAAATCTCCCATCACTGTCAGTAACACTGCAAGAAGAGCCTCCATGGTGACTTGCCTTATAGTGTAGCCACGTTCTTCTGTATCCCTCTGTCCTGGTAAACAAGGAAGAGTGGTACGATGATATTTTGTAGTTAGGACTTCAACACCATATCTCATCTAGCCAGTTTGATCTTCGTTGAGTTTGCAGAAGAATTAACTCAAAAGTCACAGTATTCCTTCCATTGGAGACATGGTCATAGGAAGGTTTAATTCTTCAACAGGGCTGAAAAGACAAGCAGTGCACATACTGCCCCAAAGATGTCTGTTGGATCTTCATCTAAATCTACAGCAAATGAAGGTAACCTGTCCTTATTTTCATGTCTGAGAAGCAGGAAGTTCACTGTACCTGGTGGGAAGCAAAATAATAACTGCAAGGATCAGTGGATATGCTTCTGTAGTCGTTCTTTGGAGGGAGACCTGTTACTGTACCAGAGTGGCGCTCCACCCACAGTAAAGAATCTACGACCTCCTTGCAAAGACAACTGCATTCTTTCTTCTTTGTTTTCGAGCATACGCTAATACTCATGTTATGCCATCAATAAAGGGACAATAAAGCAGTTTTCCACTGAAAACTACGGGAGCTCCTCTCTGCATACCTTTTCATCGACACGGAGGAAGTTCCAGTCGAATAATGGGTGAGTACAGCCGAAGATATACACGTCTTCCACTGAAGACTTTACAGCCACATCTTCTTGCACATCTAATTCTGACCCTTTTCAGGACAAGGGAGGCAGAATAGTGGTAGTACCAGTCGAATAATGGATAAATACAGGTAGGTGCACGCTTGCACGCTTCAAAACTTCATAGATCTTCGTCTGTGAATGGACGATAATAAAAGAAAATACGTGTTGCTCCCATATCGACCAAAAATATAATGAAGATCTCTCGACAATTACCTGTCGACAATGAGTACGGCGCATGCGCGGACATGCGCAGACAAAGGGGTCACCTCTTGTGACAAGAATATTCCTTAAAAAATTCTTGTCGGTCGATACGTTTTTGCTCCACAAAACCAAACAAGCACTTGTGAGGATAAGGTAAGGCTATTTTACGCAATAAAAAAAACTTTTGTTTACAATTCAGCCACCTCTTACAGTACAGTACGTAGTAAAACAAATTCAATCCCCATAAAATACAGTTCTCAAAGTCGTAAAATAAATACAGATCAATTCAGCCAATAGTGTGTTATATATCAAATGTTAAGTTTTGACTCAAAGTATGTTTGCAGTTTATTATCTGTTTAGGCATGATATTTACAAAGTGATGAAAACTGCTGTTTTGTATTACTACGCTATAGCAACAGGGAAAAAGTTTTCAAAAGTGAGTGAAAAAATGGAAATACATGCCTTACTTTCGTGACAGAAAATCAATGATAAAATGTTGAGAATGAGGCCATAATGAAATATACACTGCTCAGAAAAACAAGCACATTAATTTGTATGATTTATTTTTTGGAAAAGAATTTCCTCTGATTTTTAAACATAAGGAATATGGGAAAGTTTATAAATATTGAGAATGTGCAAAGTAATGTGATTTCATTTTTCAGTTTTACAAATTAATATCAAGCTTAAATAAAAATCTAAATCATTCAAAATTTTCGTGAGATACTTTTCTTTTGAGTGGTGTGTGGAAAACCAAAGTTTGTTTTTCTTTGATATGCTTTTTCGGTCACGGACAGAAGTCATGTCTTATGTATAAGGTGATCAAAATTGCACCACTTTTAGTTTGTATTTGTCATGAGTATTTATTGTTTATATAAATTGTAGTTTAAATAAAAACAGCTAAAACAATTTATTTCAATATTTTTTTCATTTATAAAGCATTTAAGGTAAAAATAAATGTGTAGTTATGGATTTAATATGACTTTAAGACTCCAAAAATTACTACCCAGAAAAGGTAATTCAAGTCTTTGTTCATCAGTTTGGTTTGCTTTGAAAACGATGCGTTACGTTGATAGCCCCTTAATATGCATAAAGCCCAGCTATGAAAATTTACATAAAATAACTACAAATGCAGTCACAGTTAATATTTTGAAGGAATGCTTTATAAGCAAGCAACTCAATATTTTGATAAAACATAAAGAAAATATGTGGCATGTAAACTTTCTTCAAAATTTTTTTATAATGTTAAAATATACAGTTTTTAAAAAAGATATTAGTGGACAAATTTAGTGAGTTGTCTTATTTAATAAGAATAAATAGAAAACTAAATTAATTCCAATGAAATTCTTGAAGCTGGAAAAAAAATTGGAATCCCCTTTCAAAACTTTCAAAATTCTATCAATAACAAGCCAAAAGTTAGTTTAGGAAATTAATAATTGTTTAATATTCTCAAATAAACCTTTACCTTAAAAGGCCTGTCGGCAGAATCCTCTATTTCAGCCATCATTTCATTGGCGTATGCAAGTCTTTCCATGTTTGAGCATCTGTAATTAACAGGAAAATAAACACACAAATTGTAACAAATTTTATTGTAATTTAACTTTTTGTAAGTTAAATACTTACCTTATCCTCACAAATGCTTACTTGGTTTTGTGGAGGCAAAACGCGGCGACCAACAAGAATATTTAAAAATTATTCTTGTTCGAGAGGTGAACCCCGTAGTTAGTGATAGGTGCGCATGCGCACAACACATTGTCGGTTGGACTTTGTCGAGAGATCCTCATTTAATTTTTGGTCCCCTATGAAAACAAACTTGTGAGGGGAGGAAGGGTGGGTCTGTCCTTGTGAGGATAAGGTAAGTATTTAACTTACAAAAAGTTAAATTACAATAAAATTTGTTACATTTTATTGCGTAAAATAGCCTTACCTTATCCTCACAAATACTTGATTCCAACCATAACAGGAGGAGGGGTTTGTTTTGAAACCTCCCTGTTAATAGACTATGGGGTTCACCATAAAAGCATTTGAAGGAGAGGATAAGATAAGCTTAAGAACGCTGCATTAAGATTACTCATTACTGTGAAAATCTGTGAAGATAAGTAATGAATGCTAACCTCATGAATATTCATGATGCACTGTTGTTGTTGACACTTGATTCAATTGGTATGTGCTATCTTACAGCTACCCATCACCGATTAACTGAATGGTCGGGGATGGCTTCCTGGGTCCCTCGAGCAAGATGCTGTCATCCACCAGAAAGGCATCCCCAAGCTGACTTCTATGGCTCCTTAAATACAGTCATGGGGCCATCTGAAAAAAGAAGAGAAATGTCAATACAAGCTACTGGTATGGCTGAAGACATGTAAGTATGTAGAACATATGAAAAAACATGGAAAACATACTCAAAAATTCACCACATGTTGAGCAGAAACCACTGGGCCTAACTTGAAATCTGATTGGTCGGTGGACTGCCAAGCTACATCCTTCAAATAAAAAGTGGTAAAAGTGTTGTGGCTCTTCCAAAAGCACGAGCCTAAAACTTGTTCTAATGAGACCCCACCCTTAAAGGCCAAAGAGGCTGACATGGATCTTATGTCATGAGCCTTTACATGAACATTGTCGGACATAGAATCCGAAGATTGATAGGCTAAAGCAACAGTTTGCTTGATCCAAGATGAAATAGTGGATCTTTGAATGTCTTTGTCAAAACCCTCCTTAAAGGAGATGAACAAAAGATTTTTGCCCTTTCTTAGAGTAGAAGTCCTATCCAAATAGTACCGAAGAGCTCTAATAGGACACAGAGTCATATCATCAGACAGATCGGAGCTCAAAAATGGTTTTAGAGCTGGAATGACTATAGGTCTGATCAAATCTGGACCTTCAGAAGCTAACTGGTTCTTAGCCAAGAAGGCAGGAGAAGGAGAGATAGTGACCTCCTTCCAGTGAGGCTTATGTCTGAGGGAAGAGAATGTCCAAGCGTGCACCTCCCCCCTCCTTTTGCCAGATGCCAAAGCCATCAAGAAAACAGTCTTGAAAGTCAAAACCTTAAGACTTGCATCCTTCAAAGGTTCAAAAGGAGCCTTAGTCAAAGCCATAAGAACCAAAGATAGGTCCCAAGAGGGAATACCTCTATTGAGAATAGGTTTGTCCCTATAAAAGCTTGCAAGAAGTCTATTCAAGTGTATGCTCTTGCCCACTTCCAGACCAAAAGGTCCTAAATGGTCAGAAATTGCAGTCCTGTAGCCAGCAATTGTGGCAGGCTTCAAATTTTTGACAGTAAACAGATGGTTCAAAAATTCTGCTATGTCTGAGATAGAAGGCTCTGCGCTGACCACCTTATTCTGTTGGCACCAGAGTTCAAAAATGGACCACCTTGACTCATATAATCTTCTAGATGAGGGTCTTCGAGGTGCCTTAATTCGATCTGCCACCTGCTCAGAGAATGATTCAAGTGATTCTGAGTGGTGTCTAGGTGCCAAACATGAAGATTCAGATACATGAGATTCTGATGGAACTTCTGACTGAAAGGCTGTTTTAGCAGATGAGGCCAATGAGGAAGTTGTAATGGGGGCTTGGTTGACAGATTGACTAGATCCCAAAACCAATGCATTCTGGGCCACCCTGGTGCTACTACTATCATTCTGCACCTGTAGGTGTTCATTTTCTGTATGACCTTTGGTATGAGAGCTACAGGACAAAAGGCATAGCCGTCCAGACCCTCCCAGGAGATGTTCAATGCATCTATGTTCATAGCATTTGCATCTGGGACCGGTGAGACATAGATTGGTAGCTTGTGATTCAAATTGGTGGCAAACATGTCGACCATTGGTGTGTGCCAAACTTTGCAAATTAGACTGAATATTTGAGGATGAAGGGACCATTCTGTCTGAATAATTTTGTCTTTCCTGGAGAGACTGTCGGCTATGACATTGAGGCAACCCTGAATGTGTCTGGCTCTTATGAGTATGTTTCGAGGATTGCAGTAGGCCATGATGCGCCAAACCAGGAGACACATGTCCCACGAGTGTGTTCCCCCTTGTTTGTTCAGATAACTGACTACCGTGGCGTTGTCTGTTGCTATAAGAACCCTCTTGTCTAGAATACTGTTTTGAAAGCTTTTTAAGGCCAGAAACACTGCCTTTAACTCTAGGACATTTATATGAAGCAATTTTTCCTGATCTGTCCAATTGCCACTGACTGTCAGATTTTCAAAATGAGCTCCCCAACCCTGATTTGACGCATCTGTGAAAATAAGGGTATTGTGTTCCTGAGGATGTAAAGGACAACCCTTTTCTAG
The DNA here is from genome assembly GCA_964017235.1 of Sabellastarte sp. h YS-2021. NCBI lineage: Eukaryota > Metazoa > Annelida > Polychaeta > Sabellida > Sabellidae > Sabellastarte > Sabellastarte sp. h YS-2021. Next base: position 24,898,220 of record OZ024929.1, on the reverse strand, counting down.
ATTTTTGGGATTTTTCCACCATTGAAGATAACTTTTCAGAAGATTTGAAACCAGAATCTTCAGGTCTAGAGACTGGGGATATTGCCAATGTGTCTTCAGGTACCACTGAAACGGACGCATGTGGAGCCTGCCCATTGGAATTGTCTTTTCTAGGGATGCTAGTACACCTATCAGAGACATAAGCGACCTTGGGGTTGTTTGTGATACGACCTCCATGTCCTGAACAGCTTTTTGTAGAATTTTCAACTTCTTTTCGGTTGGAAAGACTTTTCCCTGAATCAAATCGAAATTGTAGCCCAGAAAGTCGATTTTTTGTGTAGGTTCGAGCTCTGACTTTTCGAAGTTTATCACAAAGCCGAGATCTTGTACCACCTGAATGAGTTCTTTTGTCTGTGAACGACATTGGTGGCTGGTATTTGCTCTTAACAACCAGTCGTCTAGATACTGGTGAATACGAATTCCGCGAGGCTGAAGAACAAGCTTTACTTCTTGTACGATTCGCGTGAACTCTAGAGGTGCTGTTGCTAGCCCGAATGGCAGAGCTTTGAACTGGTACGTTCGCTTGTCTACCTGGAAGCGAAGCAAATGATGAGAGGCCGGGTGTATGGGAACATGAGAGTACGCATCTTTGAGATCTATGGACACCAGCCATTCCCCTTTTGTAAGCGAATTTCGGATGATCTCTGCAGTTTCCATCTTGAAAGTCGGAACCTGCAGAAAGCTGTTCAGTACACTTAAGTCTATTACTGGGCGCCATTTTTTCCCGGGTTTTGGTACCAGAAACAATCTGCTGCAAAAACCTAGAGTTGTGCATACCTTGAGAGGGTAAATAGCCCCTTTTTTGAGCATATCTTCTACGCAATCTGTGAGAAAGCGATGCTTTTCCGGTGTGCTGTAACCACTGCGAATTGTGGGAAGCACTGACTTGGGCGGATTCGATTGAGGAAGTATTTGGTAACCGAATCTCAAGATCTGCACAACTCTTGGATGACAATGAAGGTGTTGCCATACCTGCCAATATCTTTGCAAACGGCCTCCATGTAATAGAAGTGGATAGTCACTTGCGTCTATTGCCTCCTCGTCTTGAAGACGATTGGTAGCAGACTTGTAATCTATTACAGCCAATCTATTACTATTACTATTACATTTGAAAATATTCAATCTATTACTATTACTATTACATTTGAAAATTTTAAATCTATTACTATTACTATTACATTGGCATCTATTACTTCTATTACTTTCTATTACATTCTATTACAATTTGACGCAAACTTGAGAGGTAATTTTAACACAGAAATAAAACTGACAGGATACTTTATACATCTAATTTTATTGAAAATGCTTCAGATTATGCCCTACAAGGATAAAATATCACAAATATATCACTTGGTATATTTACAATTAAATAAATAGATCCCGTATTTATTATTTTTAAGAATGACTTGACTACTTGGAGAATTTATGAGAATTCTATACAAAGCCACTTAAGTGCTGTAAATTTTGCAATGAGAGGTATATTTCTGGCAAATTCCGTGCAAAGCTTTTTAAATGCTGAATAATATGTTATTATCAGTAAATATTATCTGGGGGAAATACACTGTTGTAAAACAATTCTCATATTTATTCACTTTATGATGAGTTGTTAGATTTGAAAAACTCTTATTATTATGAGAAATACTTGATGGGCAGTATTTACAAAAGAAAACACTGCATTCAAAGAACCCCTTTCTTTCAAATTCTTTGCATGCAGAGCCCACCTCAAAATGATTCAAGAGTGACATTTATGTTTGAAAATAATAACTCCGGTAATTTTATGTAAATCAGTGAAACAGCTAACATATGCCACAATGCTGCCCTTATTATACACAATAGTGACCTGTGTGATTGCCTTTCATGTGTCACAGTTTCTCCTTACTCAGGAACATTTAGTTAATCCTTCCAAAGGTTAAATTGGCCTCTTTAAGCCTTTAATAATACCACCTCAAAGACAGTTGTTTTAGAACATTCAATCAAAGAGGGACAATTAAAGGTCCCTTGATATTTCAAAGTTATTTATTTTAACATTTGTGTGTTATATTTAGTATTCTTTGATGACAAGTTGATTATTTGAAAAGTTTATGTATGAAAGTTTAAAATGAATTTGACTTACGAGTGCTACAAAATCAATTCATTATTGTTTTGAAGTTTATTTAAAGTGATGATTTTATGACAATTAATTCATTATTGTATCAAAGTCCATTTAAAGTATTAATTTATATGAAAACTAATTCATTACAGAATTAAAGTCCATGTTAAGTGATCATTTTTCTACAACCTCCTTCTGAAAAATAGCAAAGGGTAAATTGTAATAGAAAAATAATAGAAAGTAATAGATGTAATAGATAGAATTTCAATCTATTACTATTACTATTACATTTGAAAATTTTCAATCTATTACTATTACTATTACATCGAAGTTGACTCCAATCTATTACTTTTCTATTACTTCTATTACTTTGTTTACAAGTCTGATTGGTAGGGCTTCTTATTGAATCTATCTGGTTGGCCACGAAAAAATTTTGAACCAGAGGAGTAAGAGGCAGAAGAACGCCTGTCATCAGAGCGACTGTTCGACTGGAAAGACTGGCGATTATCAGTCTTCAATCTTTTGGGGGATCTGTCCTGTTTCTTCTGTATTTGATCCAATGTAGTGGGACAAAATAAGTCCTCAGATTTGAACCCTGTTCTTCGTAATTTGTTGAAGTCGTGTTCCTGCAAGTGTGAAGCACAAACTTTCAGGATGGAATCTCTTCTTGCCAACTGTAAATTACAGGCCAACGCAATAGAAAGATCAGTGACAGACTCCAAAGCCTTATCAATTGAAGTAAGGCAGGCTGACTGCATTTGCAGGTGAGATAACAGCTTGTCAGAGTCCCTGAAAACATCTGAACCACCCTGTTGAAGCAACTCCTCCATAGAAGATGAAGTCTTGCCAATAGCCCTTATGAACCAATTGACATAAGATAAAATTTGCACACATTCTCTAGATACAGTCTCCATACTTGTATGTTGCTTGATAGGTACATGAACTGAAGATGGAATCGCCTTTGGAAAGAGTGATCTGAAGGCATCTTGACATTTGGGTGCAGAGTTCGAGAATTCTACCATGGACGACCTATAGAACTTCATGGGAGGCCTGTTATATTGTAAAAAATTGTCAGTGTTAACAGGACTACACTGCAACCTCTCAGGCTCACCTTTCTTTGGGTTACCAGAAGCTTTGGCCTCATAAAAATCCCAACGCTCAACTATGGCTTCCAAAGGTGGCATGACCATGGGAAGAACTTGTTTTTTCTTTGATTCCTTGCTCTTGGAACCAAAAATTTTGGTAGGTTGGTCAGAGGATTCTTCTGGAACTTCAACCTGTAGTAAAGCTCTGACAGCAGCCAAAGTCTCCCTGTACGTGGGATCTTCTTCAACCTCCTCATGAGGAGATGGAGATCTGAGCCTCTTGCGTGAGGAAATACTCGTAGATTCATGAACCGAGCTGACATCAGAGAACGCATCTTCACCAGATTCCAAAGCTCTAGGGCGAGGCTGGTGGGGTGTTGGTAAAGAAGATGAGGAAGACGAATTCGTCTTCAAGGAAGTAATTTGTGACTGCATATCTTCTAATCTCTGTAGAATTTTTAGCAAGGATTCCTCTGCTACAGGCTGAGATTTCTCAGCTGTAGGGGAACGATGAGGGTCAGATTCCTGCCCTAACAAGGAGTCTTCAACCTCTTTGGACACAATAATATCTTTAGATTTCTTTTTGGACTTGGAACGAAGCTTTTTCTTCTGTTCAGAAGTGAACTGTAAACAGTTGAAGCAATCTTCTTCTTTTGAAGTGACACAGACGTCCTGACCCTTGCCCTTGTCTCTACAAGGATAACAGAAAAGGTGTGTGTCCCAATCGTACAGTGGGTGACCACAACCAGAAGCACGTTTCGTAGATTTTAACTGTGACTCAGCCATGATGACCTTCCAAAGAAAAACACGCAGCCTCCACGACGACCAAAAATTGAATGAGGATCTCTCGACAAAGTCCAACCGACAATGTGTTGTGCGCATGCGCACCTATCACTAACTACGGGGTTCACCTCTCGAACAAGAATAATTTTTAAATATTCTTGTTGGTCGCCGCGTTTTGCCTCCACAAAACCAAGTAAGCATTTGTGAGGATAAGGTAAGGCTATTTTACGCAATAAAAACAACAACAGGTTGTTGTTATTTCTGCAGTGAGATTTATTAAATGGAAGCTTAATTACTCCTGGTTTATGAAATCTAGTTAATTAAGGGGGATCACAACATTTATAGTTTCATTTATACATTTCATAACATTTTCTTTTCAAATAGTAATCTTTATCATTGTACAAAACCAGGGTTACACATAACTTAACATGACTACAATGCGTAATGGAGACTGTATCAACTGATATTTCTGGAAAGCAGCCTCAATTGTTTGCCTACATTGATAAAAATCAGAGTAGTCAAGAATAACCTCAAAATTTCTGTATCTATTAATTTATCCAATATATTATGAATTTTACAACCATGAAATGCTTTGTATGGCTTGAACTAAAATCTGCCCAAAACCAAAATTTTGAAAAATAACTTTTCAAGCACCTTTGAGTACCCTGTGGCATTAAAAATGAGTTCCAACTGCTTTATGTGTTCCTGTTTCTGAGGTAAGTGTGAATTTAAAAAAAAAAAAGAGCATAACAGCTCTCTTTCTTATAAACTTCCATTGAGTTTCCTTAATAATGAACTTCACATTTCTGTATCTTCATATTTGAAAACTAATTTACCACAATGCAGTTACCTTTTCTTAAGAGCTGTGAGATTGATAAGGTGAATCTTGAGCCAGTCTAATCCCTTTGGTCCAAGAGGCTTGCCTTTACCAAACAAGAGCAGACTCCTGGATAAGTCTCCCCCAATGTGAGTTAAGTATGGTGAGCAAGTGTAGGCACGGCCTCGGAAATCCAGGTTATGTGGGAACCAAAAGATGCGGTCACGATACTGTGGAAGTACACAAAACCAGCTGATTACAACACACAGCCTCACAAATCCATGTAATTAAAGAATCAAAACAAGCAATTTGCATAACATATTACAAAAGTGGCTAGTTATAGTACTTCTTTCAAATATACACAATTTTTAAACATCAAATTACATCATAAAACAAACAAACAGATAAAGCAAACATTAAATGTACCTTTTGTCTTAAGTAATGATGGGCAAAATTAGGAGACTTTCAGCAAGTAAAATATGCAAACATTTTCTTACCTAGGTAGAGTGTATACTGTATCAAATGTTTTGTGTTGATACAAAACCAAGACACCGCCACAATATTGAAAATTTTAATTACTTAAATGTAGCTTTTATAAGCTACAAGCTTACCATGTGGGACTTAATGCTGATCTCGGGTTGCCACACCCGGGGCCAACGTCTTAGAAAAAAAGATCGTTCTTGTTAGCCACCGGATATACTGGTAGTTGTCGTCACGTGATAACTTCTGACCAATCGTCCTACTTTCTCGTTGAAATTTTTTAAACCTACCCCTCAGCTGTAAACAGCGGGGAGGCAGGGTGGGACTCTTCTAAGTCCCACATGGTAAGCTTGTAGCTTATAAAAGCTACATTTAAGTAATTAAAATTTTCAATTTTATTACGCTACAATAGCTTACCATGTGGGACTTAATGCTGAATTCAACCGCCCGGTGGCGGGATTACAGCTGAGACTGGAAGGAATGTCATTTTTTCTAAGATTTTGAGTTAATATGTATAGAATAGTGCCAGAAATACCAGTCTGAGTTCCATTTACAGTGCCCCGATCCCGAAGGCCGGGCCTGTAACGAGCCAAAAACCTAAGTAAATGAGAGACAGTGCTAAAAACTGTCTAGATGTTTTATTGAAGGACGGGAGTGCAGCAGTGCTCACTCCGAGGTCTAAGGGTCCAAAAGGGGCCCTTCACGTGTGACTGACCAACCCAGAGGTTGGGAATCTCATAAAATTTTTACAACCTGAATATGAGATTAATGACAACTAAATAAGTCCTTAATAGAAAATACTTGATAATTAAAGGATAAAATGACCTTACCCGTAACATCTTGAAGGTAGAGGAATACCTAGATCCTGGGAAAGACTCCTGAAGACTTGGTTGTAGCGGATGTGCCCCCCCCCCCCCCTTTTTTCTTTCCGAGGACAACTGGTCTGAGGGGAAGGATCTAGGACTTGTTGTGCAGCCACTACGGGTCCCAGGTACAAATTGTTGTCGGTGTCCGACCAAGTAAGGTCTTTTAGGTAAAAATTTGTAAATGTGTTGTGAGCTTTCCAGTGACAGGCTTGCATGATTTGGTCCACCGATACCCCACCGTAAAAGGCCTTAGAGGCCGCGAAGGCCCGGATGTCATGCGCTTTGACTTGGACCAAGTCCAAGGCTTGTTGATCTGCTTGTTTGTAACAAAGTAAAATGGTTTGTTTCAACCATGAAGAGAGTGTAGCGGGTCTGATGTCTGAGGTATGTCCTTTCTTAAAGGAGATGAAAAGGAGAGAACGAGACCCTCTCAGGTCTTTAGTTCGATCCAAATAAAACCTCAGGGCCCGTACGGGACACAGGGTCCTGTCTTCTTTAAACTGTCTATCCACAATGGTAGTCAGAGCAGGGATAGTCACCGGAGACACACTTTGAGAACCTTCTCTTGCTAGTTGGTTTTTGGCTATGAAATCAGAAGAAGGGAACAAGGCAACCTTTTCCCATTGGCCTAAATTAGCTACTTTGTTAGCGACCCAGGCATGGATTTCGCTGCGGCGCTTGCCGGAGGCCAAGGCTAGCAAGAAAGCAGTTTTTAAAGTGAGATGTTTGAGGTCTGAGTCTTTCATGGGCTCAAAAGGTGCTTTGGTGAGCTCGTTAAGGACAACAGAAAGGTTCCACTTGGGTAAGTTTCTGGAACTTTTAGGACGATCCCTGTGAAAACTGGAGAGTAACCTATGAAGGTCTGCATTGTGTGCAATATGTTGGGCCGTTGGGCCCAAAGTGTCAACGATTGCAGTCCTGTAACCATCAATGGTCGAGGGGCGCCTGTTTAGGTCTTGGTACAGGTACATGAAGAAATCTGAGATTTGTTTCACAGATGGAGTGGAGAAATCCACCGAATTTTCTCTGCACCATTTTTCAAAAAGGGCCCACTTTGACTTGTAGATGGTCCTTGTTGATGACCGCTGAGGGGCAGCAATTCTCTCTGCCACCTCCACAGAGAAGCCTTGTTCTTGGAGTTGTCCGCTCCTAGACACCAGGCGTGGAGGTTCAGGTGCTGGGGGTTGTTGTGGAACACCAGCTTGTGGGACTGTTTGAGTAGGGTTGTTGACACTGGGAGTTGCAGTGGGATCTCTGTTGAGAGCTGCACTAGGTCCCAAAACCAGGGCATCCCTGGCCAGCCTGGGGCTATTACGATGATCAGGCACTGGCATTGCCTGATCTTTTGGATCACCTTGTGAAGGAGAGCCGTAGGAGGGTACGCATATGCTGTGAGGTTGGTCCAGTTTATGTTCAGAGCATCTATGTCCCAGGCCTTTGGGTCTGGGATAGGAGACACGTATAGAGGGAGTTTGTGGTTCAGGTGAGTGGCAAACAAGTCTACATGAGGGGTGAACCACTTCTGGCAGATCTGTTTGAAGACCTGTGGGTGCAGAGACCATTCGGTTGACTGCACTTGGTTGGACCTGGATAGCAGGTCGGCCATCACATTCAGGCACCCTGGAATGTGCCTGGCTTTCAATGTTATGTGATAGTGATGGCACCAGGTCATGATCTTCCACAGGAGAGCACACATCTCTGCCGAGTGTGTTCCTCCTTGTTTGTTGATGTAGGCTACCACTGTTGAGTTGTCCGTCGCGATCAACACTGTTTGATTCTGGCACTGGTCCTTGAAGTCTCGAAGGGCCAGGGAGACCGCCTTCAATTCTAGGACATTTATGTGAAGCCTTTTTTCCCGATCTGACCACAGACCCTTGGTAAAGTTTTGGTCTAAGTGAGCGCCCCAACCTTCGTTTGAGGCGTCGGTAAAGAGTTGGATACTGTGGTCTTTGGGATGAAGGTCTGCACCTTTCATCACCTTGGAGGGATTTTGCCACCAATCTAGGTGGGCTGCAATGGCTTCTGTCCAGGGAAGGAGGTTGTCCAGCGACTGAGGATATCTCCAGTGCTCCTTGAGATGAAACTGAAAGGGCCTCATGTGAAGGCGTCCCTCCGGGACCATTTTCTCCGTTGAGGCTAGCAACCCAATTAGAGACATCAAACATCTTGCAGTCAAAACACGTTTTGACTTGAGTCGTAGGATCAAATCCTGAAGTTTGAGCCATCTCTCTTGAGTGGGTTTTACAAGGGCTGAATCGAGGTGGTATTCGTAGCCCACGAACGAAAACACCTGTGTAGGTTTCAGTTCTGATTTTTCCTGATTTATTATCCATCCCAAGGACTGAGTCAGGTCTACTACTGCCTGAGTGTTCACTTGTGCTTCCTCCTGAGACTGGGACCTGATCAGCCAGTCGTCCAGGTATTGGTGAATTCTGAGTCCTCTTGAGAGGGCCATTAGTTTCACTTCCTTTACGATCATAGTAAAGACCTGGGGGGCTGTAGCTAGTCCGAACGGGAGGGAGGTGAATTGGAACACCTGAGCCTTGTAGCAAAACCTTAGGTATTTCCTTGAGCTTGGGTGGATGGGGATATGCAGGTAGGCGTCCGACAGATCTATCGACGATACCCACTCCCCTGGAATCAGGGAGGTCCTGATGGACTCTGGAGTTTCCATTTTGAACTTTTCTACGTGTAGAAAAGTATTGAGCCTGCTTAAGTCTATGACTGGCCTCCACCTTTGGTGAGGCTTGGGTACTAGGAACAGGCGACTGTAAAACCCGAGAGATTTTACATTGTCTACCCTTTCGATAGCGTTCTTTGACAGGAGAGACTGGATACAAGTAGCCAAGGCTTGGTCTTTTGGTTGGGCCTTGTACTCTGACAGAATCAGAGGAAATCTGATCAAGTTTGGCTTTGAACGGAATGGCAGAACGTAGCCATTGGTGATAATGTTTAACACGTTTTGAGAACATTTGTTTGTGAGCCAGTCTCTCCTGAAAGAACGGAGGCGACCTCCTACTGGTGGACTGAGTGAGGCTTTGGAGGAGTCATTGGGGAGGGGGGTTTCCACGCCCCCTTCCTCTATTGTGGGGTCGAAAACGACCCCTGGAGCCTCTGAAGTTGGATTTTCCTCTTCCCGAAGGAAAGGACTGGTTACTGCTTTGAGAGGTATTGCCCCCATAGGGGCGTTTCCTGTAGGAGCCTCTTTTCCTGTGGGGACCACGAAAGGGCTTATTCTGGTAGGGTGCAAAACCCTGAGAATCTTTTGAGGTGCCTTTTTTGAGAAGGAAGTCCTCACCTTCCTTCACTAATTGAGACTCGAACAAGGAAGAGTCCCAAAAGGACGAGTTCCTGAGTTCTTGACGTCTCGTTTCTCCTAATTGAGGATGTAATAGAGTCATCTCGGCTTCTCGCCTGAGTAAGCCGGTATTAGCCATAGAGTATAATTCCCTCTGCAAAATATGGGCTAGAGATTTGCTGAGACAAGTGAGGGCCCTGTGTTGAACAAGTACTGTCTTGTTCCAAAAATCTAAGTAGTCAGCTACTTCCTCATATCCGCGCTTTGCCGCTTTCTCAGGATTGGCACCTTTCTGAATCTGAGATTTAATCTTCTTGACGGTAGACTTAATGCTATGTTGGCATTTTTCCAATGAAGCATTGCAAGAAGATGAGGTTTTGGCAAATGCAGCGGTGAAGTTGAGGGTAGAGATGTTTTTTCTAGCCTGAAGTTCTAGCTCCTTGAGAACTGGCAGGGGAACTCTGGCTACTGGGGGCCCAGAAGGTCTAGGAGTAATACAGATCTTAGCAAAGTCTGTATTCAACTCCTGAATTTTGTCCTGAAAAGTTGGTTGTCCCACCTTGTACCACTTGGAAGTTGAGGGAGGAGGCTTGACATATTTTCCCTCAGATAAGTTGGCAGCCTTAAAGTCATGTTGGAATTTATCAAAGGCGTCCTTGATAACTGAGCTAAGTGGAAGAATAGAGGAGGGACCTCTAGGTCTGAGCTCTTGACGGCCTTTTTCATCATCCAGACCCAACACTGAGGTGGAAGACCTGGGCATAGATTCCCTGGGGTCAGGGAGAGACAAAATACGCCTGAAGGTATCCACTTCCTCAGAGTATTGGGAGGGCATGTCAGACAAAGCTACTGCTCTATAATAAGGGGGGTCTGGATCATGTTGTGGGAGGTCTTGGTCAGAAGCTACTCCTGAAGGCTGAGCCCTAGAGGGCTTAGAAGACCTGTGTCTGGCTACAGGGGAGTGATCCTCCTCTGAGGAAAATGACACATATCTAGATCTTGATTTATGTTTGCTCTTGTCAGAGTGCTTTTTGGATCTAGAAGAAGGGATCCGAGGTTCATCGGAATCTTCATTTAGTTGGTCCGAGGCAGAGCTCGGGTCAACTGGCTGCTTATGGCTTTGCTTTTTGTGAGAGTACGAAACCTCTTCGGGATGACCTTCAGAGGGGGCAACGTACTGATCCGAGGAAGGTTGAGTAGATACTAGACGAGGAGGAAGAGTTGGACCGTAGTCCACATCCATATCCTCGCTTGGAACGTTAGTACCAGATCTCGGATGGGGCAAATCCAGAGGGGCAGCAGAAGTACTGGACAAGCCAGGTTTTGAAGCAAGAGTCGAAGACTGTGTCTCGACTTTCTGTTTTACAGCCAACTCCTCTCGGAGTGACTGAAAAGCTTCCAACATGGATGCCTGGAAGGAACCCATTTGCTGCTGTAAGTGTATATTTAAGGAATCACCGAGTGATTTCTCTAAATTTTTCTGGATTTTATTTTGCAAAGCTGTACCAGGGGTGGGTGGGACGGTTTTTGCTGGCGTTTTCAAAGACAGGGAACTGAAGGCAAGAGGTTGTGGACGGGGGGGTGAGGTAAAGAGGCTATCAGCAGCACACTCGAGGTCTGCATTGGACCCAGTGAAAGAGTCCCCGTCGCCTTCACCCAAAAGATCTAGTTCATCTTTGGAACTAGTTGTCGCTTTCTGCTTTTTCAAATACCGTTTCCGGTTTTGGATTTTCTGTAGTTGCTCATCTGTAAAAGACGTGCAAATTTCGCAAGGGGTTTCAAAGGTGACACAGGGGTCATCTCCCTTGCCAGCCTCCCTACAGGTAGGGCAGAAATTATGTGTATCAAAATTAAAGCAGAAATGGCGGCATTTCTGCGCTCTCGGTTTGTCTTTATTTGCTTGATGTGTAGACATTTTGTACGCAATAAAAGACGTAGAATGTATTAGCCTGAACCGAGGAAAACTCAAAACACGCGACAGCAATAAAAATACTTATCCTGTGAAAATGAAACTTTAACAGAATGATCTATAATATATATTACAAGAAATATGCAAATATTAGCCTCCAACAATAAGTAAAGTCTGAGAAATAAATGAAAATGTCTGTATATTTACAAACTGCTACCAGTCAATCGTGGCCAACGAGAAAGTAGGACGATTGGTCAGAAGTTATCACGTGACGACAACTACCAGTATATCCGGTGGCTAACAAGAACGATCTTTTTTTCTAAGACGTTGGCCCCGGGTGTGGCAACCCGAGATCAGCATTAAGTCCCACATGGTAAGCTATTGTAGCGTAATAAAATTATATTTTTAAAGAGATACAGTGCATATAGAGGGTGTATAATCTGTGGTTCCGTCAAGCGGGGAACAGAAAAAAACAAAAGAAAAAGACAACCAAAAGTTGCTACCCACAGTGAAATCAAATTCATTTTGTTTTCACTAGACTTAGTTAAAAGCTGACAAAAAAAATTAATACTGCTTGTAATATTGATATTAAAACTCAGAACCATAATCGCTCAATATTTATAGTTTTATCCATGATACCAAGATAGCAAGCACACTACAAAGTTTGATGAGTGGGTACTGACCTTATTTGCTATGGAGAGTTTATAGAGTTCAGAACACCAGAGTGAGTACTCCTCTCCCTTTGCTTTAACATGCTCATGTCTATCTGTCTCATATCGGATCTTCTCCATTATTTCCATATTCCTAAAGCATCAAATGATCCATATTTACACTTGGTAGTAATTAATTTTAATTACTTAAATGTATAAAAAAGTAAAAAATTTTTATTACTTAAATGTAGCTTTTATAAGCTACAAGCCTACCATGTGGAACTGAATGGTTTCTAGGGAGGCCGCAGGCATCTGGCCAACGTCCAAGAAAAATAGACGTCTAGTATTGACCGAATCCCTGTCCTGAGAGTGTACCATAGCAGCGTAATCTCGTGTCTCATCCTTCTTCTCTTGTTGTAAATTTTACCCATATCCCCTCAGCTGGAATACACCGGTGGGACTCTCTTCAGTTCCACATGGTAAGCTTGTAGCTTATAAAAGCTACATTTAAGTATTAAAATTTTCAATTTTATTGCGCTACAATAACTTACCATATGGAACTGAATGCTGAGTCCAACCATCCGGTGGATTTGTTTATTTGGGGTTTAACGTCGCTTTCAACACTGTACAGGTCATATCACGACGGGTAGTTGGAAGGGCAGAGGAAACCAGTACATAGAGTTCGCTAGGGTTGTGTACTGTAAACTGCCGACCAACGGCAAGCAACTACCAGCTTTCCCACTTACGGCCATGACGGGGATCGATCCCCGGCCGCAGAGGTGGGAGGCGAGAGTGTTACCACTCTGCCACCGTGGCCCCCAACCATCCGGTGGAGGGATTACAGCTGAGACTGGAAGAATAGACAATTTTTCTTGGTTTGAATTAACAAATAAATAGAATGAATATTTGAAAAACCAGTCTGAGTCCCGCTTACAGAGCCTCAATTCTGAAAATCGGACCTGTAAGAAGCCAAAAACCAAAAATTAATGAGTGACACTACCGATACTGTCTGGATGTTTTGATAGAAGGATTAAGTGCAGCCGTGCTCACTTATGCGAGTATAGCCCCCAAAGGCATCACTGCAAGGAATACCAGTCCTAGGCTTGAATCTCATTAACTTGCCACCCTAAATATGAGATTATGGTACACTGATTAAAACTTAATACATTATACAATTAAATATATAAATGATAGATAAAAGACCTTACCGTAACATCCTGGAGAGGTAACCAAATACCTAGACCCTGGGATTAGACTCCTGAAGACTTGGCTGCAGTGGATGTGCCCCCGTCCCCCTTTCTTTCCGAGGATGAGTAGTCTGAGGGGAAGGGTCTAGGACTTGTTGTGCTGCTACTACGGGTCCCAGATATATATTGTTGTCGTTGTCTGACCAAGTAAGGTCTTTTAGGTAAAAATTTGTAAATGTGTTGTGAGCTTTCCAGTGACACGCTTGCATGATTTGGTCCACCGATACCCCACCGTAAAAGGCCTTAGAGGCTGCACAGGCCCTAATGTCATGCGCTTTGACTTGGACCAGGTCCAAGGCTTGTTGATCTGCTTGTTTGTAACAAAGTCGGATAGTTTGTTTTAGCCAAGAAAAGAGTGTAGCGGGTTTGATGTCCAAGGTATGTCCTTTCTTAAAGGAGATAAAAAGAAGGGATTGAGACCCTCTTAGGTCTTTGGTTCAATCCAAATAGTACCTCAGGGCCCGTACCGGACACAAGGTCCTGTCTTCTTTGAATTGTCTATCTACAATGGTAGTTAGAGCAGGAATAGTCACCGGAGACACAGTTTGGGAATCTTCTCTTGCTAGTTGGTTTTTGGCAATGAAATCTGAAGAAGGGAACAAAGCAACATTTTCCCTTTGGCCTAGATTAGATACTTTGTTTGCAACCCAGGCATGAATTTCGCTGCGGTGCTTGCTGGAGGCCAATGCTAGCAAGAAGGCAGTTTTGAGAGTAAGATGTTTGAGATTTGTGTCTTTCATAGGCTCAGAGGGTACTTTTGTGAGCTCATTAAGTACAACAGAAAGGTTCCACTTAGAAAGATTCCTGGAACTTTTGGGACGATTCCTGTGAAAACTGGAGAGTAACCTGTTAAGGTCTGAACCTGTTTAGGTCTTGGTACCGGTACATGAAGAAGTCTGAGACTTGCTTCACAGAGGGAGTGGAGAAATCCACCGAATTTTCTCTGCACCATTTCTCAAATAGGGCCCACTTTGACTTGTAGATGGTCCTTGTTGATGACCTCTGAGGGGCAGCAATTCTCTCTGCCACCTCCACAGAGAAACCTTGTTCTTGGAGCTGTCCACTCCTAGGCACCAGGCATGGAGGTTGAGATGTTGTGGATTGCTGTGAAACACATAGTTGTGGGATTGTCTGAGGAAAGTTCTTGACACTGGTAGATGAAGTGGGATCTCTGTTGAGAGCTGCACTAGGTCCCAAAACCAGGACATCCCTGGCCAGCCTGGGGCTATTACAATGATCAGACAACTGGATTGCCTGATTTCTTGGATCACCCTGTAAAGTAGAGCCGTGGGAGGGTAAGCATAAGCAGTGAGACCCGAGGTTTGTGTTTAGAGCATCTATGTCCCAAGCATTTTGGTCTGGGACTGGAAATACGTAGAGTGGAACTTTGTGGTTCAGTTGTGACAGATCTGTTTGAACACCTGCGGATGCAGTGACCATTCTGTTGACTGGACTTGGTTCGACCTTGACAGAAGGTCGGCCATCACATTCAGACACCCTGGAATTTGTCTGGCTTTTAAGGTTATCTGGTAATGATGGCACCAGGTAATGATCTTCCAGAGAAAAGTTCACATCTCCACCGAGTGGGTTCCTCCTTGTTTGTTTATGTACGCTACTACTGTTGAGTTGTCCGTAGCAACTAACATTGTTTGGTTTTGACGCTGGTCTTTAAACCTTTGAAGAGCCAGAGAAACCTCCTTCAGCTCTAGAACATTTACGTGTAGCCTTTTTTCCCTGTCTGACCACAGACCCTTTGTAGAGGCTTGCTCTAAGTAAGTGCCCCAGCCTTCGTTTGAGGTGTCTGTAAAGAGTTGGATACCGTGGTCTTTGGGATGAAGGTCTGCACCTTTCTTCATATTTATGGGATTCTGCCACCATTCTATGTGTGCTGAAATGGTTTCTGTCCAAGAAAGGAGGCTGTCCAATGACTGAGGATATCTCCAGTGCTCCTTGAGGTGAAACTGAAAGGGCCTCATGTCAAGGTGCCCCTCTGGGACCATTTTCTCTGTTGAGGCAAGCAAATCAATTAGTGACATCAAACATCTTGCAGTCAAAACATGTTTTTACTTGAGTCATAGGATCAAATCCTGGAGTTTGAGCCATCTCTCTTGAGTGGGTTTTACATGGGCTGAATCTAGATGGTATTTGTAGCCCACGAACGAAAACACTTGAGTTGGTTTTAGTTCGGATTTCTCCTGATTTATTATCCACCCTAAGGACTGGGTCAGATCTACCACTGTCTGAGTGTTCACTTGTGCTTCTTCCTGAGACTGGGCTTTGATAAGCCAGTCGTCTAAATACTGGTGAAGTCTGATTCCCCATGTCAGGGCCATCGGCTTGATTTTTTTTACAATCATTGTAAAAACCTGTGGGGCCGTGGCTAGCCCGAAGGGAAGGGAGGTGAACTGGAAAACCTGTGACTTGTGGCAAGACCTTAGGTACTTCCTTGAGTTTGGGTGGATGGGGATGTGAAGGTAGGTGTCTGATAAGTCTATCGCTGACACCCATTCACTTGGAATCAGAGAGGCCCTGATGGACTCTGGTGTTTCCATTTTGAACCTTTCTACAAGTAAGAAACTGTTGAGCCTGCTTAGGTCTATTACTGGCCTCCATCTTTGGTGAGGCTTGGGTACAAGAAACAGGGACTGTAAAACCCGAGAGATTTTACATTTTCCACCCGTTCTATTGCATTCTTTGACAGAAGAGACTGGATACAAGAGGCCAGAGCTTGTTCCTTTTGAAGGGCCTTGTAACCTGATCGAATCAGGGGAGCTCTGACTAACTTTGGTTTTGAGATGAATGGAAGAACGTAACCATTGGTGACAATGTTTAACATGTTGTCTGAACATTTGTTTGCTAGCCAGTCTCTTCTGAAAGAACGGGGGTGAACTCCTACTGGTGGACTGAGGGAGGTCTGTAAAGAGCCATTGGGGGAAGGGGTTTCCACACCCTTGTCCCCTTGAATTGGGTCGAAAACGACCTCTGAAGCCTCTGTTGTTCGATTTCCCCCTACCCGAGGAAAACAATTGGTTACTGCTTTGGGAGGAGTTGCCCCCATAGGGGCGTTTCATGTAGGAGCCTCTTTTCTTATTGTGGTGGGGACCACAAAAGGGCTTATTTTTGATAGGGTCCAAAACCCTGTGAATCTTTAGTGGTGCCTTTTTTAAGGAAGTCTTCTTCATCCTCGACTAATTGCGACTTGAACAGAGGAGTAGGCCAGAAAGGCGAATTCCTGAGTTCTTAACGTCTAGAATCCCCTAGATGTGGTTGAAGGAAGGTCATTTCAGCCTCATGTCTTAGCAGGCCAGTGTTGCCATGGTATACAGCTCCCTCTGGAGAATATGGGCTACTGATTTGCTTAGGCAGGCTAAGGCTCTCTGTTGAATAAATATTCTCTTATTCATTATCTCATAATATTCACAGGCGTGTTCATAGCCAAGCCTGGCAGTTTTTTCATGATTGGCACCCTTCTGAATCTGGCTTTTAACCCTTTTAAAGGTAGCCTTTAGACTGTGCTGACACTTCTCCATAGTTATGTTACAAGCGGAAGCAGTCTTTGCAAAAGTAGCTGTAAAGTTGATGGTAGAGAGATTCTGCCTAGCTTGGTGCTCAAGTTCCTTTAGAAATTGTAGGGGAACCTGGCCCATAGAAGCCCCAGAGGGTTTAGGAGAAATACAGATGTTGGCAAAATCTGAATTAAGCTCCTGAAGTTTGTCCTCAAAACAAGGTAGTCCCACCTTGTAATATTTTGCTGTTGAAGCAGGGGGTCTTATATATTTTCCTCAGGTAAATTAGAGGCCAGGAAGTTCTGCTCAAATTTCTCAAAGGCATCTTTGAAATATGGACTTAAAGGGAGCATAGTTGAAGGGCCTCTTGGCCTGAGCTCCTGTTGGCCCTTTTCATCGTCCAGGCCCAGCACAGTGGTAGAGGACCCAGTCATAGTTTCCTTGGGGTCAGGGAGATCAAGTACATGTATGTGCCTAAAAGTCTCAACTTCCTCTGTGTACTGTGAAGGCAGGTCAGACATATCTACCTCCCTGTAAAAGACTGGGTCTGGGTTATCCTGCTGTTGGTCTTGCTCAGAAGGAGCCTGTTGATGCTTAGCAGACTTTTTAACAGGGACAGAGGACTGATCCTCGTCTGAAAATGAAGACTGTGAATAGTATTTTGCCTGAAGCTTTTTTTTTCTTTTTGTCCGAGTGTTTCTTGGCTCTAGAAGAACTCACCCTTTGAGGTTGTTCCGAGTGTTCGGATTGAGGATCTGAGTGTTCGGATTGAAGGTCCGAGTGCTTGGAGCCATGATCGGACTGTACACTTTAGTGAAGCTTGGTGGAAGTGAAGGACCAGAGAAGTCCATTTCCATAGGTTGAGCATCTGAGTGATCGGATGGCCAAGGGTTTGGATGTATGATCGGGTCAGAATGTTTACTAAGTCCAGCTTTTGAAGTTGAAGTGGAGGTCTTATCTACCTCCGCTTCGGAGGCTTTTTTCATAGATTGCATTTCCTCTTTAAGAGATTTCATAGCCTCCAGCATGGACACTTGAAGACCCCCATTTGCTGTTGGAGTTGGATGTTGAATTGGTTACCCAGGGATTTTTCTAGTTTACTTTCTATCGTATTTTGTAAAGCTGTACCTGGGGTGGGTGGGACAGTTAGAGGTGTCCTTAAAGACAAAGACTCCAAATGTAACAGTTGGGGGCGTGGAGGAGATGAAAATAATTTTACAGCAGTAAACTCAAGGTCTGCTTGAGATCCAGAAAATGCCTCCATGTCATCTGTCAACAAGTCGAGAACATCATCTTTAGACGTATTACATTTATCAGACACTTTTTGCTTTCTAACATATCTATGTCTGTGCTTGATTTTAGTAAGCTGTTCTTCTGTAAAACCTGAGCAAATATTGCTTTTCATTGTTAACACAAGGGCCATCCCCTCTGCCAGCTTCTCTGCATGTAGGACAGTAGTTATGGGTAACAAAAATAAAAAGCAAAAATAGCAGAAGAGATGCCCGTACCCCACAGCCTATGGAAATGTTTTTAACACCATGAGATATAGAAGTACTGTATCATTACAAAGTTCAGGATACTTTCAGAGCACTGTCAGTTATATAAAGGTCCAAACAATGTTTAACTAGAGAAAATACTGTCTAAGAGAAAGATAATGCATGTACTTTACCTACATCTGGCATGGCCGAAGTACGGTTTAGATGTTTTGAATATTACTATGCATACAGAAGTGGTAATACATTCAATGAATGCTTATGTGTGGTGTTGGAGCAAAATTTGTGGCTCACTTCATGAAATACCATCTGTTACAATGGGAAGTTGTAAAAGTAAAATTCATGAATTCTAATACGATTTTAACAGTGCTTAATTTGCATCAACAGACAGACCCAAAGGTGCAACAAGATTTTAAACGTTGCACACCTACACCCCCTAACCAATGTCCCTAGTAAGTATCAACTCCCTACACCACACAGTTTCCAAGATATAGCCTGGACAAGATTTTATAAGTCAAGGTCACTACGGAAAGGTCAAAGGTCAAATCCTGGTCAGACCCGTTGCACACCTACACCCCCTAACCAATGTCCATACCAAGTATCAACTTCCTACACCTTACGGTTCCGAGATATAGCCCGGACAAGATTTTATAGGTTAAGGTCACTATGGCAAGGTCAAAGGTCAAATCAAGGTCAGACCATGACATTGCAGACCTACACCCCCTAACCAATGTCCCTACCAAAAAAAATAACTGCATTTGGATGATCTGGGCTAACAAGAACTCGTTTGGTGGGAGGACATTTTTACAGCAATAAATCTGAGCAGTACGCACCGGAACTCTAACAACAATCAAATATTTAAATAAATACTTATTCTGTATGCTTCAAAATTATTCAGTATAAGCTATACCATAAAATAAAACAAATGGCTGAATGGTAACACCCAACAATACGTGTATCCTGAGAAAACAGTAAAAAAAGTAAGCTTATTTTAAATGCTTGCTAGTCACGTGGCCAACAAGAGAAGGATGAGATGCGAGATTACACTGCTATGGTACAATCTCAGGACGGGGATTCGGTCAGTACTAGGCATCTATTTTTCTTGGACATTGGCCGGACGCCTGCAGCCTCCCGAGAAGGCACTCAGTTCCACATGGTAAGCTATTGTAGCGCAATAAAATGTGAATTACAGAATTAACCACAATTTCTACAGCTTTTAGCTCTACATCTTTCCATATTAAGAAATCTGATAGTACCATACAGCTAGATCAAATCTGCTTCACCAATAAAACCATTGCTAAAGAGTGAATTAATTACACTGAGATACCACCCACAAAACTATTAATATGGTGTCATGATTAAACAAATTAGAAAAATCAAACTTACACACCTTCGAATGAGCAATTATGATGCATAAACATTTTTCTTTAGATAGTTGACCAATAATGAAAAATTGACTCACTGGGTGTCACGAGAAGGAATTTCCTGAAGTGCAATACTGGAATCAGGAATTGACAATTTTTTATTTCCCCCATTCTTGAATACTTGGATTACAAGGTCTAAAATCTGAGGAAAAAAATATATATACACAAATCAATTTATTTGATCCATAAATAAATGTAACTAATTGTCTAATTTTCATTTTTTATTTTCATATTATTATCCTTATTCTCACAGATAATGGATAATTTATTTTGACAAATTTGTTCAAATCATCCTCAGTATTTGCTGTACTAATACTTACACTTGGTTACTTCTAAAATGTGAGTGTCTGGATTTGCGTCAGTCATCTCAATACAGATACCCAGACCTATTTATAGTCCTGTATCACATCCCACCTTACAGGAGTCCCACTTTACCAAATCTAAACCTCCCCTGACTAGAGTATAGAACAGAAAAGCAGTGGTAGAGCTGTGTACAAGAGTAGGCTGCAGAGCCACATATTACCGGCTGGTTGACTCTCCACGGGGTAATGTTCAAAGCATTGAGGGCATCAAACACACCAAACAACTGCTCATTGGGTGTGTCACGATTCTCCACTGACCTAATGAAAGGATCTGGAAAACACAGATGCTATCAAATAAGGGGGTTTTCTTCAACTGATCATTTACTCATACATATATATTCAATTAAATTGGATTTATACAACTATCAACAGATTACATAGGTCACATCACAATGGTAAGTTGAGAAGAAAAAGGAAAGTATTGCACACTCACCAGACAAGATTCTACAATGTCAACTATCCTGCATTTGTATTCATCTACCTCACTTA
Organism: Sabellastarte sp. h YS-2021; assembly: GCA_964017235.1. Taxonomy (NCBI): domain Eukaryota; kingdom Metazoa; phylum Annelida; class Polychaeta; order Sabellida; family Sabellidae; genus Sabellastarte; species Sabellastarte sp. h YS-2021. Next base: position 24,877,683 of record OZ024929.1, on the reverse strand, counting down.
AGGTTGGGGCCGACATTTGAACCCGCAACCAGAGTGGTGGGTAGTGAAGAAACAGGATCTCTCTGTGGCTTGTTCTTCTACAGGTCACTTTTTTTTGTCTCCTAGCATTACTTCACTTCACTGCTCGTGTTTCTGATTACTTTGCAGCTCATGCATGTAGACCGAAAGAAATTTCAGCCTTGTTTTATTATTAACCAACAGAGGGGCAATGTTGCTATAATTAGATTATATTTTGGACTTCAATGTTACCATAAAGTAGACATTGATCTTATAGGGGCCTAACTTCCCCCACACATAACAAAAATGAAATTTACCCATTTGTTTTGAATTGTCCAAATAAGAAAATGTGACAAATACATACAGTCTCACACAGGCTACATTTTATTATCTCACACCTGTTGGGCCAGCAGGTGATAACAATGACCTCATATCTAGCCATTCAGCACCACTATGTGAAAATAATGATTTGTAAACTGGAAGTTGATGGACCATGTGCCAATCTGGGGCACTGATTCCAAGTAGAGAATGCATTTACTGACAAACAAAAACACTCTACTAAGCTACTTAGCTGCTATATTATGCTTATGTGTAAGTCTATTGCTATCAAAAGGATTCACTTTAAATTACACAAAACAAGTAAAACCAGATATTGCGTCTCGACGCAGTGTATCCCCAGACGGGACATGGTTGAAGCGTGACATACAAAGTATTTCCAACCATTGCAAGTGTGAAAGACCATATTTAACCCTGAAGGAGGGCCCCAAGGGCAAATTTGATACCACTGAAAGCTTTGGGGCAGATAATTTCTCATAAGTTGTCTTCACATTTCAAATGTCTAAGACCACAAATAAGAGAAACATAGGCCATTATAAGTATGCAGGACCACATTCAAGCTCGAATGAGGGGTTCACCATGTTGTCTTCACAACCAAACAAGAGGAGAGTGCCCGTGAACGGGCACTGTGTCAGCTGACTGAGTGTTTTTGATTTGTGAAGGTGATTAGAGGACAGAATAATTATCAGGAAAAGGGCTGTACAGAAATACAGTAAATGGTAACTGAACAGCAAGTTCGAAAGAAATTCCGAAGCTGACAGAAGAAAAGGATAAAAAAGTTGTGCCCTGTAAATGGTATTATGAAGGAAAATAACAAGGTAATTGTTTAAGTGTAAAAAATAGGTTAAAACATATTTAAAGAAATACTACAAATGCAATATCCTCGTTCGACCTTGAAGAAGGGGTCCAAGGTCAAATCTAACCACACAAATACATTCCCAGCCCATGATGTCCTATGGTTTACCATTCCAAACCTCTAGGACCAATTATAAATGAGTTATAAGCACTTTTAAGCTTGGCTGTCCTCATTTGACCTTGAAGGAGGGGTCCAAAGGTCAAATCTGACCATACCAAAAGATTCCGAGCCAATGATTTCCTATGGGATGGTTTACCATCCCAAATCTCTGTCACCAATAATAAGCGAGTTGTAGGCACTTTCAATTTTCGCTATCCTCATTTGACCTTGAAGGAGGGTTCCAAGGTCAAATCGGACCATATCAACAGATTCACAGCCCATGATTTCCTGTCTGTTTACCATCCCAAACCTCTGGGACCAATAATAAGCGAGTTATAAGCACTTTTAAGTTTGGCTATCCTTGTTTGACCTTGAAGGAGGGGTCATTGAAGGTCAAATCTGACCACATCAAAAGATTCCCACCCCATGATTTCCTACAGGTTGGTTTATCATCCCAAACCTCTAGGATCAATAATAAGGGAGATATAAGCACTTTTCATGACTGACAAAAAACACCTGTGGCGGCCATCTTGTTTCTCAAAATGAGGCCAAAAATATTCCCAGACAACATTTTATGGTTATTAATATATAAACTTAAGAAAGCTAGCTATAATATTTTTTTTCATCAGAGCAGTAATGGTGAAATCTCTCTCTACACACTGCGGCTATCCAGTGGATACAATGATTTACTCAACAGTGAGAACCTGAAAGTAGCTATTGCTCAGCTATGCCATGACATAGAGGTCTGCAATTTCACTATGTTATAGCTGACCAAAAATTCTGTGAATAACATATTTAACAATTACTCTAAATGTAATAGTTTTCAAGTTACAACTGATTTACTCAACAGTAAGAACCTCAAAGGAACTATTACTCAGCTATGCAATGAGCTACATGTCTGAAATTTTACTATGTTATAGCTAACCCAAAAGTAGGTGAACAACATATTTAAGCAAACTACTGTAAATGCAATAGTTTTCAAGCTACAACTGATTTACTCAATAGTGAGAACCTGAAAATAGCTATTGCTCCGCTATGCCATGAGCTATAGGTCTGTAATTTCACTATGTTATAGCTGACCCAAAAGTAGGTGAACAATATATTTTAACAAAATACTCCAAATGCAATATTTTTCAAGTTATAGCTGATTTACTCAACAGTCAGTACCTGAGAATAGCTATTGCTCAGTTGTGCCATGAGCTATAGGTCTATAATTTCACTATGTTATAGCTGACCCAAAAGTAGCTGAATAACATATTTGCACAAATTTCTGTAAATGCAATAGTTTTCCAATTATAACTGATTTACTCAACAGTGAGAACTTCAAAGTAGCTATTACTCAGCTATGAAATGAGCCACATGTCTGAAACTTCACTATGTTATAGCTGACCCCAAAATAGGTGAATAACATATTGAAACAAAATACTCTAAATGCAATAGTTTTCAAGTTATAAGTGATTTACTCAACAGTGATAACCTAAAAGTAGCTATTACTCAGCTATGCCATGAGCTACAGGTCTGAAATTTTACTATGTTATAGCTGGCCCAAAAGTGGCTGAATAACATATTTATACGAAATTCTCTAAATGCAATAGTTTTTAAGTTACAAGTGATTTTACTCATGATGGAAGTTACTGAAAAGCCCAAAACTAGCTATTACTCACTTAGCTATTGAGACAGACACCCAACTTACTCACCATATTGTAGCTATGAAAAAAGTAGCTGAATAACATATTTTCACAAAATGCTCTAAATGCAACACTTTTCAAGTTATAAGTGATTTACTCAACAGTGATAACCTAAAAGTAGCAATTACTCAGCTATGCCATGAGCTACAGGTCTGAAATTTTACTATGTTATAGCTGACCCAAAAGTAGCTGAATAACATATTTATACGAAATTCTCTAAATGCAATAGTTTTCAAGTTATAAGCGATTTACTCAACAGTGATAACCTAAAAGTAGCTATTACTCAGCTATGCCATGAGCTACAGGTCTGAAATTTCACTATGTTATAGCTGGCCCAAAAGTAGCTGAATAACATATTTATACGAAATTCTCTAAATGCAATAGTTTTTAAGTTACAAGTGATTTTACTCATAATGGAAGTTACTGAAAAGCCCAAAAGTAGCTATTACTCACTTAGCTATTCAGACAGACACCCAACTTACTCACCATATTGTAGCTATGAAAAAAGTAGCTGAAAGATTCGGGGCACATGATTTCCTGTAAGTTGTCTTCGCATTCAAACCTCTATGACCAATAATAAGGGAGATATATGCTCCTTTAAGTTTGGTCACCTCAGATTTTCAAATTCGATGCCATGGCAACCAAAAAAACAATCCGATCAAACCAGAAGATTCCCAGTCCATGATTTCCCATAGGTTGGTTTACCATCCCAAACCTCTAGGACCAAAAATAAGCGAGTTATAAGCACTTTTAACTTTGGCTACATTCGCTTGGAGGGGCGCAAAGTGAAATCCAACCACACCAGATGATTCCCAGCCGATGATTTTCTATGTGTTGGTTTACCATCCCAAACCCTCTAGGACCAACTAGAAAAAGGTTTTTGCTGACAAAAACGAAGTGGCCCTGATGAAAAAGTGCGAAGTAATCTGTAAAAGATGTTAACATATGCAATATGTTGGTAATGCTTATAATTGTATGAATGGTAAATTAATTCTAAAGAAACCTTCCTGTGAGTAAGCCTAATCAATGTGTCAAGTTTAACTGATGTTAGTTGAACAGTAAGTCCGTTGGGGGCTGAAAACCCATTTTTTACTGTAAGATGGCCATAGGTGGACTTCAAGGTGGACAGAAAATAAGAATGTCCCTTTTGGCATCCTTTATAAGTGTGCAAATGTAACTGACGTCAGTTGATCAATAAGATAGTTGGAGGCTGAACACCCCCTTCTGTTACTGTCAGGTGGCCATAACTCCATTCATATTGGGGCATTAAGTTGACCATAAAATAACAGTGTCCCTTTTGCCATCCTTTATAGGTGTGCAAAGTTTAACCGAGGTCAGTTGAACAATAAGATAGTTGGAGGCTGAAAACCCCATTATTTCACTTTAAGGTGGCTACCACTCCATTCATGTTGAGAGTTTAAGGTGACGATAAGTATTATTTTTATCTATTTTAACACCATTGATAACTTAGACATAAAAAATGGAAAAAGAAAGGAGCCAGAGGATTTTATTCCAATTTGATGACTTTAAGCAGGCCATAGGTCCATTAACATTTTGAGTTTAAGGTCACCATACATTCAGGATATTCCTTTGGTAAATCTTAATAAATGTGGCAAGTTTGGTTGAAAAAAGTGAAAAACTAAGTGAACTGGAGGGCTAAAACCCCCTTTTTTGACCTTAAGATTGCAGATACAGGGCTAAAACTTATTAACTTAAAACTTAAAGATTATCAAAAAGTAGCTGAATATTACGAAAATAAAACGCCTCCCATTCAGACATCTATGGTCTGATTGATTAGAAAATCCTTTCCAACCTTCGAAATTTGGTCTAGAATGTACCTGATAAATTTTATAGCACAGGTGTGTCTGGTTTTTTCCAAAACGCGATGACAGGGTGTTTTTGAAAAATGCTTAAGGTTACCTTAAGTAAAGCTTAAAGTCTGCGCAAAGTATCCAAAAAAATTTTCCCGCTCCTATAGTTTTAAAGAAAGATAAGAAGGAAAGAAAAATTTGAAAGGTCAAGAAGTTATTCAAGGGGAGACCATAATCCTGCGGCGGTGATCAGTCGAACTTCGGTGAAAACAAATAAGCGTCCCTGACGGGCCGCTTAATAATAAATGAGTTATGAGCACTTTTAAGTTTGGCTATCCTTGTTTGACCTTGAAGGAGGGGCCAAGGTCGAATCCGACCACACCAAAAGATTCCCAGACCATGATTTCCTATAGGTTGGTTTACCATCCTAAACTTCTAGGGCCAAAAATAAGCGAGTTATAAGCACTTTTAAGTTTGGATATATTTGTTAGACCTTGAAGGAGGGGCCCCAGGTCAAATCCAACCACACCAGAAGATTCCCAGCCCATGATTTCCTATGTGTTGATTTACCATCCCAAGCTTCTAGGACCAATAATAAGCGAGTTATAAGCACTTTTAAGTTTGGCTATCCTCATTTGACCTTGAAGGAGGGGTCCAAGGTCAAATCTGACCACATAGAAGATTCGCAGCAAATGATTTCCTATAGGTTGGTTTCACATTGCAAACCTCTAGGACCAATAATAAGGGAGATATAGGCACTTTTAAAGCCCGCTATGTGGGTTACTTTGGCACTCCGTGGATGACTTTGAATTAAGAGCTTCAAGGTCAAATGTCTGCAAAGTTGTAGAGGACATGTATATCTGTTATACATATCACCTATGAAAAGATTAAACCTTCTACCTATGAAAAACAGCCAGTAGAAAAATGTAGATAATTTTCAAAGAAATGCCTGCTTTTGCCATCTTGTTTTTGAGAATGAGGCTAATTTCAGTCCCACAGAAGCTTACTTCCCAATGAAGATATCCTGCAAATTTGGTGAACCTAGCTGGTGTAGTTTTCCTCTGAGAGCGTTAACGCCGAAAATCTCTCTATGCGCGGCGGCAGCGGCGGCGTAGCAAACGCTAAACCAAAGTATCCACCACATGACCTTCAATGAAGAGCTTCAAGGTCAAATTTCTGCATGCATACAGAGGACATATATATGTATTATATATACCACCCATTGGATGATCTAACTTTCTGTATATGAGAACTGGGCCAAAATGTGAGAAATGGCCAAAATCTGACCTTTAAGAGGCCACCAGTGACCCTGAAATTGAAGGTCAAGGTCACAAAACAATAGCGTTCGTGACATTGCCCATATATACCCACATACCAAATTTGAAATGTCTAACTATAATATTTTTTAAGCTATCTCGTCCAAAAGGAAATCTCTGCGGCTGCATGACCATACTGAATCCTAAGTATCCCTGACTTAAGTCCGGGGATACAACTAAATATTTGTGTTTTGGTTATGCCAATTTATTACAGGGCAAAAGGGTGTTATTTTTTTATTTTACTTTATTTCTTTTTCGTATTTTGGACTGTAACTGGAATTGTGGACTGGTACTTTGACTTGTAATTTGATTGCTATATGTTATTTGCCAATTGTGTATTCTCCAAGAAACAGGTTTTAACATTGCATATATACCATGTGACAACAAAATATAATAGGAAGCCAATGAAGGGCATACACTGGTGCCCTGACACTAGATCTGGATTTATTCATTTTACATACTCAGTCCCTTGATGTCAGCACCAAAGTTTCTTTTGCACCAAGGAATTGGGGGAGCCAGAAAGGGCATCATCTGGGGCACAAAGGACAAGTTGCTGACTTCGGCAGATTTTAACAGGTTTGTCAAACTTCTATGAGGCTGTAAAGAACACGAAAAAGGATAAAAAATTAGTTTACTGAAATAAGTAGCTGATGCAAGGTATAGGAAATAAATTTTTTTAAATGGTGTCTGGAAAAACCTACCTTCACGCCAAATATTTTGTTAATCTGTAATGTAGCAACAATCAAATCACAGTTACTTTACTATTTGGGCTTTAATGTTACCAGAGAATAAGTTCCCTCCTGATGTCTTGGGAACTAATATGAAACAAACTATTTTACAGCAAAAGATAAAGAATGATTTCCTATTGTTTTAGGACGAAAACCTTAGAATTCCATAGTATGTGGAGATTAAGCACTTGGTTATCCGATTATTTATTATAATATGAACTTGATAATTTGAAATCAAATTGATATATATGGAATATGAGATTTCGTTATTTTAAATTACTTTTCAGTAGAATTTTCATGGTGACTTCTTTGTCTGCATACCTTGATTTCAAATACGTTGCTAAGATGGACTCGGTACCTCATCACTTTATACAGAGCAGGAACAAGCTGGGGCTTGTGGGAAGGGTTCATCAAATCCTTGTCGATCTTCACTTCTGACATCATCAAATCCATCATGAACTTGCCAACCTTTTCCAAATATTGAAACAAAAAAGAACAGCATTTTTATGGTCTCGGGTTTCTTGTCATGTGTAATACATCATTGCACTAATGGTGTTAATCTTTCTCTCTAACAAGATACCCCAAGCGTTTTACAAAAAAAAAAAAAAAGTGGTAGCTTGAATTCAAGCCATCATTTGCAAAACAACCTCAAGGCCACTGAGGCATTTCAATGGTCAGCGAGGGTCATGAAATATCCACACATATATCTTCACTTAACTACTCCATGGAAATTCTGTTTAGATTAACCTGTTAAGTCATCAGTCTTACTTTGTGACATTGCAAATCAAAATATTCAAAATGATAATCAATTTTTTCAAATCTAGCCTAATTTTTTGCTTCTATCTGTACCCAGTAGTGCGTGATCTTGGACTTAAGCTTCTGACCCATCGAAGGTGATCGATTGGTATGAAATGCTACAAGTATATTGGCACCACAACAGCATTTCCCTTTATCTCAAGCTGTGGTATTGAAAGAGTCCAATTTCGATTTACAGGGAGGCCTTACCTCTCTTTTCAGGTACATCGACCAGCGACGTAGGGGGCGCTCATGTAGACCTGAGTGGTCCTCTTCTTGCCAGATTTCACGAGGTGGTTTATCTAGTGTCAACTCGTTGCAATCTTGAACAAAGTTCTTGTACACTTCTGTCAACTGTCAGAATACACAGACACACAGCAAAGGTTATAGTTAGGGATTTTGTCATGAGCTGGGTGAAAACCATGTGATTAAATACCAGATTTGTCAACCACTCAATCACTGATGACTCACTCATGTACAGAGAGAAGAGAATGCTGATAAATATGAAAATTTCAAAGAACTGAAGATACAATACGAAAAGATCCCATCAAATTATTTTTTGTACATTGTTTTATTTATAACAGAGAAATTAAACTTCATGCAGAAATGTTTCGTACATGCACATTTATAAAGATTCTGTATGAGGTTGGAATACCCAGGTTACCAAGGATTTTACTCATCTTACTATACCTCAGTCAAAGTGTTCCTCTGCTGTAGCTTCTTGTTGAGGTAGAGGTTATAGACATGCTCACCCAAATCAAACCAAATGTACTGCAACTGGGGACTGAAGTCAACATGTTCTTGGGCTAACTGCAGAACTTTCTGAAATGTTCCATACAAATATACAGACCAATCCCTTCCAGTGAAACCTTTTTGACCACCTCTGGTAAATATCAGTAGTCACTTGACCTAATGTAAGCCAAAGGTGACATCCGGGTAGCTTTCTGGGTTTGAATATGTTTTGGAGTTTGATACACAGGAATAATACCAAAAATATAAAATTTGTTTTTAAAGAAACAAAGGTTCATATACTGTCACTTTTCAGTTGTGTGATGTCAATCATAACTATGTTTGAATGTTTGAACTACACTGCAATACAACAACAAAGATGATATTATGAATACTTTGAAACCATAAAATGCATCCCTTGACAACTGATTGATTAAACCCAAAAGTTATTCTGTACTTATTATTTTCTATTTATTTTTTTAGAAAAAAAAAGAAAAAAAAACTATCAGCAGTTTCCCATCATTCAAACTGAATCTTTAAAGTTATGTAGTCATGAAATGCATTGATATTTTGAAAATATTAGTGGCTGATTTACTGGCTACAGCTTTGAACTTAAGGCATTTAATACTTATACTGAAAGTAGAATCTTTACCAATCAATAGAGTTTTTTCCCAATCAATAGTGATAATTTTTTTACCAATCAATAGTGAAGTAGACCTACGCATCGGAGAATCGATGCAAATTTGTATCCACCGAAAAGACAACTCACCAAAGCCAGTGAACCATCGTTTGACCTTGAAGGAGAGGCCAAAGGTCAAGTCTGAAAACATCAGAAGATTCCCAGCCCATGACCTCCTATTAGTTGGTTTCATATTGCAAACCTCTAGGACCAATAATAAGCAAGTTATCAGCACCTTCAAGTTTGGCTATTGTCGTTTGACCTTGAAGGAGGGGCCCAAGGTCAAATCTGGCCTCATCAAAAAATTCCTAGCCCATGATTTCCTATAGGTTGGTTTCACATTACAAACCTGTATGACAAATAATAAATGAGCTATAAGCACTTCTAAGTTTGGGTATCCTGTTTTGACCTTGAAGGAGGGGTCCAAGGTCAAATCTGAGCACATCAAAAGATTCCTAGCCCATGATTTCCTATAGGTTGGTTTCACTTTGCAAACCACTAGGACCAATAATAAGCAAGGTATAAGCACTTTTAGGCTTGGACCCTTTGGCGCCCAAGGTCAAATCCGACAAAACTAAAACATTCCCAGCCCATGATTTCCTCTAGGTATACCATACCAAACCTCTAGGAGCAATAAAAAGAGAGTTATAAGCACTTTTATGTTTGGCTATCCTGGCTTAACCTTGAAGGAGGGGTCCAAGGTCAAATCTGATCACACCAAAAGATTCCCAGCCCATGATTTCCTATAGGTTGGTTTACCATCCCAAACCTGTGGGACCAAAAATAAGCGAGTTATAAGCACTTTTTAGACTGGCTATCCTTGTTTGACCTTGAAGGAGAGGTCCAAGGTCAAATCAGACCACATCAAAAGATTCCCAGCCCATGATTTCCTGTAGGTTGGTTTACCATCCCAAACCTGTACGACCAATAATAAGCGAGTTATAAGCACTTTTAAGTTTGGCTATCCTCGTTTGACCTTGAAGGAGCGGTCCAAGGTCAAATATGACCAGACCAAAAGATTCCCAGCCCATGATTTCCTATAGGTTGGTTTACCATCCCAAAACTCTAGGACCAATAATAAGGGAGATATAAGCACTTTTATGACTGACAAAGAAACACCTGTGGCAGCCATCTTGTTCTTCAAAATGAGGCCAAAAATATTCCCAGTCAAGATTTTGTAATGAGGAACATACCGTGCGAATTTGAGATCTCTACCTATAACACCCTTTGCTCTAGAGGGCCACCAAAAGTCCTTACTGAAAGTCGAAAAAAATGCCCGTGGTGGCCATCTTGTTTTTCAAAATGAGGCCAAAAATATTCACAGGCAAGATTTTATGGTTATGAATATATCCTGCGAATTTGAGAAGGCTAGCTATAATATTTTTTTCGTTAGAGCGGCAACGGTGAAATCTCTCTACACACTGCGGTGGCCGCGGTGGCGTAACAAAGCGAAATACATATTATCCACTGGATGCTATTCGGTGGATACAAATATGAACAATACCAATGTAACATTGCTTGACAAGCACTGTACCATGGTAACTTTGTTCTCATTTTTCTGCATAAACCAATAAAATTGCAAATTTATGAATGAAGTTAAATTTCATTAGTTAATACCTTAATTAATAGACAATAAGGTATTCTACCTCCGACCCTTGGGTCTGTCTTTTTGGAAACTATCCGAAAAAAATCTTCCATTATTGAACTCCTTTATACTCCCCTTAATTAGTTGTTCCCTATCTAATCATCTGAAATGTCTGTTGTTTTTATTATCTGAACTCGTTTTCATGATCCAAGTATGTTTGGATGAGAGAGGGTTATTCTGTTATTACCTCAATCATTATGTCCACGTATTTCTCCACTGGTAACAGCCTCATATAGGGCATCACACTCATGAAACCCCGTTGATGGTAAATGCGTTCTCCTAAGCGAAGATTTGTTTCAAAAGCTTTGGTTAAGCTCTCCTTCCAACTGGCTTTAAGTTCTCTCAATATCTGTTCCTGTAAGGTGAAAATACTTCAATAGTGAACATACAACTTTGTACAAATGAGAAATCACTGGACAAAAACTCGTAGAATGCATTAAAATTCCAAATAGTGCTGAGATGATGTTTGCAAACTTTGGTATTATCGCTCGTTGGCTCATTGCCAAGCAATGCTCGATAAAATTTTAATACAACTCTGATAGTTGCTACACTCATTTCTTTGTGGACTTTTTAACATAATAAATTTATATTTTGTAAAAATTTTGTGCATTCACCACTCAAAATAAAATAAAAATTAGCCATAAATGGAAAACAATAAAATAAACTGACATACCTTTGGGGATTTCCCACTGTTGTTAAGGTGATCATAAAATCAAGCAATCGCAAGTGAGGAAACATAAAGCATGGTACAGAGTGATGGAAACGTTTGTGAAAAGCTTTTACGTAATATTTTGGTTACATTTGTGATGATTTAAGTTCACTTTTTTTTTTCATAATTTAATAATTTTTTTTTTTTTTTTTGATTCCATGATTGGTAATCATTGATCTTTGTTCACATTATCTTGGTACAAACATTGACAGGTAAAATTGTGGTGATCTCCCACCACTAAATCTATAATACTAAACTATAAAAGTGAGTGGTATACCACTTGCAAAATATATTTACACTAGAGGTGGGACTGAGTCTAAAACAGAGCTCTGTATATGTATTCAATGACCCTAACCAAATATGGCTACTCATGTTATAGTAGTAAACAACTGTAAGTAACAGGCAAATTGTAACAAATTTTATTGTAATTTAACTTTTTGTAAGTTAAATACTTACCTTATCCTCACAAATGCTTACTTGGTTTTGTGGAGGCAAAACGCGGCGACCAACAAGAATATTTAAAAATTATTCTTGTTCGAGAGGTGAACCCCGTAGTTAGTGATAGGTGCGCATGCGCACAACACATTGTCGGTTGGACTTTGTCGAGAGATCCTCATTTAATTTTTGGTCCCCTATGAAAACAAACTTGTGAGGGGAGGAAGGGTGGGTCTGTCCTTGTGAGGATAAGGTAAGTATTTAACTTACAAAAAGTTAAATTACAATAAAATTTGTTACATTTTATTGCGTAAAATAGCCTTACCTTATCCTCACAAATGCTTGATTCCAACCATAACAGGAGGAGGGGTTTGTTTTGCAACCTCCCTGTTAATAGATTATGGGGTTCACCATGAAAGCATTTGATGGAGAGGATAAGATAAGCTTAAGTATGCTACAACAGAATTTTCCATTACTGTAAAATATCTGTAAAGATAAGTAATGATAGGTAATCTCATGAATATTCATGATGTACTGTTGTAGTTGACACTTGTCCAATGTAGCATAAAGTTGTCCTATATCTAAACCATCACCCATAACTGTGTGGTCGGGGATGGCTTCCTGGGTCCCTCGAGCTGGGAGCTGTCATCCAGCAAGAAGGCACCCCAAGCTGGCTTCTGTATTTTACAAAATACAGTCATGAGGCCATCTGCCACAGTAGAAGACATATGTCCATACAAGATACTGGTATGGAAGGAAGAGTAAAGTATGTAAGCCATATGAAATACTCAAGAACATACTCAAAGCCAAAGCAGCGCAAAACCACTGGGCCTAATTGTAATCTGTTTGGTCTGTGGACTGCCAAGACACATAGCTTAAAAGGTAGAAAACGTGTTGTGGCTCTTCCAATGGCAGGAGCCTAAAATCTGCTCTAGGGACACCCATCCTTGAATACTAAAGAAGCAGACATAGACCTAACATCATGGGCCTTAACCTGTAGGTCCTGTGTATCAAAATTGGATGACTGATAATCCAATAAGACAGTCTGTCTGATCCAAGAAGAGATAGTAGATCCCATGAGACCTCTGTCAAAGCCTTCCTTAAAGGACATAAACAAGAGATACTTTCCCTTCTTTAAAGCACTAGTTCTGTCTAGATAGTATCTAAGTGCTCTGACAGGGTATAAAGTCATATCCCCAGTCAAGTCTGAACTCAAAAAAGGTTTAAGAGCTGGAATGACCACTGGTTTTAGTGAATCTGGGCAATCAGAAGCCAACTGATTCTTTGCTAAGAAGGCAGGAGAAGGAGAAATAGTGCCCTCCTTCCAGTGAGGTTTATGCCTGAGGGAAGAGAATGTCCAAGCGTGCACCTCCCCCCTCCTTTTGCCAGATGCCAAAGCCATCAAGAAAACAGTCTTGAAAGTTAAAATCTTAAGACTTGCATCCTTCAAAAATTCAAAAGGAGCCTTAGTCAAAGCCATAAAAACCAAAGATAGGTCCCACGAGGGAATACCCCTATTTAGAATAGGTTTGTCCCTATTAAAGCTTGCAAGAAGTCTATTCAAGTGCATGCTCTTGCCTACTTCCAGACCAAAAGGTCCCAAATGGTCAGCAATTGCAGTTCTGTAGCCAGCAATTAATAAATTTTGACGGTAAACAGATGGTTAAAAAATTCTGCTATGTCTGAGATAGAAGGCTCTGCACTGACCACCTTATTCTGTTGGCACCAGAGTTCAAAAATGGCCCACCTTGACTCATATAATCTTATAGATGAGGGTCTTTGAGGTGCCTTAATTCTATCTGCCACCTCCTCAGAGAATGACGCAAGTGACTCTGAGTGGTGTCCAGGTGCCAAACATGAAGATTCAGATACATGAGATTCTGATGGAACTTCTGACTGAAAGGTTGTTTTAGCAGATGAGGCCAGTGAGGCAGTTGTAATGGGGGCTTGGTTGACAGATTGACTAGATCCCAAAACCTATGCATTCTGGGCCACCCTGGTGCTACTACTATCATTCTGCACCTGTAGGTGTTCATTTTCTGTATGACCTTTGGTATGAGAGCTACAGGATAAAAGGCATAGCCGTCCAGACCCTCCCAGGAGATGTTCAATGCATCTATGTTCATAGCATTTGCATCTGGGACTGGTGAGACATAGATTGGTAGCTTGTGATTCAATTTGGTGGCAAACATGTCCACCATTGGTGTGTGCCAAACTTTGCAAATTAGACTGAATATTTGAGGATGAAGAGACCATTCTGTCTGAATTATTTTGTCTTTCCTGGAGAGACTGTCGGCTATGACATTGAGGCAACCCTGAATGTGTCTGGCTCTTATGAGTATGTTTCGAGGATTGCAGTAGGCCAAGATGCACCAAACCAGGTGACACCTGTCCCAAGAGTGTGTTCCCTCTTGTTTGCTCAGATAACGGACTACAGTAGCACTGTCTGTTGCTATCAGAACCCTTTTGTCTAGAAGTTTGTTTTGAAAGCTCTTTTAAGGCCAGAAAAACTGCCTTTAACTCTAGGACATTGATATGAAGCAATTTTCTTGATCTGTCCAATTGCCACTGACTGTCATGTTTTCTAAATGAGCTCCCCAACCTTGATTTGATGCATTTGTGAAAATAAGGGTATTGTGTTCTTGTGGATGAAAAGGATAACCCATTTTTTAGATTTTTTAGATCTTTCCACCACTGAAGATGACTTTTCAGAAAGTTTGAAACAGGAATCTTCAGGTCTAGTGACTGGGGATACTACCAGTTTGTTTTAGGTACCACTGGAAAGGGGCGCATATGTAACCGACCCATTGGTATTGTCTTTTCTAGGATGCTAGTACACTTATCAGGGACATAAGCAACCTTGGGGTTGTTTGTGATGCGATCTCCATGTCCTGAACAGATTTTCCTAGAATTTTCAACTTATTTTCGGTTGGAAAGACTTTTCCATGTATCAACTCGAAATGGTAACCCAGAAAGTCGATTTTTTTATGTAGTTTCGAGCTCTGATTTTTCTAAATTATCACAAAGGCGAGTTCCTGAATCGTATGGACGAGTTCTTTTGTCTGGAGCTGACACTGGTGTCTGGTATTTGCTCTTAACAACCAGTCGTCCAGGTATTGGTGAACTCAAATTCCGCGAGACTGAAGAATGAGCTTTGCTTCTTCTACAATCCGCGTGAACTATAGGGGTGCAGTCGCCAACCGCAATGGCAGTGCTTTGAAGTGATACGTTTGTTTGTCTACATGGAAACATAGCCAATGTTATGAATCTGGGTGTCTGCGCACGTGAAAGAACGCATCTTTCAGGTCTATCGAAACTAGCCATTCACCTTAAGTGACCGAGTTTCTGGTTATCTCTGCTGTCTCCATCTTAAAAGTTCGAACTAAGAGGCATTTGTCCAGGACACTGAGATCTGTCACAGGGCGCTATTTATTGCCGGGTTCTGATACAAGAAATAATCTGCTGTAAAATCTGGAGTTGTGCAATCCTAGAGATGCTAAAATCTGCCTTTTTGAAACATTTTCGACACTCTTAGGTAGCCATGTTTTCCCTGTCTGTAACCGCTTTAAATTATGGGATGTACAGACATGGGTGGATTCGACTGGAATATTATTCGATAAACCTTCTCAAGATTTGCACAACCCTTGCATTTGGTACGGAGATCTGTTGAAACTGGTCATTAACCTTTTGTGACCGTGTTTCTTTATAAAATTCCATTTCACAGCATTGAGACGTATGCAAGAGATCCTCACTGGCCAATGATATTGTAAGATGCAAAGAAAATGACAGGAATGGCCATCTATCCACGCACTAACCTTGCTCAATGCTGATTAACTTCCTTGAATAGACTAAACTTCTTGTATAGGCTATCCGTACTTTATATGGTATTCCTTTATATTTATACAGCACACAACACACCAACGATCTATGTCTTGAAGAAAGCAAATGTTTCCATCTAAAACAAGCAGCATTGTGTCAGATATGATAGAGGAAACTATTTTACTGAGAAAATCCTGCGACTTGTAGTCTTTTACAGAAGAAATTGTGTGTAAATAACAAAATAAATGTAACACAATATTTTCAGCAGCATGGTGGATTGTTTCCTGTCTGTAGCACCTGCAGTAGAGCCACATGAAAGGGGAGTTTTGATTGGACGGCTACAAAGCACCCATTCAAAAACTGCACAAATCTGAGATGGCAATAATATTTTCATATAACATAGCTATTTATACGTATTTCTTCTACTACACCAGAATCCCCATTTCATTGAGGATAATGGTGGGAAAACTTGTGTGTTATCTTCTCTGTAATGAACTATGAATAGAAGAACTAGTAAATGGTCCCCAAGCCAGTTGTAGATTTAACACAAGGCAATGGAGGAATGTAACTGTCTTGATGCCTGGTTAATAAGGTGATGACAAACCTTAATAAAACCTCTGTAGTAGTAGATCTTCTAGGACTGACTGTTTTCTAGGCTACAGAAAAACTACTAAATACTGTTATGGCAGAGTAATATTGAACTCCACACTATGAAAGCAATTTGTGTTTCTTAGAGGGGAAGATCCTTCAGATAATGAATGTTTTACTGCCGAACTTCTTCATAAACTTCACCAGGACTTCAATGAGGGGCTTCCCATTAGAAGCACTGATAAATATTTTGGAATCGAGATGAATGGTCATCTTCTTTGTTTTCAACAAGTGGAGAAGCTACCAGCATTCTGGAGGTTTAATTACTGACCCCAGAAAACGAATTTAAATCTGCCCAGCTATCAGATCTTAACATCATATGGTGTTGTAGAAGAAACCTGCAGTAGATCTTCTAGTGTTGACAGTTTTTCAGTCGCATGAGACCTCTTAATACTGTCATTTCAGGAAAATGTGGCCAGTTCAAAGACTTCTGTTGGACATCCCTCATACATGAAGAGGTAGATAACTTGAACCAAAAAAAAAATCGAAGAATCTTCAGCAGTAGATCCTCTACCAAAGACTGTTTTTACAGCCAAGGGGGATCTTAAAATGCTGTCATGGGATTACACAACCCTCAGCATGAAAAATAGTACTTCTGTAGAATAGGAAGTCTAAAACTTCTTTCTTCTTGGTTGGAACTCTATGAATTCCGAAAGAACGCATCTGCCGTTTAAGAAATGGGCAGAATGTAAAAGAATTCACGTGTTGCCTCCTCGACGACCAAAAATTGAATGAGGATCTCTCGACAAAGTCCAACCGACAATGTGTTGTGCGCATGCGCACCTATCACTAACTACGGGGTTCACCTCTCGAACAAGAATAATTTTTAAATATTCTTGTTGGTCGCCGCGTTTTGCCTCCACAAAACCAAGTAAGCATTTGTGAGGATAAGGTAAGGCTATTTTACGCAATAAAAAAATTGGTTTATGTAGACAGATTTATCCAAAATAAAACATCATATAAGTTAAAATAAGGAAAACAATGTCACAATGAATATTAGGATGACAAATCTGATTGTGAATTAAGTTTTGTCAGTGTTATTTAAGGACATAAAAAATATTTTATCAATGCTAAAACAACTTTGTTCACAAGTATGTAATCAGTTTCTCAACATAGTGCATCCATTTCTAGTACCTGGGTGTCCTGTCACAGCTTTATTTTACAAACAACATGGGGGTCGATTAATTTATTTATTTTAATGTCACACCCTGTACCTTTGTATCAGTTATATTAGGATGGGTAGTCAAGGGTGGAGGAAAGCAGCGCATACAGTTGGTCAAGGTTCTGCACTGTATGCTGCCAACTAAAGGCAAACTACCAGCTTTCCAACTTGAGGTTGGGCCAGAAGTCAAACTCTGATCTGAGCGGTGGGAGGCGAGTGTGTTATCACTATGTGTTGGTTGAACTAGATAGTGAATGTCAGCTGCTTCAGAAAGATTAGTTACATTTTAAAATTAGTATATATTACACGGTTTTGCAAAAAACAAACAGTTTTTAAAATGTTTATGATAATCTCCATCTTGCTGGGATATGGTGCAAATAATTTTACTTGGACTTTAGGTCAATGCACAGCCATACTTGCTACAAAGTAGGGACAAAAAATAGGATCTCTTTCTGAATCAACATCTGGAAAAAAAGTTCCAAATATGAAATGCTTCAGTACTAGTATATAACATCACCAAAAATTGGAAGATGGGGAAGGTAATTTACACTGAATACATGTGATATTTCACTGCACTAGCCACAGTGAAAGCATGAATAGAAAACATGGCAGTTACAAATATATTTTCACAGATGATATATATTGAGTTTCTGAAATCTTTACTTACAGCCTTGAGCTGGCTTTTGGGTTTATATTTTCTGTTCTTTTTCATGATGGACTCTACTTCTACTTTTGTCTGCATCTCAAATTCAATCTGTTCTTCCACAAGGTTGTGCAGTTCTGCATTGCTGAACAGCTCACTGTGTGCATTTGTGAAAGACTGGCACACAAAAAAAATAGCATCAGAGATGCCCATACCCCACAGCCTAGGCAAATATTTTTAACACCATGAGATATAGAAGTACTGTATCAGCACAAAGTTCAGGATACTTTCAGAGCACTGTCAGTTATTTTAAGGTCCAAACAATGTTTAAATAGAGAAAATAATGTCTAAGAGAAAGATAATGCATGTAAAGATGAAGTATTAAAACAAGACAATTCAATAACAAGATGACAGCAAAAATCAATAAACTAAACATTACGACACTCTTTATCTACATCTGGCATGGCCGACTTATGGTTTAGATGTTTTGAATATTACCATGCATACAGAAGTGGTAATACATTCAATGAATGCTTATGTGTGGTGTTGGAGCAAAATCTGTAGCTCACTTGATGAAATTCTATCTGTTACAATAGGAAGTTGTAAAAGTAAAATTCTTAATGAATTCTAATATGACTTTAACAGTGCTTAATCTGCATCAAAAGACAGACCCAAAGGTGCAACAAGATTTTAAAGGTCAAGGTCACTACGACAAGGTCAAAGGTCAAATCAAGGTCACACCATGATGCTGCACACCTACAACACCTAACCAATGTCCCTACAAGTGTCAACTTCCTACACCTTACGGTTTCCGAGATATAGCCCGGACAAGATTTTATAGGTCAAGGTCACTACGGCAAGGTCAAAGGTCAAATCAAGGTCAGACCATGACGTTGCACACCTACACACCCTAACCAATGTCCCTAGTAGGTATCAACTTCCTACACCTCACGGTTTCCGAGATATAGCCCGGACAAGATTTTATAGGTCAAGGTCACTACGGCAAGGTCAAAGGTCAAATCAAGGTCAGACCATGACGTTGCACACCTACACACCCTAACCAATGTCCCCAGTAAGTATCAACTTCCTACACCTCACGGTTTCCGGGATATAGCCCAGACAAGATTTTATAGGTCAAGGTCACTATGGCAAGGTCAAAGGTCAAATCCTGGTCAGACTATGACGTTGCACACCTACAGCCCCTAACCAATGTCCTTACCAAGTATCAACTTCCTACACCTTACGGTTTCCGAGATATAGCCCGGACAAGATTTTATAGGTCAAGGTCACTACGGCAAGGTCAAAGGTCAAATCAAGGTCAGACCATGACATTGCACACCTACACCCACTAACCAATGCCCCTACCAAGTATCAACTTCCTACACCTTACAGTTTCCGAGATATAGCCTGGAAAAGATTTTATAGGTCAAGGTCAAATCAAGGTCAGACCATAATGTTGCACACCTACACCCCCTAACCAATGTCCCTACCAAGTATCAACTTCCTACACCTTACGGTTTCTGAGATACAGCCCGGACAAACTTTTCCCCGGCCACCCGCCCGCCCATCCAGACACCATGGGTTAAAACAATACCACAACAGCCCTTAAGGGCTGTGGGGTAAAAAACCACAGAGGGGATTGTATAGGAATTGTAAGGCAATTCATTATAATGGTTACATTTCTTGATTTTACATCCAAGATTTGGAATACATTGTGTCAACTCTGCCAATGTGGAGAACACTTCAAGTTGCTGTTAAACTATAAACTATTAGCCACACAAACCCCCACCCTCACACACAAATCCAACAGAAACAGGATGGTGATTGAGGAACCTGTATACAATTCTCAGGATTTTGATCAAACATCTTATGGTTATATCTTGTGTGTCACTGAGTTACCAGGGCAGCCTGCAACTGTAGTCTGTATAAATGAAAAGGGGCACATTTAGAGTGATAGTAAAATATCCCAGTCCCAAATAAACATCACACAAATCTTGACTACTACTTCCCTGTACTTTTCTCCAAATTTTCTCCAATTTTAAAGAAGCCAAGTTTGGATAGCAGTTTGCAGCTATAACCTATCCCATAATCACATGTATGGCCTTGTGGTTTAAAAACGTCTAATGGGGTAGATTTTGAATAAATTTTGTCACATAACCTGCTCACCTCATCCTGCATGTCATTGAGCTTTGACAGCATTTCACAGTTGTAGCCTGTAGGGTAAGATCTGGTGTCTGGTATGAAGTCAGGGTTCACCTCCAGTATGGCCCTCTCCACAAACCTCCAGCTGTCCTCATTGATCAGGCACTTGTCAGGCATCTCCTCAATCAGCAGGCCCTGAAATTTAGAGTTACATTAGAACCAGTGTAAGTCATATTCATGTGTAAGTAATATCCAGTAGACGCAGTGTTCAGGTTTCAACCTCACAAAATTTAAGGGCCATAAATGGGTTGTTAGGTACTCAAACACCAGTCATCTATGTTTAGAAACCAAGGCTATTTAAATTGAACTGATTTTTATTTATTTATTTGGGGTTTTACATCGCTTTCTACACTGTACAGGTCATATAACGAGTATTGTGGGCAGAGGAAACCAGTACATACAGTTGGTCAAGGTTCTGTACTATAAACTGCCGACCATTTGTAAGCAACTACCAACATTCCCACATAGGGTCCTTTGTTTGAACCACCGAGCTCAGAGGTGGGAGGGGAGTGTGTTACTGCACCACTGCGGCCCCTTTAAATGGAATTTAAGTCTGATTCTTAAAATTTGTTCATTTTGAAGCAAACTTTGATGCATGCTATTTTGCTAAAGTACAGTACTACTTAATAGTAAAGTGTTCTAGTTAAACCCTTCAATACAGGACTGACAGCCAATTTCAATTTTTAGATTCCCTGAATTATCCCAGAGTTTTCTTGGTCTATTTAGCAAGTTTTGAGATGACAAATTGCTTTTATTTTCCACCTGATTACTTAATTATTATTAACAAATATCCTGTATTTCCATACACTGAATCTTCCCATTTCCCGTCTCATGTAACTAGACAAGTATATAAATCATATCTGGAGAAACTATGACAACTAGAGTGGCTGCTTCTCACATGATGTTTTGCATCCTCCAGAATGGATCTGATGACCTCTGTGGGAAGATGCTTATGCCTCCCTAGGCACTCCAAGTAAGTAGCATAAGTCTGCAGGTTTGGCTTCAACTCAAGCTCTGTGATCTGTTTGTATAGCTTACTCGCTGTGATCAGAGAGCCCTAAAACAAGCGAGAAATAGAGAATTTGTGTCAGCTCACATTTCCAGAAAACCTTTTGAAACATTTGTTTGCCTTGAACTCTTAATATCCTCTATGGTCAAAAATAGCATCAGGGATGCCCATACCCCACAGCCTGGGGAAATAGTTTTCAACACCATAAGATATAGAAGTATTGAAACAGTACAAACACCGGGATACTTTCAGCGCAGTGTCACTTACATAAAGGTCCAAATAATGTTTAAGCAGAGAAAATAACATCTAAGAGAAAGAAAATGTATGTAAAGTACTTAAAACAAGACACTTCAATAGCAAGATGACAGCATTAATCAGTAAACTAAAAAATATGAAGCTGTAAAATTTATTAATTGGAGAAAAGCTCTCAATGGAAATAGCATAATTATGTATAAATGCATCAGTTGCAGCAATCCATATATCTTTGTCATAAGAGAGAGATATCTCAAATATGGCAGGTGAACACACTTTGGCAAAGCAAAAAGGTCACATCATGATGCACACTTACACCCCTAACCAATGTCCCTACCCAGGTTAACCTCCTACACCTTATGGAATCCAAGAAATAGCCCAGACAAGATTTTAAAACTCATGGTCACTATGACAAGGTCAAAGGTCAAATCAAGGTCACACCATGATGTTACACACCTACAACCCCTAACCAATATCATTATCAAGTACCAACTTCCTACACCTTACAGTTTCCAAGATATAGCCCAGACAAGAAGTTATGGGTCAAGGTTACTGCAACAAGGTCAAAGGTCAAATCAAGGTCACACCATGATGTTGCACACCTACGCCCCCTAACCAATGTCCCTACTAATGCTCAACTTCCTACACCTTACGGTCTCCAAGATATAGCCCCAACAAGATTTTATAGGTCAAGGTCACTACAGCAAGAACAAAGGTCAAATCAAGGTCAGACATTAACGTTGCACACCTGTACATCCTAACCAATGTCCCTAACAAGTATCAACTTCCTACACCTTACAGTTTCTGAGATATAGCCCGTACAAGATTTTGTAGGTCAAGGTCACTACGGCAAAGCCAAAGATCAAATCAAGGTCACATCATGATGTTGCACACCTACACACCCTAACCAATGTCCCTACCAAGTAGTGAGTGGAATCGCCTCAATTTTCGCGGTCGATTATTTGTCCAATTTTCCGACCGATGATCGACCCATAATCGACTTTTTTACTCCACTGTAAGAAAATATATCCTGAAACACATTCCGGGATGAAATATTGCCAATCCGGTAAGAATAACGGTGTTTCCGACATTTAGAAGCTACCAAAAGCACTCACTTCCGGTAAATATGGCGGTAGACATAAACAAACCCAAATTCGTGACAAATCTCATTATTTATCAAAGGAAAGTTAAGGAAATTGCTTAAAATATAAAAAACACGTGGATATTGAGACACATAAGGAAGGGTAAGATTTAATCGATTTCTAGAAGTTGTCAGTGACCGAACGCGATTGTACCATAACGCCGATGATTAATCGAACGTTGGTCTAATCGTCCCTTCACTACTACCAAGTATCAACTTCCTACACCTTACGGTTTCAGAGATATAGCCCTGACAAGATTTTATAGGTCAAGGACACTATGGCAATATCAAACGTCAAATTAAGGTTAGACTATGACGTTGCACACCTACACCCCCTAACCAATGTCCCTACCAAGAATCAACTTCCTACACCTTACAGTTTCAAAGATATAGCCCGGACAAGATTCTGTAGGTCAAGGTCACTACGGCAAGGTCAAATCAAGGTCAGACCATGACGTTGCACACCAACACCCCCAATTCTAATTCTAATTTGACTTTTATAGTGCTTAATCTCCACTGAGTAGTGGACTCTAAGGCGCAACAAGACAATAGCAATATGCAAATTCAAAGTCCAGGGACAAAAACAGGTCTGCATCACGGAGAAGCCATCAGAGAAAATGAGCTAAGGAGGATATGCCTTTGTGTAGAGATAGATTTTGAGCTTCTTTCTAACCAAACCCAAACCAATGTCCCTACCAAGTATCAACTTCCTACACCTTCAATTTTTTCGAGATATTGCCCGGACAAGATTTCATAGGTCAAGGTCATTACAGCAAGGTCAAATCAAGGTCAAACAATGACGTTTCACTCCTACACCCCCTAACCAATGTCCCTACCAAGTATTGATTTCCTACACCTTATGGTTTGTGAGATATAGCCCGGACAAGATTTTAAAACTCAAGGTAACTACGGCAAGGTGAAAGGTCAAATCAAGGTCACACCATGACGTTGTACACCTACACCTCCTAAGCAATGTCTCTACCAAGTATGAACTTCCTACACCTTACGGTTTCTGAGATATAGCCCGGACAAACTCTTTCCCGCCGCCCACCCATCTGGACACCATGGGTGAAAACAATACCCCGACAGCCCTCAAGGACTGTGGGGTAAAAATGATCTCAAAATTATTCTACCCAGATATTCTGATTAGAAAAAAAATAGCAGCGGCCTATACCCCCAGTCTGGAGAGACAGTGTGGGGCACCACGAGATACAGAAGAGGTGAAAAAGTGCAACTAATAAAGTGTATTACAAAACAGACAATGTAAGTCATGTAAAGGTACTAGACACAGAGGAAACATACATGTGTGTGGAGATAAAATATTAAAACAATATGGTTTTACAGCAAGAATACAGCATTTATTTTTGTTTCCTAAAAGTTATGAAGCTGTAAAATTTATTATTTAGGATAGATGGGTAGCTGTCAATGGAATATATTCTATTCTATATCACAATTAGGAAAAAATTAGGTACAACATTTAATAATCACTTACAGCAATGCATTTAACTTTGAAAATATGTCTCAATTTGACTCTCAAATGTGCCAGCACAAAACATTCTTAATCATGGGTTATAATAATACCCATACCATCTTTATAGGCTGTGGGATAAAAACCTGTAAATCTAAAGAATTCCATGATGATCAATATGTCTGAAAAATTGAAAATCTGTACTCTCAGGATGACAGAGTAAACCCTGTCTAATCAGGAAACACAGCCAACGATCCTACTCTCTATAAATAGAAAATATGAGTATTCAAAAATCAAAACCTTCGATAACTTAAAGATCAGTAGTAACTTTAAAACACTGCATTTGAAGGTATGACATGATATTCCTGATTTTGAACAATTACTCTACTGGTAATGAAATTATATGTCAATCCACACACTGAAACCTAAAAGTGAAATAGTCCACAAACTAGAGTGCACAAGAGTAAATATATTCTCCAAAAAAAAAAAAAAATACAGAAAGAACTTTGTGATGACAAAATTTACCAAAGCACATACCCTTTTAGCCACTGCTTCCATAAGCACATTGTAAACATCAATGTTCAATTGCTGCCATGGTTTTCCACTGCCTTGTTTTTGTCCCAAGTAAAAGACTGTCACCATTGAATAGGCTGTATGAAGCTACAAAGAGGAAGAAAAACTTTTTAAAAAAATCATCAATTAATTTCCACAATTGCAAATAGTGAGCAGGAATATACTATCTGGGGATTGGTTTGTTGCATATTTTCTGTATTGATATCTGGTGAGTGTAATACCATCCTGATTATGGGATATCAGAAATGATGTACTCCTAACAGTCTGATAACCTTACTAAAATAGGGCCCACTATCAGGGAGTGAAATTCATGAAAACAAAACATGGCAGCTGTACTCAGAGAAATTGCCACAGATATCAAAATATATACCAAAATATGGGATGAAACTTTATAATTTCTTCAGATTCATTTGTAATTTTTATTTCACGTATTTTTCAAATTATATATGATGACAATCAAGACATCTGTAAAGGCAGCACTTTGTTAGTTTCATTAAGTTTGCCTTTTAACTAGGCATCTTCCTCTAGGGCATTACTACTACATACATGCAAAATATAGAGTAACAAATCTAAAATTAGCCAGGAATGTAGAAATTCGCTGACAAAACCTTAGTTAATTTTATGAAGAAAACAATGTTTTGTCTTAAAATTGGCATTTTTCAGTTTAAATTCCCTATATGTACTATACATTCAACAAATCTCACCTCAGTTAATTTATTTTATTAGTATTTCAACATGAGGTGAATTTCAAAATGTGGCAAATTTTAGATTTCTTACTCTTACATGAAATCCATTAAGTACATTTTGAATTTAAGACATCAGCTTGCAACTATGAAATCATAACAAGTAAGTACACTCTAGGACTAGAAGGGTACCACAAAGTAGAAATTTACTCTGGCCTAAATTAACCGATCTATTAGCAAATATAAATGAAATCAACTATTTAACTTTTTTTAATTTTGGCAATTAGAACAGTAACCTTAAAGTCACAATAATTAATTTGGTAGTGGAACTCATTTCTTTGTGACCTTTTTGCTACAATAAAACATACATTCACCAGTTAAAATCACAAAATCAGCCATAAGTACAAAATTCTAACATGACATGGCTGTGTCCGCGAATCTGATTGGCTAAGACACAAAAAATTCCTTCGTAAAACCCCGCATAACCTTATGGGTTCTATTTTATTGCACACAATGCTGCTCCGCAAAAGAAAACTTAACTTAAAAAAGTAACAGCCTGGCTTTTTTTCATTAAATAGACAAATAATGGTAATTCTTACATTTGAACATAGAATATACTGATATGAATGCGCCAAAGTTTATCGACGTTTAACAAAGAAAAGGGTTATCTTATTTTGTGGCTCTTCCAATAATTCAACTGCACCCTTCGGTAAAAAAAATCTTATCCGCCTTCGTGATTCTAATATCGCTCATCGTTGTAAAATCTCCTATAACCCCTCGCTCGTCGTTGTCTATTTCTATAATATTCAAAGAAAACATTTGGGTTCTCCAACTGTTATCAAGGTGATTATACAATCAGCCAATCACAGGTAAGGATAGGTAAAGTACTGTATGGAGTGAGGGAGACATTTGTGAAAAGTTTTTAAGTTATATTTTGGTTATATTTGTGCAGATGTTCCCTGTTCTTATTTAAAATTGACTTGAATCTATTGAAATTCCGCAATACTGTGGCAATCTCCCACCACTACTTCTGAGGTACCAGTACACCAACTCACACCAACTCACAAAATATGAATATAATCCATCACAAAAGAAAATGTGACATACCAGTCATACAAACACTGCATTTTATAATCTCCCGTAGGCCAATGGGAGACCACTAATTAAATAAAAGGAAGTTGTGAATGTAAGGCCGAGGAAGCAGGAAAAAAATCTTATCTTTCTTTGACTTACTGCACATATTTGTGAATTTTTCTTTTACAATTATGACGTCTAATTTCTTGAAGAATTTCTGTGAATTTTGATCAATTTTTTGTGTGAAAATATCATATGTTGTGGTAAAAGATAGAAATAGACAACGACGAGCGAGGGGTTATAGATTTTACAACGATGAGCAATATTAGAATCATGAAGGCTGAGCCTGAGTGATTCTAATGCGCTCATCATTGTAAAATCTCCTAAAGCTCGGAGTTATCTATTTCTATTCTAACATGACAATATTTTAAAATTAATATTACTCATGTTCTGCCCAGCTTTTTTTGAATATACATGTCTAAATGACTTATAAATGAGTGGCTGTTCTATCATATGCGTGCATGGGGGTGGGTTGCTATATGGAGAATCATAAACGCAAAAACAATAAGTTTAGTAGAGAAAACTGTGTTTCACGAAAATGCTAGGAGTGTGTTATTCCGATTCTAACATGACATTTTATATTTTATTCTGTTTTGATGAAGATTTATAGTGCATACTCTTCGTAATTTGACTTTTAAAAAGTGATGTGGGATTATCGCCCACCTATGTAAAACTGGTCGTGAGGTTATGCTCGGTTTTACCACGGTAATTGACCAATCAGATTCGCGGACACAGCCGGGTCATGTTAGAATGCCATATACCGTATTTATTGTAATAAACGCCCCGGGGCGATGCATTTTTCAAAAGGGGGGGGGGGGGGGGGGGGGGGGGGCGCGGCTATCACAGATAAACAAAATCATATCTCGAGTCCAGTGGCAATAGGCGATAATGGACACTGGCTGCCTTGATCTCGCTTGCTAGCATGTATAATGGCGAGACAGCTTAAAATATTTAAACCAAACCTTAAATCTGAAGAAATTATGTAGTTTTATCTCGTATTTTTGCAGATTTCAATGCGTCTGTGACCAAAACTTCCATGTTTCGTTTTTATTTTCTTTATTTCTCGTAAGCGATATTCGCTTGGGAAGTACTAAAACGCACCATTTTTCAGAATCCCGGAATCGCCAAGATGTTGGCTGTTGAGAGAGATGTAAAACCCCGAAATATGAACTTTGCAAAGGTAAAGAAGAGGGGGGGGGCGATTAATAGGGAAGGGGCTAGTATAGGGATCGAGACCCATGTTGAGGATCGATATCGAATGAAAATTTAGGGTTATGGATCGATCGATATTTCAATATCGGGACCGTTAACATAAGCCGTGGGCGATAATAGAGGTTCTTTGAAAACGTGCACATATAAATTCACGAAAATATCAAAAGATACTACTTATGCATCAAAAATATATTTCTGCAATATAAAATTAAATAAAATGAACAAAACGTACATTAAACAAGAGTATTCTTGCTTTCCTGTGCACTAGCTGTCAGGTTTTGTATCCCTTCCGTGAAACAGGAAGTAGGTCACTGGCAATGTAAACAAAGATGGCGCCAGACTTGACCCCGTTTTGTTTCAGTTGTAAATGTGCCTTTTAAAGATTTTATACAATAAATATGCATTTAAGCAGTAAAATTGCCATTTTTTAAATAATTTTTGTGTTTGTTGTATGTTATTTCGATATTGAAATGCTGGTAGTGTGTGTCGATATTGGCAGTTCTGTGGGATGATCGATCGATATTGAAAGATCGAGCATCAATCCCTATACTAGAAGGGGCGTTTATTACAATAAATACGGTATATCACTTCCTGTGTTAGTTAAGAACTTACCATGCCTACTTCAGTACAAACATCCACAAAAGACACTAACTCCTCTTGGAACCTTTTAGCCTTCACCTCCAATTTCTTAGACATTAATTGATCAAATGTGTGTTTATTTTTATTGGCTCCAAATTCTTTTGCTATTGCTTCAGCAGTAAGTTCATGCTGCTTCTTACTTCCTTTACATTTCCTAGTCACTGACGAATCACTGAGTATATCATTTTGTGTGCCCATATGTTGAAGCTCCATAGAATCAAATTCATTAGCTGTAAGACTGTTTGAAATTCCAGCCTCCTGTAGACTATCTTGGATTGCATTTGGATCCCACACCATTTCTGAACTTTGTTCTTTATCTGCAGTGCCGATTTTCAGTCTTTTTATATAGTCCTCAATGTGAGACCTCATTTCTTTAGACAAACTTTTATCCGCCAACAAAGAGTCCAGTTCTTCCATTTGAGTGAGAACATCTGCATCTATACTTTCATCCAATGTACCCTCCACATGTTCTATAAATAGCGGTTTCACTTTCTTTTTCTTCCTCTTATGCATACTTACGTATGAACCCTTCAGATTTTCTATGATATCAGTGGCCTTTTCATTCTGGTTATCTGTGGTAGGACTTTCAGCTGAGGATGTTTGCTTTGATGGTTCTTTGTTTGCAAAAGTAAAAGTCTGCTTTTTGTTTGAGAAGTAAGGATATTCCTCAAACTTCTTTTTCCCTTTTGCCTTATTTTTTTGAGTCCTTCCCTTTGACAAACCAGAGACTACTGTATCACTTTCAGAAAGCACCTGTAGCTGGTTTTCAAATGACCTCAACTGAGATATCCAATCATCTTGGTGGCTCATAGAATGTGAATCTTTAGTGTCTTTACCATCTGAAAGAAAACAAACACACAGAGAGAAAATTAACAAACTCAAAGTTTGGGTTTTATGTACTGTTCAACAGATCAAGCAAAGAAAATTGATGCTTGTAAGACAAAGAATCAATAGCAGGAACCTCTTTGATTTGAACACCTTACCTTAATGATTCATACAGTCACAGTGATAATCAAGTACACCTAAAATTTCAAACACCAACCATGAATGATAGGGTTTTTAATGGTATTTCTTGGGCTTTATTTCCTAAGTACATCCACCCACACATCAAATATACAAGAAACCATCATTTAGATTTTAGGAGTATGAGCCATTAGAGTGGTGCACAATAAGTTATTGTATTTACATTTTCTTTGGGACTTTAAGTTGCAATAAAGTGGAAGTTTCCCTGGAGCCAAAATACACCTACATAAATGCCAAATATAAATAAAATCCACCAAATTGAAAATGTAGCAATGTGTATAACTGTACATGTACATATGTCATGGCAAAAAGTCCAATCTAGGAGAATTTTAAAGTTTAGATTAATAGAAACTCTAATTGGACCTTCTACCATACTAAACTAGGTATGAAATAAGAATGCCAATCTCTGACTCCCATCTTATTAACAGCTACACATATACTTTCCTTTTCATGATACATGTATTTATTTCTATTTAAGGAGCTACCCAGGGTTGGCAGTTTTATCCAAGGCGGTTTTTTCCATCCCGGACAAAATAGGTTTTATCCACTTTTTAGCTAAAAATAAATAGGTTTTATCCACTTTTGAGCAAACTTGGAAAAAACTTTCTTAACTTTTATTTAAAAAAAAAATCAGAATTATTTCAAATTTTTTAAACTTACTTTGTAACATATTACAGGAAGAATTTTCAATATAATTATTTTTAATTTCTGGAAAGCTACACCGTTATAAATTTATTTACTTAGTATGTCCATGTAATACATTTCAGCACAAAGCAATAACGGTAAAATATTTGAAATTATACAAGCTTGTCAGTTGTGTTTGCCCAATCAGAATGAGCTGTCATTCTTCAAACTTTGTTACTTTGTTTAAAGGTACAAGATTTGCACCCAGTGTACCATTTTCCATTTTGTTCAAGTCTTACTTCCAAGACATTACATAAAGTATCACAGGATAGGAAAAGATATTGCAAACCATTATTGTAAACTTCAACAGCTATAAGCTGTGTTTGAGTGAAATATTTGATGGCCAGGAATATTGGCACTTGAACGCTTTTCGAAAAGTCTTTACTCCCCTTTTCAGACTTCAGTAACATTTTTATGGTAGTTACACTGGTATTTATGAAAAAAGTTTTTTGTCCAAGTTAAAATTTACTACGTGAAAGCTGAAAATTTCAAACATGGTCCTCTTAACTACACTTCTGTAGATGCACATAGGCAAATTAATGTAGTATAATTTCTGTTTTACATGATTGAACTGAACTTGAATATGCAACAAATTGGCTACATCACTGATTGGCTACTCATTTTTCAAATATGTCAAAGGCTACAACAAAATACCACCTCTGTTCATTTTTTTTTTAAAATTTTAATCTAACCTCTGAACTTTTTGGATACTGGACTCTTTCCAATATTCTCACTGGAAGGCAAATTCTCTCCAGTATGGAAGAGGTCTGAAACACAAAAAATAACATCAAAGATGCCCATACCCAAAGGCCTGGGGAAAAAGCATTAGATAACATGAGATATGAAATAGGTGAAATAGTACAAAGATCAGGTGACTTAGAGAACAGTCAGTGTAAGTTATCTAAAAGTGCAAGAAAAATGACACTTAAATAACACTTTAAGTACTTCACAATATGTATCCAAATGACTTACTTCAAAAAGTGAACAAGCAATGAGTGACCAATAAATTGGTCACATATTTTGAGGTGGCTATAGAGCTTCATGAATAATGAGGACAAAAGCTGTGACAATAGTGTCTGTAATAGAACACAGGGTGGTAAACATAAAATTTTTACAAATATCTGTGATTTCACACAGGTGAAGCTACTTACTGTAGTAGATGCATATTTTCATGTACTGTTAAAGAAATGTATTTATCTGTCATAGTTATTACCTTCATTAAAGGCCTTGGCAGAGGCCAGCGCTCTAAGAGTGCTTTCTAGTTTATACATATTTTGTCATGTTAAAATCATGAGGAAAAAGCACAAAAATGTTACATCTTTGCAAATTTAGAACATGAAATTGGAGGCTAAGATCATGAAGGTGTAGCCAGAGAAGGCAGTACTGGAGCTGTTGGGCCTTGCTGGAAGTATGAGTGCTCTTCTTACCAATATGTATCTTACATGTTGAGCGAGATAATAGCATTAACTGAAAAATCTGACTCATTTAGGGTCATATAATTGACCTTGAAAGGTAAGAAGAGGGCAAAAAGTCATATCACTAGGTTTGAAGACTAATTCAATTAAGTTTTATAGGATTTCAGTTTATATTATTGCAGATACACTGTAAAATACAAGAAATTCCACTTTATGACCCCAGCTTGACCTTGTGTGGACGGGGGTCGGGGGTATCACCTCCCAATACTATCCAAAGCTCTAAATCCAAAAATAAAAGAGATATTTTGACATTTTACAAATCTCTTCTGCATGTATACAGCATAACAAAGACACCTGATTTGGCTGAATTTAAGGTACCCTTGAAATGATGAATAGCTTTTGAAGCTATAAACTCAATTTTCATACTTCAATAACATATTGAACCAGTTTAAGGTCCTCAATGGAAGTAGATATACATGTATGTTTTGTATACAATTTGGGATTTTGTACAAATAATTATTGTAACCCTGGATGAAAGTCGGGGATACTTAGGATTCAGTACGGTCACGCCACCGCGGCAGAGATTTCCTTTTGGACACGATAACTAAAACTAGCCCTACGCATCGGAGACCGATGCAAATTTGTATCCACCGAAAAGACAACTCACCAAAGCCAGTGAACCACTGTTTGACCTTGAAGGAGGGGCCCAAGGTCAAATCTAACATCAGAAAATTCCTAGCCCAAGATTTCGTATGAGTTGGTTTCGTACTGTAAACTTCTGGGATCAATAATAAGCGAGTTATAAGCACTTTTAACTTTGGCTATCCTCGTTTGACCTTGAAGAAGGGGCCCAAGGTCAAATCCGACCACGTCAGAAGATTCCCAGCCCATGATTTTCTATAGGTTGGTTTACCTTCCCAAACCTCTAGGACCAATAATAAGCGAGTTATAAGCACTTTTAACTTTGGCTGTCCTCATTTGACCTTGAAGAAGGGGCCCAAGGTCAAATCTGACCACACCAAAAGATTCCCAGCCCATGATTTCCTATATGTTGGTTTACCATCCCAAACCTCTAGGACCAATAATAAGCGAGTTATAAGCACTTTTAACTTTGGCTATCCTCGTTTGACCTTGAAGGAGGGGCCCAAGGTCAATTCCGTCCACACCAGAAGATTCCCAGCCAATGATTTCCTATATGCTTGTTTACCATCCCAAACCTCTAGGGCCAATAATAAGTGAGTTATAAGCACTTTTAAGTTTGGCTATCCTCAATTGACCTTGAACGAGGAGTCTAATGTCAAATCCGACCACACCAAAAGATTCCCAGCCCATGATTTCCTATATGTTGGTTTACCTTCCCAAACCTCTAGGACCAATAATAAGCGAGTTATAAGCAGTTTTAAGTTTGGCTGTCTTCGTTTGACCTTGAAGGAGGGGCCCAAGGTCAAATCCGACCACACAGAAAGATTCCCAGCCCATGATTTCCTATATGTTGGTTTACCATCCCAAACCTCTAGGATCAATAATAAGCGAGTTATAAGCACTTTTAACTTTGGCTATCCTCGTTTGACCTTGAAGGAGGGGCCCAAGGTCAAATCCGACCACACAGAAAGATTCCCAGCCCGTGATTTCCTATCTGTTGGTTTACCATCCCAAACCTCTAGGACCAATAATAAGCGAGTTATAAGCACTTTTAACTTTGGCTATCCTCGTTTGACCTTGCAGGAGGGGCCCAAGGTCAAATCCGACCACACCAGAAGATTCCCAGCCCATCATTTCCTATATGTTGGTTTACCATCCCAAACCTGTAGGACCAATAATAAGCGAGTTACAAGCACTTTTAGCTTTTGCTATCCTCGTTTGACCTTGAAGGAGGGGTCCAAGGTCAAATCCGACCACACCAAAGATATCCAGCCCATGATTTCCTATATGTTGGTTTACCTTCCCAAACCTCTAGGACCAATAATAAGCGAGTTATAAGCAGTTTTAACTTTGGCTATCCTCCTTTGACCTTGAAGGAGGGGCCCAAGGTCAAATCCGACCACACCAGAAGACTCCCAGCCCATGATTTCCTATCTGTTGGTTTACCATCCCCAACCTCTAGGATCAATAATAAGTGAGTTATAAGCAGTTTTAAGTTTTGCTGTCCTCATTTGACCTTGAAAGAGGGGCCCAAGGTCAAATCCGACCACACCAGAAGATTCCCAGCCCATCATTTCCTATATGTTGGTTTACCATCCCAAACCTGTAGGACAAATAATAAGAGAGTTATAAGCAGTTTTAAGTTTGGCTGTCCTTGTTTGACCTTGAAGGAGGGGCCCAAGGTCAAATCCGACCATCCGTGGATTCCCAGCCCATGATTTCCTACATGTTGGTTTACCATCCCAAACCTCTAGGATCAATAATAAGCGAGTTATAAGCACTTTTAACTTTGGCTATCCTCGTTTGACCTTGAAGGAGGGGCCCAAGGTCAAATCCGACCACACAGAAAGATTCCCAGCCCATGATTTCCTATCTGTTGGTTTACCATCCCAAACCTCTAGGACCAATAATAAGCGAGTTATAAGCACTTTTAACTTTGGCTATCCTCGTTTGACCTTGCAGGAGGGGCCCAAGGTCAAATCCGACCACACCAGAAGATTCCCAGCCCATCATTTCCTATATGTTGGTTTACCATCCCAAACCTGTAGGACCAATAATAAGCGAGTTACAAGCACTTTTAGCTTTTGCTATCCTCGTTTGACCTTGAAGGAGGGGTCCAAGGTCAAATCCGACCACACCAAAGATA
The DNA here is from genome assembly GCA_964017235.1 of Sabellastarte sp. h YS-2021. NCBI lineage: Eukaryota > Metazoa > Annelida > Polychaeta > Sabellida > Sabellidae > Sabellastarte > Sabellastarte sp. h YS-2021. Next base: position 24,843,365 of record OZ024929.1, on the reverse strand, counting down.
TCCAGCCCATGATTTCCTATATGTTGGTTTACCTTCCCAAACCTCTAGGACCAATAATAAGCGAGTTATAAGCAGTTTTAACTTTGGCTATCCTCCTTTGACCTTGAAGGAGGGGCCCAAGGTCAAATCCGACCACACCAGAAGACTCCCAGCCCATGATTTCCTATCTGTTGGTTTACCATCCCAAACCTCTAGGATCAATAATAAGTGAGTTATAAGCAGTTTTAAGTTTTGCTGTCCTCATTTGACCTTGAAAGAGGGGCCCAAGGTCAAATCCGACCACACCAGAAGATTCCCAGCCCATCATTTCCTATATGTTGGTTTACCATCCCAAACCTGTAGGACAAATAATAAGAGAGTTATAAGCAGTTTTAAGTTTGGCTGTCCTTGTTTGACCTTGAAGGAGGGGCCCAAGGTCAAATCCGACCATCCGTGGATTCCCAGCCCATGATTTCCTACATGTTGGTTTACCATCCCAAACCTCTAGGATCAATAATAAGCGAGTTATAAGCACTTTTAACTTTGGCTATCCTCGTTTGACCTTGAAGGAGGGGCCCAAGGTCAAATCCGACCACACAGAAAGATTCCCAGCCCATGATTTCCTATCTGTTGGTTTACCATCCCAAACCTCTAGGACCAATAATAAGCGAGTTATAAGCACTTTTAACTTTGGCTATCCTCGTTTGACCTTGAAGAAGGGGCCCAAGGTCAAATCCGACCACACCAGAAGATTCCCAGCCCATCATTTCCTATATGTTGGTTTACCATCCCAAACCTGTAGGACCAATAATTAGCGAGTTACAAGCACTTTTAGCTTTGGCTATCCTCGTTTGACCTTGAAGGATGGGCCCAAGGTCAAATCTGACCACGCCAGAAGATTTCCAGCCCATGATTTCCTATATGTTGGTTTACCATCCCAAACCTCTAGGATCAATAATAAGCGAGTTATAAGCAGTTTTAAGTTTGGCTATCCTCATTTGACCTTGAAGGAGGGGTCCAAGGTCAATTCTGACAACATCAGAAGATTCGCAGCACATGATTTCCTATAGGTTGGTTTCACATTGCAAACCTCTAGGACCAATAATAAGGGAGATATAGGCACTTTTAAAGTCCGCTATGTGGGTTACTTCGGCACTCCGTGGATAACCTTGAATTAAGAGCTTCAAGGTCAAATGTGTGCAAGGTTGTAGAGGACATGTATATCTGTTACACATATCACCTATGAAGAGATTCAACCTTCTACCTATGAGAAACAGCCAGTAGAAAAATGTCGATTATTTTCAAAGAAATGCCCGTGGCGGCCATCTTGTTTTTCAGAATGAGGCTATTTTCCTTCCCAGAGAAGCTTACCCCCCAATGAAGATATCCTGCAAAATTTGGTGAACCTAGCTGCTGTCGTTTTCCTCTTAGAGCGTTAACGCCGAAAATCTTTTAGTTAGACCTTTCAAATTTGGTATGTGGGTATATATGGGCAATGCCACGAACGCTATTGTTTTGTGACCTTGACCTTCAATTTCAAGGCCACTGGTTGCCTCTTAAAGGTCAGATTTTGGCCATTTTTTCACATTTTTGCCCAGTTCTCATATACAGAAAGTTAGAGCGTCCTATGGCTGGTATATATAATACATATATATGTCCTCTGTAAGCATGCAGAAATTTGACCTTGAAGCTCTTCATTGAAGGTCATCCACAGACTGCCAAAGTACCTCACTGAGTCCATTTTTGGCCTTTTTGGAGATATTTAATGAAAAAAAATATTATAGCTACCCTTCTCAAATTTACAGGATATATTCATAACCATAAAATCTTGCCTGGGAATATTTTTGGCCTCATTTTGAAAAACAAGATGGCCGCCACAGGCGTTTTTTCAAATTTCAGCAAGGACTTTTGTTGGCCCTCTAGAGCAAAGGGTATTATAGGTAGAGATCTCAAATTCGCAGGATATGTTCCCCATTACAAAATCTTGACTGGGAATATTTTTGGCCTCATTTTCAAAAACAAGACCGCCGCCACGGGCGTTTCTTTGTCAGTCATGAAAAGTGCTTATATCTCCCTTATTATTGGTCCTAGAGGCTTGGTATGTCAAGCCAATCTGTAGGAAATCATGGGCTAGGAATCTTTTGATGTGGTCAGATTTGACGTTGGACCCCTCCTTCAAGGTCAAACAAGGATAGCCAAACCTAAAAGTGCTTATAACTCACTTATTATTGGTCCTAGAGGTTTGGGATGGTAAACCAACTTATAGGAAATCATTGGCTAGGAATCTTTTGGACCCAACCTTCAAGGTAAAACGAGGATAGCAAAATCTAAAAGTGCTTATAAATCACTTTTTCTTGGTCCTAGAGGTTTGTAATGTGAAACTATCCTGTAGGAAATTATGGGCTGGGAATCTTTTGATGTGAACAGATTTGATCTTTGGCCCCTCCTTCAAGGTCAAATGAGGATAGCCAAAATTAAAAGTGCTTATAATTCGCTTATTCTTGTTCCTAGAGGTCACATCAACCTACAGGAAAAGAATCTTTTGATGTGGTCAGATTTCATCTTGGGCCCCTCCTTCAAGGTTAAGCGATGGTTGATTGGCTTTGGTGAGTTTCGTTTCTGGTGGATACAATTTGCATCGGTTCTCTGATGCACTAGGCCTAGTTATTGGCTGTATAACTTACTGGCTCATGTTGATTATCTCTAGATGGCCCGCTGGACAGGAGATTATGTATTGCATAGGTCCATAGCTAAGTGAGTAATAGCACTGGTAGCTACTTTGAGTAAAGTGCTTATAACTAAAAAATGACTACATTTACAACATTTTGTTAAAATATGTTGTTCAGCTACTTTCCCCATGCCTACAAGGTGGTAACTTTTTCAGAGGTCTGTCTCAATAGCTATGTGAGTAATAGCTATATTCAGTTTTTACCCATGACCAAAATGAGTGAATGATATTTTTCTTCATAACTGTTAGAGTTACAATAATTTTGTCAAATATGTTGTTCAGCTACTTTTTGATGCACCGTGTCATGGCAAATTTTTAGAGCTGTAGGTCCATAGCTAACTGAGTAATCGCTACCTTGACAGTTCACCATTGAGTAAACCACTTATATCTGCAAACCTATTAAATTTAGAGGTTTTTTGTCAAATATGTTGTTCATGTACTTTTAAATGTACTCTGTCATGGCAAATTTTCAGAGCTGTAGGTCCATAGCTAACCGAGTAATAGCTACTTTGACAGTTCAGCATTGAGTAAATCACTTGTAGCAGGAAATCTGTAGCACCTATCCTTACCAAGGTTTCAAGATATCTCCCCCGCTATGAAATTTTGCCTGGCTAACATTTGGTCCAGTTTATTCAATTTGGTTGGTTGCTATGGCAACAAATTTAGAAAATCTGAGGTGACCAAACTTAAAGGAGCCTATATCTTCCCTATTATTGGTCATAGAGGTTTTGGATGTCAAGACAACTTATAGGAAATCATGTTCCCCAAATCTTTTGCTGGTTTCAGATTTGACCTTGGATCCCTCCTTCAAGGTCAAATGTGGTTCTTCATACCTATAATGACCTATCCTTACCAAGGTTTCAGGATATCTTCCCTGCTATGAAATCTTGCCTGGTTAACATTTTGGTCCAGTTTGTTCAATTGGGTTGGTTGCTATGGCAACGAATTTGAAAATCTGAGGTGACCAAACTTAAAGGAGCCTATATCTCCCTTATTATTGGTCGTAGAGGTTTTGGATGTGAAGACAACTTATAGGAAATCATGTTCCCCAAATCTTTTGTTGGTTTTAGATTTGACCTTGGACCCTCTAGTTCTTCATACTTATAATGGTCTATATCTCCCTTATTCTTGGTGGTAGAGGTTTTGGATGTCAAGACAACTTATAGGAAATCATGTGCCCCAAATCTTTTGGTGGGGTCAGATTTGATCTTTGGTCCCTCCTTTAAGGTCGAATGTTGTACTTGATACCCGTGATGGACTATATCTCCCCTATTATTCGTCATAGAGGTTTTCGATGTCAAGACAACTTATAGGAAATCATGTGCCCCAAATCTTTTGGTGGGGTCAGATTTGACCTTGGATCCTTCAAGGTCGACTGTGGTACTTAATCTGGTCAATGAAATGTTTTTACAGTTCACGATTTTCCTGCATATTTTAATGCATTATTTGGCTGATACATCGTTAGATTTAGTGCTACTGATTCAATTTTAAAAGTTTTATTTCAGATAAAAAAGTTATTTTACATTATTTTTGTTGAGTTCAAAATTTTACAAAACACAAGTTTTATCTTTATAAGGGAAATTTGAGTTTGTTAAAAACTGGACTGTATTATTATGATTTTTTTATTTCATTAATGTTGCTTTTCATTAAATGCTAGTGGTCGGATTGGTTCTGAAAATAAAAAACGTTTTCCGGGGCTTTAAAACAGCACGAAATCTGGAATTTTGAAAGTTAGCACTGATATGGTGAAAATTTTATGCAAGCATACAAGAGCTATGTTGTCAAGAGAAAATATGTATTCGCGATATATTTTGAAGTTTATTAACTTATTAACTTAAGTCAAAATGTAAGAGGTTTCCTCAAAATTATATGTTTTTATTGTTTTGATAAAGTATTAACCAGTAGAAAGCCTAATATAATGATTTTTCCAAGAACTGGTACTGAAATATTCTTTGTGGATTACATCATTTTTACCTAAATGAAACGAAATGTGGTATGCCGGTCTACCGTTCACATCACTATTAAACATTGATGTTGATGAAAACTGGGTTTTCAAAGACATAAGTTTTCAAACACGTACATGAGCTTTAACTCGCATCTAAATAACAAGCAATCAGTGCCCGTGAACCGGCTCTGTGTCAGCTAACTGTGTGTTTTAAATTTCAGAGTAGAAGTGACAGAAAGACACAAAAGTTGTGCCCTGCAAATGGTATTCAGAAAGAAAGTAACAAGGTAACTGTTTAGGTGTTAAAAGTAGGTTAAAAACATATTAAAAGAAAATACTGCAAATGCAATAGTTTTCGAGTTACAACTGATTTACTCAACAGTGAGAATCTCAAAGTAGCTTTTGCTCAGCTATGCCATGAGCTACAGGTCTGCAATTTTACTATGTTATAGCTAATTTAAAAATAAATGAATAACATATTTAAAGAAAATTCTCTAAATGTAATAGTTTTCGAGTTACAACTGATTAACTCAATAGAGAAAACTCAAAGTAGCTCATGCTCAGCTATGCCATGACACACAGGTCTGCAAATTCACTATGTTATAGCTGACCCAAAAGTAGGTGAACAACAAATTTATAGAAAATACTTTAAATGCAATATTTTTCAAGTTACAACTGATTTACTCAACAGTGAGAACCTCAGAATAGCTATTACACAGCTATGCCATGGGCTACACATCTCCAATTTTACAATGTTATAGCTAATTCAAAAGTAGATGAATAACATATTTCAACAGAATTCTCTAAATGCAATAGTTTTCAAGTTACAACTGATTTACTCAACAGTAAGGAACTGAGAACAGCTATTACTGAGCTATGCCAGGAGCTACACATCTCCAATTTTACAATGTTATAGCTAATTCAAAAGTAGATGTATAGCATATCTAAACAAAATTCTCTAAATGCAATAGTTTTCGAGTAACAACTGATTTACTCAACAGAGAAAACCTCAAAGTAGCTGTTGCTAAGCTATGTAATGAGCTACAGGTCTGCAACTTTAACATGTTATAGCTAATTCAAAAGTAGACGAATAACATATTTAAACAGAATTCTCTAAATGCAATAGTTTTCAAGTTACAACTGATTTACTCAGCCGAGAAAACCTCAAAGTAGCTATTGCTCAGCTATGCAATGACATACAGGTCTGCAACTTTACTATGTTATAACTGACCAAAAAGTATGTGAATAACATATTTACAGAAAATACTCTAAATGCAATAGTTTTCAAGTTACAACTGATTTACTCAACAGTGAGAACCTGAAAGTAGCTATTACTCAGCTATGCCATGACCTACAGGTCTGCCATTTTACTATGTTATAGCTGACCCAAAAGTTGGTGTGTTACTTGCCGTTTCAAAACCTTTGGCCGTTTCGAAACAAAATATGTGAAGGAAATACTCTAAATGCAATAGTTTTCAAGTTACAACTGATTTACTCAACAGTGAGAACCTGAAAGTAGTTATTGCTCAGCTATGTCATAAGCTACAGGTCTGCAATTTTACTATGTTATAGCTGACCCAAAAGTACATGAAAAATATATTAATCAAAATACTCTAAATGCAATAGTTTTGAAGATACAAGCAATTTACTCAATAGTGACAACCTCAAAGTAGCTATTACTAAGCCATGTAATGAGCTACAGGTCTGCAATTTTACTATGTCGTAGCTGACCCAAAACTAGCTGAGTAACATATTTATACAAAATTCTCTGAATGCTATAGTTTTTGAGTTACAAGTGATTTTACTCATTATGAAAGGTACTGAAAAATCAGAAAGTAGCTATTACTCACTTAGCTATTGGAATAGACAGTTTACCGTCTTCAAAACTAGGTGGATGTGAATAGGTACATGGGTCGAAAATATTACCTACAGCATTAGCGTTTTACTGGCAGAAGCCAGCACATCACCACCATCCACGATAATTACAGAGTATCAACTTTTATTGAAAACATTAGTTCTTATGGCAAGTACTAACTTGAGTTGTGCAAAGACTCAACGTGTCAGTAAAGTTGGGTGCTTCTAAAAGTTGGACAAAAGCGGCGATTCCATCGCCACTCAGACCAAAGCGGCGAAAGCAATTTTAATTGAGAAGAAATGAGGAGGGGCAGTGGCGATAGTGGCGACAGTGCAAGCAAAGCGGCGACAGCAGCGATGGGGGGGATGGGGTGGGGGTGGAAGGGCAGTTGGCCAGCAGTTTATTGTCCAAAGCAAGTGGCGATGGCTGAGATGTCTTTTTATTTGTTAAATATTGCAGGAAACCCCCCGCCTTGAGCCTCATCTTTCCTCATATATTCAACACCATGATATGTTGGGCATGTGGTATACAAATTCACGATAGAATCTAATTATAAAGTACACAGTTTATTGTCGAAGGCAAGCGGGGGTTTATAAACACCGGACCGCCTCCCTGGCAACGACTCGGAACATGTCTAATGTCTCATGATTTATGCCTTACGGATTGGATGGTGTGCCTTAGAATCCGTTGATACGGAGATTAAGCACCTGGACAACTGATTGATTGATTGATTGATAAATGCTTTCAACACACTGATAATGTGAACAGTTACTGATAAAACTTTGACAAATTAAGATTGACAGATAAACCCACACAATAAATGCATCTGATTGGTATTAGCCTATTTATAGCCTATTTTGTATTTGCCTATTGTATTTGTATTAGCCTATTAAAAATTAAACCCCCTCCCTTCCCAATTCCAAGTTGGACAAGAATGCCACTGGTCTCACCTGGGATTTGTTGATTGGCTGACCTGATGCATAACACACACACCCCCACCCACCCCTTGTCCTAAGTGGAGATGTGGCAATTATTTTGATTGACAACTGTGGCAATTGATTTGATTGGCTGAATAAATACATAACACAGTCTCTCCCCTTGCCATAAGCCTAATCACGGTTTTGTCTGCGCATGCTCCCAGCACACTTCCTTGAAGGGTCAAGTGATTTTTACATGGAGAAAAAATAAAAATAATAGATCTCACCTCACATAACAAACACAATACTTTATTTTACTTTAAAATATATATATATTAAGGTACAAAACTGGCACTTTTTACTCATGAATGATGTTTTTAAATGTTGTTTTGATCCTTCTTAGGTGGGAGAAATTAGGGGATCCCACAGTATTAAAATGCATCAACAAGTGCCGATTTAATGTTAACATTTTGTTATAACAATGTAACCTAAAAATATTATTTTTACATTATTACAAAGACATTTCAAAAGAGCTTCTGCTCGTTTTTGTTGCATTAAAATCCACGCAGTAATGGTGGAAAGTTAAAAATAATAAGAAATCGAGTTTTAAATATTTGTAAGAAATCAAGTTTTAAATATTTGTGTATTTTAAATACACAAATAATATTAAATATGTAAATATCTGGGGATTTTCTCAAATAGGCTTACAAGAAATTAACAATATTTAACTAGAAAAAGGTTTTTGCTAACAAAAACGAGCAGCCCGGATGGGGACTTGAGTTAATAAAGCTGTAGTAGTTGTGGTATGAGAGTGTAAGGAGAAGGTAAGCTTTAATGTGTTTTGTATCTGATGGAAAAGAATGTGAGCTTTATTGTGTTTCATAGAGTGGTATATTTTATGAAAAGAATATGTCATTTTTGCTGTAAATTTGGGATCATAAATTTTTTCCAGGAGATATTTAATCCTAGATTTATAATGATAAAGATACACTGTAGTAAACTATAATTGGCTTTAGATAGGGACATTCATATGTTGTATATCTTTGAGGCATTTTATGCCTCTGAAAATTCATTGCTATTTAATATTTTTATAAGATAAATATGCTTAAGATAATCACATTTGTGAAATCCTTTATTGATCCATTGTAAAAACATACACAAAGTCATGTAGGTAGATTTTATTGTTAACATTTTTAATTCAAAGATGACTCTATATCTGAATATCACGAAAGCCCAAGGGTTTTACATATTATTAAGGCTTTTTCCATTCTCTCAAAACAGAGAAGTCATTCTATCCAGTATCCACAAGGCTCTACTTCCATGAATCTAAAGATAAATGTCCTTGTTTGAATTGTTTACCCTCAAAAAGATTTACTGTAAGCATAATCACACAGACGTTAACAGACAAAGCACAGTGGGGCATCACTGCCCCATCAGTGAGAGAGTGGGACTTGCCATGAATGTGCCTCCAGATAGATATCACACAAAATCAAATACAGAGTTGGAGGAAAGTGTTTTTCTTCTGTCATCTTATCTTCTGAAAGATGTCAAGTCTATACATATGACCAATTTACATAGTGTATGTGAAGTAGCTAGATCAACAACTTTTTCTGCTAAACAAAACCTGAATTAATTAAAGCTTTTATTCTCAACAAGGAAAAGTCCATCCGCACAATTCCACAAGAATGGAATCAGGAGAATGTGGGATTTTTTTAATGTGCCTAAAAAATTTTTTGGGATACTTTGCGGACACCTTAAGCTTTTCTTAAGGTAACCTTAAGCATTTTTAAAAACACCCCTCATTACGTTTCAGAAAAAAACACACACCTGTGCTATAAAATTTATCAGGTACATTCTAGACCTAAATCTGAAGGTCAGAAAGGATTTTCTGATCAATCGGACCATAGATACCTGAATGGGAGGCGTTTCATTTTCGTAAATTTTTTAAAAATGGGTATTTGGTCTGTATCTCAAAAACGGTCAGGATTTCGGTGTTTTGTCGGATAACTTATTCAGCTACTTTTTAATAATCTTTCACATGCCGAAGTTTTAGCCCTATATCTGCAATCTTAGGTCACCTTAATGTCCAAAAAGGGGGTTTTAGCCCTCCAGTTCACTTAGTTTTTCACTTTTTTCAACCAAACTTGGCATATATATTAAGATTTACCAAATGATTATCCTGAGTTTATGGTGACCTTAAACTGTTCATATAATTGGAGCTATGGCCCCCCTAAAGTCATAAAATTGGGATAAAACCGTCTGGCCCATTTCTTTTTCCATATCCAACGTATATTGATATTGAAGTACATCAAAAGAAGACTCTTACTACCTTATGAAATTAATATTATATGAACATTGATCAGCTGCAATATATTAATAACCACATCACTGCATGCTAAATACCTCATTTTTTTCTTTGAAGATGCCATAACTTCAAAAACACTAGGCGTTTAGCTTTGCCAGATAACATAAATTTTGTTTTAAATATACATGTGGCAGGTGTGGTTTTAAAAAGTCTTACAATAAATGAGGTGGGAGCAGAAACTGTATATTTATTATGTTAAGTTGGTCAAAGTCTCTTAAATACAGGAATTTTAAGTAAAAAGGTCATAAAAAGTCATCCTTAAACTTAATCAATGTGTCAAGTTGAACTGATGTCATTGAAAAGCAACTCAGTTGGGAGCTGAAAACCCTCATTTTTACTTCAAGATGGCCATGACTGTACTTGTATTGGAACTCCATGGTGGAAAGAAAATAAGAATGTTCCGATTTTCATCTTTAATAAGTGTGCAAAATTTAACTGAGGTCAACTGAACAATACAATAGCTGGAGATTAAAAACTCCATAATTTCACTGCAAGGTGGCCATAACTTCATTCATATTGGGACTTTAAGGTGACCATAAAATAAGAATGTCCCTTGTGTCACCCTTTATATGTGCATAAAGTTTAGCTGAGGTCTGTTGAACAATAAGATTGCTGGAGGATGAAAACTTCCTTTTTTCTCTGTAAGGTGACCATAACTTCATTCATACTGCAACTTTAAGGTAACCATAAAATGAGAATGTCCCTTCTGCCAACCCTCATAAATGTGCTAAGTTTTATTTTAAAAATTTCAACATTAACTGAGCTCAGGGCTGAAAAACCCTACATTTTATTTTTAAGTTTAAGATGGCCATAACATCATTAATATTTAAATCATAAGGTAGTAAGAGTCTTCTTTTGATGTACTTCAATATCAATATACGTTGGATATGGAAAAAGAAATGGGCCAGACGGTTTTATCCCAATTTTATGACTTTAGGGGGGGGCCATAGCTCCAATTATATGAACAGTTTAAGGTCACCATAAACTCAGGATAATCATTTGGTAAATCTTAATATATATGCCAAGTTTGGTTGAAAAAAGTGAAAAACTAAGTGAACTGGAGGGCTAAAACCCCCTTTTTGGACATTAAGGTGACCTAAGATTGCAGATATAGGGCTAAAACTTCGGCATGTGAAAGATTATTAAAAAGTAGCTGAATAAGTTATCCGACAAAACACCGAAATCCTGACCGTTTTTGAGATACAGACCAAATACCCATTTTTAAAAAATTTACGAAAATGAAACGCCTCCCATTCAGGTATCTATGGTCCAATTGATCAGAAAATCCTTTCTGACCTTCAGATTTAGGTCTAGAATGTACCTGATAAATTTTATAGCACAGGTGTGTGTTTTTTTCCGAAACGTAATGAGGGGTGTTTTTAAAAATGCTTAAGGTTACCTTAAGAAAAGCTTAAGGTGTCCGCAAAGTATCCCAAAAAATTTTCCCACCCTATAGTTTTAAAGAAAGATAAAAAGGAAAGAAAAATTTGAAAGCCCAAGAAGTTATTCAAGGAGACCATAATCCGGTGGTGGCAGTGATCAGTCGAACTTACGCAAAAACAAATAAGGGCCCTTGACGGGCCGCTTAATTATTTGACGATAAAAGACCCCAAACCTCGATTTTAGAAGGTGTTTTTACTCTATTTGTGTATCAATATGGCCAGCTTAAGTGACAAATAAAACTGATTTTACATTCACTCAGAATCCTAAAAATAAGGTAGAAATGTGGAAAACTGTGAATACTTGTTCCATGTGTATTTGAGTACGTCAAAATGAGGTCCCCATTGGCTTTAAATACCAATACAAAAAGTAAAAAATACCCACTGAATGAGACAGACTGCTGAAGGCAAATTGTATTAATACATTAAAGAGTTTTTTCATATTCTAATGACCAAAAATATTGCAAGAGGATCACCATTTTGTGACCATCTGACTCACTATGTATTGGCCCATACCCGCCCCAGAACTCAAATGACAAATGGTCACCCATACAAGTAGTAACCAAGTCCAGTATTTCTTAACTTCAGTAATCAGATTGGAATGGGCCAAGCTACACCATAATAAACAAATACCCAGAGAGTATTGTATCATTGGTCCAACGTTCGCCCAACAGAGGTCAGATCTACAGATAAGCAGCCCAAAACAGTCGTTAGAAAGCCACAGATAGCCTAATATGTTGGCCCAAAGGTAGCAAAAACTGACCATATATTACCAGTAACCAATGTCGGTCAGTTGGTGTCATATGCTATATGCATAGATAAAAGTATTCAGAGTGCACATACCTCCACCAAGGACCAGCAAAAGAAAAATGATAAAAAATCCTTCAAAAATTTAAATAATTTTAATGGCACCATTTTAATTAAAGAAGGAGAACAGTTAAAACCATTAGCAAACTAAAAACTTTGCCCTGGGAATTGAACCCAGTTAACATACCCCATATATTAGTGAATTAATAATTCTAAATGTTTAAACATATTTTTACAGAAAGTCATTAAATATTCAACATTTATATACATATGCTATTAAATACTACATCTCAAAAATACTGTGATTCACATATAAAACTAGACCAAGGATGCATCTGTGGCCAGATGCAAGATGTATCCACCGGAAAAGGCCAACTAACATAGTTCAGAAGATAAACAGCATTTTTCAATAATAAGCAAGTTGAAAGCAATTTTAAGTTTGGCTATCCTCTTTTGACCTTGAAGGAGAGGCCCAAGGTCAAATCTGACCACATCAGAAGATTTCCAGCCCATGATTTCCTACATGTTGGTTTACCATCCCAAACCTCTACCACCAATAATAAGCGAGTTATAAGCACTTTTAAGTTTGGCTATCCTCGTTTGACCTTGAAGGAGGGATCCAAGGTCAAATCTGACCACATCAGAAGACTCACAGCCCATGATTTAATATAGGTTGGTTTACCATCCCAAACCTCTAGGACCAATAATAAGCAAGTTATAAGCACTTTTAAGTTTGCCTATCCTTGTTTGACCTTGAAGGGGCGGCCCAAGGTCAAAACCGACCACACCAGAAGATTCGCAGCCCATGATTTCAGTTTCAGACATATTAGCACAAATTATAATTTTTGAGTAGATATACATTTGAATACGTAGTATTCATCAACAGTGGGCAAAAATAGGTGATTTTTTTTTTGTGGCAAAAGTCTTGTAAAAATTTTATATTGTATACAGAACTGATTTATATCATTTATTACACTAATTCCTTTATAATTTTTATGATTAACATGTGTATATATATATATATATGTTACAGTCAATCTGTGAAACCAGTCATTACGCGTAATGACTGAAACTTTCAGTCATTTCGCGTAATGACTGAAATGACCAGTCATTACGTGTAATGACTAAAATTTTCAGTCATTTCATGTAATGACTGAAATATATGGTTCATTTTTACACAGATTGACTGAATTAATTTCAGTCAATATGTGTAATTGATTTAGAGGTTTTAGAGTTTGTAATTGATTTAGACTTCACACCCTTTGCATTATTCAGAACCTTTGTACATTGTTCCCCTGCATTTTGAAAATTTTTGTGCTAGAGAACATTTAACTATTTTAATCAAATAAATAACTTTGGAATTCTCACATGCTCCCTGAATTTATAGCCAGAATTTTCAAACCTAAACGCAGACTTGTGTAATAGACTCTATTGTCATTTTCAAAAATATTTTTTAAATATTGAATGGTTACATGTATCTAATTACATTTTAAATGTTATTTACAATCTACATTCATATTTGCAGTTTTAAAACTAAACTCATTGTCATAGAATGAAAATATTTCTTTGTTGTCAATGAAATTGATGTCTTTTTTGAAGACTAATTCTCATTTATAAATCATAATTTATAATACATTTTGCCTTTTATGTTATTAATTAAAGACTCAGTTCTATTGTGGCAGGTTGTTAGGAAGCACAAAACCATGAAGCTTTTGAAGTGAATCTAGTCCACTCTTGTCCTAATTGCAATGCAGCTCTTTCATCCTGTTTTGTTCTTTCAGGCCTTGTTACTGTTGTTTGACCTCTCCACACAAAGAGCCTGTTTATCAAAGATGGAGTTGACCTTTAATGTTCTAAAATAACTGGGACAACTTAATCCATTCTTTTAATAGTTATTAAAGCCTGAGTAGGATAACTTAGAGCTCTAACTCACACCTGAGTACCATTGTAACTATAAATAACCACCAAGATACTTGATTTACTCTATGTTCTTCAGTTGGACATTAATGTTACACAGAACTTTAGATTTTAGTAAGAGTCTATAGATTGGGTCCCCGTTTGTTAGGAATGCTACCTATCCATTGGGTCCCCTGTCATATTCTACAAGGGAGTACATATATATGAAGGTCATTTTTATGACATGAATTAGGTTTGAAAATTCTGGCTATAAATTCAGGGAGCATGTGAGAATTCAAAAGTTATTTATTTGATTAAAATAGTTTAATGTTCTCTAGCACAAAAATTTTCAAAATGCAGGGGAACAATGTACAAAGGTTCTGAATAATACAAAGGGTGTGAAGAAAAACAACTCTAAATCAATTACACATATTGACTGAAATTAATTCAGTCAATCTGTGTAAAAATGAACCATATATTTCAGTCATTACATGAAATGACTGAAAATTTTAGTCATTACACGTTTTTTTTTTGTTTTTTTTTTGTACGTTTTTTTTTTTTTTTTTTTAATAATTGTTATACTCTGTGTACGAAACTGAATTTGATCATTTACCCATGTTATCAATCAGTAATCATGTCAGAATATGTTCAAATCTGAAGTGATAATTTCGTTACCCCTCTTTAGTAATCACATGAGAATGCAATTTAAATTACTAAGTGAGGCCAGACAATTTCATTTTTAGTAAAACAAGTATTTAAAACTATTTATCACAATTCAGCCATTACGCGTAATGACTGGACCTTATTTTCAGTCATTACGTGAAATGACTGAAAATTTTAGTCATTACGCGTAATGACTGGTCATTTCAGTCATTACGCGAAATGACTGAAACTTTCAGTCATTACGCGTAATGACTGGTTTCACAGATTGACTGTAACATATATATATGTAGTATTCACAGAAATTATATTTGCTACTTCCTGGTTCTTCTGTCACAAACGTTTTTGTTTTTACCCACTTGACCTTTCAAGGCCGTTTGCGAAAACGAGGCATTTGAAACTGTGAATTTGCTTATGAGTGGAGATATGCATGGTAATTAGTTTGATTGACTACTGCCTTGCTACCAATTATCGCCGGGCACCAATTATTGCCAGACAAAATTCAAATAGACATAACTTGACCAAAAGTACACCCCAAGGCTAGCAAATAAGGTAAAACTATTTCAGCAGTGAATACAGCAGAATCAGCATCCTACAGCAGGGGCCGTATTCACAAAAGGGATCAAGCTCAACTTAAGCTGATTTTTGGCTCAAGTTAAGCTTAAAACTGGATCAGGATCAAGTTAGTATTCACAAAGAACTTGAGCTGATTTTTGGCTCAAATTTTGGCTTAAATTTGATCCAGCTAGGTTGATGGATTAAGTTTTGGATCAAAGCTGATTTTTCACTCAGCTTGATCCATGTTAGTGAATACGAGCCCTGATACACAATTGAAAAGCTTTCAAAATGTGTGGCCATTACTGAAATGTGAATGTTTTATTTTCCGGTGGCGATAATTGGTACGTACCCAGTGACAATTGGGAGCAATTAAGGTAGTAGCCTTATTCTAAAATGACACGGCTGTGTCCGTGAATCTGATTGGCTAAGACACAAAAAATTCCTTCATAAAACCCCGCATAACCTTATGAGTTCTATTTTATCGTTCACACTGCTGCTCCGCAAAAAGAAAAGTTGAAGTAACAGCCTGGATTTTTTTCATTAAATAAACAAATAATGGTGAATATGATATTCAGGAATTCTTACATTTGAAAATAGAATACTGATATGAATGTGCTAAAATTTAAAGAAAATTAACAAAGAAAAGGGTTATCTTATTTTGTGGCTCTTCCAATAATTCAACTGCACCCTTCGTTAAAAAAATTCTTTATAGAATATTCGTATATTTTTTTGTACAAAATAGCTTCAAAACTAATTTTTATAAGATCTTTTAAATGTCATGTTAGAATAAAAATAGACAACTCCGAGCTCAGGCTCCACCTTTGTGATCCTAATATTGATAATCGTTGCAAAATCTCCTATAACCCCTCGCTCGTCGTTGTCTATTTCAGATATTTCTATAGTGGCTTCCTACCAGTAAACGCCCATGCTGTAGTTAATATTTTGAATTTAACTTAGATGTACAGCTTTATATTTTATTGTTCGACCACCAAATTGTCAAATGATAAACACTACAATTAATAAGTAAGATACATTTTGTTACATTTGTTTCAAAGCTTTATATTTTAACATTTTATCTCTATTATCGGCCGTTTTTACCGCAAAGTGGAAATACCAGTGAACGCCCATTTTGTAGATATATAGAAGCATTTGTCCTTGACCTCTAACAAAGAAATATAAGGCGGGCGTTCACTGGGGTATACGAGCATCTCGTGACCACGGCAGCTCGTGACCAACAACTCGTACCCACAACTCGTTCCCAAGATTTCTTTTTAAATATTGCAGGAAACCCCACCGACTTCTGTCTGCTCACGTTTTTTTTTTTTTTTTTTTTCAATTTTGTACACTACGTACATTTTATTTTAAAATATTGCAGGAAAATCCACGGACTTCTGTTTCCTCATGTTTTTTATTTATTTTATAATACTTCTAGGAAGATCTCTGGGAAATCCATGACCTCACGTTTTCTAATTTGCATATTTTATCTCGTAATATTGCTAGGCAACTGCCACGGAAGTACGAGAATTTGAAGTATTTGATCTCTAGTACACTAACTGAACAGACGTTCTTACATAAAATACTCGCTCTTCAAGCAGCATTTCTATTTATTAAATATAAAATATTGTTAGAAAACCCCATGTTATTGGGTGATCTCATATTTCTTCATAAATATTATGAGCTGCATATACAAGTATTTATTCTTATAAAATGTTTGTGTATGAGTTGTGGGTACGAGTTGTTGGTCACGAGATGCCGTGGTCACGAGTTGCATGTAAATCTTCACTGGTAGGTGGGCGTTCACTGGTAGAAAGCCACTATATTGACTCTTTTCTTTTGTACAAGCATTCATCCAAGCAACAGCCCGCCTATCACCGCCCTTTCTCCCTCCCTCCCATCGCCGCTTTGTCCAAGTAGAATTCCAAGTTGGACAGAAGTCCGACTTTTAGAATGAACCGTGAAGTTGACCATGTCCACCTTGAATTCATCACAAAATCTCTTATTTTCGCTCATTCATCAATGGACGTGACAAATTTACTTACAACGGTGGTTTGTCACTGGTAAAACAGTCCATCTGTGACAACCAATACATTTGCAAAATATTGTATTTTGAGAAGTTATTCGATGTGTTATTGTTAAAAAACGTGACATCCTAGTAGGTCCTTTTTTTACGTAACTGGGGTGCCTTATAAAAGTCGGAGCAGCCTTGTTTCAAGTTTAAATTATCAAACAAATTTGTGACTATTTTATGTCCTTTTAAGAATATAAAAAAAGTATAGGATAAATTATTGGTTTGCATTGTTAAAGAAGTGGTGATTTTTATTTTATCACATCTTCATTTAATAAAAAAAATATTATCCTCATTATTCCATGATAAAATATTAATTAATTAATAATTTGTTGAGATACAAGGGGGGGGAGACACCATTTCACCCATAAAAACACCAAAATGCAGTTTTGTGATAACAAATATGTAGTGTGGTTTTATAAAAGTTGTCAGAATGAAAAGAGGTTCCTCAAACTATAAAATGACAGTATCATCATAAAATATATTTTGTGAAAAGTACAAATACATCCATAGAACTTGTTCTATGCAATATAATTACGGCTGTTGTAAAGTGGACAGCATTTCGCCAATTATTTTGTACTGTTCCCAAAAAAGTTACAAAGACTGTTAAATACTTTGCATGCAATAATTAAAGCTAAAGATCAATTCTTCTCATAGTATTCTAGGATATGATGAAGTTATAAATAGTATTTATATTGACCCCAGACAGAGCTTAGAGAACATACATCTCTTTGCATCAGTCAGATGCAGTTTGTTTGGCATATTTTTCACTGACATATGAACTTTTTTATTAATCTTTATAATCCTGCATACTGAAAGTTCTAAAATCTTAGAAAAGTATCAAGACATATTTGACACTTTTCTATGCTATAAAGCTCCTTCAGTATCGCGGTAGCGGTTAGTTTTAAATGAAGTTCAATAGAAATCGGCGAATTGCTGCCCCCCTGCGAATTGCCCTCCCCCCTGTATATGAATAAATATATAGGTTAATGTTTATCACATAAATAAAACTGTTAATTATTAAACAATTTTTTTGTAAACTACCAAAAACATTTGAATGTATATAATCGAGGCCAATTGTTTTCAGTAATCATTGGCGGGATGGTGGTCGGAGTTCTTCCTCGGGAAGAATCATCTTATAACCCCAGCGCTATTATAGCCTTTGATCATGTTGACTTCCTTCATGCGTTTTGTTTATATTTTGCGCCGCGAATTTTAAATATGCTTCATATCTTTAGAAATAGGACAGTTAACGAATAGGTGAGATTAACTTGACTTTGAAAAAGTATATATGTATGGTAGATTTGTATATCCAAAATTCATTAAACCCCGTTTATACAGTACGTACAGTTGAAAAATCTGTGCCAAGTTAATGTCGCGTTCAGAAGTAGGTTGTGAGCCCGTGCACACGACCTGTCAGTTGATACCCACCAGTGGAAAGTTTTGACCGTTCTTAACAATTCACTGCCTGTGTGTTTATGTGTGGATGTAAACAAACACAAATCACAAAGACAAAGAAATAAAAGAAATCACAATATTTCGCTAACCACCATGCAAAAGATATATATTTTATTTGTTTTCTGAGGTTATTTATCAAAATCCTGAGTACCGAAACACTTCATTTAACGTGTTTTTTTTATAATAAAACCACATGTATTCTGCATCTTTGTTGTCATTACTGCCTTGCTACCAATTATCGCCGGGTACCAATTATCGCCAGACAGAATTCAAATAGACATAACTTGATCAAAATGACATCCCAAGTCTCTCAAATAAGGTAAAACCATTTCCAAAGTGAATAAAGCAAATACATAAGAAAAAGCTTTCAAAATATGTGGCCATTACTGAAATATAAACGTTTAATTTATGGGTGGCGATAATTGGTACCCGGCGATAATTGGTAGCAAGGCAGTAGAGGTGAAGGTCTAAGTTTGGAAAGTCTCTGGAGGTACCCGACTCACGAGTCGTATACTGCCTTGCTACCAATTATCGCCGGGTACTAGACCGATTAATCTGTCTCTCAGCCAATATTTAAAAGATGGATGTAATGACAAGAGACAGACGGTATCAGTATGCAAAAAACATAAACGTCCTGAAGGCAACAAATGGCACACATCCTGACATTAAACATGTACTAGGCTACCACCTTGAGTATCAAGGATGTGCCCCGCATTAAAAGAAATAAACTTTTTGCATAGTTAATGGATATATTTACCAAAATTTATTTCACTTGCAAAACTTCGTCATTGTTTATACAAACAGGAAGTGCAGAAAAAGTGTCCATATTACTGCAAACACAGAAAATTGTGTTCCTGCATCTAAATGCTTTATACTGTTAATACATTTGAGTGGATATTTTAAAGTTTAAAGTGACTGTAATTTTCAGATATTGAAGTTTTTGTGTGGCAAGGAACTCTGTCCCAAAATGTCATCCATCAGTTTTAAAAAGGCATATTATGGGACAGAAAACTCGGTCTACCGGGTACCAATTATCACCACCAGAAAAATAAACCTTCATATTTCAGTAATGGTCATATTTTGAAAGCTTTCTGTTGTGTATTTGTTCCATTCACTTTGGAAATAGTTTTACCTTATTTGCTAGACTTGGGGTGCCACTTTGGTGAAATTATATCTGTTTGAATTCTGTCTGGCGATAATTGGTACCCGGCGATAATTGGTAGCAAGGCAGTATACGACCGGTGAGACCATTCTTGACAAATTTACAGGCTGTGAGGTCGTGTTTACGGCCGATAAGAACGATGCATAAGGCGCAGTACTGTACTGCTGCAGTACGTGTACACGGGTGGTCGCAAAGATAAACGGTCATACTGCTCACCTACCCAAGTTTGTCGCCTACCCAAGTTCGTCACCTGCATTTTTTGACAATATTTAAACCTATTAGAAATTGTCTTTCTTTGTAGGGTAATACGTCATCATTTTAAGCACTTGTTCTGCTTGTTTCAGTATCAATATTGCTTGTCCTTTTCAGTTTTTAAGGCAGGTGACGAACATGGGTAGGGGACGAACTTGGGTAGCTGAGCAGTAGAGATAAATGGTCTCAAAATCTTTCAAATTTAAATAGGATAAATAACAAAATCGCACAAACTAAATAACAACATATATTCAAATAGTGCCTACCATAACATTTGGTTTGTGTTATATTGTTGTTTAAACCCTTTCACTGTTTTTGCGTCATAATTTCTGAGGACCGTTTATCTCTATGACCGTCTATCTTAGTGACCACCCATGTACCTTATTAATCTTTACAGAAAATAACTGGTAAGGTCACTTGAAGGTTGTCCGATGTCGGGCATTAATGTAGTTGCAAAAACAGACACGGAAGCAGATAACAAAGACGGACATAAAAACGATAGGTGTAGTTTTACATGTTAGTGTTGGGACTCACCTCCAACTTTCACGGTCGATTATTCATCCATTTTTCCGAGCGATGATCGACCCCTAATCGATTAATTTACTCCATTGTTGGTCATTATTAAAGAAACACTTTCCGAGATAAAGTATAGGTCAATCCAGTAAGAATCAACATTTAGAATCTACCGAATGCAGTCAATGCACCCACTTCCTGTAAATATGGTGGTAGATATAAACAAACTCGAAATTGAAGACAAAACTCTCAGTTTATTTAGTGAAAGTACCTAAACTGTGTTAAAAATACATGATATTGAGATAAATTAGGAAAGGTAAGGTTTAATCTGAAAATTCGATTACTAGAAAACGACAACAACCGACCGTCTTTCTACACTATCACCGACGATTAAACGAGCACACGTCTAATTGTCCACCCACTAATTACACGTAAACCGAGTTTCTGTCCCGTTGCCGATTGCTATTGATATACTGATGGTACGCAGTGGATAGACCATTGCGTACCATCAGAAATATCAACAGCAGTGCACTACAGGACAAACTTGGTCTAAGGTAGACGTTAACTTGGCTCTAGTTGCATGTAGAGACGTGACACAAACTGAATATTTGCACAAAGGACTTTCCTGGTGAATTAAACTAGATAAATGGCGAATTTTGTCTTTATGCTTTATGTAAGAATACTGAGATCATGATATACAAGCCATTTAAGACAACTTTTATAGTAAAACAACAGTTTTAAAATTTTGGGAAAATCAGTTAAAAAAATGTTGAAAATGGGTAAATGCCATTTATTTTCACTCGGTTTGTTTGCATGGTGAAGGGGAATACAACAAAATAGTTGAGGAAATACTTGGGTGAATACATTTGTGGGTACTTGTATTTGAAGCGAATCTCCAGTTTTATGTGGGGGTCATGCCACGGCTCTACACACAAGTAAAGTAGAGCAGAGGTAACCACATCTAAGGTAGAGGACATTTACCCAAAGGCTGTGTGTGCTAGATCAACATCACTGCTGGTGCACCCAACAATTGTGTACACTAGTAGTGGTATCAGTTTAGTTTACCCAACTGCTGTGTACACAAGATCTGAATCACTTGCCAGTGCACCCGATGGCTGTGTACACAAGATCTATATATCACTGCTATAGTATCCAATGGCTGTGATATAGATCTTACTGTGCACCCAAGATTTATTTCACTGCTAGTGTACCCAACACCTGTGCACATACCCTACTGGCATACACAACTATCCTGTTTTCGATTAAGACACTAAGCTGTATTTTACAAATGGTTGTGCACCCTAGATTTATATCATTGTTAATGTACCCAACAGCTGTGTATGCTGGCATGAAATCACTGAATGATTTACAGCAAGCTATATCCCGGGGTGTCCCAATATTGCACTGTTTGGCTAAATGTCAGGAAGCTCTAAGTTGCGAGAAATGGGAAGTGCTTCATGTGCTTCATTAATATGTGCAAATTAGGGGGTAAATCGTTTGGCTTTGTGGGTATCGATATTGAATGTAAAAATATTTCAATATCGGGGGGTTCATATTGTCTACCAAATAGTCCGAATTCGGGAAACTGAAAACGTTTATTTTAGTGTTTCCCGAACCGCTAACAGGAAACGAAATGAATCAAAACAAAACAATGCAGTTTTCATCAAAAACGCATTGAAAACTTCAAAAATGTGAGATAAAAGTGTACAATGTCTTCAGATTTTTGCTTTATTTCGAGTATTAACAGTGTAAGTTTACAGTTTTACTTAAAATGGCGATATTGAAATACGTGTTTAGATCTCGATATCGGGAGTCCAGTTCCAAAACAATAAATATCGGCAATATCGATAAACAATTTACCCACTAGTGCAAATATCATTGTAAATGTACAAAATATACATTAAATATGCTGTTATTTCACATATACATTAAAGTAATATCATTTGACTTTTCCTGTTTCCCGATCATGGAAATCAACCAATCACAGCATTTCCCCACATATGGCCTGTGTAATACATATCAGGACGTCCCTAGGTTTAACCACTGCTTTTAAGATTTATATCACTGATGGTATACCCAACGGCTGTGTATAGAACTGGCATAACTAACTACCTTGTACCGAAGGCAGTGAACTATATTTGCAGTGGTTGTGCACCCAAAATCAATATCATTGCTAGCGTACCCAGCTGCTGTGTACACAAGATCTACATCACTGCTAGCGTACATAGCAGTTGTGTACACTAAAAGTGACAAGATCTATATCACTGCTAGCATACCCAATGACTCCAAAGTTTTTGAGTGAGTTTTATGCCGATTTCTCGGTACCAAAGGTAGTAAGCAGTATGTACTCCATGGTTGTGTACTCGATATCAGTACATTTTACAGCCTCCTCAACAGGTCCATTCCCAAGGCATTGTGAAGTAATTAGTTTCTAAAGAAATTTTTGAGTAATCAGAAATGGGCCAATGTTCACTCTCTGGATCAAAATTATGGGGCTTGGCATAGGTTTGCGCTGTGAAACAGTTCTGTTTATGGGCCGAGTAACTCCATTATTGTTACATTTTGACAAAATCTAAGGGCATGTCAAAAATGAGCTGAAGAAGAAGTGATGGAAATTTGGGTGTGCTAGTGATATAGATCTTGTGTACATAGCTGTTGGGTACACTAGCAGTGATGTAGATCTTGCAAACACAGCCATTGGGGATGCTAGTCCAATATCACTACTACCATGTAGAGCTATTGGGTAAATAACCACTCTGATCTGTAAAACCCAGACATTTAATTATGGGCCAGTGGCACAAGCCTATTTGATTGCGTTTATGGATCCATGACATAATGCAGTGTTCGTAGGTAGGTAGCGACGTTGTGAGCACCACCTGTGAGTTTGTGTGTAGCCAATGGGAAGCTTTATGATCAGAACCTGTATGATCATGTTGCATTTGTCCATCAATATTAATGTCCAATCCAAAAGCCCATAAAGGGATGTTCAGTTTTAATATGTGCATCAAAATTGGTTTAATAAAGTATCAATACTTATGTTGTATCCTGACAGAAGAGAATGAAAGCCACATGTTCTATTTGTACTGAACTCTTCACCTCTGATTCGGAGATCTCTGCCGTTCCCTGTGGTCACACATTTCATGAAGAGTGCCTCTCTCAGTGGTTTAAAGAGTCCAAGACCTGTCCACAATGCAGGAAGAAGGTGTGTCCATCAGTGCCTTTTTACTCTCAAAATAATTTTTGAGTATTCATTCAGTGAGCACTGACCCCTACCAACCAAGAATGAAAGCGTTCATATTTAGTGGAGTATTATACCATTGAATATCAAGTACACCTGGTATCACTGTTTTTGAAGTGTTTCTCAACCAATCTTATTGCAAAAACAATTGAACTTTTATTTCTGACTGAAATACAATACTGTGGAATATATTTTTATTAGTTTAACATTTTATTTAAGTATGGTAACTTTACTTCAAAATCAAAACATGTGTCTTCAACTCAGAACTCAGATAGTAGCTATCAGATGGGAAACCTTTTTTAAATGTACTGGTTTTTAATGCCATCCTCTGTTTGTGTAACTGTCCTTTTTATGCCGTAAATAGACAGAACCCTGTTGTACAAAAGTCAAGAAAAATATGGTTGCTAGGACATAATCCTGGGATGATTTTCTGGGTTCACTTAAAGCAGAGTGGTAGGCACATGTAAGATGTGCTGTACATAGATATAAATCAACCAGGAAATGGAAAAATAAAGAATCAACACTTTTTTCAGTTTATTGATGCAGACGGATATTAATACAATAAAATGAGCAGAAGTAAGATGTTTAAACACTTTTCCAATGATACATATTATATATCTGAATATGAAGTACTTGCAATTTATATTTAATATTTGCAAAAAATCAGCACTTGTCAACACCCTGCTGGATTGGCATAAATATAGTTACCTCCCGCCGGGCTTTAGCCCGGGAGGGAGATTATGAAATGATGTCTGTGTGTGCGTGCGTGCGTGTGTGTGTGCGTTAGTTAGTCACGCAGATTTCTCCAAAACTACTACAGCTACAGATTTTTTGTAAATTAATTGTCCCAATGAATTTTCATGCCCTTGAAAATTTTTTTGGTTTTATTGACTTAGGCCTAAAGATAAGTGAGTAATAGCAATCGTACCTACTTTGAGTAAAGGGCTCATAACTCAAAAACTATTGCAGTAACAACTTTTTCTTCAAATATGTTGTTCAGCTACTTTGTCCTTAGCTATAAGATGGTACATAGTTTGGGGTCCCATTGCATGCCATAAGTGAGTAATAGCTATTTTCTCATTTGTAGCTAAATAACAGAAGAAGTAAATGTCAGATATCTTCAAAAGTATTGGAGTTAGGGAAATCTTTTCAAATATGTTGTCCATCTTCTTTTTGGTAAGCTATCACATACTAAAGTTTCAGACCTGTTGCACCTTGGATAGCTGAGTAATAGCTACTTTGAAATTCTGACTGGTGAGTAAAGCGATTGTAACTGCAAAACTATTGCAGTTAGAGTATTTTCCTAAAATATGTTGTTGAGCTACTTTGTCCTTAGCTATAAGATGATACATAGTTTGGGGTTCTATTGCATGCCACAAGTGAGTAATAGCTATTTTCTCATTTGTAGCTAAATAACAGAAGAAGTAAATGTCAAATATCTTCAAAAGTATTAAAGTTAGGGAAATCTTTTCAAATATGTTGTCCATCTACTTTTTGGTAAGCTATGACATAGTAAAGTTTCAGACCTGTTGCACCTTGGATAGCTGAGTAATAGCTACTTTGAAATTCTGACTGTTGAGTAAAGCCATTGTAACTCCAAAACTATTGCAGTTGGAGTATTTTCCTAAAATATGTTGTTCAGCTACTTTGTTCTTAGCTATAAGATGGTACATAGTTTGGGGTTCTATTGCTTGCCATAAGTGAGTAATAGCTATTTTCTCATTTGTAGCTAAATAACAGAAGAAGTAAATGTCAAATATCTTCAAAAGTATTGAAGTTAAGGAATTCTTTTCAAATATGTTATCCATCTACTTTTTCATAAGCTATCACATAGTAAAGTTTCACATCTGTTGCACATTGGATAGCTGAGTAATAGCTACTTTGAAATTCTGACTGCTGAGTAAATCCATTGTAACTCCAAAACTATTGCAGTTACAATATTTTCGTAAAATATGTTGTTCACCTACTTTGTCCTTAGCTATAAGCTGGCATGTAGTTTGGGGTTCTATTGCATGCCATAAGTGAGTAATAGCTATTTTCTTATTAGTAGCAAAATAATGACATAAGTAAATGTCAAATATCTTCAGAAGTATTAAAGTTACGGAATTCTTTTCAAATATGTCATTCATCTACTTTTTTGTAAGCTATCACATAGTAAAGTTTCAGACCTGTTGCACATTGCATAGCTAAGTAATAGCTACTTTGAAATTGTGACTGTTGAGTAAATCCATTGTAACTCCAAAACTATTGCAGTTACAGCTTTTTCTTCAAATATGTTGTTCAGCTACTTTGTCCCTAACTATAAGATGGTATATATTTTGGGGTTGTATTGCATGCCATAAGTGAGTAATAGCTATTTTCTTATTTGTAGCAAAATAACAACATAAGTAAATGTCAAATATCTTCAAAAGTATTAAAGTTAGGGAAATATTTTCAATATGTTATTCATCTAGTTTTTGATAACCTATCACATAGTAAAGTTTCAGACCTGTTGCACATTGGATAGCTGAGTAATACCTACTTTGAAATTGTGACTGTAGGGTAAATGCATATAGTTTGGGGTTCTATTGCATGCCATAAGTGAGTAATAGCTATTTTCTTATTTGTGGCAAAATAATGACATAATGTTTCTCAAATAACTGCTTCATCTACTTTTGGGAGAGCTTTCAAATGGTGAAGTTTCAGACCCGTAGCTAATTATTCACCTACTCAAAATGAGTAAATGATAATTATCTCTAAAAGTATTGCGGATATCCAATTTTTATCAAATAACTCATTCATCTACTTTTGGGAGAGCTTTCACATGGTGAAGTTCCAGACCCGTAGCTAATTACTCACCTACTCAAAATGAGTAAATGATAATTATCCCTAAAAGTGTTGGGGATATCCAATTTTTCTTAAATAACTCATTCACCTACTTTTGGAAGAGCTTTCACTTGGTGAAGTTTCAGACCCGTAGCTAATTATTCACCTACTCAAAATGAGTAAATGCTAATTATCTCTAAAAGTATTGTGGATATCCAATTTTTATCCAATTTCTCGTTCATCTACTTTGGGAGAGCTTTCACATGGTGAAGTTCCAGACCTGTAGCTAATTACTCACCTACTCAAAATGAGTAAATGTTAATTATCTGTAAAAGTATTGCAGATATCCAATTTTTCTCAAATAACTCATTCACCTACTTTTGGGAGAGCTTTTACTTGGTGAGGTTTCAGACCCGTAGCTAATTATTCACCTACTCAAAATGAGTAAATGTGAATTATCTCTAAAAGTATTGCAGATATCCAATTTTTATCAAATAACTCATTCATCTACTTTTGGGAGGGCTTTCACATGGTGAAGTTCCAGACCCGTAGCTAATTACTCACCTACTGAAAATGAGTAAATGTGAATTATCTCTAAAAGTATTGCAGATAGCCAATTTTTATCAAATAACTCATTCACCTACTTTTGGGAGAGCTTTCACTTGGTGAATTATCAGAGCCGTAGCTAATTATTCACCTCCTCAAAATGAGTAACTGCTAATTATCTCTAAAAGTATTGCGGGTATCCAATATTTATCAAACTACTCGTTCATCTACTTTTGGGAGAGCTTTCACATGGTGAAGTTCCAGACCCGTAGCTAATTACTCACCTAATCAAAATGAGTAAATGTTAATTATCTGTAAAAGTATTGCAGATATCCAATTTTTCTCAAATAACTCATTCACCTACTTTTGGGAGAGCTTTCACTTGGTGAAGTTTCACACCCGTAGTTAATTATTCACCTACTCAAAATGAGTAAATGCGAATTATCTCTACAAGTATTGCAGATAGCCAGTATTTCTGAAATAACTCATTGACATACATTTTGGAGAGCTTTCAATTAGTGAATTTTCAGATCCGTAGCTAATTACTCACCTACTCAAAATGAGTAACTGCCTATTATCACTAAAAGTATTGCAGATAGCCAATATTTCTCAAATAACTCATTCACCTACATTTTGGAGAGCTTTCACATGCAAAATTTTTTTAATGAATTTTTTAAATAATTTTTACCCCACAGCCCTTAATGGCTGTTGGGGTATTGTTTTCACCCATGGTGTCCGGATGGTCGGGCGGGCGGGTGGCGGGAAATAGTTTGTCCGGGGTGTATCTCAGAAACCGTAAGGTGTAGGAACTTGATACTTGGTAGGGACATTGGTTAGGGGGTGTAGCTGTGCAACATCATGGTCTGACCTTGATTTGACCTTGCCGTAGTGACCTTGAGTTTGAAAATCTTGTCCGGGCTGTATCTCGGAAACTGTAAGGTGTAGGAAGTTGATACTTGGGAGGGACATTGGTTAGGGGGTGTATTTGTGCAACGTCATAGTCTGACCTTGATTTGACCTTTGACCTTGCCGTAGTTACCTTGACCTATAAAATCTTGTCCGGGCTATATCTCGGAAACTGTAAGGTGTAGGAAGTTGATACTTGGTAGGGATATTGCTTAGGGGGTGTAGGTGTGCAACGTCATGGTCTGACCTTGATTTGACCTTGCCGTAGTGACCTTGACCTATAAAATGTTGTCCGGGCTATATCTCAGAAACCGTAAGGTGTAGGAAATTGATACGTGGTACGGATATTGGTTAGGGGGTGTAGGTGTGCAACGTCATGGTGTGACCTTGATTTGACCTGTGACCTTGCCGTAGTGGCCTTGACCTATAAAATCTTGTCCAGGCTATATCTCGGAAACCGTAAGGTGTAGGAAGTTGATACTTGGTAGGGATATTGCTTAGGGGGTGTAGGTGTGCAGCGTCATGGTCTGACCTTGATTTGACCTTTGACCTTGCCGTAGTGACCTTGACCTATAAAATGTTGTCTGGGCTATATCTCAGAAACCGTAAGGTGTAGGAAGTTGATACTTGGTAGGGATATTGATTAGGGTTGTAGGTGTGCAACTTCATGGTCTGACCTTGATTTGACCTTTAACCTTGCTGTAGTGACCTTGACCTATAAAATATTGTCCGGGCTTTATCTCGGAAACTGTTAGGTGCAGGAAGTTGATATTTGGTAGAGACATTGGCTAGGGGGTGTAGATGTGCAGCATCATGGTGTGACCTTGATTTGACCTTTGACCTTGCCATAGTGACCTTGACCTATAAAATCGTCAGGGCTGTATCTCGGAAACCGTAAGGAGTAGGAAGTTGATACTTGGTAGGGACATTGGAGGCTATAGGTGTGTATTATCATGGTGTGACCTTAATTTGACCTTTTACCTTGCCGTAGTGACCTTGACTTTTAAAATTTTGTTGCACCTTTGGTCTGTCTTTTGATGCAGATTAAGCAAAAGTCATATTAGAATTTATTAAGAATTTTACTTTCATAACTTCCCATTGTAAGAGATAGAATTTCATCAAGTGAGCTGCAGATTTTACTCCAACACCACACATAAGCATTCATTAAATGTATTACCACTTCTGTATGCATGGTAATATTCAAACCATCTAAACCATAATTCGGAAATGCAGATGTATATAAAGAGTGTTGAATTTTAGTTTACTGATTAATGCTGTCATCTTGTCATTGAATTATCTTGTTTTAATGCTTCATCTTTATATGCATTATCTTTCTTTTAAACATTATTTCTCCATTTAAACATTGTTTGGACCTTTATATAACTGACAGTGCTCTGAAAGTATCCTGAAGTTTGTACTGGTACAGTACTTCTATATCTCATGGTGTTGAAAATATTTCCCAAGGCTGTGGGGTACGGGCATCTCTGATGCTATTTTTAATGCATTAAAATTCATGAAATCATGCACTAAATCAATTATAACTTGAAAAGTATTACATTTAGAGCACCTTGTTAAAATATGTCATCTTTAGTACATCTAATTTATATGGCGGGAGATAAATGCATGCGTCAGAATGCTTGTTTTATGTGTTTCAGCTAGAAATATGATATTTATACAATGTATCTAAACTTCAATCATTGATATATTACCCATAAAAACATCTGTCACTGTTTGCTTGTTTCTTTATTTTTAGTTTTCTGTATTTCTGTTTAAGCTTGACAATGAGTGATTTTAAATTAAAAGTAAAGCATTCAGTGTTTTAGTGTTCTATTTTTTAATATCGGGTCATAATTTTTAATTAAGTTTTAATGTGTTTAAAAGTTTTAAAAATAAGTTTTAATGATACATTTTATTCTGTCAATTTTTTTTTTTTAAATTGTATTTTTAAGCGACTGTTTTTTAATCAGGAGAAGAATTCACTGTTCAAGTGTCCCTATCTCAGGTTGTTGCAGTCTGATACACAAATTGTTATTTATTTCATATTTTTACAAGGTTTTTTCTATATTTTCTTCCCCATGTGGTTGATAAAATGGCGTGATTCACAAGTTTGTGTGTTTTCTTTTCAGATTTAAATTATTTGTCATAGAAAAGAATAAAGAGTGTTTAAGGGGTCTTCATTTTTTTTTTTTGTTTCATTGTCAGGTGGTGATAAAGAGTGTCATACACAAGTTGTTTTTTGCTGAGGATGAGAGCTCACTGCATGAGCCCGATGTGGCCAAAATCAAGAACGACCTAGACACTGCACGAGCTAATCTTCGTGAAAAGGACAGAGATAAGTCTCGACTCATAGAGGAGAAAGACAGGTTGGAGGTGAGTATGTCTCCAATCAGACTTTCACATAATCCAATACCTATCCTGGTAGATTCTAAAGCATATATGTTACAGACAAACTGTGTAATCAGGCATTTTGTGAAATGCCTAAGTGACTCAGAGATTTCTCAAACTGCCTTGAATCTTTACGTATTTATGCAGAGGAACAAGTTTTATAATAATTTCCCAATTATTTTAGGAATAATCCATCACTGGGTGAACTTTAATTAGTATGTAGCACAAAGGTGAAACTGAGTGGTGGTAAAGGGCTAATTGAACTATAATTCTGCATGAAGTCCAACCAGTATTGGACTATTCTAATGTGATAGATGTCCAAATTTGCTTAAAGTTACTCTTAAATTACACTTTTTATGTGAGCAATAATTTAATTCAACAATTTTCACAATTTGTACAAATTTTAACTTGTGCTCTGTGAACTAACCAAGATCTTTTGGAATTACAGAAAAGAATTCAAGGCCTAGAGGATACAGTTTCATCAGTCAAATCCCTGTATCAACAAGAAAAGTCCAAAAATGACACCCTAAGGTAAAACTCTAGTTGAAGGTCTTTTAGATATGTCTGTGTTGACAGTTTAACCAGTTTTTGTCTTGGTTTGGCAACTGCTGAACTGTAACCTACTTTTGTTTGAAATTGGGGAATTACTGCCCCGTTTTCAGCATCTTTGTACCAATCGTAAAATACACACATGGAGTGCAATAAAGTGTAGTGTGCTCTGTTTAATTTTCTAAAAAGTGAGTTAAGTTGACCCTAAAGTAATATTTTCACTCTAAAGGATGGGGTAGGCGAATCTAAGAAGTACTTGCAGAATTTTGTTGATAAGAGTCTTTAAGAGATATTTTTGCTCTTCTTCAATATCAGAAAAGGCCTGTTAATGTTCGCACTGACCTGATAAACAGGGGCCGGATTCATAAAAGGTCTTAAGTCTCAAATCTGAGATTTTTGTCTCAATCTTAGATTTTTCTGAGATATGAGACATTTTGCTCAGCTCGGATTCAAAAAAGATCTCAGGCTGAGATTTGGCTAAGATTTGGTCTCAAATCTAAGACTGCCTAGGGGTGACTTAAGTTTTCATAAAATACATTATATGTAGTTACAAGTCTCAAAACAAAATGAAAATTTCCAAGTATGACATATTTATAGCTTTTAACACAAAAAACATAAATATATACTAAGAGTTTGTATGAAAACAACAGTAAAACATTTACATTAGTAATTTACATGAATGGTTTGTTTTGCTGTTTTAATCAGTTATTTTGTATGCCAGTACAATTAATTGTAAAAAGAAAACATTTTACTTGATAGAATATATTATAAAATGTGAGTACGTGGTACAGCTGTAAATATAAATGTGTATGCTTTACACTGATCTCAACAGAATGTTACATCAATTTTGATTGGTCCAGACTCAAAATATGTCTGAGATTTTGGTCTCAGCTAAGATCCCTTTCGTGAATCTCAACTTGAGCAGAATCTCAGCTGAGACTAAATCTCAGATTTGAGCAAAATCTCAGCTGAGATTTGGCTAAGACCTTGAGATCTTTTGTGAATCCGGCCCCAGAAGTCTGGCACTTTAAGAAATTAAGCTAAAGGTAAATCTCCAAATTCTGTCTTGTCTTCAGTATTATTAAGTATAAGCTAAAACATTCATCATCAATACCTGTCAACGGCAGAGCTCTGTAAAGCAACCAGTACTCTTCGATTTAGTACTAAGATAATACTAAGATTAAAACTTGTACTGAATACAGGTGTAGAAATGCAACCCTTTATTACTGCTGTTATATATGAAGGTATTTAATTTTAACCCATTTTTAAAGCTCTTTGTTTCTTTTATAACAGGAGAGAGCTTGGCTATCTAAAGAAAGTGCAGGCTGAAGTGATAGAAGCCAGAGAAGAAGCAACAAAATTCAGAGAGAAGCTCAAAAGTCTCAAGACTGTGGAGGACTTTGTCAATGGTTGTGGGCTTTTGTATGAAATGTTCATAATGGTTAAATTTAATATAAGAAAGACAGGAGGTATTCTGTCTCAATTACAAGAATGTCAAAAAACCTAAAATATATAAAGTTGACGGTTTATGCCAAGTAAAAACTATTCATTTTTATGAAAATGTAAGTTTCAGTGATTCCCTAACAATGAAGAAGACTAACATATTTAAAATTATATCCAAACAAAATTCTGGTGTAAAGCATCCAACAAATAATTGATTCAGAGTGGAAATCAGACAATTTCTCCAGTTCCGTGTCTGTGTTATTGGTTTGTGTAATTATAAAGATTTGAACCTCATTTGAATGTATGCCCTATGGGATTTGGCTCAGTGGTTGTGTCTTTCTGTCATCTATCGTTGTTTCTTGAAATGTTACCGACATATAACAGAAAATGTGAAATGCCATACTTGAATATATCCCCCATGGAGTTTGACTTACTTGTCACTTTATTTCTTTGTTATATACAGGAATGGTACCTGATATAGAACAAAAAACACGGAATGCCAGTGTAGATGACCTTGCCAAATGGTGTGTGATCCAGGAAAAGGAACTGCGCCGTAAAAAGAATGACTGTCACAAACTTCAGGATGAACAGCGAACACGTAATCGAGAGCTTGTCAGAATGAAGCATCTCTTGGAAGAGAAGACTGCGAAGCTTCAACTAGTTCAGGAGAAACTGAAAGTCAGTGAAGAAGATGTAACTAGTCTGGAATCCCAGAACTCCAGCTTGAAGAAAAGGCTAGAGGCACTTCAAAAATCTGTGTATTCCCCTAGTTGTGATTTGGGAACCAGCTTAGCCCACAGACTAATCAATGAAAGTCCTGCACCAGCTTTGCCACACAAACGACCCAGGCTGTCTCTTCCCGATGACCAGACAGGCTCAGTAGACTTAGATATGACCACTGAAATATTGTCCGAGAAAACTACAGAAAAACAGAGGCCATTTTCATCAAAAGAAAACCAGAAAAACACCTGTAAAGAATTTGGCACAAAATATGTCAAAATTACCTCAGCAGCGGGTAGTGCTATGCCAAAACAAAAAAGTGCCAGCAATCTGAGCAGTGTGCCTGGACTAGGTAACCTCAACATCTTGCGTAAAACTATCAGCCAGGGCAGTATGCTAGCACAGGAAGAGTCCAGCATTAAAAAAGGTTATAACGGACTTGGTGGACATGAGAAATTCATACAGCCACGTGGGAGACCATTTCTTCAGGCTAAGCCTAAAGCTAAAAAGACAACTGCATCTAAAGTGTTCAAACCTAGTCTGTCCAATCCTCCGCCATTCCCTTCACTAAATGCTTTCAGTATGGACTAAGTGTTAACCCTTTATACTGAGTACTGACAAAGTGTGACAATTGCTGGTCAACAGGTGTGACCTATTGTTGTATTTTTAGATTGGAAAAGTACTTTTGGAACCTCTTTTTTAGGGTTAAAAAAAACTGTGGCATTCTGTTTATCAATGCAGATCTTGTAAATAATATTAAATTGATGTATTTTCTAGTCAGATATATTTTAATCCCAGACATAATAGTATAAATGTATGAAACTTTAATGGAAAGTTGTGCATTATTGGTAATAGAATAATTTCAAGTGTAGGTGTTGTATTAATTGTATCCCCGACGCGAAGCGGGGTTGTATCCCCGACGCGAAGCGGGGATACTATGGATTCATCATCGTTGTCGTCCGCGCCCTCGTCCGCGTCCGCAGAGATTTCTTGTTAGCGACCTACAGTCCACATTTCTTTCCGGATTTCTTTCATATTTGGCAGGTGGCTTGATATGGTAGAGGACTCGCCACCCTATCTTTTTGGTAGGCTTTATATCTAAATTAGGCCTGTGGTAGACAAAAATGTCTAAAATGTGGAATATTGCTTGTTAGCGACCTACAGTCCACATTTCTTTCCAGATTTCTTTCATATTTGGCAGGTGGCTTGGTATGCTAGAGGACTCGCCACCCTATCTTTTTGGTAGGCTTTATGTCTAAATTAGGCCTGTGGTAGACAAAAATGTCTAAAATGCATTAAAAGTCATGAAATCATGCACTAAATCACTTATAACTTGAAAAGTGTTGCATTTAGAGCATTTTGTTAAAATATGTTATTCAGATACTTTTTTCATAGCTACAACATGGTGAGTAACTTGGGTGTCTGTCTCAATAGCTAAGTGAGTAATAGCTACTTTTGGGCTTTTCAGTAACTTCCATCATGAGTAAAATCAATTGTAACTTGAAAACTATTGCATTTACAGAATTTTGTATAAATATGTTATTCAGCTACTTTTATGTCAGCTATAACATAGTAAAATTTCAGACCTGTAGCTCATGGCATAGCTGAGTAATAGCTACTTTTACGTTATCACTGTTGAGTAAATTACTTATAACTTCAAAAGTATTACATTTAGAGTATTTTGTTTCAATATGTTATTCACCTATTTCGGAGTCAGCTATAACATAGTGAAGTTCCAGACCTGTGGCTCATTGCATAGCTGAGTAATAGCTACTTTGAAGTTCACACTGTTGAGTAAATCAGTTGTAATTGGAAAAGTATTGCATTTACAGAAATTTGTGTAAATATGTTATTCAGCTACTTTTGGGTCAGCTATAACATAGTGAAATTACAGACCTGTAGCTCATGGCACAACTGAGCAATAGCTATTTTCAGGTACTGACTGTTGAGTAAATGACTTGTAACTTGAAAAATAGTGCATTTGGAGTATTTTGTTAAAATATGTTGTTCGCCTACTTTTGGGTCAGCTATAACGTCGTGAAATTACAGACTTATAGCTCATGGCATAGCTGAGCAATAGCTATTTTCAGGTTGTCACTATTGAGTAAATCAGTTGTAACTTGAAAACTATTGCATTTACAGTATTTTGCTTAAATATGTTGTTCACCTAATTTTGGGTCAGCTATAACATAGAAAAAATTCAGACATGTAGCTCATTGCATAGCTGAGTAATAGCTACTTTGACGTTATCACTGTTGAGTAAATCAGTTATAACGTGAAAACTATTACATTTACAGTATTTTGTTTAAATATGTTATTCACATAATTTTTGGTCAGCTATAACAGAGTGAAATTGCAGACCTCTATGTCATGGCATAGCTTACCAATATCTACTTTCAGGTTCTCACTGTTGAGTAAATCATTGTATCCACTGGATAGCCGTAGTGTATAGAGAGATTTCACCATTACCGCTCTAACAAAAAAAAATATTATAGCTAGCCTTCTCAAGTTTGCAAAGTATATTACAGGGTGCACCACAGTACTCTATTGGTAGGCTTTATGTCTAAATTAGGCCTGTGGCTAAATTACTTGCCTACTAAAAATGAGTAATTCTGCATTTTCTCTAAAAGTATTGCAGATAGCAAATTTTTCTTAAATAACTCATTCACCTACTTTTGGGAGAGCTTTCACATGCTGAAGTTCCAGACCTGTAGGTAATTACTCACCTACTCAAAATGAGTAGATGCGAATTATCTCTAAAAGTATTGCAGATAGCCAATTTTTGTCAAATAACTCCTTCACCTACTTTTGGGAGAGCTTTCACTTGGTGAAGTTTCAGACCCGTAGGTAATTACTCACCTACTCAAAATGAGTAAATGCAAATTATCTCTAAAAGTATTGCAGATAGCGAATTTTTGTCAAATAACTCCTTCACCTACTTTTGGGAGAGCTTTCACTTGGTGAAGTTTCAGACCTGTAGGTAATTACTCACCTACTCAAAATGAGTAAATGCAAATTATCTCTAAAAGTATTGCAGATAGCCAATTTTTGTCAAATAACTCCTTCACCTACTTTTGGGAGAGCTTTCACTTGGTGAAGTTTCAGACCCGTAGGTAATTACTCACCTACTCAAAATGAGTAAATGCAAATTATCTCTAAAAGTATTGCAGATAGCCAATTTTTGTCAAATAACTCCTTCACCTACTTTTGGGAGAGCTTTCACTTGGTGAAGTTTCAGACCTGTAGGTAATTACTCACCTACTCAAAATGAGTAAATGCAAATTATCTCTAAAAGTATTGTAGATAGCCAATTTTTGTCAAATAACTCCTTCACCTACTTTTGGGAGACCTTTCACTTGGTGAAGTTTCAGACCTGTAGCTAATTATTCACCTACCCAAAATGAGTAAATGCTAATTATCTATAAAAGTATTGCAGATAGCCAATTTTTCTCAAATAACTCATTCGCCTACTTTTGAGAGAGCTTTCACTTGGTGAAGTTTCAGACCTGTAGCTAATTATTCACCTACTCAAAATGAGTAAATGCGAATTATCTCTACAAGTATTGCAGATAGCCAGTATTTCTCAAATAACTCATTAATATGAAAACAACTTATAGGAAGTCATGGGCTGCAAATCTTTTCATGTGGTCAGATTTGACCTTGGGCCCCTCCTGCTTATTATTGGTCCTAGAGGTTTGCAATGTGAAAACGACTTATAGGAAATCATGGGCTGCGAATCTTTTGATGTGGTCAGACTTCACCTTGGGCCCCTGCTACAGGGTCAAATAAGGGTAGCCAAACTTAAAAGTGCTTTCAGCTTGCTTATTAACGAAAAATGCTTTTTATCTTCTAAACTATGTTAGTTGGCCTTTGTCGGTGGATACATCCAGCATCTGGCCACAGATGCGTCCTTTTTCTAGTTGAAGATAGAATCCACATATAACAAGTTAATGCTATGATTAACTGACCTTTATTTTTATCTCCTGCCAGCAGTCAAAGTCCCTGGCTGGGAGATTATAACACGCCTTCTGTACATACGTGCGTGTTCATTATATTTTTACACGAACCTTTGTATCTCATTCATTTGTAAAGATATCTTCACCAAGCTAACATAGTATGTTTATTTTGTCCTGATTGGTGGTGGTGGTGGGGGGGGTGGGGATTGATGTATCCGTCTGTCCATCTGTCTGTCCGTCCACATTTTTGTTTCCGGATTCCAGCTCAAAAACGCTTTGTCCAATCGAATTCAAACTTGACAGGGAGATAGATCACCATCACAGCTAGGTTTATTTCGAAATTGGTGTAATTCCATCCGTTCGTTTGTCCGTTTCTTGTCTGTTTGTCTGTCCGTCAAAATTTCCGTTTCCGGACTAACTCGAAAATGGTTTGTCCAATCAAATTCAAACTTGACAGGGAGATAGATCACCATCACAGCTAGGTTCCTTTCGAAATTGGTGTAATTCCGTTCATTCGTTTGTCCGTGTTTTTGTCCGTTTGTCCGTCAAAATTTCCGTTTCCGGACTCTAACTTGAAAACGGTTTGTCCAATCGAATTCAAACTTGAAAGGGAGATAGATCACCATCATAGCTAGGTTCCTTTCAAATTGGTGTAATTCTGTCTGTTTGTTTGTCTGTTTTTTGTCGATTTGTCTGTCCGTCAACATTTCCATTTCCGAACTCTAACTTGAAAACACTGTGTCCAATCAAATTCAAACTTGACAGGGAGATAGATCACCTTCATAGCTAGGTTCCTTTCGAAATTGGTGTAATTCTATCCTTTTATTGCACTACAATAGCTTACCATGTGGGACTGAATGCTGTTCTCGGATGGCCGTAAGGCTTCAGGCCAACGTCTAAGAAAAATAGACATTTATAGTTGGCTGTAGCCTCAAGTTGTAGTCACGTGATAACCTTTGACCTCTCGACCTACTTTCTCGTTGAAATTTTTTAAACCTTATCCCTCAGCTGTAATACAGCGGGGAGGCACGGTGGGACTGTTCTCAGTCCCACATGGTAAGCTTGTAGCTTATAAAAGCTACATTTAAGTAATCAAAATTTTCAATTTTATTGCGTTACAATAGCTTACCATATGGGACTGAATGCTGAATCCAACCGCCCGATGGTGGGATTACAGCTGAGACTGGAAGATATGTCAATTTTTCTTAGATTTTGAAGTAATAGATTAGAATGAATGTTAGAAATACCAGTTTGAGTCCCATTTACAGTGCCCCAATCCCGAATACCGGACCTGTAAAGAGCCAAAAACCTGAATAGAATGAATGACAGTGCTAAAAACTATCGAGATGTTTTGATAGGAGAGAAGTGCAGCCGTGCTCACTTAGAGGTGTAAGAGCCCTTAGGGCCTATCACGATTGAAAAACCAGCCCAATGGTTGGAATTCTCATAAATTTTTTGCCACTGAATATGAGATTAATGACAACTTGGTAAGTCCTTAAATTACCTTAATACATATATACTTGATAACTAAAAATAAAAAAATGACCTTATCCGTAACATCTAGGTTCCTTTCGAAATTGGTGTAATTCCGTCCGTTCGTTTGTCCATTTATAGCATGGATACAATTATGTAACCTAGATTACAAGTTTTACATTTCTTACCACGTCTAACACATTCACCTTAACTGGGTGACCTAACATTTCTTTCCTTGTTTCTAAATGTAATTACAGCAGTCGCTAACCTTATTGCTGCCTGCGCAACCCGCCTTTTGGGACATCTTTGACCCTCTTGTTGAATATGCTGCAGTGACATTTCGACCAATCAGAGAGACCACATGACCAAAAATGCCTTTTTTTCAATGGGCAAGCTTGTCTGGATTATAACTTGAAAGGGATTTTATCTATTCGCTTGAAACTTGGCAAATACATTCATTCTATTAAAATCTGGAAATCATTTGGAAATCATTAGATTTTGGCATTGATTGTTTAAGAAATGGCCGAGTAAATAATGATTAATTAATCATTACGAATTTTCCAAATAAGGAAAACAAAAAATGCCTGTATCTCGAAAACCGTGCGCGATAGAGCGATTTCAGCGAAATTTTTGACCCACAGGATAACTCTGCAGATTAACTAATACATTTTTCAAAAAAAAATTTGTCACGCCAAAAATGGCGGCCATTTTGAATTTTCGAATTTTTTGCAAAAATTGCAAAACACAAAAATGCTTATATCTCGAAAACCGTGCTAGATAAAGCAATTTCGATGAAATTTTTGATTCGCGGGATATATCTGCAGAGTAGCCATCCCAATTTTCCAAAAAACTTTGTCTTACAGTATATACCATTTTTGTGATTGCTCAATACCTAATTAACTACGCAGACTTTGGTTGCCACAGCAGTATAAGGCTATAAGCAGAGCATTTTCTTAATACAGTAGAACCCCATTTGTCCGACCCACTCGGGAGACAGAAGGTCGGTTCGGATATACTGGAGGTTCGGATACATGAATGACACTGCAGTATAAAGGGTTAAGTGGGCAATAATATGAGATCGGTAACAAATTTACTTACAGACATGTTGAATCCAATCAAAAATGATGGATTATGAAAATAAGGTTCTTTTTCGTAGATACACCTATTTAAAATGCGATTTTTTACTGAAGCCATGTTTTACTGGGATGTTTTAAGCTATTTTTGGAAAACCGCCACATTTAGTTTGGGTGCATTCTTTTTACATCTCTTCAGTTTGTACGTTAGGAAATAAGCCCCGGAAAGGTGACATTAAAATCTTTATTAAAACATTTATGTGAGATACATGTAGGTGGTGGTGGACTGGTGGTGTCCTCACAAGTTTCTTCATCAGGAACCTTCTGTAGTTTCATTTCATGGTCTCCAGAGGTCCCTGATCCATGGGCTGAAGGTGAGATGTTGTGTTTGATGGCAAGAATCTGCACTCAATGGCTCCATCAAGTGTCTCAACTGCCAGGTCTGGGGGGTGGGCTGGACAGTTATCTATCAGGAGGATGGCCTTCAATGATAGGTTCTTGGAGAGAAGGTGACTCTTCACCTTTGGCACAAAAACGCCTTTAAACCAATCTGTGAAGATTGTTGAGGTCATCCAAGTGTGTTTTTGGGCTCTGTATACCACAGGTAGGTTGTCCAGGTTGACATGCTTAAAGCACCTAGGGTTCTGAGACTTCCCTATGAGTAGGAGAGGCAGCTTGTCTGATCATGTGGCATTGGAGCAGGCTAATAGAGACACCCTGTCCTTCACTTTGTGGCCTGGTGCAGCTATCTCACTAGCCCCAGCTAGGGTCTTGTTTGGCATCATCCTCCAATACAGGGCTGTCTCATCTGCATTATACAGCTGTTCTGGCTGTATTCCCTGCTCAACCATCCACTCAGCTAGGGCTTGTTAGCCCACACTGGAAAGGACCTCCCCCTGGATGGAAAGCTGGCGGATTCCATGCTTCCAGCGGTTGAGCCATCCTTTACTGACAGAAAAGGAGGAGTCCCCAGGATGGAGCTGTTGGTGGTACCAAAGGGACTTCTCCTTCAGGATTGGATCAGAAAGGGGAGTCCCCCTGTTCCTCTCTTGAATAAACCAGGTGTACAGAGCTTTGTCCAAAGCTTCATCTGCACAAGACTTCATAGTGTGCCTCCCAGTATTGTCTGTATCACTTTGAATAATAAATTCCCTGAGTTTATTTTTTGCCGATTTAATGTCAAGAGACTAGATTTGGGGAACATAGCTCAGGGTCGGTTAACCCGGAGATTCGGATGAACGGAGGTCGGATAACCGGGGTTCTACTGTACTTTAGCACTCACCTTTATATCACTTTTGGGACACTTTCTTTGTTTTTGCTGTGCAAAAACATCATCTTTTTTTGCAAGCATTCCCTTAGTTTTGGCCTAGCTTCAAAAACAAAATGGCCACCATATCATATGTTTAATGTCCAATAGGGTTATCTTATTAAAAAGGCCTTATATCTCCCTTATCACTGCTCCTAGGGGTTTGGAATGTGAAAGCAGTGATGGCCTGAGAATCTTTTCGAACTATTGAATTTGACCTCTGCTTCGAGGTGAAATGGGGTCACTATGCTGAAACGCCCTTATATCTCCCTTATGCTAGGGCTTCAGAATGTGAAAATGAAAATGTTTTGCCTGTGAAAAACTTTGGCCTCATTTTGAAAATTAAAGTGGCCACCATTGCTGATGGTTAAGATGTTCTAAGTCTTGAAATATTGCAGCTAGTTTCATCATATTTGGACAAAAGATACATAGCTAAGAAAGCTAGCCTGATAGTAATTTGGCCTATTTTCAAAAACAAAATGGCCGGCATATCCCATGTTTAATGTCAAATGGGGTTATCCTATTGAAAAGACCTTATATCCCCCTTATCATTGCTCCTAGGGAATCACACAGTGAAAACAACTTATTGGAAGTCATGGCCTGAGAATCTTTTAAAAGTGTGGAATCTGATCTTTGACCCCTGCTTCAAGGCAAAGTAGGGTTATCTTACTGAAAGGTCCTTCTATCTTCCTTATTATTGGTCCTAGGGCTTCAGATTGTGAAAATAGCCCATAGGAAGTCATGGCGTGCAAATCTTTTACCTGTGAAAAATTTTCGCCTCATTTTGAAAAACAAAATGGCCGCCATAGCCGATTGTTTGACAATCATTAAGCTGTTCTAAATCTGGATATCTTGCAGCAAGCTTCATCAAATATGTATGTCTAGGAAAGCTATTGTGATATTAATTTTAGCCTTGTTTTGAAAACAAAAATGGTCACCATATCATGTTTGTCAAATGGGGTTATCTTATTAAAAAGGCCTTATATCTCCCTTTTTATTGCTCCTAGGGGTACAGAATGTGAAAGCCTATATGAAGTCTGGCCTAAGACTCTTTTTCGCAGTGTTGAATTTGACCTTTGGCCCCTTCTTCAATGTCAAGTGGGGTTATGTTACTAAAAGGGCCTTATATCTCCCTCAGATCTCCATTATTACCGATCTAAAGGCAGGAGATAACCACTGTGACAGTAGTCTTGTTTATTTTGGTTTAAAAATCCAATTTTTTTCTGTGCATATCTGACACTTGACAAAAACAAGTTTTGTGTATTTTTCTGTAAAACTTTTTTTAAAAAGTAAAATTCCAATCACAATAATTA
Organism: Sabellastarte sp. h YS-2021; assembly: GCA_964017235.1. Classification (NCBI taxonomy): domain Eukaryota; kingdom Metazoa; phylum Annelida; class Polychaeta; order Sabellida; family Sabellidae; genus Sabellastarte; species Sabellastarte sp. h YS-2021. The sequence continues at coordinate 24,801,053 of OZ024929.1, read as the reverse complement.
TGTAAAGAACCTAACATTTTCTTTATTTTTAGATTTTAGACAGACCCAAATTATTTCCTATGAATTCAATTAATCATTTTAACCTCATGAACAGTGTTTGTAATTATGTTACTTATTGCATCTCGTATTTTATAAAAAATAATAATAACCCAATAATTTAGAGTTTACAGTTCAAAAAGTTGTTAGTTTGATTCATCCTGTTTATGCACTAACGTGGAAGAAACAGCTACTTTATGATTTTATTTTTTATATTTATGTAGAATGGTTTTCAATTTTATATGTTTCATTAAACTCAGATTTTAATAAAAAATTATCAAAATGTTAAAGTGATTATAAATTATGTTGTAAACTCAATATTTTATGCCATATTTTTACCATAATCTGTATTTATTATTTGAAATACCAATGGATCCAACCAAAATTACAAATAAAGCATCAATTTACAACACAAAAAGAGAACTGTAACACAATTTTATTTCACCAAGATTTTATTTCACCAAGATATGACACAGGTTATTTGTTTTCAAAATCATGTAACCAGTTGAAATATAGAAAATATTTCAGAAATGTAACTTTCAAGATATTCTTTGTGGTATTGGGGAAAATTAACTATAGATAATGTCACAGTCTATTATTGGTTCATAATATCTATTTTCACTGTTTTATTTTGTATCCACCAGAGGTCTCCGGATTTCACTTTGTTATGCTGCAGTGTGCAGAAAGATTTTGATGAAACTCAAAGTTCTTATAATTTGCTTCTTATTGGTCATAGACGTTTGGTAGTTGAAATCAACCAATACGATATCCAAAGCTGGGACTTTATTTTAAATACGGTCAGATTTGATCATGAACTTTATTTTCAGGTCAATCAAGAGTAGTTCAACCTAAAAGAGCTTAAAACTGGGTTATTATTAGTCCTCGTGGTTAAAGATTTGAAATCAACCAATAAGAAATCATTTGATGGGATTCTTTATAAGGGCGCCTATTTTAAGGGCAACTGAGCATATTCAAATTTAAGTGCTCATAACATGCTTCTTATTGGTGCTAAATGTCCAGATGTATATCCAACCTATAGGAAATCCTATGCTGTGAATCCTTGGTTTGTTCTTGTGGTCAGAATCTGCCTTGGCTGTCAAGCTGAAGGTCAAAGGGCATGCTTAAACTTAAATTGGCTATATAACGTTTACTGTTGTGCCTTGTATGGATGTTTGGTGCAAAGTGCTTGCTAACTCGGTTTTTAACCCAGGGACCTTAAGGGCTCTCGGGGTGTTGTTTTCAAGGTCATGCCATGACATTGCACACCTACACCCCCTAACCAATATCCTCACCAAGTATCAACTTCCTACACCTTACTGTTTCCGAGATATAGCTCGGACAAGATTTTATAGGTTAAGGTCACTACGGCAAGGTTAAAGGTCAAATCAATGTCAGACCGTGATGTTGCACACCTACCCCCCCAACCAATGTCCCAATCAAGTATCAACTTCCTACACCTTACAGTTTCTGAGATATAACCGAGACAAGATTTTATAGGTCAAGGTCACTGGCAAGGTCAGAGGTCAATAAAGCTCAGACCATGACGTTGAACACCTACACTCCTCCCAAACCAATGTCCCTACCAAGTATCGATTTCCTACGCCTTATGGTTTCTGAGATGTAGCCCAGACAAGAGTTTATAGGTCAAGGTCACTGTGGCAAGATCAAGGGTCAAATCAAGGTCACACCATGACGTTGCACATCTTCACCTCCTAACCAATGTCCCTACCAAGTATCAACTTCCTGCACCTTACGGTTTCTGAGATGTAGCCCAGACAAGAGTTTATAGGTCAAGGTCACTATGGCAAGATCAAGGGTCAAATCAAGGTCACACCATGACGTTGCACATCTTCACCTCCTAACCAATGTCCCTACCAAGTATCAACTTCCTGCACCTTACGGTTTCTGAGATGCAGTCCAGACAGACTTTTTCCCACCACCCACCCGCCCAGTTATCCAGACACCATGGGTGAAAACAATAGCCCAACAGCCCTTAAGGGCTGTGGGGTAAAAACTATTACATTTAGAGAATTTTGTTTTAAATAGGTTATTCACCTACATTTGGGTCAGCCATAACATAGCAAAATTGTAGACCTATAGCTCTTTGGATAGCTGAGCCATAGCTACTTTGAGGTTATTACTGTTGAGTAAATCAGATGTAACTTAAAAATATTGTTTTTACAGTATTTTCTTTAAATATGTTATTCACCTACTTTTCAGTCAGCTATAACATACTGTATTTGCAGACCTGTAGTTTGTAGCATAGCTGAGCAATAGCTACTTTCAGGTTTTCACTGTTGAGTAAATCAGTTGTAACCTGAAAACTATTTCATTTACAGTATTTTCTTTAAATATGTTATTCACATACTTTTAGGTCACTTATAACATAGTGAAATTGTATAGCTATAGCTCTTTGGATAGCTGAGCAATAGCTACTTTGAGGTTATGACTGTTGAGTAAATCAGTTGTAACCTGAAAACTATTGCTTTTACAGTAGTTTTTAGGCGGGTTTCATTTAACCAACCCGCCTATTAGATTGATGTGTCCGACGTCTGTCTGTCGACCCACATTTTTTGTTTCCAGACTCTAACTCAAAAACGGTTTGTCCGATCGAATTCACACTTGACAGGACATAGATCACCATCATAGCTAGGTTCCTTTCGAAACTGGTGTAATTCCATCTGTTTGTTTGTCCATTTCTTGTCTCTCCATCCTTTTGTCTGTCCGTTTGTTCGTTTTTTGTCCATTTGTCCATCCGTCTGTCCGTCCACATTTTCGTTTCCGGACTTTAACTCAAAAACGGTTTGTTCAATCGAATTCAAACTTGACAGGGACATAGATCACCATCATAGCTAGGTTCCTTTCAAAATTGGTGTAATTCTATCGGCTCGTTTGTCCGTTTGTTTGTCAACATTTCTGTTTCTAGACTCTAACTCGAAAACGCTTTGTCCAATCGAATTCAAAATTGACAGGGAGATACAGCACCATCATAGCTAAGTTGCTTTCTTAATTGGTGTAATTCCGTCCTTTCGTTCCTTTTATAGCATAGATACAGTTATGTAACCTAGATTACAAGTTTTACATTTCTTAGCACATCTTACACATTCACCTTAACTGGGTAACCTAACATTTCTTTCCTTGTTTCTAAATGTAACTAGAAATAGGACACCCTGTTGATAGTAGCTGCGACATATGAATAGAAACAGGATAGCATAGAACACACATTATCATGTGTAATGTCCACCCCATGAACCTTTTGCCAAAATTGTACAGTAGTCTTACAAGACCCTGTTTCATTTGTAAAATATATCAATGATGCTTAAATATTTACTAGTATACATGTAAATTATTTCAGCTTCATGCCTTTTTGCATTGGTTGGGTCGAAAATTTTGACAAAATCGCTCTACCTCGCACGTTTAAGTAGATAGAAGCAAATTTGTGTTTTGCCATTTTTGGCAAAAATTAGAAAATTCAAAATGGCCGCCATTTTTGGGGAGGGGAAATTTTTTTTTAAATTGGCAAGACTACATTTCTCAGATACCCTGTGGGTCGAAAATTTCGACGAAATCACTTTATCTCACACGGTTAAGGAGATAGAAGCAAATTTGAGTTTTGCCATTTTTGACAAAAATTTGAAAATTCAAAATGGCCACCATTTTTGGGGAGGGGAAAATTTTTTGAAAATTGCTAAGAGTACATTCCTTAGATACCCTGTGGGTCGAAAATTTCGACAAAATCACTCTATCTCGCACGGTTAAGGAGATAAAAGCAAATTTGTGTTTTGCCATTTTTGGCAAAAATTAGAAAATTCAAAATGGGCGCCATTTTTGGGGAAGGGAAAATTTTTTGAAAATTGGCAAGAGTACATTCCTTAGATACCCTGTGGGTCGAAAATATCGACAAAATCACTCTATCTCGCACGGTTAAGGAGATAAAAGCAAATTTGTGTTTTGCCATTTTTGACAAAAATTTGGCCGCCATTTTTGGGGAGGGGAAAATTTTTTGAAAATTGCCAAGAGTACATTCCTTGGTTACCCTGTGGGTCGAAAATTTCGACAAAATCACTCTATCTCGCACGGTTAAGGAGATAAAAGCAAATTTGTGTTTTGCCATTTTTGGCAAAAATTCGAAAATTCAAAATGGCCGCCATTTTTGGGGGGGAAAATTTTTGAAAATTGCCAAGAGTACATTGCTCAGATACCCTGTGGATCGAAAATTTCGACGAAATCGCTCAATCTCTCACGGTTAAGGAGATAGAAGCAAATTTGTGTTTTCCATTTTTGGCAAAGTAGATAAGTAGCTATTACTCAGTCAATTTTATAGCGATTATCACTAAAACCAATCCCAAGCAAGCTGTCGACCTAAGTAATGCTCATACTACATTTGGTAAAAATATGTCAAATATTTTTCATTAAAATGCCCGGAAACAAAGAAGTACACAAAAGTAGCTAAGTACCTATTACTCAGTTAGCTATAGACCTATCTTCACCAAAAGCAATCCCATGCAAGCTATTAACCCAATAAACACCCATACCAAATTTGGTAAAGATAGGACAAATACTTTCCCTTCAAATGTGCGGAAACCAAGCGTCCGGAAGGCAGACGCCGGAAAAAGCAAAAATAATATGTCCACCCCCACTGGGGTGGACATAATTACAGCAGTTGCCAACCTTATTGCTGCCTGCGCAACCCGCCTTTTGGGGCATCTTTGACCCTCTTGTTTTAAATGTTATTCACCTACTTTTCAGTCAGCTAGAACATACTGCATTTGCAGACCTGTAGCTCATAGCATAGCTGGACAATAGCTACTTTCAGGTTCTCACTGTTGAGTAAAATCTGTTATAACTAGAAAACTATTGCATTTACGGTATTTTCTTTAAGTATATTATTCAGCTACTTTTCAGTCAGCCATAACATAGTGGAATTGCGGACTTGTAGCTCATTGCATAGCCGAGCAATAGCTACTTTCAGCTTATCACTGTTGTGTAAGTTGCTTATTACTTGAAAACTATTGCATTTAGAAAATTTGTTTAAACATGTAATTCATCTAATTTTGGATGAGGTATATCATAGTAAAATTGCAGACCTGTAGCTCATGGCATAGCTGAGCAAAAGCTAATTTGAGAGTCTCACTGTTGAGTAAATCTGTTGTAACTTAAAAATTCTTGCATTTACAGTGTTTTAATATGTTTTTCACCTACTTTTTACACCTGAACAGCTAACTTTGTACTTTACCTCTGAATACCGTTTGCAGGGCACAACTTTTGTGTTCTTTCTTCTTTCACTTCTACTCTGAAACTCAAAACACACAGTCAGCTGACACAGAGCCCATTCACGGGCACTGATTGCTGGTTTTCGAGATGCATGCATTTTTATATTTGCAAAATCCAAGAAGGCTGCTGAAATGGGAGGAAATAATATTCTTCTTAATCTGCATATATGCACTTTCCAGATTTATCAGTTTTAACCTCAACTTAAAGTTTTGATTTTTGGCATATGTAGGAACATATTAATGTGAGAAATTGTTTTGAGTTATTGTGCACACAACTGAGAAGGTACGGCAGTGGTGCAACATGCATAAATCCAGTGTATCCCCTACTTTCATCTGGGGATATTATGCGATTTAAAATTTCAATGACATCCAGAGGTTATAGTGTTTTGAATGCACTTGATAAGCAAGTTCCACTCTCACAAATGTGCCTCTCAACCACCCTAATTATGTATTCAGGAGCAAATCATTGAGATAATACAAGAAATCTCTTCACTCATAAAGTCACGGGCCCAATGGCAGCAGCCACGGCCATTTCATAACCTGTCAAAAATATTCAACATGTTTAAACATTTTTGTGAGCTTTTCTGTCCCAGCCAATTATGCCGTCTTTTTTATCATGACTTATGACCAATCTTTTAGATGTTATGACCTCTCTTATCCTTTCTTTTATGATGCAATAACCAGTGTTCCCTACAAAGGTGCTAAGTGAATTGTCATACTAGATTAGTTTTAAGAGTCTGTATATTCATCTACTCTACTTTTCAGGAATAATCAGAAACTGGTGTTATGAGAGTTCTTTATTCATATTACAGCAGTCAGGAGAGGTGTTTTCAGTTCTTCTGCCATTTATTTGCACACTTATCAAATAATGGCTTTAGTATATCCTGAATAGATACTATGAACTGTACAAGTGAATGACCAGTGTGAAGTATTTTTATACACCAGTAGGGCAGCCTGTTGTAAATATTAATCACAAAGCAGGACTCTTAATTAGAATTGTGTGTTTAATAAGGAATGTTGACAATGTTAGGAGCAACCACATAACAATTAGTATCCAAAATGATACTTGGCAAACTTAAGGTATTTTCAGCACTTACAGCTTTGCATATTTAAGGGACAAGAGAGCTACTGAATAAAATGTCTTTACAGATCTTATATTTTTTATTTGAAAACTTTATATGTTTAATTACTTTAAAAGATGTGACCACTAAGGTTTTTTATCCTCTAGTATAAAAGTAAATATATCATGTTATCAAAAACCCTTGGTAACATTTAAAATGGTTGTATTTCTGCATTTATTAAAATATGTCAACTTTTTTAAATTAGCAATGTCAAACATGTTACTTGACAAGTACTTATTTTGCAAAACCACAATTGACTTTGAGATATCGGATTACATGAAAAAACATTGACAATGCATTGTGGCATACATCGGTAAATTCTTGTAAGTTTCCAATTACCACATTACAAATGTCAAGTGATAGAATATATAGAATACATAAAAATAGCATCAGACATACCCGTACCCCACAGCCTGGGAAACCGTTTTCAACACCTTGAGATATAGAAGTAGTGAAACAGTACAAAGATCTGGAGATTTTCAGAGCAGTGTCAGTTATATAAAGGTTCAAATAATGTTTCAGAGAAAATAAAGATGAAGAGAAAGAAAATGTATGCAAAAATAAAGTATTACAACAAGACAATTCAATAGCAAGATGACGGCATTAATCAGCAAACTAAAAATTATGAAGTTGTAAAATTTATTAATTGGAAAATAGATGTCAATGGAAATAGCACGATTATGTAAAAGTACATACAAAAGTCACTTGGAGCAATCCATATATCTTTGTTATAACAGAAACATGTCTCAAATATGGCAGGTGAACACATTTTGGCATATCCAAAGTTAAAGGTCACACAATGATGCACATCTACACCCCCTATCCAATGTCCCTACCAAGTGTCAAACTTCTACACCTTATAGAATCCAAGAAATATTTCAACTTCCTATACCTTACTGATTCTGAGATATAGTCCAAACAAGATTTTATAAGTCAAGGTCGCTACGGCAAGGTCAAATCAAGGTCACACCATGATGTTGCCCACCTACAACCCCCAACAAATGTCCCTACCACACCCACATCTTATAGTTTCCGAGATATAGCCTGGACATATCATCTTCAAATCTTTCATGCTCAACAAGGGTGTAAGAGGTACCACAAGATCCTCAAAACTGACACATATGACAAACCGAAATGTGAAAGAATTTAAGACCCTATTTTAAAAACTTATTTTGAAAACCTTGACAGTGAAGACATGTGGCCAGTAATCTATAAAAATTGTTTCAAGTGTATAGAGGAAAATTAGGTTGTGTGGTTTCAATATAGAATATTGTTCAAAATTCTAGTAACAAAGGATTACTTGAAAAAAGTTAAACTGTTTACTGATAGTGTTTGTGGTTTGTGTTCACAAACTAATGAAACTATAGAGCATTTGTTTTGTAGGTGCACAAAGTCTCTTGAACTATGGGAAAATGTCAAGCAATGGATCTCGAGAAAATTAAGCATCACCTTTGACTTTAATGAATCTACAATGATTCTTGGTTACTTAAGTACAGATAACAAAGTTTGGCCAAGTCAATTTCATATTGACTATGACAAAACAATACATATATAAATGTTCCAAAAAGGGTCATATTTTAAATTTTTATGAACTTCAAAAACATCAAGCATAAATACAAAGAACAGAAATCACTTTTTGCCCTTGGTTTGCATGAGGAAAGATTTAACAGAAACTGGTCTTCTGGAGTAACTTGTTCAATGGAATAGATGATTAGATGTTACGATCACCAACTTTCAAATTTTATCACAGCTAGCTGAGCTTCCAATCCACAAAGCAATTCTATTAGCAGTAAATGTTTGATCAACAAATATACTTGCAATCTTTTCGATCTTGGACAAATATGCGAGTATACCAGTGGTACTATGTCACAGTATTGTGTATTGTTTTATACATCAGTTAAACTCACATAATTGTTTTAATTTCAGCAGCATTTAAAATCTATTGATAACATGTAGCAAATTTAGTCAAAAGTTCCTTTTGCACCATTACCAGTTTTTTTTTCTATCTCTGTACATATATAAATATATCAAAAAGAAACTAAAAATGTAAAAAAAAAAAGATTTTATAGGTTAAGGTCATTACGGCAAGGTCAAAGGTCAGACCACAACGTTGCACACCTACACCCCCTAACCAATGTGCCTACCAAGTATCAACTTCCTACACCTTACGGTTTTCGAGATACAGGCCAGACAAACTTTTTCCCGCCGCCTGCCCATCCGAACACCATGGATGAAAACAATACCTCCACAGCCCTTAAGGGCTGTGGGGTAAAAAGTCTCAAAATATTATGTGAATATTAAGAAGCTGGATATCAGTTTACTGGACAGTTTTCCAGTGTTTGAATGTAGCATGGGAAAAATATGGCACATCTTCCTTCCTGCAGACATTTACTTTCAATATAATACAAACTAATATTAATGTTTATAGATGCTACCACTGTTTATTGTTTTATGAAAAAAATAAATATGATTTTCTGAGTTTTCAGAAGTCTTTCACAAACCCATACCTTGAAAGATATGATGTACAAATATGCATCACTTTGTCAGACTTATATCTGTTTGCTTGTAAATATTAGAACTAAATCAACCACTGGAACTTGAGCAGTTTCATGTAAATCTGCAGGTAAATATTCACAGGGTATATACATGTACTTCGTATGGTAGCAAGAGAACAGGAAAGACAGCCCACAGAAATCTGTGCATTGCAATTAATACCTATTAGAGTAAGAAATCTAAAATTCGCCACATATCTGAAATTCGCCACATGTGAAAATACTAATAAAATAAATTAATTGTGGTGAGATTTGTTGACTGTATAGTAAATTAAGGCTTTTTGAACTGAAAAATACCAATTTTTGGACAAAAACATCATTTTCTTCATAAAATTAACTAAGGTTTTAGAGGTGGCGAATTTTAGATTCCTGGCGAATTTTAGATTTCTTACTCTATATAAATGCCATAAATTTCAGAAACATCCCCTGGGTTTAAATTAAGGCCTGCTTCAAATAAACAGCAAGGGAAGAACACCTCATTGTAATTTTTATTGTTTTCATATTATAATCGTTGACCGTTTCAAATAAGAGCTGTTTTGAAGCACATTAGCCCCTGGCCATCTCTTTGAACATTATGGTGATATAATACAGAAATGTGTCTGTCACACTGTTTTCCAAAATTTATCAAAACCTAGCTAAAATTTATCTCAAGACTTATTCAAAGGTAATTGATAGGACAAGAAACTTATTCCTAATTAAGCAGATTACTTTAAGAATTGCTGTTGAAATACAATCAAAAATAAATCTTGCTTTACAAAGCTTACTAAAAGATATAACTTTATACAGTTCAATAAATATACACAAATATTTATAAAAGAGCCAGCATACCTTTGTGAATATGTTCCATATCTCAACTTCTACTTACTCATTTTAATATTTCAATATTACTTTTCTTCAGTATAATATCTACACTGGGTTATGCCAATATTATATACATACTCTTAAATTACTGAATGGTAAAATAATGCTACACAGTTATGAAGTTATCACACATAAAGGCAGACTGTTTATGAAAAGCTACACACTTTTGAGTTCAAAATGCTGTGCAATCCTGAACATACAAGCCCACATTATTCAACAAATTTAGCAAATTACATTATTTTTATCCATCTTGTTATAGTTAATTACATTTTTTTATTCTTGCAACAGAACACAAGAATCTCTTCATAAAGCAAAGCTTCATTTCTCCCATGCAGTGAAACATCTGCCATTTCTATATGCTAACATAAACAACAGATACTTGGTTCTACTCTCCACCAATCAGATGTCGCGACAGAAATTAATCAGCCAATCAAAGCTTGTCAAGACAATTTTTAAAATAAGAACACTATTTACAACATATAACGGTTTATTTACATATGTTTACAGTCTTGTTCCTTTTAAAAATGCATTTTATATCACATCAACAATAACACTATACAGATACCTCTAATAAAGCATACTTTAACAAGATATTCAAGAGAAATCAATTTCAACTTAAAAATGTCAACCATGGCTCAACCTTAAATGCAATCCTTCACCACAGAATGTATACTGCAGAATATAGTGTTATTATGACAACACAGGTATGATAGTTCACTGGAATATAACACTAGCTTGTAAATAATTAACAACTTACCCTTTGTGAATTTCTCATAAACGTAATTGAAATACATAGCCAGGAAAATCTAAATTAGACATTTGTAAATCAAACCAAATAAAGTGCATTTGTTTTATCGATTCTCAGGCATTGACAAAACAAAAAGAATCTAGATGTACATGTGCGCTTAAATTTCGTAATAAAATGCAAATATTATTCACTAACATTCACAGACTAATAAAAATTGCATGTACTTCTGATACATAGTTTATGACAGACAATTCAATGAATATTTTTGATTAACATAGACTGCAGACCAAAATTAAAGCACCACGTCAATCCTAATATAAATAGATTCAGTTTGACCATACTAAAAACATCAGAAGTAATACTACAAATGTAACCTTGATCCATTCCTCATTGCAATGCTACTATATACTGGCAAGTAATTAGTCTAACTTTACAATGCTCACTTCAAACAAACAAACAAAATTTTATGTACACTTGAGATCCTGTTGGACAACTTCCATACTTTATCAACAATAATTTAAAAGTGGTGGGAACTAACTTGGCAACTTCAATATTACAGAAGGCAAATGTGGTTGAGTATCTCTTTTGAGAAATTTTCTTTTTGTAATGCTTTTTTTAACAATAACTGATTATCAAAAGAGCAACCCTCCATAAAACTACTTAAACAAGATGCACTCAGAGAGAGCAAAACGCTCGACTCGATGTGACCAGTCTCACAAGTGTTATAAAGTATAACACACATCCACCATGGTGGCATTTCCAGAAATTCTGGAGGCTTCTTGGTATCTAATATATTAATTGGATCTTTCCTAAACTATAATCACTTCTTCCCATGGCTAGTCCCTTCCTACTTCAAATTTGACATCAAAATTTATTAATTACTTTTGAAGAAATATGAAGTAGAAAGCTAAAATCATTAAAATACATTGAAATGGGACCTATGAAAATTCATGATTTTTTTGTATCCAAAATATGATCCACGTCTTTCCCAAAAATTAGTAATTTCTTCCTTTCACCAGGTCCTACCCAGTTCTGGAGTAATCTAAACATCAAAAACAGGCAGACAAATAGACAAAAAAGCACACAACAAACATAAATTCCTGGTAGAGGGAAAAATATTGGTTAAAAGCCACTTCTTGGTCAAAATTACTCAGGGTAAATTTTTGTGATGGACTGTCAAGAAATTGAAACAAACAAAAAAAAAAAAAAAAAAAAAAAAAACAGAAATAAATAAACATGACAAATACACCACTTCCCTCTCAATTGTATTTATGTCAATTTCAAGACATAAATTTAATGAGAAGAAGTATATCACACGTATCACAAGCTAGGTTTTGTGACCTCACAATGACAATTGCATTGTGACATCATTAAGTAATGACATCATCAGACAGCAAAATATTGATTTTTTTACTTAAGCAATAAAGAAAATCAGATTTCTCTGTATATGCCCAATTGATCTATTATTGTCCATCAAGTTGAACACTTTATCTTGGTTAAAGTTTTTTTTTTGAACAGTAAAATTTTACATGCTGTGTTTTTTTCTTTTCTTTTTAAAAGACCTTTAAAAAAATTGCTAAAAAAACCCTAAAAAAAAAAATTAAAAAAAAAAAAAATTTAGAATTAACTGGTATTGAACCCCAACCATGAGATTACAAGTTCTACACATTACACTCACAGCCACAAAGGATATCTGATGAGGCAAGAATTTATGAGGAGGAAATCCTATCATGATATTGATTTTTGAAGACAAGTAGGTTTCACTGTATATACCCAATTAAAAATTTAAAAACCTGTCTCCTGACTTTAATTTTCAAACAAATTACACCAAATTTGGAAGATTCCGTCTGTACCCCATGAAATATCTACCCACCAAATTTGAGCTCGATTGATGGTATAGTTTTTGAGTTATAAGGGCAAAACGGTGCACAGACAGACAGACAGACAGACAGACTGACAGAAACAAACTGATTACAATAACCCTCTCCTATCGTCGAGCGTTAACAATTAATTTTTTTGAAGAATATAGACCCAGCATTCCAATTCCACTTTCGCTTAAATATATTATTTTAATAATATCTATGTTAGAAAGGACAACTTAATACAAATTACAGCTATTTTTACCATAAAATAAGCAATTATTTTACAGTTGACCATTTCTTTTTTTTCTCCAGAAATAAGAAATCTTCTTTCACACTTGTGCCTTTATGCTTATACAGAAAAACTCTTACTGCTAGGCATCAATAGACACGTAATACAGATACTGGTCAATTTATGTGTCAAAAAATAATTAAAAAAAAAAAAAAAATTTCGAAAAAAAAAAAAAGATACAAAAGTGTATCCTTAATATGATTTTGCTCAAGAACTGAATGATCAAGTTTATTTTTGTAAACCACTAAAAGAATTGGATAACAGTACAACATTGCCAGTTTGTAACAACAACGTAAAACCTTACCTCTTTAACTTCAACAAGGAATCAAAACATACTAATATTGCACCATTAAAGCGTAATTATCTTTTGTAAGTTTAGTGCACAGATTTCCCCTGTGTGGGAAGACATTATGGCTGCAACGCAGTGAATTCAATTAGATTTGATAGAAACAAATGCTGTTATTGATTTAACAGTGTTTCTCAGTTTTTTTGTTTTTTTTTGGCTTTCCTTACATGGCTATCAAATCATTAATCAATGAAGATGGAATGTCCATACTTCCTGCTTTAGCCCCATTGTTCTTGTTAGAAGTGCTGGGAGGCAGAGTCTTTATGTACAATTTAAAAACACATTATGATGGCTGGAGAGAGGGTGTCATTTCTGCTTCTTCCTTTCAGTGGTACATCTAGGACAGAACCACTTGCCTTTAGGTTTCACAGTCAATCCAACACAGGCAAAGTGGAACCATTCAATCGGGCACTGAAAAACAGGAGCAGTAAAGCATTACATGATGAACCACTGACAATCACGGTTGGTCATTAACGTTTTCTAATGATTGACTTTTCAGTTTAAATCTTACCTTTCCTATTTTACCTCAATATCCATATATTTTTCATATATTTTATGCATTTTTACTTAATAAATTAACGGATTTGTCATGAATTTCGACTTTGTTTATGTCTACCGCCATATTTACAGGAAGTGGGTACTTTTGGTAGATTCTAAATGTCAAAACACCATTATTCTTACCGGCTTGACCTATAGATGTCATGTCCTGTCCTGTAGCTTACGAAAACTGTTCATATCTACTTTTTTAAATCACCAAAATAAACCAACACTTTTTACAATCTTTTCATTATAGAAAATAACCTTAAATCAATTATTCTTTAAAACTTGCCACTTGGTCAGTTTTGACACTCAATATGGATTCAACCTACATTGAAATACAGACTGGCAAGTTTGGCTGTGGACCTGTAACATTTGAGTTTTAGGTCCAGTGGATCTAAAAGGTTTTGCAGTAAATTTCATACACTGATCACATGACAAATACACAGACTGAGGGTCACGGTTGAGTTTTGTGTCCTTTTAATATTGAATGTCACAGTGGACAGGGAATGATCAAAATTTTTTTTTTTTTCAAATTTTGTCATGATACAAACTCAAACCTGTAAGTACAACATTGCAAGGCATAAGACTGCAAAGTTTTTAATATTGGTGGAGGTATAATATTAAGATAGAACAATTTTGTTGGTTCGATGTAGTCTAATAGAATTTAGTGACCAATTATGAAAAAAGATTCCTTCTTCCCAAAACGTAAACATGTATATGAAGTGACATATTTTTATAAATTTTTACATAATTCAGGACATTACCGACCACACCAGGAATTTTGCGAAATCCTTATAGAATTTGCAAAACTACTTGTTATTCAACTTTAATGTAACCTGCACGTATATTTTTACAAAATATTGCTGTGATAATAAATTATGTTCAAGAGCAGTATTAGGGATGTGAACAAGTAGACGACACTTGGTAAATGAAAGTAATTTCATGATAATTCAATCCCAATTTTTGGATACTATATTGACTGGTTATATTTTTATTTACTTAAATGTATACAAGACACCTCATTTACATTAAATCTCATAATGCCCCATTTTTGACATTACATTTAGTATTTTATGTGGTGACATCAGTTAATTTCAACGATTCAAGGCTTTTATCTTTATATTTTTTCATTTAAAGGAGACGTTATATTGGATGTTGTTTCCTGTCAAGGTACATACTAAATATCTTGAGGGCTTGATGTTGAGCTGAAATTTCATCTGTGAGGAACTGACCCCTATTTTTTGTACTCGTCACACCCCTAGCAATAATCCAGGTTGAAGTCTAGGTGTGTATATGGTATATAAACAAATACATACTCCGTATCAGACATTAATTTCAAATTTCTAGTACCTGTAAGTTGATCTGTTTTCAAAAGACAATAAAATGTATAGCAAGGACAATCATTTTTACAAAATAGAAGACATAATATACAAAATGCGTAATTCACAGAAATACATGAAATTAACCAATGGTGAAGTTGTATAAAAGATTAGCAAAACGGTCATAAAGATCACCAATTGGACAAAAATGTCTTATAAATTAAAGTGAAACTAGAAATAGGCCGCCCTGTTGATAGTAGATGCGAATAGAAACAGGATAGCATAGAAGAACACACATTATCATGTGTAATGTCCACCCATGAACCTTTTGCCCAAATTGTACAGTAGTCTTACAAGACCCTGTTTCATTTGTAAAATATATCAATGATGCTTAAATATTTGATAGTGTAGATGTAATTTATTTCAGCTTCATGCCTTTTTGCATTGGTTGGGTTGAAAATTTTGACGAAATCACTCTATCTTGCACGGTTAAGAAGATAGAAGCCAATTCCTGTTTTTCTATTTTTGGCAAAAATTTGAAAATTCAAAATGGCCGCCATTATTGGGAAAAGGAAATTTTTTTGAAAATTGCCAAGAGTACATTTCTTAGATACCCTATGGGTCGAAAATTTCAACAAAATAACTCTATTTTGCACGGTTAAGGCCAGTTTGTGTTTTTCCATTTTGGGCAAAAATTCGAAAATTCAAAATGGCTGCCATTTTTGGGGAGGGGAAAATTTTTTGAAAATTGCAAAGATTACATTCCTTAGATACCCTGTGGGTTGAAAATTTCGACGAAATCGCTCTATCTCGCATGGTTAAGGAGATAGAAGCAAATTTGTGTTTTGCCATTTTTGGCAAAAATTTGAAAATTCAAAATGGCCGCCATTTTAGGGGAGGGGAAAATTTTTTAGAAATTACCAAGAGTACAATGCTCAGATACCCTGTGGGTCGAAAATTTTGACGAAATCACTCTATCTGGCACGGTTAAGGAGATAGAAGCAAATTTGTGTTTTGCCATTTTTGGCAAAAATTCGAAAATTCAAAATGGCCGCCATTTTTGGGGAGGGGAAAATTTTTGGAAAATTGCAAAGATTGCATTCCTTAGATACCCTGTGGGTCGAAAATTTCGACGAAATCGCTCTATCTCGCACGGTTAAGGAGATAGAAGCAAATTTGTGTTTTGCAATTTTTGGCAAAAATTCGAAAATTCAAAATGGCCGCCATTTTTGGGGAGGGGAAAATTTTTTGAAAATTGCAAAGATTACATTCCTTAGATACCCTGTGGGTCGAAAATTTCGACGAAATCGCTCTATCTCGCACGGTTAAGGAGATAGAAGCAAATTTGTGTTTTGCCATTTTTGGCAAAAATTCGAAAATTCAAAATGGCCGCCATTTTTGGGGAGGGGAAAATATTTTGAAAATTGCAAAGATTGCATTGCTTAGATACCCTGTGCGTCGAAAATTTTGCCGAAATCGCTCTATCTCGCACGGTTAAGGAGATAGAAGCAAATTAGTGTTTTGCCATTTTTGGCAAAAATTCGAAAATTCAAAATGGCCGCCATTTTTGGGGAGGGGAAAATTTTTGGAAAATTGCAAAGATTGCATTCCTTAGATCCCCTGTGGGTCGAAAATTTTGCCGAAATCGCTCTATCTCGCACGGTTAAGGAGATAGAAGCAAATTTGTGTTTTGCCATTTTTGGCAAAAATTCGAAAATTCAAAATGGCCGCCATTTTTGGGGAGGGGAAATTTTTTTGAAAATTGCAAATATTACATTCCTTAGATACCCTGTGGGTCGAAAATTTCGACGAAATCGCTCTATCTCGCACGGTTAAGGAGATAGAAGCAAATTTGTGTTTTGCCAAATGGCAAAAATTCGAAAATTCAAAATGGCCGCCATTTTTGGGGAGGGGAAAATTTTTGGAAAATTGCAAAGATTGCATTCCTTAGATACCCTGTGGGTCGAAAATTTCGACGAAATCGCTCTATCTCGCACGGTTAAGGAGATAGAAGCAAATTTGTGTTTTGCCATTTTTGGCAAAAATTCGAAAATTCAAAATGGCCGCCATTTTTGGGGAGGGGAAAATTTTTTGAAAATTGCAAATATTACATTCCTTAGATACCCTATGGGTCGAAAATTTCAACGAAATCGCTCTATCTCGCACGGTTAAGGAGATAGAAGCAAATTTGTGTTTTGCCATTTTTGGCAAAAATTCGAAAATTCAAAATGGCTGCCATTTTTGGGGAGGGGAAAATTTTTTGAAAATTGCAAAGATTGCATTCCTTAGATACCCTGTGGGTCGAAAATTTCGACGAAATCGCTCTATCTCGCACGGTTAAGGAGATAGAAGCAAATTTGTGTTTTGCCATTTTTGGCAAAAATTCGAAAATTCAAAATGGCCGCCATTTTTGGGGAGGGGAAAATATTTTGAAAATTGCAAAGATTGCATTGCTTAGATACCCTGTGCGTCTAAAATTTTGCCGAAATCGCTCTATCTCGCACGGTTAAGGAGATAGAAGCAAATTAGTGTTTTGCCATTTTTGGCAAAAATTCGAAAATTCAAAATGGCCGCCATTTTTGGGGAGGGGAAAATTTTTGGAAAATTGCAAAGATTGCATTCCTTAGATCCCCTGTGGGTCGAAAATTTTGCCGAAATCGCTCTATCTCGCACGGTTAAGGAGATAGAAGCAAATTTGTGTTTTGCCATTTTTGGCAAAAATTCGAAAATTCAAAATGGCCGCCATTTTTGGGGAGGGGAAATTTTTTTGAAAATTGCAAATATTACATTCCTTAGATACCCTGTGGGTCGAAAATTTCGACGAAATCGCTCTATCTCGCACGGTTAAGGAGATAGAAGCAAATTTGTGTTTTGCCATTTTTGGCAAAAATTCGAAAATTCAAAATGGCCGCCATTTTTGGGGAGGGGAAAATTTTTGGAAAATTGCAAAGATTGCATTCCTTAGATCCCCTGTGGGTCGAAAATTTTGCCGAAATCGCTCTATCTCGCACGGTTAAGGAGATAGAAGCAAATTTGTGTTTTGCCATTTTTGGCAAAAATTCGAAAATTCAAAATGGCCGCCATTTTTGGGGAGGGGAAAATTTTTGGAAAATTGCAAAGATTGCATTCCTTAGATCCCCTGTGGGTCGAAAATTTTGCCGAAATCGCTCTATCTCGCACGGTTAAGGAGATAGAAGCAAATTTGTGTTTTGCCATTTTTGGCAAAAATTCGAAAATTCAAAATGGCCGCCATTTTTGGGGAGGGGAAATTTTTTTGAAAATTGCAAATATTACATTCCTTAGATACCCTGTGGGTCGAAAATTTCGACGAAATCGCTCTATCTCGCACGGTTAAGGAGATAGAAGCAAATTTGTGTTTTGCCATTTTTGGCAAAAATTCGAAAATTCAAAATGGCCGCCATTTTTGGGGAGGGGAAAATTTTTGGAAAATTGCAAAGATTGCATTCCTTAGATACCCTGTGGGTCGAAAATTTCGACGAAATCGCTCTATCTCGCACGGTTAAGGAGATAGAAGCAAATTTGTGTTTTGCCATTTTTGGCAAAAATTCGAAAATTCAAAATGGCCGCCATTTTTGGGGAGGGGAAAATTTTTTGAAAATTGCAAATATTACATTCCTTAGATACCCTGTGGGTCGAAAATTTCGACGAAATCGCTCTATCTCGCACGGTTAAGGAGATAGAAGCAAATTTGTGTTTTGCCATTTTTGGCAAAAATTCGAAAATTCAAAATGGCCGCCATTTTTGGGGAGGGGAAATTTTTTTGAAAATTGCAAATATTACATTCCTTAGATACCCTGTGGGTCGAAAATTTCGATGAAATCGTTCTATCTCGCACGGTTAAGGAGATAGAAGCAAATTTGTGTTTTGCCATTTTTGGCAAAAATTCGAAAATTCAAAATGGCCGCCATTTTTGGGGAGGGGAAAATTTTTGGAAAATTGCAAAGATTGCATTCCTTAGATACCCTGTGGGTCGAAAATTTCGACGAAATCGCTCTATCTCGCACGGTTAAGGAGATAGAAGCAAATTTGTGTTTTGCCATTTTTGGCAAAAATTCGAAAATTCAAAATGGCCGCCATTTTTGGGGAGGGGAAAATTTTTGGAAAATTGCAAAGATTGCATTCCTTAGATACCCTGTGGGTCGAAAATTTCGACGAAATCGCTCTATCTCGCACGGTTAAGGAGATAGAAGCAAATTTGTGTTTTGCCATTTTTGGCAAAAATTCGAAAATTCAAAATGGCCGCCATTTTTGGGGAGGGGAAAATATTTTGAAAATTGCAAAGATTGCATTGCTTAGATACCCTGTGCGTCTAAAATTTTGCCGAAATCGCTCTATCTCGCACGGTTAAGGAGATAGAAGCAAATTAGTGTTTTGCCATTTTTGGCAAAAATTCGAAAATTCAAAATGGCCGCCATTTTTGGGGAGGGGAAAATTTTTGGAAAATTGCAAAGATTGCATTCCTTAGATCCCCTGTGGGTCGAAAATTTTGCCGAAATCGCTCTATCTCGCACGGTTAAGGAGATAGAAGCAAATTTGTGTTTTGCCATTTTTGGCAAAAATTCGAAAATTCAAAATGGCCGCCATTTTTGGGGAGGGGAAATTTTTTTGAAAATTGCAAATATTACATTCCTTAGATACCCTGTGGGTCGAAAATTTCGACGAAATCGCTCTATCTCGCACGGTTAAGGAGATAGAAGCAAATTTGTGTTTTGCCATTTTTGGCAAAAATTCGAAAATTCAAAATGGCCGCCATTTTTGGGGAGGGGAAAATTTTTGGAAAATTGCAAAGATTGCATTCCTTAGATACCCTGTGGGTCGAAAATTTCGACGAAATCGCTCTATCTCGCACGGTTAAGGAGATAGAAGCAAATTTGTGTTTTGCCATTTTTGGCAAAAATTCGAAAATTCAAAATGGCCGCCATTTTTGGGGAGGGGAAAATTTTTTGAAAATTGCAAATATTACATTCCTTAGATACCCTGTGGGTCGAAAATTTCGACGAAATCGCTCTATCTCGCACGGTTAAGGAGATAGAAGCAAATTTGTGTTTTGCCATTTTTGGCAAAAATTCGAAAATTCAAAATGGCCGCCATTTTTGGGGAGGGGAAATTTTTTTGAAAATTGCAAATATTACATTCCTTAGATACCCTGTGGGTCGAAAATTTCGATGAAATCGTTCTATCTCGCACGGTTAAGGAGATAGAAGCAAATTTGTGTTTTGCCATTTTTGGCAAAAATTCGAAAATTCAAAATGGCCGCCATTTTTGGGGAGGGGAAAATTTTTGGAAAATTGCAAAGATTGCATTCCTTAGATACCCTGTGGGTCGAAAATTTCGACGAAATCGCTCTATCTCGCACGGTTAAGGAGATAGAAGCAAATTTGTGTTTTGCCATTTTTGGCAAAAATTCGAAAATTCAAAATGGCCGCCATTTTTGGGGAGGGGAAAATTTTTTGAAAATTGCAAAGATTGCATTCCTTAGATACCCTGTGGGTCGAAAATTTCGACGAAATCGCTCTATCTCGCACGGTTAAGGAGATAGAAGCAAATTTGTGTTTTGCCATTTTTGGCAAAAATTCGAAAATTCAAAATGGCCGCCATTTTTGGGGAGGGGAAAATATTTTGAAAATTGCAAAGATTGCATTGCTTAGATACCCTGTGCGTCTAAAATTTTGCCGAAATCGCTCTATCTCGCACGGTTAAGGAGATAGAAGCAAATTAGTGTTTTGCCATTTTTGGCAAAAATTCGAAAATTCAAAATGGCCGCCATTTTTGGGGAGGGGAAAATTTTTGGAAAATTGCAAAGAGTACACTCCTCAGATACCCTGCGGGTCGAAAATTTTGCCGAAATCGCTCTATCTCGCACGGTTAAGGAGATAGAAGCAAATTTGTGTTTTGCCATTTTTGGCAAAAATTCGAAAATTCAAAATGGCCGCCATTTTTGGGGAGGGGAAATTTTTTTGAAAATTGCAAATATTACATTCCTTAGATACCCTGTGGGTCGAAAATTTCGACGAAATCGCTCTATCTCGCACGGTTAAGGAGATAGAAGCAAATTTGTGTTTTGCCATTTTTGGCAAAAATTCGAAAATTCAAAATGGCCGCCATTTTTGGGGAGGGGAAAATTTTTGGAAAATTGCAAAGATTGCATTCCTTAGATACCCTGTGGGTCGAAAATTTCGACGAAATCGCTCTATCTCGCACGGTTAAGGAGATAGAAGCAAATTTGTGTTTTGCCATTTTTGGCAAAAATTCGAAAATTCAAAATGGCCGCCATTTTTGGGGAGGGGAAATTTTTTTGAAAATTGCAAATATTACATTCCTTAGATACCCTGTGGGTCGAAAATTTCGACGAAATCGCTCTATCTCGCACGGTTAAGGAGATAGAAGCAAATTTGTGTTTTGCCATTTTTGGCAAAAATTCGAAAATTCAAAATGGCCGCCATTTTTGGGGAGGGGAAAATTTTTGGAAAATTGCAAATATTACATTCCTTAGATACCCTGTGGGTCGAAAATTTCGACGAAATCGCTCTATCTCGCACGGTTAAGGAGATAGAAGCAAATTTGTGTTTTGCCATTTTTGGCAAAAATTCGAAAATTCAAAATGGCCGCCATTTTTGGGGAGGGGAAAATTTTTTGAAAATTGCAAAGAGTACACTCCTCAGATACCCTGCGGGTCGAAAATTTTGCCGAAATCGCTCTATCTCGCACGGTTAAGGAGATAGAAGCAAATTACTCAAAAGTAGTACTGAAAATACACAATGAAGTACCTAAATGGCTATTACTCATGTACTGACAAAGCTATCAGTCCCAAATGCAATACCAAGCGAGCTATGGACATAACAATCTTGTATTCAAAATTGTAGTAAAATATCTTTAATTATTTTGGCTTAAATGCACGGAAACCAATGGGTACTGAAAATAGCTGTACTTAAGTATTACTCAGTAAGCAAAAGAGGTACAACAGCCAAAAGCAATCCCAAGCAAGCTACTGACCCAATAAGCCTGCATACCAAATTTGGTGACAATAGCTCTAATACTTTTCCTTTAAATGAGCGGAAACCATGCGTGACGCCGGACATCGGACGCCGGACGCCGGACGCCGGACATCGGACATCGGACATCGGACGGCGAAAAAAGCAAAAATAATATATCCACCCCCCAGGGGGGTGGACATAATGAGTTTGCTATTTCAGTAGTGATTTTCACATATTGTGGGTGACTTGTACATTTCATATTCTATAAAGCTACACTCACATCTTGGTTGTCACAGCCAATCATCTCTCCATAGGACACCTGATGACAGAGGCAGTACGTAGGTTCATTAGGATCTACAGGCATGTCCAGTACATCAGACGGGTGAGCCAATGATAGCAAAGGGGGCAGTTTGGGTGAAGGGGGGTCATCATCTTTACTGTAACCACAAAGGGAAAATATTTAACATGGATTAACTATGTTGGATATCGGGCTTACATAGATGCAATCCAAAGAATACCATCAGTGTCAAAAAGACGGAAGAAAGAATCTTTCTTGAGTAGAAATAATGGGCATATTGTTTTATTTTTATTTTTAAATGTCAGACATGAAGTATTTCAGATTCTCTGATGCCTTTGAGATAAAAGAATTTAAAGTAGCAGATCAAAAATGTTTTTAAGTACATATT
Organism: Sabellastarte sp. h YS-2021; assembly: GCA_964017235.1. Lineage (NCBI taxonomy): Eukaryota > Metazoa > Annelida > Polychaeta > Sabellida > Sabellidae > Sabellastarte > Sabellastarte sp. h YS-2021. The sequence goes on along the minus strand of OZ024929.1, from coordinate 24,778,425 downwards.
AATCAAATGAAAACTGTCTCATAAACTGACACACTGAAACCAAGAATCCTACATGTATCACCTGTAACATGAATGAAGAAAAATATCATTACATGTCTAAATACCTATGTATAATTTTTTTTTTAAAGAAATCATGTAAATTTTCATTTTCCTGTGACAAAACACAATTATTTTTCCTTAGTCCCTGATTATCAAAAAATGAGTTTTAAAACATCACAAATTTCTCATTCCACATACCCTGCTGCTTGTGACCTCTTCTTTTTCTTTTTTGGTTGATCTTCATCAGAGTCTTTGCCCTTTTTCCGCTTTTTATCATTCTTACTGCGACCTGAAAAACACAAAAACACAAAACACTTATCTTTTCCAACATCAGCCAGATTGAAATATAAACAAAGCTCTTCCCTTTGTGTCAAAAGAGATCACAATAATAAATTTACATGACATACCAAGTGATTTTTCTTTTAACTCTGCTTCAAATCTTGCAAGGTCAGCATCCAACTTTCTGATATGTTTGTCAACCTAGATGAAATATATTTAACAACATTATGTTTACATAGAATGACAATTTGGTGGCAATGAACACAATTAACATTACATATAAAATATACCCTCTCCTTCACTTATGAAGTCAAAACTTGTTTGGCAAAACTATTGGGTTTTTTTCAATATTTTTTTATTAATTTTTTTTCAAAACAAGTCAAGGTGTTACATAAAGCAAATATATAGAAAAAGAGTAATATAGATATACTCATTAATATAGCGAAAAAAAGTATATAGACAAAAAAAAAACAATTTGCATATTAATTATCTGGTCATGCATACTGATACAAAATCTCCCAACCATTATCATTGTAGATCACAAAAGTATTGTTACAATAATGAACATGGGTTATAAATATATTTTTTGACAAAGATATGGCTTAAAAGCATTGGTTTAACATTTAAAAAAAACAAAACAAATATAATAATAAAATAAAAATGTTGTGAACTTTTTACATGTTACAGACAAGATGTGTAATTGGGCATTTCGCGATATGCCTATAAATTCCAGTCATTTCACTAAATCCCTGAGTCACTTGGTCATTTTGCAAAATGCCTAAAATTTTCAGGCATTTAATGTATGGTCTAAAATTTGGCCATCTTTACTGCACAACTTGCCTTATGTATTTTGGGCAAATTGTGAAATATGATATTTCTGTTATGAACACAGTTTTGGTGTTTTATCCAGCTATTTTTAAAGAAATAAGCAGAATCGCATATCAGTTTAGAAGATTCAGTCGGAATCAATATAGAGAATTATATAGAAATCAAGATCGATGAATATAAAGCAGCATTTCTCATAAAATATTCTCCTGAACTAGAGAAGCCATATAACATTTGATTTTACTTAACTGGTCTTTGATATTAAAAAATCCTTTGAAATAGGGAAACCATGTGAGCTTTAACTAAAATTTATTGAACTTTAATGAATATAAAACAGGGTTTCTCATTAACATAATCCCTAAAAGTAGTGTAGGCATTTAGTTTTATCTACATTGCAGTTAGCTAAAGGTATGAAACTATAAGCTTAGCATAAAAGGCTATAAAACATAAGCAGACATAGATCTCTTCAGCATACATTTTTAATCTGATCATCAACTTTTCTAATGTTTAGAAGTTTGTTAAAATGGACTGGTCTCTTAGGACTTCAATCTGTCCAAAATCGTAAGAATGATAGTTCCCATACAGTGATTTCCTTTATGCTGCTAGGTTTGGATACAAGCCAAGGTTAGATTAATAAATTTACACCAAGGGATTTTTTAACATCTGTGGACAGATGAAAAGACCTCTTGTCTACATTAGAGCAACCATTCACTCCCACAGAAGAGCAACCAGTGACCAATAAGCCAGAGCCCTCAGAATAAAATAACACACTGATTCAGATACCGGTGCCATCATCTGATGATGTGCCTACTCCACTTCCAAAATAGGCCAATCAAGTAGCTACAGTAAAAAAGAGACACCCAATTTAGACATTCCGCGAAATGTCTGGAGCCCAAAACCAGGTATTAAACTTTAGACCTTTCACGAAAAGCCTAAGTGAATCAGGGATTTTGCTAAATGCCTAAAGATTCCAGGCATTTCACGAAAACACCTGATTACACAGTTTGCCTGTAATATATATAACTTTAAATTAGTTTTTAGTTTATATTAGATTAGTTTATAAAATCAGGGAAATGACACTAAAGTCTACCAACTACACACCATTTCATATGTCTGCATGGCAAGCTGTACTTTGTCATCTCCAAGCTCTCTGCTTTTACTGAATAATTTGTTTATTGTAGACATTTTCTCAGTCTTCTTTTCTGGTGTTAGAGCTATTAACATATAAGCTTGTTTTTTCAGACATGCACACACAAAAATATTCCCTCGCATTGTATTTATATTAAATAAAAATGCACATCACATTGTATTTATATTAAAACTAAATGAAACAAATAGTTTAATTTTAGCTTTAATTAAAACTGCACTTAAATAATAAAATATTTACCAAAAACTTAAACTTGGAATGTGTGAAGCAAAAGTGTTGGTGCATGAGAAAAATTTCTGGATTATCAATTTTCAGATAACACAGATTTTATACTAAGGTTGTAACTTCATTAGAAAATGAGACCAAGTAACTGTTTGGAAAGAAATGATCCAAATTTGGATGACCATATTTTAGTTGTAATCATGTGGAAATAAGTGAAACAAACATGGCAGATGATGTAAACATATGCTATGAAAATATAAAGTTAAATATCTGCTAAAATAAGAAAAATTACATGAAAAACTAGTACCACATACCCAAATCTAACAAGATGATAAGGTTTACCAAAGTAGTTTATTGATTGAAACTACATTTTTAAAAAATAGTTTTGCTACTTTATACTTGGTTTCTCAACGCATTCAGACTATTTTTGGAAAACTAAGCAACCTATCACAGCCTTACTTTATATCAGAACAGGGTCGGTAACACCGACATCTCAGTATCAGGACCAACTAACTTGAATACTGTGACAACACTTTACAACCGGTATTTCGAATGTTAGTACATATAGTATTGTGAGAAAATGTAAAATATTAGAAACAAACCTCAAATCTGAAGAAATTATAAACTTTTATCTCATATTTTTGTATATTTTAGCACTTTTATAATGATTTCTTTCGGAAGAGCTGCAATGTTTTGTTTTCACAAATTTTACTTCCTGTAAAGGGCCTATTCGATTGGGCATATGCTAGAACGCAATTTTTTCGGTATCTCGCAATTGGTACGGTTTCACACTGGCGGCATACCCAAATGGAAAATCTGCTACCAACCCTGCCCTACTTTTATATTTTCACTTACATTTTGCTATGCTCATATATTCATCAGCTTTGCAGTCAATATCCTTCAATACATCTGGAAATGAAAGAAAAAAAACTTCAATGTCTCCAACCAAAAAGGTTTAATGAAAATATTTGATTTGAGGCAGTCTTTGCAAGAATCAAGTATAATTCAAGATTGCGTCTGTCTAAACTTTTAATGCATCACAGTTCCTATATCCGAGACCCATCATTACAGAATCTCTCACAAGAACTAGAGGAATTACCTCCCAATACATTTTATGGCTCTAAATGCAATACTTCACAAGATAATAGGGGGGGTTGTGGTTTTAATAAGCATGCTGTAAAGCTAAGAATGCACAAAGCTGCGCTGTATGCTTTCCCAATACCTCTAAATACATTCTGAAGCTATAAAAGCAATGATAAAGGAGATATAAGGCAAAAACTCCAAAGCAGCTATTTATGACCCCAGTTTGGCCCATAGGGGGGGGGGGGGGGTAAAGCTGACCGGTTATTTAGTCTCTCCACATATGCTTTCCCAATACCTCTTAATACATTCCGAAGGTATAAAAGCAACAATAAAGGAGATATAAGGCAAAAACTCCAAAGCAGCTATTTATGACCCCAGTTTGGCCCATAAGGAGGGGTCGGGGGGTAAAACTGACCGGCTATTTAGACTCTCCACATACGCTTTCCCAATATCTCTTAATACATTCTGAAGCTGTAAAAGTAACAATAAAGGAGATATAAGGCAAAAACTCAAAATCAGCTATTTTATGACCCCAGTTTGACCCATGGGGGGGGGTGGGGTAAAACTGACCGGCTATTTAGACTCTCCACATATGTTTTCCCAATACCTCTCAATACATTCTGAAGGTATAAAAGCAACAATAAAGGAGATATAAGGCAAAAACTCCAAAGCAGCTATTTATGACCCCAGTTTGGCCCATAAGGAGGGGTCGGGGGGTAAAACTGACCGGCTATTTAGACTCTCCACATACGCTTTCCCAATATCTCTTAATACATTCTGAAGCTGTAAAAGTAACAATAAAGGAGATATAAGGCAAAAACTCAAAATCAGCTATTTTATGACCCCAGTTTGACCCATGGGGGGGGTGGGGTAAAACTGACCGGCTATTTAGACTCTCCACATATGCTTTCCCAATACCTCTCAATACATTCTGAAGGTATAAAAGCAACAATAAAGGAGATATAAGGCAAAACTCCAAAGCAACTATTTTATGACCCCAGTTTGACCCATAAGGGGGGTCGGGGGATAAAACTGACCGGCTATTTAGATTCTCCACATATGCTCTCCCAATACCTCTTAATACATTCTGAAGCTATAAAAGCAACGATAGAGGAGATATAAGGCTAAAACTCCAAAGCAGCTATTTATGACCCCAGTTTGGCCCATAAGGGGGTTCGGGGTGTAAAACTGACCAGCTATTTAGACTCTCCACATATGCTTTCCCAATACCTCTTAATACATTCTTAAGCTATAAAAGCAACAATAAAGGAGATATAAGGCAAAAACTCAAAATCAGCTATTTTATGACCCCAGTTTGACGCATAAGGGGGGGCCGTGGGGTAAAACTGACCGGCGATTTAGACTCTCCACATATGGTTTCCTATTACCTCCCAATAAATTTTATGGCTCTAAATGCAATACTTAAGAAGATAATAGGGGGGTTGAACTAAATGTTAAGGCTTCCAGATTGGAAGGAGGGGGGGGGGGGGGGGTGTACTTCAAAAAAATTGTTTTTGATCATGTGACCTTCATAAAGGTCAAAGGTCAAATTTAAGCATGCAGAAAAATTTTCCCACGCCTAAGGTATATAACTGCCAAATATGGTTTGAAACCTTCCAATAATAAGGGAGATATTCAAGGGAGACCATAATGCGGTGGCGGGGAAACTGAGGCGAAAACAAATAAGCGCCCTTTTAGGGACGCTTAATAATTATGATTCTGATATTTAAGGTACCCTTTACTTGCATAAGCTAATAGTGGTTGGACCGGTTCTGAAAATAAAAACCGGTTTTCGGGGCTCTGAAACCGATTGAAATCCGGGATTTTGAAAGTTTACAGAGATATGATAAAAACTTTTACGCGAGCATACATGAGCTACATTCTCAATAGGAAATATGCATTCGCGAGATATTTGAAATTTGTAAACTTCATTTACCATGAATATAAAGCAAAAATGTAAGTTATTTCCTGAAATATATGTGTTCTTTATTGTTTTGACGAAATATGAACCAGTAGAAAGCCTAAAATAATGACGTTTTCAATAACCGATACTTAAAATATTCTTTGCGGATTTCGTCATTTCTACCTAAACGAAACGAAATGCGGTATACCGGTTTACCATTCACATCACTGTAAGCTAATAATTGAAATTGCATTTCAATGGATTATATGTCAGTACCTTTGACAACTGAGATATAAACTAGATTGGGCCAACTCGGCGCCAACATATCCCCAGACAGGTCATCACTCACGCCACAGGTTTTGATCGAGAATTTTTTAAAACATAATTACCCATTATTATATGAACTTCAGCACATCAATCTACTCTGTTTATATCTTCCCAAGGAAGATGGTGTATCCCCAGACACCGAATACATAACTCAAATTATATTTTCAATCTTCCTGCAATGATAACTCTAAACCTATTTTCAAAGTATTTAAATGATTGATGATTGAATGTCCATTCTAAAATAATAATCCCAAAAGAGCATATCTGTTTCTATATTTGTTGACAAATAAAATATTATTTTAACTCAACTCATCATACTTTTCAATCTTCCTTCAAAGTATTTAAATGATTGATGATTCAATGTCCATTTTAAAATTCATAATCCCAAAAGCGCATATCTGTTTCTATATTTGTTCACAAATAAAATATTATTTAAAAAAAAATTATTTATATTATTATTTTATTATATTATTTTTAGAATTTGCAAATTGTTTTCAGTTATTCATTTCCTCTATACCTATATATGTGGTCCATATATATGCAACCTAAATATGTGACACAATCTCAGTTCTGACTCCCCTTTGTGTTATATGTAATGAAGCCCACTACCTCCCACCCCCACCTCCCCTCTCCACACCTCTCTCACTATTACACAAGATCTGCAACCCCATTGAGTTCTTTGTTTCTCATCTGATATCATTAAATACCTTTGTTTATTTAGTGTCACTCAATATAGCTGGAGGTCCCAGAGGTGGGGATAAATGGTAAACAAACAATCTATATAAAAGGGGTACTCAAATACAAAAAGAATTGAGAATTTTAAGTATGTGATTATCAACTGAAATGAGTTCATAACTGTAGGAGCTGTGTCAAAATTAACTGAGGCAAGTTGAATAAAACTGGGCTAGTTGAGGGTTAAAAATCCCCTAGTTTTACTAGATAAGGATATAATTTCATTAATATTGGGACTTAAAGCTCACTTAAAGTGTCCATTTTGTCTACTTGAATATGTTTAACCAGTTTCATTTTAAAAAGTGAAAAACTCAGCAAGCAGAGGTATAACACACAAAAATAAGTTCTTAAAAGACTAAGATAGCCATAACATTATTAATAATCAAAATTTAAATAGACAGGCATTTCCTTTGAAAAATTCAAAGATTTCAGCTCTATAACCCACATAGTTTGACAGTTACTGGGCTTTAAAGTGGCATAATGTCCATAAATTGGGTTTCTGTGGGCATTTTACAATTGTTAAAGAGACCTTAGCAATTAAACTACAGATCTGAAACTTTTTGGGGGACATACATAACAAACAAAAATTATATATAATACAGTTTAAGACTTGTCACACTAAGCATTTCCAAATAACAGGGCAAAATACGGAAAAAATGTCAAAAAAGGCACTTGGGCGAGTGTCTATGGCCCTCATACACAGGTTAAATGTCTACTAAAAACCTTGATTTTCGGCACATGTAAAAAGGACATAATAATGTATTCCCAGATGGGATTTCAGCTCCATCAATCACATAGTTTAACAGTCACAGGGCTTAAAGGTGGTAAAAAGTCCAAATATTGGGTCATTGTGGGCCTTTTAGAGATCTCGATGTGGCTTTCAAATTAAAGCTTCAGACTTAAAATTTGTTACATACTAAGATTACACATAGAATATGTATCTAATAAAGTTTGAAACTTCTCAGACTTACCATTTCCAAGTTACAGAGCAAAATATGTGAAAAATGTCTTAAAATTGTCACTCAGGTGGGTGTTTAAGGTCCTCATACACAGGTTAAATGTCTACTTGAAGCCTTGATTTTTGGCACATGTAAAAAGAACATAATAATGTATTCCCAGATGAGATTTCAGCTCTATCAGTCACATAGTTTAACAGTCACAGGCCTTAAAATTGGCAAAAAGTCCAAATACTGGGTCTTTATGGGGCCTTCTAGAGACCTAAATGTGGCCTTTAAATTAAAGCTTCAGACTTAAAATTTGTCACATACTAAGATTACACATAGAATATACATCTAATACAGTTTGAAACTTCTTAGACTTACCATTTCCAAGTTACAGGGAAAAATATGTGAAAAATGTCTAAAAATGGTCACTCGGGTGGGGATTTATGGTCTCATACACAGGTTAAATGTCTTCTTAAAGCCTTAATTTTTGGCACATATAAAAATAACATACTAATATCTTCCCAGATAGGATTTGAGCTCTATCAGTCACATAGTTTGACAGTCACAGGGCTTAAAAGTAGCAAAAAGTCCAAATATTGGGTCTTTGGGAGCCTTTTAGAGACCTCAATTTGACCTTCAAAATTAAAGCTTCAGACTTAAAATCTGTTACATACTAAGATTACACACAGAATATATATCTAATACAGTTTGAAACTTGTCAGACTTACCATTTCCAAGTTACAGGGAAAAAGATGTGAAAAATGTCTTATAAGGGTCACTCGGGTGGGTATTTATGGTCCTGATACACAGGTTAACTGTCTATTAAAGGCCTAAATGTTGGGGCACATATAAGAAAACACATAGATATATTCCCAGATGATATTTAACTTAGATGAGAGACATAGTTTGAAAGCTACAGTGCTTGAAAGTGGCAAAAAGTGCATAAATTGGGTCTCTGTGGGCACTTTTGAGACCTTAAGTCGACCCCTTTGGGTAAACCTACAGCCCTAAAATTTTCTACAGACAAGGATTACATATCAAAGTTATACCTAGCGCAGTTTGAGACTCATCAGAATTACCACTTCCAAATTATAGGGCAAAATATATGAAAAGTATAGCAAAAAATCCCTAAGTGGGGGTATTTATGGGCCTCAAACACAATTTTCTCCTCAACTTAAAGTCGTGATTTTCGGCACATGTACTAAGAACATATTGATGTGTTGTCAGGTAAAATTTCAGCCAGCTGAGCATCATAGTTTGTGACCTACAAGGCTCTAAGTGGCCAAAAGTCCAATTTCTGACCTTAAGGTGGCCATAAGTTCTTTTTTACTGGGAGTTTAAGGTCACCTTAAAATAGGGATCTTCCTTTGGGCACCCTTAACATGTGTACCAAGTTTGAAAAAAAAATATTAATTTGTTTTTGAGTTATCGCGTCCACAAGGAAATTTCTACGGCGGCGGCGGCGGCGGCGGCGGCGGCGGCGGCGGCGGCGGCGGCGGCGGCGCGACGGACCTGAATCCAATATATCCCCGACTTTCGTCTGGGGATATAATAAATAAAGTTTCTTTAGGCTTCCTTAGATAACCACGTCAAAAAATAGGAATTGTTTCTTATAAACACAGTTCTGTGGTACAAGATAAGTGTGATAAAATATTGAAAGAAATTCTTCAGCTTATACAAGAGGCTGGCAATACCCAATATAAAACAGTTAAAATGTGACATATATTACCCACATTAACCAATCAATACAAACAGTTAACCATACTGCTCAGCCAGTGAAGTTTGTCACCCCAGTGAAGTTCGTCACCTGCATTTTATGACAATTTTAGAGTTTTTACTGTCCAGTTACGGCATACATGTATACCTTACTGTTGAAAGAAGCTATTCCATTTATTTAAATGTGAATATTGCCTGTCCTTGAGCGTTTTTACAGTAGGTGACAAACTTCACTGGGGTGACGAAATTCACAGGTCGACCAGTATTGGTATTCTGGCCAAACTAGAATCTGCCAAAACTAACTTTGTGATTTTGCATCCAGGTCTCTCAGTAGATTGAAGTTTCGCTGAAGTTCCATTGGTAAACTTTCAAGACCTAAAAAAAAAAAACATAATGTAAATTTTTATACATATTATCTACTAAATCATCAAATTACTTTCACAAAAAGTAAAATATTGACCCTTTGCATCTTACGTCACAATGTTACGCATCATCATTTGGACGGCAAAACATCACGCTTGAACGAACATGTCTGTGTAAAACAGACGGGATATATTGGAAGAAATACCTTATTTTAAAAATGATTTATAAAATAAATATGCATCTTATCGACTTCAAAATTGCACACATGAAAGTACAAGCATTAGTCTATCTGTTCCATTTTGCAAAATAACATTAGGATGCATACTTGTTGAGATATAGAGCATTGAACTTGTAGTAAAATGCAAAATATCCATTTTTTAATAATGTCTGTCCCAAGTACAGACAGATATAAAAATGTTAGGCCACAGAATAATTCTTTATTTTCATTTTACCGAATTGTTGATTTCCTACTCATCAATATACTTTTTACAGAACAAAAATGGACAAATTATTCAAAGAGAAATTTTCATTTAAATGTCGTGTACTGTCGATATATATAATTTTGTGTAAGGTTTTCTCGATTGTAAGTGAAATCTAACAAATATTCGCATAAAATATCAAAATGACTGTTAATATTGAAGTGAAGCCGCCGGGTAGTTTCGAATGGAAGTCCGTTCGCCTACCGTTTGAGTTTTAGTATCTCCCCACTGGAAGTGAAGAACAGGAAATGAACTAAGCACATTCAGTTATCTGTGCATATCCAAAGGAACAACACCTAAAAGAAATCCTACAGCATCACTACAGATAACTACTGGTGAGTCTGTTATTTTACAATACTGGTACCAGAAGTGTGTGATTTCATCACCCACAAAATTCTGGTATGGGTTTTGTAAGTTTTTCAGTATTTTTGTGGTAATTTCGTCCACCACGTGAATTCAAATTTCTTTGAATTTTCTTGGTGTTTTATGTGAATAAAACAGGTATTTCTTCGATTCATTGTTATTTTTTACTTTGTTTGTCTATAATATGCTGTAATTTAGTGTTCTGAAATTCACCTATCGGTAATTCTTAGCGTGAATTATCGGCAATTTTTAGCGTGAATTTTCGTTTTTGTAGTGTGTTAATCGGCGATCTTAGCGTGATTTCCGGTAAACTTCTATAAAATATACACTATTTTACTTCATATTTGTAGGTATTTTGTTTTAAATTATTGTCACAAATATATTTGCTTTATAACAGTGTACGGTTTCGGTACATTGATTTTGTAAATCTCATATTTGTGTGTGTGTGGCAGTATAAATTTCGTTTTTCTACTGCTATTTATTGCTTTTCTTGTCATATTTGTTCATCGCTCGAGTTGGTTGTCAGTTGTTTGTTACAACTCAGATCGATTGGGTACTTTTTGTTTGCAAATAATTGGTCGGTCGTCGGCACCGTTATTTGGTAAATAAAATACCTGTATTGTTCCACACAACTGTATTTTTCCAAAGCAAAGTAGTGTTATTGGTACTGTGTATGTAGTACATTTTTTCTAGTGTATTTATAGTGGTTCTTTTGTGGAAATTTGAAGTAAATATAGTATTTTTGACAGTAATTGTAGTAAAATATTTGTCTTTATAGTAAATTAGTAGCACATTTGCAAGTAAATTTAATTTTCTGTTGGTAGTATTTTGTAGTAATTTTCTAGTGATTTGAATTAAATTTTGAATAGTATTCTGAATATTATTTTAAATTATTTTTATATTGAACTTTGAAAGAAATTGCCCTTACTAACCGTAGTTAAGACCCATTATTTTTCATTTAGTTGCATGATTATATGTTGTAGTTAAAATTTGTAGTCAAATTTTTATTGCGAAGATTTTTCAATAGGAAAAAAAAAACCAACCTTTTTTATTGCATTACAATAATCTAATCTTTTATTGCGTAAAAATTTATTTAACCTTGTTTAAAATTTATTGAGGTTCAATAACAAAATTACATTCAATCTGAATTAGGTAGAACTGTGAATTTGATGTTGTTGTTTTTTTTAGTTTAGGAAAAAAAAAATTAAAGTAGTGTATTTTCTTTAAAAGTGTAAATTTTTGAACAGTATTTCAAATTTTCTTCATTTCATCTGTACCTTTCGTGATTTTGGCTAAATAACTTTTGCTTTGTCTTGCAAGTTATTTATTGTACTTTGACCTATATCTTTGCATTGTCGTGCAGATTGGGTTTGATTTAATTCGTTTTAACTTTGCTCCGCCTTGCAAGTTAGATTATCGGATTTGTGTGTTATTTGTGTACAATTTCATTAATTGACTTGGCATTGTTTTGCTGGTTGGTTATTGAATTTACAGTGTTTGTCGGTTTGTTGTTTGTCAGGTTTTTTGTTGGTTGAATTGAGTAAATTCACTTAAAAAAAAACTGGAAATGGCTACCGGTGGAAAAAAACCAGTCCACATTGCAGATGTAACCAAGGCTGATTTATTGTCAATAAAAAGCATTGGTGAAGCAAAGGCAGACAGGATATTGAACCTGAGGGAAGAAAATGGTGGTACGCTGACCTTGCATGACCTTCAGAAGTCAAAAGTTGTCAGCAATTCGGTGATCAAGAAACTCCAACACTCAGGTTTCATCATATTCAGTGACAAAAATGTGTCGCCTGATAACAAGGTTTGCTCCAGTCAGGAACACCTTGTAGTTCAGGTTGGCGCGGAAGATTCCCGTGAGGTGGAGGAGATGGACGATGAAGATTCGGATGACCAGTATGCTTTCCCTGACAAAGAATCTTTGCATTTGTCGGGAACATCAACTGATCAGCAGAAGTTGCAGTCGCCAAAAGTAGAGTTGTCGGGCTCATCCTATCAGGTTTTTCCCAGTCAGGGAACTGCAGGACTTGAACCCGAGACTTCGGACTCTATTCCAATACTTACTGGAAAGCCAGGACTTGATGATATTTGGTCAGTTCTGATCGCAATCAAGGGAAACACATCAAAAACAGAGAAGTCTGTGAAGAAATTGGAATCTACCCAGGTTGATACCAGCAACAAAGTGACAAAGTTGTTCCGCACAGTGGAAGAATTGAACCGTTCAGTTCATTCAACCCATACGGCTCAACTTGAGCTTAAGTCCAAAGTAGATGGCCTGGATCAGAGAGTGACTGATGTTGAGGAGAAACATCAAAAACTTGACAGAGTGGAAAGTGACACCGCAATGTTGAAGAGTGATGTGTCCGGTTTGACGTCTTCTCAGCAGGAAGTGATGTTCAACTGCTATAGGGATGTCTCGAACCTTAGTCAGCATTTACAGTCCAAGATGCAAGAAACAAAGTCTAGGTTTTCAAGACTTGATTCTCGCTTGGATCGACAAGTTGAAGAGTACGACCAGCAGAAAACTGAGTTTTCTTCCTTGAAGTCCAGGGTGACACATCATCAAGTGATGTTGGACCGGGAACTGGAGTCGGTCAAAGAAACTCAGAGATCCCAAGAGGAAGCGATAACCTCTCTCCAACAACTTGAGATTGCTGAAAACCAACGTCAACAGGAAGTCTCTTTGCTGCATCAAGATCTAGATGGTCTAGCTCAACAGGTGCAGGTTGTCAAAGAGGAAGTACAGAACCTTAAGCATGCTCCCTGTGACCACAACCCTTCGATCAGTAAACATCGAACTGGTGTGGAGCAGGATGTAGCTTTTCAAGCTTTACAGAAGGACTTGGAAAATTCCTTTACAGAGTTATCCAAGCTTGTGACCGAGAACGAAGCTGCATTACAGAAGCATGAACAGATTTTAGTCCAGCAAAAGCAACAACTGGAAGGTGTGGCTGATGAGAATTGTCTTGATGACATTGAAAAAGCTTTCGAGCGAAATGTCAATGTCCAGAGCAAGATATTCGAAGCCAAGCGTAAGCCTACATTGGAGAAAGTGAACCGCCAGCTCAGAACCATGCGAGATACATTTAATTTGGAATATGAGCTTCCGTCCAATTTACCAGGTCTTCAGTGGACAGGATTGGACTTGAGGCCAGTTTCAGAGTTTAATTACCCAGGGTCTTCAGAAGAACAAACGATTGCGAAGGTTCCTCAGAAGCAGGTCAGGATGTCTCAGCCGTTGTATACTCCTGTACCTAGCTATCTTAGGACAACTAGTAGATGTTCAACACCAAGGACTGAGGACCAGGATGAATGTATTCAGCGTGTATCAGCTGCCATTCGTGAAAAAAGCCCAAATGGGGTTTACAACAACAGGACACCACATGTCAGTGTAGTCAGTCAGGTGAATGACAATGTCCATGTCTCATCTGACAGCTCTGAAGATGAAGTTCAGAAGAAAACCGTGACCCATAAAGACAAGACGAAGAGCAAGATTCACGTACCAAAGCTGTCCTTTGAAGGTGAACATTGGAATGGATACATTTCTCAGTTTGAGCTTGTGGCTAAGACCTTAGCCTGGACCGAGTCTGAGAAGATCCATAACTTTGCCATGTCCCTGAAGAAAGGAGCAGCAGAGTATTATGGAATCCTGCCAAACCGTAAAGAATCGGACTTTGATTGGCTGAAGAAGAGATTCCAGGATCACTTTGGGAAAACGGAATCCCCAGCTGCCTTGAGATGGGAACTTTTACAAACTGAACAGTGTGAGGATGAAAATCTTGAAAAGTACTTGGCCAGAATGCAAGGAATGATAGTCTCCCTATTCCCAGATGAGCAGAAGCAAGAGGCATGCAGTCCATTTTTCGTGGATGCTTTCATGAAGGGCTGCCGTGACAAAGCAGCAGTGCTTGCAGCTGCTGGTAAACATCCCACCACCCTTGAAGATGCTTATAAATTTGTTCAGGATGCTATGCAACTACGCAAAGCTATCCTTGGGAAGAAGGCTTCTGCGAGGAGTGTCAAATATGTTGAGTCTGACTCGTCAAGTCCCTCAACTGATTCTGATACTTCTACCACATCAGAGGAAACTGTGGCTAAGACATTACAAGCCCGGGGCCATACATCTAGAAGAGATGGTCGTCACCACAAGAAGTTTCACAAGGTCATCTCGGGTCTACACAAAGTGTTGAAAGAAAATAAGAACAGACAGGATGTACTGAGATGCTATAACTGTGGTGAACCAGGACATTTTGCACAAAATTGTCCCAGGAGGCGATATGATGGTTACGACAGAAAACAATGGTCATCAACCAGGAGCGATCAACCCAACTGGAGAGATCATCAGGGTTATGACCCAACATGGAACTTACCTGGTTATCAGCATAATGGTCCCAGACGTGATAGGTACACACCACCGGGTACCCCTGAAAGGTTTCCTTCATCCAGTCAAGGATATCAGAGGAATATCTATGGCAGTCCCCATTCTGGACAGTACCATCCATCACAAAACAGAGACTACAGAAGTCCACAGCGGAGTGATGATTCAAACTGGAGGACCAGCCCAAGAAGGGATAACCAACGCTACCATAGTCCACCACCACCACCTAGGACTACACAGGGTTTTAAAGGTAGTTCTGACTCCACCATGCGACCTAGCTCCATGGGTGAGAAGTCCAACGTAACCTTTTCTGACTCTGTAAAGTCTTTAAACTAACAGGGAGGGGTAATTCACCCGTTGCCCCGACCCTCAACATGAATAATTGGGTGAATCACAAGACATGTAAGAGAGTTTGGTGTAGAAAAACACGAGAAAGTAACAAGGATAACCTTAGCGCTGTAGTAGATTGCACTGTTCAAGGTGTTAAAACCAAAGCACTACTAGATACCGGCGCTCAGATTTCCTTGATGAGTAGTAAACTGTATGAACAGATTGAAAACAAACCTGATTTAAAGGGAATGCTTAAATTAGAGGGAATTATTCAAGATGTGAAATTTGATGCAAAACTGTTCGAGGGAGTAACAGTCTCCTTCAGTGAGTCGCAATCATTCACATGGAAATTCTATGTAGCTAATATAGCTGAACCTTTAATTATTGGTTTAGATTTTCTTTGTCATTTCAAAGCTGTTTTGAACTTGGATAAAGGTACTCCCATGTTGAATAGGTATTCACTGAGGTTGAATCAATTCAAAACTAGTGAGGGGAATCAATACTCTTGTGTCCCAGTTATTGCCCATGAAAAATTGTTCCTACCACCTAGCAGTGTTTTAAGAACTAGTGCTCGGTTAGCAAAAACTTTGTCCGGTGAAATAGTTATTTCACCATCCGGTAAAAACAAAGGTGTTTTGCTACCTAACACTATTGTTCAGGCAGCGGAAATGGTCCCAATTCAATTAGTCAATGACACAGACATTCCAATTCTAATTCATGTTGGTCATGTGTTAGGATATGCAATGGAATGTGACGTTGTTTTGACTGAGAATTCCAAAAAGATCAACACTAGCAGTCTTGAAAAACATTCAAGCGATCTTGAGAAACCTTCTACCAGTCTTGAACTTCATACTAGTCTTCCAGATCATCTTGAAGGATTGTTCCAGCGTTCCAAGAAGTTCTTGAATGAAGAGGAAGCAACCATCTTGAGATCTTTACTACTGAAATATCAGGATATATTTTCCAAGGGGAGTCATGATATAGGATGTTTCAAAGAAATTAAACATACAATAGACACTGGTACAGAACGACCAGTTAAACATCCTATGCGTCGAACACCAATGGGTTTTGAAGGTGAAGAAGAGGAGAACCTGAAGCAGATGTTGGATATCGGGGTGATCTCAGAGTCTTCCTCAGACTGGGCCTCTGCACCAGTTCTTGTGAGGAAGAGAGATGGCTCTGTCCGATACTGTGTGGATTACCGTTCTTTGAATGCCAAAACAGTCAAAGACTTATTTCCATTACCATCCATATCACAATGTTTGGATCAGCTGTCTGGTAATAGATACTTTTCCACACTTGATATGGCGAGTGGTTATTGGCAAATAGAAATTGATGAAAAAGATCAGCACAAAACAGCCTTTATTACCAAGTATGGACTATTTGAACACAAACGGATGGCGTTTGGGCTTTGTAATGCTCCCGCCACATTCCAAAGAGTGATTCAATTTGTCCTAAGAGGGTTAACATGGACCAAAACATTGGCATACATTGACGATGTGATTGTCTTAGGCAAAGACTTCACAGATCATGTTGCTAACCTTGAGTTGACATTTCAAAGGTTTCGTCAGGCTGTCAGCACAATCTGAAACTTAAGCCCAAAAAGTGTAGCCTGTTCCATACTGAAACTACATTTTTGGGACATGTGGTTAGTTTCGAAGGTGTTGCTGTGAATCCAGACAACATTACCAAAGTAAAGAAATGGCCAATTCCACAGTCTGTGAAAGATGTAGAGAAATTCCTAGGATTTGTGAATTACCATCGTGATCATATCCAGGATTACGCAGGTCTTACTTCCATACTTTACAAACTGACGGGAAGTAAAGCAACTTTTGAATCGCAGGAAAATCACCAAGAAGCATTTGACGCCGTCAAGGAGAAGTTGGTCAATGCGCCCATTTTGGCTTATCCGAATGCAACAGACGTTTTCATTCTGGATACGGATGCTTCAGGAACAGCAATAGGTGCTGTGCTATCACAACTGCAAGATGGTGATGAAAAAGTGATTAGCTACGGAAGTTATGTTCTGACCCCAGAACAACGCAAGTATTGTGTGACCAGAAGAGAGCTCCTAGCTGTAATCAGATTCACAAGACAGTTCCGTCACTATCTTTTAGGCCGAAAATTCTACCTGAGGACAGACCACAATAGCCTAACTTGGCTTCTTCGTTTCAAGTACATAGAGGGTCAACTAGCCAGATGGTTAGAAGAACTGAATCAATTCGACATGATCGTCCAACATCGACCTGGAAACAGACATGGAAACGCTGATGGATTGTCCAGAATCCCAGATGAAACAAGTCACAAGTCAACCAGACCAGGGTAGATCTAGTTCAAGATCTAACCAATCGTCTACTTCATACAGATCTAGACCAAGATCTGTTGTAACCAGGATTGATGAAGGCCCTACTGAACAAACCAGATCAGAGCGTAGGGTTACATTTGATCTACCACCAAGACAAAGAAGGCGTTCTGTCTCTCGTTCTAGACGTACAGTTTACTCTCGTTCAGAGTCTACTCAGTCTTCGAGAGCATGGGTACATGAACATTCACCTGCATCTTCAACTCGTTCACTCAACGAGCAGGTGATAAGGATGCTGAAAGAATTGTATAGCTTTGTGGATTTCAACACCATTAAGCGCATTGTTGAAACTACAGCATCAAGCATGGAAGTCTACAGCCAAGGACTGTTGTTGGAAACTAGCAGTAGGAAAGTTAGGGAGATGATGGCAGCAGCTTGTGGTGTCTCAGCGGCGCCTGCCTCATCCGCGTCTGTTCCTGTAGTATCTGCTCCTCATGTAACAGTCGTCACCCAGCCAAAGGAGGTTGTAGAGAGTACCAAACCAAAGGTCACCATACCTAAAGAACTAAAACCAAAGGTCACCATACCTAAAGAACTAAAACCAAAGGTCACCATACCTAAAGAAAAAAGCGACAAGGAACCACCAAAGAAGGTAACTTCATCTACTAAACTGGTTAGGGAAGTTACTATTAAAGATGTGAATAACAACAATGCCAACACTTTAAAGAGATCATCCTCTGAAACGTTGGAAGTGATTGTTCCTAAGAAAAAGCAGAAGAGGCATGCTTGTTACATGACCAACTGTGGCCAACCATCGCCCAGTATTAAAAAACATGTCGTTGGGAAGCATCTGTCAATTGCCTTCGCCACTTGGAAGGAGATGCCCAATGAAGAAAGAATGGTCCGTTATAACCAATCTTTGATGTCTCTGGAAGCAGCACTTGGTTTGTCCAACCATGATGAGTTACTGCAGCTTGTTGTAAAAAATAAGTGGTTTCCTGTGGACACCAGGTTTACTATTCCTGAGGAAGATGCCAAGTTTGTGAAAGCTTTTCACCTGTGGCTGACCGGGAATCAACTGACGTCCAAACCAATTGTGGACCCCCCCCAATTGCGTTGCTGTCCTTACGAACTGGAGAGTTTTTTCCACTGTTCTCAATTGCATTGGGGAGGAGAAGGTAACATTACCTAGGCAGTCTTTCGAAACAACAAATCTCGAGGCTGAAAACCAGGATGTCCAGTCTATTTCAACTGTGGATACACCAGTTCAGGATGTTCCAACAGATGCCCAGGTTGTTCAACCAGTCCAGGTTGCTCAACCAGAAGTTGAAGGAACCAAGGATGTACCAGTGGAAGAGCAGCCAATGGAGGTGGATCAGGGTAACCAGTGTGAATCTGGGGATTTAGCAAGTAGTCTTGCTCCCTCGGAGGAAGCTGTTTTACTGGGTTCACCTTCTGAGGATGTGAGGAGTGTTAGCTCTTCAATACTAGAGTGTCCGCCTAAACCCAAGGTTGTGAAGGATATTGGTACCCCTTACGAAGAGGCAGAATGGGTGCAAAGAAGGACCAGTTTCCTGAAGGTGAAAAGCAGGGACAGAGTGAGCTTCATCGACTCTCATATGCACTTGGATAAACTGAGGTGGATCAGTCATTGTCGCGATATTGATTAGGGGTGTTGCGGTAGCGATTTTTTCCTTCCGGTTTCACGTCTAGTACTTCCCGGTCGGTTACCGGTTAACCGTCTCTTATTTAAGAAAACATGAGAACCAAATAGTTTCCATACTGTAAAACAGGAATTCTAACATAACACAGATGTGTCCTCGATTCTGATTGGCTAAAAGACGAAATATATGGTATCTGTGAATTATCGCTCATTATGGCTGTTGTTTTACAGTAAAAAGCAAATAAAAGTGGATTATGACATTTATTTTGTATGTAAGGTTAGTAAAATTTCTTTATATTCAAGTGTAAGCGGAAAACCGTTAGCTGAACTTTATGACGGTTTGCAGTAATTTATTTACCGTACCGACGATACCGGTACTACCGCAACACCCCTAATATTGATACTATCCTAGACAGAGGTCCAATGCCGGCAACTCCAGTGTATCTTGAAGCCGTTGTTGCAAACTTTTGTCACGAAGTGCCAAGCAAGGAACTGAGACAGATGTGGAAGAGAGATTCCAGAATTTTCCACACGCACGGTTTGCACCCCAAACTCGCCCATACTGCCACAGACGAGGATTTCAAGAGGGTTAGAACAAGCGTCATCAAGGATCCACGTTGTGTTGGCCTTGGTGAGATTGGATTTGACTTCAGTGGCCACTTTGGAAAATTTAAAACTCAACAAACCCTGCTTTGTAGGAAGTTCCTACAGATGTTTGTTAGGGAAGAATTGTACCACCACAAAGCCATTGTGATTCACTGCAGGGACAAGGGAAACCGTATGGATGCTTATGGAACCTGTCTCAAGGTCTTTGAGGAGGAGATACTTGCATTCCATAGAGGATATAAACCTTCATTTCCACTGTTTTAACGGGGGTATGTCCACGCTTCGCGACTGGTTGGCAAGGTTTCCTAGAATAAGGATTGGAGTCACTGGTTTGCTTTTGCGAAAGGACCGAAATCCAGAACTTGAAGCTGTTGTGGAGCACTTGGATTTAGATCAGATCCTGTTAGAAACAGACTCTCCATACTTGACACCCCCAGTTCATGGAAACTGTGCCTACAATACCCCTTATGGTCTTGAGGAAGTAGCTCGACGTGTAGCTCAACTGAAAGACACAACTATCAGGGCAGTGCTGACCACTACCAGAAAGAACGCTGCAGATCTCTACGGTCTAAAGGTTTGAGGGTATTGTGAGTATGAATAAGTAAGACAGAGGGAGTATTAACATTGTTCTACATGGTGAAATGAACTGTTGCAAAATTCATCAACATTGTTCTATGTAAAGGACTGTTATGGATATCTCACAACATTGTCCCGGTTACCAGACAGTTGGAGGGAATACAGCAACATTGTTCATCATACTGAACTGTTAAGCATCGTCTAAAAACAGATGAATTCTCAACATTGTTCTACAGGTTCCTGAACTGTTGAGGAGACTCAAAAGAAACCAGAAGGATTATAAACATTGTTCTACATGTCAAGAACTGTTGTAAGTTCTCTGGAAAGAAACAACAGGATAGGCAACACTGTTCTATATGTCAAGGACCGTTGCAAGTGCGTTAAACACCCTGGTCTGGTCTGGCAACCACCCACCTAGGCAACCTCAGATGACTGATGGACCTGTTCTAAACAAAACCGGGAGGAATGAAGTGAAGCCGCCGGGTAGTTTCGAATGGAAGTCCGTTCGCCTACCGTTTGAGTTTTAGTATCTCCCCACTGGAAGTGAAGAACAGGAAATGAACTAAGCACATTCAGTTATCTGTGCATATCCAAAGGAACAACACCTAAAAGAAATCCTACAGCATCACTACAGATAACTACTGGTGAGTCTGTTATTTTACAATAATATTTTTAAAAGCTGTGCCTTCATAAAGGAAATATATTTAGTATTATTTCCCTTTTTACAGAACTCAAATATATGATCTATAAAAGACAGAAATTTAATTTTTTTTGTCAAAGTTCAGCAGTAATAATCCGTGTTTTGCCGTCCAAAATGGACGTTGTTCACTGAAAACATCATCCTGACGTCACATAATGACGTCGATGCAAAGGGTCAATTATAGTTTTGGCCATAATTCATTTCAGTCTGTTAAAAAAGTCATTATGTATTTTCAAACATGTCACAAATGTGATAAAGCTCTAAAATCTTTATTAATTTAGATTACTGTTATACAGAAAAAAACAAAGCCCACTAATGACTTGATGTACAATTTATACTGCTTCCCTGCATAAGTTGGCCGCAGGTCGTAAGTTGGCCGCCATCATCATATTTTGAAATTTCTACAGTAGAAATCTAAAGGCCTGTATCATTCTTGAATGGTCTATTATAATAAGATTTATTATAACTACCACTTTTAAAACCTGTGCAACCACACATTTGTCTGTTTGATACATTTAAATGAGTGGTGGCCAACTTACGACCCGCGGCCAACTTATGCAGGGAAGCAGTAAATATCTTAGGTTTTCTTTGGACAAATCTTTAGTTTTATGTGGGGTCATGCCATGGCTCTACACGCAAATTAGTAGTACTGTTGAGCAAAGGTAACCACGTCGAAAAATAAGTATTGTTTGTTTTAAGACAGTGCTGTTAGACTCATTAATGTTAGACACTGATAAAAAATAGGTAGCTAAACACATTTAATGTGATACATATACACCGATACATATAAACAAGGGATTGCTTGTTCCATTTCTTAATAATTTAAGGAAGTAACATAAAACCAGACAATGTCTAACATTAATGACGTCTAACATTAATGACACCCGTGTACTGACGGGTGGTTCTGTGACTGGTGGGAGTGTGTACAACATGTCATAAAATGACTCCCCAGCTCTGTAAAATTTACTGACATAAAATGTACAGGCAATCTATGTATAATTATTAGTTGATATGTAGAATTAAATGAAATAAAGAGTATTACTGTCAAGATAATGTTCTAAATACATCGCGGTAGCCATCTTGGATATTTTTCAAAACTTTTTTTTGGTGGCTATGTGCCCGTAAGCTGCACGTCTAAACCATACTCGGGAATTAATGCTATAAATGCTATTTTTTTATTTATTTTTTTTCTTATTTTCAACATCTACTTAATTTTTTTTCAATTAGACCATACATATATAATTTAGTAAAAAAAACAACAATTATATATATATTTTTTGATATTACAGTCACTACAGTCATTACTCCTTCAACAGCCAGGGTTATATTGAGACAGGTTCTCAGTATTGTCACTTGGGAATTCGAACCCACAGAGAGGTGACAACCTGTGATTAGATGGCCAACTTGCTACCCAACAGGCACACAACTTTGAAATCAGGTTGAATTCAATGGTGAAATCTGTTTGAAATACCTGTAGATTTTGCAAACCATTTTTAGTTTGATCCAACTGGTGAAATAATGTTGAAACCAATGGGTGAAATCAGGTTGAAATCAATAGGTGAAATCTGGTTGAAATATGTGTAGATTTCGAAAACCATTTTTGGTTGGATCCAATGGTTGAAATCATGTTGAAATCAACACATGAAATCAAGTTAAATACAAAAGTGAAATCTGGTTGAAATACATGTGGATTTGGCAAAGCATTTTTAGTTGGATTCAATGGGTGAAATCATGATGAAATCAATGGGTAAAATGTGGTTGAAATACATGCACAACTGTTTTAATTGTATCCAACCAGTGAAATCAGGTTAAATCCAATGAGTGAAATAATGTTGATGTATATTTTGAATTTGCAAATAAGTCTTAGTTAGATCCAATTATTTTTCCACCTTATGCTCCACTAGGAGAGAAGATAAGTCAAGATCCAATTCTTTAATCTATGTTATTTCAACACCGATTAATTAGTTTATGGAATCATGGCATTTATATTTTTTTATTTCTTATTCAGTTGCTCAAACCACTGGTTCACATGTGGCTAACTGAATTCTCATAATAATATGTGAAATGGTAATTTTCTATTTAATTCATGCATAAAGGATTACTTGTTCATTGAGGATGGTTAATTGTATCTGTTCATAATATTCAGTCTAACTTCATCACTCAGTATATGGCTATCTATTATGATCTTTTGCATTTTCTACTTAGATATCCATTATTTTGTGTCATACAATAGGATAATCCAATTTCAATAATCTGATGAATTTGTGGTAATATATTTTACTAAATTAAATATTTGTGAAGTGACACTCTCTGGTCTAATTATTTTATCTAGTCAAACTTATTAAATAATATATTAAAAATAGACGTTGGTATTGGAAAGAAACTCTCAAGTAAAAATCACAATGCTTTTTTGCTACCTCTCTTTTAAAATATTCATTTTTTTTAATGTAGTTTTAAAAAAATGCAACCAAACTAAATGTGCAAACCTTCACCATAATGCTGACCGACTTCCTCTGCTGTTTTCCCTCTATACAACACCTCTTGGTCAAGTCATCAGAAAATATACTGGAGTCAAATACCACTTCTATGCTGACAATACCCAGCTGTTCATTCACTTATCCCCTGATGATAGTCTCAAGTCTTTTGACCGTCTTAAATGCTGTTTGAATGATATTCAGGTCTGGATATCTGAAAACAAACTCAAGCTAAATCCTGATAAAACAGAATTCATAGTCTTTGGTGCCAAAGACAGATACAAATGGATCAGCGACTCATTTCCTGTCAATATCCTGGGTAATTGTCTCTCTCCCACAGATGTTGTACGCAATTTGGGTGTTCTGTTTGATGCAAAGTTTTGTTTCACCAATCACGTAAATTCTGTCATCAAATCTTGTTTTATTAGCCTTAGGGACCTTCATCATATCAGGAGGTTTCTTTCTGTTGATACATCAATGGTGATTGCGAATGCTCTGGTCAGTAGTCGTTTGGATTATTGCAATTCTCTATTTCGCAGTTTGTCATCCCATAATGCTACAAGGCTCCAATATGTTCAAAATACTCTTGCACAGTTTGTCACTGGTGCTTCAAAGTACACTCACATCACATCCACCCTGAGGACACTTCATTGGCTACCCATCAGACAACGTATTATCTTCAAAACCCTAGTTTTGGTTTATAAGTACCTCACCACTGGCCAGCCTAAGTATTTTGCACCATATCTCTCCTTGTACAAATCTGCCATGAATACAAGACGTTCCAACCCCCAAAATTTGTTCCTCCAGGTTCCTCATTATTGTGCTTCCATCCATAAATCAAAGGTCCACTTCAACAATAGTTTCTCATATGATGCCACAAAGTTATGGAATGATCTTCCACATGATATACGCAGTGCTCCAAATCTCTCGTGTTTCAAAAGTCGACTAAAAACCTACCTATTTCAGAAATCATTTCCACCATAGCTTCTAACTACCGAACACCGGATCCCCTCCCTGGGTACGACTTGGAACATGTCTAATGTCTTGATGATTTATGCCTTACGAACTGGATGGTGTGCCTTAGAATCTGTAGATATGGAGATTAAGCACTTGGACAACTGATTGATTGATTGGACTGATTGACTTAAATAGTGTTCAACTTTGACCACTAAAGAGTGGACCTAGCTAGACAAATATGCATCATGCTATTGAGAAAGAGTACACATTTCCTATTGTGTGGCCCTGACAGTAATTAGTTTTAAGATTACTTATTGTGTCCACTTGTGTCATAATTATTGGATTGGTTTACATTGATGTATTGTAATAATTTAGGCTTATTTATATCCAATTTATTATGAGTATTTTTAATTAGCTATCTTAACTAATGGATTAATTATCTTTGAATGGCTATAACAATTGCATAATATATGTGGAACCAAAAATATTGCCATTTTTATAGATGTTTATTGTTTGCCTTGAAATGTGGATTGAGAACTATTTATTTGCTTGACTTGCTGGAGTGTGAAATAGATCACTAAATAAACAAGTTTGTTGTTGTTTTTATTTCTTTGCCTAAGTCAAGTTCACCACCTATAACCAAGATTTGATATGATACAGCTTTGTCCATGATTCTGATTGGCTAACAACACCTGTAAAATTATTTGTATGCTAAGTGCACTATTCCATCTACCAAATGATAAAATTTTGGTTGTTTACATTTTAGATGTAAACAAAGAAATTTTGATGTAATACTTAAAAATAGTTCAAACAAAATTAGTAAGTGATGAAATTAAATGTAACAAATCTACATGATGGGTAACTTTGGACTGTTTGAGCTATGAGGGACACATTTTGACTTTTTTTCACTGAGGAAAACAATATTTTAACACAAAAAATTATTACAAAAGTCTGGTAGCAGGCAATATTATTGTGGTGGAGAAAAAAGAGGAGCAGGTATTTGACACAATAGAGTCAGACCTGCTGTTTGAAGAAATTGATCCCGGTGTTTTGGACATGGCAGAGAGAAAAAGAGGTGCAGGTATTTGACACAATAGATTCAGACCTGCTAGTTGAAGAGATTGATCACAGTATTTAGGATAATTTGTGCAACACAGATTTGAAAAGAAGAATATGTTTGCACTACTGAAGCAGAAGATACTGAAAATATCCTGTGAAAATTGAAACTCCAAGCTTAAGATATCATGAACTTGGCGAAGAGATTTAAACGTTATTGCTGATGCCAATTCTGAGAAAACTACAAAGAAACAAATGAAATGGGCCATACATATTTTGAAAGGTAAATTTTAAAAATTATTTTAAAGAAAAACTAAACAATTATATTTGTACTATTAAATAGATAGGCCTGAGAGTGATAAAACTTTTCAGCACTAGTCATTTAATCAATTCAGTGAGATTAACATCCATTTTTAACTAGATTAGGGATCAGTTACTGTTATTTTAGATTGGCTTGCAACACACAGATTTTTCCCTGAATTTGAGAATCTCGGTGAGATCACTCTAGCTGACTTACTCCAGAGGTCTTTTGGGAAGTCAGCTCCAAAGATAGGAATCCATATTACAAATCTACCCTGATTGGGATCAGAGCAGACATCAACACACACCTACAGGAACCACCAACTAACAGGTCCATAATTATTATGACAGCTAAAGCTTTTATGGCAACAAGCAATGTATTCACTGGGCGTATAAGAATGGCTAGAGCAGCTGCCATGACAAAAGTAAACATAAACCCACTATTCCTCCAGAGGGTATAAGAAAATTATGTGATACTCGAGTCCTCTCCAATGACAACCCAACATCTTTACTACAGAAAGTTTTTTCTAATTATCTTTGTGCATTTTTGTAGAAGGGGGAGGAAGGGTTTGACTAATCTGAAAAACAAGATTTTGTTTTCATGAAAGATGGCGAAAATCCCAGCATTGAATATGCAACAATCAACTTGAATGAGTCCAGAAAAAACCATGGTGTTGAGACAAGCAGGGAAATAAAGATCAGAGGTTTTACTCTAGACCTGATGACCCTAATTGTCCCATAGCGTCTCTCAAACTCTATCTGTCTAAACTGTCTAAGGAGGAAGGCTCATTTTTCTAATTGCCTAGAAAGCTCCAAAACAAGTCTTTTGAGAATATGTGTGGTACGAAAGAAAATTAGGGCACACTACTCTTGACTCCATGATGAAAAATGTAACAAAGTTAGGTGATTTATCCCAAATTTTTACAAACTACAGTATCTGGACAACAACCTGCACTGTGCTTGTACATAATGACATATCACCAAGTGACATTATCCATGTGACAGGTCACAGAGACCTAAACAGTTAAATCCCATATGTTGGATGTTCCTCAAATAAAAAACTAAGGGAAACGAGTAAAATGCTTCACTGATATGGCAAATCTAAAGCAAGTGCTGCTACCATATCACCATCAGTACAAAATACTGCCACTGAAAGTTATCAGTCAGGGGCAGTAAACCTGTAAGAAAAAGCGAATATTACTGGTGGTAATGTTACCATTAACATCTGTCAAAAGTAAAATAAATACAACGGAAAAATAAATAAAGTATAGCTAAGAATACAATTAGGCAGTTTTGAAGTAAACAATTTATCAACACAAAGAGATGGTTGGTGAAAGGACAATTGAAGTAAAAATGACAGTTATTAAATTGATAGTTAATGCACCAGATAGACCCTTTTTAGAATAATCCAAAAATGTTATTGTTTTCTGTTGGTAATCTTAGTTGTTTAAATTGTTATTAAATTCTCATGTTAATGGTAATATTATTAAATATACTTTTATGTTTCAGACATTATTGCATATTCGTAATATTATAATGTTTCGCTTATTGTATTATTGTACAAATGTTTTGTTATTATTAATTTTATTGATAAACTTTTCTGATTATTATTCATATGTTTAATGTTTTTGACTCTATCACAAATATGCTACTCTCTATTTTTCCTGCATGACTCATAGTGGTGGGGCAATATAAGAAGGAAGGAATAGCTATGTATTTCTGGTCTTTTATCTCAAGTGGAAATAGTTTTATTCGTCACAAAAGGAAAGTTATACAATAACTCAATTTTATATCATGTTAGAATAGGAATAATCCCCTCTAAAACTGTGGTACATGCAGAATTTTACTGTGGTGTAAGGTTATAAACCCCGAAGCCTGAGGGAGGTTATGGCCTTAAAACAGTAAAATTCTGCATATCCCACAGTTTGAAGGGGATTATTCCTTATTTAAATCATAGTAGGTGTTGCTGTGGTCTGTCAAAAGAATTCACAATTCTCATTCAAATACCTCAGTACTTACATGGTTTTTGTATATGTTATGTACAAGGAGGCATTTAGATTTGTAAAGGTTGTAATTTGTGCACTTTTTAGGATTAATATTTTAAAACTTTTTCCCACCAAAAATGATATATATATATATTTTATCTCTTTTAATATGATAATACTAAATACTAGGCTAACAATTATCACATTGTAAATCATGTATAGAGATTTAGTGGGCAATATGTAATAAACGTATTTTTTCTTATACATTGTAATTGTATCAATGTAAGTATTATACAAAACCTACAACCAATACTTGAAACAGAATGCACTGTTCAAAATAGCCACTACACTAAAAATAATGTGATGTCATGGAAAAACATTGTAATGCCATGTTGTCTAACCTGTGAATGTTATGACAGGGCTTAACTGGTAAGTCCAAGTCTCAATGTAAAAAGGTGGCAGAGAATGCTAAATTATACTGTTCCTTGAAAGAAACCAAACAAAATGGAAATTTGATAGCATTATAAAAAAGAAAACACATTATCCGATGCAATGTCTACTATGTGAAAGAGTAAAACTGACTAATCAAGGCCCCATGGTAAATTTGGCTGAGGTGTCCAGAAAACTTTTCCTTTGAGATAAGTGAAAATGAAATGTGACACCTACTTAAGACAACAGACAAATACAAAAAAAAAAAAAAATGAACCCTAATTTATCAATCCAAAATT
The DNA here is from genome assembly GCA_964017235.1 of Sabellastarte sp. h YS-2021. NCBI lineage: Eukaryota > Metazoa > Annelida > Polychaeta > Sabellida > Sabellidae > Sabellastarte > Sabellastarte sp. h YS-2021. The sequence goes on along the minus strand of OZ024929.1, from coordinate 24,749,942 downwards.
CACTTGAAGTCACTTTTTTCTTACACCTTTACTAGACAAATGAAATTTTATCTTCTGATGAAAATTCAAGATAGCCACTAATATGTCAGAAAATCAAAGTTTTCTAATATTCAGTCCATAATTTGTACTGCCTAATAAATCAATAATCATTGTAAATTAAATTGCTTTATCTTTCACCATTTATGAGATTAACACAATTTTATGTTTTATTTTATGCAAAATACTCTTCCTTTAAGTGAATGTATTTGAACATAATAAGTTTTTCACTTTTTAAAAATGTGGTATATTTAACTCCATATAAAAGTGACTAAATATTTGAAATTATGAAAGATGTTTTCTGTTGTTGACCTTCTGTGTATGAAATTGCAATCTAAAAGTCTTAAAATTAAAAAAGAACTTAAGATAAATTTAAATTAATTGATTGGGAGGATGTCAAAAACAGGTCACTGGTGTAAAAACTAATTGCATTTTAGGTTACTTTGTTGTCTTGAGCATATGTTATTGTTATATTATTTTCCCTTTCATCTATTGATGAGCATTTAAAGTGATTAGGTCAGGTTGCCTTTGATAGTGAAGAAGTCGTCTATAAGAGCAAAGATTTTTTTTCCTTATGAAACTATTTTGATTTCTCAATTCCTTTCAAACTTTATTGAATTCAAACTATTTAATTGATAGTACACAATACAACGATTCCAGTGGACGATGCTTTTTGGAAGTGTTCTTTTTAAAATTGTTTGACAGTATAAAAAAGGTTTCATATTGAATATTTTACATTAGTCTCAATTTGGTTAGAAGGAAGGTATACCACGGGACAAGATGCAAGAGCTCAGAGAAGGGTCTGTTTGTTTTAATCTTCTGCCTTCTTAAGTTTAAGGTATGACTCTATCCAATAGAGCATGACCCCATCAAATCCATACCAGTGTTTCAGGAAATCAAAAAGAACACAGTGATCTGTTTTTGGTGATTACGGAGCATTTTCTTTATGGAGTTCCACAAGGTTTTGGGGTTACCCTCATATTCTTTAATCATGTTCATTCAGAATCTGCCTTGTCAGAGCTGCATAAGTTACAATTTTTTAGCATTTTACAGCCATGTTGATAAATTTTATTTTCCTGCATGGGTGCATGCTTATCAAACAGGCTCCTCAGTGTGTGAAAATATTGGTTTGACAGTAAACTACATCTTTTGTATGGGAGAAAAGGATTTACGGATGCATAATACGTCAAGAGTATGTTAGCATTTGTGAGTCAATAGAGAACATGGACTGTGAGATGGTTTGACCAACCATCAGTTAATTTGACACTGATGTGTTTCAAAGTGTCAGATCGAGGAGTGTAGTGAAACACACTGTCAATGTTATATCAGACTAAGACAGCCACACCCCCACCTTACATCCCTACAAGGGATCTGATAGAGCGGAAAATCTGTTGGAGTGACACAATTCAGTAGACTTGGTGACACCAATGATGTCTGTATTTTGAGGAAATAGAATCATTAAAGGATGTTTATATCGAAGTGACCTAGCATTTAGTAAGAAGGCTTTGATATCATTTGCTGAAGGGCCAGAATTTAGGATTATGTCACAAGAAAGGATCAGTATGAAGGACCACCTAGGGTTCACTCATCTAAAGGCATGCATTACTAGCTGACAATGGGCCTGTCAGGTGACAAAATCAGTATTACGACTATCAAGGGATGGATGGAAACTTGAGTGAATGCAGACTGGTGTTTTTGAGGGATTGTTGGTGGTGGTAGCGGTTGGGATTGCAACCAGGATAGAAACACCGAACTAAAAGGTGTAAATCATGACCAAAGGGAAAACTAAACTAAAATAGAAATAGGTGTGCCTACATTTCTTAGATATTAACCTGTTTATGCAGTGGAAACCAAAGAAATGTCAATAGATTAAAGGGTTACCACACCCCAACACAAAATGGCTTTAGAACATTGTATTATTACATGGTAAATCATTTCCACAAACAGATTTTTGAAAAAGAACTTAATTACTGAGTAATCAACAATTAAAAATAATACAGCTTTGCCATATATGGCAAAACTGAGACCAAGCCACAAAAATTGCTAGGTGTGATGCAGCAGTAGTATGTTTATGCACTGATGTCAGGATTGAACATGTATTTTCTCTGTTTTATACACTGGTAAATCATTCAGAAATAGTGTGTGGATATACTTGGAATGGTCTCATTCTAAAACTGAAAAAATATACTCAGCACCTTATCATAACCTTATATTTCTGCACTGCAAAAGATTAAATAACCTGAAAAATGATTAGAAAAGCAATGAAACTGAGCCATTGTAGTGATTTTACTATCACAATTAACACATAGAGAATTGTAAAACAAGGATGGGGAATGGATGATTTTTTAATGTTTCTTATACAATATATACTGTAATTAAGTACATTAAGGATGACTTAACAAGAAAAAAAAATTATTTTTCATTTTTAAACATTCTATATTCAGATCTGTGTGTGTTTCAAGGTATCAAGGACTCACATGACATATAGTATAGTCCAATACAGTGCTAGCAAATCTTCTTCATGTTGATCACAAAATACACACACTGTGTCATCACCTGTATATAAATCTGAAGAAAATATCATTTTGTTCCTGTATGTTATGGTTTGATGTGGACTATTAAAAATATATCACCATTTAAGGTAATCTAACTTTTTGTACATTTCATAGTTAGGACCAATAGCATGAGTAATTCTGAATTGAAATGAAGTGTAGTATGTTTAAGTGAAGAAGTAATAAAAAGGTTATATATGAATTTTACTGAAATATGAAAAAGGGACATTTACCTTAAAGATATTTTGTTTAAAATTAGAGGCTAAAATGAGTGGCCATGACTGTTATCTATCCCTATCCAGATAAGTTATAAACGTCACATTTACAGGTGATGACACAAATATAAGACAATAGATAATAAATATTAGGCTCTACCACGCAGGACATTATTTGAAAACAGTTAAAACTTATAGTATTGATTGTTTATTTCTGACAACCTAGCAATGGCATGTGGACATCACTAGTTCAACCCAGTTGTGTTTTATATTTTGATAAAGTTATTTTTATCTGAAGAAAAATTGAAGAAAATTGAGATGTCTGAACCTAGTTTGTAACTTTTTTTAAAAAGGGGCCAAAATTGGACAAAATAACTGGGTTTTTTTCAAAAAAAATATCCTTTTCACATATTTATTTCAATGGCCTTTGAATTCATTATTCATATATTCATAGAAAATCTTTTTGGGAATGCTCTTTTCATTGCACAACCTATGCAACATTATCTGGGTTAAGGGTGAACGCAGAAAAAACAAAGATTATATGGATAGGTAAAAAGAAACATTCCAAAGATAAATTGTTTATCTCAGCAAAACTTGACTGGGGTAGCTCAGAATTTAGTGTTTTAGCAATAGATTTTTCAGTCAATCTAGAAAGAATTCCTCAGATGAATTACACCAAGGCTTTGGATAAGGCAAGGAAAACAATGAAAAATTGGAATACCAGACTCTTGACTTCAATCGGTAGAATTACTGTCATAAAATCACTTTTTGTCTCAAAATTTACCCACCTCTCTTTATCTATTCCAACACCAGCTGATATTTTAAAGAATATGAAAGAACTTTATCGATTCCTATGGAATAAAAAGCCAGATAAAATAAATAGACAAGATGTATGCACATATATGTTACGAGGAGGATTAAACATGGTAAATATTTTTTTTGTTTGAAAAAGAATTAAAACTGAGCAGGATTCCAAAAATCCTTTCATATACAGACACTCCCTGTTATTGCCTCTTGGTTGAAACTGTTGGGAATCTTAATCAGCTGTCCTACATGGGGAAAAAGTGGTGTATAAAATTCTTAAAAAATGTAACCCTTTCTGGAAAAGCCTTTTTTGCAATATGATCTGCATCTAGTGGTCTCAAACAAATAAAATCAAATTTTAATATACACCAATCAATCAAAATAAGTTTAATAAGCTTCTGTTCTTCCCGAAATGGGCCAAAAATGGAATATCTATAGTAGGAGATGTGGTTACTTTCTAAGTAGAGAACAAATTGCACAAACCTACAAAACCTACAATTAATGTTAATATCCTCAAATATTTCAGATTAAAATCTCTAATAAAGAAATTCATCTCAAAATTCTTTAGTGGTGGGACTTTTGATACACCTAGACCACATGTACCATTCCATATGCAAACAGTCTTACAATCACAAGGCTGTAGCAAAGTGTTTTATAACTACTTGACAAAAGAGACGAATGAGGCAACTAGGAAATGTGAAGTGACATACCAAGAAAAATTTAATCTTGCCTTAAATGACAAAATATGGCACACAATATACAAGATATGCTTCAAAACTATCAATGATAATTCAGTAATCTGGTTTCAGTATAAAATTCTCTTTGGAATTCTGGGCACAAAGAAGTTCTTGTTTAAAATGAAGATTGTAGATTCAAATCAATGTAGACTGTGTGGGGAAATGCTGAAACAATCCAACATCTCTTCTCTCAATATGAAATTGTTGAAAATCTGTGGATTGACATAAAACAATGGATCAAAAGAAAATTAAATTACCAGTTACACATGACTCAAATATCAAACATTTTGGGGTACTGTATGCAGGATCAAAATTTTAAACCTGTAATTTTCATATTGCTCATAAGTAGGAAATACATATTTTAGTGTGCTCAGAATAAATTTATCCCTAACTTTCTTCAACTAAAAATTTAATTCAGCAAAGATACCGTGAACAACAATATCTGGCAAAGCTATCTTCATCAGATCAATTTTGTCCGTGAAATGAGGACATGGAAAGACCTGTTAAGTAAGGATTAACTACACAATATAAATGAAATATTCACTCTGTTTATCCTTTTTCTGTGTTCATCCTTTACAAGTATTAGGAAGAAACTATGATAAAGTGGCAATAGTTGCATAGATTGTAAAAAACCAAAAATAAATAATTTTAGCAAATTTTGTAAATTTTGTACATATGTATATAGTAAAATTTAACTGCTCACTCCGATATAACTTGTCATATATTGTGGATATAACTTGTTGTATATTGTTCTTATGTGATGTTCAGCGATATCTCTCCTGTCAGAGATATCACTCTATTGTAAATGGCAAGTTAAATCAAACCAATAGTGTTACTGGTTTGGCAATAAACACTTTTTTTCTGCAATTTTGTTTACTTATTCCTTCTTGTACAACCTTTTTCAATAAAGTAATACAGTCCTCAAAATATGCAGTGTGTACTACATGTATTATTTCAAGGCATTTATGTAACTGTATGAGTCTATGGGCTAGATATTATTAAGTATTTTAGCATAAATTATTATGTAATCAGGTATGACAAAGTGCAATTCCATTACTATTTCTTCATTTAAAAATGATTGTAACTTACCCAGATATTCAAAATTCCAAACTTTGGTATACAATGAGCAGTACATGCTTCACAATATCTGAAAACATATAAAACTGAAGAAAATAGACCAGAAGAAAAAAGTAAGAAAGATATCAATTAGATTGCAATAATGTTGCCCATTCAGTAACCTTTTGTTCAATGTGTGTTATTTTTATATTGATATGCATTTGGTGCTGCTCTCCTCATACTGACATGTCACGCTGGTTTGCATTGTCTGTTCACTGTGACATGGGATTTGCACAAGGTTTCTCACTGTTTTTGACGGTCTTCGGTGTTGAGCTACTGTCCTTGTACTGATGTCCAACTTTTTCCTATGTTCTGCATTCGGTAACATGTGATTCCCAAAATTGACACATAAGGTGATACAAGGTTCCCAAAGGTTGTCTGTCAGTGATGTAGGTTTGTTATACTCTTGGGCCACTGTAACTGGCAGTAACCCTCATCCTCGAGGACGTAGGCATCCCAGACAATGTTGAGTTAGAAACTGGATCCTGGATAGGCTACTGTTTGGCCAATATGAAGTTCTGATGGACCAGCTGATGAATTATGACATATATGGGTGCAGCATTTTTGTCAGATTATCTCCAGACATCTTCACAGAGATCGTGGAAAGAGTGGTCCCAGTGATTAAGAAGCAGAAGACAAGATTTTGCATGCCACTTCCAGTAGGGTTGAAGGTAGCCATCACCCTCAGATACCTTGCCACAGGGAACTCCTACGAAAGCCTGATGTATGGCATCAGTGTGGCTTTCAACACCATATTCCTTTTTATGCCAGAGGTTTGTGAGGTCATCTACCAGATTTACAAGGATGAGCAGCTGAAGTCCAAGTACCCCCCAAGGATGGCATGAAAAGGCACAGCACAATGGCCAGAGATGCAACCATGCTGTGGGAGCACTAGATGTCCCAGGCAGTGCTGTTAGCTGTTGTGGATGCTGACTACAAGTTTCTGTGGACAGATGTGGGGAGTAATGGGTGCTGTTCAGATGCCCGGATCTTCAACACTTGCCAGCTGAGGCAGAGCGTTATGGATGGGACCATAATTTTCCCGATGCTGAACGGCTGCCAGGTGTTGACACAGACGTGCCTTACTTTATAGTGGCAGATGACGCCTTTGCCCTGAGGACTTGGCTAATGAAGTCTTTCTTTGGTAGAAACCTTTATGATCCACAATGCATCTTCAATTACAGGCTGTCCAGAGCTAAACAGGTGGCGGGGAATGTGTTTGGAATACTGGCCATTCATTTTAGATGCCTATTGACCACAATGAACTTGGAGCCACACAATATCACATCAGTAATTAGACTATTGCAATTCTCTGTTTGTATCACTCACTGATTTTGAGTTCAGGAGATGGCAGCTGGTCCAAATCTCACTCTGCAGGGTTGTCACTCATTCCTCCATACCCTCACTTTAGACTGTAGAGTTCATAAATCAAACACTTTTCTAATTCTTTCAGTCACTGTGCCCAAGTTCTTTGGAACTCCTTCCCCTTCCAAATAAGAAATAGCCCCTCTTTTGCATCATTGAGGAAACACCTTAAACCCCACCTCTTTACCTCCAGTTTCCCAACTTAGTCTCCTTCCCTATTGGTCACACCCATAACTCTGGATCACTGAACTGGACCACCCCTCGAATCTCCTTACGATAAACAATTTCTGTTAACCCACGCACTGAGTTCCCCTCTGTGGGAAAGACATTGCACATGCAAAGCAGTAGATTAGATTAGATTAAGTGCCAAAAAGTAATTTGTTAAATGTCAATAAAATTTTAATTTTCTGATTACATTGTACAATGGACTGTATACCAATAACGTTTTGGTTGGTTAAATCCTGCTAAAGGTCAACAGTTTCCAATAAAGACACAAAGGTCACCATTCACTGGTTTTGTCAAAGGTCACACTGGAGGTCATATTAGGGCATTGCTCCCATGTACTAATTTCAATCCATCTGTTTCACAAAGGTAATAGTAGATGTCATAAGGCAGGACAAATGATAAGTCAATTTATGCAGGTTTTACATTTATTTATTTAACACGCATAAAATAAGATATACCTAAAGGGGTGTTTCATGGAATCCTGTAACATATGACAAGCCAACTACTACTCAGCCAGCTTATAACTTTAACTGTAAAGACAACACTACATTTCCCGTCAGTAGTACTGTTGACTGTGAAAAACCACTAATGTTCCAACTCAATAACAAACCACACAAAATCCAACAGTACCAGTGATAGATGACCATAGAAAAGATAATAAAAGTGGAAATAAAGTTAAATAAGCAAAAAGTTAAAACCATTAGCAACCAATGACCAAGTGTGAAACTTAACTAGGCATACACCCTAGGCCAACAGAAACACTACCAGCTGTAACAAAGTAACACCAACAGTAGTAATATCAGATGTAATGTACCACAAACATTTAAACCTTCAAAGTAAAAGCCACAAAAACAAATAATACTACTACCAGTATCAGCCATGTGAAATGTGAAAAATAATACAATAGGCCAACAGTTTAAACCGACAGCTGCAAAAGTCTTACTCCAAATCTTACTGAAAAATAATCAGATGTCAACAGTGACACTGTCAGCTGTAAGCAAGTTACTCATTATACTTAAAGTGAAAGATCAGCAGTAGCACTAACAGCACTGGAAAACCTCTAGGCTTACACATGCCAAACTTAATCACAGCAGTCAGAAACCACTAGGCTTACACATGCCAAACTTAAAGACATCAATCAGAAACCACTAGGCTTACACATGCCAAACTTAAAGACATCAGTCAGAAACCACTAGGCTTACACATGCTAAATTTAAACACATCAGTCAGAAACCACTAGGCTTACACATCCCAAACTTAAAGACATCAATCAGAAACCACTAGGCTTACACATGCCAAACTTAAATACATCAGTCAGCAAACCACTAGGCTTACACATGCCAAACATAATCATTAGTGCTACTAGAGATGTAATTACTGTACCAAAAAATACAGGCCAACAGCACTAACCGTCACCAACAACTGATGAAGTAGTACTAAAACATTACTCTAGGCAAACAGTAACACCATCAGCAATAACCATGTTACTCTTAAAATTAAAGTTACAATAAACACTAACAGTAGCACCTACAGTTGAAAAACCTTAAACGTTACAACCACACATAAGCAAGTCCATAAGGTACTACTGGCAGTAAGCAATAACTGACATCAGATAACAAACCTTACAAGTTTATTACAATCGTAAAAAACATGTCAGTTAAAAAGTAATTACAATATACATAGGTCCATAAAAATAGGTACATTTAGACCAGTAGTAACAGTAAAAATGATAGTAAGTGACAGATATTAACATAGCACTTTGCAGGGTAGGCAATTCATACCAACTAAACATCTGCACCAAATACAATGGTACCAAAGTGAAACCAAGAGGCATTTGAAAAAAAAATGTATTTTGAGGTCTTAAGGTCAGAATAAAAATGCCACTTTTCAGGGACACCTTCATTCATTGACAAACAATTGGTGGAGATGATGATAAGTGTTGACACATAAAATCAAGCTAAAAGTTTTGTTAACCTCTTCAACAAGAAAATGTAAGTGTGAAAGAACTCACAAATTAGCACCAAATGTGTGCATCATTTCTGTGTCATCACCTATAACGCTAAACTTGAACCCACAATCCATAGTGTTCTTGGCCTTTAATGACCAAAGGCAAAACCCAACTGAAACAGATCACTGATTGCCCTCTAGTAGGACAGTTGGGGTAACAGACAGAGTAGGGGCACCCGCTGAAAGGTTCAACAAAACATTGCCCAGGTCTATCTAAGAATACTGCGACAGGTTGGTGGGGGCCTCTGTCATGATGATCTGGATCTGTGACCCAGAAGCAACAGACAGTACAGGGGATGACACCCTTGGAATAATGGGCACCTGTAAGGCCTGAGAACATTGCACAAGATGTACTGCTGCTCCGCCTGTCCATTAACACTGTATGATCCTCTGGTATGACTAATCCGGGAAGGAACTTCACACTTGCCTTCATCCAAAGGCACCAGGACTTCTTCACATTGGGACTGGAAGCAGACAAGGTACTGTAAATCTGGTCCAAGGTCTTCTTGGTCTGTTTGCTGCTCACCTTCAGGAGATTCAAAATCTCCTCAGTGTCCCGACTCTCCTTGCTGGACCTGGGGGTCAAAGGGGGGACCTAGTCGACTGACCCTGCCAACACCTCTTCCTCACCATCCTCATTACCACCAGAGCCAAGAAAAGTGCTAGAGCATTGCAGAACAAGTAAAGGGGGTACTCGGTCAGTAGCAACAGAAGACGTGGAACCCACAGCAGCAGCTGACACAGCACTTGTAGACACAGGCTTCAACTGAAAACATAAGAAAAAAATTTAATCTTATGTTGCCAGACCTGAAGGACATGGAAGGTAATTCATAGAAAGTAGTGTTGTCGTTGAATACCAATTTTAGAACCAGTTACCATTTGATTTAGTAAACTCCAAGACATAGTACACCATAAAAAATGGTTAAAATACATACAACAGGAATGAATGTTGATAATTCCGATTATAATGCAAAATAGAGGAAAAATTTAACTATTTTTATATTGCAAGATTGAGGTATCAAAACAAAACATTATTTTAAATTACTGTCTTTTACAACCATTGCTGCCACTGTATATTAAATATGTAACTATATTCATATATTTAAACAAAATCAAATTTTAGTAGATTTTACGTATATTTTTAGTTGTTTTCAAAGACCCTGTATAGATTTTTGATTGAGTATTAAACTGAATTGTTATGTTTCTGAGAGCACACATCTGAAATATTAATATAATATTATAAAATACTGTGAAATATTTGTTGTTGAATATTTTGGTAAAATTATGTTAAAATAATTAATATGTGAGGGAACCTGTTTTGATCACAAAAAATGGAATGTAACTGGATCAGTGGATCAGTGTCTTGGTCAGAAAATACGTTTCTGGTTTGTCGTCTTTGACACTAATAGAATGATATTTCTGCAACACTTGCATCTGTCTGCACCTAAAACAAGTATTCTAACATGACATGCTTGTGTCCGCGATTCTGATTCGTCAATCTCAGTGGTAAAACCGAGCATAACCTCACGGCTAGTTTTACATAGGTGGGTCATAATCCCACTTCACTTTTTAAAAGTCAAATTTCGAAAAATATGCAGTATAAATCTTCATCAAAACAGAATAAAATATAAAATGTCATGTTAGAATAGCAATAACACACTCCTAGCATGGGGTTATGCAGGGTTTTACAACTCATAGCCTTCGCCTTCGTGTTACTAATATCACTATTCGTTGTAAAACCCTGCATAACCCCACGCTAGTCGTGTGTTATTTCTACATTACAAATGTAGAGGAAGGAAGGGCAGAGGAAACCAGTACATACAGTTCGTCAGGGTTCTGTACTGTAAACTGCCGACCAACGGGAAGCAACTACCAGCTTTCTCACTTGAGGCCCTGCCAGGAACCGAACCCCGGCCTCAGAGGTTGGAGGCAAGAGTGTTACCACTCTGCCAACGTGGCCCCTGCCACTTACTTGGACTGACAGGTGCAGTGAAGTGTAAGGTGTAAGGTGAAATAGTACAGTGTTCGACAGTGACTGATGGGGAACTTACAAGTGGCGGTAAATTAGAAAATTTTGAAACCTCTGAGAGACGTATAAGAATCTGGACCATCAGCCACTGACCCACAAGGACTCAAACGGACCACAGGTGGTGATCCAAGGACAGGGATGTGTCACCAAACACAGGTCACTGTGGGTGATAACGCCTGTGATAACGCTTGTGATACAGTGGCCCGTTATCCCATTCCTTGAGCATTCTACGGAAATTTTTAGAGTGTTTAGAATTTTCGCCTCTGAATTTCTCTCTAGATAAATTTTTCATACAATAGCTGAAGGGGACATATACAGTTCTAACTGTGGGGTATACCACCTGTAATGTGAAAGGGGTATAAGCAACATTGATATGTATATGGCGTGTTAAACATGTAATTATGGTACAGTGGCTAACACACACTTGCCCTTCTCCATCCAGGTGGGGCCACGGTGGCAGAGTGGTAACATTCTCGCCTCCCACCTCTGAGGCCGGGGTTTGATTTCCGGCACGGTCTCAAGTGGGAAAGCTGGTAGTTGCTTCCCGTTGGTCGGCAGTTTACAGTACAGAACCCTAACGAACTGTATGTACTGGTTTCCTCTGCCCTTCCAACTACCCGTCGTGATATGACCTGTACAGTGTTGAAAGAGACATAAAACCCAGAATAAATTAAATTAAGTTCTCCATCCAGTTTGTGGATTTAAATAATAGCCCCCGTCTGAAGTGGGGAAGTTTGTAGTTGCTGAACAGTGAACAATCATTTTCACTGTAGGATGGTGACCAACAATTCATGACCATTTATACCCTCAAAACCAAGTACCTTTCAAGATGCAACCAATACAGTGTGTTCAAAGTGAGGTTAAGAATCAATCAAACGGTCTATCGATTGATCATCAAGCAACCAATCAATTTATTTATTTATTTTTTAGCGAAACTTCTAAATATGTTTCCAATACAGTTTGAACACCACATGTGATTGTATTAGAAATACGAGTGCATTATGTTGAAAAATACAGATATGTGAACTTATAAGAGAACACATTTAAAATTTATAGATTCTTAAAAATAGGGTGCACACGTTTACAACCAACATAATTTGTCTTTTAGTTCAATTGGCTATATAATTGGCGGGATGCCTTTGTTTGTATGTTTATTTACAAAATAACCCCCAAAGTTATGGACGCATTTTGTTGAAATTTTCAGGCAATCTAAATGGCACAAGGGACAGATGATAATTGTGGATGATATGTTTTGGTGGTGATCCGGACCACCATTTGGATATAAGAATTTTTTACAGGACTTTTTTTTAATACTACACTTATGCAATATTGGAGGTGTTGGGCCTTGGCAGATTTATGTACTCTCCAGGTGTGCTTGTTTTGAAGTAGATTTTAATTTGACTAAATGGAAACAGTTTCCAATATGTTAGATTTTACTTTTTATAAAATTAAATATATCTGTGTCTTTGCAAAACTGCGGATCGGTAAATATTTCTTTTTTTCTTTTGTTTTATACCCAAAGACATGGCAAGCACCATCTATGATTTCTTCAAAATAGAGATAAATAACAGCAATTAATCTATACATTTGCTGTACACATAACAAGAACACAAAAACAGATTTATTAGTTCCACTTGATTTTTTAAAGTAAATCGTGTGGTATGCGTTTACTCTTTAAAAAATGATTGGATTAGTTTTACATTTTAATAGGAATAAAAAGAATTACCCTTTACTGAAGTAATTGTAAAATTATATTTATTGGTTGCGTGTTATTATTGCAGTCCGATCAAGATACAAGTACAATATATATTTAAATGGATATCATCTTTGGGCATAAGTGAACAGCTTTTTGTAGTATAAATACAGTATATACTGTATATACTCATACTCAATTACCTACAGACACAAAAATATGACTATCTCAAAAAGTAACATCTGTATGCAGTCATTCATGAGAAATATCTATACCACAGACTCTGTAGTGCACAATGGTCAGCTTTCAATGAGTAAAATTTATGTCTTTCAGACCCATTTTTAAATGATTTTTCTTTCCAACACTTTATCCATGTGACAAATGTTTTACCAGTAAAAGGACAGTCTTATGGGCTGGCCACTCTGAAATATTCTTTTTCATCTCTTCAACTATGCATATGTTTATGAACTGCTGAGATCAATTTGAATACATTCGCCTGAGCAACTGAGCAGAAAATCCGGGTAATTGATGGATGTGAATGCTCCCCATGAATCCACCTGCTCAAAGGGTCGCCAGGGTAAAATGGCCGCTGTGGATTATTCTACCAGTCGTCAGTGGTCTAACTGATGCCAGCTGGCCCAAATTACATTCCCATTTCAAGTCTATAGTATTCCATTCGTCATGGACAATATGGGTAGGGTTTGGATCAATCCAAAGATCTTATTGGCCTAGATCTGCATTCATCGTCCGCGAAAAAATGATTTTGAGCATTAATTATCTCTATTTTAAAGATGTCATATTCAGTTGTATTCTAAAAAAGTAGAAAAGATAGATCTAGATGAAGTTCTTTTTCTCAGATAAAAACTAGTTCCCATAGGACTCACTTTTGAGAAAATGCAAGTTGTCCTGCAACAGGTACGATCGTGTCAGGGCAGACATGCAGTTCACCCCACATGTTGATACGAGGTGGGTGCAAACCCAATTTTACTGAGCAGAAAGCCCAATGCAAAAAATGTGAACTATTTGGCCAACGAGGTGTGACTTTATTTAGACAAACTAAAATTTACATCATAAGACCAAAGAAAACTAAATTAGTCATGCTAGGGACAGCAAGCACAAAAACCCTCATTGAAACACTGTACAAACATCAAAGTAGGAGTAGCACAGTCATATTACTAACTACACATTAAAAATTAACAATTTTTGTTGAACATAAAATATTATAACTGAATACATTGATTATTACTTATTGACAGCCAATTACAAGGCTACACGGACGTGAACGTCCGAGCACACTGAGTGGAGAAAGTCCAACTTACAAAAGGGGCTGATAAAAGTTTGAATAGTCAAAGTTAATTAAAGTAAATGGCTATTTTCTGCCCCAACAAATGTGTGAGATATGGGTGTGTAATAGATCACTTGGGGAATCCCACAGTGCCTTAACCCTGCATTGACTTCTTTTCAACACATAATAGACTTTGGAGGGCTGACTAATGGTTCAGAGCCATTTCAACACCTGTGCATATTTTCCTTCTTACACGGGGGTTCCTCTTCAACATTCGTACTGCAAACTGGTTTTACCACTTGCCCCAGGGTCAAATTAATTGCTAAATTACAGTGTATCATTCTTATGGGGGTCTTAACCCATAATTTTATTCTCTCTCATACACTAGAAACAAACTCTCAATTGGACAGCCACTGTAAAACCATTTGACATTCTGTGGCATGTTACATGCAAATTAAAAGGCAGCTTAGCCCAATTTAAAATGCATTTTTGAAACATTAATTGTTGGTTTTTAACTCATCAACACTTTTCCTCATTGGGTTGTTTTAGAAGTAGCAAAATAATTTGTATAAATAGAATTGTTTTGATATATTATTTTACTATACAACGCATTGCAATTGCCAAGTAGACATAAGTACTTTTGAATGATGTAGTAAGTTAATTTTTAACGATAGGATTTAGCGACATTTGCCTAAAGGAACCATGGAGCAAAAGTTGCCGAGTTTTAAACATTTGCCTTGTTTGATTTATTTTCTAAATATTATTATTATTATTATTTTATTTATTATAGTGACATGTATACATTCCACTTTCACAAAATAGCACGTAATACAACAATTATCAGTATACCCAGTCACTTCAAATACATATTAATTTAATGTGTATGTTTACATTTAACTGTTCAATGATGCTTCAAGAAAAAACTTTTTTCTCTTATTCCAAATGCTTTCAATGAAATTTGCAAGATACTTGGACTTCAAGTTCATCAAAATACACAATTGTTCATTTGGGATTAAATGGTTCAAACTAGGAATTAATTTAAACAAATTGTCACGCTCAGCATTATATACCGGACACGAAAGCAAAAAGTGATGTTCATCTTCAATAGAGTTTTGATTACACAGCAAACACAATCTTTCATTTAACTCTTTTCGGATGTATCGCCCAGTTTCTATATTTAAAGGTAATATGCCCATGCCATGATCTTTGAGACCTGCTAATATTGCTTATGACATAAACTTCTACATTAATGTTTTGTTTAAACTTCACATAGTTCCTTAACTTTGGTTTGTAACCAACTGTATTGGACCACTCTTCGTGCGTAAGATCAGAAAGTTCAAATTTTATATCCGTCAGGTCAAATGCATTGAACACTTGCATCACACTGATTGCTATGTTGACAAGTTAACGTTCGTGTGGATGTTGACGTTAAGTAGACTTGTGCGCTGTCCTTGATTATCTTCTTGACAATTGGTGTGTTTATTAAAACATTTATATCTTTCCGTTCTCTTCTTCGTGTATTTTCATCATCTCTGGTCTCTGCTGTTCACTGCTTTTTCTTCTTCTTTTTTCTTTGCATTGCATAAGCTCCATCTTTTATTTTAAACACTGGAATGTCAGAGATGACACTCATCACAGTCCCTGTGATGTCACAGAAAATGTGGGTCGCGTGACCTAAGTCATACTCAAATTTAGATGTACCGTTTGTACTTCCATGGTAGATTTACTATAAAAGTTATATCATAAGACCAAAGAACACTTGAATCTACTTTATTTACACCAAAGTCTACCTTGTACTGAAGGTGGCTTCACTGAAATGTTGCATTAAAACCTGAATCCCAATATTAAGCATCAACACTAGCTTCTTATGCTAGGGACAGGAAGCAAAAAACTTTCATTTAAAAACAAGTAGTGCTTTGGAATACAAAAACCCTCACCCACAGAGAGTCCTGAAAACACAAAAAAAAATCTGGATTTTCATATCTGGATCAGAATCACTGAAATAATAAGTGGAGGAAGACCAAGTCGTAGAGACCACACTGGGATTATGTTATCACACAAGATGGAGTCAGATCCGGATCAATAATCTTTATCATGATCTCAATTGTTGAAAATCTTCATTTTTGTGCGTGGACTGCCTGTGGGTAGTCTGTCTGAAAAGTACAAGTACCAAAAGTTTGTGTATTTTCATTTTGATTTTAGTGTCACTTATTTGTTACAAGGATTGGTAAGAGTACTGGTCTAATAACTTTTTCAAGAATATAGTAACATTATTGTTCAAAATGTAGCAATTGGCATTTGCCTAATATATTTTTGCATATACGTACTCAGGATAATTCAACATGGCAGAATTAATAACAGCAGGGATGCTTCAATAGTTTGTAAAGATGAGAGGTCATGGTATGACTACTTGATTTGTATTACAATACATATCCCTTATGAGACCAATTGATCAAAGTGATCAATCGTTTCTATGTTAAGACTCTTTTTAAATATGAAGAAATTAGTACAAATATTCAACCATTGCCTACTAATTAAGACACACACATACATATGTGAAGAGTTCAGTAAATAGTAGTCTTAACATCTCAATATAAATAACAATAGATTCATGTCTCATCATATGTAAATTAAAAAGAATTTATATACATCTGTTAAACTACATCCCAGATAATTACAAAGTCCATACTTTATAACTTTACAACTTTTCCAATCTATTTCTTCACTGCTATAGTCTGTAGTCCATTCTTTGGCCCACCATTCAGCCATTATACTTTATTACCTCACCCCAAAGAGTCTGCCATTTCCCTCCTATTAATTATAGCGAGTGTTAATATTCATAAATTCACACATGCAGTGACCACAAACTCGTGGTTTGTCATACAGTAAATACTACCCACATCCACAGCACATTCCACCTGATCACTACACTCTAATTTACTCCCCAAACTCAATGACTGTTTTGCATAATTATTTTGAAACAAACTGTCATCTCTTTCTTTGAAAAGCATCTGGTGGTATGTGAGGATAATACAGTTTAGTCTGATTTCTTTGAAAAGAGGGAGGGGGATCTTTTAATTTCCAGATGGCTTTTGGGTGTAATTGTGTTGAGTAACTGTGACTTAACTTCTAACAATGATTTGGAGACAGTCTTACATATCTATTTTATAACTTATATATTTTGATACCCTTAAAGTTGAGCCTTAAAGTTACAACTACATCTAATTTAACCTAATGTGGACTTTTACAGCGCTTAATTTCCATCAATTGACAGACTCTAGGGCGCAATTGAACAAAGACAGTGAGAACAATCGTACCCTTATTCCATTCAATATAATATTCTAAAAGTATTGTTGGTTACTACATAAAGCACTTTATTTGAATGTCTCCAGAGAATACTCACAGTGCAGATGCAACGTAGTTTTAAATAAGATTGCTCAGTTTTACTGAAGGAGTATTGTCAAATAATAACTGGAATATACAGTACACTTTATAAATTTTATAATGTAATAAAAGCCATTGCATCAGATTTTCAGACTTCGAGGTTGATAAAATACGTTAAAGATTTTAAACCTTTTAATGATTATCAAGCAACCCTTCCATAGCCTGACCTTCAGCCCCCACACCCAACTCCATATAAAGCTTGCCCAGGGTATTTGGAAGTTTGATTGTCGATGTGTGTTCCGAGTAGATGTAGGAGTTTTATAATTTATGTTGTTACTTTATCTACAAGTGTTATGTCCAGGTTAACAATTTATCATCATTCCAAGACCTTCTCTTGACTATGATACCACTCAGTTTTAGTTAGCCCCATTTTATATATGTAGTAGCCTTTCTCTCAGATGTAAAAGAGGCCCCCAGTGGCCTAGTGGTTAGCAAGTTTGGCATCTAATCATAAGCTGTCACCTCTGTGTGTTCGAGTCCCACAAATAACAATGCTGAGGACCTGTCCCAATATGACCCTGGCTATTGAATGGGACGTAAAACCCCAACTTTGATATTGACTCAGATGTGAAAGTAGCACTGTAAACTCAACAAAAAACTACATAACACATTCCCTGTCATTTCAGTAAATCTCTCTTCGCTTTTTCAATGTTTAAAAATGTGTTTTCTAGTGTACAATGATATAAAATACAATGGCAATATAAAGTAGAAATACAGACATGGGAGAAATTATTATTATTATTTGTTATTATTATTATTGGCTGATAACTTCCCAATTCTTGTAGACATAGAACTGTCCTCCATCACTGCTTTATTAGTGGAGAAAAGCAGTGCACCACCTTTGTGAACCATTGAGAAACTACCCCATGTGACCAAAGTAAAGGTTAATATTGCATTATACATGTGTAATGGCATAATAATGGTAGAACTGTCATTTTCAAAACAAAAGCACATCTCCTGGATCTATGTTTATACCCCTGCGATTTTATGGGACAAGAAAACAGGTGCACATTCTGTCAAAAGCATGGCGACTTCTTAATAAAATATGTGCAAACAGCATTTTTTTCTGACAAAAGGGAGCCGATATGAAGGCTACTTTTGACTCCAACAAATCACCCTCTCCCTCTTTCTGGCCATCTTTTCATGTTGGTGTGAAAACAGGAATTTGGCATGTCATCTGAATGACAAAAGGCGAGGAAAACAATTTCACCAGCCGTTATTATAGTGAAGGAGATACCTTGTAATTAGACTCAAATGGGGCACAAAGCTCATGAATTTTTACAGTTTGTCCGACAGTCATTCATACATGCTCAGTTTCATACCCTTTATATGACTGTGGTTGTAAAACTAGGGAGTTGTATTCATTTATTTGGGGTTTTATGTCGCTTTCAACACTGTACAGGTCATATCATGACGGGTAGTTGGAAGGGCAGAGGAAACCAATACATACAGTTTGTTAGGGTTCCGTACTGTAAACTGCCGACCAACAGCAAGCAACTACCAGCTTTCCGACTTAAGGCCATGCCGGGAACTGAACCCCGGCCTCAGAAGTGGGAGGCGAGAGTGTTACCACTCTGCCACCGTGGCGTCCAACTAGGGAGTTGTAATGTGGGCAGGGTAAATTGTAGACATACAAAGTAAGAGAAGAAAACATGTGATATAAACTTGGAGCTTTCTATTGAATAATGGTCAATCCAAAGTAAATCCATTTTTCGTGATTTTTTGTGACATACCATAAACATTTTTGAGGAGGTAAACTCCATTTGGTTAAATAAATCGATGATGACAACAAAAGTCCTAGTTTTAGAACAATTACCTAACTCACAACTATTACATCTTACATTACATTGATGCATTTTACATTGATATTTAGCATTCTGTTTTTGTGTGTTGAAACAATAGGACAGTGTCAAGGTTATCATTACATGTTTCATGCTTCTGTTTCATTGGGCTTGGTGATGAATTTTATGCTTATTGTATTTTACTTAATATTTTACTTATTCTTATGTGTTCCCTATATGATAACTTATCTGCTATTTATATGTTAATAATATTTGAAATAAGTGTTAATAATTCAGATGAACCTTAAAATTAAGTAAAACTGACAATCATTTTGGTACAAAACGACAAAACTGCATATTTGTAAGGAGTTGACTTGACTTTTTAAATTAGCGTTTTGTTAAATAACTATCCTTTTTAGGACATATTGCAATCCGTCAAGTTTGATATTTGTGGATCATCTTGAGTGTATGACACTTCAAAAGCTTATTAGCAGATATCTGCATGTGGACAAACTTTCAATTAAAATGTCCCGACTCCTTCCCAGTAGGTTTGTAACTCTCATCACGAAACGATGAATCATTTGATAGTTATCCCCAGGCAAACACGAAAAACAAGCTTCGCGTTTCCCCTTCTTCAGCCAACACTTTTGGCAAATTGAATTCTTTGAAAGAAATACTGTTTTAAAACACGTTTTTGACAGGATATAAAACACTAATCACAGGTTGGTTTTTATCTTGGTTTCTTCTGGACACTTTTTAAAATATTTAAATGTGTTACATTGGTTTCTCACATATAATCAAAGAGTGTAATTATATGGAAAAAAAACTATTGTATGAAAACAGCATAAATACACACCATAAATGGCAAAGCAGACGATAATCACTACAAATTCCTCCATGGCCCTAGGGACTGGAATATACCTGTCAGTGGTATTCACACAGAAAAAAATCTTTATTCTTTTTAGTTTAA
Organism: Sabellastarte sp. h YS-2021; assembly: GCA_964017235.1. Classification (NCBI taxonomy): domain Eukaryota; kingdom Metazoa; phylum Annelida; class Polychaeta; order Sabellida; family Sabellidae; genus Sabellastarte; species Sabellastarte sp. h YS-2021. The sequence continues at coordinate 24,729,683 of OZ024929.1, read as the reverse complement.
GTTTTTACTAAAACAAAATTATAATTAATCTTAGAATGCCAAGTAAGGCTTAATATTGTCAAAATATACACATATAAATTGTCTAACCATTTTCCCGAAAAGATAAGAATAAAAACATGTCAAAACCTACCAATGTTGGAGAACTAGAAAAAAATCAATGAGTGTGTATTTAAATAAGTATTTTATACTGAAGTGACGAGTGAATTAATCAGATTAAGTCTATAAATATTCTAATTGGGGTTTATCATTCAATCAATGGGCTACAATAATATTTAGGGGAAGTGATAGTTTGACAATTAAGCGGTATTAAAAGAGAAAGCCAATATTTGTATTCCTGTTTGATACTATCAAGATTAAGGTTTTATATCTTAATAATGACCCTTCTCAAGTTGTCATACTCAATGAACTGACCACTCTAAAACAGTATTGTTGAAATATCCATGTTAAAATGAACCTTAGGTCAACAGTTTGAATAGATTATGTCTTAGGGATAAAGCACGTGTTTATTATCTATTTCAGTATTACAAATAATTTGACATTATTTTTGTAACAAAGATGAGATAATAATATACTTATGATTTTAAAAGTACGCTGAAAGTTAAACGTAAAGATTGATATGTGCGAACATCAAATTTATGTTTATCAGAAAATAAAAGGGGTTAAACACTGAAAAATGCTTAATGTTTGTTTTATTGAAAATTTATTAAGCTTTTTTCAAGGTACAATAATTCACATGCAGGCCCACATAAAGACAGAAATTGAAATTTAAAAGTTTTTTTAATAGAATTTATGTAATTGCTGTTGAGCATGATTTTACATATAGTTTTAACAAAGTAATTAAAAATCTTTATAAAGTTAGATCAGAGGTGAATAAACTACAAGAAATAAAAAAAGACTGCGTTTAAAAAGAGTCCCCCATTTATAGAGCTATGAAAATATATCAGAATCAAAAAGTAATACCCTGTCTGTAAAACATATACAACTGTTGACAGAGAATTTATGGTATTTCTATATAGTTGGTTGCCCTCTCTCCCCTCAACCCCTCTTTAGAAATCACAACCAAATGTTTATTTGCTTTCCTTACACAACAGTTCATCGCCGTGTTTTATGCAGAGATTTATGGATGTCACCTTATCTCTTTCATTAAGTGTATTTCAAGAGTAATTTAATTCAGTAAAAGATCACCTCTTAGATTTGATGTTTGACATTTCAAGCAATTAGATGAAATTAAAGGAAACGCTTCTCACTTCTAAAGGCCCCCAACTGTTCGGTGTAGTCAAAACCTGAAAGTACATAAACAACCTTAAAAATACAGCAGACAGCTAGGAGCACACTAAGCGTAAAAAAATTAATCCGTGAGACCGATAAAATTGATTAAGGTAGAACATAAATAAAACCAGGGATGATATGTCTTTTTTTTCGGGAGACGGGGATATTTTTGCCACCCACTTTGATGCATGCGTATTTAAATATTCATTTGGGTTGATTCTCTTTGACAAAGTTAAATTGTGAACAAATTATAAACAGTGGAGGCATGACATAGCTGGGACACGGCGTAATTAACCTGAGTGGGAATCTATGGTGTATTATTTCACCTTCAAATTTGCCGCTTTCTTTGATCGTGAAGGTATAGCTGACAAGGGTGATAAATCTCCAAGTGTTTTCTTTATACAGGAGAGTTTTGCATCTTCTTATCTGCTGAAACCACACACATTGTCTGCAAAAAACACTAACTTCACACCTTTCACCAATAATAAACCCAGCCAAATTCAGGCTCAGCCAGTTTTCGTTTCAGTTGCAATGTTTTTAGGTCATGTAACACATTATGCTGTGCTAGGGTAAACAAGTTCTACTGTTAATACAAAACGAATCCTATTGTAATGTCAACCAAATATTTGGATTTATTTATTTATTTATTTGGGGTTTTAGATCCCTCTCAACATAGTACGGGTCATATCATGGACAGAGGAAAGCATTACATATAGTTGGTCAAGGTTCACTAAACCTCCTTTATTTCAAGGAACCCTTAAAAAGTAAGGATTTCCTTTATTTCTTGCTCCTTCCTTTGTTTTGGTATTCATTAAACTTCCCCCGAACAAAGGAGCCTAACTTTATTTCCTTGAATTTCAAGGAAACCTTAAAAATCTAGGAAATCCTTAACTTTTAAGGGAATCTTGAAGCTTCCTTTACTGAAGAATCCTTGTTTTTTTCCCTTAACTTTCTAGGTTACTGTGTGACTACCTTTAAGATAAATGTGAGTTTTGGTGGTTTGGCTTTTTAAGTAAAACTTGAGGTAATTGGTGAAGTGTTATGATATTTGCACCCTTTTTGTCCATACCATATCATTTATATCACCATATGTCTATCTTTGAAATTTATGGGATATTTAGTTGATATGTCATCAAACCCAGTGAAAATGTATTTGATGTGTATGTCACAATCTCTGTATGAAAAGTGGCTATTACCACAATGTGGTATGCAATACAAATATCTTTAAAGGTGAGGTAGTCATTTCGTAAAATATAAAATATCACCTTAAACGGCAATAGAAAACACATCATAACACTGATATTGAATAATTAATTTGGAAAGAAGGAAATACAAAATTAAGGGAAAGATAAAGGAGCCTTTGTGACCAAAGTTTTTTTAACCAATCAGATGACTGAATGCACTACTTTAATAAAGGATTCTTTATTTAAGGTTTCCTTTGGTAAGGAAGCCACAAAGGAGGTTTAGTGAATAGCATTTTAAAGGTCACCTTACCAAAGGAGATTTTTCACTTTACTTTAATAAAGGGACCTTAAAAATAAAAGAAGTTTATTGAATACGGCCCCTGTACTGTAAACTGATGACCATCGGTAAGCAACTACCAACTTTCCCACATAAGGTCCAGGGTTTGATCCGCTGACCTCAGAGGTGGGAGGTGAGTGTGTTACCACTGCTGCACCACCATGGCCCTTATCAACTGTTTGGAGTAAGTAAAGATAGCATAACTAACTTACCATTGTCAATACTTGGGCTCTGAGTGACTTTTGTTAACTAGTTCCTTTTATTAAACAGGGTACAGAGGTAACTAGCCCTATAACTTATTTCAGTGAATATCATGATATATAGAGTTGTCATATTGTAACTCATAAAAGAAACTTCTATTGGGCTTGATCTCCATCAGAAGCCAGACTCTACGGTCTTACAAATAGAAATGCAGAAATCTCAAATTGAAAATCCAGGCAGGTTACAAGGGTGTCAGCCCCAGAGAGGGGACAATGATTTTTTTAGAAAAAATCTAGGGTGGATTTGCTTTTGTGAATTTGGATTGAACTTCTTTCTAAAGGAGAAAAGGGAACTATCAAGCATTTTATTCTAAACTCTTGGTACAGCATAAGTAAAGCTGAATCCAAGCCCCCTTAGTAGAATTAAATACCAATAGAAAATAAGGCTGAAAAGTCTTTCTGTCTACATGTGTGAGCTGCAAAGCCTTCAGAGACACGAGTAGTGCACTAGAATTTATGAAAGTCTGGTGACAACAACAAAATCCAAGTCAGATACATCCCATACCTGGCCTAGAACTCAGACGGTCACTTTTCCAATTATTAACATAGCCCATTGTAACTTAACTTGAGTGATGAGACAGGTACTCATCACGCTATGCCACACTTCATGAAAGTCCAGAAAAAAATGAAAAAGTGACATGTAGAAGCATGAGCCTCGATAGAGATCACATTTAAAAACTACAGAAATCAAGCACCTCACCACCCATCAGAGTTTTCCTTGTAATTTAACCATTTTCTGTTTTTCAAAATAAACAATGAAGTATCTAGGATGGTCAATTTGAATTTTTTTTACTCAATATTCCTGTTTCGTGTGCAGACCACCATTCCAGCAATGGCCAATGTGATCTCATAAGTATATGTGGACATGTCTGTTTGCATTGGTGACAATCCTGTAGACAATGCTACCGATCAGAAAAAACATTGTGATGAAACTATACCCTGTCCATGCCAGTACAGATGGTAATCACACCTCCCTGTCCTGACCTAACTATGTGACCATCAAATACAATCAGCCAGAAACATTGGGACTTGGATTTGTGAGCTGCCAAATCCACCAGTTGTACATTTGGATTGCACGTTGATGCTCCAAGCTAAGTTTCATTCATATCCATAGAACAACAAATATATGTCAACAGATGTCAGCAGATATTAGCCATGTTAGTCTCACAAATACACGAAAGTTAAAAATTGGTATAAACAGGGCAGTTTTAATGTAACTTCCATTCGTCACAGGAAGGGGATTTTCACACAAGGTGAATGAAGACTCACATTAATGGAAACAGATGCATGTTGTTTAAGATCTAGAGTGTGATGTTATCACATTTCCTTAACTTTGATGTACTACATTATAACTATCACAGCTGTAAATATTTATGTGGAACACAAATTTAAATAAAAGAAGTCTTTGCTGAGTTAATATGTTTGAAATGATAGTTCATTGTAACACCTAAAATATAATAAAAGTACCAACATAATAAATTTGTTCGATAATATCACACATTGTTTGAAATACATTGCTGGTAATTCTAACTTGACATATATGTTTCATTTCAAACAATACGAATGCTGGTATTTATACAACTAAAACATAGGATAACTTAACCCCTTAGCAAAATCCTACTAGATCCAAGGAAAGGCTACACAGCAAACTGTGAACAGACACTGTATTATAAACCTACTTTGATACAATCAGTTTACATCAATCCTGTCCTTTTATATAAAAGGATTTGGAAATTTAGTAAAGAGAAAAAAAAATCAGGGGTTAATGTAATTTTCAATTTGCTAATCTGTGTGAAGATATCTGTTACCTATAATTCAGAGATAAACCATTTATTATCATTTAAATTTTTTTTTTGTTGGGCAATATCTATTGTGTAAGGTTTTGATTTATAACTGTTTTTTTTTCAGTCTTGGCCTTTTTACTGTAAAACTGGACTCTCATCTTATTATCAAATATTTATCTTGCAGATAAACTAATCTGATGCTAAACTGTTTATTGTTTACCTAAATGACAGGAAAAACTAATGCTTGCAATAGTTTTACTAGATATTCAATGGCTCAATATTCATTGCTATAAAGGTGTTGAACACTGTACTTATAATATGCTAAAATCTTACTACGGCACCTTTTAACATGATAAATATTATTGACATTAAAGAATATAAGCACAGATGATGCTTTCTATTGTACTTAATTTATGTAGAGCCAATTAAAGGGCGCTGTTCCATTTCTGCGATAAATCGTGAATCTTGCTCCCGATTATAAAAAAGCAGTATTCAGGGTATAGTTTATGATCAGTTTAAGGTGGGTTTAGGGTATGTTCCTCATGTACAAAATATTTTCCCAATAGCTTCCTGATTGGCGTTTCTATTGTCTCAGAAATTCTTCCGATAGGTTTGTGACAGTTTCCTGATCCATCCGATTGTTTACGATGGATTTCAAATGAAACAGTTGGTTTTACAATTGCTATAAGATGGAAAAGATTGTTGTAAGACTGTAAGGCTGTTAGTTAGGTTCAAGATTACTGTAAGATTTAAAAGATGACGATACGATTAGTTTACAATGTTATAAATCTGATAAGGATCGGGAAAGGCACAATACAATAGGTTTACAATGGCTTTAAGATCATTAAGATGTATAAGATTCAGTTTCCAATTCCCAAATTTTTACAATCAGGAGTATCGTTTACGATATATCGCAGAAATGGCAACATCCCTCTCAGGTGCTATTGTTAATAATCCTTATCTATGCCCTCGACCCTTTATATTTTCACCAATATAGAAAACTGCATTTATTTCCTGTACTGTGTCATTGTTGGAGCCAAACTTGAGATCTCACCAATCTAAAGATTGACACTAGCCCAACTTAAGATCCCAAGTTTGGCTACCAATCTTAAGAAGGGCTGGCCTGTCCCAGCCTCCTTAAGATGAAAAGCTTTTCATGGGAAGTTTTGCAGTAATTATTTGGTTTTGAAGAAATAACTGTGTCAGAATGTTGATGGTGAATAATTTATTTATATTTTCTTTGTATGTGCAATGAATATTGTTTATGTATTTTATGTGTCCACTTTTTACCAGGGGTACTAGGTAGATCTTTCAATTGAATTTATTAAGTTCTAAAAGGAGTTAGAGAAGTTGACAATAAATCTTCTCATAGTTATACATAGCACACCAGTGAATTCAACAAAATGTGAATTTCCTATTCCCTACCCATTTACAATCTTTTACCAACAATTAGGAAGACTGTACAAGATTAAAAGCAAACAAAAAAATATAAGGTCTTAAAGTATCAGCTATTGTTCTTCCCAAAACTGACTCATCAGGCTAGCAAGGATAAAATTCAATCAACTTATCACCTGTAAAGACAGTATGAAATCAACATGAACAAAATGGCTTCATATTTATATAGATATAGGGGAATAAGGCCTTTGATGATTAGTTAATGATAAATTAAGTGGATTTACCCAGGGTCCACTTTCACGAACGGGCTTAGCCAAAACTAGGTCTTAAATCCAATACAAAGGACTATGTCTTGGCTAAGCCCTTTCGTTGAAACGGTGTCCAGGGCTTATTTTTGCTGGGCCGTCTTCAATCTCATTAGGAAGCCATAGGAAGTAAAAACAAATTCACATTGTGTTGAATTCACTCATGTGCTGTATATTCTTTGCATATTCAAGTAAAATAAGATAAAAAATACGATATTCTTTTCCCATATAGTTTTTCTTCAAAACTTAGCAATGACTGCAAAATTTAATTAAAAGGTGCTGGTATAAATATCCCATCTTAAGACAGGCTGGCCAATCTTAAGATTGGTAGCCAAACTAAGGATCCCAAGTTAAACTAGTGACAATCGAGATTGGCGAGATCTCAAGTTTGGCTCCAATGTCATCATTGAAGCCACAAGCAAGGCTGTATTCAATATCAGTTACCTTGGAGTTAAAATATTAGAATTTTAACCATATGGCCATTATAAATAAATAAAAATATACATGTTGGAGCCTAATTTAGGAGTCAGCCCATCTTTAGTTGGGCTATAGCCCAACTTAAGATCGTAAGTTGGGTAGCCTATCTTAAGATGCATAGTGGCAAATTTGCTGTTGATTTTGATCAGAGATTAGGCTCAAGGAATGACCCATTTTATATGTTTTTGTTCAGAGATAAAGCTCAAGGAATGATCCATTTAATGTTGGTCTGCAGTCTACAATACAGGGAATGATCCATTTGGTATTGGTTTTTATTGTAAATACGTCCCACCTCCAAGCCATTTCAAAACCTAAGTGAGGGCTTTGAAATGGCCATCAGATTTACTTGGCCATTTCAAAACGGCCATTTTTGAAATGGGCAATGTTTGTAAAACGGCAAGTAACAAATGCATCATATCTGCTAGGCTGGAGCAAACACTTGGCTAAGAATACTGACAGATCACTTTTTTTATTTGGTTTCAGAATGTTCCATAAATTTTTCATGTTAAAATGAGTCTAAATAACTTATTATTCCAAATCCACCACCACGTTTTGCTGAACACTGAAAATCTCAATAAAGGAATAGATTTATTATTTAGTTATGAGGCTTTAAATTAGATTATCCAATTAAACTTTTAACAAGTTTTAACTTTCTAATGTATGACAAATAACTGTTATCCCAGGTTTTACATGTAGTAATCTATCTCACTTTTATTCAGTCATACATACAAGTGGCAGGGATGCTTTAGGGCCTATCTTTGTTCAGTGACTATAACATCAAAGCAGTAGATACAATTCACGACCAATATGCCTGAATTTTACTGAATTTGGAAAAGGATAAAAATGTGTAGAGAATGAGTAGTAACTTAGATCCTTATCTCTATGTTGTAACACAACTTAGTTTTAAGTGAAGCCATTATTTCTATAAGCTTGTTTTTTCCTGCTACAAAACTAAATCTAGAGTAAAACTCAAAGTTACAAGCACATTATGCTGTGACCTGAATGGCTGTCTATATAATATTGTCACTAAAACTTCTTCCATTGATTCCACCCCTGTCAAAAACATGAAATAATCCCATGATTACTCTTCTATGTAAATATTGTCTTCCTTTGGAGACATACTTACAATGTCAAGTTTTCCTCACACTTACCCATCATTCATCCCCCCACCCCCCCTCCCCCTCTACACTTTATACGGGGTAATATGGAATAGACCCAGCACTGTTAGAAAGTAAGTATAGCTCAATCGGAGACTAGAATGTTTCACACCTCCAGGCTGTTTCTGTTCCCAAATTCTTCCTAATTTCTTAAATTTTGTTATCTTTGCACATTTTCCAGGGGCAAGATTTTCCTGAATTGCAGGTTATCTCTACAAATGAGAGTGCTTACGGCTCATTAAGGAAAGACCTTACTCAAATACTCTGATTTCATCAAACGCCTTTCAGATGTTTTGACAGGTCATTGAAAGGAAAAGAGCAAATTGTTTTATGACATCTACTCCACAATTGTGACAAATAAAATACCTTTAATCAATATGTTTTCCATTCTAATTTATACAATCAATTATGTCAAACCCATCAATTATGCTGAACCTACCCTTGGGCAGATGTAATGTTATTGTCAGCCCCTCCCATTTTATGTACTTTCCCAAAGTCTTTTGAAGGAAAGGCAATTGTGTCCTCAACAAAAAAAGATAGTTTTGCATAAATTATGACCCTTTGTAAGGACGTTTTGTAAGAACTCTTCTGATTCGTTGACAGACAAACGTCTAAATGGTCACATGAGATGTATTTTACAACCAATGAATTTGGCACAGCGTGAGACATCAAAGTATTTTTTTGTAAAGCATTTTAAGAAAAGAATTGAATTCTTTTGATTGCTTCCATGGGTATATAAAGCACATTTCACAGAGGAATTTTATCACATTTTAACTCACTTGCTTTTACAAACAGGAAGAGTGAAAGTGATTTAATCCAACTTGATGTGAGGTGTTTGTGTTGTTTTACACATAAGTATATCCTTTGAAAATACATTGGCTGAAGTAGCATACTTACAATGCGTTAAACTTTGTATGTGAATGGAAATATCCTGAAAAAATTAAGATTTTATTGGATTTCTACAAGATGGTTACATCTGCATGAATCAAAGTTTGTTGCACTGGAATCCTACAACTTATATAACTGTGAAGTTCTGCCAAAAAGAAACCGTTTTCTAAAAAGTGAGATGATAAGGTATTGCTGAAGGCAGTGTATGGACTTTATACCAGTTCAGTAAAATTCTGAGAAACATTAGATAAAGCTCCACTGATTATCTAATCTAAAGCTTGTCTGCCTCAGCGTTTTGATATCAGGGAGTAAATAACAACAAAAGAAAACAAACTATAAAGAAGCAAGATGCTGACACCTCCATTTCTAGGTTATCCAGCAGTATATCCACCGTATTCATTTGAAGGTAAGTTTGAAAATTTTTTCATCTGCTAATAATTTTTTTGAAGGTCTGATTAGGTTTTACAATAAAATTGTTTCTTTTCAACTAATTTTGTCCCTCATTTAAAAAATGTAATCATCAATAGTTTGAAAGATTTTCTGAACTTCATTCCTACGTAAAGTTTGTTGATGTAAATATTTCAATTTACAGAGTACATAAAACAAGTTACGTGTCATACAATATTAAGAAATATCTGCTGTACAAAGTTTGAATCCAGTCTTACAAGTTTACAAGTTACATTTACTGATTCTTCTGAATGCTTAAATTAAATATTTCCATTTTTCAATATAATATCTGTTTATGATTTTCAAACCGATTGTTAAAACTTCAGAATTGGTCAGATAATTTTTTTCAGTTCTGCTTAAAGTAACTCCAGTTTAAATGAAATTTATAAACTTTCCCGTCAAACACTTCTGTTGTAACATGTACTTGACCTTTAAATTTCAGCGGGTCAAGGTCGAGTGAACCAACTGGGAGGGGTTTTCATCAATGGTCGTCCTCTACCAAACCATATCCGTATGAAGATTGTGCAGATGGCTTCCCAGGGAATACGACCGTGTGTGATCAGCAGAACTCTCAGAGTCTCACATGGATGTGTCAGCAAGATACTACAGAGGTACCAGGTAGGTACTTACTAATAAATGTTTAATATGCATCATAAACAAAACACAGTGCAGATGTGCAGATGACCAGCAACTTTGAATAGTGGTGGTACCAGCTAATCGAAAATAATCAGTTTTATACACTTTTGTCAGCACAATACTTCAGAGGTACCAGAGAGGTACTAGATAATTGACAGGTACTCCGATTGGATTAAGATAGAGAGTTCTGCGAAAGATTGAGAGTGTCAGAAAGGTGTCTCAGTAAGCTACTGCAGAGGTACCAAATGAGGTACTAGTTGATGATGGGCACTGGGGAAGTCTAGGGTTTACTGATAAGAAAAACACCTGTGAAAAATTTATATTCTCAGAGTTTCTAACATAATGTTGAATTAACTACTATTAGGGGCTTATGTCAGAGGTGCTAATTTAAGGCATTAGAGTGTAGTTCAGATGGTTTATTAGTAACTGAAAGTAGACAGAAGGGTGGTATTAAAACAAATAAATAGTGTGAATTATCTTGAGAGGTACTGCCAGCAGTAATAAAAGAACTATGAATGAGGCACACGTCTGAGAACATTACAGAAAGGAATATTGTTAGTAACGTTTATAGCACCTGGTCAGAATGCAATCTTGATGTGTGATCAGATTGAAAGTGTCAGGTTTGTAGATTCTGGCAGAAACACTGAAACAGTGAAAGTGATGCTTTTAAAGCAGAATAAACAATAAACACACCATTTTCTATTAGATTCTCGAACAAAAAGTAAACATGAACAATTTATTGTAATGATTTGATTTTTAAAATAATGATAAAAAAATGAAATGGGCGTGATGGCAGAACCTGAGTACCTCTTAGAATACAATGAAGTTTTGACAAAAGAAATATAATAAAAATTCTTTTGATTTCTTATCATATTGATTAATAAAATGATAAAAGAGAGTTACTCAAGTTTCCGCAAATGATATCACAACGTTTTCTGAAATTCTGAGACTTGATTTGGGAAAAAAAACTTTTCCTTTTTTTGGATATGGGAAAACAGATACTCTTTTGGTTCATAACTTTAAACATAACGGGAGTTTAACAGTTGAAAATTTGTTCATACAATATTTCAAGCAGAGCCCAGCGAAAAGCATGCTGACATAACTTATGCCTATAAATTAAATGAAATGTTGTTAGATCTTGATAGATACAGTTAATTATCGACGTGAAAAGACCATATTTCTCCCATTAAGTGCCTATTCACAATGGTATGACGTAAAGTTAATGAACATTTAAATATTCTTTTGATTTAAAGTTTAAACCCCTTTAGATCTGCAACTGATAAAAAAACGCCTATCAAATAAATGTAAAATGTCGTTTGATTCATAGGCAAAAAGGCGCGATTCCACTTGTAAGTTCATTATAGAATGAGTTGGGACAATTTCAAGGAGGGGTCTGTTGTTAAGGTAGTTCAAAACATTAATAAGTTATCCATCCATGTGAAATGTCACCCTGTTTAAAAACGTACACTTAAAGTAGATGAAAGGGGTATCATTGTGTAAGAGGGATCATTCGGTAAATATAGAGTTAGAGGTATAGAACAGTAAACAAATACATTCACTACTATGGCATTAAGAGGAAAATTTGCATAAAATGTCAATCAGTGTTATGTCAGGGATAAAGTTTAAAGGTTTCAAACATATCCCTTTTGTAAGATTAAAAAAAAAGAACCATAGTTTTCAATTAAAGGACATTAAAATAGTGCAATAATGGTCTTTGATATAAACTATAAAAACCTGAACTTTGTAAGTAAATTAAGTATGGAGAAACATTGACCATCTATCTATTCTTATGAATCAATCATAATATTCCAGTTCTCTTCATAACTGATGACTTTGTAACATTTGATAATAATAATTATTATTATTAATATGCTGACTCTATTAAAGCTGTTTACTGAGGCATTACCCCTAGGTTACACTTTTCCACGATGGGGTCACGAACAACAACAACTCAAGTTCGTCTACCTTCAGTTGGAATTCTGTCCACCTTGCGTTTGGGGAGGACACATTTGGTGTAATGCTGTGGGATTTGCTTACTGGTGGGCCAAATTTAAGGCGATTTGACACAACTCAGAAAGTGATTTGCATTTGAGATCACTTTTTGAAATGTTTGAAAAACCTCTGGCCAATTCTCATGAGCTGTATTCCAATATATTTACCGGGTTGGGTGAAGGGGGGTGCATATATGGGACTCACTCTTCAACCTCTGCTACCCAGATACAGTGTGGGTGGTCTTACAGACAGGACAGTACATCTGACAGATTGTGAGTTTAACCTTCTGTCTGTTGTAGTTTCCTGTCCGTAAGACTGTCCATCCCTGTAGTAACATCATTTTCCAAATTGACTGGGCCGTATTCACAAAAGGGATCAAGCTCAAGTTGATCCAAAAAATCAGCTCAAGTTTAGTATATAAACAGCTGTAGAATTGTGCTGATTTTTTGCTCAACTTGAGATTGATCCATTTTGTGAATACCAACCCTGCTATGTTAACGTTCTATTGTATGAATGAAACATAGTTACGGTGTTTCTTTTTCTTTATTGTACATCAAGGTATACTCTGTATTTTCAAATGATAAAAACACGAACATTACAGTAATAAAGGATTTTATTTTTGTAGGAAACTGGAACTATCAGACCTGGCGCTGTAGGCGGAAGTAAACCCAGGGTGGCTACAACGGAAGTGGAAACTAAAATAGAAGATTACAAAAGAGACAATCCCGGAATATTTAGCTGGGAGATCAGGGAAAAGTTAGTAAAGGAAGGCCTATGCGACCAAACCACAGCCCCAAGTGTCAGCTCCATCTCGCGGCTTTTGCGCGGGAAAACGAGAAAGGACGAGAGTCTGGAAGACGCGGAAGCAGACGACACTTTAGAAGAAGTGGATATTGACGTAGTTGGAGAAGGTAGGACTTTGTAATGATGATTCAGAGGTACTATAGACCAAAATAATTTTGTTATTTTAATTGTTAATTCAATGGATATTGTGCTGTTTGTTATTTTCGGTTCAAGAGTTCAAAAGATATATTGCGACTGGACTAATCTGGTTAAAACATGCTTTGAGGTGAAAATTTCAATCAAGAAAAAAGTTATGTTACATAAATTTGGAGGGAAAATTATTTCATTTCAAGAATATCGAAGTTAGACTCGTGGCATAATCGCTGTTTCATTCTTTAAAAGTTGCCAAAGGGTTTGTGATTTTGAGTTATCCAAACCCACGACAGAGCCAAAATGTGCTGCCGTGTCTCCCGCACACAAACAGCTTAATTAAATGTACCTTCACAATTTGTACTATGTGAATGTAATACATAAATCTCAAGTATTTAATTCAATTCTCCTGTGCCCGATACATATGTAACTGCCGAGTTGCCACTGCCAGATTGCACCCCTATTCATGAATGTGTCAACCAATAATTTTGGACATGTTTAAGAAACAATTAAGACATTTTAGTTTGTATAATTATACAATCAAGATTTAGCTCGAAGGAATTCTATTTTTTTTTGTCTTGGAGTTGACCTCTTTCTTGAGTTGTTTTAATATACTAGCCTTTCCACTTCATATAAAAAACATCATTTAATGTATATTTCTGAAATAGATATTTACAAAAGTATTTAATTTGTGACTATGTAAAATAAAAATACATTAAAAAAATAACACAATTTTTCAAGGTAGATTGTTATATAATATGATAACAAATAAATTAATTTAACAATGGGGCATTTTGTTTTGAAAACTCAGAGCAACAAATTCTGTTTACCTGAATTGTTTGAAAATGACATCGGTATTTATAAAACTCAACATATAGGCTAACAAGTTTTAAAATTAATAATTAAGTTTCAATATTGTATAAAGCCTATTGGCAGGCTAGTAACCCCCCCCCCCCTCCCCGCTACTCCTCGTCAAAAAGTAAAGAAAAAGTAATGGAAAATTGAGAGTATCAGATGTGCATTTCATGAGAGGACACAGTATAATTACCAGCTATCACCATTTCTCTAATGTCATGTTTAGGGTGGGACTTTTACCCCCACCCCTCCTACCCTAGTGGCCAAAAAGACCCGGGGTAGAGGTTTAATACACTACCCCAAGAAACTGTGAGGGACGCTAATGTTCCTCAGAGGGAAAATGTCAGTTTTAACTCACCACATCTACAATTGAAAAGTGGATGACAATCTTGATTGAAAATAGTCACAACAAAAATCAGCTTTTGTTCTGATATGAGATCATCAATATTTTTCAGACATATATAAGTTATAAGTGTAAGCCTGCAACTTAACTTTATCTTGTTTAAATTTTACATTTAGTTTCTCCCAGCATCTATAATTGAAAATATGATAAAACCAAAGGTATGGATATCCAATCAGAATATAAACTTCTATTTCGGGTTTAGATCCATGAAGTTACCACATAATCCTCGGTTTAGGTATAAATGATAGACCAGTACTAAGTCTACTGATATTACATAAGATTTTATTAAGGACTAAGCTTGAATTAGCATCGTTTCTGTGATTGTTAAAGTCAAATAAGAAATTGCAAATTGCTCAGCAAGTATTTTCACATTTAATGACAAATTGGCGATCACATTAAAATATCATTCTCGGACACCAATTTGAGATGTCGTTAGAAATTATATGAACACTAGCCATCCTAGGTTCGGCTTTCAATCTTAAGATGGACAAGCCTGGTCGGTTTGTCTTAAAATATGAGTTTTAGGAATCATAAAGTTAGCAACTTCGACTTTTCATTATAGATTATAGAAACTGATGTTTTCATTCAATGCCAAAATTCTGTATGCTTTAAAAAATCAACATGACAATACAATTGCAATCTTTAGTTTTATGTGTGACAAAGACAAATTTAGTCAGGAGAATTTATGGTTTTTTTTGGTCTCTGTTTGCACATCCTTACATTTCTCACTCTGAGGTTACCCATTCCAACATTAGCATTCCCTAACCACCAACAAAGTAAATTACACTGACAGTCATATATCCAGCACAGTATGTCAACTAAAATACTAGATCAACTTTTCAAATTCAGCCTGGACTGTGAAAGATTGGCCAGGTCACTGTGGGACCTCTTTGACAATACAGGGCCGCACTAGCATTAAATCAGCAATAACAATTAGACTGGGCCTGTAATTGTGAAAGTGTATGGGGGGAGGTAGAGTTGACACCAACCAATATTCTTGTCTGTCCATCTCTCTTGAAGGAAGCTTCCTCTGTTTTAAATCCCTCAGCACCCCTCCTACTCAATTTCTACTCACAATTATTTATAGCCACGGTCTCCAGTAGGGAATTCCACATTATTTTTAAAAAGAAGAGACAAGATATTTTATCAAGCACTTTGAATTCCTTAAATTCTTAAATTCATTGCTTAAGTTGCAAATCCATCTCATAACACATGGTTACACCTCAATTTTAGAATTTTATATATTACTCCAAAGCAAATATCTGTATTATACACATTAATGATGATTCCCTCTTCATCTTAAAATATAAGTTTAAGACTAGACTTAAGTCAGACTTTGATTATCCCTTAATCACTCCACCCCCTATATATTTTTTGTTCACTTGTGAGTAGCACCCTGTGAGTGTGAAAGTAAATCAAGGCCTATAACACACCATACTGTGAGTCCACTTAGAATAAAGAAAGGAAGTTTTTTTATTAAAAGCATACAAGTGTCAGGGTTAGTTTGACATGCCTTAATTCCTGGGTGTCTTTTCAGAAAACTGTGGTGTGTCTTTGAGTAGGTTAGAGATTGATGAACTACAATTATATACCCACACACTTTGGGATCAGCTTTTAATCTGCTAGTCACTTTAATTTCTAATTCATCTATATCTTGTGGTCACTTTAGTCGGTAAACTGGGTTGTCTTTTCACATTTATCATCTGTAGGTGTTTCAAGACTTGTGGGAGATTGTTTTCAAAAGTGTGATAACACATCTAATAAAATACAATCTAGTAAGGACATTTACTGTGGCATATTAAATACACAAGTTTTACTTAATTAATGTTCCTTTTTTAAAAAAAAAAATACACTTTAATAAATTTGGCCCAAAAATAATTTTAGTTGTTGGTTACATGAATTCTATTTAGTTTCTCAAAAATACAATTTATGTTTGGTATGTGTAAATACAACTATGTATTCATCAAACCTATATTTTTTTTCACAGACTCAGATGGAGACAATGAACCTTGCAATATGAGTTTGGACAGAAAACAGAGAAGAAGTCGAACCACATTTTCAGCTGAACAATTAGAACAACTGGAGAAAGCTTTTGAGCGTACACATTACCCCGACATCTATACTCGAGAAGAAATCGCACAGCGCACTGGACTTAGTGAGGCCCGCGTGCAAGTGTGGTTTAGTAATCGCCGTGCAAGGTGGAGGAAACAAGTAACGAGTGGACAAATACCTACATACCCACCACCAGTAGCACCTACCCAAACACCTGTAGTAACACCCACCAGTAATGCTCCAGTGTCAGTCTCGATAGCTCCCCCTGGTGTGCTCTGTGGTTACCCTTGGTTACAGGTTCCTGTCTCTTCCCCTCAGCCAGCCTCCCTCCCCACAGGACATCCGGTGACGTCATTACCCTCTATGACGTCACTCATGGCATCACACCTCCCCCTGGCGAGATCATTTTTACCCAGTGTTGGGGTGGTACTGAGATGAGAGTGACAGAGAATTACTTCACGTGTACATAGCCACTTTTACATGCGTCATTGTAGATTTGTGATCAAGACTCATCATTTTAAAATGGTTTTCATCAAAGACTTCATGAAAGTATATTTTACAGTTTGCAACCGCTGATTTGCATTTGCTGATTTTATCTCAAAATACTGCTGAGGGAATTTAAGCATGTTAAAGTATTTCAGTTTTATACACATCAGATTTCTTAATGTATCTATTAGATTCTTCACATGCATGTGCCTTATTTATGCGATAGAGTATTGCTGGATAGGCTGAAATGTCCATTCTTTGGTGTGCCTTACTACTATAGTCCCAATAAAATCTTTTTGGGATTTTCAACAGTAAGACCAGTTTGTATTTAACAGAAAATGTTTAGACTGGTTTATATGAACGTGTCACCTTAATGATCAATTTTAAGTAATATTTAATGCCATTATGGTCAAATTTATTGGATAGGATCTCACATGTGTTTTATAAAGTGTTAAACTTCCTTGGTATTCCAGTTACATTTCTTGTGGTTATAAATTCTCTTATATTATATTGGTTAACATTTCAGATGAAGATATATATTTCTGGAAATACAAGTTAAAAGTCATTCAAAAGCTCACTGTAACTACTTGTTTTTAATGTATGTTGATATATTATTTGTTAAACTTGTATAATAAAATATTGTTTTGACTAAGCCTTACATTTGACTCATATTGATAACTATATTTCGCATAATGGTTTCTCTGTGATAACAGACTACACTTACATAAATCTTTCACATACATTGTACAAGCCTGCCCTCGCTTCCAAACTGCATAATTCAATATTTAAACCAGCTCTTCTTCTAGTCCTAAGCTGTCTCCTCACACACAATAACTAACAGCTGATGCAACAGACTCAATGGTTTTCTTTAGTATGCCATGTTTTCTATCAACAGTCCACAAATCCTGAAACCATATTTTTTATAAGTTCAGATGAGATCTCTCTCATACTCAGGCACACCTTTCTGGACTGGTGTCACACGCCACAGACAAATGGGCCAGTGTATTTGTGGTTGTGGATCATTCTGGCACAGATTGGTTTGTGTCCAGGTAGGGCACACTTGGTGTGATCCGGTGGCATTCACATTTGGGTAGGGACATGTTCTACACAACACAGAACACAATTTATGTTCACAATATAACTAAAACAAAGTGCTAGGTGTGATCAGGACAGCTTTTTAAAAGTGTCTGGAGGACTGGATGGTTATATGGATGAAGTTGTGAAGAGGAAATCAAATATGACCAGAAACAACCGCATGGGAAGGTGTGACCCAGGTATTAGCTGTGGCAGGAATTGACTTGACACTTTATTCTTCAAACTATTCTACTTATTTCTGAGTTTATGTGTAAAAGCTATCTGTTCAAAATGGCATACTTTAATCTCTTTGACAATCTGTTCAAACCATCCAATTTCCATGAGCTTTGTTGTTCAATGGCTATTTTGAATTTTCTAAATAACAATTTTTTATCTTTTACACCTCCTTATCTGTAAGAAAGATATTATATCATTTAATAATCCAGTGAGATTACGTTAGATTTTAGTGTATAGATGAAGTTACTTAGCCAAAGATTGCTTTACATTTCTCCATACAGTTACTCTGACCTTAGATCTTCTCCGGTTGAGCAGGGTACAAGAAAGAAAGAAGGAAAGTTGGTGAAGGTGGCTAAATGTATATCATTTTTAAATAAGAAATTGAACCTCTACACAATACCATGTGTTCCTGGCCATTTCAAAACTCTGACCATTTCGAAACAGCCAAATGGTTAATCTGGCCATTTCAAAACCTCATTTGGTTTCGAAATGGCCTGGCCTGGCCATTTCAAAACCTAACTGGCAAGAGTACACAAATATGATTTAGGCCTAAGATTTTAAGTATTTAGTGAAGTTATTAGTTTGAATTATATAAAATAAAAAAAAAGAAGTCTTTTGACATATACAATCAAATCCTAACTTCTTTGAAGTTCCCACTCATTCATATAAGCCAGCAACATATACTTTTAAGATTCAGTTTTCTAGCTTTATAAAATCTCAAAGTTTTGTGTCAAATTGCACTTGGAAAGGTATAAAAAGGATAATATCAAATTCAATATTTGATATGGGTACATATTCGTAACAATATAAGTTTAGTTTAAGTTAAAACCAGTGAAATGGTTTTGAAATGGCCAACAGGTTTATTTAGCCATTTTGAATCGGTCAAGCCATTTGAAAACCTCACCTAGGTTTTGAAATGGCCACCAGATTTATTTAGCCGCTTCGAAACGGCCAACGGTTGTAAAATTGCAAGTAACAATGCATGATGAATGTAAGTCAAACATGGACACAAACGTTCAGACATCCCTGAAGTAGAAAAAAAACAAGATCCGTGCTGGACCAAAACAGTTAAAGCTCTGCAGTTCACTTTGGTTGGAGATTTAAAAGCCAAATAACCACACAGTTTATAAAAATATATGAAACAGTGATAGGTTTTGAAGACACGAGGCTCAACTTTGCATATTCCATGATGTACCAAGTTAAGTTGGTTCACACAGAATGCTAACAATCCAAACATTTATAGTTAGAACAATTTGTAGTCCTTTGCAATATCTGATCAAATGATGATAGCTTTCATACACATGAATGCTTTATAATAACATAGCTCCTTTAAAAGTATGCAGCTCTCGTGAAGCATACTAAACTTGGCCAACTGAACTAAATTGAATAAAATGAAATATTATCAATTACCTTTACAAATTTTTATTTAACTCTGTTTTTATTTATTTATTTTATTTTATTGTTAATTTAGCTTGTTCAGTTTCTTGAGTCAACTATAAGGGCCATAGTGACGTAGTGGTGACACATCTCCCACCTCTGAGATCAGAGATCGAATCCTGACCTGACCTCAAGTGGGAAAGTTGGTAATTGTTTGCAATTGGTCGGCAGTTTACATTGCAGAACCTTGACCAGCAATATGTTCTGGCATCTTCAACCCTTCTAACTGCTTGTCGCAATGTAACAGCTACTAAGGTATTGTGTGTGACACAAAAAGTATGTGCTGATACTGGACACAATTTAATCACCACATCAAGAAGTTGGGATGGCTTGTGATGCAGCATCAGCAGGATGCAAAAACTTATAATTTTCTCTTCTTAAACTCCTTCTAAGCAAGGAGAAATTAACTTTATCACCAGATACAACCAAATGTGCTT
This sequence comes from Sabellastarte sp. h YS-2021, assembly GCA_964017235.1. Classification (NCBI taxonomy): domain Eukaryota; kingdom Metazoa; phylum Annelida; class Polychaeta; order Sabellida; family Sabellidae; genus Sabellastarte; species Sabellastarte sp. h YS-2021. The sequence goes on along the minus strand of OZ024929.1, from coordinate 24,709,638 downwards.
GTTTACCTGCAGCTGTGGTTTGGTCCACCTTGAATTTAGGTAGGACGCATTTTTGCGTCATTGGGTGTGATTTGCATTTGGGGTGAATCTACCCAATTCGGAAAGCCATTTGTGATTGGCCAGATGCGACCCTGGTATCAATCACAGTGAAATATGTGTGTTTTTGTTTTTTAAAGCATACCTTGCAAGAAATATAGCAAAACTCTATTTCAAGAGCAAAAATCCTTTTTAAAGATGAAACTAAAGCTTTGGAGGTTGAAGTTACAAAGTTAAACCTGCAAACCTAATACTCCCACCCTGTAGTAAGTTTGCCTCCTGACCACCCAGAAGATGTAGGTTTGAACGTAATCTTATTAGTCATACAACTTACCGTTTCAGTCATGAACATTGGGAGGATAATCCTGGCGAATGTAAATGTTTGTTCCAGTTTTCAAACATGTTTCAATACCATTTGGTCAGTGCCCTATCGGTCATTACACAGTTACAACTAATATTTAGAGCACTAAGGCCACTCTTTAAGTTATTATTACATATCTTTTTTCGTTCCAAGACTTCTCTTTTACACTGTGTTGTGAATATGGAGATGAGTGATCTTGTCCCAATAAAAGATTACTCGTTGGTGCTGCTTGATTACTGCCCAAAAGTAATTAGGGCTTCAATTTTAAGAGTGAACTTTATACATCATAACAGTGGGTAACAATCAATTTTTTTTATTAGAAAACCATATTTTGCCAGAATTTTGCCCGTAGTTTGACAGAATCAATTCTAACAGTCAGAGGTATAACAAATTCCTGAATTATGCATTATGTCTGCAATAGTTTACAGACTGGGTAATATTTTGGTATTTCCCTGTGCTATTTTTTGGACAATCAGCCTTAGAAATGTGTAAACAAGTGCTGATTTTTCGTTCAAATGTCATTTGTTATGCAAACTGCAAATATGTCATATCTTTATATTAGTAAGGCATTTTTACAGAATATGTGTTTGTTTTTGTTGCGATGAAATCTATGCAGATATGGAGCAAAACAAGGCCGTAAGGGGTTTCGGACAACTAGCACAAGCCACAAAGCCATCACAGACACGAGTAGTGCACTGATGTGGTCACCCATCCCAGTACTAATGTAGCCCATTGCTGCTTAACTTCAGTGAAGAGACAGATACTCATCACGCTATGCCACCATTCATGAAAGTCCGGAGACAAAAAAAAAGATGAAAAAACTGAACCCTGGAAGCACGAGACTCGCTAGAGATTGCTCTTAAAAATTTAAGTTAAAAATTGAAGTCTTTATTCTTACTGGTGCTCGAAGTATTGACACGTTTTACTGGTAATATTTTACATCCATTTGGTAAATATGTGCTTGTTATTGAAACAAAGTGGTGGGTGATAAAAGTAAAACATCCCATATTGGACATGCTGCACACTGGTATAATACTGTCTTCTTTCTTTTCTTATATATATTTACATATATTTTTATATCATTAGGAAAGTTTTCCAATTATCTATGGCTTTGAAAACAACTGTGACAGAGTAAAAAAAAGTCTCAACTATGCTCACATTAATTTTGACATCCTGCATAATAAATATTGTATCCATTCTGTTCCATCATCATTTGCTAAGGTGCAAACAACATTGATCATTTTTAGTACATAGAATACAATTGTCAAAATGTATGTAACATGTTAGACATACTGTTTTATTACAATGTTACAGATATGTAATCTTGAGAAATAAAAGACAAATTGCTCAATTTATTTTGGAAAAAATAAGACAAAATGGAAATGGTCTTTTTTTCTTTGTCACATTTTTGTGCAACATGATATTAATCAAGTGTTTGCATTCATTGTGTACGCTGATTTTTGAATGTTGGTGACCTTACAATAAAGTGGGTTCTTGTCCTTGTTTTTTGAGCCTGAGACTTGATGATTTCTTCAACTAAGTGTTATGCATTATGTGTCCCTAACCTACTGAGAAGGTAAAATGAAATTCTAATGTGGAAAGTGTGACCTTTTTATTACATCTGAAACCTGATACTGGCCACATACCGTACACGCCCCAAATTCTGCCCACAATTCAATTTTACTCTGTAACTTTAAGCTATCATTCCAAGTATGTATATGAAACCCGGATGTCAAAGTTGGCTAATCTCAAGGTAACTCATACAAGAAAGGTCCTCAGTAGATCTCATTTGTTCTGGATTCAAACCTAGGACCCCAGGTGTAAAGCCCAAGTAATTACATGTCAAACTTCTCACTGTGGCACCGAGGCCATATAACCAGCTAAACAGAAGATAATTATTGAAATTATATGTGTTTCTTAAACTCTTGTATTAACAGTTTCTCTGTATAGTTCCATCCAGAGAGATGGGTAAATAGGAGCAGGAGTATCAGAGTTTACATTACCATGATGTGGTAACCAGAACTATCTTATAAACTCTCACATCTCAGCAAATGTTCTCAAGTGGTTTTCAAGCTCATCTTTTAACTTTTTGATGTGTACTGGTGGGTGGGGAGTAGGCTGGTTGAATTGGTCTATTTTATTCAAAGAGATGGTCATTGCATGTGGACAAAAAGGGACAGATGTAGACCCCTGGGGCGGCCCGTGGGTGGGGGCGAGAGGGGGTAGGGTCAGGTCTTGTGGGGGAGAGAAATGGGGCAGAAAAGTGGACAGCCAAAAAGCACATGGTGGGGCGGGCACAGAGTGGGACAGATTGACTGGCAAATGGACTGTGAGAGTATCAGTCCGGAAAATTCTAATGTCACTTTTCTCCAAAGAATTGTTTTTCCTAATGGCTGCAGATTTAAGAGACACTGCTGTACATATTTAGTCTCTCTTGTGAAAAGATCAAATGAAGTCTGTAATTCTAAAGGTTATCAAATTGAATGGCATGTTCTGGAAATCGACTGATATCATATGTTAATCAGTTTACCATTACATATGCAAGAAAAGTTTAAAATGAGAAGTACAAATGAGAATGAAAGTTGTAAGTGTAAGAAATTCCTCATTTGGTCATCTCTGGCGTCAGATTTCAGAGCATATAGACAAAAAATGCCATAATGTGTTATTGGTTTTACAGTGCAGTAATATTAAGCTACTAGCCTACCCATGCCTAGGTTTGACATTGCTTTCAAGACATTGTCTAGGTTATATCACAAAGGGTAGTTTTAAGGCAGGGGAAACCAGTAGATACTAGTTCGTCAAGATTCTGCACTGTAAACTGCTGGGCATTGGTAAGCAACTGCTAACTTTCCAAATAGAGTCAGGTCCGGGGTTCACACCGTAGACTTCAGAGAGTGGAGGTGTGCTAACCAATACACCAGAGAGCCCCCATGTATTCCTAGTTGTCCCTGTCTTAAACAGAATGCAGATAGTGATATGTGAATGATTGGCTACTGAGGGGTTAAATCACATTTGAAGAAATTTGGCTTGTGTGTTTCAGTTCTTGTCTCCAATGATGAAACAATGATTTTATAATTTAAGTGAACTCATTATTTAAAATATGTGAATTTGCATATTATGTATTTTCGTGTTAAGACGAATATACATAAAGTATTAGATATTTAGCTTTATCTTGCAAAATCATGTGTTACTCGAAGACAAGTTACAGTTTATAAACAAACTCGATCAAACCAGGTAATTTGGAGTCGTGAAATGATGCAGACCTTCTCATCCTTTTCTTGGTCACACACTATACAACTGTATGCTCAGTTCACCTTGTATATGTCCCATATAGGCTATGCTTGGTCCCATAAAACAGAAAGTTACTGATAACGACGTAATCAGTTTTATGGGCAACTAATATGCACAAAACATCATCGGGATTAATTGTTAGTGAGTCTTGTAAAGGCTAATATTATGTTAATTCAGTAGTGGTGACTCTCTAATGATTTATATTTGTGCGTTCAGTTCACTGTGAGACATGTACAGGCTAGGTTTAGGATCAGTTATGAATATCGATTTTCCGGTTGGTTATATCTGTATATTCAACTGAGAGACTTATAAGGGCTAGGTTTGCAATGCAATGGTGGCGACTTTCTAATAGTTTACGTCTTGTATGTTCCATTCACTGTGAAACTTGTACATGCTGGTGTTGATTAGGTGTAATGCTGGCGATATTAATGGTTTACATCTACAAGTTCAGTTCATTGTGAGCCTGATACAGGCTAGTTTGGGTTCAGTGTTCTGATGGCGACTTCCTGATGGTCTCTGTGGCACGCTTCACATCTGTGTGTGATGATGTATAACAGACCATCACTCAACCCACTGTCCATGGGGAATCAAGTGCCATTGTGGTTGTTAAAGTGTAAAATAATATGAAAAGAAACTCTGTGTGAATTTTGATACATTTCAAATGGATTTTCAAGGAGCTTCATTGTGGAATGAGTTTAATTATCGGAGGTGATTGGAATATCAATTACAAGTAAAATTGAAAAAAAATCCCTGATAGATAGTGTTATATTTTGTCAGATCTTCTGATAATAATTACCTTCTACATTGTAAAATGCAACGTCAAACTAGTTTTTGTTAAAACAGGAAAATTGTGCAAATGATCCATGTTTGAAGGTTTTTGTTGACCATATAGTACAGGTTTTTAATATTCAGTAAAGTCATTCCCAGTTTAAACACTGAATTATTGACATCAATGTGTTCATCTCAAGAAATTAAGCCAGAATGTACATTTTTATTCTCAATGCATATAATTAAAAATTCTGAAAAGTAGGGAGGAATCTACCTTGTTTACAATAAGATAAAAGAATTTGTTCAGTAGAATCCATGAAATTTTAAGTACAGGATGAGGTATTTTCATGTTAAGTATGTGTCTCACAGGCAAGACTATACTGCAGCAATAGCAACGACAAAGTCTACCCAATAGAATATTCTATGATAAGTCTTCGTGAGTCACTGAACTTAGGAAAAATGGGGTCATGTGATCTGTCCTGAAGATCTGCCATCCCTGTATCATGCTAATGCCATGATTTAACCAAAACTTTGTACAATTTCGTGACAGTTACCAAGAAGTTAAAGCAGTGAAGTTAAGGAAAACTTGCATACTCATTGTCACTGGCATCTCCAGAAATTGTCCTACAAATTATGGTGACTGATATGAAGATAGATGACAACATCACAAGGGCTGTGCTATAGGCAACAAAATGGATAGAATCAGAGCGGCGACAAGTGGTTGAAAACAGTTGGGAAAAAATCGCCACATAGGAAGACAGTACAGCGGGCCATGGGAGATGAAACTACTTATGAAGACTTAAGAGGATTATAGTATGATGGAGTTTTCTCAGTCGTTTCTAGTCATCATTAAAAGTAGCTGAGGGAGAACCTGGGCATTTAGAACAGCTTTTGACAATTTAGATTTAGTCAGAACTGCCAGAAGTGAATTCGTAACATTTTACAGCTCATTCAATAATCAGAAAGAGATGTTGTTTATTGAAGAACAACTATTTTATAATGCCTTTCTATCTAATCTGATCTGATCTAATCTACTGTTTTGCAGGTGCAATATCTTCCCCATACTGGGGAACTCGGTGTGCTGAGTTAAAAATATTGATTATCAGGATAGTCGAGGGGCGGTCAAGGTCGTGTAGTCCGGAGTTATGGGTGTGATCAAAGGGAAGTAGACAAAGTGGGAAACTGGCGAGTTTTCATATGTTTCATGAAGGAACTGACAGGGGAGCTATTTCTTATTTGGAAGGGGAAAGAGTTCCAAAGGGTAGGTGTGTAATGACGGAAGGGATTAGAAAAATATTTATGCGATTTGTGAACTCTGCGATTGAAGGTGGGTATGTGAAGGAACTTACGTTTAGGGCTGCTGCATCTGGTATTTCCAGAAGAGGTGTAGGGGTGAATTAATTCCCTTAGGTAGGCTGGTTGGGCATGTTCTAGAATTTTGTAAGTGATAAGGCCTATTTTAAATTGTACGCTGTATTTGACTAGGAGCCAATGAACTTTTTTCAATTGGGGAGTGATATGGGAAAACTTACCGGAATGAGTGACAATCCTGCAGAGTGGGTTTTGGACGCACTGCAATCTTCTGAACTCAAAATCAGTGGGTGAAACAGTGACTTGCAGTAGTCCAGTCTGCTGCTCACCAAAGCATTTGCCAGAAGGACTGATGTTTTAACGTCCAGGAGGGGACGAATTGATACTACTGTACGACTGAATGATTGAGCTAATTGGGTTTGTACAGAGAGAAAACAGTATTGGACCAAGAACAGAACCCTGGGGCACACCATACTCTAGCTCAGCAGGATGTGAGAGAGTGATACCTACTTAGACAGAGTGTGTCCTTTCCGGCTGGTGAGGTTTTTGCTAAAATACGGATGGAGACTTGAGTTAATAAAGCTGTAGTAGTTGTGGTATGAGACTGTAAGAAGGTAAGCTTTACTGTGTTTTGTATCTGATGGGAAAGTGGATTATCTAAAAACTGTATCAGTTGCAGTATTAGACTGTAAGCAGAATAATAACATGCACAGCTAGGCCTGATAAAGCTCAGTGAGAGTGAACCTTTACCATTTAAAAAAAATTTACGAAAATAAAACGCCTCCCATTCAGGCATCTATGGTCCAATTGATCAGAAAATCCTTTCCAACCTGCAGATATAGGTCTAGAATGTACCTGATAAATTTTATAGCACAGGTGTGTGTTTTTTCCGAAACGTGATGGGGTGTTTTTGAAAAATGATTAAGGTTACTTTAAGTAAAGCTTAAGGTTTCCGAAAAGTATCCCCAAAATCTTTCCCTTCCCTATATGTTTAAAGAAAGATAAGAAGGAAAGAAAAATTTGAAAGCCCAAGAAGTTATTCAAGGGAGACCATAATCCGGCGGTGGCGGTGATCAGTCAAACAAATAAAAAACAAATTTGTGAAAACAAATAAGCGCCCCTGACAGGCCGCTTAATTAAGACAATTACCTTGTTCAAGTGAGGCATTGATTATTGAAGTGATGGGGTAATGAGGTAATAGTCCAGGACAAGAAAAGTGGGCCAAGGGAGCATGATTTACTTGGAGAGTTTGTAATGATTTTGGCAACTTGGTCCTTGGTGACATTGGGAAGTTGAGTGGATTTTCTCAATTTTGTCTGTGAAAAACTCAACAATTCTATCAGCCAGAAGCTGGGAGGGGTTTTAGAAGATGTTTTAGAAGATGTGAATATTTATTAATGTATCGAACTTCCTATTTGACGTCTATAAAGTGGATAATGTACTCTAAAGTTATGTGTGGCGTGGCTTTATGTGTCATTCTTCTGATTTAGCTGAACGTATTTTATATAAGGTCTGAATAATGGTTGTCACCAGATCTTCCATCATTTCTCATGAGATTTTTGCACATAATCCTGATCGGCAAGCCACATCATGTCCCTGATAAAAACAATTACACATCTGATAAAATGAATTGCTTTTGTCACACAGTGTTATATCAGACATATGGTACATGATCACTCAATGCTACAATGAATTTGAATTATGACTTAAGAGCTAGTAGTCCAATGGAATTCTGTCACTCCTCTCAGGGCAGCAGGTATGTTTCAGCAGGTAATTGTCTATTACCTCCACAACAGGAGTTATGTAATCCTTGGTTTCTGTTAGTTTGCTTGCCAGCCAGATTACGAAAAAAAACTACTGCAAGAATTTACCTTTTTAAAAAATGTCATATCATAATTTCTCAGTTTCATTGCGGATCTGGGTTAAAACCCATTAAATAATATTTTGAAGTATTTCTGGGCTTAGGGACAAACCTTTTGACTTAAATTTACTGCTTTTTGGACAGATGGAAAACATACATTTTCACGTTGGATGTATAAGATAGCCCGTGGCCACCCACAGAAATGGCCCACGAGGGCCATAATCAGGGGTGCTCCCAAACTAACTTCACAGTAAAACAGCTACATTAAGAAAGATGAAATACAAAAAATCGACAATCTGAATTGCAACTTTTGATATTTTTTTTCCAGAACATACAACAACTTGGGGAAGTTATTTTGTACTGCCCCAGTATTAATGTGCAAGTGAAAATTTGCCAGAGAAATTTAAATCCTAGTTAAATTTTAGGCCAGTATTTAATGGTTTAAGAAAACAAAGGTTCATTAGTGATATTTAATTTTTGTGAATTTGTGTATAAATAAGTGAAACTTTCTTCCAAGCCAAAATTTACACTTGTACAGTGTCTGGATTAGACTTTTCCCCCCAAGTCCTCTTGTCTTTTGTGTAATATAGGAGTATTGTATGACTTTTGGAGAAACAGGCAGCCCTCTGTATTATCAGAGGTTATCCCCCCTTACTCCAGAATGGTGGAGGTATAATGAACTCCTGTAAGTTTCCAATTTAAATTTAACTGTTTTAGTCAATGATGGATACAAATACAAAGACTTGGAGCAAATCTATCTCTGGATCTTGGGCCAAGCATTGTTTGAAAGATAGTTTAACATTATTACATAGATACTTGACTGTTCTCATGTTAAATGAACCCAGACACCAGATTATAATGTCCTGCAGAATGACAGAATGCCTTTGTGCGTTTATACTTTTGTGGACTAGCAAATGTATGTACATGTACTACCCAGTGCTCTACAATTTATACAGAATACTGCATCTTTAATTGCTAAAAATGGTATAAATGACATGTTCAACATGCACTCCTTTGTTGAGAAACACATGCTTAGATATATATTGTTTTCCTTTACTAGTAGGTATATTGTTAAACTCTTGCAAACAATTAGATATTATCTGTATTTTGTTCTTTTAGTATGTCAAAGACTGTAAAATATTGTTCATTTATAATTCTTATAGCAACCACTATTACATAATTATTTTTTAAAAAGTGCCATACAAGTGCATTGGGGCTGGGCAAATTGTTTACTGTCTTATGTGATTATTGTTAAATGTATTTGCATGTCACTGTAATAAATACATAATAAATCAACAGGGAATGAATTTAAATGGTCAAAAAAGACTTGGGAATATCTTTTGCAAAAAAATTATGACTCTAAATATGACTAATGTAACCAGATATTTACCCTACTAAACATTAAGCAGAGTACTTGTTTTGATAAAAATTTTAGAAATTTTAATTTACACATTAAAATGGCTGTTTCTGAACAAAGTAAAGCCTTGGTAGTGTTGGGAGTGCTCTATGCATCGTATCATATACAGGTCTGATATGTTAAGTCTGCTAAGTCACTTCCATTTATGGTAGCAATGTCAAGAGTCAGGCCAAAACTTACACTCTACATGTTAATATAGTTGTTGATATATTTTACGATTTGGAGGTACAAAAAACAACATATTTGTGTGTCACATTCCTCTGTTTTGACAATATTCTCCCGACTGAAATACATCAGTTTGCACTCTGAAACTCATTTGTCATTAATGAATGCATGAAATAAAATAGCATCAGAGATGCCTTACCCCACAGCCTGGGGAAATAGTTTTCAACTCCATGACATATATAAGTATAAACAGTGCAAAGATTGGGATACTTTCAGAGCAATGTCAGTTATATAAAGGTCTAAATAATGTTTAAGCAGAGAAAATAATGTCTAGGAGAAAGAAAATGTATGCAAAGATGAAGTATTAAAATAAGACAATTCAACAGCAAGATGACAGCATTAATCAGTACACTACAAATTATGACGCTGTAAAATTTATTACTAAGAAAATAGATGTCAATGAAAATTGTACAATTAAGTACATATGATAATCAGTTGCAGCAATACATATATCTTTGTTATTAGAGAAAGCCATAACCAATATCCCTACCAAGTATTAACTTCCTACACCTTATGGTGTCTGAGATATAGCCCGCACTAGATTTTATAGGTCAAGGACACTACCGCAAAGTCAAAGGTTACATAAAGGTCACACCATGACGTTGCTTACCTACTAGCCCCAATCAATATCCCTACCAAGTATCAACTTCCTACACCTTACTTCTTTGGAGATAGAGCTCAAAAAATTTTATAGGTCAAGGTAACTACACCAAGGTCAATTCAAGGTCACACCATGACTTTGCACACCTACAACCCCCAACTAATGTCCCTACCAAGTATCAACTTCTTACACCTTACCGTTTCCAAGATATAGCCTGGACAAGATTTTATAGGTCAAGGTCACTATGTCAAGGTGAAAGGTCAAATCAAGATCACACAATGACGTTGCACACTTACAACTCCTAACCAATGTCCCTACCAAGTATTCACTTCCTACACCATACGGTTTCTGAGATATAGCCTGGACAAGATTTTATAGGTCAAGGTCACTATGGCCATGCCAAAGGTCAAATCAAGGTCATACCATGACGCTGCACACCTACAACCCCCAACCAATGTCCCTACCAAGTATCAACTTCTTACACCTTACGCTTTCCGTACATTTTATAGGTCAAGGTCACTATGACAAGGTAAAATCAAGGTCACACCATGACCCTGGACACCTACACCCCTCAAGCAATGTCCCTACATAGTATCAACTTCCTACACCTTATGGTTTCTGAGATACAGCCCCGACAAACTTTTTCCCGGCAACTGCTCACCCGACTGCCCGCTCATCCATCCGGACACCATGAGTGAAAACAATACCCCGACAGCCCTTAAGGCTTAATTTTTATTTTTTAAACGGTTACATTTATACATACATATGTGGGGTAAAAATTAATTGTTAAGACCAGAATATCTGCTTGCACATTCCTTGTATGCTCTTAAAAACAAATTAAACCATAATTATATTACAATTGGTTTTATTTTCACATACACATATATAAATTTTATCACAGTATCACATTGTAAATCAATAATAAATCAATAATTAATCTACAAAATTCTTTCTAGTTTTTATCAGGTAGTTAATGTATAAAAAACAATGCAACTTAAATATTTAAATTGATGTCTTCATTTAATCAAATAAAAATATGGAATTTGCCAGAAGTGTGAAATTTGTCACCACAAAATATGGTGCATATTTTCCAAAACATTTGGAAAGTTCAATTACATTAGGTATTTTTATGATCATCTGTTTTGTTTAAGTTATATAAAATATTGCTTGAAATTTCCCGCTTCTGTCAAATTTCTCATTGCCTTATGACCCATCATCACAAGTCTAAGTCCAGGTCATCCAGCTCAGTGTTTATACTGAAAAGAGGACTGTTTACAAAGGGAGATGTAGAGACTGTACTTCCTTGTACTGGCTTTGGTACATTCTCATTTGTATTCACATTACTTTCTGTTAAAGATACACTTTTCTTTGTTTTCTCTCTTAATGAGAAGCCAATGTTTTTCCCCTTGTACTGTGCTTCACACTGTCCCCTGGTTTTACTCTTGTCTTCAACAGAATCCTTTTCTGTAAACTTATTGCACAAAGTCTGACCATCTATTGCAGTACTTTTAGAACCTTCTTTCCTCTCATTCAAACTGATAAATTCTCTCTCATTACCTGTGTTTTTGATTCCTTTGTCTTTTGGTTTTGGAGATTCCACATACATGAAACTACTCAACTTTGTCAGGGTTTTATTGGACAGTTTTCCTGAACTCTGAGTTGAAGTAGGGGTCACATGATTTGAAGTAGGGGTCACATGATTTGAAGTTGGAGAGGGACTCAAAAACATCTTTTGTTTTTCATCAGTTACTCTTTGCACTGGGGATTCACTGGACAATGCTGTCCTACGATTTTGAGGTTTTTCTTCTGAATTTAATAAAGGGTCTTTTTGGTTTAAATCATATTTCTGGTACTTCACTGGTGGAGACCATAAAGGGTCCTCACACAATGAATCAAAACCTTCTATTTGTGACACAGAAAACTTCCTTTTCTTATTGCTTCCACTGGCTTTGATACACTCTTCATTTTCCACAGACTTCTGTTCATTTTGCTTTTCCTTCTCATTATTCATTTCACTGTCCACATTCAAAGAATCTCTCATTTTTCTTCCATTGTTGATATCTGAATCACATTTGGCTTCTGGCTTCTTCTTAATGTCTGCTCCATTTAGGTTAGACTTATCACTTGTTCTGTTTCTATACTGACCACTTTTCACATTCCCTGGTTCCCCAACACATTGCGTACTCTTTATTTGACTGGTCTTCTTAAAGCGAAACTGTGACAGCATTTTCTTACAATTCTGGCTATTGGCTATTGTGTTCCCATTATCTTCCACTGTGTCTTCAAAATCATCCAGCCAATCAGTGGCTTTGTTACAAACTTCTCTCTCACTGTCAGATCTCAGCCTATTTGCCAACTTATTAGCTAGTTTTGATGCCCCTTGACTAGACCCCCTACTTTTACTGGCTTTTTGAATGGGAGTACTACACAAAGGTCCAGTGTTATGGACTTCCCGCTCTTTAATACAACTGATCTCTAAATCTGGAGGGGAAAGAACGGAGACATTGTCAGTTTGAATACCTGACAGTCTGGGGGTATTACTGCCACCATTCTGTGTCTGTGACAGATGGATAGCAGTGTCATCAGCATCTCTCACTGAACTCGTCGTAAAGCCAGTTTTAAACCCCATATTTGGCACATGATTTTGCAATAGCAAATCAGTGTTTTCTTTACTGTACTTATCCTCATTTTTTCTGTTCATGTCTTTGCACTTAACTGTAGGATCTGTACTTTCACTTACAACTGACACAGATGGCTTTTCTCCTGAAAGTATGCTTTGGAAGGTGGTGTTAACAGTTTGACTGACTGGTGAACAGTGCTGATTTAGAGGCCTGGAGGTGGGACTCACAGTTTGATTGACAGGTGAACTGTGCTGGCTAAGACCACAATGAGAATGAGAGTTACTGCTGACAGTTTGACTGACAGGTGAACTGTGATGACTGAGACCACAATGAGGCTGGGATGCGGGACCTTGGGCTGCCACTCTTTTAACCTCCTCATCTTTGAGACGTGATAACTCAGTCTCCAGAATATCAGACAAAGAAAGACGTTTCAGGATTAGCTCCACTGAAAGACATAAAATAAATTATAGTAATTGATCCAAAATTAGCAAGATATGAAGATGGTGAAATAGACTGTGTAAGAATAGCTAAATATTGTATGACCTGTCAATGCAGGCTGATCACTATCAGTCATTTGCTACTGCTGAATCATCATGGCTTGCTTCTATGTTATTCAATGTGACACAATAATATACAGGTATTTTCACATTGATTAATTAATTATAACACCAGCTGAGACAAAAACAGGTGTATCCACATTTCACTTGAATGTTACATGTTGCATTGCAATGTTCAGTGTGTTGAAAAAGTACTAAATCTGAAACTTTTCATTTATATCCCACAGGGGAAAGGAAAGTTCTAAGTAAAACATTAGGAACCATAATGATTCACACTTAATATTAAGGCTGGAATTTTAATTGGAAAATTTAATAAGTAAATTAAGTTTTTATAAGTTAATACCTTACCTAGTGGACAGATGCATTTGTCCGGCGCCTTGCCGGTCACGCCAAACGTTAGAAAAAAACGTCCTGAGCTGGGCTCTGGCCGGGACCGGTAGCGTCCTGTTCACTCGCCAGGTGGCTGTATAGTCTCCCTGCCGGTGTACTGCGCACGCGCAGCGCATGCGCTCTTCCTCTTTTTGTTGCCTACCATAGGAAATCCCCTAGGGCTAAAAATAGCGGGGAAGGTAGGGAAGGACTCCCCCTGTCCACTAGGTAAGGTATTAACTTATAAAAATTTAATTTACTTGTTAAATTTTCCATTTTATTGCGTTAATACATCTTACCTAGTGGACAGATGCAGAATAACTACCCAGTGGAAGGAGGGTAGCCAATAGGGGAATTCCTCAGAACTCCAAACTATGTATAAGAAGGTGGATCCGGAATGATTAGAAGCCAGATACCTCGGATCACACCTACTGCCCCCCCCCCCTTTCTTTTCTCAAAAGTCCAGTACTGGCTCACTAGGAGCACAACAGGACTGAGGAGGGTAAAAGTTCTGACTAACGAGGAAGAACAGGACCTATAAGACTATCTCATCAAGACCTTAGCCCCACTTTGGATCGCGGCAGACTAAGGACCCAGGATAGTGGAAGAAAGTTTTTTTTTATTTTTTTTTTTTTATATATATACAATACACAGTGTATACATATGTACAAGCTCGAGGATAAAGGAGCTATTGTGTATCCTGAATCTGTTGGGCTGCCACCACCGGGCCCAAATGATACAAGTCAGAATCCGTCCAGGCCAAGTCTTTCAGGTAAAACTGGGTAAATGTATTATGAGCCTTCCAGTGACAAGCGGAAAGGATCTGATCTAGAGAAATTCCTCCCTGAAAAGCCCTAGAGGCTGCGAAAGCACGGACATCGTGGGCTCTGACTTGATGTAAATCCTGAGCTTTCTGGTCGGAAAGTTGATAACACAACAGTACCGTTTGTTTAACCCAGGAGGAAATGGTGGCAGGGACAATGTCCTTCTGAAAACCTGTCTTGAAAGACACAAAGACCAGTTCCTTTCCCTGACGGGAATCCTTGGTCCGGTCCAGGTAGTAACGTAAAGCCCGTACTGGGCACAGAGACCTGTCCCCAGACAAGGACTTATCCAACGTTGGAGCTAGAGCTGGGATGACTACTGGAGCCACTGAAGTTGGTCCATCCCGAGCCAGCTGGTTTTTGGAGAGGAAACTGGGAGATGGATACAAGGAAACTTTACTCCAGTCCTCTTGGTGCCTGATATTCTTAGCTAACCAGGCATGGATTTCGCTTCTTCTTTTGCCTGACCCCAGGGCCAAAAGGAAAACCGTCTTAAAGGTCAGATGCTTCAGCAAAGCCTTTCGTAGAGGCTCGAAGGGAGCCTTGGTAAGCTGATGGAGCACTAGCGAAAGGTTCCAGGAAGGGACCCCTCTTCGACCTTTCGGTTTGTCCCTATGAAAACTGTCTAACAGGCGGGTAAGATTTTCATCTGAGCTTATATTGAGTTTGTCATTACCCACCATATCTGCAATGGCTGTCCTATAACCATCGATGGTGCTGGGCTGCAGATTCCTTTCCTTGAAGAGGTAAAGGAGAAAATCCGCAATCTGATTCACAGAGGGTGACCTGAAGTCCACCTTGTTCGATTTACACCACTTGACAAATATGGTCCACTTTGACTTGTACACGGCTCTGGTTGAACCCCTCTGAGGAGCCTCAATTCGTGCTGCCACCTCTTCAGAGAAGGCGTGTTTCCTGATGGTAGAGCTTCTAGGAGCCAAGCATGAAGATTCAGATTCGGAAGGCTCCGGTGAACTAGCCCGTTGAAAGGCTGAGTCACTAGGTCCCTTGTTAGGGGAAGGGTGAAGGGGATCTGAACGGATAGGTCCACCAGGTCCCAAAACCAAGGCATGTTTGGCCAACCCGGGGCAATCAGAATCATTCTGTGACAACCCTGATCCCTTATCTTTGAAACTACCTGAGGGAGCAGGGAGACTGGAGGGAATGCATAAGCGTTCAGATGCTCCCAGGACAAGCTCAGGGCATCTACTGCCCAGGCTGCCTGATCCGGGACCGGTGACACAAACCGGGGCAATTTGTGATTGAACCTGGTCGCAAACAAGTCCACTAGCGGTGGGGGCCACCTGGAACACAACTGACTGAAAACCTGAGGGGAGAGAGACCATTCGGTCTAAATCACTTGATTGTGCCGAGAAAGCTTGTCGGCTATCACATTTAAGCGACCCGGAATGTGCCTTGCCCTTAACGTTATGCCTCTGTGATGGCACCAGGACAGGAGTCTCCAAAGGACGGCACAGAGAGAGTCTGACCTCATACCCCCCTGTTTGTTTATGTAAGAGACCACTGTGGTATTGTCTGTTGCCACAAGAACAATCTGACCCTTGCACAGATGCTCTGTCGTAAGGCCAGAAGGACTGCTTTCATCTCGAGAAAATTTATATGAAGGCGGCCTTCGAGGGGGGACCAAACGCCTCTTGCAGTGAAGTCTCCTAAGTGTGCGCCCCAACCTTCGTTTGAGGCGTCTGTAAATAGTTGAACGGCGTGCTGAAGAGGGTGCAGGGGTTGACCCTTCAGCACATTGGCCTCGTCCAACCACCAGTCCAAATGAGGATGGAGCGACTGGGGGACCGGAATAACTTTCTCTAGGACTTCCGGGACATGCCAATGTTTCTTCAGGTGCCACTGAATGGGCCTCATATGAAGGCGACCTGCACACACTTGTTTCTCGGTGGCCGTCAGGAGGCCTATCAAGGACATGAACTGTCGAACCGTACACTGGTGATGGTCTTTCATGAACCTCAATTTCTCCTGAAGGGTTTCCCACCGGTCCTGAGTGGGTAGAACCCGGCCGGTGATCAGGTCGAACCGGTAGCCTACAAAATTGAAGACCTGTTTGGGAACTAACTCTGACTTGGTCATATTTACTACCCAACCTAACTGCCGACATAGGGCCAAGAGGGTCTGGGTATGTTGTAGGCAGATTTCCGGGGAAGGGGCTCTGAGTAACCAGTCGTCTAGGTACTGGTGGATCCTGATACCCCTCGCTTGAGCCATGAGTTTCACTTCTTTGACCACCTTGGTAAACTCCAGGGGAGCTGTGGCCAGTCCGAATGGCAGGGCTGTGAACTGGAAAGTTTGATGAAACAGGAAGAACCTGAGATACTTTCTTGATCTTGGGGCTATGGGGATGTGGAAGTAAGCGTCGCTGAAGTCCAGCGAAGTGACCCACTCCCCCGTCTTCAAGGATAAGCGGATTGTCTCCGGAGTTTCCATCTTGAATGTTCCGGTGCTGAGAAAGAGATTCAAACGACTTAGGTCTAAGATTGGTCTCCATTTGCCATTTGGTTTGGGAACCAGGAACAGGCGGTTGTAAAAGGCCAGGGACGACTTGACCACCACCTTTTCTACTACCAACTTTCGCATGAGGCTTACAAGAGCCTCTTTGAGATGCATGTTTTTGGATGGGTTTGCATAACCACTTTGAACCACTGGGAACCTGGTTAGAACCGGTCTTTGTTTGAAGGGCAAAGTGTAACCCCTTTTTAGGATAGAGACTACCCGGGGATTTGAACCCATGGTTTGCCAAACTTGCCAAAATTCCTGAAGTCTGCCCCCTACATTGTGTTCGGAGACAGCACTGGGGACACTGGGAACAACAGGGGCAAAAACACAAGGATCTACACAAAAAAACACTTTTGACAGACTTTATTTTGTTCAGACAATTGCCGGGGCTTACTCCTTTCTTTTGCGGATGCCCGTGTGAAAGAACAGAACGAACAGGACTGACAACAGGACAATACACAGCCCGACGACTCTCGGGTAACAATGGAACTTTGTTTACAGTCTGAAATTTGTCCAAGCTTATGTTTGAAGACACACTTTTGTCCTGACACTGAGGGTCCAACTGAATCTGATGTACTAACTTTACTGTTGGACCACCTAGATAATTGTCATTTATATGGCTTAAAGGACTGCCCTTTAGAAAAACGGGGGTTAGAACCCCGGCCACGTCCCCTTCCTCTGGATCTATTTCGGCCAAACTGTCTCCATGGCTGACTTTGCTGTTGAGAGGATTGGTCAGTGGAAGATGTTTGCTTCCTATCCTTACGGTCGTAAGGCTTATATCTTTGCGTACCCTTCCAAGTTGTGTGCTGAGTAGCACCCGGTCCGGGCCTCTGAGCAACGCTTTCAAATTTTTGGATATCCTGCTCCGCAGACATGATGGCTGCATCAGGGAAGAGACCGTATCCAAACAAGGGGGCATTCCTCAGCAAGTTCATGGTATCCTGTTTGACGCCCGGCTTCACAAAATCAAGATATGAGTCTCTCCTTAAGAGAATCAGGTTGGCCATATTCACAAACAAACTGTCCGCCAAATGCTGAAGAGACGTGCCCATGGCCACCGACACCTTTTGATGAAAAGCCATGAGGTCACGCAGGTCATTCAAAGCATTGGCCACTTCCTGCGAACACTTTCCCTTGCCAAGACGAGAGGACAACAGAGAGATGTTTTGTGACATCTTCTCCTGAAGTTCGGTGGAACAGCGACTGAAGCCTGCCGCATGATTAACGATATAACTGTCTTCACATGCGGCACGTTCCCACCTGCGTAGGGATTCTTGGGCAATAGGCCTGGAGGGAGGGCCTGTGGACGGGTAAGCAGAGGCACGAGTTATCCTTGGGAAATGAGAATTAACCTTGGCCTCAGTGTTTCTCCAGTTGAACACAGAACGACCAGGACGATGTGGTCCGTCAGTTTTAATCAGGTGCATCTTGTACCATTTCTCCTGCGACTTTGGCACCTTGATGAACTGGTCACGTCGCAAACCTGCAGAATCTTGTGAGCGAGAGGGGTAACCCTCTGCGACAGTGAGATTCAACCTTTCCAACTTCTGGCACAACCAGTCGTCTGGGGGCATGGCCACTGAGATGCGTGTTGGTTTTCTGGGGTTCTTCCCTTTCCAAGGGTTATTTGACTTGTCCGGTTCTGAAAAGTCTGTTTCAAAGGCCGGAATGTGGTGCCAACCCATAAACGCTCTCACAGAACGTACCGTCTCCCTGTAAGACATATCTTCAGTCTGCTCCGGTGGGTCTGCAACATCAGAAAAATGACCGTCCTCAGAACCGGAACCGGAAGCAGACCGGTCTAAATCATCGTCAGATACTTGTTCATACTGTTCTTGAGGGAATGCACAGGCACCGGCACCGGTGATATCAAGACTGGTATCCTGTTCCGGTGGAGCCCGTGGAGTGGAAGATGCAGACTGGAAGAGTGAACCGGATGATTGTTTCGCATCCTGACTGTGGGTAGACCTGTCCCCTTTTGAAACACCCGACTGATGAGCAGACTCCGGTCCGGAGCTGGCACCAGGCAAAGGGGAAGAAGAGGGAGCTTTAGCTTTAGGTTTTGATACCGGTGTAAGTGACCGGTCACGTCTCTTCTCCGGTTTAGAAACATCTTTGCTGCTCTTAGATTTGGATGAAGATTTGGTATCACTTTTATCAGAATGTTTGTCTTTTCTGGATTTGTGAGATTTCTTCTTATCCTTGGCATCTACCGGGGTAGCAGCAAGTGGAGCCTCAACAGCTACCGGTACCTTCACCGGACCGGTGGGACGGGTAGCTGGAGCTAAGAAGGGGTTATCAGAAATGAGATTCTGAGTGTCGACCGGCTTGACTGAAGATACAGGGGTGAAAAACACGTTACCTCTAGAAAGAAGTGCCTCCATCCTAGCAAACTGCTCTGACCATTTATCCGCAATGGCTGCCAACTGGTCTGAGGTAACAAAACTAGCCGGTTGTTGAGATGAAGAGGGTGGAGTAGCAGGGGGAATAACAGAAGACTGAGCCTGCTGGCCAGAAGGAGATTGAAAAGTTGGTTCATTATCCATACCTTCAACAGGCTGTAAAACAGTAACTTCTTTCGGGGAAACTAACAACCCTGCTTTCTTGTCTCTTCTAATTTTATAAATTGGAGTAGACAACATTTCCTTCTGAGCCGGAGTAAAGCCATCACAAATCTTACACGGCTTGTCCTTCACACAATTGTCTTCCCCTATAAGCTTCACGCGGCACCGCACACATTTTTCATGCAAGTCGAAAAGAGCCATAACATGGCCACAGGAACCCCTTCTTTGTCCCTTCTTATCCCCCGGAGATGCCATGACACTTGTTACACACAACTAACACAAATATTTGAAGCAATAAGCTTGAGAAGAAGTATATAAATTAATATTTTTAAAGTTTCTCTTAAATCCCAAGCGTTCTTCACGCGCCAAACAAAAAGAGGAAGAGCGCATGCGCTGTGCGTGCCCAGTACACCGGCAGGGAGACTATACAGCCACCTGGCGAGTGAACAGGACGCTACCGGTCCCGGCCAGAGCCCAGCTCAGGACGTTTTTTTCTAACGTTTGGCGTGACCGGCAAGGCGCCGGACAAATGCATCTGTCCACTAGGTAAGATGTATTAACGCAATAAAACTATGTGTTGAGATATATTAACAGCCCATCACAAATACCCATACATGTCTTAATGAAATGTAAAGAAGGTAACCAAATTTCCTCAATTTAATAATTAAGTTTTGCCATGCTATTCAAAATATGATTAAATGTGATACATTTGGGTTTAATTTTGCACTCAACACGCTGGGTAAGTAAGTCACAATTGCCAGTTTAAGGTAATGAAGTCAAGATGGTAATGTTTTGTGAATTATATTCCCTTGAAGAAGGTGAAGATAAAGCTACTAGGAAAAGATGATTTGTTTGGCTCAGTTTAACAAGGACATACCTTGCATCTGATACTCCTCCTCAGCATCTTCTGGGAAAGATGTGTGTAAAGCATTCACCCCTCCCAACAATGCAGCACCCTGAAATAAACTGAATATCATAAAACATTCACCCCTCCCAACAATGCAGCATCCTGTAATAACACTGAATATTATAAAGCATTCACCCCTCCCAATATTGCAACATTCTGTAATAACACCAAATATTATAAAGCATTCACCCCTCCCAATACTGCAACATTCTGTAATAACACCAAATATTATAAAGCATTCACCCCTCCCAATAATGCAGCATTCTGTAATAACAGTGAATATCAGAGAGCATTCACTCCTCCCAACAATGCAGGGCCCTATGATAACACTGAATATCATAAAAGCATTCACCCCTCCCAATAATGCAGGGCCCTATGATAACATTGAATATCATAAAAGCATTCACCCCTCCCAATAACGCAGCATTCTGTAATCGCACTGAACATCATAAAGCATTCACCCCACCAAATAATGCAGCATTCGGTAATAACAGTGAACATCGTAAAGTATACACCCCTCCCAACAATGCAGGGCCCTATGATAACACTGAATATCATAAAACTATTCACCCCTCCCAATAACGCAGCATTCTGTAATCGCACTGAACATCATAAAGCATTCACCCCACCCAATAATGCAGCATTCAGTAATAACAGTGAACACCATAAAGTATACACCCCTCCCAACAATGCATCATCTTGTAATACCAGTAAACATCATAAAACATTCACCCCTCCCAACTTTGCAGTGCTGAGTAATGACCAGAGAAGCTTGTGTATAAAAGGTGTAATGAATATCATTTAACCCATAATGACAAAAGTATAGCCCATGTGTTAAAATATCATTTTAAGTGAAGTTGTCAAGATTTTCATTAACAGAAATAGACCGATACCAATATTAGATGAAAATAACAAAACTGCCCCACAATTCAAAGTGCAATAAGGAAGTTTGTTCAGTGAGAAAATTTACACTTGTTACTCTGACTAGAAATATTACAGACACTTACCTGCATAGAGGACTCCATAACAGACACGGCAACCACAGCATCCTGTACAGTGACAGATTCACGAAACATCAGGCGAGCATGAGCTGAATATTTAAAGATAAATTAAATCACTAGAATTAACTAAAACTTCCCTGCAGTTATTAGCAGTTACATTATCAGAAGATGAATAATTCATAGAATTAAAGATAAAAAAAAAAAAAAAAAAAAAAAAAAAAAGGGATTATTACCAAATATTAGTGTTGATCCACATATCATTATTTCAATGGATCAGTATTTCAGTATCAATCGATAATGTTTTTGTTACAATGTTGATAATTTAAAGCAAAATTTTAATGTTATTTCTAAGAAATTAGTGATAAGTTTCCTTAACATGGCGCTGTAATTTATAGTTCTTACATTTTATCATTTTAAATGTATTTATTGCATGATCTATATATATATTTATTTATTTAGGGTTTTACATCGCTTTCAACACTGTACAGGTCATATCACGACGGGTAGTTGGAAGGGCAGAGGAAACCAGTACATACAGTTGGTCAAGGTTCTGTACTGTAAACTGCCGACCAACAGCAAGCAACTACCAGCTTTCCCACTTGAGGTAGAGCCGTGAACTGAACCCCGGCCTCAGAGGTGGGAGGCGTGAGTGTTACCACTCTTAGGCACTCTATATAGCGATGTCCTTTGATGTTTAAAAATTTGTAGTGCTTCCTGAAGGTTGTAATAATTTTGTGAGTTAAGTTGTAAAATGATGAATATTATGGTGTGAAATGATATTGAAATATTGATGAATGTGGAAAACTAAAGTGTTTTGAACTTTCGTAGTAACAGTTAAATTGTTGGATATAAAAACTCTAACTTAACATGTTAAGTTTTCACAATAATTATGAATAGGAAATATTAGTTCATATCCCCACGTGACTGATACCAATGCCCTTAGGTCTAGAACTTCCGAATTGTATTTCAAGCTCAAGTCGCTTGTTGCATGGCTACAATGTTCTACCAATTCAATCCCAACACTGCAATATAATGTTTACAGTCTTAACAAAAACCATCACAATTACGTATTAAGTTCATATTGAAGAAATAACTAGAGGATCGCTCGCAAAAAAAAAAGATAATGTTTTTGCATAGCAAAAACAAAGCGTCCCGAAAAGGATATAAAGGTGAGTGCTAAAGTATTAAGAAAATCCCGCCGAGCATTAAAGGAGAAAAAATAGCTTTTCCGAGATATTCACAATTTTTCATTTTCGTGTGTGAAAGCTCTCCCACAAGTAGATGAATGAGTAATTGATAAAAATTGGGTATCCGCAATACTTTTACAGATAATTAGCATTTACTCATTTTGAGTAGGTGAATAATTAGCTACGGGTCTGAAACTTCACTGAGTGAAAGCTCTCCCAAAAGTAGGTGAATGAGTTATTTGAGAAAAATTGGCTATCTGCAATACTTTTAGAGATAATTCGCATTTACTCATTTTGAGTAGTTGAGTAATTAGCTATGGGTCTGAAACTTCACAAAGTAAAAGCTCTCCCAAAAGTAGGTGAATGAGTTATTTGAGAAAAATTGGCTATCTGTAATACTTTTAAGAGATAATTCGCATTGACTCATTTTGAGTAGGTGAGTAATTATCTATGGGTCTGAAACTTCACCATGTGAAAGCTCTCCCACAAGTAGATGAATGAGTTATTTGATAAAGATTGGGTATCCGCAATACTTTTACAGATAATTAGCATTTACTCATTTTGAGTAGGTGAATAATTAGCTATGGGTCTGAAACTTCACGGAGTGAAAGCTCTCCCAAAAGTAGGTGAATGAGTTATTTGAGAAAAATTGGCTATCTGCAATACTTTTAGAGATAATTTGCATTTACTCATTTTGAGTAGGTGAGTAAAGGTCAGAAACTTCACCATGTGAAAGCTCTTCCAAAAGTAGATGAATGAGTTATTCGAGAAAAATTGGCTATCTGCAATACTTTTAAGAGATAATTCGCATTTACTCATTTTGAGTAGGTGAGTAATTATCTACGGGTCTGAAACTTCACCATGTGAAAGCTCTCCCAAAAGTAGATGAATGAGTTATTTGATAAAAATTGGGTATCCGCAATAGTTTTAGAGATAATTAGCATTTACCCATTTTGAGTAGGTGAATAATTAGCTACGGGTCTGAAACTTCACCGAGTGAAAGCTCTTTGAGATAGCTGCTCTGCAGAGATACCCTGAAAATCAAAAATTTCGTCGAAATCATTCTATGTAGCACGGTTTTCGAGATATTAGCATTTTTGTGTTTTGCAATTTTTGCGCAAAAATTCGAAAATTCAAAATGGCCGCCATTTTTGGCAAGACAAAATTTTTTTTGAAAATTGGCATGGCTACTCTGCAGAAATTCCCTGCGGATCAAACATTTCGTCAAAATCGCTCTATCTAGCACGGTTTTCGAGATATAAGCATTATTATGTTTCGCAATTTTGCGAAAAATTTGAAAATTCAAAATGTCCGCCATTTTTTGCGAGAAATTTTTTTTTGAAAATTGGCATGGCTACTCTGCAGAGATACCCTGTGGGTCAAAAATTTTGTCGAAATCGCTCTATCTAGCACGGTTTTCGAGATATAAGCATTTTTATGTTTTGCAATTTTTGCGAAAAATTCGAAAATTCAAAATGGCTGCAATTTTTGGCGAGACAAAATATTTTTGAAAATAGGCATGGCTGCTCTGCAGAGATACCCTGCGGGTCAAAAATTTCGTCGAAATCGCTCTATCTAGTACGGTTTTCGAGATATAAGCATTTTTATGTTTTGTAATTTTTGCGAAAAATTCGAAAATTCAAAATGGCCGCCATTTTTAGTGAGACAAAATTTTTTTGAAAATTGGGATAACTACTCTGCAGAGATACCCTGTGGGTAAAATATTTCGTCGAAATCGCTCTATCTAGCACGGTGTTCGAGATATAAGCATTTTTGTGTTTTCTTTATTTGGAAAATTCATAATGATTAATTAATCATTAATTACTCGGCCATTTCTTGACCAATCAATGCCAAAATCTAATGATTTCCAGATTTTAATAGAATGAATGTATTTGCCAAGTTTCAGGTGAATTGATAAAATTCCTGTCAAGTTATCATCCGGACAAGCTTCCCCATCGAAAAAAGACATTTTTGGTCATGTGACCTCTCTGATTGGTTGAAATGTCACTGCAGCATATTCAAAAAAATTCCCCAAGGCTACTGCCTAAACCTGCCAAATTTGAAAAGAATCCGCCTAACGGTTACAGAGTTATAAGGAAAACAAAATGCGGAGCCGCCGGAGCCTGAAGGTCTCCCATACACAAACAAGCGTCCCTTGCGGGACGCTTAATAAACCACTTAGAAAACGAAGATTATATTAAATACATTCACTGGAAAATTTATCTATCTGCCAATGTCTGTTGATAATGGATACGCATGTCACTGAGATAATCCAGTCACCTTGTGATAAACGGATGATACTTTCCAGCAGACGCATGGTAGTTCTGGCAGCATTTCTGTCATCAGCCATTCGCTGCAGCTTGTAGTAAGTACCAAGCACTCTGAAAATAGCAAAACAGTACTACTGTAAATTGACCAAAATATGGTGTTGGAAAAAATATTTTTGAACACAACCAGAATAATTTAGTTCAACAGGAGTCCATCTGGAATTTATACAATATTGATGTTAATCACAATCAATATTTTCTGCTCAAGGTGATTATTTGAAACCATGTGATACTTATGGTGTGTAACAAAAAGTTAGTACACAGATCCAACATCTACACTTCTATATCACTATTCAGGAACCTGAAAACAACAATGGTGCAGTGGCTGGCTTTCTGTCAATCTCGGAGTCATATCTTAGGACAGCAATCGGGGTTGAAATCTGTAACTTGTTCTATTACCCATAGAGCCATTAAAGGCTGTGGGATAACAAAAACACCATTCTGAAAATTGGACTATGACTAAAACTTCAGTAAAATACGGTTAAGTTGAATCCTAAGGGACCATAAAAACACTTTTAGATAGCCAGGAATTCCAGATAACGGGTTAAATTACAATAGAAAGACTATTTAAAGACCCATTATGTCTACTTTATAGGGTATTTACTCAACAGATTCCTACTTCAATGTGTTCTGCTGTCTCTTATATGAAATTATTAATTAAACTTTTTTAAAACTCTAAAATGACAAGAACATATTATGAGGTGCTACAAAATAGTTCAATGCCAAAGATATGAGGAACATATTAGCAAAAACCAAAACCATCTGCATTCAGTTAATGAAAAGACCATATTTATGTCTATATTATTTCTGGATATTAATATTTATACCATATGTGCCAATTTCAATAACTTTTTGAAGATATTTTTGAAATGTGTAATTACTTTATATCAAAACATCATTACAGATGCTACAAAACTATTGCATTGATTGATGAAATTTAAGTACTTTTGAAGTAACACTGTCATTAATTTGTGATCATCATGCACACTTTTTATACAATAACAGAACCTTTTGGCTAAATCTGAAAATTTTAATTACTTAAATGTAGCTTTTATAAGCTACAAGCTTATGTGGGACTGAATGCTTTACTGGTTGCCGCGAGGCATCACGACCAACGTCTAAGAAAAAAAGACATTTATACTTGGCCGTAGCCTCAGGTTGTCGTCACGTGATCTGCCCCTTATGTTACAACTTTTCTCGTTGAGATTTAAACCCATATCCCTCAGCTGTAATACAGCGGGGAGGCAGGGTGGGACTCTCCTCAGTCCCACATGGTAAGCTTGTAGCTTATAAAAGCTACATTTAAGTAATTAAAATTTTCAATTTTATTGCGCTACAATAGCTTACCATGTGGGACTGAATGCTGAATCCAACCGTCTGGAGGAGGGATTACAGCTGAGACTGGCAGATAAGTCCGTTTTTTTTTGTTTTTTTTTTTTAGAATTTTGATAATAATAGTAGAATGAAAGATCAAAAGTACCAGTCTGAGTCCTGTCTACAGGGCCCCAATCCCGAAGACCGGGCCTGTAGAAGCCAAAAACCTGAATGAATGACAGTGCTAAAAAACTGTCAGGGTGTTTGACGAGGTGTGTACCCTAGATACACAGACAGGGTCAGTCCCAAGGACGATCACGGAAAAACCCGAGCTTAAGCCTCGGGTACTGACTAAAATGACAACCTTAAGGTCCTTAATACAATGTACAATTATAATGATTTAAAGATTAGATAGACCTTACCGGATACACCCTGATGAGGTAGACATATACCTAGACCCTGGGCTTAGACTCCTGAAGACTTGGTTGTAGCGGATATACCCCCACCTTCTTTTCTTTCCGAGGAAGACTGGACTGAGGAGAAGGGTCTAGGACCTGTTGTGCCGCTACTACTGGTCCTAGATACAGATTGTTGTCATTGTCTGACCAAGTAAGGTCTTTTAGATAAAAATTGGTAAAAGTGTTGTGAACTTTCCAGTGACAGGCTTGCATGATCTGGTCCACCGATACCCCACCGTAAGACGCCTTAGAGGCTGCGAAGGCCCGAATGTCATGCGCCTTGACTTGGACTAAATCCAAGGCTTGCTGGTCTGCTTGTTTATAACAAAGTAGGATGGTTTGTTTCAATCAAGAAGAGAGAGTAGCGGGTCTGATGACTGATGTATGTCCTTTCTTGAAGGAAATCAAAAGGAGGGACCGTGAACCTCTTAGGTCCTTGGTTCGGTCCAGATAGTACCTCAGGGCCCGCACCAGACACAGGGTCCTGTCTTCTTGAACTGTCTATCCACAATGGTAGTCAAAGCAGGGATAGTCACCGGAGACACACTTTGAGAATCTTCTCTTGCTAGTTGGTTTTTGGCTATGAAGTCAGAAGAAGGGAACAAGGAGACCTTTTCCCAGTGGCCTTGATTAGATACTTTGTTTGCAACTAGTGATCTCAACGGGTATCCGGATATCTGGGTACCCGAACCCTGAATATTTACCCGAATCCGAAATCACATACCCAAGTACCCGAAACTACTGTCAATATCGCCCACTTTGGCTAACGAGTACTACAGACATATCTCGACTTCATAAATTCACCTAAAAATGAAACTATTCAATTAAAATGCGCAAGAGTAATGTTTTCTCACCCTTGTACACCATTTATAGTATTTAATTTGTTTTTTATTATGGTTGTTTATGCATTGTCAAATGCCGATACCCTTTGAAAATCGTCAGCATATTAACACAGTTAAATAATTCCGAGTACATGAAACGTTGTATATATTGCCTATATAGTTAAATTCCGAAACTACATTCGAGCAAGAGTGAATGCTTTACTGATAGGTCATGTGACTCCACCTTTATGGACACAACCGTGTTTTGAATGTACAGAAATCTTTCCTTGGTTAACATTTCTTCTGTGTCGTACTGTTTTGAATGCAAAAAAGGTGGCCGACGAGAAATAAAGTAAATGGTTGGACCCCATTATTTGTGTATGTTTTAAGTTTGTAAATGTGTAGATTTTTGTAGCATCACCTATTATCGCCTATCGGCGCGAGTATCCGGGTACCCGCCTGCTGAAATCAATACCTACCCGATCCCACCAAAAAGGGTACTTTGAGAACACTATTTGCAACCCAGGCATGGATTTCGCTGCGGCACTTGCAGGAGGCCAAAGCTAGCAAGAAAGCAGTTTTGAGAGTGAGATGTTTGAGGTCTGTGTCTTTCATAGGCTCAAAGGGTGCTTTTGTGAGCTCATTGAGAACAACAGAAAGGTTCCACTTGGGGAGATTTCTGGAACTTTTGGGGCGATCCCTGTGGAAATTGGAGAGCAACCTATGAAGGTCCTCATTATGAGCAATATGTTGGCCCGATGGGCCCAAGGTGTCAACAATAGCAGTCCTGTAACCATCAATGGTGGAGGGGCACCTGTTTAGGTCTTGGTACAAATACATGAAGAAATATGAGATTTGTTTCACAGATGGAGTGGAGAAATCCACCGAATTTTCTCTTTACCATTTTTCAAATAGGGCCCACTTTGATTTGTAGATGGTCCTTGTTGATGACCACTGAGGAGCAGCAATTCTCTCTGCCACTTCCACAGAGAAGCCTTGTTCTTGGAGCTGTCCACTCCTAGACATCAGGCGTGGAGGTTGAGGTGCTGCGGGTTCCTGTGGAACACGTAGTTGTGGGACTGCTTGAGGAGTGTTGTCGACACCGGGAGTTGCAGTGGGATCTCTGTTGAGAGCTGCACTAGGTCCCAAAACCAGGGCATCCCTGGCTAGCCTGGGGCTATTAGTATGATCAGACAATTGCATTGTCTGATTTTTTTGGATCACCCTGTGGAGAGTCGTTTGAGGGTAAGCATAGGCAGTGAGACCCGTCCAGTCGATGTTTAGAGCATCTATGTACCAGGCCTTTGGTCTGGGATAGGAGGCACATACAGTGGAAGCTTGTGGTTCAAGATGAGTGGCAAATAGGTCCACGTGGGGAGTGAACCACTTTTGGCCGATCTGTTTGAACACCTGTGGATGTAGTGACCATTTGGTCGACTGTACCTGATTCGACCTGGAAAGTAGGTCGGCCATCACATTCAGACACCCTGGAATGTGCCTGGCTTTCAATGTGATGTGAGAATGATGGCACCAGGTCATGATTCTCCCCCTTGTTTGTTTATGTAAGCTACCACAGTTGAGTTGTCCATTGCAACTAGCACTGTTTGGTCCTGACACTGGTCTTTGAAGCGTCTCAGGGCCAGAAAGGCAGCTTTTAATTCTAGGACGTTTATGTGAAGCCCTTTTTCCTGGGGAGACCACAGACCTTGGGTAGAACTTTGTTCTAAGTGAGCGTCCCAACCTTCGTTTGAGGCGTCTGTAAAGAGTTGGATACTGTGGTCTTTGGGATGAAGGTCTGAGCCTTTCATCACGTTTGCAGGGTTCTGCCACCAGTCTAGGTGTAGATATGGCTTCTGTCCAAGGAAGGAGGCTGTCCAGTGGTTGAGGAAATTTCCAGTGCTCCTTGAGGTGAAACTGAAAGGGCCTCATGTGAAGTCGTCCCTCCGGGACCATTTTCTCGGTTGAGGCTGGCAACCCAATTAGAGACATCAAACATCTTGCAGTCAAAACATGTTTTGACTTGAGTTGTAGGATAAAATCCTGAAGTTTGAGCCATCTCTCTTCAGTGGGTTTTACAAGGGCTGAATCTAGGTGGTACTCGTAACCCACGAACGAAAACACCTGAGTGGGATTCAGTTCTGATTTCTCCTGATTTATTATCCACCCCAAGGACTGGGTTAGATCTACCACTGCCTGAGTGTTCACTAGGGCTTCCTCCCGGGATTGAGACCTGATCAGCCAGTGTCCAGGTATTGGTGGAGTCTGAGTCCTTTTGAGAGGGCCATGAGCTTCACTTCCTTTATGATCATGGTAAAGACCTGGGGGGCTGTGGCCAGTCCAAAAGGTAGGGAGGTGAACTGGAACAAAATCTTAGGTATTTCCTTGAGTGAGGATGGATGGGGATGTGAAGGTAAGCGTCCGATAGATCTATCGACGCTACCCATTCCCCTGGAATCAGGGAGGTCCTGATGGACTCTGGAGTTTTCATCTTGAACTTTTCTACATGTAGAAAAGTGTTGAGCCTGCTTAAGTTTATAACTGGCCTCCACCTTGGTGAGGCATGGGTACTAGAAACAGGCGATTGTAAAACCTGAGAGAGTTTACATTTTCCACCCTTTCGATAACGTTCTTTGACAGTAGAGACTGGATGCAATGGGGCAAGGCTTGGTCCTTTGGGAGGGCCTTGTATTCTGATATTATCAGAGAAAAACTGACCATGTTGGGCTTTGAGAGGAATGGCAGTACGTAGCCATTGGTGATAAGGTTTAATACGTTGGATGAACAATTGTTTGTTTGTCAGTCTCTGCTGAAAGAACGGAGGCGACCTCCTACTGGTGGACTGCTTGAGGCTTTAAAGGAGTCATTGGGAAGAGGGATCAATGCCCTCTACCCCTGTTGTGGGGTCGAAAAAGCGACCCTTGGAGCCTCTGAAGTTCTGTTGGAAGAAAAACGACTGGTTACTGCTGTGTGAGGAATTGCCCCCATAGGGGCGTTTCCCGTAGGAGCCTCTTTTCTTGTGGGGA
Organism: Sabellastarte sp. h YS-2021; assembly: GCA_964017235.1. Taxonomy (NCBI): domain Eukaryota; kingdom Metazoa; phylum Annelida; class Polychaeta; order Sabellida; family Sabellidae; genus Sabellastarte; species Sabellastarte sp. h YS-2021. Next base: position 24,679,268 of record OZ024929.1, on the reverse strand, counting down.
GCACGAAAGGGCTTATTCTGGTAGGGTCTGAAACCCTGAGAATCTTTGAGGTTCCTTTTTAGGAAGGAAGTCCTTGCCTTCCTTCACCAACTATGATTTAAACAAGGAAGACGGCCAGAAGGACGCCTTCCGGAGTTCTTAAAGGGCTTATTCTGGTAGGGTCCGAAACCCTGAGAACCTTTTGAGGTGCCTTTTTTAAGAAGGAAGTCCTCGTCTTCCTTCACCAACTAGTTCTTGGTGCCTGGTTTCTCCTAAGTGTGGTTGTAATAGGGTCACTTCGGCTTCGAGCCTAATCAAGCCAGTATTGCCCATTGAGTATAATTTTCTCTGGAGAATATGGGACAAGGACTACTAAGGCAAGTCAAGGCCCTGTGTTGGATCAGGATGGTCTTATTCCACAGATCCAGAGACTCACAGGCTTCCTCATAACCACGTTTCGCTACTTTATCAGGGTCGGCACCTCTCCTGATCTGAGACTTGACCTGTTTGAAAAGTGTTTCAGGCTATATTGACACTTGGACACTTATTGGAATGGGATGTCAGCCAATCTACGAGGCGACTAGAATACGAGTCGAGGCGAGAAATTTGTTGGAGCCTCTGAAGTTCTGGGGCGAACTCCACCTCCAGTGACTCGATAGCACTACTGGATTCGAGGATTTGTCCAGATCTTTGGAGGGTGCGTTCGTTTTGTGAGCAGAAGAAGAGGTCTGATCCACCTCCCTTTGCTTTTGTAAAGATTTCTGAAAATCTTCACGGAAATTATAGAACACCTCCAATATATGTATGTCGACGCGAGAAGACAAAGATTTTTTAAGATAAGCTGTGACACACGGATCATTGACCTTACCTGCCTCTCTGCAGGTAGGAAGGAAATAAATGCATTTGCTGTAGCTATTTTTACTAGTTTGGTGTGTTCCTCCTTGAGAAGACATGCTTTAATGCAATAAAACAGTGCTGAAAAGTGCTGAAAATTGGCCAGAATGGGCTTTATACAGTAATAAATGAAATACATAAACGGGAACGTTTAACAATAATACTGCACTGAGATATAGAAAGAAAAAGGCAGTAAATACTTCCCAAAGATTGTAACATGGCGGCGACAAACGAGAAAAGTTGTAACATAAGGGGCAGATCACGTGACGACAACCTGAGGCTACGGCCAAGTTTTTTTCTTAGACGTTGGTCGTGATGCCTCGCGGCAACCAGTAAAGCATTCAGTCCCACATGGTAAGCTATTGTAGCGCAATAAAAGGGCAATCGGTAGGTGTTATATTATCCATTTCATGACGTCAAAAGGCATTAACATGTTGATCAACGTGCGAAGCTAAAGTAGAGTCTGATATCAACATTGAATTCAAACATCAATCTTCATTATGGTTGAAAGCAAACCACACAACAAACTTACTTGGCAGCATCCTCTGTGAGTTTGGGGCTCAGTGTTTTCACCAGGCAAAGATATGCCTGCATCTTGTCAAGACTCCACAGCTCACTCGGACAATGCTGGTCTGTTACAAAGTGCAGAGAAAGAATTGCAAAGTTTGTCAATGTATCTGACATTTGCCACTAGGTGGCACCCATTCAAAGCAAAACAAAATTTTCAACATTTGAGCCAATTATGCATCACTGATCAGAGGTCTAAATGTAATCAATAAAGTCACGAATATTTGAAGAATCTCCAATGGGGACACGGTGGCGCATTGGTAACACACTTACCTCCCACCTCTGAGACCTAATGTGGGAAAGTTGATAGTTACTTACCGATGGTCAGCAGTTTACAGTACAGAACCTTGACTAACTGAATGTACTGGTTTCCTCTGGCCACAAAACTGCAAGTTGTGACATGACCTGTACAGTGTTGAAAGCGTCGTAAAACCACAAATAAATAGATAAGAATCTCCAACGAGCCACAGAAATACAAGTTTCTTCACCAGTGAATTTCACATGACGAGGTGAATTTCATATACTGTGAGGAATCTTACATTACCATATTAGGAATGTAATAAATATAATAATCATTCATGCATGTTTTGTGGTTATGTAGACATAACATTTTACAAAACTGTCCTGTAATAAATGAGGGATCTGGCACACATTCAAAAGTATTCTCAATTAAAGGTCAAGTATAATATAGAAATAGACTATTAGTATTTTCCACATACTGTCATAAGCTAATTTTGTTAACCTTTGACCTGAAACTAAAGTGATCACTTGCAAAACTAATAGCTTCCAAAGTTCTGGACTGAATTTGGTAATTTGGCACAAAACAACACGCACAAAAGTATGAAGCAGACTAATGCTTAAAAATAGCATCAGAGATGCCCGTACCTCACAGCCTAGGGAAATATTTTTAACACCATGAGATAACGAAGTACTGTATCAGTACAAATTTCAGGATACTTTCAGAGCACTGTCAGTTATATAAAGGTCCAAACAATGTTTAAATAGAGAAAATACTGTCTAAGAGAAAGATAATACATGTACTTTATCTACATCTGGCATGGCCGAATTATGGTTTAGATGTTTTGAATATTACCATGCATACAGAAGTGGTAATACATTCAATGAATGCTTATGTGTGGTGTTGGAGTAAAATTTGTGGCTCACTTGATGAAATACCATCTGTTACAATGGGAAGTTGTAAAAGTAAAATTCTTAACAAATTCTAATATGATTTTAACAGTGCTTAATTTGCATCAAAAGACAGACCCAAAGGTGCAACAAGATTTTAAAGGTCAAGGTCACTACAACAAGGTCAAAGGTCAATTCAAGGTCACACCATGACATTGCACACCTACACCCCCTAACCAATGTTATATAGCCCGGACAAGATTTTATAGGTCAAGGCCACTACGCCATGGTCAAAGGTCAAATCATGGTCAGACCATGACGTTGCACACCTACACCTCCTAACCAATGTCCCTACCGAGTATCAACTTTCTACACCTTACGGTTTCCGAGATATAGCCCGGACAAGATTTTCACACTCAAGGTCACTACGGCAAGGTCAAAGGTCAAATCAAGGTCAGACCATGACGTTGCACACCTACACATCCTAACCAATGTCCCTACCAAGTATCAACTTCCTACACCTTACGGTTTCTGAGATACAGCCCGGACAAACTTTTTCCCGCTGCCCGCCCGCCCATCCAGACACCATGGGTGAAAACTATACCCCGACAACCCTTAAGGGCTGTGGGGTAAAAAGTTAAGCACAAATAAAGCCTGGTGTTTAACATCAAGAAGTTTATTGTGACAAATATCTATCCTCAGGATATATTACAACTGCACTCAGTCACTTTTTCAGGTGGGAGATCTGCAGACATATTGTAAGAAACAAAAAATTGATGACAACAACCTAGTTTGTGATTACCATAGTTGAATTCCACTTTGTTATTATGTTGATACACATAAAGACATTACAATGCATCAAATAAATAATGGGTACTGCGGCCATGATATATTCGTACCTGTTGGATGTGTTCCTGTGAGAATGTAGGAGGAAACTACTTTGTCCCAGTCTTCATTCTGTGAGTCCAGTAGCACCAGAACTAGGTCAAATCTGTTCATAAAAACATTTCTGAGGCTATTACGGTCACACAGTTGCCTAAAATGAGCAGCATTTTGCTAAGACTTTCTAGACTCTTTCAGTTACGGAATATCATACCAGAAGTATTTCTTGACATACATAATATTTTCATACATACTATTTTAAACAACAAATTACAATAATGATTGTGCAGTGTTCAGTATAGCAGGGTCAGTAACATGCTTTCTATTTTGGTATCCCACTAATTTAAAACCATTCCAATTCCGGGATATCAAAAAAGTGGTGTTCTGGCATAGTCTGAATTAAATTTGACAAATAACAGGAAGTGAAAAGCATAAAAACAAAACATTGACACTGATCCTGCAAGAGTGTTCAGTAAATGTAAAATAAGCACACAGAGGCATCAACTGCTGGTTAACAGTAATTGGCACAGTTGAAGATGCTGTGTTATTGACTGCTAAGAACAAGAAAGAGGTCCTTGGTGGCCTTGTGGTTAACAAGTTTGGCATCTAATGACAGTCACCTCTGTGTGGGTTTGACTCTCACAAGTGGCAATGCTGAAGACCTGTCCCAATATGATCCCTGGCTGTTGAACGGGACATAAAACTTCAACTTTGAATTTGGCTGAGAACAAGAAAAGACAATCAGATGGGACGGTTACCTGCTGAGCAGTGGTGAAGCGAGTGCAATATTCACACTGATTGACTGAGCCGGGTCATACTTTCCTTTAGGGTTGGTGGCTGCAATGATGGTACAACGGGTGTTCAGCTTACACACCAGGCCTGCCTGAAATAGAAGAGCAAGCATTTCCAGCAAAAGTTTTACATCACTCTCAATAGACAATATAAACATCCACCCCATCTGCCTACTGCAGAACCAAGCCTAAAACCTGACTGCTTAAAAAGCCAATCAACGTTATCCAAAGTTTAAACATTAAGTAGAATCTTGATTCTTACTCTGCACATTATACATCTTTCATATATAATACTCATCACACCCCAAGGTCAGTAAATCTCTGAAAAACAAACACTCCTTTACAGCAAATAAGATTTTAAAAAATTTCTACTTGTGTATCCACATCCATTCATTGTTTTGAAAGAAAAAATTCAGTTTTATTTTCAAATGTCTCATTTGAAAAATATTTTGTAAAGTTCAGGTTGATATTAAGAAATACTTGGTTTACACAGAAAGCCTTTGAATTTTGCTTTATCTAATATCATCAAAAAAAAACTGTATGGCCCACTCACAGGAGTGTTTTGCTTCATCAAATAAAACAGAATAGCTCAACACTTCTACATGCAGACACAAAAGAGGTGAAAATTCAAACATTTAAGTTATGAAGCATAACACCAAATCATTGACTGTAAAGGGAATACAGTTTTGCCTGTATATGAACATCAAAATATATTTAGCAACAATAAATTAACAGAAGATCACCCTGACCTTTGCCACAGAAATGGTCTGCTGTTCCATGGCTTCATGTATACTGGTCTTGTCAGCCTCCCTGATAGAACTGAACTCATCAATACAACACAGTCCCAGGTCTGACAGGACCAGTGCACCAGCCTCCAAACACCACTCTCCCCCATCCTGTAAATACACCAAAAGTACACAAAGGCACGGGCCAAGAATATAAATGTACAATATAGAGCAGCATAAATTAAATGTTCCTAAAAGATCTAGCTCTGAAATAGTAACACTTGTACATCAGGCAGGCAATGCTAAGGAAAAGTTACTTTACATCTTTCCATTTCTGAAGACAGGCACAACAGTGGCAAAAGTAAATTTCAAGTTTCTCTTCTGATATGCCCTTGGAAAAGCAGTAGAAGAGTTATCATCCACAAGAAAGAACAAATGTCAAATGAACAAGTCATTTCTATGATAAAATATTCCTTTTAGTGTTTTTTCTTATTTGTTTATTTATTTTTATAAAAAAAAAGAAAGCAGGAACCCCAACCTGCAGGTATAACTGGAGAGCACGAGAGATATTTGGGAAATTGTCAATCAATTTAAATATAAGGGACAAGTTTGTAATAATTCATAAATTGGCTTGGCTAGAGAGTACCCACAAAATTACAATTCTAAAAATCAGAAAAAGTGTTGCCAAGACAACAGTTATTCCAAAATGTAACCCAAAACCTAATCAGCTCCAATTCCTGTTGGCATATACAGATCACAAAAAAATATAGTTAAAGTTTTCGCAGGGGTTTAGATTCTAGAACATTCACAAACTTTATGCCAGCCATCTCCACCTGGATGGCTCAGCGGACAAAAATAACAACTTTTATGTGGGTGTATACTACCTGTACAAGGTTAGTTGACCCTTACCTTGACTGCTGTGACGGTCAGTCCTGCACTGGTTGATCCAATACCTGTGGTCAGTACTGACCTAGGTGTGACTTTGCTTGCATACTTCAGAAACTGAGATTTTCCAGTACCTAGCAACACAAAATGCAGAAACTGTATACTAAAGTTTTTTTCTTGAATTAGGGCATTGGCATGATTATAGAAGTGATTATCAGGAATGTGAAATGGTTATTTTACATAAATAGGACACTTATATATGTTAGTATTAATTGGTGCTGCCATGATGTCTGAAGAAGTTTGGGGGTAAAACATTGTAATAGAACTTTTATCCTTTTATCACTCTATACTGTTTTTCTGGATATTATGTAAACTCTTAGTGAGCAGAAACTTAACCCAGTATGTACTATTATTATACTGAACACACTGTTAACTAGAAAGCACTCACAGAGTGCAGACCTACACCCGGGGGGTATTTCTGAAAATTCACCATTTTTTTGTATCCAGAATATGAACCAGATCTTTCCTAAAAATTTGTTCATTGCTTTTGAATTTATCATGAATACAGATAAACAGAGTTAGACAAACGAACACAGCCAGAAACATAACCTCCTTGTGGAGGTAACAGGTACAGACTATTTCACTGAACACAATATTAACCAGTAAAGATTATTTACTGAATAGAAACTGAACCAGTACAGACAGCTTTACATAATGTCGACTAAATTACTGAACAGAAAGTTAACTACTACAAGCTGCTTTACTGAACAGAATGTTAACTCGTACAGGACATTTAACTGAATGGAATGTTAGTCAGTACAGGCTATTTCACTGAACACCATGTTAGCCAACACACATGGTTTATCCACCATTTTGTTACTAACCAGGGTCTCCAACTAGCAGCAAGTGAGACTCTCCTCTCACACGAGTGCCTGACTCATCAACTCGCTGAAAACACACCACTCTATTGTGTACAACAGAATGTTATTTTTTGTCTCTTCTTAAGCAAGATCACATTTAAATAGAGTATAAGTGCTCTAACGTACTGTCAGGTGTTACCATACAATCCATTATTTGACAAATTTGTCATAAATGAGAACTCTCTCTGACATAGAATTAACAAACTTCACCCAAATTTCCATGACCCCAATGTCAAGTCTCAAAAAAAGTCTCAAGATAAATTTTAAAACTATTTATAGAAATGCTAATACCAAACATCATTACCAGGGAAAATTGTCTTTCTATTGCCTCAATCTGATAAAAAAATTCTGCATTTTGACTTGCACAAGCTTCCCCAAATTATCAGTCACAGGATACAACATCTGGTTTCAGGAATTATGGAAATTATGGAAAGGTCAATCTCATCACACAAGGCTATTTTGGACTATGGGCATTTTCTTATTGAACTAAACTATAGTAGGTTTCTCATCAATTTATCACTTGATCAATGCTTCTTTATTATTAAATCTACTCAGAGATTTATAAATACTGTGGACATCAATACTATAATTTGGACTGTATCACATGCATCAGTCATCATAAGTGGAAACCTAAACGATACAGAACAACCAGTGTATGAAATTAACACCAACCCACACTGAACAACTGGTAATTATTCTCAATGACCTGTACCTTTCTATAGTTACAGAGCCAGATGTACTTAAATTTAAAAAAACTGTTCATATACTTTTTGTTATTCATTCTTTCGTAGATGCCACTTGGCCAGTTTACTGTCTGGCTATTCTTGCTGTGGACCTGTAACAGTTTGAGTTGCAGGTCTGATGGACCTGAAAAGGTGTCCAGTAAACGTTGTGCACTGGATTCAAAAGTATATTAACTTATCATATACAGGTATATCAATATCTGTAAAGGGAGTCAAGTTTCAGCAAGCAAATACAGGTTTGTTGGAGGAATGTCCGTTCCCCCCCCCCCCCCCCCCCCCCCCCCAAAAAAAAAAAAAAAGAAAAACAAACCAATTTTGATTGTTATTGCAACAGATATCTTGCATGGTTAAAGAACGTTTTGATAAATTGTTGCCTATTATTGCAATCAGAAATTTTATTTCTTTGTGATCCTGCAATGACAAATAACATTTCCTTCCTGAGGTCTGCACTGTTTACAATAAAATACAACTCAAGATCTCACCTGCACTCCTCCGACGAGGGCCAAAGCGAGGGCCAGCTTGACCACATAGAGACCATAGACCTGAGGACACAGACTAGCCAGGATACGGTTCCTTCCTGTTAGGGGATGGAGTGTGTGCTCACGCCAGTAAGTCTCAAACTCTTCTTTCTATGTAATAAAAACATACAATAATGAAACGGATGTGTTGTGTACTCATGTCCAAAATATTCAAACTTCTCCTTCTGGATGTTAATAATGGAACATAAATGAAATCTTCTGTGATTCAAAAATGACTGGCATTTCATTTCTACCTATGAAAAGATGTAGTGTATGCTTATATTCAAAATGCTAATCTGATAAAAGACAAACAAATTATTAAATTCTCTTTAACCATGGAAAAAGATGAATCACATGCAGTATTTGCATTATGGGTATAAGAATTAGGAAACCTGATTTCCCCCACAATAGGGCACCACTGGACAAAAACAGGGAAAACTTGTCTGTTCAAAGTACAATCAATTTTAAACTGACAAAAGAGTACTACCACAGTGATTAAATTGAAAATTTTAATTACTTAAATGTAGCTTTTATATAAGCTACAAGCTTACCATGTGGGACTGAATGCTGTTCTCGGATGGCCGCCAGGCCCGGCCAACGTCTAAGAAAAACAGACATTTATAGTTGGCCGTAGCCTCAGGTTGTCGTCATGTGACCTACCCCATTTGTCTTCTCCTTTCTCGTTGAAATTTTAACCTATACCCCCTCAGCTGTAATACAGCGGGGAGGTCGGGTGGGACTCTTTTCAATCCCACATGGTAAGTTTGTAGCTTATAAAAGCTACATTTAAGTAATTAAATTTTCAATTTTATTGCGCTACAATAGCTTACCATGTGGGACTGAATGCTGAATGCAACCGCCCGGTGGCGGGATTACAGCTGAGACTAGAAGATAGGTTTGTTTTTCTTAGATTTCTGATAGAATAAGTAGAATGAAGGTTTCAGCCACCGTTTCCAGGCAATTAAAATTGGGTCAACCCTCTCTGATTTGCATGAGCTGTTGTTTGGAGTACCACAAGGCTCCGTCCTTGGTCCTCTGCTGTTCTCCTTATACACCACTCCTTTGAGTAAGGTTATTGGAACGCATCCTGACATCAAATACCACTTTTAGGCAGACGACACGCAGTTGTTTATTCATATCTCTCACAAAAATGCAGCCCTGGCTTTTCACAAACTGAATTCTTGTCTTCTGGATGTTCAAAAATGGATGTCGTCAAGTATGCTCAAACTAAATCCTGACAAAACAGAGTTTATCATCTTTGGATCCCATGCACAACTCAAGAAATTAGATCCCTATCTCCCAGTTAAGATATTTGGTAATTTCATGCATCCTGCAGTTGTTGTTAAGAACCTTGGTGTCTGGTTTGATGCTAATTTTTCCTTTGCTAACCATGTCCGCAATATTTGTAAGACATGCTTCATTCAAATTCGTGATCTCAGGCGGGTTAGAAAGCACTTGACTGATGAGGCTGCTATCCTGGCAGCTAATGCCTTGGTGAGCAGTCGCCTTGATTACTGCAACTCTCTCTTCAGGAGTTTGTCCAGTCTCAATATGCGTAAACTACAGTGTATTCAAAATACACTTGCCAGGATTGTCACAAACTGTAACAAATACACGCGGGCATCTCCTATTCTCAAACGACTCCATTGGCTCCCAGTTGAATCTCGCTGTATCTTCAAAACTGCCACTCTAGTTTATAAGTTTCTTCGCAGTGGTCATCCCAGTTACTTTGGTCCTCTTCTGCCCACTCGTTGCGGAAGATATAGTACAAGATACAACCATCCAGATAAAAGGTTCCTGGAGGTTCCTCAATTCTGTCCATCTGTACATAAATCCAAAAATCACTTTGGCCACAGCTTTGCTTTTGATGCCCCCACAGTCTGGAATCATTTGCCTAATGAGGTACGTTCTGCCCCAACTCTCACCTGTTTCAGGAAAAGGTTAAAATCATATCTCTTCCACAAGGCATTCCCACCTTAGCTTACACTCTATCCGGCGTCTCCGTGGTACTGGACTTGGCAACGGCTATGGACAGATGATTTCTTAAACTTGATTTTTGGTGTTGCGCCTTAGAGTCTGCCTAGCAGAGATTAAGCGCTATAAAAGTACAGAATAGAATAGAATAGAAAATACCAGCCTGAGTCCCATTTACAGTGCCCCAAACCCGAGGGTTGGGCGTGTAGGAAGCCAAAAAACCTAACAAGAGGAGAGTGCCCGTGAACGGGCACTGTGTCAGCTGACTGAGTGTTTTTGATTTGTGAAGGTAATAATGAGAGGAAAGCATAATTATCAGGGAAAGTGCTGTACAGAAGTACAGTAAATGGTAATTGAACAGCATGTTCAAAAGAAATTCTGAACCTGACAGAAGAAAAGGACAAAAAAGTTGTTCCCTGCAAATGGTATTATGAAGGAAAGTAACAAGGTAACTGTTTAAGTGTAAAGAGTAGGTTAAAACATATTTAAATAAATACTGCAAATGCAGTATCCTCGTACGACCTTGAAGAACGGGTCCACGGTCAAATCCAACCACACCAAAAGATTCCCAGCCCATAATTTCCTATAGGATGGTTTACCATCCCAAACCTCTAGAACCAATAATAAGCGATTTATAGGCACTTTTAAGTTTTGCTATCTTTGTTTGACCTTGAAGGAGGGGTCCAAGGTCAAATCCGACCACACCAAATGATTCCCAGCCCATGATTTCCTGTAGGTTGGTTTACCATTCCAAACCTGTAGGACCAATAACAAGTGAGTTATAACCAATTTTAAGTTTCGCTATCCTCAACTGACCTTGAAGGAGGGGTCCAAGGTCAAATCTGACCACACCAAAAGAATCCCAGCCCATGATTTCCTATATGTTGTTTTACCATCCCAAACCTCTAAGACCAATAATAAGCGAGTTATAAGCACTTTTAAGTTTGGCTATCCTTGTTTGACCTTGAAGAAGAGGTCCAAGGTCAAATCGGACCACATCAACAGATTCCCAGCCCATGATTTCCTATATGTCTGTTTACCATTCCAAACCTCTAGGACCAATAATAAGTGAGTTATAAGCAAAGTAGCTATTACTCAGCTATGCAATGAGCTACATGTCTGAATTTTTACTATATTATAGCTGACCCAAAAGTAGGTGAACAACATATTTAAGCAAAATACTGTAAATGCAATAGTTTTCAAGTTACAACTGATTTACTCAACAGTGAGAACCTGAAAATAGCTATTGCTCAGCTATGCCATGAGCTATAGGTCTGTAATTTCACTATGTTATAGCTGACCCAAAAGTAGGTGAACAACATATTTTAACAAAATACTCCAAATGCAATATTTTTCAAGTTACAATTGATTTACTCAACAGTCAGTACCTGAAAATAGCTATTGCTCAGTTGTGCCATGAGCTACAGGTCTGTAATTTCACTATATTATAGCTGACCCAAAAGTAGCTGAATAACATATTTACACAAATTTCTGTAAATGCAATAGTTTTCAAGTTATAAATGATTTACTCAACAGTGACAACCTCAAAGTAGCTATTACTCAGCTATGCCATGAGCTACAGGTCTGAAATTTTACTATGTTATAGCTGACCCAAAAGTAGCTGAATAATGTATTTACACAAATTTCTGTCAATGCAATAGTTTTCAAGTTATAAATGATTTACTCAACAGTGATAACCTCAAAGTAGCTATTACTCAGCTATGCCATGAGCTACCGGTCTGAAATTTTACTATGTTATAGCTGACCCCAAAATAGGTGAATAACATATTGAAACAAAATACTCTAAATGCAATACTTTTCAAGTTATAAGTGATTTACTCAACAGTGATAACCTAAAAGTAGCTATTACTCAGCTATGCCATGAGCTATAGGTCTGTAATTTCACTATGTTATAGCTGACCCAAATGTAGGTGAACAACATATTTTAACAAAATACTCCAAATGCAATACTTTTCAACTCACAACTGATTTACTCAACATACAGTACCTGAAAATAGCTATTGCTCAGCTGTGCCATGAGCTACAGGTCTGTAATTTCACTATGTTATAGCTGACCCAAAAGTAGCTGAATAACGTATTTACACAAATTTCTGTAAATGCAATTGTTTTCAAGTTATAAGTGATTTACTCAACAGTGATAACCTCAAAGTAGCTATTACTCAGCTATGCCATGAGCTACAGGTCTGAAATTTTACTATGTTATAGCTGACCCCAAAATAGGTGAATAACATATGAAACAAAATACTCTAAATGTAATAGTTTTCAGGTTATAAGTGATTTACTCAACAGTGATAACCTAAAAGTAGCTATTACTCAGCTATGCCATGAGCTACATGTCTGAAATTTTATTATGTTATAGCTGACCCAAAAGTAGGTGAACAACATATTTAAGCAAAATACTGTAAATGCAATAGTTTTCAAGTTACAACTGATTTACTCAGTAGTGAGAACCTGAAAATAGCTATTGCTCAGCTATGCCATGAGCTACAGGTCTATAATTTCACCATGTTATAGCTGACCCAAAAGCAGGTGAACAACATATTTTAACAAAATACTCCAAATGCAATATTTTTCAAGTTACAACTGATTTACTCAACATACAGTACCTGAAAATAGCTATTGCTCAGTTGTGCCATGAGCTACAGGTCTGTAATTTCACTATGTTATAGCTGACCCAAAAGTAGCTGAATAACATATTTACACAAATTTCTGTAAATGCAATAGTTTTCAAGTTATAAGTGACTTACTCAACAGTGATAACCTCAAAGTAGCTATTACTCAGCTATGCCATGAGCCACAGATCTGAAATTTTACTATGTTATAGCTGACCCCAAAATAGGTGAATAACATATTGAAACAAAATACTCCAAATTTGGAAATTTTAATTACTTAAATGTAGCTTTTATAAGCTACAAGCTTACCATGTGGGACTTAATGCTGTTCTCGGGTTGCCACACCCGGGGCCAACGTCTTAGAAAAAAAGATCGTTCTTGTTAGCCACCGGATATACTGGTAGTTGTCGTCACGTGATAACTTCTGACCAATCGCCCTACTTTCTCGTTGAAATTTTTATTAAACCTACCCCTCAGCTGTAAACAGCGGGGAGGCAGGGTGGGACTCTCCTGGATTACAGCTGAGACTGGAAGATATGTAATTTTTTTCTAAGATTTGAATTAATATATACAGAATAGTGCCAGAAATGCCAGTCTGAGTCCCTTTTACAGAGCCCCGATCCCGAAGATCGGGCCTGTAACGAGCCAAAAACCTGAGTAAAAAGGGACAGTGCTAAAACTGTCCAGATGTTTGGTAGTAGGACGGAAGTGCAGCAGTGCTCACTTCGAGGTCTAAGGGTCCCTATTAGACCTTCACGTTTGACTGACCAACCCAGTGGTCGGGCATCTCATGAAATTTTTAACCTGAAATATGAGATTAACGACAACTGACTAAGTCCTTAATAGAAATTACCTGATAATTGAAAAATAAAATGACCTTACCCGTAACATCTTGAAGGAAAAGGAATACCTAGATCCTGGGAGAGACTCCTGAAGACTTGGTTGTAGCGGATGTGCCCCCCCCCCCCCCCCCTCTTTTTCTTTCCGAGGACAACTGATCTGAGGGGAAGGATCTAGGACTTGTTGTGCCGCCACTACGGGTCCCAGATACATATTGTTGTCGATGTCTGACCAAGTAAGGTCTTTTAGGTAAAAATTTGTGAATGTGTTGTGAGCTTTCCAGTGACAGGCTTGCATGATTTGGTCCACCGATACTCCACCGTAAAAGGCCTTAGAGGCCGCGAAGGCCCGGATGTCATGCGCTTTGACTTGGACCAAGTCCAAGGCTTGTTGATCTGCTTGTTTATAACAAAGTAGAATGGTTTGTTTCAACCATGAGGAGAGTGTAGCGGGTCTGATGTCTGAGGTATGTCCTTTCTTAAAGGAGATGAAAAGGAGAGAACGAGACCCTCTCAGGTCTTTAGTTCGGTCCAAATAGAACCTCAGGGCCCGCACGGGACACAGGGTCCTGTCTTCCTTAAACTGTCTATCTACAATGGTAGTCAAAGCAGGAATAGTCACTGGTGACACACTTTGAGAACCTTCTCTTGCTAGTTGGTTTTTGGCTATGAAATCAGAAGAAGGGAACAAGGCTACCTTTTCCCATTGGCCTAAATTAGCTACTTTGTTAGCGACCCAGGCATGGATTTCGCTGCGGCGCTTGCCGGAGGCCAAGGCTAGCAAGAAAGCAGTTTTGAGAGTAAGATGTTTGAGGTCTGAGTCTTTCATGGGCTCAAATGGTGCTTTGGTGAGCTCGTTAAGGACAACAGAAAGGTTCCACTTGGGTAAATTTCTGGAACTTTTAGGACGATCCCTGTGGAAACTGGAGAGTAACCTATGAAGAACTGCATTGTGCGCAATGTGTTGGGCCATTGGGCCCAAAGTGTCAACGATAGCAGTCCTGTAACCATCAATGGTCGAGGGGCGCCTGTTTAGGTCTTGGTACAGGTACATGAAAAAATCTGAGATTTGTTTCACAGATGGAGTGGAGAAATCCACCGAATTTTCTCTGCACCATTTTTCAAATAGGGCCCACTTTGACCTGTAGATGGTCCTTGTTGATGACCGCTGAGGGGCAGCAATTCTCTCTGCCACCTCCACAGAGAAGCCTTGTTCTTGGAGTTGTCCGCTCCTAGACACCAGGCGTGGAGGTTCAGCTGTTGCGGATTGTTGTGGAACACATAGTTGTGGGACTGTTTGAGTAGGGTCGTTGACACTGGGAGTTGTAGTGGGATCTCTGTTGAGAGCTGCACTAGGTCCCAAAACCAGGGCATCCCTGGCCAGCCTGGGGCTATCACGATGATCAGGCAATGGCATTGCTTGATCTTTTGGATCACCTTGTGAAGGAGAGCCGTAGGAGGGTAGGCGTAGGCCGTGAGGTTGGTCCAGTTTATGTTCAGAGCATCTATGTTCCAGGCCCTTGGGTCTGGGATAGGAGACACATATAGAGGGAGTTTGTGATTCATTTGAGTGGCGAATAAGTCTACATGAGGGGTGAACCACTTTCGGCAGATTTGCTTGAAGACCTGAGGGTGCAGGGACCATTCTGTTGACTGCACTTGGTTGGACCTGGATAGGAGGTCGGCCATCACATTCAGACACCCTGGAATGTGCCTGGCTTTCAATGTTATATGGTAGTGATGGCACCAGGTCATGATTTTCCACAGGAGAGCGCACATCTCTGCTGAGTGAGTTCCCCCTTGCTTGTTGATGTAGGCTACCACTGTTGAGTTGTCCGTCGCAACTAACACTGTTTGATTCTGGCACTGGTCCTTGAAGTCTCGAAGGGCCAGGGAGACCGCCTTCAATTCCAGGACATTTATGTGTAGCCTTTTTTCCCGCTCTGACCACAGCCCTTTTGTAGAATTTTGATCTAAGTGAGCGCCCCAACCAATCTAGGTGGGCTACAATGGCTTCTGTCCAAGGAAGGAGGTTGTCCAGCGACTGAGGATATCTCCAGTGCTCCTTGAGATGAAACTGAAAGGGCCTCATGTGAAGGCGTCCCTCCGGGACCATTTTCTCTGTTGAGGCTAGCAACCCAATTAGAGACATCAAACATCTTGCAGTCAAAACACGTTTTGACTTGAGTCGTAGGATCAAATCCTGAAGTTTGAGCCATCTCTCGTGAGTGGGTCTTACAAGGGCTGAATCTAGGTGGTATTCGTAGCCCACGAACGAAAACACCTGAGTAGGTTTCAGTTTTGATTTTTCCTGGTTGATTATCCAACCCAAGGATTGGGTTAGGTCTACCACTGCCTGTGTGTCCCTTTGAGATTCCTCCTGGGACTGGGACCTGATCAGCCAGTTGTCCAGGTATTGGTGAATTCTGAGTCCTCTTGAGAGGGCCATTAGTTTCACTTCCTTTACGATCATCGTAAAGACCTGGGGGGCTGTGGCCAGTCCGAAAGGTAGGGAGGTGAACTGGAACACCTGGGCCTTGTAGCAAAACCTTAGGTACTTCCTTGAGTTTGGATGGATGGGGATGTGAAGGTATGCGTCCGACAGGTCTATCGACGATACCCACTCCCCTGGGACCAGGGAAGTCCGGATGGACTCCGGGGTTTCCATTTTGAGCTTTTCTACATGTAGAAAAGTGTTGAGCCTGCTTAGGTCTATGACTGGCCTCCACCTTTGGTGAGGCTTGGGTACTAGGAACAGGCGACTGTAAAACCCGAGAGATTTTACGTTTTCCACCCTTTCGATGGCGTTCTTTGACAAGAGAGACTGGATACAAGTGGCCAAGGCTTGGTCTTTTTGTTGGGCCTTGTACTCTGATAGAATCAGAGGAAATCTGATCAAGTTTGGCTTTGAACGGAATGGCAGAACGTAGCCATTGGTGATAATGTTTAACACGTTTTGAGAACATTTGTTTGTTAGCCAGTCTCTCTTGAAAGAACGGAGGCGACTTCCTACTGGTGGACTGAATGAGGCTTTGGAGGAGTCATTGCGGAGGGGGGTTTCCACGCCCCCTTCCCCTATTGTGGGGTCGAAAACGACCCCTGGAGCCTCTGAAGTTGGATTTTCCTCTTCCCGAGGGAAAGGATTGGTTACTGCTTTGAGAGGTATTGCCCCCATAGGGGCGTTTCCTGTAGGAGCCTCTTTTCTTGTGGGGGCCACGAAAGGGCTTATTCTGGTAGGGTGAAAAACCCTGAGAATCTTTTGAGGTGCCTTTTTTGAGAAGGAAGTCCTCACCTTCCTTTACAAGTTGAGACTCGAACAAGGAGGAGTCCCAGAAGGACGAGTTCCTAAGTTCTTGGCGTCTCGTTTCCCCTAGCTGGGGATGCAATAGAGTCATTTCGGCTTCGTGCCTAAGCAAGCCGGTATTAGCCATGGAATATAATTCCCTCTGGAGAATATGGGCTAGCGATTTGCTGAGACAGGTAAGAGCTCTATGTTGAACAAGAACCGTCTTGTTCCAAAAATCCAAGTACTCAGCAACTTCCTCATATCCGCGCTTTGCTGCTTTCTCAGGATTGGCACCTTTCTGGATCTGAGACTTTATCTTCTTGACAGTTGACTTGATGCTATGTTGGCACTTCTCCAAGGAAGCATTGCAAGAAGAAGAGGTTTTGGCAAAGGCAGCGGTGAAATTGAGGGTTGAGATATTTTGTCTAGCCTGATGTTCCAGCTCCTTAAGGAATGGCATAGGGACTTTGGCTACTGGTGCCCCAGGAGGTCTAGGAGTAATACAGATCTTGGCAAAGTCCGTATTCAACTCCTGGATTTTGTCTTGAAAAGTGGGCTGTCCAACCTTGTACCACTTAGAAGTGGAAGGAGGAGGCTTGACATATTTTCCCTCAGATAAATTGGCAGCTTTGAAATCATGTTGAAATTTATCAAAGGCGTCCTTGATAACTGAGCTAAGTGGTAGGATAGAGGAAGGACCTCTAGGTCTGAGCTCTTGACAGCCTTTTTCGTCATCCAGACCCAACACTGAAGTTGAAGACCTAGGCATAGAGTCCCTGGGGTCAGGGAGAGAAAGAATGCGCCTGAAGGTGTCTACCTCTTCAGAGTATTGGGAGGGAATGTCAGACAGGGCTACTTCCCTATAATAAGGGGGGTCTGGATCATGTTGTGGGAGGTCTTGATCAGAAGCTGCGCCTGAGGGCTGAGCCCTAGAGGGCTTAGAAGACCTGTGTCTGGCCACAGGGGAGTGATCTTCCTCTGAAGATGACACATATCTGGACCTAGATTTATGCTTGCTCTTGTCAGAGTGTTTCTTAGGTCTAGGATGGATCAGAGGTTCGTCGGAATCCTCATCCAGATGATCCGAGGCAGAGCTCGGTGTTACTGTTTGCCTGTGGCTTTGTTTTTTGTGTGAGTACGAGGAATCCTTCGGTATTGCTTCAGAAGGGGCAACGTACTGATCCGAGGAAGTTTGATTAAGTACTAGTCGAGGAGGGTGTGCTGGACCAACGTCCACATCCATTGCCTCGGACTGTGCATTAGTACTTGACCTCGGAGGGGGTAGGTCCAGATGAGCAGCAGAGTTGCTGGATGGACCAGCTTTTGAAGCATGAGGCGAGGGATCAACCTCGGCAGACTTTTTAACTGCCAACTCCTCTCGGAGTGATTGAAATGCTTCTAACATGGATGCCTGGAAGGAACCCATTTGCTGCTGGATATGTATATTTAAGGAATCACCCAGGGATTTTTCTAGATTTCTTTGAATTTTGTTTTGTAAAACAGTACCTGGGGTGGGAGGAACAGCCTTGGCTGGGGTCTTTAAGTGATAAAGAACTGAAGGCGAGAGGTTGAGGACGGGGGGGTGAGGTAAAGAGGTTATCGGCAGCACTCTCAAGGTCTGCATTAGAACCAGTAAAAGAGTCCCCATCGCCTTCACCCAAGAGATCTAGTTCATCTTTGGAACTAGTTTCCGCTTTTTGCTTTTTTAAGTACCGCTTCCTGTTTTGAATTTTTTGCAATTGTTCATCAGAGAGAGACGTGCAAATATGGCAGGGTGCTTCAAAAGTGACACAGGGGTCATCTCCCTTGCCAGCCTCCCTACAGGTAGGGCAGTAATTATGAGTATCAAAACTGAAGCAAAAATGGCGGCATTTCTGAGCTCTCGGTTTGTCTTTGTTTGCTTGATGAAGAGACATTTTAACGCAATAAAAAGACGTACAATTGAAATTGCCTGAACCGAGAAAACTCAAAACACGCAGATTGTAAGGAAAATACTTAAGTTGTGAAATTAAAAATTTTACAGTATAATCTATGAAATATATTTAAAGAAATATCCAAATATTAGCCTCCAACAATACGTGAATACTGAGAAATAAATGAAAATGTGTGTATATTTACAAACTGCTACCAGTCATCGTGGCCAACGAGAAAGTAGGGCGATTGGTCAGAAGTTATCACTTGACGACAACTACCAGTATATCCGGTGGCTAACAAGAACAATCTTTTTTTCTAAGACGTTGGCCCCGGGTGTGGCAACCCGAGAACAGCATTAAGTCCCACATGGTAAGCTATTGTAGCGTAATAAAAGCAATAGTTTTCAAGTTATCAGTGATTTACTCAACAGTGATAACCTAAAAGTAGCTATTACTCAGCTATGCCATGAGCTACAGGTCTGAAATTTGACTATGTTATAGCTGACCCAAAAGTAGCTGAATAACATATTTATACAAAATTCTCTAAATGCAATAGTTTTCAAGTTACAAGTGATTTTACTCAAGATGGTAGTTACTGAAAAGCCCAAAAGTAGCTATTACTCACTTAGCTATTGAGACAGACACCCAAGTTACTCACCATGTTGTAGCTATGAAAAAAGTAGCTGAATAACATATTTTAACAAAATGCTCTAAATGCAACACTTTTCAAGTTATAAGTGATTTAGTGCATGATTTCATGAATTTTAATGCATTAAAAATTATTAAAAAAATTGATAAAAAAAAAATAAGACAGATCCAGGTCTCATACTCACACAAGAGAATCTATCTCTGGCCTAGTACATATATGCAAGATATGAGAGAAATCCCTGCAATAGTCACTGAGAAAATTGTGATAAAGTGTTGAAATTTTCACACTTTTGTTGGGGGTACCTCCCTTGTAATGTCTCTAGCAAACAGACGAACACAGATTTGCATGCCTTGAACAATTTTTCATCCTCGATAGATAAGGTATCTTTTAAAAAAAAACAGCATGTCTCTAGGCCTTGTAGTTTTGGAGAAGAAGTTGTTCACGCGGACGCGTACGCGTACGCCCACGCCGCAGAGTGACGACATAATGTCAGCTGACTGACAAGTCAGCTGACATAAAAATGATTGATAGTGCTAATAAACGGTCTGGGTGTTTTGACAGGAGAAAGAGGTGTAGCCGAAGTACATTTAGGTGGGGTAAAGCCAACAAGGGCCATCATGGAAGGAGTCTGAGCTCAAGGCTCAGAGGTACCAAAAATATTGCCACCTTAAAAGAGATTAATGACAACCTTAAGGTCCTTAATACATTATACAATTAATACTAAAGCTAAAAGAAAATGAAGAATATAAAGACCTTACCCGAAACACCCTGATGAGGTAAACCTATACCTAGACCCTGGGATTAGACTCCTGAAGACTTGGTTGTAGCGGATGTGCCTCCCCCCCCTTCTTTTCTTTCCGAGGATGACAGTTCTGAGGGGAAGGGTCTAGGACCTGTTGTGCCGCTACTACTGACCCCAGATATATATTGTTGTCGTTGTCTGACCAAGTAAGGTCTTTTAGATAGAAATTTGTAAATTGTGACTCTTCCAGTGACAGGCTTGCATGATCTAGTCCACCGATACCCCACCGTAAAAAGCCTTAGAGGCTGCGAAGGCCCTAATGTCATGCGCTTTTACTTGGACAAATTCCAAGGCTTGTTGGTCTGCTTGTTTATAACAAAGTAGAATGGTTTGTTTCAATCAGGAAGAGAGAGTAGCGGATCTGATGTCTGAGGTATGTCCTTTCTTGAAGGAGATGAAAAGGAGGGACCGAGACCCTCTCAGGTCTTTGGTCCGATCCAAATAGTACCTCAGGGCCTGCACCGGACACAGGGTCCTGTCTTCTTTGAATTGTCTATCTACAATGGTAGTCAAAGCAGGAATAGTCACCGGAGACACACTTTGAGAACCTTCTCTTGCTAGTTGGTTTTTGGCTATGAAGTCAGAAGAAGGGAACAAGGCAACCTTTTTCCATTGGCCTAGATTAGATACTTTGTTTGCAACCCAGGCATGGATTTCGCTGTGGCGCTTGCCGGAGGCCAAAGCTAGCAAGAAAGCAGTTTTGAGGGTAAGATGTTTGAGGTCTGTGTCTTTCATAGGCTCAAAGGGTGCTTTTGTGAGCTCATTGAGAACAACAGAAAGGTTCCTCTTTGGAAGATTTCTGGAACTTTCGGGACGATCCCTGTGGAAACTGGACAGTAACCTATGAAGGTCTGCATTATGTGCAATATGGTGGGCCGTTGGGCCCAAAGTGTCAACAATGGCAGTCCTGTAACCATCAATCGTCGAGGGGCGCCTGTTTAGGTCTTGGTACAGGTACATGAAAAAATCTGAGATTTGTTTCACAGATGGAGTGGAGAAATCCACCAAATTTTCTCTGCACCATTTTTCAAATAGGGCCCACTTTGACCTGTAGATGGTCCTTGTTGATGACCGCTGAGGGGCAGCAACTCTCTCTGCCACCTCCACAGAGAAGCCTTGTTCTTGGAGTTGTCCGCTCCTAGACACCAGGCATGGAGGTTGAGCTGTTGCGGATTGTTGTGGAACACATACTTGTGGGACTGCTTGAGTAGAGTTGTTGACACTGGGAGTTGTAGTGGGATCTCTGTTGAGAGCTGCACTAGGTCCCAAAACCAGGGCATCCCTGGCCAGCCTGGGGCTATTACAATGATCAGGCAATGGCATTGCCTGATTTTTTGGATCACCCTGTGAAAGAGAGCTGTCGGAGGGTAAGCTTAAGCAGTGAGACCCGTCCAGTTTATGTTCAGAGCATCTATGTCCCAGGCCTTTGGGTCTGGGATTGGAGACACGTAGAGAGGGAGTTTGTGCTTGAGATGAGTGGCAAACGGGTCCACATGAGGAGTGAACCACTTCTGTCAGATCTGTTTGAACACCTGTGGATGCGGTGATCATTCTGTTGACTGCACTTGGTTGGACCTGGATAGGAGGTCGGCCATCACATTCAGACACCCTGGAATGTGTCTGGCCTTTAAAGTTATGTGATAGTGGTGGCACCAAGTCAAGATCTTCCACAGGAGAGCGCACATCTCTACTGAGTGAGTCCCTCCTTGTTTATGTAGGCTAGCACTGTCGAGTTGTCCATTGCAACTAGAACTGTTTGGTCCTGGCACTGGTCCAGTGAGACCGCCTTCAACTCTAGGACGTTTATGTGTAGCCTTTTTTCCTAGTCTGACCACAGACCCTTGGTAGATCTTTGATCTAAGTGAGCGCCCCAGCCTTTGTTTGAGGCGTCTGTAAAGAGTTGGATACTGTGGTCTTTGGGATGAAGGTCTGAGCCTTTCATCACGTTTGCAGGATTCTACCACCAATCTAGGTGTGCAGAAATGGCATCTGTCCAAGGAAAGAGGTTGTCCAGCGACTGAGGATATCTCCAATGCTCCTTGAGATAAAACTGAAAGGGCCTCATGTGAAGGCATCCCTCCGGGACCATCTTCTCCGTTGAGGCAAGCAACCCAATTAGCGACATCAAACATCTTGCAGTCAAAACATGTTTTGGCTTGAGTCGTAGGATCAAATCCTGAAGTTTGAGCCATCTCTCTTGAGTGGATCTTACAAGGACTGAATCTAGATGGTATTCATAGCCCACGAACAAAAACACCTGAGTAGGTTTCAGTTCTGATTTTTCCTGGTTTATTATCCACCCCAAGGACTGGGTTAGGTCTTCCACCACCTGAGTGTTCACTTGGGCTTCTTCCTGAGACTGGGACCTGATCAACCAGTTGTCCAGGTATTGGTGAAGTCTGAGTCCTCTGAAGAGGGCCATGAGCTTCACTTCCTTTACGATCATTGTAAAGACCTGGGGGGCTGTGGCTAGTCCGAAAGGAAGGGAGGTGAACTGTGACCTGTGGCAAAACCTTAGGTATTTCCTTGAGTGAGGATGGATGGGGATGTGAAGGTAAGCGTCCGATAGATCTATCGACGCTACCCATTCCCCTGGAATCAGGGAGGTCCTGATGGACTCTGGAGTTTTCATCTTGAACTTTTCTACATGTAGAAAAGTGTTGAGCCTGCTTAAGTCTATTACTGGCCTCCACCTTTGGTGAGGCTTGGGGACTAGAAACAGGCGACTGTAAAACCCGAGAGATTTTACATTTTCCACCCTTTCGATAGTGTTCTTTGACAGGAGAGACTGGATACAATCTGCTAGAGCTTGGTCTTTTTGAAGGGTCTTGTATTCTGACAGAATCAGAGGAAATCTGACCAAGTTTGGCTTTGAGAGGAATGGCAGTATGTAGCCATTGGTGATAAACTGATATCACTGATAATGTTTAACACGTTTGATGAACATTTGTTTGTTTGCCAGTCTCTCCTGAAAGAACGGAGGCAACCTCCTACTGGTGGACTGAGTGAGGCTTTGGAGGAGTCATTGGGAGGAGGGGTTTACATGCCCTCTTCCCCTATTATGGGGTCGAAAACGACCCCTGGAGCCTCTCAAGTTTGGTTTTCCCCTGCCAGAGGAAACCGATTGGTTACTGTTTTGAGAGAAGTTGCCTCCATAGGGACGTTTCCTGTAGGAGCCTCTTTTCTTGTGGGGACCACGAAAGAGCTTATTCTGGTAGGGTCCGAAACCCTGCGAGTCTTTTGAGGTGCCTTTTTAAAGAAGGAAGTCTTCGCCTTCCTTAACTAATTGAGACTTGAACAAGGAAGGCGGCCAAATGGACGCTGAGTTCCCGACGTCTCGTCTCCCCTAAATGTGGTTGTAACAGGGTCATATCAGCAAGCAAGCCGGTGTTGCCCATGGAATATAACTCCCTCTGGAGTATATGAGAAAGGGATTTGCTGAGATAAGTCAAGGCCCTGTGCTGGATAAGAAGTGTCTTGTTCCAAAGATCCAGGTATTCACAGGCTTCCTCATATCCACGCTTTGCTGCCTTTTCAGAGTCGGCACCTTTCCTAATTTGAGAGTTGACCTTCTTGAAGGTCGACTTCAAACTATGCTGGCACTTTTCCAGAGTGGAATTGCAGGAAGAAGAAGTCTTGGCAAAGGTGGTAGTAAAGTTAAGCGTGGAGATATTCTGTCTCGCCTGGTGTTCCAATTCTTTGAGAATTGGTAGGGGAACTTTGCCCATAGGGGCCCCAGAGGGCTTAGGAGAAATACAGATCTTGGTAAAGTCCGTATTTAGTTCTTGAATCTTGTCTTCATAACAAGGTTGTCCCACCTTGTACCACTTGGTAGTGGAAGGAGGAGCTTTGATGTATTTACCCTCAGGTAAATTTGCTGCTTGAAAGTCTTGGTCAAATTTATCAAAGGCGTCTTTGATGTCAGACAGAGCTACATCCCTGTAGTAAGGATGATCTGGGTCATGTTGAGGATGGTCTTGATCAGTGTAGGTCTTCCTAGAAGGTTTTGGAGACCTATGTCTGAGCTCAGAGGAGTGATCCTCCTCTGAGGAAGAAGGTAAATATCTGGACCTAGATTTGTGTTTTGATTTATCAGTATGTTTCTTGGCTCTGCTAGGGGCAGGCCGAGGTTCGACAGGTTGATCAGAGTAGTGGTCCGAGGCAGAGCTCGGGACCACATCATACTGTTTGAAAGAGTGAGAAGATTTCTTTGGTTGGGCTGAGGGCAACCTCAAGGGTTCCTTGACAGAACTAACATTGTGACCCGAGGCGTCATCGACGCGACTAGAATGAGAGTCGAGACGTGGAGGTAAGGCTGGGCCATATCAATGTCCATCAACTCGACAGGATTAGTACTCGGGGGGTCCAGACGAGTGTTAGATGGGCCAGGATTTGAGGCCGAAGCGGAGGTCTGATCTACCTCCACTTGAAAAGAAGTTTTATTGAGAGATTTCTGAAAATCTTCTCGAAGGGACTTCATTGCCTCTAAAATATTTGCCTGGAAAGCACCCATCTTTTGATCTAGTTGAATGTCTAGCTGAGATCCCAAGGACTTCTCGAGCTTTGTTTCTAATTTCTGCTGTAAGGCAGTACCTGGTGGGACAGTTTTAGCTGGAGTTTTTAATGATAAAGCCTCGAAGGCAAGAGGTTGAGGGCGAGGCGGGGAAGTAAAAAGATGGTCAGCAGCACTCTCGAGGTCTGCTTGTGAGCCCGCAAAGGATTCAACAGAATTATCGCCCAATAAATCTAATTCTTGATCATTTTTGTCAGATTTCTTATCAGGTTTCTTTACATACCTCTTCCTATGAGTGATCTTACTTAATTGTTCATCCGTGAAGGAAGCACAAATATCACAAGGTGAGATGAAAGTGACACAGGGATCATCTCCCTTACCTGCCTCTCTGCAGGTAGGACAGTAATTATGAGTGTCGAACGCATGACAAAAATGATGGCATTTAGATGCACGGGGTTTATCTCTATTGGATTGGTTAGAAGACAGTTCAAATGCAATAAAAGAGGTGTAACCCGATCACATAAAAGCCTAGCTGAGGCGAAAACTCACAACAGGTATAAAAGCAAAAATACTTATCCGACTGGACAGAAAGTTATGTAATATGTGCTTTGATAATTAATAAACAAAATGGCTGAAAAAAGACATCCAACAATATAAATGAACTGAGATATAAGTAGAAAACAGCAGAAAAACTTCGCAATATATTCCAATATGGCGGCGGCCAACGAGAAAGGAGAAGACAAATGGGGTAGGTCACGTGACGACAACCTGAGGCTACGGCCAACTATAAATGTCTATTTTCCTTATAGGGATGGGTCGGTAGGTCCGGTATCTCGGTATCGAGAGCATTTTACTGAAATACCGTGATGAGATTTTACAATCGCCACTTCGCTTGCCAACATATATAATGGAAGGAATAGTTAAAATATTAGAAACATACCCAAAATCTGAAGAAATTATAAGCTTTTATCCCCATATTTTCGTCCATTTGCAGACTTTTATACACGTTGAGCAGAACTGCCATGTTTTGGTTACGAGAATTTATAACCTAAATTTCGCTTGACAACACATAAAATGGAAGGAAAACTTAAAATATTGTGAACAAACAAGAAATCTGAAGAAATTATACAGGTTTCTCTCATATTTTGTCCATTTGGGGACTTTAATTGCGATGTTGTTAAGAGGAAATGTCCATGTTTGTTTGGGGTGTACTAAAACGCGGAGTCCCGGAATCGGTACGGTTTTGCATTGGCGACCTCCCGATGTACACATTTTTGATACCGACCCATCCCTATTTTCTTAGAAGTTGGCCGGGCCTGGCGGCCATCCGAGAACAGCATTCAGTCCCACATGGTAAGCTATTGTAGCGCAATAAAATGTGTGCCCTATGTCCTAATATCGAATGAAGACTTGAAAATTTCTACAGCCAGTGAACAAACATAGGCTGTCAACAAAAGAGATGTCAGACAAAACAAATGATCAACAGCAGAAAAGCTCTGAACAATATACTGATTTAAAGGTTTTATTTAACTCACCAAATCGTATCAATAGTTTATCAGTTAATCATTTACTGAAGAACTCCCAAATACATATGCCTTTTTGCCAAGGCAAGGGCGTCACTCGGATTAAAATTTAATGCTTTAGATTAACAAGGTGTCTATATAAATAGCCAAGTATTGAAGGATATTCAATTCTCACCAGTTCTTGAGTTAATTGCACACTGGTTCTCTGTTCATTTGTGACTTGCACATGATTTGCCCAGAGAACCACCTCAAGGTCACAGCGAGAGTCTTGTACTGAAGGTCTCCACCTCTGCATTACCACACCACTGGAAACACACATGTGTGAAGTAAATTCAAGTAACACTTTAATAGTTTGAACAATTACTGTCTTCTCTGTATCACATCACAGTGTTGGTAATTAAACCCCAAATTCATGCATTCAATAGGACTGCATTTCACAGGTAACAATGTCTTATCAAAAATATGGAACTCAGCATGAAATTGTTATAAATCTTCATAAAAAACTTAATTGGTGGTGGCACGAACCAGCACTACATGTCATATATAATTACAAAATAGCAGTATGTACTCAGTATGTAGGATATTTTATTCCTCATAGAAAACACTCACACACCTGATCCTAACATCGTCCCCAGGTTTGCAGCAGTCCACCAGATCATCCTCTAACACAGTGAACATGGAGCGAGGTAGTGTACCCAGTGACAGCCTCTGCACTTGTTCCTGCATCTTCAGCTCCTGATAATTCTTACAGTGGGATGGGGAGGCAGCTAGAAAATAGTCATTTTTGTTACTAGTACTTTTTATCATTTTTCTACTCTTGATTAATCATTCTTTATACTAATCAAATAGACAAAGAATGTGTAATTTTTCACAGATAAATTAACAAAAATTGATGATTATATACCACTATAGTTTGAATACAGCACATATATAATTGTTTTTAGACTTGATAGAACTAGCCATGTCACTCCTTTTCTTCAAAAACTACACTGGCTTCCTATCACTTACCGTATATTGTTTAAGTACAATCTAATTACTTTCAAGGCTATAAATTTCTCTCAACCCATATACCTATCATCCTTGATCAAAACCAGTTGTCTAACACGTGGAAATCGTCTTTCTCTTTCCTCAGCCTCTCACAAAAAGGCCATCGGTAGGAGAGGTTTTGTAGTGGCTTCCCCCATAGAATGGAACAGACTCCCACAATCAGTACGATCACAACAAACAATAACAGGTTTCCGTAGCCAGCTAAAGACCTACTTGTTTAGATTAGCATATCCTCCACCATAGTACATCTCCCTGGCGGGCGCTAACCTTGGATCATGACTTCGAACGTCCCTCGACTTTCCCTTTTTGATTTCAAGCGCATTAGAGGATGTTGCATCAATTTTGCGCTATATAAATGTTTCTATTCTATTCTATTCTATAAGTAACAAAAATGTTAATTCTACTAGAAAGGCCAAAAAAATGACCCCAGCCTCATCAGTGTGAAAAAACTGTACACAGAAGACAAACTATTGATTCCCTACCACTAAAAAGTATTTAAAAAATTAAAAATTTACTTGACACAATTTGGTTACATGTAATAGTAAGCCATGATCATGCTAATTATGCTGTCAAACATCAAATATGGAGTATTTTAAGACACTGAGAAGCCTTTACTTGGGTACATGTCATAAGTTGCCATTTTAATGGCTACTGTTCAAATCAAAGTTTGGTTTACTGAGTACTACTAACATTGGAAAAAATGAATTTCTGAACCACAAACTAGGTAAAAATATAGCATTCAAACTGGCCCTACTCAATCATGTGGATTGGCTTTACAAATCTAAAAGTGACAAAATAGGAACCTCCATTTTCTCATATTTTTTTAAAAACAATTACACACAAAGATACAAGCTCCTCAGAAAAGAAGAAATCTACATGAATTTGAAAAAAAACACCAAAAATCATCAAGTCTCACCTTTATCTGATAAGCAGCTGAAATTTGAAGTATTGCTGCAGTCTTCTTGATTCGCACAGCGACTTGGTCGACAAACTGAATAATATTGCTCAAAATCTGCCTGAAAACAAACAATGACTAATGCAATTTTTTCTTTAAACTGTTTAAAAAATACCAGTATCTGAAACAAGGTGGGACACAAACCATACACATCTCCAATCATACACCACAGTAAATCCTGGTTAACAAAGAATCTGGCCTAATATAAAAATATGCCAAACTGAAGAGTGCTTTTCATGCAACAAAAAAATATCTCTGTCAAAGTGTGTTATATTCCAGAAAGTTATTTCAACATTTTTAATCCTATAATAGCTGTAATATCCTGTAATAGCTTTATCAGCTCTTCCACACTGCTCAAAATAAATATAGTCTGAATGCATAAAGAAAAGATTAGTTTTCCAGTAATCCGGTAATTACTGAATCAACTGGAAGTTCAATAGACAACAAGACAAACCACACTGAAAGCTCAATATTGCTCTACCTCTGAAGGCATTGTTCATTTACCTGCACATTAAACACATGTTTGCACTGATTACACATGAACTGCTTCTCATATTCTAACACTTTCACTTGTGATGTGCGTATGACAGTTGCTGACACTGACAGGAAGCTGCCTACATCCCGTGTCCGTGGCAACACATCTCGCGTCAGTTCAGGACATACTGGTAAGCCTGTCACTCTGGCATGAACATGGGGCTTAAAAAGCTAAAAAAGAAAGAATAAACTGAATCAAATTGATAAAACAATTAAAAAAATTTCTTCTCAACACCAGAAACAGTTGAAGCAGTGCCTGAATTTAGGATAAGTAACACTTCAAATATTACCAGGGATGCTTATGAATAACAAGGGCACACTGTATCAGTTGGTGATTTGTACATTAAAATTAAACTCGGTCGGCAATGTACTTGCTAGTACTTTCACTAACTTTGGGTTAAGATGAAAAAAAATGACATAATTTTCACAGTTATAGTAGATACTTCATAAATATTCATAAGGTTTCAGTTATACGTATCCAGTTAACCATGTCTATCTGGCAAATAAATTTAATGACAAATTTTTTTTTTCATAATTCTTATGTACAGGTTTAACTAAATGTTGTCTAACTAAATGTTATATTGATATAAACTGTAAATAAATAAACTCTATAAAAGATAGATTTTCTTCAGCCTTTTTATTCTTGCTGGTCCCTCAACTGATACTGTGAATTTCTGCAAATCTATTTCCAGATGGGTATGAAAAACTGATGGATGAATAACCATACAGGGCCTCAACAGCCAGTCAGCCATCCATCTGAGGTTAAAGAGGTCAACAAGTACAACTTGCACAACTACAAAAGCTTAAGTTAATTCTTGTTACAAGTCTGAAACACTTACTATAGAGCCCCTATCTTGAAGTGGCAGGTCATTGAGTACAGTACTCTGAGCTTTCCTCAAGGAGTCATTAAAGGCAGGAAGTACAGTGAGAGGGTTAGAAACCAGCTCCTCTGCAAGCAAAGGATCACTCTCAAAAAGAGTCAAGGCACTGAAAATACAGTAAAAAAATAGCAGTGTGGACAGAGTTACTAATGAATGGTGGATTTAATACATGTTAAAAGTGAAAAGAATAAAAATACACAAGTGAAGTGAAGGGAATAAGTCACTAGTTTGGAAGTTAAATGGAAATACATCAAATGCACAATAACATACCTGAATGGTGTGGTTCTCGAACTAAGCATGAAAAATACAATAAAATGATCATTACATTTACACTGCTAGTGTTGGATTTAGCCAAACTTTTCAAACAAATGCCTCTATCTGAAATTTATGATATACATTTTGATTTATGGACAAACTATTTGACTTTTAACATTGTTTGAACATATAAGAAAGTCCATCGGCATTGGCTTTCACAAGAAAAATTATCAACAAAATGATGTTTTATGACTTGACTTATTGCTGACCATGACCATGGCAGCCATCATGTTATATTTTCAAAATTAGGTCAAAGGTGTTCCCAAACAAGCTTTTGTGATAAAGAACATATCCTGTTTTTGTAAGAGAGTGGTAATAAGAAAATATCTAAACAAACTGATCCACCAAAATAAAGTATCATTCAATATATCCACAAAATACATCTGGTGGATTTAGGAGGAAAACTTCCTGAATGACGTATATAGAAAAAACATATCTTAAATGAAGATTTACCATTTCCTTTCTACTTGAACACATGAGTTACTGATGTAAAATGTCTGTATTTATTGTGATAATAAATGTAAGTATATCTTTATTTCTTAATTTTAAGTACAAAGTTGGCATAAGCCAGATTTGGTCAAAGCCACCCATGTACATGTTTACAGAAATATATGTTACATACACAGGTCACTCAGGTCAGTCTTATGATTTAAATCAAATCACACATATAATTAATATCAAACAAGATACCGGGTATTGTAATTAAAAAGCATTTAGGTATAACATATAACTGAAAACTTCTGTTGAAACAAATGATTAAATAATAGTTAAATTCTGTTAGAGAAGCTACCAGAGAATCCTGGGGATTTTGAAATTTTCACGGTGAGATACTTACTCTACAATGATTGGAAAATGATCAGTGTCATCCTCTTGCCTCAAAACTTCCAGTAAATCCAATCTGTGATGCTCTAAACTGTACCTGTACAGCAATTCTAAAATATCCAATTCATTAATTAGTATTTAACAGAAAAAGTGGTACAACTGTGAAAAACGAAACATTTAAGTGATGGTCCACAAAGACATTTCAGAATGGTACTTACTATTGAGGTGTAAATGTTGCATCTAAGCTCTTGCTGGGATTTAATTCACCAGACCATTTTGTGACAATTTGGTAAAATAAACCAAAATAGAGTTAGCTACTCACCTCACTTTATATTTTTAATAAAGTAAACAATTGTTGTGAAATATCACATAAAAGATACACATGGTACAACTACAAGCACTCCAATCAAACCAAGTCATGATGAACAGATGAAGTATAGCTGAATATAGAGATCATCACCAAACATTTAATTTTCATAATCTTCCAACCCCGGCCTTTGGCCAGCGGGATATAAAAATGCAACTGTAGTAATACTAGTAACCTCAGTTTAAAAGTGCCCCTTTTTCAATTAAGAAGATTAAGACCCATAAATATTGAAAGTGTTGCCATGGCTGTGAAACACCCGCAAAATTTAAGACCCAAAAATCTTAAAAGTGTTGTCATGGCAACAGTTGTTACCAGATATCCCCCAAAACCTAATCTAGATCCGCGTGGGGTAAACATATCCTGAAATTTGGTGAAAGTCCATGCATGGGGTTTAGGCTGTGGAACATGCACAAACTTTTAGACCAAAAAAATCTTAAAAGTGTTGCCATGGCAACAGTTGTTGCTGTATACCCCCAAAAAACAAATCAGCTCTACGTAGATCCTCTCGGGGTAAACATATCCTTAAAATTGGTGAAAATCTGAGCATTTAAAAAACACCTTTAAAAGAATATGGGTCATTATTACTGAAGCAAGTCCAAATACAAAACAAGCAATCAGTGCCCGTGAACGGGCTGTGTCAGCAGACTGCGTGTTTTGAGTTTCAGAGTAGAAGTGACAGAAGAAAAGGACACAAAAGTTGTGCCCTGGAAATGGTGTTCAGAAGGAAAGTAAGAAGGTAACTGTTAAGGTGTAAAAAATAAGTTAAAAACATATTTAAACAAAATATTGGAAATGCAATAGTTTTAATTTTACTATGTTATAGCTCACCCCAAAATAGGTGAATAACATACTGAAACTAAATAATCTAAATGCAATAGTTTTCAAGTTATAAGTGATTTTCTCAAAAGTGATAACCTAAAAGTAGCTATTACTCAGCTATGCCATGAGCTACAGGTCTGAAATTTTACTATGTTATAGCCAACCCAAAAGTAGCTGGATAACATATTTACACAAAATTCTCTAAATGCAATAGTTTTGAAATTACCAGTGATTTTACTCATGATGGAAGTTACTGAAAAGTCCGAAAGTAGCTATTACTCCCTTAGCTATTGAGAGACACCCAAGTTACTCACCATGTTGTAGCTATGGAAAAAGTAGCTGAATAACATATTTTAACAAAATGCTCTAAATGCAATACTTTTCAAGTTATAAATGATTTAGTGTTGAGTAAGAACCTCAAAGTAGCTATTACTCAACTATGCAATGAGCCACAGGTCTGGAATTTTACTATTATAGCTGACCCCAAAATAAGTGAATAACATATGAAACTAAATACTCTAAATGCAATACTTTTCAAGTTATAAGTGATTTACTCAACAGTGATAACGTAAAAGTAGCCATTACTCAGCTATGCCATGAGCTACAGGTCAGAAATTTTACTATGTTTTAGCTGACCCAAAAGTAGCTGAATAACATATTTACACAAAATGCTCTAAATGCAATACTTTTCAAGTTATACATGATTTAGCGTTAAGAACCTCAAAGTAGCTATTACTCAGCTATGCAATGAGCCATAGGTCTGGAATTTTACTATGTTATAACTCACCCCAAAATAGGTGAATAACATATTGAAACTAAATACTGTAAATGCAATACTTTTCAAGTTATAAGTGATCTACTCAACAGTGATAACGTAAAAGTAGCTATTACTCGGCTGTGCCATGAGCTACAGGTCTGAAATTCTACTATGTTATAGCTGACCCAAAAGTAGCTGAATAACATATTTACACAAATTGTTTTAAATGCAATACTTTTCAAGTTATAAATGATTTAGTGTTGAGTAAGAACCTCAAAGTAGCTATTACTCAGCTATGCAATGAGCCACAGTTCTGGAATTTTACTATGTTATAGCTCACCCCAAAATAGGTGAATAACATATTGAAACTAAATACTCTAAATGCAATACTTTTCAAGTTATAAGTGATTAACTAAACAGTGATAACCTAACAGTAGCTATTACTCAGCTATGCCATGAGCTACAGGTCTGAAATTTTACTATGTTATAGCTGACCCAAAAGTAGCTGAATAACATATTTACACAAAATTCTCTAAATGCAATAGTTTTCAAGTTACGAGTGATTTTACTCATGATGGAAGTTACTGAAAAGTCCGAAAGTAGCTATTACTCACTTAGCTATTGAAATAGACACCCAAGTTACTCACCATGTTATAGCTATGGAAAAAGTAACTGAATAACATATTTTAACAAAATGCTCTAAATGCAATACTTTTCAAGTCATAATTGATTTAGTGCATGATTTCATTAATTTTAATGCATTAAAAATTATTTTAAAAATTCATAAAAAAATAATTAAGAAAGATCCAGGTCTGACACTCACACAAGGGAATCTACTTGTGACCTAGTACATATGTGCAAGATATTAGAGAAATCCCTGCCACAGTCACTGAGAAAATTGTGATAAAGTGATAACATTTTCATACTTAGGGTGGGGGGTACCGCACTTATAATGGCTCTAGCAAACAGACGAACACACAGATCTGCATGCCTTGAACAATTTTTCATGCTAGGTAGATAAGCTATCTTTTAAAACAAACAGCATGTCTCTGGGCCTTGTAGTTTCGTCGGAGAAGTCGCTCATGTACACGACGCAGAGTGATGCCATAAAGTCAGCTGACATAAAAACCCAGCATGCTCATTTATATCAGCTGATAAGTGTGATTAAGCTTATAAGCCTAATCAGCATTTCGAGTACGCATGCATGAAGTAATTGTCCTGACTTCTGTTTCAGGATAAACAAATCTACGTAGATCTGAACCAGGAAGTGATTTTTACATGAATAAAAGAGTAAATAATACATAATTTCTTGCATAAAACACATAAAACTTATTTTTTATAAAAAAGATATATAACGACCTATAAAGCAAAGATTTGTCACAAGGAAAAGATATTTTAAAATATAGTTTTTAGTCTTCTAAGATGAGCGAAAATAGGGTTTTTTAACATGTACAGATATTACTGAAGATGATTTTTCATTGATTATTTAAATTAAATTTATATGTTTAAAACCTATTGTTGTTTCAGATATCTTTCTTTATTTGTAATAAAAGTTAAAATATTAGCTCATAAATTTCGAAAATGGTTGAGAACACCAGCAATTGGTACGTACATGTTAATTAGTTGAAAATACTTTGTATTTGCCAAAAAAATTAGCAAAAATTTTCAGAAAATTTTAGATAAAATAATATGTACACTACACACGCGGAGCTTAATTTTTTAAAAATAAAAATATACATATAGATCTACAGAATAGTATTTTTTGCCAAGAA
The DNA here is from genome assembly GCA_964017235.1 of Sabellastarte sp. h YS-2021. Taxonomy (NCBI): domain Eukaryota; kingdom Metazoa; phylum Annelida; class Polychaeta; order Sabellida; family Sabellidae; genus Sabellastarte; species Sabellastarte sp. h YS-2021. The sequence goes on along the minus strand of OZ024929.1, from coordinate 24,644,835 downwards.
AAGGTACTTTAAAATATTGTTTTTATTCTTCTAAGGTGGGGAGAAATGGGGTTTCTTAACCTGTACAGTTATTTTTGGAGACGATTTTTATTGATTATTTAAATTATAAAAATATGTTTTAAAATTATTGTGGTTTCAGATATTTTTATGTGAAGTAAGTATCAACTAAAAATTTGGAAAATTGTTGAGAACACCAGCAGTTGCAGATGTTAATTACTTGAAAATAGTTGTGTACATATTTGCTAAAAATTTTTGATAAAATTTTGTGCTCACTAGAGATATGCAGTTGAAAAAATTTAGTTTCAATAATTTTATTATTTTTTATTTATGGGCAGATTTTAACAGAATGAATATGAGGAGAACCAATGTTGGGGTGTGTGTAAATAAGAATATAAAAAAATTGTGGGCAAAAGATGGGTATTTGTGTACATGCATGATCCATTTTCTTAAAAACTGGACAAAAAAATTAAAAATAGGGATTACAATTCCTTAAAAGTGAAATAATTACTCTTACTTTGATATTTATTATCAGTGCAGCTTGTCTTAAATGAATATGTTCTTAATCTTAAAATTAAAAAAAACCAAAAAAAAAACAAGGAACTAAAGGTCAAATAATGCACTTAAGATTAATGCATAATAAAGCTAACAAATGAGGCTGAAAAAAGAATAACAGGAAAATAGTACAAAAATATTCAAAAATATGAGGAAATAAGTACATAAATATATGAAACAATTTAATGAGTACTTCATTTATTATCCATCAGTTTATTTAAATAATAAGTAAAATAAGTCCATCAATAAAAAAAAATGGAAAAAATTTGGAATTAAATTATGAAAAAAAAAATTTTTTTTAAATAAAAAATTAACTTATGATTCCTTCTCCAGTTCTTCATGGATTTTAATGTAAAAAATTGAGCAGAAGCTGTCTAAAATACCTTTCCAATGATGTATATAACATATTTTTAAGTTATATAATTGTTTTGGAAATATCAAAGAAAAAAGATGAATTGGTAACACCAGTTAGATCTTGGCTGCAACTGGGCGAAATAGAGGATTTATGTTAAAACTGCCACAAATATCTCACAAAAAATCCATATTCTTCACGGAAGTAATTTATATAATTTATTACACTATTTCCATGCCTTGCTACCAATTATCGCCGGGTACCAATTACCGCCAGACAGAATTCAGATAGACACAACTTGTCAAATAGTACACTCCAAGTCCAATAAGGTATAACTGGTTCCAAACTGAATTAAACAAATACACATCAAAAGACTTTGAAGATATATGGCTGCTAATGAAATATGACCATTTTATTTCTTGGTGGCGGTAATTGGTACCCGGCGATAATTGGTAGCAAGGCAGTATATTTTTTATAAGATAAATGCGTATATATACAGAAATCCATTAAATTTAATATTTGCTACTTCCTGGTTCTTCTGTTACAGACGCTTTTTGTTTATCTTGATACCTTCCCATGATGCATTGCGCGAATCGAAATGCTGATTAGGCTTATAAAGTATCATAACCCAAACATGGCAGTTCTGTTCAACGTAATCGCTATAAAGGTCTGCAAAATGCACAAAAATATGGGATAAAAGCTTACAATTTCTTCAATTTTGTAGGTTCTTCCCAATATTTTAAGTTTTCCTTGCATTACACATGCTGGCAAGCGAAGTGGTGGTTGTAAAATCTCATCACGGTATTTCAGTAAACTGGTCCCGATACCGAGATACCTGGCCTACCAACCCATCCCTAGTATTTACACTATTTGTTCAAAAAGTGTCCCGAGTTCGCAACACAGGTGTACAAATCGTGACACTGACTTAGACCGAGTTTCTGCCCCATCGCGCATTGCTGTTGATATTTCTGACGGTACGCAATGGCGAGGGACAGAGCTCACATGTACTTGTTTTCTGTGTAAATCTTGAACAGCATATTTCTACACATATTATCACAAGAATAAAGTGTTATTTGCATTCCTTGAGGTGCATATACCGGTACCTGCCGTTCACTAATATTTGAAGTCTATCCAACAGGTTTCAGTAAATTTCAATACATTTTTAAAAAATAAACAAAATTCATTTTACTTTGCAGTCACCATAAATGTATGTTATTGTTATGTAAGAAACCTTTTTTGGATGTATTATGTTAAAATAGACACTGTGGCTTCAGAACAGTCACTGACGGATCGGAAAACAATCCCTTTCAGAACCGCCAATGGAAATGGCTCACAAATTATATGCTTTAAGACCGGTTTTAAAGAAAAATGTCTTTACCCTTGATATATTTTATAAATGTTTTCATAAAATCGGAACCGCAAAATCTCTATTCTAACATGACATTTTAGAATATCTTTAGTTTTGAAGCTATTTTGTAGAAAAATATACAAACTTTGTTATACTTGGTCTCAAGTGAGGTTTCAGTAACAAATTATTTCATTGGTTAATAAAATTAATTACGTTTGCAGACGAAAAGTTATACTTGATCTCGAGTGAGGTTTCAGTAACAAATTATTTCATTGGTTAATGAAATTAATCACGTTTGCAGATGAAAAGTAGACTGGTTTTATGTATCTATTTTCATTGACAGCATGCTTTAATTCAACAGCCAGTGTCAGCCACACATCAAATAGTTATAATATGAACGTGACGGTTCTGAAATTAAAAGAATTGTGACCCGTCCTTGTCGGTTCCGAAGACACTCTGTAAAACATATTCTTCACATGCAATTTATAAAGGGAAAAGTAAACTAAGACACGAAAGCAGAAATCTGCTGTTCAAGATTTACACAGAAAACAAGTACATGTGAGCTCTGTCCCTCGCCATTGTGTCCATCAATATATCAATAGCAATTGGCGACGGGACAGAAACTCCGTCTAACACTGACTTTGAGATCAACGTCAACTGACGATAATAAGAGATTTAACAGATATCATAAATAAATTGATACAGTATACCTGAAGATTCGCTATTTACTCTGAGTGCCATTGAGCTTTTCTTACATCACGATAGTGAATGTCAAAAATATTTAACTTAAGTTTGATTAGGAAAAATTTTTAAAAACACCGCCAGAATACAGTGTATTTTTTACCGAAATATTCGAATAACGAACTGTATACTAAACTCCAACAAACTGAAACCAGCAACGTTTGATCGACAGTATGTGATTACCTTGCTGTTAATAGTAAATTATGGTGTACCTCAGAATATTATTTTGGTTATAACCTGGTAAGTAAACATATTATCACATATACATAGCCAATGTACGGTTTTCGATATATTCAAGTTTTTGATCATTTAAACTATAAGATCACAGTTTCATTTTGGATGACGTTTTTATAAATTTTAGAGTGAATATGTAATTACACTGAACCAGAGACTTTGTGGATTTAATTTTGTTGTTATATTTCTGATCCTTTTATTTGCATTTGTTTGGATACTCATCATTGTCTGTTTACGTTGGCATATTGAAAACCTGTCCATCAAGGATATATTATAAATTTTCTGTACTTGGTGATCTACATTTATCTTGCAATCCATTAAGCAAAACAGTTGATTAGGAAAATAACCCTCATAATTCACCAACTTGCAGTTACATAATGTTTGGCAATTTGCTAAGATGGATTAAAAATGGTTATGTACAATCTGGACAACCCTCACCAATCAGCATATAAAACTGGACACTCCACTGAAACTGCCTTACTGCATATTAAAAATGAAATCCATCTCTCGCTGTCACGTGGCAAGCCATCTGCACTTGTCTTACTTGATCTGTTGGCTGCCTTTGATACAATTGACCATGATACTCTTGTGACTATCTGAAGTCCTGATTTGGTGTGTGTAGCACGCCTCCTCCTATCTCACCCACCGATTCCAAGCAATTAAAATTGGGTCAACCCTTTAAGAATTGCATGAGCTGCTGTTTGGCGTGCCACAAGACTCTATCTTTGGCCCTCTGCTCTTCTCTCTATACATCATTCCTTTGAGTAAGGTAATTCAAAGGCATTCCAATATCAATTTCCATTTTTATGCCAACAACACTCAGTTGTTTATTCAATTGTCCTACAAAAATACCACCTTAGCCTTTGATAAATTGAATTCTTGTCTTCAGGATGTTCAGAAATGGATGTTGTCAAGTATACTTAAATTAAACCCTGAAAAAACAGAGTTCATTATTTTTTGGCTCTCATGCTCAGCTAAGAAATTAGATTATTACCTTCCTGTTAGGATATTTGGTAAATTTTTGCATCCATCAGCTGTTGTGAAGAACCTGGGTGGGTGGTTTGATGCTAAATTTTCCTTTGGTGATCGTGTCTGTAATATTTGCAAGACCTGTTTCATTCAAATGTGTGATCTCAGGTGGGTCAGACAGTACCTGAAGGATGAGGCTGTTATCCTGGTGGCAAATGCACTGGTGAGCAGCTGTCTGGACTACTGCAACTCTCTTTTAAGAAGTCTATCCAGTTTCAACATGCGCAAATTGCTGTGTATTCAAAACACACCTGGTATGATTGTCACAAATTGCAATAGATACTCATGGGCTACTCCTATTCTCAAAAAACTCCATTGGTTGCCAGTTGAATTTCGGTGTGTTTTCAAAACTGCCACTTTGGTTTATAAGTTTCTTCACAGTGGTCACCAAGTTATTTCAGCCCTCATCTGTCTATTCATTATGGAAGATATGGCACAAGATTCAACCATACAGATAAAAGGTTCCTGGAGGATCCTCAATACTACCCATCAGTACCAAAATCCAAAAAACACTTCGGTCACAGTTTCGCTTTCAATGCTTGTAAAAATTGGAATGATCTGCCTGATGATGTCCGTTCTGCTCCATATCTTGCCTGTTTTAGGAAAAAGTTAAAATCGTATCACTTTGATAAGGCTTTCCCACCTTAACATGAAAACTTCCTGGCATCTCTGTGGTGTCGACCTGGCTATGTCTATGGAATGATGATTTTTGATTATGTTCCTGGTGTTGCGCCTTAGTCTTTCTTGGCAGAAATAAAGTGCTATAAAAGTTCAGAATAGAATAGAATAGAATAGAAAGTATCCCAATTGACATATTGGGTAGTCCTCGCTACCCGGCTGAAACAGTCAAGAATCTGGGCATGTGGTTTGACTCTGAACTCCTTACATCCCAGTGAACTGGTCAAGAAACAACCCAGTTACTTCTGTTTGCACGTTCAGAAAGAAGCTAAAATCTTTCTCTTTGCAGAAGTATATCTACCTTACATTTTTCTTTATACCAATTTCTTTTGTAATGGTGGTGACCGCCATTTTAATGTCCCTGTTTTTTATTATCTGAGATCTCTGTTTTATTGTCTGCCTGAAATGCCATATAGTCTGTCTTTTGATTGAGACTGAGTACTATAAAAATATTATCAGAATTAGAGTGTGAGTATTATTTATAAGATTTAATGTATATTTAATCAGAAAGACTACTAATGCTTAGTCTATTGGGAATTTACCATTAATTCAGTTTATTTCTTGTTGTCTATCAAAAGACCCAGGATTGATTTCCAGCTAGCACACATGCAAAAATATAAGCTGTACTTTACAATAACTAAATGCTCATATCAAGCCTTTGGACTTAAAAATAACGCATAAACTTTTGTTAATACAATACACCCAGAATCTGATCTGAGTCACATAGTGATATCTTCAGTAGTTTTTACATTCACATGGTCTTAAATTTTGACACAAATGTTTTTTTTTTCATTTTTATCTTATTTAAATGAAATAATGATTATACCATTGAAAATAACTTAAAAACATTCTTTACTAGCTAGGAAATTTTCTTCGACTAGTAGCCACCTGGATTCGGATATTTTGGTTTCACATCCTACACACCGGTGAAGTGTGCTGGAAGCAGTTTTGCGAAGTGTTAGAACATTGCAACAGTGAACTAAGTATATACATGTTATCAGATTTAGACATTGAACGCAATCCACAAATGACAAACAGACTGCAAGTAAACGATTGAAAATGCGAGTCATATTTTAAGAGATTCATTCACCAAAGTGTCAACACACCAGGGGCCAGATTCACAAACAATACTTCCAGTACACGGGGCGACAGCAATTGGGCCGTGACAGCAATTGGGCCGTTTTTACCAAAATACTTCTCACAATATATAAAGTGAAATTTTAAACTTTAAAATCAAATTGTTATGAAAGATCAGTGCATTATACAGTTTTAGTTTATTTTATTTCACTAATAAACGTTTTGGAGAACGAAGTGGCTGGAGTACGGTAAAACACCGCACTCGAGAAGAAATTCTACAGTACGGTAGCATTAATTTGCCGTATTCCAGTAAATAAGCTAGAGTGCGGTTCATGCTGGTATCCTAATAATCTCACTGAGTGAAGGAAATATGAGACCACGACAGGTTTTAGATACAGAAAATTAAAGAAACCAGTCTATTTATTGTCTGCAAACGTGATTAATTTAATTAACCAATGAAAACAATTGTTGCTGAAACCTAACTCGAGTCAAATGCAGAAATAACACATGACTAGCGTGGAGTTATGCAGGGTTTTACAACAAATTCTAACATCACATTTAATTTTTCACATTTATTTCTTATATTCTTACTGTTTTTATGAAGATTTGTAGTGCATACTTAGGTTAAGGTGGGTAATTCTAGCCATATTTTACAAATAGAATATCAAATACTAGTACTTGCACACACAGACTTAAGGAAATATGAGGTTAAGATGGGTATTTCTAGCCATATTTTAAAAATGGGAGATATAGCCAACCAATATATTTTTTGTCTGCAAACGTGATTAATTCAATTAACCAGTAACTGCACTCGAGACAAAGTTCTAGAGTACAGCAATCCGTACTGCAGCATATTTTCTACGGAACGGATTTACCGTACCGCAGCCACGCCCTTTGGAGAATAAAAACTATTCAATCTAAAAATAGTACATTTAGGGATTTCCCCAAAACTTCCATAATGACATCATCCTGGCAACAGTGGCTATGGTAACTTTTTAGTCGAATCTTTGATTCGAGTTATGTACTGAGTTGCGGCCACGATTTTAAATTGGCTGTTTAAGCCCTTAAATATCAAATTCTGCATAATATTTCTTCACATATCTGTACATTAAGAAGTATATTATACACTCTGCCATTTTGAAGATTTTTAATGCCTTTATTAAGTTATATTTTATGAAGTAAAAAGCATGTCTGGCACTTCGTCTGGCTTTCTCTAAGGACCCGTATGTCCTAGAAACTATTGTGTTTGCCATTGTAATGGCCTACTCGAACGAGTCTTTTTTAACGGTTTCGTCTGCTGGTTTCTAGACGTGGAAACCCCAATTAATTTATTGGTCTGCCGGTTTATCACGCAGTCACTGTTAATGTAAAATTGTTGTCTGCGCATCTACAGCCTATTACTAATTTGTGAAACAAATAAACCGCAAAGAAATTAATGAATGAAGTGACGTCACGGTAGTACTACACATTTATTGTTCAGCCAATCAGATTCGAGAACACCTCTGGCAGAGACAATGAAAATATTCAAACTCTGTAGTTCTACATTCAACCACTCGAAGGCACTTTTGCATGTACTAGAAGTGAGTGATGAAAACGTGAGGCTACAATGGGGTTTCTAATAATATTTTACAAATATATACCAGTAATCCAGCAATCTTTTACTGTCACCGCAGCTCACTCCGTGTTCTCGCAATATTTAAAACAAATAAAACATCAAATGCTGGTAGTTGTACACCCGCAGAGTGATGAAAACGTGAGGCTACGATGGGGTTTCTAACAATATTTTACAAATATATAATCCAGCAATATTTTACTGTCACGGCACCTCACTCTGTCTTCTCGCAATATTTAAAACAAAATATCAAATGCTGGTAGTTGTACATCCACAGAGTGCTGAAAACGTGAGGCTACGATGGGGTTTCTAACAATATTTTACAAATATATAATCCTGCAATATTTTACTGTCGCCGCACCTCACTCTGTCTTCTCGCAATAAAATATCAAATGCTGGTAGTTGTACATCCACAGAGTGCTAAAAACGTGAGGCTACAATGGGGTTTCTAACAATATTTTACAAATATATAATCCAGCAATATTTTACTGTCACGGCACCTCACTCTGTCTTCTCGCAATATTTAAAATAAAATATCAAATGCTGGTAGTTGTTCATCCACAGAGTGATGAAAACGTGAGGCCACAATGATGTTTCTAACAATATTTTACAAATATATATAATCCAGCAATATTTTACTGTCACCGCACCTCACTCCGTCTTCTCGCAATATTTAAAACAAATAAAATATCAAATGCTGGTAGTTGTACACCCGCAGAGTGATGAAAACGTGAGGCTACGATGGGGTTTAACAACATTTTACAAATATATAATCCAGCAATGTTTTACTGTCACCGCACCTCACTCTGTCTTCTCGCAATATATAAAACAAAATATCAAATGCTGGTAGTTGTACACCCACAGAGTGATGAAAACGTGAGGCTACAATGGGGTTTCCAACAACATTTTACAAATATATAATCCAGCAATATTTTACTGTCACCGCACCTCACTCTGTCTTGCGGGCGATAATAGCAAGTTTATAGATTTCAACACCCACTGCTGTCCTAAGATTCGACTCTGTGGCTGGCAGAATGCCAACCACTTCACCCTAGTTTTATTCATGTTAAAAATACTCTTTAAATTTTGAATATTTTTTAAATTAAAATATTCCAGCTGCATTAATTACAATAATACTTCATCCACAAATCAGAAGGAAATCACAAACTATTTTGATAATTTTTTTTATTTATTACAATGTCTTTGTTCTATTTTTCAATTGTGTTTTTAATAACCGCAGCTGTATTTGCCAGTGTAGGTGATTTGTGTTAGATGTTAGCTTTAAAATGATATACTATTTGTAAAAATCAAGCAAGAAATAAGAATTTCATAATTCATTATACTGATTCTCTTTTTTTTTTTTTTTTTTTTGAAAGATTTATTTTCTTTTGTGATGAAACTACCATTACATTAATACTGGGGGTACATACACCCTGGTAGTAGAGGTGTCCCAGTAAATATAATTGATGGAAACAGAGTAACTGTGACAAATACACTTAATCACTTACCACACTGCTAAACACATTTGAAAAAGCACATTTAACAAAAACTTTTAAAAAAAATTAAATGAACACAAATTTTTTTATTGTTAGAGTAAGAAATCTAAAATTCGCCACATATCTGAAATTCGCCACATGTGAAAATACTAATAAAATAAATGAATTGTGGTGAGATTTGTTAACGGTATAGTAAATTAAGGCTTTTTGAACTGAAAAATACCAATTTTTGGACAAAAGCATCATTTTCTTCATAAAATTAACTAAGGTTTTAGAGGTGGCGAATTTTAGATTCCTGGCGAATTTTAGATTTCTTACTCTACTCATTTATTTCCTTTTGAAATAATAAAGGAAGAAAAAAAAAATTCAGTGTAACAACATTTCTATGAGTTGCCATTTTTTTAAAAACACTTCTTCTTTTAAGTCCATTTTTGCTAGTAATTTCTGTTCGTCATAGATAATTTGAATTTTTTGTTTGAGTTCCACAATATTTAAATTCTTGGACATTCTTGAGTTTGAAAAGATATAAGTTTTGACAGCTAGAATGATCACATTAATCGAAAGAAAGTTATCAGTCTGTTGATATCCTAGAATGTGTTCCAAAGGGCCAAGATTTAGAGTGATACCCGTTCTACTTTCAATCCATACTTTTACTCTATCCCAAAAATTTATAGTGCAAGGACAAAGGGAAAACAGATGAATGATAGATTCTGGATGGGATTTACACAACAAACACTTTGGAGTTGATGTTTTACCAATTTTTGAAAGCAGTTTCTGAGTACCAAGAATGCGATGGAGAATTCGGTACTGAAACCATATTAGACCGTTATCTTGTATTAATTTAAAACATATTTTAAAAGCTTTTTGCCATGTATCTTCATCAATATTGATATTTAGTTCGTTATTCCATGCAGTTTTGAAACTCATATCTGCACAGGTCTTGTTCAAAAGTTTGTAAAAATGTTTTGAACCTTGGCTATGGCCAAATAGAGATGCTATTTGTTTTGGTAAGCAGGGTTGGTAAAACAGTAAAGGACCTTCTTCTCGATATCTTTTAAGATAAAGTTCCACACATATTTTAACACGCAAGTATTCTAAGAAATTAGTTTTCAAAAGGGTATATTTTTGCTCCAAATCTTTTTGACTAATGAAATTACCATTACTGTGAAGAAGGTCACCCACATAGCTTATTCCATGTTTACTCCAATTGGGTAGGTTAAGTTCCATTTTCGAGATTTTAGGATTATACCATAGCGGGGAGGCCAAAATGTCACTGGAATTACTTATGGGAGTATTATCGGACAGTTTTCTCCATGATATCAAAGTTTCCTTCCAGAAATCATTTTGTGTTTTGTTTATTAATATGTCACACCAAGTCGAACCATTGAGTGCTAATTTTGAAATTGGTGAAATTGTTTTTTCAAAAAGTTGAGACCAGGGTTGGGACTCGCTTTTAAAAAGTCTATTCATCCAGGTTAATTTCAATGATTGAATAAAGGACCCAATATTAACCATTCTTAAGCCACCATTTATATAGTCCTGTGTGATATACTCCCGTTTAATTTTATCAAGTTTGTTGTCCCACAGAAATGCAAAGAGACTTGAATTTAGTTGTTTAATGAAATTGTTATCTGGTGAAGGGATAGTCATAAATAGGTGGTTAAATTTTGAAAGGATAAATGTTTTTATCACCATTATTTTTCCAAACGGGGTTAGATTTTGTTTATTCCAAAATGATAAAGTTTTCTTTGAATTTTCCAATGCCTTTGAATAATTCAAAGTAATCATTTCATTTAGGTCAACTGAAAAGATAATTCCCAACAAATTAAAATGTGTTGTTCCCCACTCTAAATCAACTGAAACTTGTAGTTTATCCTTGGAATACTTCTTTCTTCCAATCCAAATGACCTTTGTCTTGTTTGTGTTCATTTTTAATCCAGAATAAGATCCAAAAATTTCAAGCGTATTCAGGGCAGCCTTTAAAGAGCTTTGTGAACCATCCAGAACAAGGGTAGTGTCCTCGGCAAACTGTGTTATCTTTATCTCAACCGAATCAATAGGTATGCCTTTAATTTCAACATTGACCTCTATCATATAATGCAGTATTTGCCCACATAAAAGGAACAAGTATGGGGCTATTGGATCCCCTTGTTTACACCCTCTCTCAATAGGAAAAAAATCTGATTTAACTCCAGCTTGCAAAATAGAAGCAATAAAATCTGTATTCATTAATTTAATCCAAGATATAAAGCTTTCACTGAAACCTAACAGTTCCAAAGTATTATACATAAATTTCCAAGATATTGAGTCAAATGCTTTTTCAAAATCTATCATCATCAATAACCCATTTTTATTCGTAACTTCTGTATAATTCATGATGTCGTATATCAATCTAGTTGACTCCCCAATATACCGCCCCTTAATAAATCCTGTTTGACATTTTGAAACTAACTTATCTAATACTATCTTCAGCCTTTCTGCAATAGCAGAAGAAAGTAACTTGTACAAAACACTCAACAGGGAAATAGGCCGCCAATTTTTCAAAAATTCTCTATTTTTATCACCTTTTGGAATGCAATTAATTATTGACTGGCGTAATGATATTGACAGTTTTCCTTTAGAATAACTGTAATTTAAGACTCTTGATATCAGAAATTTTAGCTTTAACCAGAATACTTTAAAAAATTCACATGGAAATCCATCAACACCTGGTGTTTTATTATTTTTCATTTTTTTTAATGCAGCACTAAGTTCTGATGTTTTCAAAGGTCCTTCCAGTGATGATGCTTCTGATTCAGACAATTTAGTGATGGGGAAATTTTTAAAAATTTCTGTAAATTTTATATCTGGTATATCTTTATCTTTACTTTGAAATAAATTTGCATAAAAATCTTTTACATAATGCAAAATACCAACTAGTTCTGTGATTGTGTTACCATTGTGGAGACAAACCTTTTTAATTGTTTTGTCAATAAATTTTTGGCGTTCGAGACTACAGAAATATTTAGATGGTTTCTCTCCATTTTGCAGCCAATTTACTCTTGATCTTACCATATTTCCCATCAATTTTTTTTTCCGTAGATTTAATAATTCCTCTTTTTTGGCCTCGAGAGTATCTAGTAAAGCATATGTTGAGTTTGAATTTTCAATACTGTCGATATCTTTCAACAGTTTCTTTTCTCGAATAGCCTCTGCTTTTTTTTAGTGATGAGGAATAGCTAATAGTGATTCCTCTTATTTTTAATAGTAGCATTTCCAAAAGGAGGTTATCATCAATTGTAAATTGCATGTCCCAATCATTATCTGCATTGAGATATTCATAGGTATATATCGGAACTGCATATTGTAGTTTTGTATCTTTTATGGCTTTATTGATCATATCTATATAATTTTCATTTTTAAGAAGACTACAGTTAAATTTCCAAAGGCCTTTACTCCGCTGAAACATGTTAATTTTTACATTAAGTTCAAGAATAGAATGGTCAGACCTATAACCAGGATTTATTTTACAACTAGTTATTATGTCTGTGAAAGAGTTTGATGTTATAAAATAGTCTAATCTAGCTTGTTTTATAGGGTTTTTTCTTCTCCATGTGTATCTTTTAGTTTCTGGATGCATATGTCTAAATACATCAGTTAAATTGTATGTTTCCAGGATTCGGAGAACTAAATTTCTTGATTTTGGGTTATTGATGCTCAGATAATTATAGCTATCTAAATTTGGATTCATAACTAAATTAAAATCCCCACATATCACTAAGTAATCTTGTTTATTTTGCGCTATAATTTCTGTCAGATTTTGAAAAAAGGCTGGAGTATCCAAGTTCGGGGCATATATATTAACTAGTCTAACTGATAAGGAGGCTATGCTTAAATCAAGTACAAGGAGGTTGCCATCCAAGTCAAGTTGGATATCATGAATTTTATATTCAAAATTGTTTTTTATAAGAATGGCAACACCTCTAGAGTTAGTTTTGGAACCAGAAATGAAACATTCTGCACCAGACAGTACACTTAAGTCATTTTCATCAGTTTGAATCAGATGGGTATCCTGTAAACAAAGTATGCTTGGAGTGTGATCATTGAAATAATTTAGAACATCTATCCTTTTGGATTTATCTCTCAAGCCCTGACAGTTTGCCGACATTATTTTGATTTGATTACCCAATATCATGTTGATTACGATTCACAACAGCTCTCCCAGAAATGCCCATATTACCTGGTACTTTTTTAACTAATATGGAACTCAAATTAATATGTTGACTCCCTCTATTAAACATCTTTTTAGTATCATCATTTAAAGTATTATTAATGGTGTATCCTAAGGAAGCCACCAAAGCTATGTTGACAAAAGATATGCACAAACCATCAGTTAACATACCATGTTTTAGAATTATTTCATTGAGTCTGTCACACAGACGAAATAACAGTAGAAAAAGTAACTCATCACAAGTAAAACAAGTATAAAAAGAAAAACAAACAGTCAACAGAAAGAAAAACATAACTAACCCAAGTATAAGAGGTAGAGGCATATTTGCTTAGAGCAAGGTTATAAGATTATTGGAGAGTTTCACTGGTGTTCTTTTATCAAAAAAATATTCATCGAAGAATTCTTTGAACATACAAGAAGAAAAGGAGGTGCAGATGTGCCTATTTTTGAGATTTTTTAGACCTATTTTACCAGAGATTGTGCCACTAGACATATTTTGTGATGGAAGAGGTTCAACCGATACCGTTTCTTCAATATCAAGATGTCATTTCATGCTTTCATAAAAGGGAGTTGTGTTAATTTAAAAAATTTTAAATGACATTTCTGTTGATTTACAAATGTAATTGTGTGTATATATCCATCAATCCTTAACAAATAGGTATCAACAGCATTTTTTACAATAAAAGTACCAATACTTTGATCACTTTTTAACACACATGAAGGGTTATATCGATTACCAGTGAATGTACGTTGTTTCAATAAAATCAAAAATTAATTTACTTAGGTAATAATTACGCATTTGATATTTTCCCAATATGGGCCATATAAGTGAAATGTCGTAATAGAACATAACGAATATGAATAATCCCTAAAAATTGTAAATATATCTATCCATCAATGCTTGAAAAGTAGAAAAAAAAAATCATGAACAGCACTTTGACAAGGTTGGTAATAGAATACTTTGTCCTAATACCAAAGAAGGTTGTATATTTTACAAGTAAACTATTCAAGCCAACTATAAGTTTATTGAATATATTTATTTTAACGGTTTTACGTCATTTTTAAATAACCGAGGTCATGTCAACAGTCCCTGGTAACCCTCCAAGTTTGTAAGGAGGCTTTCAGGGGGATAAACCCAGAAAAATACTCTTAACATAAAATAGATTCAGTTTCACCGTCCTTGTTGAAGGAGCATCATTTACTGATTATATGATTACACAAACTCAAAACTTTCATAATTTGTAGAAAAAGGAATAAAGCTGCAATACAACTAGATATATAAACATCAATGTGTCTACATAATTTATTAGTAAACTATTTTAAGCTTTTCAGTGTAAAAATCCAGTCTGATATCACCGACCTTTTTTTTGTCATGCAAGGCCAAACATTTATACAAAAGCTGGGGTCATATCAGGACCGTGCATCAATGGAATTCATGCTTTTTCATAATCTAGAATTAAACTGATGATCACAACCTTTTAAGTACAAAACTTTTAAGGACTCACATACACATATTTATTTGCATTAAAAAAACATATCAAGAAAAAAAAACACACACCAAATAAAAAGATTTGCATTGTAGACTAATTAACCAAGAACCAACCTTTAAATGTTGACAAGTTTGGCTATAAGACAATATAATTTATCATTGAATTATCCATGGTGATGCCTTTTTAAAATCCACTCAAATACCATTGATCTCTTTGCACCATATAAGGCAAAAACCATTAAGTTTCGTTTCAACAACTAGGGTCATATCAGGACCATGCTTCATACTCAAAAAAAATTTTTTTTAATTCTAAATACAACCTTTCTAGGAAACACATACATACATATATTTATCTAAAATGACAAATCAAGAGAATATGACACACACACACAAGGTTTGTGTTGTGGAATAATTAATCAAAAGTCAGAGTTTAAATATTTACCTTTCTAGGAAACACATGCATATATTTATCTAAAATGACAAATTAGGAGAATATGACACACACACACACACAAGGTTTGTATTGTGGAATAATTAATCAAAAGCCAGAGTTTAAATATTTACAAGTTTGGCTATTACACTAAGTATCATGAATCGTTGTTACTATGCAAGGCAAAACATTTAGTATCTTTTCAACAGCTTGTGTCGTATCAGGACCATGCTTCAGTGAAATTCATGTTTTATCAGTCATACTTCAGGATTGAACTCATGATCTCACTGTTAGTGATGATAGGAACAGAGCTCTGTTAATTCTTTTTTTATACCGGTATATTCCAGTACAACCTTTTAAGGACACGTCAGTTTTTTTATATTCATGTACAGCCTTTTAGGGAGACATAATGATCTGCATAAAAAACTCTCAAAATAATATAACACTCACAAAAGAAGTTATGTATTGTTGACAAATAAACCAAAAAAAACAACAAATGTTTACAAGTTTGGATGTTAGGCAATAATGTTTAACATTGAACTGTCTAAGCCAATGCCATTTTAAAATCCACTCGTATACAATGACCTTTTTTTCTATGCAAGGCAAAAAACATTCTGTGTACATGTATTTTCAACAACTGGGGTCAGATCAGGACCATGATTTTAATTCTAGCTACAACCTTTTAGAGAAGCAAATGCACCCACTAATCTGCATAGAAAAAAAAACATAACAGGATAATATATTACACAAACAAGTAGTTTGCACTGTAGACTTATTAACCAAAACCCAAAGTTTAAATGTTCATACGTTTAGATATTAGACAGTGAAAAGAAAAGCCTTCCACAAATGTATACATTTTAAACAGTCTTTCGATTTGTATATACACTGAATATTAATAATTGCTTTCGGAACATGTTTATAAGGTTTCACGCAGTTCCATCAATAATTTGCCAAACTGATTTTCACCTTTCCACCTTGATTCAATCCATACGTCAGAATCATTTAGTCCAATTCCAGCACCCCAAAATCTGTCAAAAGGATTGGCTTCAACTAATAACATCTTTTCTGTACCTTTTAAAAGGATGCAAGACCAGCATTTTGCGTAAACTTAGCCTGTAAGCCCTGTCTCCTGTAGTCAGTAGAGACTTCTTTCCATTGTTGCTTCACAAACAATACTTCCAGTACTGCCTTGCTACCAATTATTACCGGGTACCAATTATCGCCAGACAGAATTCAAATAGATATAACTTCACAAAAGTAGCATCCCAAGTCTAGCAAATAAGGTAAAATTTTCCAAAGTGAATGGAACAAATACACAACAAAAAGCTTTCAAAATGTATGACCATTTCTGAAATATGAATGTTTTATTTTCTGGTGGCGATAATTGGTAGCCGGTGATAACTGGTAGCAAGGCAGTAGACCATTCCTAACTTAGATTTTAAGTATTTCTTAGATTTCAAGTAAGAAATTGAGAAATTGTATTCACGAACATTCCTAACTACAGTAAGGTGACCTTAAAACCCGTACTTTGATCGTTTAAGTTAAGTTGAAAGTTACTGCTCAACAAGTGAAATTCATCACCTGCCATTTTAGACCGAGTTTCTGTCCCGTCGCCAATTGCTATTGATATACTGATGGTACGCAATGGCGAGGGACAGAGCTCACATGTACCTGTTTTCTGTGTAAATTTTGAACGGCATATTTGTAGACATATTACCTCAAGTATGAAGTGTTATTTGTTTTCTTTAAGGTATGTATATGTGCCGTTCACTTATATTTAATGCCAATCCAACTGACATGAATATATTTCAACCTATTTTCAAAATGTAAACAAACCTTCAACATTAAATAGTTATCTGCAAAAGAAATTCCTGGCTTCTAAAAGCAGTTTAATTTAATAATAATAATAATAAATAAATAAATAAATGTTTATTTCAGCCAAGCATAACATTTCAATGACAGAATACTACAGATATTTCAAACAACGACACTTAAAGTAAAAATACAGATTTATAGAATAATTATAGAAAATAATAATCAATAATACTGGCTTATTGAAAAGGAGGCAGTTGAAGCAGAGCTTATTAATTGTGCTGCCCCCCCACAATTTAACGTGAACACAAGTAGAGTGCAATACTATTACATTTAAGAAAATTATATGCCCATAATAAACATAGATGAGTGATATAATTATATTTTCTTATTCATTATAAGACTCAATCATATACTTCTTCAATAGTGATTTAAATTTAACAACATATGTATTGTAAACTGGATGCAGTTCTAACAGACATAACAAGGACTCGTAAAAGTGAATGTAATAATGCCCCACAGTTCGAGATTTACACAGAAAACAGGTACTTGTGAGCTCTGTCCCTCGCCATTGCGTACCATCAGTATATCAATAGCAATTGGTGACAGGACAGAAACTCGGTCTACTGCCATTTAAACCCGCAAAAAAACAGTAATACTTGTGTTTAAACACATGCAACCACAACTTCTAATATTAATATGCAATTCAGTGATGTAAATTAAGTGTAAAAATGATTTAATATTGTCATGAAATGCAGGTGACAAAATTCACTGGCTGAGCATTACTTTGGAGGACAGGAGGTTAATATCACATGATTTAGTTTGTAAAAATGGGGCAATAATGGTGTTGTTTTTTGGATGGGGAGGTTTATTTATCCAAATAGTTAGTGTACAAGTCAAAATTTTAGTAAGAAGAAATGTTCACTTAATTCTTCAGCAATAATTTTCACTAATGGCTAGATTCCACTTGAGAGAAACAGTCACTTAGCTGTGTTCTTTATACTTTTCGCAGCTGCTATATGCAAGTTTACTGCCTCACGAGGAATACCACCCATGGCTTAAGAGCAAGCAGATTAATTACTGCATGGAGCCAATTACCAAATGGTGATAATTAGTTTTAATTACCAAAACTTTCCAATTTGCAACACTTCACCTCTTCTACTCAGCACTAGCCGCTGTATGTGTTTTCGATATATTCACATTTTCGATCATTTAAACTGTAAGCTTGCACCCTCGTTTTTGGATGACGTTTTCAGAATATTTTAGAATGAATATTGCACTGAACCAGAGATTTTGAGAATTTAATTTTGTTATATTTCTGATAATTTTGTTTGCAAGGTTTAAACATCACTTAAACAACAATGAAAAATCTATCGGTCAGTAAACATAACAAAATATCTTTATGTATTGTAGGGCTTTTAGCAAAGAGCAATATGAATTGTCCCAGGCAGTTGGATGAAAGAAGTAGGATTCTTTGAAAAGTTTTTCAGGAGTTTTGGTCTGGTCAATAAATGTACTGGGTGTATACCTAGGTGTGCGGAAAAAAAAAATTGTGGAAATAAAGCCTTTTCTCCACAAGGCTTTTTCCTGGATTCTTATACCTGCACTCCACATCAGGCTTTTATGCCACTCTGTGATTAAAGAACTTAAGTTTAAGGGTATTAATCAACCCTTTTCATGTATATGATATTAATAGCTAACTCCTTTTCAGATGGCCAGAATCAGTGAATAGCAGTGGAGAAACATGATTTTTTTTTAAGTTTATAGAAGCCAATAATGCTAATCTAGCCTAATTTAATGTTTTTATTGAGAAAATATCTACAAAACATTCATGAAATGAGTTGTTTGGTTTGTGGGAAGTACTCTCCAATAGTCATAAAAAGAGTTATTACAACTACACCTGAAACAGAGAGCTGGCTTGTTTGGCCCCATTTCTACCCTCTTTACACTTAACCATTTATTTCATACAACGTCTCTATGACAAAGGCGTTTTCCTTTTTACAGCAAATTAGAAGAGAATGCCAGTTGATGTTGACAGTGCAGAAGCCATAGCCTTGAAAGCAAAGGTTGATGACCAAGGCAACAAAGTGAGAGATCTGAAAACTGGAGGTATGGTATTGGTCTACTATTGGAAATCATCTAGAGCATTCAGAGAGCACATTTACAGTCGATGATATTGCAATAATCAAGTTGATCAAGCAACCAATTTATGCATTGACACTGTGAGACCCATATAGGGAATATGATGATCTGAAGTATACATAAATGTATTCAAGTTTTTGACCATGCACTGCATCTGCAAGATATTACTTAACTTTAGTAATCCTAATGAAAGGCTTACCCTGATGCTATAAATTAACCCCCTGACCTACTGTCAGGAATCTTTGGCCACTGTGTGAATGTATGTAACATCTAACTTATGTGTACTACCAAGTATAAGTTTCAAATAAATGCTGCAGTGCCAATTATATCCCCAGACAAAAGTCGGGGGTATACTGGTTTCATGTCCATCATGCCGCCACCGCCATACATTTTGATTTGTTTGTGCGACAACCCCTATGTTAAGGTGAACTTAAACTCCCCAATAATAAATAATTTATGGCCAATTTAAGGTCAGAAATATATCTTTGGCCACTTAAATGCCCTCTAGGTCACAAACTGTGGCTCATCTGGCTAAAGTTTTACCTGAAAACAAATTAATATATTCTTGTTACATATGCCAAAAACCAAGACTTTATGTTAAGGTTAAAGTAGTGTTTTTGGAAATGGTAATATTGATGAATCCTAAACTGTACTAGCTATAACTGACATTTAACCTGTGTATGAGGCTCATAACCACCCCACACAGAAGACTTGTTTCCACATTTTTCATACATTTTGCCTTGTAACTTAAAAATGACAACTCTGACCACTTTGAAACTGTAGTAGATATAACTTCTATATATTGTATTGGTTTGTTTTAATTTTAAGTTCACGTTAAGGTTTCTAAAAATGGTCACAAGGACCAATTTTATGACCGTTTCCCACTTTTAGCCCTATAGACTATTTCCCTCATTCAACAAATATTTTATCTGTTTTATTTGATAATATATTAATACATTCTTTTTCTAAATGCCAAACATCAAGGCTTAAAGTTGATATTTAACCCGTGTATGATGCTCATACAGACCCAATCTGGATCACTTTTTTTCTTTTTATGTCAGCTGACTTGTCAGTCAGCTGACATTATGTCATCACTCTGCGGCGTGTACGTACGCGTCCGCGTGAACAACTTCTTCTCCAAAACTACAAGGCTAGAGACATGCTGTTTTTTTTAAAAGATACCTTATCTATCGAGGATGAAAAATTGTTCAAGGCATGCAAATCTGTCTGTTCGTCTGTTTGCTAGAGACATTACAAGGGAGGTACCCCCACCAAAAGTGTGAAAATTTCAACACTTTATCACAATTTTCTCAGTGACTATTTGAAGGATTTCTCTCATATCTTGCTTATATGTACTAGGCCAGAGGTAGATTCTCTTGTGTGAGTATGAGACCTGGATCTGTCTTATTTTTTTTTTAATAATTTTTTTTAATATTTTTTAATGCATTAAAATTCATGAAATCATGCACTAAATCACTTATAACTTGAAAAGTGTTGCATTTAGAGTATTTTGTTAAAATATGTTGTTCAGCTACTTTTTCCATAGCTACAACATGGTGAGTAACTTGGGTGTCTATCTCAATAGCTAACTGAGTAATAGCTACTTTTGGGCTTTTCAGTAACTTCCATCATGAGTAAACTCACTTGTAACTTGAAAACTATTGCATTTATAGAATTTTGTATAAATATGTTATTCAGCTACTTTTGGGTCAGCTATAACATAGTAAAATTTCAGACCTGTAGCTCATGGCATAGCTGAGTAATAGCTACTTTTAGGTTATCACTGTTGAGTAAATCACTTATAACTTGAAAAGTATTGCATTTAGAGTATTTAGTTTCAATATGTTATTCACCTATTTTGGGGTCAGCTATAACTTAGTGAAGTTCCAGAACTGTGGCTCATTGCATAGCTGAGTAATAGCTACTTTGAAGTTCTCACTGTTGAGTAAATCAGTTGTAATTGGAAAACTATTGCATTTACAAAAATTTGTGTAAATATGTTATTCAGCTACTTTTGGGTCAGCTATAACATAGTGAAGTTACAGACCTGTAGCTCATGGCACAACTGAGCAGTAGCTATTTTCAGGTAGTGACTGTTGAGTAAATCAGTTGTAACTTGAAAAATATTGCATTTGGAGTATTTTGTTAAAATATGTTGTTCACCCACTTTTGGGTCAGCTATGACATAGTGAAATTACAGACCTATAGCTCATGGCATAGCTGAGCAATAGCTATTTTCAGGTTCTCACTATTGAGTAAATCAGTTGTAACTTGAAAACTATTGCATTTGGAGAATTTTGTATAAATATGTTGTTCACCTACTTTTGGGTCAGCTATAACATAGTAAAATTTCAGACCTGTAGCTCATTGCATAGCTGAGTAATAGCTACTTTGAGGTTATCACTGTTGAGTAAATCACTTATAACTTGAAAATTATTGCATTTTGAGTATTTTGTTTCATGTGTTATTCACCTATTTTGGGGTCAGCTATAATTTAGTGAAGTTCCAGACCAGTGGCTCATTGGATAGCTGAGTAATAGCTACTTTGAAGTTCTCACTGTTGAGTAAATCAGTTGTAATTGGAAAACTATTGCATTTATAGAAATTTGTGTAAATATGTTATTCAGCTACTTTTGGGTCAGCTATAACATAGTGAAGTTACAGACCTGTAGCTCATGGCACAACTGAGCAATAGCTATTTTCAGATTATCACTATTGAGTAAATCAGTTGTAACTTGAAAACTATTGCATTTACAGTGTTTTGCTTAAATTTGTTGTTCACCTACTTTTGGGTCAGCTATAACATAGTAAAAATTCAGACATGTAGCTCATTGCATAGCTGAGTAATAGCTACTTTGAGGTTATCACTGTTGAGTAAGTCAGTTATAACTTGAAAAATATTGCATTTAGAGTATTTTGTTTAAATATGTTATTCACATAATTTTTGGTCAGCTATAACATAGTGAAATTGCAGACCTGTATGTCATGGCACAGCTGAGCAATAGCTACTTTCAGGTTCTCACTGTTGAGTAAATCATTGTATCCACTGGATAGCTGCAGTGTGTAGAGAGATTTCACCATTACCGCTCTAACGAAAAAAATATTATAGCTAGCCTTCTCAAGTTTGCAGAATATATGAATAACCATAAAATGTTGCCTGGGAATATTTTTGGCCTCATTTTGAAAAACAAGATGGCTGCCAGGGACGTTTATTCGACTTTAAACAAGAACTTTTGTTGGCCCTCTAGAGCAAAGGATATTATGGATAGAGATCTTAAATTCGCAGGATATGTTCCTCATTATAAAATCTTGACTGGGAATGTTTTTGGCCTCATTTTGAAAAACAAGATGGCCGCCAAGTGCTTATATCTCCCTTATTATTGGTCCTAGAGGTTTGGGATGGTAAACCAACCTGTAGGAAATCATGGGCTGGGAATCTTCTGGTGTGGTCAGATTTGACCTTTGATCCCTCCTTCAAGGTCAAACAAGGATAGCCAAACTTAAAAGTGTTTATAACTTGCTCATTATTGATCCTAGAGGTTTGGGATGGTAAACAGACATTTTGGAATCATGGGCTGGGAATCTGTTGATGTGGTTCGATTTGACCTTGGACCCCTCCTTCAAGGTCAAACGAGGAAAGCCAAACTTAAAAGTGCTTATAACTCACTTATTATTGGTCCTAGAGGTTTGGAATGGAAAACCAACCTAAAGAAAATCATGGGCTGGGAATCTTTTGGTGTGGTCAAACGAGGATAGCCAAACTTAAAAGTGCTTATAACTCGCTAATTATGGTCCTACAAGTTTGGGATGGTAAACAAAACTATAGGAAATCATTGGCTGGGACTCTATTGGTGTGGTCAGATTCGATCTTGGACCCCTCCTTCAAGGTCAAACAAGGATAGCGAAACTTAAAAGTGCCTATAACTCGCTTATTATTGGTCCTAGAGGTTTGGGGTGGTAAATCAACCTATAGAAAATCATGGGCTGAGAATCTTTTGGTGTGGTCGGATTTGACCTTAGACCCTGCCTTCAAGGTCAAACGAGGATAGCCAAACTTAAAAGTGCTTATAACTCGCTTATTATGGTCCTAGAAGTTTGGGATGGTAAACCAACCTATAGGAATTCATGGGCTGGGAATGTTTTTGTGTGGTTGGATTTGACCTTGGTTGAACGAGGATATTGCATTTGCAGTATTTCTTTAAATATGTTTTAACCTACTTTTTACACTAAAACAGTTACCTTGTTACTTTCCTTTATAATACCATTTGCAGGGCAAAACTTTTTTGTCCTGTCATCTTCGAAATTTCTTTTCTAACATGCTGTTCAATTACCATTTACTGTACTTCTGTACAGCACTTTCCCTGATAATTATGCTTTCCTCTCATTATCACCTTCACAAATCAAAAACACTCACTCAGCTGACACAGTGCCCGTTCACGGGCACTCTACTCTTGTTTTTTCATAAATTCTGCTTTGTAATGTGGAAATAAAAAGTCGAACAAGCATCAAACTGTACTAAATATAAGTTGTGTATGTGATCTTTGTGGAAAGTTTTAGCTGTGTAGTTTAAATTAAGGTCACCTTAAGGTGAAAAAGAATGTCCACAAGGGCCATTGTATGCACTTTTTTCACTTTAAACCCTGTACCTTGCAGACTGTATTGGTTTACCACCTAATATCTCATAACAGTACTTTGTAATATTTCATCTCTCCACTAACATATTAAAGCCATACAATCCCTACAAAACTTTATGCTACTATTTTAGAATGTACAGTAAACCATTTAAATGCTTGAAAAAAGCATCAATCATATTATCTCCAAAAGAGTGTGAGTAATCACCATGTTTTGTTTTCCTGAAATTCACAGCCTGTTAGTGGGCCTGTTCAATCAGGGTCATGCTAAAACACAACTTCTTTCAGTATCCTGGAATCTCAGTGGTTTTGCACTGATGCGGTATTGATGTGGAAAATATGCCACCCACGCATTCCTGCCAATATCATTACTGTTCCTTTATTGGGTAACGGTACAGTATAGTTTATGATTTGTACTTGTAATGGACATGCAAGACATAGATACATCTGTACAAGCATGGTGTGAATAGCTATATTAATTCTAGATTTCTGTTCCAGAACATCTGTGACTATTGCTTTTATCAGTTCTTATATTAGCTTAGCACACTGAGTTCCCCTTGTGACGAAGAGGTCTGGAAGCACCTGCAAAGTTGTAGATTAAATTATATAATAATTAAGCATCCCATTAAAAGTGAAGCTTATTGGTTTCACCCGCTGTTTTCAAACAGACTATGTCGTTGCGGCAGCATTTTCTAAGTAGATATCGCCATCAATATAAGGCCTATCAAAATGATTTTTGGGATGTATAATCTATAAGCATGAGAAAACTTTATAACAGGTAAATATTTGACCTTTATCAAGGTCACATGATCAAAAATAATTTTTTGGGGGTTGTACTTCTTTTTCATCAGCAAAATATGGCTCCACAAAAGTTGGCAAGCATTTCCTTATGTCAAAATCTAGGGGCCAGCAGAATTTCAGATCAGGCCATAATTGATCAATTGGGAGTGGATTATCGATTAGTAAAAAAACATGCTGAAATTGAGCCTTATCTCGTGATTTTTGCCTAATCTTTGGATGAATTATCGGGGGCTTACTGGGGGGCCTCCAGAATATAAATATACTCGTTATCATTTGTTTGTCTGCCTTCTACAGTGTGCTGTCTAAAGTTATATGATAGGTGGATGGGTCTGGTCTGTTTGAGTAAATATTATGGTCATTGTATTTTTTATTGAAAATGGGGTAAATGTCATAAACAGAAAAACATAAATACATATTTCTGTTATTATTTTTTAGAAGAACAATATATTGATTTTCTAGTAATAATATACACAGCGGCAACATATTTTACCTTTTAATGTTACTTGTAGCTTTGTAGTACTACTGACAGCCCAATTTGTTTATTTTACAAGCCTTTATCTTTACCATTATTCACCTTCTTTGCTGTGGGTGCTCATTTTTGTCTTAGCAAAAACCTTTTTCTAGTTAGGTGTGAACATGGCTAAAGTATTAGCAAATAGAGAGAAATCAGATATATACTAAAGTACAGCCCCTGTGCAGCATGACACATTACTATGACAGAAGAACATGGCTTAGAGTATTGGAATACAGTCATTGACTTTGCTGTATTGTTATGAGATCTGAACATAGCTTTGATGTTACACATGATTTTACATACCAGGTGGAGAGAAGTCAGACATAGATGTGGCGGTGCAGGTTTTGTTACAACTGAAGGCAGAATACAAGTCACTGACTGGAGTAGATCTGGGTGGAGGAGGAGGGAAGAAGGCAAAGAAGGAAAAGAAAGCAGCAGCAAAGGTATGCGTGAGTTACAGAAATCTGTTCTATGCTTAAATTGGGAAAGCTCAGTATATACCTGATACAGATGCTATTTATTCTAATTCTAATAGTACTTTCATAGCGCTTATTCTTTATCTAAATGATAGACTCTAGGGGTATGATAGAGAAATGCAGAGATCATATAACCAGAGACATAGCATGGGTCAGCACCACAGAGAAAGACGGGGGATGGGGGGGGGGGGACAAGGCCAAAAGGTGTTTTGGTCCCCTAGCACGAGTGCAAAGCCATCAGAGACACAAGTAGTGCACTAGAATTTTTACGAAAGTCTTGTGACAGAAAGAAATTCCAATTTAGATACATCCCACTGCTGGTCCCGAACTGAGACGGTCACCCATCCAAGTACTAACATAGCCCATTGCCACTTAACTTCAGTGAGTAGACAAATAGTCATCACTCTGTGCCACGATTTCTGAAAGTCCGATGCAAGAAGGACATATGTATGGGAAAAATGCAAAAGGACATGTGTCCTTTAGCTATTTGAGAGCAAGAGAGGTAAATTCAGAATGCACAGGTGTTGTCAATGTCATCTAAGTGCGGAGACAAAAGGACATATATATGGGCAAAAGCT
Organism: Sabellastarte sp. h YS-2021; assembly: GCA_964017235.1. Taxonomy (NCBI): domain Eukaryota; kingdom Metazoa; phylum Annelida; class Polychaeta; order Sabellida; family Sabellidae; genus Sabellastarte; species Sabellastarte sp. h YS-2021. Next base: position 24,618,633 of record OZ024929.1, on the reverse strand, counting down.
GAAAGGACATGTGTCCTTTTAGCCATTGGAGTGTTGTCAATGTCATGAAATTCTGGAGACAAAAGGACATATGTATGGGGAAAAACCAAAAGGACATGTGTCCTTTTAGCTATTGGAGAGCAAGAGAAGTAAATTCAGAATACAGAGGTAAATTTCATCAAAGTCCGGAGACAAAAAAAAAAAAAAAAGTGATCTGTAGAAGCTTAAAAAAATTAGAATCTAGGATGGGTATGTTTTTGCAAAGAGATAGGTTTTCTAAATGAGGAGAGAAAAGTGGCTGAGCATACATCATCAGGCAGATCATTGCAAATCTTTATAGTATCCTAGACAAAGCTCAGGCCAAAATGCTTAGTAGTCTTATTATATAGTAATGGATCAACGTGTGGGACCTTAGAACTGCACCATTGCTGTGTATTGGAATCAGTCTACTGAGTTGGTAAAGGTGCCTCAGTTACCTGTTTGAGCACATTATGATGCTTTATTTGTAAGAAAAAGTGAATCCTTGTTGTAAGTGAATTAAGATGGCAATTTTTGTGGTGAAAAGGTTAAAAATTCCATGTTTAATAGAAAACCCTAATATTTGATTTGTGGTTGCCAGTCCCATGTGTCCACCCTAGTAATAACCCTAAACCATAAAAACTACCAAAACTCATTATATCTTAGAATTATCCCCAAAGTGTAAAATATTGCACAAGGCTCTGTTGTCATGTTTGATGGTGTGAAAAGTGTTCCAAAAGAGCTACATAATAAATATGTAGCAAAGTACAAACTTCTGTAAAATACACGCTTTTCAAATCATTGTAACATATTTATATATTTGTTTCCTAATCTCTCAGATATAAGCTTGTTTCACGTATATGTCATGGTAGAAAGTCCAACCTGGTAGAATTTCAAATTCTACCAGTAGAAAGTACAATTGGAGTCTCTACCAACATAAACTTGGTAGAAAGTCCAATCTAGGAGATTTGGGTATTGCTCAGGAGTCCGAAATTTAATAAACTTATTTAATATTCTAATCTCAGAGATTTAGGTATTGCTCTGTGTACCAGAATGTAATCTTTGTAGAAACTCCATATAAGCTTGAGAGAAAGTCCAACTAAAACACAAACAGTGCGTCTTCTATCCATATAAATCTGTCATCCAAGCAAGGTGCAACTTTCATAAATGAAGAAAAACGCATATTAAAGAAAATATTTTACTGTAACACAGATTTGATATAGACATTACAGAAACTAAAATTTTCAATCTATTTCAAGAATTTTACAATCAGCATCATATTCCATCACCATTTTTTTAATGGAAGTACAGTTTTAGCCAATTATATTTTGACAGCAGTCACTTTCTACATGGGATTTAGCTGACCTATTAAGACCTATGTTTGTGCAGCACCATTTTCTGTCACAACTGCCCTATTGTTGGTCTCAGCATGTAAATCTTGTAGTACTGTCTCCTCATCCAGATTATGAGCAGTTGGACTGTCCAAATCTCCTTGATTGGACTTTCTACCAGTAAAAACTCCAATTGGACTATCTACCAAGTTTGTGTTGGTAGAAACTGCAATTGGACTTTCTACCAGTAGAATTTGAAATTCTAGCAAATTGAACTTTCTACCATGACATATATATGACTTGAAAATACCTTGAAAATTTATCTGTTGAAATCTGTTACAAGAATGAGGGAACTAACAGACATTTTTTGCCTTATATTTACTGTTTTAGGCAGAACCCGCTGAAAAGCAAGCACCAGCTGAGAAGAAAGCTAAAGCCAGCAAACAACAACAAGAAGCTCCTAAAGGGGAGAGTGTACAGACTGCACAAAATACAGCCAGAGCTGCAGTGGAGCGGGATATGAGTATGAATGCTGTACTGGGACGTTTGGCACAGAGAGCCTCCCAGGCCGACACCATCATAGCCCAGCTAAAGGCACAGCTCAGTGCAGTGAGGCAAACTGCAGGTAAGTCACTCTCACTGTAGCTTCAAATTATCAGTGATGAAAAGATTTAGATTTATTATTTGTTTTACGTCATATTGCGACTGGTAGATTACAGGCGGAGGAACCACTGCAAACTAGTTCGTCAAGATTCTACACTGAAAACCAGTAGGCATCGGCAAGTAAATATCAACTTTCCAACATGAAGCACCCAGGCTGAGATTCGAACTGGGGAACTCAAAGGTTGAAGGCAAGCACTCTCACCACTACACCACCAAGCCCCCTCATTGATGAAAAGGAACAAGAAACAATGTTGTATTACTTGTTAGAGGGGGCTCGGTGGTGTAGCGGTTAGAGTTCTCGCCTCCAACCTCTGAGGCCGCCGGTTCGAATCTCGGGCCGGGCGCTTCATGTTGGAAAGTTGGTAGTTACTTGCTGATGCCCGGTGGTTTACAGTGCAGTTTGCACTGGTTTCCTCCACCTGTAAAACTACCCGTCGCAATATGACCCTGGCTGTTGAACGCGACGTAAAACAACAAATAAATCTAAATAAATCTAAATGTATTACTTGTTGCTCATTGGACATGTAGTATATAGGTTAATTTTGAGGACCTAAAGCAGTGTTATTAATTGATTAGTGTTAAACAAAATGTGAAATATTACCTACATCATCACTTATTTTTATTTCAAGAATGTTAAATAAAGAGGGCATGGTTCATCAGTTAAAGATTTCTTACGATAAGACTTTGTAGTGTGGTAGCATGCAAGTAATAGTGATAGGAAAACTTTCTGAATGACATGTACAGAAAAAAATATGTCCCAAATGAAGATAATATTATACAAGTGCTTAGCATGAGTATTGTTAATCTTCATGAGTGATTGTCTATTTTCAAGAGTCAGACTACTAGGCTTGATCAAAGATGACAAATAGGGATCTTTAGTTGGAAGATGGCACTTTTTCTGCAGTTTTCCCCCATGACTACTCAATGGGTCACAGCTCAATCATTCTACAGATTTTTAAAATTGTGATTATAAAACTTAAAAACAGGGCAAAGAAATAAAACATTTGTTCCAGGGGAATTGTAAGTGCGATATTTAAGTGATTCTTTCACCAGTGGTTGTAATAACATTGTTAAACCTGTCCAACCCTGAATACCAACAATAACCATGCTTTAATACACAATACCGAAACCCAACTGACCAGTGATTCTCTGTTTATAGCTTTAAGTGCCTGTAAAGCAGAAGAACAGCGTCTGAAGAGTGAGAATGAGTCTCTGAAGAATGAGGTCCAAACGCTGAAAGAGAGGCTAGTACAAGCAGAAATTCAAGGTGGAGGTAAGCTATAACTGGTAACTGAAGCCAGGTTATAGGTTAATCACTACCATTCATTTTGTTTTATTTGTGAAAGAAAACTGCTGCTAAGAGCTGACCAAATAAGTTGAATCTTATCAGTATATAGTTTCAACTTGTTTGCTAACATTCATTTCTGAAAAGTATTGGGGCAACTAATTAGTTATCCACAACTGCAGAGATACTGAGATAGTGCTTGTACATCCAGTTACATGACATCATAAAACTGTTACTTTACATTACTCTACATACAAAATACTTTGCTTGGCTAAAGCAGTGTATTAAGAGGACATAATGGAACCCAGTTGAACCTTGTGAAATGCCAAACTACAACTACATGGGTCAGATAATGTATGATAACAGGTTGGACTGAAATTATCTAAAGTTTTAAATCTAAAACCTACAACAACAACCAGAACAAACATATTAACAAGTTCAAGTTGTTGCGATAAGTGGCTGATCAAAATGTCTTTCTTCTTCAGTTTTTCTGAAGTACTGGGTAATCAAGTTTGTTGTTTTTGTGATCCTCTTTGCTGAATGTTTTGGTTCATGCAAAGTTCTCATTATTAATTACTGATTCTTTATTAATTTAAGTTAGTGGTCGGACCGGTTCTGAAAATATAAACCGGTCTCCGGGGCTTTGAAACCGAACGAAATCCGGTTTTTCGAAAGTGTGCAGAGATATGGTAAAAAGTTTTACGCGAGCGTACATGAGCTACATATCAATAGGAAATATGCATTCGCGAGATATTTTGAAGTTTGTAAACTTCATTACCATGAATATAAAGCGGAAATGTAAGTTATTTTTTCAAATATACATATTCTTTGTTGTTTTGACAAAATATTAACCAGTAGAAAGCCTAATATAATGACGTTTTCAATAACCGGTACTTAAATAATCTTTGCGGATTTTGTCATTTCTACCTAAACAAAACGAAATGCAGTATACCGGTTTACCGTTCACACCACTAATTTAAGTTATCAAAAGTCTACTTTTTGTCATATTAATTGGTATCATTATCATGTCTAGTTTGTTTTTAGTTGTTCAGGTGCCATTGCCTAAGAAATCGTCTGCTGCTTCCAGCGCACCTGCACCCAAAATTAAGCCTGTTGCCAAGCAACAGCAACCTGTTGCTAAGCAACAACAACAGCCCCCCAACAAAGACAAACAGGCTGCCAAAGAGGATAAACCAAAGAAACAGGAAAAGAAAGGTAGGATGGTAAATTTGTGATTACTGTATATATAGCAATTTGCAATTTAGTGAATCCAATTATATTTACTGAGATTTTTTTTTGTTTCACCTCTTACCATTTCTGATCTATCTGCCACTATACATTTTCTGTTGAAACTGTGCTTTCTATTCTTCTGATCTTCTATAAACAGAACCAAATTGTTCTTGCCTCAGTATGTTCATATAAGAATGAGTTCCAACCTATTAAACATGCAACATTCAGATTTTTTTCTATCCCTTTTCAGAAAACAAGCCAAAGGCAGCCGCAGGTGGTTCTGCTGATGCTGAGAGTAAGGGGGTTGATATATCTCGTATTGACATGAGAATCGGCAAGATTGTGAATGTACAGAGACACCCAGAGGCAGACACTTTGTACTTGGAGGAAGTGGATGTAGGGGAAGGCAAGAACCGGACCATATTGAGTGGGCTAGTGAAACATGTGCCTGAAGATAAGGTAAGGGCCTGGTTTTACAGAAGAACCTCAATATAGTTGTTATGCTTCAATATAATTGGACCAGAAAAAATTGTCTGTTTCCTGTTTTGTAAAAAACAAAAACTAGGTAAAACCATGTAAGATGGCCTTTAAGGACATTTACATTCAACGTAAAAGGCATTTCTATTTAACAAAGATTTGTCTAGAGGGGTGCTGAATACTTTTACGTTATATATTAATTAGTAATGTGACGAGTTGACCATAACTTGAGTCGTAACTCAGTGGGCGATATTTGGAGGTAACATAGATTTACTCAATTTAAACTCTAGTTTAAAAGAAATAAATACTGATAGAATAACCTTGTTACAAATTGACATTTTTTTGCAAATGATGAAACCACTGAAACTTAAACACCAGTAATTAATGGCCATTTTATTACCTCACTGACATGGCTGTTCCAAGAAATGCACATATATACCTGTACAATTTAACCGGCATAAAATATATATACCCTTGCAATAAAATGGCTCTAAACACAACTAGTGATAATATTTGAACATTATGTTATTTTATTTATACTTTTTTTCATTTTCTCGAGTTCAACTCAAGTTTAACTCGCTTCTAACAAGTGATACTCGATTTTCAGAAATCTCCAATGATAACAGCCCTAGTATTAATAGGGTATGAATCCGGGCACTCTCTCAAGCAAAATACTAAGTGAAAAGTAGTTATGTGTCTGGTTTTTCATGGATGGTCATGGTGAAACATAAGAGGTAAAACTGGCACTGAGGACATTTAAACAGATGGAGTTTAATGCAGGCAAAAATGCTTCCAAAATGTGGGATTTTCTAAGAAAATAAGAACAGGATAACACAGATTGAACTAATAATGTGGTATCTATAGAGTCAGATGGTGTCAGGTATACCATAGGGTGATATATCAATAACTGGATGGTTACTGCAGTTTTCTAATTTTTTCAGAAAATAATATGGATTATGTATCACAACTAGAAAATCACTCAGACAGTGCAAAATATTCTTGAGGCATGGCTATTGAGTGCAGTGATAAAAAAATCATTTAAAAAATTCCTGGATTCAAATGTTGATCCAGATCACCACTAACATTTAATTATTTCGGCTGGCAAAAACATAAACCTTGTAAGAGTGCTTTAGTGGTTAAACAGTATAAATATTACTTGCGAGTTGTTTTACATTAGGCCAAGTCTGGTACTTTTGCACTAAGATTTGATCGGGGGCACCATCACCAAAAGGTGTTGTAAATTAACACATGTAGGTTCGCTGAAATTGAAACAAGTGGATTTGGCAGGTACACGTATCTTTGAATAAAGTGACACCAAAAACAGTTGCAGAAGGGGTGGGCGAAGAGGTCGAGGGCCACTAAAAGTGGATTTCTGGCCCACAGAATTCCCAATTCAAGGTCATCCACGGAGTGTCAAAGTAACCCACATAACGGACTGTAAAAGTGCCTATATCTCCCTTATTATTGGTCCTAAAGGTTTGCAATGTGAAACCAACCTATAGGAAATCATGTGCTGCGAATCTTCTGATGTTGTCAGATTTAACCTTGGACCCCTCCTTCAAGGTCAAACGAGGATAGCCACACTTACTAATAACTCGCTTATTATTGGTCCTAGAGGTTTGGGATGGTAAACCAAGACATAGGAAATCATGGGCTGGGAATCATCTAGTGTAGTCGGATTTGACCTTGGGCCCCTCTGTCAAGGTCAAATGAGGATAGAAAAACTTAAAAGTGCTTATAACTCGCTTATTATTAGTCATAGAGGTTTGGGATGGTAAACCAACCTACAGGAAATCATGGGCTGGAAATCTTTTGATGTGGTCAGATTTGACCTTGGGCCCCTCCTTCAAGGTCAAACGAGGATAGCCAAACTTAAAAATGCTAAAAATTCGCTTATTATAATATTGATCCTAGAGGTTTGGGATGGTAAACCAACCTATAGGAAATCATGGACTGGGAATCTTCTGGTGTGGTCGGATTTGACCTTGGGCCCCTCCTTCAAGGTCAAACGAGGATAGTCAAAGTTAAAAGTGCTTATAACTCGCTTATTATTGATCCTAGAGGTTTGGGATGGTAAACCAAAATATAGGAAATCATGGGCTGGGAATCTTCTGGTGTGGACTGATTTGATCTTGGGCCCCTCCTTCAAGGTCAAACGAGGATAGCCAAACTGAAAAGTGCTTATAACTCACTTATTATTGGTCCTAGAGGATTTATAGGAAATCATGGGCTTGAAATCTTTTGATGTGGTCAGATTTGACCTTGAGCCCCTCCTTCAACATCAAACGAGGACGGCCAAACCTAAAAGTGCTTATAACTTGCTTATTATTGATCCTAGAGGTTTGCAGTGTGAAACCAACTCATAGGAAATCTTGGGCTTGGAATCTTCTGATGTTAAATTTGACCTTTGGCCCCTCCTTCAAGGTCAAACAATGGTTCACTGGCTTTGGTGATTTGTCTTTCCAGTGGATACAAATTTGCATCGGTTCTCCGATGCGTAGGTCTAGTTCAGTCTTAGAGTACTCAAGAGTACATGGAATTATTACTGAAAAATTCTTCGCAGTTAAACATAATCTTGACTCCAATTTACCAAAAATATATTCTGTAGAAGACTAGAAGTGCAGTTAACCAAGTTTAATCAGATAACAAAAGAAATATATAAAGATATTATAGATACTAGTATTTTGTCAATAAAAGTTTTCATTTCTTCACCACAGTGCAGTTAAACCATATTAGCTTGTTTAGGTTACAGTCTGATACAAACAGGTTTAACATCTTAGTGCTTGACTGTGAAAACAAAAAAAAAAGAAAAGGCCAAAAGGGGTTTCAGTCTACTAGCACTAGCCGCATTGTCATCAGAGACACGAGTAGTGCACTGAAGTGGTCACCCATTCCAGTACTAACGTAGCCCATTGCTGCTTAACTTCAGTGAAGTGATGGCTACTCATCACGCTACGCCACAATTCATGAAAGTCCGGAGACAAAAAAAGGGGAAACAAAAGTGATCTCAAGAAGCGTGTGCCTCGCTAGAGCTCACGCTTAAAAACTACAATAGCTAGAGGATATATAAGCTACTAGACAAACTAAATCTTGTGGAATAATATTACTAGCAGTATTTCCAGCCAAAGTAATATATGGTCTGTTCAAAAGCACAAGTGAAGGCCTGCAAAACATAGGAGTACAAACTCATTGGCTACACTGAGTTTCATATTGATTGTCCAAGAAATTTGAAGCCTGGGGTGCTTCATTCTGCTCACCAAAAACCACTTTCTACTTCTAAATGTCTTCTGAAAGAGTTAATTGTCTCATCCTATTTAAATAAATAACATTTTAACCCAAAGTAGTTGCATCAATTAACCAATAACAATTGATTGACAAACAGGTGTCAGTTCTATAAAGACCCAAATGTACAAAGGACAACATGATAATAAAATTAAACTATGGTAAATGTAGTATAGAGTATTGACACATCCTGAGTATGAAATAAAATGATACAAACCAATTTGAAAATACTTTTGTTTTGAAGAATTCTCTTTTACTAGATTGGTAGGTGTCAGCATAGAGCATAGACCTCTAGTTAAAATGGAGGGAACATCCTTTTTGCCAGTCCAATTTAAAAATTGTTTGTATTTTTTCCGAGTGTAAAAAGGGTTGGTATCTGAGCATATTGTATTGGATTGGTTTGTTGCATACAGGCCCGTATTCTCTGATTCTTTGTGCCAAGTTTGACCAGGGGCCGTATTTGTAAAAGGTCTTACTGTCTCCAAATGATTTTGGCTTGACTTTTATGTACAAATATCACCAATGTAAGCCTAAAGGTTAACCAAGACCTTTGTAAAATATGGCCCAGATGTTTTGGTTTTTCTTCAGTCTGTCTTGTATCCTTTCCTGTTTAAAGAATGTTTTGGAAGTGCTTTAAGAAATTAATATATACACTGTAATATGAAAAGCTAGCAGAATACTTTTCGTAAAACCAAATTATTTGCTCCAAAATGTTTTAATGAGTTAATCTGAGTATATACATATTCATACAAAAAGAAGAGTTACTCTGAATGGTGAATTATAAAATTAATTCAAGATAAATTTGTTTATTCAACATTGGACCAGATTTCTAAGAAAGAGCATTTCAATGCACAGGAAATGTGTTGCAACTGAGACTTCTGTCACCGGTCAAAGTTATACAGATACAGATTAAGTGGTCTCGTGAAAAGGGGTATGAATGCCTGCAAAACATGGGAGTGCAAACTCATTGTATAGACTGGGGCTTTCATGCATAAAATTTTGTGTCACAAGACATCCATTCACAATTTTCAAGTGTTGTCACGAGGTTTGAGAGATTTAATATAAGAAGTTATGTCTGTATTGTCAAAGTTTTTTTCCTTTGTGTGTATTTCAACAAATTTTAAGAAAAATGTAAAAAGCGTGGCACTTAGATGTAGTTCTCAGTTATTTTATTATAATTGTGTCTAGAAATTAAGGAAATTATAGTAGTCTTGTCTGTTTTGATGCATCAAAACCCCTGACAGACATTTTATGGTGGATGATTTAGGTCCTCCAAATAACTTGGGGATAAATATTTTTTCAGTTTGTGCGTAGAATCATTTGTCACTTGTCCTCTTTCCATTGAATGCACATGTATTGTAAGAAACTGTGTAGAATAACTGAGGCAAGGGGGGTATGACCAACCTACCATCTTTTCTCACAGTTTTTCATCCCATTTTTCCCACAGCAAAAGTGAAATATTTTGTCTCTCATATTTCTTGTGTAATGCTTTGTTCTTACTTTTTGCTGAAGCAAAGGTGATATGTTTTAGTCACTTAAATTGTCTTGCTGCTTGTAGGAAACACTAAACTAAAAGCTAGTATTAAAGGTATCAGATTTTAAAAAAAAAATAAAGTTTGAATATAATTATTGAGTACCCTAAATTTTGATGTCTGCTTTTTCCTTAGTTGCGCCTTAGAGTCCTCTTATTTGGGGAGATTAAGCGCTATAAAAGTCCAATTAGAATTACCCTTTTCATTTGTTGAATGTCTTTAAATCTGTAATATTAACTATTCATATTACTTGGATAATAAATAAGAAATCTGACGTTATGAAAAAAAAAAATAGAAAGTCCTTAAGAATAATTTTTACAAGCCACCAGGAAATTGACAAGATGGATTTTTCCTTCATTAGTTGTACAGTGAATATGGAAACGCTCTGATATGTCAAGCACAGGCAGAAATTACCCCATTTATATTCAGCAACAAATTTCCTGGGAGATTAGGCAGAATTGCCATCACCAATCTGATGCTCTGCAATTGGCATTAGGCAAACAAATTACATTGGGACAGGGTTGATGTATTGAACTATGAACATCAGGATGGCATTTGACAGAACTTCTCTTGCATATCACATCTTAAAAGGTTTTATACTCATCACCAGAATGTCCCAGAAATTATGAGAAATCTTGTGATCAATGCCGAAAATCATAGAATGCTGTTAAAGTACAGTCAGTGGGATATGTCCAAGTGAAGTGTCTTGCAAGGTTCAACGGAGTAGATGTTAAATATTTTAACATTTAAAGATTACTTGGAGTCTGATATTTACATCAAATATTGGGTCAGAATATGATTTGATCCTTTCCAGAATTTATCAGATAAGAAACTGATATTCAATGAAAATAGATTAAAAGGCAATTCTAGTTTATTCTACATAAAGGGGATGCTTCTGAAGGTGATTATTGAGTTATGACATGTTATTTTGTCAAGCCATGTATAATCATGTATACCAGGGGAACCATTTGAAAATGGTTTTTACCTTTTTCTGCTTGACTGAAAAAAAATCATGTTCTTCTCTTTTTTTCAAGAAAAAATGTTTAGTTAAGACAAAAAAATGGCATGATAACCTTTTCAGCCTTCTTTTTGAGATGAAATTCTTTTTCCCTCTGTGGTTCAATTTTTGGGTGAAATTTTAATTTTTTGTTCATATACTGATTACTGAATAGGGATGGGTCGGTAGGTCCGGTATCTCGGTATCGAGAGCATTTTAGTGAAATACCGTGATGAGATTTTAAAACCGCCACCTCGCTTGCTAACACATATAATGGAAGGAAGAGTTAAAATATTAGAAACATACCGGTACCCCAAATCTGAAGAAATTATAAGCTTTTATCCCATATTTTCGTCCATTTACATCGATTACTTTTACATCGATGCATTGAGCAGAACTGCCATGTTTTGGTTACGACACTTTACAACCTCAATTTCATTTGTCAACTCATATAAATGAAGGAAAACTTAAAATATTGGACAGAAACCAGAAATATAAAGATATTATACGTTTTCATCACATATTTTGTGCATTTAGGAGCTTTTATATGCGACGTTGTTATGAGGAAACATCCATGTTTGTTTGGGGTGTACTAAAACGCGGAGTCCCGAATTCGGTACGGTTTTGCATTGGCGACCTCCCGATGTACATATTTTTCATACCGACCCATCCCTAATACAGAATATATATGAAGCTCGTTCCATAGTTTAATAGTTTCTGACTGGTGGACCTCTGGTCAGATCATAGAGTGTAATTGTGAGCATGCCAGCAACAAACATTCTCAAGGTCTTAATGGAGTTGAGACAGCAGTAATTATTCAGTCTGTTAGAAACTCCCAAAAGTAGAAAGGTATATATTATTCTGTTTTTATTGATAGAAGATAAATACATCTTTCTCCTTCATGTGTTACACTTATGACCTTTTTAATTTGTTAAGTGAATGCAATATTGAGAATTAGTTATTTGACTTACTTCAACTGGTACGTGTGAGTACAAGACACTACGATGGCAATGTTACAATGTTATTGGGTGTTTTGTCCCAGCAGTACATTACAAGATGGCTCTTGTCCATGCATACATTTCTACGCCACAAGGTGGTGCTGCAGAATATATGTAACAAATTACTACATATTGTGCTCTCTTATGGCTTCTCTGTGGTGCCGACCTATTTCTGTCCCTGGAATTTGAATTTGCATCTTGCTATTGTCTTGTTGTGCCTTAGAGTCCACTACTCAGTGGAAATTAAGCACTATAAAAGTCGAATTAGAATTATGTCCACCCCCCTGGGGGGTGGATATATTATTTTTGCTTTTTTCGCCGTCCGATGTCCGGCGTCCGATGTCCGGCGTCACGCATGGTTTCCGCTCATTTAAAGGAAAAGTATTAGAGCTATTGTCACCAAATTTGGTATGCAGGCTTATTGGGTCAGTAGCTTGCTTGGGATTGCTTTTGGCTGTTGTACCTCTTTTGCTTACTGAGTAATACTTAAGTACAGCTATTTTCAGTACCCATTGGTTTCCGTGCATTTAAGCCAAGATAATTAAAGATATTTTACTACAATTTTGAATACAAGATTGTTATGTCCATAGCTCGCTTGGTATTGCATTTGGGACTGATAGCTTTGTCAGTACATGAGTAATAGCCATTTAGGTACTTCATTGTGTATTTTCAGTACTACTTTTGAGTAATTTGCTAATATCTCAGAAACCGTAAGAGATAGAGCGATTTCGACAGAATTTTTGACTCACAGGGTAGTAGAAGAGTATTCTGTACAAAATTGAAAATTTTCAATTTTCGCCACTTTTGGCGGCCATCTTGAATTTTTGCGAAAAACGAAAAAATCTTAATATCTCAGAAACCGTAAGAGATAGAGCGATTTGGACAGAATTTTTGAGTCACAGGGTATCTAAGGAATGTACTCTTTGCAATTTTCAAAAAATTTTCCCCTCCCCAAAAATGGCGGCCATTTTGAATTTTAGAATTTTTGCCAAAAATGGCAAAACACAAATTTGCTTCTATCTCCTTAACTGTGTGAGATAGAGCGATTTTGTCGAAATTTTCGACCGACAGGGTATCTAAGGAATGTACTCTTTGCAATTTTCCAAAAATTTTGCCCTCCCCAAAAATGGCGGCCATTTTGAATTTTCGAATTTTTGCCAAAAATGGCAAAACACAAATTTGCTTCTATCTCCTTAACCGTGCGAGATAGAGCGATTTCGTCGAAATTTTCGTCCCACAGGGTATTTAAGGAATGTAATCTTTACAATTTTCAAAAAATTTTCCCCTCCCCAAACATGGCGGCCATTTTGAATTTTAGAATTTTTGCCAAAAATGGCAATACACAAATTTGCTTCTATCTCCTTAACTGTGTGAGATAGAGCGATTTTGTCGAAATTTTCGACCCATAGGGTATCTAAGGAGTGTACTCTTTGCAATTTTCCAAAAATTTTGCCCTCCCCAAAAATGGCGGCCATTTTGAATTTTCGAATTTTTGCCAAAAATGGCAAAACACAAATTTGCTTCTATCTCCTTAACCGTGCGAGATAGAGCGATTTCGTCGAAATTTTCGACCCACAGGGTATCTAAGGAGTGTAATCTTTGCACTTTTCAAAAAATTTTCCCCTCCCCAAAAATGGAGGCCATTTTGAATTTTCGAATTTTTGCCAAAAATGGCAAAACACAAATTTGCTTCTATCTCCTTAACCATGCGAGATAGAGCGATTTCGTCAAAATTTTCGACCCACAGGGTATCTAAGAAAATGTAATCTTTGCAATTTTCAAAAAATTTTCCCCTCCCCAAAAATGGCGGCCATTTTGAATTTCGAATTTTTACCAACAATGGCAAAACACAAATTTGCTTCTATCTCCTTAACCATGCGAGATAGAGCGATTTCGGGGAAATTTTCGACCCAAGGGGTATCTAAGAAATGTACTCTTTGCAATTTTCCAAAAATTTTCCCCTCACCACATATGGCGGCCATTTTGAATTTTCAAATTTTTGCCAAAAATGGAAAAACACAAACTGGCCTTAACCGTGCAAAATAGAGTTATTTCGTTGAAATTTTCGACCCATAGGCTATCTAAGAAATGTACTCTTGGCAATTTTCAAAAAAAATTTCCTTTTCCCAAAAATGGCGGCCATTTTGAATTTTCGAATTTTTGCCAAAAATAGATAAACAGGAATTTGCTTCTATCTTCTTAGCAAAAGGTTGATAGGGTGGACATTACACATGATAATGTGTGTTCTTCTATGCTATCATGTTTCTATTCATATGTCGCAGCTACAAGCAACAGGGCGTCCTATTTCTAGTTAGAACATAGTGATTAACAAAAATATGTGTGAATTATCAAATATGGTATAAGAAATGTAGTACAAGAAATATATGATAAACTGTGTGCATGCCTGCGCTTCAAAAATAAAAAAAATAAAATCGCCATTAACACATTTACACATTTCAAATATTGATAAAGTGAAGCTTAATCAATACTGCAGATGCTTTCACTTTTGTTCACACAATTTTCTGCAAATGTGTAGCTCAATGATAAATGTAGTGAGTTTGCTTTGCAGAATAAAGCCTTCACTTATCCTTGTTTAGGGCCACCAAGACAGGCATAAAGGCTAGCACAACATACTGAAACATTTTATCATCATACATATGAATGTTTACAGATACTGAACATATAACCCACTCCATGCAAATTTTAACTACTGGTTAAAGCACACTATTGAACTTTCTAAAACTACAAACAGAGGTTGTATTATTTGTTTCTGTGTGAAGCTAAGAGTTTGTTCTTTTTCAAGTGGATGATAAATGATAAGATATTTTTGTGTACTGGAGTGACAGTATTTACACCTTCATATTCCAGTTTATTTATGGAATATATAATCTATCCAACACAAACTGTATATTAGAGGAACATATATATACACAAATATATTAAAATGGAAGGGGAAAACAACAAGGTGTACCTGAAGGATGGAGAGGGGAGTTCTTATGCAGTGACAGAACATCATCTAGAAGGAAGCAAATATTTCCTCTACACAAAGTTCATTCCTCCCAAGGAACTGTTTCCCAGACTGGAAGAGTATCAGGTTCGTCCTGGAGACACTTGGTTGCTGACCTACCACAAGGCGGGAACCCACTGGGTCTATGAGATCATGGGAGTCTTGTTACGCGGAGAACTTAAACCTCTGCCTGACTCCAAGATTGTGGGATTTGTAGAGTTCACACCTTCAGCCATGTTTCAGGAGGCCCCGGGACTTTACAGTACCCACATGAATGAGAAGTACCTGCCCCAGTGCATCTTTGGGAAGGGTAAATCAGTGGTGGTTGTCCGTAATCCAAAGTCTGTGGCCACGTCTGCATATCACTTCTGTGTGGATAGACCTGCCATGGAATATTCTGGAGCATTCAATGGGTATCTGTCTGAGTTCAACCGAATTGGAGCATTTGGTGAATACTGTGGTACCTGGTGTGACTACTACCTACCCTTGTGGAAGAAACATAAAAACAACCCCAATGTGCTGTTTGTGTTCTTTGAGGACCTGAAAAAGGACACTGTGCCCCAGATTAAGAGAATCGCTGACTTCCTAGGTGTGGACCGAGATTTGGCTTTCTGTCAGGGAGTAGCTGATCTCTCTTCTTTTGATAAAATGAAGAAGAGCACCGGGAAGAAAGAAAAGAGTGCACTGACCCTCCACAGGAAGGGAACCATTGATGACTGGAAGAACAAGTTTACAGTCCAACAAAATGAAGAGTTTGACAAGGAATGGGAAGAGAAGATGAAGGAATGCCCGGACCTTAGAGACTTGATACAGTTCTCATGAATTTACTTAAATAGTTACAGTATAAAAATATAGGATGTAAAAGGATTTAGAGTTTCTGTCAAAGTGTTTTTTTGACTTTAAATTTGATATTGGAAATATTAGTGAATAGCTGCATTCTCGCAAAACAAAAAGATTGGTAATCTTACCAGCCATAAAAATATTTCAAATATCACTTATTTCATAAGATCAGAAGTTAGAGACTGTACAACTGTCCATGCACAGTATATATGTATTCACAGTTACTTCAGTGCAAATTATATGAGACATTGCATAATTTTTCTTAGACCAAAGTTAGAGGTATATTGGTTCTGAACTTACAATGTGGCCACCACAGAGATTTGCTTTCAGATGTGATATCTCAAAGAGTGTTTGGCCTAGAGTTCTCAAATTTTGTGAGTGGCTATGTATGGGTGAAGGAAAGAAGTCTATATTTGGTGACTTTGACCTTCAATTATTGAGTAAATTGCAACCTCAAGAAGGTTAATTTTGACTTTTTTCACATTTTGAACTAAACCTTATATAGGTCATTGTTTTCATTATCTTTTTGTTACTGTTTATAGTAGATATATAGACATATGTTGTATCAGAAAGTCTGATCCATCAGAATTTCAAATCCTGAAATCACAAACTCCAATTGGAAGTTCTGATGTCGGAAAGTCCAATCTTGTTATTTGATTAGAAAATTGCTCTGATCCCTGAGGTATGAATTTAAGTAAGGACATAATTTCAAATTCTGGTGGATTGGATTTTCTGATTCTCCTGTATTAGAAAGTCTAATCCATCAGACGTCCAATTCTGTTCTTTTTTTTTGTTGCGAGATTGCTCTGAGGTATGAGTTTGATGTTGAGATTTCAAACTTTAAAATTCTTACAGATTGGAGTTTCTGATTTCCTTTGAATCAGAAAAGGTAATCTATCAGAAAGTCTAATCCTTTTGTTATTTTTATTGAGGGATTGCAACTATTATGGATAAAGATGACAAAGGATTGATTAAGTAAACTTTATTTAATACATAACTTTATTTGTCAGATTGCCTTATCATATTATCAAGCATAACAAAATGCAAGTAAAAGTGCAAAACTTCATGAAAATACATTTCAAAATAAAGTTATTATGATTTCAGATTTTATTCTGACAAGTGATGTTGCTCCGTTTACATTTTTTTGAACACTTCTTCTTACAATTCTTAATTGACTTGATCACAAAAAATAGTGAGTAGATACATGAAGCTTATCAAAAAGGGTTTTGATATTGAGGAAAAATAAAACATAAATGGTTGCTAACTAACTTTGTTTAAAAAGTATGTGGGAAACCTTATCAAAGGGGCCTTGTTGTTAGAAAAAAAATAGAAACATAGATGGAAAATCAAGAAAATTTTGACTCCAATTGCAGTTTGTGAAAAACTTTGTCAGAATTTCAAATTGTGACCAAAAAAACTTTTTGTTCAAGTTTATCCATAAATTAGTCCCCCATACAGACCCCTTTTAGCAAAGTTTGACATATTTTAGTTTGTGGTTCTTAAAATACATGTAGTGAAAAGTTGAAAGCCATTTATATTTGCAGTAGACTTGCTCCAAGTCTTTGTATTTCTCATTCCAGCAAATCTGACATACATGAAATCATTATAAACCCATTTGATGAGTAAAAAAGCTTCTGTCTAGAGAAATACAAACTTTTGTCAGCCCCACATTCTGGTAAAAAAGTCATTCAGTCCTCATATAATACCTTAGACAAAAGGACTTGATGAAAGTCTATGATAGCAGTGGAGCTTGAGAAAACCATAATATATTTATATCCAGTACCTTGAGAATGTTTGTTCATGCACTTACCTCTTGGTTGGATCAGAAATGACTTTGACCCTTTTACAAGTTCAGATGGGGTGGTCTTACCATAAAGGTCTTCTGTTTCATTTATTAAGTGGGTTTGGAATATGAAAAAACATGTATGGGAAATCCTGTATTTAGATTTAACCAACAAGCGTTTAGGAGTTATAGGGTGTAAATTTTTGGTGGCAAGATTTTACAGTTTGATGTGTCTTCAGGATCAAATGGCATCTTTATCCAAGTACTTGTTACAGGAGAATTCTCTGTGAATTTTGAGACACAATATCTAGTCTGTTGCAAAAAGTCAGTATTGCTTGAAATATGTAGATATCTTTAACATTCTAGTAGATGAGAAACTCCTGTACATTGGAAATTTATTATTGAAAGCTATGGTTGTGAATAAAATATGTCAGATTTTTTTTCATTGAACTGGTGTATTCTTTTTTACTGAAATATTCATACAGAAAATCTTTTGAATGGGTAAAGTAAGTCTACAAATTTTATGGATCATGGAGTGCAGACTTGCTGAACAGTTAACGTTCTTGCACTAGTGTAGAATCCAAATGTGTCCACATACACTTCTGTACAAGCTTCCTCCATCAGATTGTTCAGTTGTTCTGCACATATGCTGAATTTTAACAAATACTGTTATAAGGCAGTCTGAAATTCAATGGCCCAATGGTGTTCTAAGAAATATCAGAAAAAGTTCACTTGTAGGGTTTGTTCATTGGCCTCACTTTTGTTACTGAGTTGAACTTTCACTGCATGGTCTGTGGGCATAAAATGTTTCAAGTGAATCATATGACCTGCACCGAAAAAATGCATTATATCAAAATTGTATTTCACAAGATAATGTTTTGTCAGGTGATGCTGTCTCACTTTTGTGTGCAACATTTAAAGTGGGCAGTCTTTTATCTGGTGCAATTTAAGTGCAGGACAAATCTGTTCTCTGGTCTTGTAAGCCATCAAGTATTTGGCCAGCTTTTGAAGCCATTAAGTATTATTTTTTTTAATATAAAATTCAAACTCATTATCTTCATAGTCGATCTGACCTTTACATGTGCATGAAATAATTAAGGTAAAATCTGAAGTTACTAGACTATGTATAACTCCCATTTGATCTTTCTGAGTTTTTATGGACTTATTGTGATGAAAAGCGTATTAAGACAAGGAGGCTTATGGGGACACTCCACTTCCATGCATGAGGTCATGGTTCAAATATCTGTCGAGGGAGTGTCAGGATCAAGGCTCAAGTTAAGAGTTGCTTAGTGGTTCATAGCATAAAACTTTATCAGTTGTAATTTATATGGACTGCTGTTCTTTCTGCCACTCAAAATGTCTGTTGTGCTATAGTCTCTAACAATGCGTTGAATGACAGTGAATTTTCATTTATGGTTATGTTTCTGCTCCTAACTCTAAAAATCTTTTTGTACAGAGATTAAGCACCATAAATTACAATTAGATTGGATTAAAAAAATTAAAAGCCACATTAGTAAACAGAATTCCAAAAAATTCTGTTTTGTGTGATTAACTGAATAAGTACCAATTCATGCTTAGGAAGACAATTTAATTTTATGTGAATTGGCCAGGTACGCCATCTCAGATCACTTCACATTTTACAGTATTTACACAATATAAGAAGTGTTTTGAGGAAAAAGGGCTATTTTGTTGCATACATTAAAAAGTACTCAGGTCTTTAAAAAAAATGTTTTTTTTTAGTTCTTGGAGTGTGTCAGTATTGTCACAATTATTTTTGCAGAATTTATTGTGACACATCAGCACTTTAGAGGATGTTTGCATCATTTTTGTGTAATAGAAAATATTTGTATCTTCAACAGGCAGATGAAAGGAAATTTAAACAAATATGTTTAAAGTTTTATACCACAAGAAATACATTATCAGTATCAACTTCTATCAAGACATTAAATACCAAGTTATGACTTATTGGGCAACACTTCATAAGAAGCTGAAAAAAACATGCAAAATATTATTTTTTTTTTTTAAAAGACAAAAAAACTGATCATACATATCAATGTTGTATTTGAATTATTTTAGTCATTTTTATCTGCAAAATCACAATATTACATAAAACAACTAACAAATGCAAAATGTTATACCTGAACACAGGAGTGACTAAATTTACAAGAGGGCTAAATTAAATTAGCTGAAAAATTTGAAACTGGTCTAGGTTTAACACCCTAATCTAGTGAAAGAAATGACCGACCTCACCTTTGACCTTCATGGTGCAAACAACTGTACCACGTGTGACCTCTACAATTATGGTTCATATCTCAACTAGGCCTTCGTATGGAATATTTTGGTGGTAGACTTACCCTGGTATATTCGATTCAACCTGACCCAGTATGACCCTGGCTGTTGAACAGGACGTGAAACCCCCACTTTGACCAGACCTCGACTACCCATTGATGTGACCTATAGAGTGTTTAATTAACCAAATTCATCAATCAATCCAGCAAACTGCCCCTCTAAATGTGATCCATACAATGTGTTGTTGGTGACATTGAAATCTAAAGCACTTTAACCTAGTAGACCAGCATAGATGCAGAACATTTACAATATACATATTATGTGCTAGCCTATTTATTGGTCAAATATCCTGGATAAGTTGTATTTGGCATTACACAATTAATGAATAAATGTGTGAAAGACTCCATTCTAAAGAAGTTAAATGTGTAAAAATCAACAGCAATGAATGAAGAGACATCAAGCCATACACATCTTATGTACAAGCTTTAGAATTTGCCACACAGGTTATATTTTCAAATTCAATATAATGATACATATTATATAGCAAATTATTAATAACCATTTGAAATTTCTCAGATTTACATGCAATTTGAGCAGGTTATTTCTACTTAAACATCATGGTAAGTGATTAATGCAACACATTAATTAAAAATGTTTATCTTCAGTCCCATGAACCTCACTAGAGTAGAGATATAGCTTTTGACTGAAAAAAAAATCCTGTTTCAATCATTTAATATTACAGAAATATCTGTGTAATATCATTAAGTCTTTCCAAAGCAAAATGAAATATTATGAGAAATCTAAAGGATTTGTAAAGTCATTGAATTCATGAGAACTGTATCAAGTCTCTAAGGTCCGGGCATTCCTTCATCTTCTCTTCCCATTCCTTGTCAAATTCTTCATTTTGTTGGACTGTGAACTTGTTCTTCCAGTCATCAATGGTTCCTTTCCTGTGGAGGGTCAGTGCACTCTTTTCTTTCTTCCCGGTGTATTGCTTCATCTTGTCAAAGGATGACAATTCGGCAACTCCCTCACAAAAGGCCAAATCTCGGTCCACACCTAGGAAGTCAGCGATTCTCTTAATCTGGGGCACAGTGTCCTTTTTCAGGTCCTCAAAGAACACAAACAGCACATTGGGGTTGTCTTTATGTTTCTTCCACAAGGGTAGGTAGTAGTCACACCAGGTACCACAGTATTCACCAAATGCTCCAATCCGGTTGAACTCGGACAGAAACCCATTGAATGTTCCAGAATATTCCATGGCAGGTCTATCCACACAGAAGTGATATGCAGACGTGGCCACAGACTTTGGATTACGGACAACCACCACTGATTTACCCTTTTCAAAGATACACTTGGGCAGGTACTTCTCATTCATGTGGGCACTGTAAAGTCCCGGGGCCTCCTGAAACATGGCTGAAGGTGTGAACTCTACAAATCCCACAATCTTGGTGTCAGGCAGAGGTTTGAGTTCTCCGCATAACAAGACTCCCATGATCTCATAGACCCAGTGGGTTCCCGCCTTGTGGTAGGTCAGCAACCAAGTGTCTCCAGGACGAACCTGATACTCTTCCAGTCTGGGAAACAGTTCCTTGGGAGGAATGAACTTTGTGTAGAGGAAATACTTGTTTCCTTCCACATGATGTTCTGCCACTGCATAAGAACTCCCCTCTCCATCCTTCAGGTACACCTTGTTATTATTTTGCTCCATTGTAAAATTGATACAATTCAGATGTTTATTATCTGCCAGTAAATATAGCTTCCTATTTTATTCCACAAAATTCTAGTGGTAAACACAATTCAAGTAAACACTTTTATGTCTAAGTATTTATGAACCACTTTTTTAAAGCAATATACCATAAGATTTAGTGAACAACTTGGCACATGTGGGAAAACTGCTAGCTTATCTTGATACTCCACTGGTTTTATACTGTAGTCCAATGCAAAATAAGGTGTAAAAACTTTGTGCAAATATCCATATATGAAATACCCCACATTTAGTGGTATCTTGTGACTTATATAAGCTTGTTATAATGCTGACAGTGTGATTTGAGTGCACATTATCTGAGTGGTTTAAACAAACAATGCATTTTCATGTTAAGTTATTTCTCTCTAACGGTATAAGTCCTGCTGTACTGGCCTGTTCTGATCAAGACTACAAGTACACATTTGGGGAAGAAAGACTATTGTCAACATCTCACAACAAAATACACTGTAGTATTTGTATTGACCTGAGAAGGCTACTGACACAAAGATGAGAGGAGGGGGAGAATTAGCTTAGTTTTGTGAATGCATGTGTCTAGTATGTCTACTAGTTTATTGGTTCTCAATAAAAGGGTTTTCAATATAGTAACATTTCTCAGAGTTTTGGAATTTCTAAAGATATCAAATGGTACATAAGTACAATGTCTATTAGTAACATGTGACCTAGAAAATTTACTTTTTTTTTTCTTTAAGAATAAATAATAAAAGTATGGCTTACTTGTACTTCGAATGGAAAAAAACCATCAGGAAAAATGCCCGTCGGGTGAATCCCATCTGGCAAATTGCCCATCAGCTAAAGAGGTGGGTAGGAAAATTGCCCATCAATTTTTCATTTAATTTTTTTATATAAAATACTGACAACATAAAACAACTTTTTCAACAGACTTTATTAGATTAAGAACAACTTAACACAATTATAAGAAACTGTAGGTCTGTGTTAATCCATCAAGTGGCATGCAAGTATTGGGGATAGGTGCGTCTCCACTGATGGGACATTTTTCTCGTGTACTGACAAAAGTTGATGTGGCATAAAAGTAAATTAAGAATCTCTCAACACAAACATAGGGCAAGGCAATGTTTATTTGAAAGTTTAATAAAAATATTCCCAACTTAAACTGAGCCCACATAATGTAATCTGCACTGGTGTCATGGTGACAAACTGAATGCCCACTTCTGAAGAATTGGGTTCAAATCACGCTTATTGCCATTAGTGGAAAGCTGGTATTACTTGATTATAGTTTATAGTAGAAAGCTTTATTAATTGGTATACACTAATTTCTACCACCACATCAAAAGGCCTATCATAATGTTTCACCTGGAAATTACTGAAAGTGAGAAAAAGTCTAAAATACGTCAATTTTATTTAATATGAAATTAGGAGATTATGGAAACGAGTCATTTGAAACGACACAAGGGTGACCAACAACTTTGCTCCATTATTGTATTGATTGTGAAACCATGGTACATTGAAATCAATTTTTGCAGCACTTTTTTAAAAAGCAATAATCTAAATCAACAATAAAAACCAAAAAAGTTTTATCATTAAAGTTTCTAGTCATTGCACTTTTACACTTTTATCATGTTCATTTACTGTGTATTTAAATCTGCAGTCTGGAAAATGCCTGTTGTATAATCTGAAGTTTACCCTTCCATGTAGTAAAGGTGGAGTTAATATATCAGTAGGGTGAAACTTTACTGTGGCTGAGAAGAGATCAAATGTAATTTTTTTCTCAATTGATATACAGAAGTAATTATATTATTGAACCATAAAGGGAAAGTAAGATGTATTTGTACAGTAGAAGATTCATGGAAAAGTAATGGTACAATGGAATCATATGGAAATACAGTAGAACCTCAATTATCTGAACTGTTTGGGAGACAAACAATCCGGTCAGATAATCGAGGGGTTCGGATAGATGAATGAACTCAAAATTCACCATCTAAGGGTTACCAGGTGGACGATAATTGAGGGAATATCATTTTATGTTTTAACATACACCTGGGTGGTCACTGATAAAGCAGTTTAATATATTTATGCAATATAACCTACTGACCTTCTAATTGTGACTTATTTCCTTCACATCTGTATATATTTACCTTGTTTACAATATTATGTGGACATGAGCTGGGTGTGTTCGGTGGTACACACATAATTCACGTTTCATTTTTGATAAATGTAGTCATGTATTTTGTCCATTAAAAAGCTCCGGGAGATTATTCATTGTAAAACCCCAAGTGATTTCGTCTTCAGTGATTGGTTAGGTTTGGTTGGTATGTGTAATGCCTTCTTGACATTATTTCAATGCATGTTAGTCTGTGAATTCATCTACTCTGGAAGATTAATAATGCAACACCCAGTTGAACACGCTTTCAGTGATTGATGCATTATGAAAGAAGTTGTGGAGTGGGGCCGCATAAATGAATTAATCCCTCCCCAATTGAAACAATGGCATTAAAGATAAAAGAAGTTCGGCTTTTTCAATGGACGGTATGTTTTATAAATTACTAGAATTAATGGTTTCCATGAATGTGTAAAATCCTGTATTATCGCTCATGCTGGACTGTGCATTATATGTACTGCCAGTAGGGAGACAAGATTTTGGTTTGTTTAATCCAGAGATTCAGATGATAGAGGGGCGGATAATCGAGGTTCTACTGTACAAACTTAGGAAAGTGCGAATGATTTCATAAAATTGAATATTTGGAGAATAGAAGCCTTAGAAGGTTGGATGATAGAGGCTCGAGTGTATAATATAAGAAAGTAGCTGGCTGTTTTTAGCACTAAGGCTCCACTGTGTTTAAATTCAACTACATCTGCATGTGAACTGACTGAACATAAAGATTTTTACCAATTTGAAAGAGAGATATTTTAAACTTTTGGAGTTAAACCCAAAGTTGAAGGGTTAAAGACCAATTAGAATGATTGATTCTTCTGTCAGAAGTGATAGTGAAATAAATAACATGACAAATGCATAAGAAGTACCAGATAATTAATGTACATATTACTACAGTGAACTATTCATAAGGGATTTAACTGTCAAACAGGTGATACATAATGCCTCAACAGCCAGATGGGTGTGTTGATTCTTGTTAATAACATCTGTGACAAATGCGAAACTTTATGGATTTTCATCCCAGAACAAAAACCACAGTAGTGAACCTATGACAATGTAATGTTAACCAATCTATAGAGTGAATTCTGAAGGCTTGCTTTCCAACATTCGAGATGTCAGAGAGTTGTTAACTAATGTGGTATTCCCTCTGTGTGGGCTCATATACAGCACATGATGACATGTGAAAGGCACTCGGGGCCTATATTGATATGAAGTTAACTGTTTTACGAGATGTAATTAACATGTACAACCATAACTTTAACATTGTTGCATTCCCATGGGAATATAATCTGCATATTGGCTTATTGCATCAATAAAATGTTGTTTATCAAAAGTGTCTTGTGTAAATCATAAGGACCTCTTTAAAGTCGTACTTAACATAACTCACAACGGTCTGATGCAGAATTTCAGGGAAAGTTTATAAAAACTAAAATGTACGCATTAAAGCCTCTTTATTAAACTTTTGTGAAGTTAAAACTTTCACAGAACTATTTATTTTGGAAATAAAGTAATGTTTTTCTCTTCATGTATCTATACCTTTTGTTAGACAAAAGTTCAAGTAGCTTTGTTCTTGCTGCATATGTTTTGCAGACATGCAGTTGGGTCACCATCTTTTTTCTTAACATTTGAGGTAACCAGTAAAGTTTTTTTTCTAGGTTTTCCATATGTATATGTACATAGCAGTGATAACTATATGTTCAATTCATTGTATTAATTCAACAAACGTTAATACACCTGTCATTCTTCGTTTTACAGATATGTAACAGTATGTCTGTATTTATTTATGCAGCAGCCTACAGAAGTGAAGCACACCTTTCTGTATATGATTTATCCCAACTACTATGTGTTAAAATGCCTGTCATTCTGTCCCTGTTTTCCAGATGCGTGACCGTATCGCTATTTTCATGTGTAACTTGAAGCCGGCCAAGATGCGAGGTATTTACTCCGAGGGGATGATCATGTGCGGCAGTACGCCAGAAAAAGTAGAGATCATAGAGCCACCTACTGGTGTCAGTGTAGGGGACAAGGTGTATGTGGAGGGTTATGAAGGTGAGTGGTGTAACTATTTTCAAGTACGGTAGAACCTTGAGGGCTGTTGGGGTATTATTTTAACCCGTGGTGTCCGGATGGGCGGGCGGGTGCATGGGCAGGCAGGCTGCAGGAAATATTGGTCTGAGCTGTATCTCAGAAACCATAAGGTGTAGGAAGTGACCTTGATTTGACCTATGACCTTGCCGTAGTGACCTTGACCTCTAAAAATTTGTCTGGGCAATATCTTGAACCATAAGGTGCAGGAAGTTGATACTTGGTATTGACATTGGTTGGGGGTTGTAGATGTGCAAGGTCAGGTTGTTACCTTGATATGACCTGTGACCTTGCCATAGTGACCTTGACCTATAAAATCTTGTCCGGGCAATATGTCGGAAACTGTAAGGTGTAGTAGATAGTTGATACTTGGGAGGGACATTGGTTGCTGGTTTTAAGTGTGCAATGTCATAATATGATCTTGATTTGACCTTGCCATAGTGACCTTGAGTTTGAAAATCTTGTCTGGGCTCTATCATGGAAACCGTAAGGTGTAGGAAATTGATACTTGGTAGTAATATTGGTTGGGGGTCATAGTTGTGCAGCATTATAGGCTAACCTTGATTTGACCTTTTCCATAGTGACCTTGACCTTTAAAATCTTTTCCAGGCTATATCTCGGAAACCGTTAGATGTAATAAGTTGATACTTATTAGAGACATAGGTTAGAGGTTGTAGGTATGCAACGTCATAATGTGACCTTGATTTGACCTTTGACTTTGTTGTAGTGACCTTGACCTATACAGTCTTATCCAGGCTTTATCTCAGCAACCGTAAGATGTAGGAAATTCTTGCTTGTTAGGAACATTGATTGTGGGTTGTAGGTGTGCAACATCATGGTGTAATCTTGATTTGACCTTTAGCCTTGTCGTAGTGACCTTGAGTTTTAAAATCTTGTCTATTTCTTGGATTCTGTAAGGCGTAGAAGGTTGTCACTTGGTAGGGACATTGGTTACAGGGTGTAGGTGTATCAGGTTTCGGACCTTTAACATTGGCTCTGCCGAAGTGTGTTCACCTGCCATATTTATATCCACCAAATAGCTTCATTATTCCGCCGCCACAGCAGTGTGTAGAGAGATTTCACCGTTAACGCTCTAACGAAGAAAATATTATAGCAAGACTTCTTAAATTTGCAGGAGATATTCATAACCATAATATCTTTCCTGGGAATATTTTTGGCCTCATTTTGAAAAACAATGTGGCTGCCACGGGCATTTCTTTGTTAGTCATAAAAAGTGCCTTTTCTCCCGTATTATTGTATCCACTGGAGGCATCCTGTGGATACTATGGTTTAGCGTTTGCTATGCTGCCGCCGCCGCCACGCATAGAGATATTTTTGACGTTAACACACTCTTGTGGAAAATTACGCCAGCTAGGTTCACCAAATTTGGCCTTGGGCCATTCCTTCAAGGTCAAAGGAGGAGAGCCAAATTTAAAAGTGCTTAAGGATATCTTCATTGGGAGGTAAGCTTCTCTGGGACTGAAATTAGCCTCATTCTGTAAAACAAGATGGGCGCTGCGGACATACCTTTGAAAAGTATCTACCTTTTTCTAATGGCTTGTTCTCATAGGTAGAAGGTTGTATTTCCTCATAGATGATATGTATAATAGATATACATGTCCCCTTCCCCCTTGCAGACATTTGACCTTGAAGCTCTTAATTCAAAGTCATCCGCAGAGTGCCGAAGTAGCCCGCGGAGCGGACTTTAAAAGTGCCTATATCTCCCTTGTTATTGGTCCTAGAGGTTTGCAATGGG
This sequence comes from Sabellastarte sp. h YS-2021, assembly GCA_964017235.1. NCBI lineage: Eukaryota > Metazoa > Annelida > Polychaeta > Sabellida > Sabellidae > Sabellastarte > Sabellastarte sp. h YS-2021. Next base: position 24,591,203 of record OZ024929.1, on the reverse strand, counting down.
AAAAAGCCAAAAGTTCTTATAGCTCAATTATTAAAATGCTGTTTATCTTCAAAACCATGTTACTTGTCATTTTACGGTGGATGCATCTTGCAACTGGCCACAAATGCAATACAATAATATATTGATTGCTACAACTTATTAATATTCTTATATGTACATACATAATTGTGCTATTTCCATTGACAGCTATTCTCCAATTAATAAATTTTACAGCTTCATAATTTTTAGTTTTCTGATTAATGCTGTCATGTTGCTATTGAATTGTCTTATTTTAATACTGTATCTTTACACACATTTTCTTTCTCTTAGAACTTATTTTCTCTACTTAAACATAGCTAACACTGCACTGAAAGTATCCTGATCTTTGTACTGTTTTACTACTTCTATATCTCATGGTGTTGAAAACTGCTTCCCCAGGCTGTGGGCTACGGGCATCTCTGATGCTCTTTTCTTAACTTATACAGTATTTGTTCCAAAACAAGTTGTGTTAAAGATGCTGAGATTGAATCTGAGACTTTAATTGGATATCAAAAAAGTTTGTTTCCATTGGTTGCAGTTTCGGAGGACAGGGCTTGTATAGAGGGATGCAAAACTTACTCATAGTTAGGCTTCAGTTTATTTGTCTCTATAAAGATGTCCTTGGTAGCCTTATGGTTAGCAAGTTTAGTATCTAATACTTCTGTGTGGACTTGACTCCCACAAGTGGCAATAGTGAGGGCCTGTCCCAGTGTGACCCTGACTGTTGAGTGGGATGTACAGCTCTTACTTTGACCTTCCTTGTCATCACAGACTAGATGCCTATCTAAATTTTTAGAGAAATAATTCGTAGAAAAATTAATCCAAATTTTTATTGGGTTAATACTTCTTACCTAACAGACTCCTGCTATATGCCGGCGCGAGCCAGTCTGCCAAACGTCAGAAAAAGACGTCCTGGGTATATCTCCGGTCGGACCGGTACCGCCCTCTCCACTCACTAGAGGGCTAATGCTTCCTGTACTCGCCAGGTGGCCATGACGTCATGGCCTCTTTTTCGTTTGGTGCGAAACTTCTTGAAAGTGTTTTTTCAAGTCAAGGGTTAAATTCAGTTTATATACTGTTATTTGTGTGAGGTGCTTATATTACTGTGACGTTTGTTTTTGGATATCATGGCATCGTCCGGCCAGAGAAAAGGAAGCTGCGGCCACATCATGGCCGGCTTTGATACTCACGTTCGTTGTGCACGTTGCAGAGAAGGGTTCTGGATCAGACCCCTGTGTACAAGGGAAGGACGACTGCGCAGCTTGCTTGATGCTGACACCAGAGCAGCGGAAACAACTGGCCACGCCCACTTATAAACTTTGGAAGGAAAAGAAATCTTCCAAAAGTGATGTTTTGATTGATCCGTCACAGGTCAGTGTGGTAGGTCCCCGTGGACTTAAATCAGTCTGTAGCCTCTGTTGCTTCTTCACCAAGTAATGTTTCTGTGGAAGACTCATTTAAGAAGGAAATATCTGACTTAAAAGATGAGTGGTCTACTCAATTTGCTCATATTGAGGCTTTGCTAACCACGGGTTCTAACCCTAATTCTGCTCAACCTGTTTCAACAGTAGGAAATATTGCACCGGTGTTTTCCCCGGTCCAATTGAAGGTTACTCATCCCCCACCTACAGGGGTTTTATCTTCCTCACATTTCCTGCCTCACACTGTTTCCTAGCGGATATCCTGTTTGTGCAGATAGAGAACATTATGCTCCTTAGACGGGATGCCTACTTGGATCACCTAAAAAAGGCATAAAGCCGGACACTTGGTGTGCTCTGCGTAATAGCCCTCTCAATTCCTCTGGTCTTTTCCCGGATGATATGGTCCATAGGGCTGAGGAGGAAATTGCCAAATTTGAGACAGATCGGGCCATGGCGGATACGGGTCAAGGAAACAGAATGGGTATCAACCTTACCAGGGCGGTTGCAACCGCAACCGGGAATCGGCTCCTACCGGGAGGCCGGCTCCTACCGCTCAAGACTCAGAAGTCCCAGCCTGGCGCTCCTTTGGAAGGAATCGTAACAGCAGGGGTAGGGGTAGAGGTGCCTCCTCAGGAGGTCGTAACCCCAAGGCTTTCAAAGGGAATAACAAAAAATGACAATTACTGTGTAAATTTTGTTCAAACCCAGGACCTTTGAAGCATTGTTCAGTTTGTTTGAAAGATGCTAAATGTTCTGTGTGTTCTAAATGTTCTTGTGAGGAGTCAAAATGTAAATTACATAAATGTTGCAACTCCTGCACTTTCTGTGTTTTTGAACGGGCCACCCAAAAGAAAGGTGTAAGTTCCAGTGTAAATTCAGAAAATGGCCTAATAAAGCCTGTGAAAGATGCTTTTTCTGTAGATTTGTCTCCTTCTGCCCCTCCTGTGACAAATGTCCTCAGTGCTGAAGAAGGTCTGCCTGTGGGGGCCCGACTGCAAAAGTTTTGGCAGGTGTGGGCCCAAAAGGGTTCAAGTCCAAGGGTAGTATCGATCCTGAAAGAAGGGTACAATCTTCCATTTGGGCTAAAACCTCCTCTCACCAGGGTACCTCTGATAAGGAGCGGATATGCCAATCCCCTCAGGAACAGCTACCTGCAGGAGGCATTGCATTCCCTCCTTCAGAAACAAGCTGTAGAAAAAGTATGGGTTCAGTCCTCTCTGGGGTTTTACAACAGGCTTTTCATTGTCCCCAAACCAAATCAAAAATGGTGGCCAATCTTAGATCTCAGTGCCCTCAACCGGTTCCTCAAGGTCAAAACTTTCAAAATGGAAACCCCCGAGTCAATTCGTCTATCTTTACAACAAGGAGAGTGGGTGATGTCGCTCGACTTCAGCGACGCCTACTTTCACATCAGTCCAAACTCAAGGAAGTTCCTCCGGTTCCATTATCAGGACCAAACCTTCCAGTTTCGAGCTCTCCCGTTTGGCCTCTCTACAGCTCCTACAGGCCATGGAGTTCAGGATTGTGGTCAAGGAGGTGAAACTCATGGCTCAGGCAAGGAACATCCGAATGCACCAGTACCTGGATGACTGGCTGATCCGGGCAAGGGACAAAGAGACATGTTTTCAAGATACCCAAACCCTTCTAGCCTTGTGTCAGGAATTGGGTTGGGTCATGAACCTCAAGAAATCAGAGCTAGAACCCAAACAGATCTTCAATTTCGTGGGCTACCAGTACGATTTGATCCAAGGAGTAGTCAGACCCACCCCGGAAAGATGGGAAGCTCTGAACTCCAAAATCAATTCCATACTGGAGAGGTCCAGTTGTTCGGTAAGACAGTTCGGTAAGACGGAAAAACAGCTTTCTTCTGGACGTCTCCACATGAGACCCATCCAATGGCACCTGAAGAACCATTGGCACATCCCGGAATCCTTGGAGAAAGTCATCCCGATCCCCAGATCCCTTCATCCCCACCTGCTTTGGTGGTTAAAAGAGGAAAACGACCTGCCAGGCCAAAACTTGCACTCCCTTCGTCACACGGTTCAGATCTTTACAGACGCATCAAACGAAGGTTGGGGTGCACATTTAGACTATACCGCAAGGGGCGGTTGGTCTGTGCCGGAAAGCAGACTGCATATCAATTTCCTGGAATTGAAAGCGGTTTTGTTGGCCCTAAAGGCCTTCGAACCCCTCTGCCAGGGTCGGGTAGTTTTAGTTGCAACCGACAACACCACGGTGGTAGCTTACATAAACAAGGAGGGAGGCATGTGGTCAGTCTCTCTATGTGCTCTCCTTTGGAGACTCCTGTCTTGGTGCAATCTCAGGGAAATTTGCCTGAGAGCGCGTCACATTCCGGGCTGGCTCAATGTGATAGCCGACAAACTGTCCCGACACCGTTAGGTCATTCAGACGGAGTGGTCTCTTCACCCGGATGTCTTTGCTCAGATGTGCCACAGATGGCATCTTCCCAACGTGGACCTATTTGCGACGAGGTATAATTGCAAACTACCTCAGTTTGTGTCCCCAGTCCCCAATCCCAAAGCATGGGCCGTGGATGCTTTGACCCTGTCATGGGAGGATCTGGACCTGTATGCCATTCCCCCAGTTCCCCTCCTGACAAATGTTCTGACAAAGGCTCTCAGCCATCGGTACAACAGGATGATAGTAGTAGCCCCGGGCTGGCCGAACATGCCCTGGTTCTGGGATCTGGTGGAGATGTCATCTCAAATCCCAGTTTGTCTTCCCAACCAACCGGTTCTCCTGTCCCAACCGTTCAACGCCAACCTTCACTGGGATCTGCAAAATCTGAACCTTCATGCCTGGCTCCTAGAGCCAAAAATATCCGGGAACAAGGTTTCTCTGACCAAGTGGCAACGAGAATTGAAGCTCCTCAAAGACGGTCTATCCGATTTGTCTATGAAGCAAAGTGGGCCGTTTTCGATGGTGTAAAGGCGCATCAGGTGGACTTCCATTCACCATCTGTAGAACAGATTGCCGATTTTCTCCTACACCTGTTTCAGGACAGGAAGTTACAACCCAGCACTATAGATGGGTACAGATCGGCCATTGCTGACAAGGTAGGAAACTTTACTGTAAATATCAGCAAGAATGAGAACCTCAACAGATTGCTCGATAGCTTCCACACAGACAGACCCAAAGGGTGTTGAGGCCATGGCCACCTGGCGAGTACAGGAAGCATTAGCCCTCTAGTGAGTGGAGAGGGCGCTACCGGTCCGACCAGGGATGTACCCAGGACATCTTTTTCTGACGTTTTGCGGACCGGCATGTAGCGGGAGTCTGTTAGGTAAGGTATTAACTTATAAAAAGTTAATTTACCTATTAAATTTTCTATTTAATTTCATATCTTTGACTTGGGTTCATTTGAGTTACCTTTCTTATTTCAGGTACCCCGGATACTCAGCTAAATCCCAAGAAGAAGATATTTGAACAGGTGCAGCCAGACTTGAGAATCAGTCCAGAGGGCGTGGCCACTTACAAAGGCGTGCCTTGGAAGGTCAAGGGCATTGAGGGACTGTGTACAGTACCAACCATGAGGGACACCCAAATTAAATAAAAGAAACATAGACAATTGGGTAGAAATATAACAGGTGTTCATTATGTAGTGAATCAATGAATTGATGACATATTTGGAAAGTATTACAGCTAATGGAATTTAATACAGCTGCTTTGGCTGTTGGTAGAGTGAATTTCCTTTGTGTTTAAAATCTCATGTTATTTCAAAATATATGCAAGTCACCAGATGCTGTCCTTGTTTTATTGTCTGTGTTTTCAGTCTGGTTAGTATAGACCTGATTTAATGCCATAATCTGATATTTATGCCTTATCTTATCATGAGGCCATCAGAGACGACTACCAGGGTGAGATTGAAGCAGCTCCCAATACACCACAGGTATCGCTAGATGTAATGAGGGTCTTCAGAGAAAGATGGAACATGCCACATGCCCTGAGAGCTTTAGACTGGAAACGTACAGCCACCAGATGTTTTAGAATTGGCGGTAGCCATTACTTCAACCATAAAGGCTTCCATTCTATTGTCATGTTAGCCCTGGTAGACAGGGATTATAAGCTTCTGTGGGTGGACCTTAGCTCCGATGGAGCCAACTCAGATGCAGCCATCTTCAACCAATTCCAGCCTTATGAAGCTGTTCTAACCAACCAGCTAGGCATCCCAAGGTAGGAATCTATTGTTCCAGGAGACAGTGCCCTCCCTTACTTATTTATGGGTGACATTGCCTTTACCCTCAAGATATTGTTAATGAATCCATACTCCCACTGAAATATGAACATTCCGGAACAGGTGTTTAACTAGACTGTGTTGAGCCCTTTGACTTGTGGAGAATGCACAATGCTACAAGACGACAACCCAAATGATGGGCATGGTCAGAGGGGTTCAGAAGAACCAGATTGCAAAGGGAAAACCTAAAACAGTACTTTATGGGTACAGCAACAGTTTGCGTTCCAGATGAATATGATTTGAAAAAAACAGACATTGTCAATATGAAAAGGTGGCTCAAGACATTGCAAAAAAGAAGAAAATAATGGAAGAATGAAAAATTAACCCCAAAAGAATAAAGAGAAATGAGAAAGACAAAAAAAAAAATAAAAATCCCCAAATAAACAAAAATTGACTTTTATTGCATTAATACATCCTATCCAATGGACAATTACTAATCCGGTAGGCAAAGACCGCCCCACCAAACGACAGAAAAAGTCGTCCTGTATGTAACCATACTGGCCGGGCCGGGCACACTGTGCGTTCGCCAGGTGGCGCATCGTACTTCCTTCCTGTCTAGACAGTATGACGTTATGGCACCTTTTTCGTTTGACGCGTGATCTGTGCAGATGGAAATTTGTGCAAGTTTTTGAAGTTAAGTATTCTCAAGCAATATTTCATAGAACAAACTTTATTTTACTACAAAGTGTTTCTTAGAGTTCATAGCCTATTATGTCTTCACCTGGACAGAAAAGAGATGTTGTGGCCACATTATGGCTGGGTTTGATAAGCATGCGCATTGTGCTAGATGCAGTCCCCAAGTCTCTACACCCTCATTTATATTGGTGACTGGAGGAAGGCAATGTGCTTCAAGGTTGACCATCACACCCAGCTCTGAAGCTGTTTACAGACGTATCAAATGATCACATTGCAAGGGGAACCTGGTCCCTTCCAGAAAGCAAGCTACACATAAATTACCTGGAATTGAAGTTGGTCTTTTTGGCCCTAAAGAGTTTGAAGACCTCTGCCAGAACCACATAGTTCTTATAGCCACAGACAACACCACAGTGGTTGCCTATATAAACAAAAATGGGGGGGGATGAAATCGGGCCGTCTGTCTGCCCTTCTGTGGAAAATCCTGACCTGGTGTTCCAGCAAACAGGTTACTCTCAAAGCCCAAGACATACCGGGCTGGCTGAACATGGTAGCAGACAAGTTATCCAGGCTAGGCCAGACAATTCAAACAGAGTTGTCTCTCCTTCCAGAGGTCTTCGAGGCAATATGCAACAGGTGGCACCAACCTCAAATGGACCTTTCTGCAACAAGGATCAACAACAAGCTAGCCCTGTTTGTCTCACCAGTGCTGGACCCCCAGGCCTGGGCAGTCAATGCATTCAGTCGGCCATGGGAGGATCTGGACCCACCAGCAGCCATCTTGGGCAAAGTGGTGGAGAAATTGCAGGATGACCCATGCAGGATAATCAATCTGATTGCTCTGGGGTGGCCCACATGCCCTGGTTCTGGGATCTAGTGGCCATGTCCAGCCAAATTCCACAGCCTGCCCAACCTGCTTGGACAACCTGCTCACGCAACCATTCAGTCAAACTCCACACAGGAATCTGTCAAACTTAAATCTGCATGCGTGGCTCCTAGAGCCTCAGCAGTCATTATAGTGTTGAGAATCGCCTCCCAATTTTCATGGTCGATTATTTGTCCATTTTTCCGAGCGATGATCGACCCATATTCGATTGTTTTACTCCACTATTGTTTATTATTTAAACACTTTCCGGGATAAAGTATAGGTCAATCTGGTAAGAATAACGTTGTTCCGACATTTAGAATCTACTAAAGCACCCACTTCCTGTAAATATGGTGGTAGACATAAACGAACTTGAAATTCAAGACAAAATTCAGTTTATTAAGTAAAAATACCTTAAATATTTTTAAAATACGTGGATATTGATATAAATCAGGAAAGGTAAGATATAAGCTTAATAATCGATCATTAGAAAACTTCAGTGACCGACCGTGATTCTACACTGTCACCGACAATTAATCGAGCAGACGTCTAATCATCCACCCACTAGCAATCAAGGAGCAGGGCTTCTCTGAGGCAGTGGCAGCATGAATTGAGGCTCCTCAGAGAGGATCAACCAGATCAGTCTATGAGGCAAAGTGGACCATTTTTACAAAGTGGTGCCTCGGTAATCAGGTGGACTTTAGGACACCAGCTAAAAAGTCAGTAGCTGACTTCCTTATGTATCTGTTCCAGGACAGGAAGTTACAGCCCAGTACCATTAATGGTTACAGGTCAGCCATTGCTGATAAACTGGGAAATTCACCCATTAATGTCAGCAGAGATGAAAATCTCGCTCATCTCCTGGATAGTTTCCACAGAGACAGAACCAAAGGACAGAGGGGGATCCCCTCCTGGAACCTCTCCCTGGTGTTGCACCAGCTGAAAAAGGCTCCATTTGAACCAATTAAAGAGGCCTTTTTGAAGCATTTGACCTTTAAGACTGTTTTCCTCTTGGCCCTAGGGTCGGGCAAACGCAGAAGTGAGATACATGCTTGGCAAAATAAGAACATCAGACACCAGTCAGACTGGTCAAGGGTGTCCCTGTTCCCATCACCCAGCTTTCTTTCAAAGAACCAACTAGCCAAAGAGGGTGCAGGCAGTGTATCTCCAGTGGTTATATCAGCCCTGGCCCCAACTGTGGATAGGTTCTTCAAGTCTGATAGGTCCCTGTGTCCGGTCAGAGCATTGCGCTACTATTGGACAGGACCTCAAATTTCGGACAGAACCAAGAGTTAGTCTTTGTCTCCTTTAAGAAAGGCTTAGACAAAAACATCTCACCTGCCACTATCTCATGGATCAAGCAGACTGTGATCCTATGTTCTGAGCTCTCTGATCAGGAGGTCCTCGCCTTACATCAGGTTAAAGCCCATGATGTAATGGCTTTTGCTGTTTCTAAGGCCTTCCAGTCGGGAGTTTCCTTGGAGCAGAGTTTGTCAGCAAACTCACACGTCTCTTCCCCTACCTCAGAGCAGGTCTGTAAAAACAAGGGGGGGCAACATTGGTATAGCCCCAGTTAACCGGCGGCTAGTAACTGATCATGGCCTTATAGGGTTTCCTGACCTTAAGGTCAACCCAGGCCTGGAGGAAATTTTTTGTTAGTTTATGACTTCACTTAAGTCCCTAGTAACTTACTGCTGACCAAGCGGTAGTTATTCAGCAATTGTCCGTTGAGTAGGATGTATTAACACAATAAAATTGCAAATTGAATAAGTAAATAAAATTTTTCTAAGTTAATACCCTGTCCAATGGAAAGGGAAGCACATCCGAACCGGCCCCGCTATCAGCTTACTAGGGGTCTTGATAGGTTTAGACAACAAAAAAGATGCTATGACGTCACGCTGTCTAGACAGGAAGGAAATACGATGCGCCACCTGGTGAATGCACAGTGGGACCGGTGGCCAGTATGGTTACATACAGGGCGACTTTTTCTGTCGTTTGCGGGCCAGTCTGCACCGACCGGATTAGTAATTGTCAATTGGATGGGGTGTTAACTTATCAAAATGTAATTTACTTATTAAATTTGCAATTTTTTTGTCATGTTAGCATGAAACCCAAGACCTTTCTGTTTTGTCTGACATACTCTATCAACCATCCCTGTGTTCAAACCCATTCCCACCTTTGGTTTAGAAATGCCTGTACTAGTATGCATGGTGTACATCTTAACATTTGTTGATCTGCTAGTTCTGCTAACTGCTAGCATTCCCCCCATAAGGCCAAATGTCAGTCAAGGTTCAAATCCATTCCTCCCTTTATCTTAAGTCGGCCCATTCAAATCCAAGGTTTCAGCCCTGTTGGGTCTGGGCTCAATCCGATTCAGTGATGGGTCCTGCGTGGTATTATATGAGATATGGCTTTTAACTTCACTTTGCCAGGGCTTTTTAACTTCACTTTACCAGGGCACCTTCATAATATAAGTGTACATATCTAGACATTTAACCTTTGAACTTGCTGTAGTGACCTTGATCTTCAAAATCTTGTCCAGGCTAAATCTTGGAAACTGTAAGATATAGGAAGTTATTACATTGTAGGTATATTGGTTGGAGGTTGTAGGTGATCATGATGTGGCCTAGGATTGATGTTTCACCTTGGCTCTGCAAGAATGTTTTCAGTTGCCACCTTTGAGTCATATTTATTCTAGCACAAAGCCATATGAATTGCGGCAACTGATTGTTTTATTTATTTTACGTAATTGTAACTATTATAGTAATTGTTGACAGATATACTTCAGTTAAGAAATGGATCAATTAATAAATTTAGAGATCATAGCTTTTGCTTTACATATTAATGCTATAATTGTATCCACCGGAGGCATCCGGTGGATACTTTGGTTTAGCGTTAGCTACGCCGCCGCTGCGTGTAGAGAGATTTTCGGCGTTAACGCTCTCAGAGGAAAACTACATCAGCTAGGTTCACCAAATTTGCAGGATATCTTCATTGGGGGTAAGCTTCTCTGGGAAGGAAAGCGTCATTCTGAAAAACAAGATGGCCGCCGCGGGCATTTCTTTGAAAATCATCTACATTTTTCTCATAGGTAGAAGGTTGAATGTCTTCATAGGTGATATGTATAACAGATATATATGTCCTCTACAACCTTGCAGACATTTGACCTTGAAGCTCTTAATTCAAGGTCATCCACAGTGCCAAAGTAACCCACATAGCAGACTTTAACAGTGCTTATATCTCCCTTATTATTGGTCCTAGAGGTTTGCAATGTGACACCAACCTATAGGAAATCATGTGCTGCGAATCAGATTTGACGAGGATAGCCAAAGTTAAAAGTGCTTATAACTCGCTTATTATTGGTCCAAGACACTTGGGATGGTAAACCAACCTATAGGAAATCATGAACTGGGAATCTTCTGGTGTGATCGGATTTGACCTTGGGCCCCTCCTTCAAGGTCAAACGAGGATAGCCAAAGTTAAAAGTGCTCATAACTCGCTTATTATTGGTTCAAGACATTTGGGATGGTAAACCAACCTTTTGGAAATCATAAGCTGGGAATCTTCTGGTGTGGTCGGATTTGACCTTGGACCCCTCCTTCAAGGTCAAACGAGAATAGTCAAACTTAAAAGTGCTTGTAACTCGCTTGTTATTGGTCCTAGAGGTTTGGGATGGTAAACCAATTTATAGGAAATCATGGGCTGGGAATCTTTTGATGTGGTCAGATTTGACCTTAGACCCCTCCTTCAAGGTCAGACGAGGATAGCCAAAGTTAAAAGTGCTTATAACTTGCTTATTATTGGTCCTAGAGGTTTGCAATGTGAAACCACCTTATAGGAAATCATTGGCTGGGAATTTTTTGATGTGGTTGGATTTGACCTTGGACCCCTCCTTCAAGGTCAAACGAGAACAGCTAAACTTAAAAGGGCTTATAACTCGCTTATTATTGATCCTAGAGGTTCGCAATGTGAAACCAACTTGCAGGATATTGTGGGCTGGGAATCTTCTGATGTCAGATTTGACCTTTGGCCCCTCCTTCAAGGTCAAACGATGGTTCAGTGGCTGTTTTTGTGAGTTGTCTTTCTGGGGGATACACATTTGCATGAGTTCTCCGATGCGTAGGTCTAGTTTTGTTATTGAATTGTCTTGTTTTGATACGTTGTCTGGCATACATTTTCTCTTTGTTATGTTAGGTTTTATGTCTCCTGCACCTCAACCCCCACACTAGTTTTTCTGAAGGAGTACTTAACTTTTTTACTTTTTTCATCTCTTCTATTCTTCAATGTGTCCAACACTATTTCCCCTGTCTATGGGGTACGGGCATCTCTGATGCTATTTTTACATGTTGAGATCTCTCCTGCAAACAGCAATCTATTTATGCAGTCTCATTATTATGTCCACCCACTGGGGGTGGACATATTATTTTTGCTTTTTCCGCCGTCCGGCGTCCCACTTGGTTTCCAGACATTTTAGGCAACAGTTCTTATCCTATCTTTACCAAATTTGGCATGCAGGTTTATTGGGTTAATAGCTTGTATGGGAGTGCTTTTGGTGATGATAGCTCTATAGCTAACTGAGTAATAGCTACTTTGCTACTTTTGAGTATCTCTTTGGTTTCCAGACATTTTAAGGAATGCTATTAAACCTATCTTTCTGAAATTTGGTATGGAGGTTCATTGGGTTAATAGCTTGTATGGGATTGCTTTTGGGGGTAATTGCTTCATAGATGAGTGAGTAATTAATTAAATAAATGAGTAATTGGCTATTTTGAATACTGAAAAAGGCAAATGTGCTCATATCTCCTAAACACAAATTTGCTTCTATCTCCTTAACTGTGCGAGATAGAGCGATTTCGTCGAAATTTTCGACGCACAGGGTATCTACGGAATGTACTCTTTGCAATTTTCAAAAAATTTTCCCCTCCCCAAAAATGGCAAAACACAAATTTGCTTCTATCTCCTTAACTGTGCGAGATAGAGCGATTTCGTCGAAATTTTCGACCCACAGGGTATCTAAGGAATGTAATCTTTGCAGTTTTCAAAAAATTTTCCCCTCCCCAAAAATGGCGGCCATTTTGAATTTTCGAATATTTGCCAAAAATGGCAAAACACAAATTTGCTTCTATCTCCTTAACCATGCGAGATAGAGCGATTTCGTCGAAATTTTCAACCCACAGGGTATCTAAGGAATGTACTCTTTGCAATTTTCAAAAAATTTTCCCCTCCCCACATATGGCGGCCATTTTGAATTTTCGAATTTTGGCCCAAAATGGAAAAACACAAATTTGCCTTAACCGTGCAAAATAGAGTTATTTCGGTGAAATATTCGACCCACAGGGTATCTAAGAAATGTACTCTTGGCAATTTTCAAAAAATTTTCCTCTTCCCAAAAATGGCGGGCATTTTGAATTTTCAAATTTTTGCCAAAAATAGAAAAACAGAAATTTGCTTCTATCTTCTTAACCGTGCAAGATAGAGTGATTTCGTCAAAATTTTCGACCCAGCCAATGCAAAAAGGCATGAAGCTGAAATAATTTACATGTACACTAATAAATATGTAACCATCATTGATATATTTCACAAATGAAACAGGGTCTTGTAAGACTACTGTACAATTCTGGCAAAAGGTTCATGGGGTGGACATTACACATGATAATGTGTGTTCTTCTATGCTATCCTGTTTCTATTCATATGTCTCAGCTACTATCAACAGGGCGTCCTATTTCTAGTTACTTATCTCTTCATTCATAAGTAATTCACTCTGTAAGAGAGGTTTCACGTGATTGTGATTTGCAGCACTGCCTGGTTGCCAACAAAATATATTTGAATCAGACCGCGAGAAGTGAAATTAGCAGTCCGTGCAATTTTGTGACCAAAAAGTCATATCTTGAAAAAGGCAAGATTGCCAAAATTATATCCGTTTGTGAATCAGCTGGTCCATTAAGTAGTAAATTTACAGGTTAGCCCAATGGGTTCACAAAAAAAAAAAAAGAAAAAGGAAAAATCTTAGATGTGAATGTTTACAGAAGGTTTGCTCTTACTCTTCAGAAAACATTGGAGTGTAAATGACTGATGAGTTGTCAATGTGTAGTAGGGACTCCACTAAAGTTGGAAAAGTTGTGATCTATGAGCCAATTCCCATTGGATTACAGTGCACAAGCTTAACCAACTAGTAAAGCTCCTCAGTGGCATATTATTAGTTTGGGTTCAACTCTCGCAAGTGAAAATGCATATATGACCCTGAATAAAACTCTATGACCCTGACCATGGGATGTAAATCACCAAACACTTTGACCAACAAGCCTGCACTGTCTTCCTCTGTTCTTACAGCTGACCTTAGTGAATTTACCTTTCCGATGTGTTGAAATCAAAGTTGAAACCCAGTTAAATCAAATTTATATTGGTGCTACTGGATTTGGTTCTTCTAGTGCTAAATTGTTTTATGTGGGACTTAGGTAATGCCATGAAACACTAATAAAGTGATAGAAACATAGGGAAGACCTAATGGAAAAGTTACCCAAAACTTTCATCAAGGAACAAGGAAAGAAAAATATGAGTGATAGCATGTGAAACATATCCTGCAGGATGGAGGTGTTAAGAGAAAAGAAGTTTCTTTAGAATTCTAGGTGTCAGTGTACACCACAACCTCCATTACCCGACCATGCGGTGAGAGAGATTGTGTTGTTTAATAACGTTCAACATGAACATTGAAGTATTTGCGTATCATACAATAAAGATATACAGATTCTGGAGAATGGACATGGGCTCATGATATAGAATATATGGATGATAAAAGTTCTACTGCAGTACGAATGTGGCCCATGAGGCAAGATGGATGGGATACCCGAGTATTATGCAAATGGGAAAATAACAAAACACATCTGTAATAACATTTGTCTACTTTATTAAGAACTAAACAAACAACAGTCAGTACACTTCTTCATTGTCCTGATACATTCCACATATGGACTATGACATTTGACCATTCATAAGCTTTGACCATTTATGTTCTATGCTTACATAACCAACATTAGAGACAATTTCTGTTATGGTGTAACTGATACATGTGTGGAGCATCATCAATATGATAATAATGCACAAGTCCAGATTAACTAGAACAAAATTTTGTTAATTTTTGAAGTTTAAAAAGTAAAGAATTAATTTTCACTTATGGCTAGTTTCTAGATTAGTATAGATTTATGAACTAGTGAATTATTTTTGCAGCACGTGCATCTTGTATAATTAAATGTTCCTTCCTGACAGTTGCCAGAAATGTTGGACGAGTGCACAATGGAACAAACAGTTGAACACTAACATCATCTTAAGTGAGCTGAAGATGCCCTGGCCACAACAGAAATGATCAATATGGAAACCTTTTGCTTTCCTTTACAATAAATAGCTGTACACTTGTTGGAAGTTTTTAAAAAGTGAAATTTCAAGCTTGGTAATGCAGATCTGATAATTCCAATTTTTGCAAATTTCAAAACTTCCAATTTTTGGTAATTCCAATTTGGTACCCTTGTTAGCTTTGGCCAGAGGCCATGAATGGTCAAACATATAAATAAAATGAACAATGACATAACACACTGAAAACACAACATACACCCATAAGTCTATAGCAAACTGGCAAATTATACCCATACTATGAAATAACATCCAAAATAAACAACTATGCAGTAAATTATTAGTAGTGAAGCAGATTTAAATAAGTAACAAAATGTACAACAGTCTTGTTAGTATTCTGTGTTCCAAATTTGTCTGAAAGATGAGACCTCTGTTTTTTCTAACATTACCTTTACATAGTTTAACACAACCATCAAGAAAATACTGCTGTAATGTACTCTCAAATTGCTTTATACATTTGTCTTAATTTTTCTTCAGAAAACTCTTTTAACTGGAAACATTCATTAATATACTAACTGCTATAAAATGTTCGAGACCAACTTTGGAAATAATAAATAACTACTGAATTTCCTTGACTGTAATTTAATACAAATCAAATATTTTTTTTCTTTAAAGCTACTGTGGCATCTTTTACACTAAATAATTCTAACTCTGAATTAAAAAGACAAAACTTTCAGGTCACAACTGCAGGTGACTACAATTGTTCTTCCAGTTCTGTATCTAGCAAACTAATTATCCATTTTAATATCCTACCTACATGCATGTATTTATCAAGTTATTTAGACAAAACATGCAGTGCTTCTGTAATCCATGGAAATCTTTTATTGTTCCTTGAAATTTGAACAGGGTTTGACTCTGTTTTAATGTCTCTTGTGAACTGTGCCTTATTTTTCATCATTTCTAGCAATGCTTCTTCCTTCCAGTTAGGTTATAATTCTAGTTTCACTGTTTACAAATACATATGATCTATACATTATGCTGTATCTACTGCAATGCTTTCTCCTTTTTGCCCTAAGTTTCTAGAACTAATTAAAATATTTACAAATATTGTACACAATATTCCTCATCTGCGGTGATGTTTCCTCCTTCCACCTAGGTTCTTGTACTGGTTCTGCAGCCAGTTATTCCTGGCATCCAGATCCTTGTGTCTCTCCAGTTCTTCACGACTTGCCACGAGCTGTTCATCTTCTACCTCCAGTTTCTCGCGAGCATCTTCCATGTATTGCTCACGCGAAGCCTCCTGGTCGTAAACCTCATACTGGTCTGTCAGTGATGCATCATCATGGTGACTGCTCCCACTGTTCTGTTGGCTTGGCTGGCAGGCTGAACAGGCACATTCTTCTATGATCTCCACTTCCTTGGTGAAGGTTGCATAACCAAAAGAAATGTCACAGTCCAGAGTCACCTGGTGAAATAGAAATTATTGTATTGATAAGATGAGTTATCTACAGGATCCTTTCCTGTTTTTTATACAGTTTATGAATACGTTTAAACCCTGCTTAAACTATTTTAACTCTGACAGAAACAAAAACTGGAAAGACGACCTATGGATAGATAATATAGGTTCCAGATGATTGGTAATAATGACCAGAAGTTCACCCAACTTCTGTTGCGTACTGGAAAGGTATTCAAGTTTCTATAGTTTATACTGGTTACTTGAATTTGTTTTATGATACTATAGATACATAAATGTTTCCCTGTGGAGATGGAAGATTAAGATGTGTCACAGTACTTGATTTTCCATCTTTCCATGTTGTATTTGTAGATTTACATGTGACACAGTATTTGAGTTTATGTTTCTGTAGATACTTTATTTATTTTATTTTTTATTTATTTAAACCGAACCCTGGCCTCAGAGGTGGGAGGCGAGAGTGTTACCACTCTGCCACTGTGGCCCGCGTTTCTGTAGATACATGCCTCTTGGTTCTTTCTATGTTGTATTTGAAGATTTACATGTGACACAGTATTTGAGTTTATGTTTCTGTAGATACATACCTCTTTCCATGTGGAGTTGGAAGGTTTACACTGGTCACAGTACTTCAGCTTTTCCTCCACTTGGTTGGGTGGGTTAGTTCTGGGCGTGCTGTATGAGTAGCACTGGCCAACACACACATTGTTTTTGAAAGTCTGAAACAAAAAGAACAGTTCAGTAAAATGACTTTTTTTTTCTTAATATACATTATAATTTTAATATCCTGCCCTATTTTCTACTTTATTGTAACAAAACCGAGATGTAAGTGTAAAGAAATGGCAAAACATGACAGAACAATTGGAAATGACAGTGCAGATTTGCAGGGGAGTCAGAAATGAGGTTTGTCACATTTACTACATATTTATATTTATTGATCATTCTTCTGATGAGTGTTGAGACAATAAAGATACACGCTCAATGTAGGCGGTAGTAATACTTTATTTTAGTGTTGTTTGTCATCATCCAGGTAAACAGTTTTGCTTAAACTGTGGCTTTGGTTTTAACATCTCTAGCACACCCCTAACTGCAAATTAAACCATCACAAACCCACTGAAAGGTATCCCTATATATAAATTCCCGATCTCAACAAAAAAAGCTACAGAAAAGCAAAACATTTTGTCAATTTTTATTTCTAGCTAGCTATTTTAACTTTCATTTATATAACTACATAGTACTATTTACTTATCCAGTACTATTTATTGTTTTGGTACTAGTTAAATACTAATAACTACTGCACATTTGTGTCTTGTCTCAATTTAAATGGGTATTTTGGGAATTACTTGGATGACCCTTGCCGTGTTAACTCTCAATTTACTGTAATGACCAGTGCCTTAGGACTTAAGTTTCTCCCACTCTTACTTCATTCAGCTTCTTCATGTCTATATTTCCATTGTATTGTTGATTCTATTGGAATAGAAGTTTATTCTTCCTCCTAATTTCTCAGCAGTATTTATGCATCAAACTTCTCTTTACAGTTTCATTCTATCTCATATCCCTTTAAAAATTCTTCCTAGGATTGGTGCAAGTTACTAATACTTGCAAAAACTTTGAGAGAGTTCAGCAAGTAAATTATTTGAGTTTAGTTGAAAGGCTCTGACTTCAAAGTATCCTGTTTCTACTTCTTTGTGACACCATTGTAGTGTGAAGTGTTATTTTCTGACCACTTGTTAAAACCCAGAAGGGTTTTCAAATCACAATTCCACCTTGCGGTCAGAGAGTGTAATCTGAATTGACAGGCTGTCATGGAAGAAGTGAGGTCTTTGTTTCTGTGAAGTGAGACATCAGTCTGTGGCAAGCCACACATGCTAGCCAAGTATGCCAGATAAACTTACAGAGGGTAAAATGGCAGACACAGTTGAACCCTCTCAATGTGGGACGCAGGTTTCAGGATGTGGCAGAGGTTAGAAATGTTTCAGGTTTTAAAAACAGGGTGGAGTTCAAGGATATTTCTTTAAATAAGATTTTAAGCCATACATTCAATGTGTGTGTTTTTTTGGATGGTGATATGTTAATGTGCTGTACTATTTATTATTTAGTTAAGTATTCATGTTAATTATTTTCACATGTAATAATAATGATGAAGGCAATGGTTGTAATATTGTCATACTGTGACAGTCCACTTGAAATTAAGATTCATTTCCAAACTTACATACATTTTAATGCAAAAATTTTAAGATTAACTCAGATCCATAAACAAGCCAAGCAGAAAGATGCCAAATGAATGGACTTCAGGAAGTATAGGTAGATATAGTTGTATTTACAATGACCGGAGTCAGTATTCACAAAGGATCTTTGCCATATCTTAGGCTTAAGTTGGCTGTATTTGTATTCAAAAGTTAAGCCAAAGACACAGCTAAGACTTTTTCTGAATATCACCCCAGGTAAACACTTAATCAGGGATTTAAGACAATGGTTCAATTTCATTGGAGAGCTTCTCTGAGATCTTGATATTCACTTCATCCTAAAATATCATTCTATTTAACAGAGTTCAGCAAAATGCAAATCCGATTAAAGAACTTAATAATTAAATAAATTTATAGGAATTCTGATGATGACAATAATAATGATCATAAGTTTATTTTAACCATATTCTGATAGTGATTTTTAAAGATTTCCATTTTGAGTACCAAGTTTAGGAAGTCAAAAATGAAGATGTTATCCCTATTCTATATATTTTTGTTACAATATTGTCATCTGATACACTTGTTTCATAACAAAAATAAAACTCTTATTTAAATCAACAAATGCCGCATGAAGCACATAGTTCAGCAGTTTTCCATATCAACAAATCTGTCACTTGAGAAATGATGCAGTGTTGATGTGGAAATCTCATGTCCTCTCGCTTCAAAGTGTTATGACAATAAAGGTGACTAATCATTGGTGAAAAACAGAAGAAAGAAATCTAATAAGCATAACAAATGAATACAAAGAAAGGTGGATTTCAACTGGCAAAGGACAACACATATGGTTTTAAAGTGGAAAAACAGAATGTAAGCCAGTCTTCAAGTTTCTCTACTCATGATTATTACAGTAAGGCAAGACAAGTAAGGCCCGAACAGTCATTCTGGTCTTTGTTGGAGACAAACCATCTAAATTCCCTGTTTAGTGCTTGTTAAAAATAAATGAGTTTTTATACACAAAGCTATCACTTAAACCCAATAAAGAGCCAGTATATGAGTGTCCCGGTGAGCTTTACTCTAACCTTTGTGAAGCAGTAACTCTATTTTCTAGCTTTGTATTATCCATACATTTCAGTTCACAAACTCAATTCCATGCTCCCAAATTTGTATTTCCTTGTTGATTTACACCAAAATACTTTTCCATTTTATAATATTCCATGTCCAACCATCCTCCAACCATATTCTCCATGGACATGGTTGGATCATAGATACTGTAAGCAGAATATACTAGAAAAAAGTGGTTTTGTTGTATATCAAGACCATCATCATTCTCTCAAACCAAGGCAGCCTCACTGAAACCAGTAATAATGGCAGATTTCTTCTCCAATGCCAATTTCCTCTATAACTGTTATGCTAGTAATTCTCACTTTATATTTCCTTAAGGGCTATACAGTTTTATAAAGCTGTTTTGTATTTGGTTTGTTAGTAAATTGATAAAGTCAAACATTCAACTGGTACACATCCTGACTATGGATATTTGAATCACTACTGAATGTTCTCACAGGTGCTATGAATCAGTAATAAGATATGGTTATACCAATAATTAAAGAGGGTTACTGGTGACTACATGTTTATCAACTCAAAAGGTTCTTGCTGAGAATTTTTTTTTTTTTATTGTGCTACAATAGCTTACCATGTGGATCTGAATGCTATATCGGACCGCTGCAGGCAGTCACGGCCAAACCAAGAAAAATTGGCATAATATTGGCGTGATGCCTTCATATTGAGGTGACCTAGATAGTGATGTTTGTACTTTCTTCTTTTCGTTGGCCGCCTCAATATAAACACGTTTTATTGCAGGGAAAAAAATTAATATTTTATATGGATATTCTTGTCATTGGACACTGAAACTACATCGGTTATCAACTTATGTTTTATAGCTATTCAACTACTTGATGTTTTTTAATATCCACAGGTAGCTTAAATAATGTGCAAAAGATTACCATCTACAAAGTTATAAATGCTATATTTATTCACTTGTAACTAGCATTGAACCAGTGTCCTCTCGGCTATTGGGTGCATGACATACGCCAGTCTATATATCGGCCAATTCTTCTTCCTGTCTATCCAGAACAGCAAAACTGCTCCCATTAACCCCTCCACCCTGCATATATACAACCAACCTTCTCATAGACCTTCTTGTAACAGATGATACCCTAAAACTTGTCGACTCCTAACCCCAGTAAGGTTTCACAACATTCTGTCCATTGTTTAGCAAGAAATGGCAGGGCCTCTCCATGTCAACAGCTTCCTGTTTCAAGGCCTCATACCAGCTCTTTGTTTTGTTCCACTGAGCACTATTAACCAGTAGAGTGTATTTGCTCTGACAATATCCCACATTTGATGCAGATAGACTTGATTTCACAATGGTTCCAATTTCATCTTATCTTGGGTGGGTACTTATGGTAAGTAATCTGATCCAAGTCAACTGTGTTGACACTTTATGCAGTTAGTGCTTCGTATATATGGTTATTGCAGTTCTTAAGTTAATACACTGTCTAAAACATGGAGATTCTTCAATAAGTTTTTATTTGTTAATGTGTGTAATCTTTCACAACACTAAAATTTATAAAAGTCATTTTTCAACATCTTTACGGTTTCTTTTCTTAATACCTTAAGAATTATAAAGTAAACACTAAAGACTTACTTTATGAAAATAGTGTCATTTAAACTTCTTAATCGAGATACATTTCCAAAGCTGAAGAAAACAGAACCCAAAATGTCACCAAGATTTTGGGGGCTGTCTAGGTTTTAAATGATTCTAAGAGTTGAAATTATGACCAGCATATAAGTTTTACCATTAGTCTACCCTGTTAAGCAGCAAGAAATAAACCTCACTGAAAATAGATCAATAGATCTGACAAAAGGCCTAGAATTGTCACACAAATGTAATTATTTTCTCATGAAAATGTGTAAGTATATCTTATTTTTTCATTATTTGAAATAGTTGTATATAAAATAGACTCTGATCTAATTTTTTACTGTTTAAATGGCTGCGAAACTATAAGTGTTGTGGATATATATATGTAAGTGTTGTAATAATATTAAGCATCAAAGGTCTAAGTCTGACGACCTTTCCGAAATATACCAAATATCTTGGATTATGCACGTTATTAAAATGAAACTTTTTTTGGTTTTTGTCATGCCTTCGAATATGCAAGTACAACTGTTAGTAATGCCCCCTTTCAGTGTGTCAAGATTCTGCCCTGTAACTGCTGACCATCAGTAAGTAACTACCAGCTTTCCTACATAGGGTCCAGGGTTTGAACCACCGACCACAAACATGGGAGGCAGGAGTGTTATCCACTATACCACTGAGACCCTGTCAATTGGAAAGAGTGTTTTTTTGGACAATAGAATGTTTATTAAATATAGGTATTTTACATTTTTATTGAATTTTACTTTTTTCTGAATTTTTTTTCATTGTCTGGATTTATTTAAAAAAATTTTAAAAACAGTTTCAGACATGCCACTTCATATTTCAAGTATGTAGTACCTTACAAAAAGTATATGATCGACTTAATACACCATTTTAATTGTCCCATCTCAATACTTGGTATGCATGATGAAAATAACAAAATGTGCATGTTTTAAAACTCTGTAACCACTGGTATCTCTCCCCATAGGATAATGTCTTGTCTGATTGACAATGTAAAGTGGCAAGGATTGACGTGACAGTATGTTAAGCCTGTAACACTATATCTTCTTTAACAAGTGTCAATTGTCAGTGTTTAAAGTCAAGTATTTTGGCATCAAAGGCCAAACCTTTAAATACATTACAATGTGTGTGTGGCGGTGCCCTGTTAGTGGTAGTCATACTGAAGTAAATTGAAATGTGTTGGTGGCCTACTTTATAACAAGATTACACAGATTTCTCGCAAAAGGAGAAGAAGAGTTTTTTTTTAATTTAACAAAATGGTCCATATATAAGAATAAACAGTTTATTATTTTTTTCTGGTTTGCATAAAAAATACAATAGTTTAACAATTATACCTGGTATATTTTAAAACCTAGCCATAGTACAAATATTAAATGGATAATTGAAATTCCTTTCCAGGTAAAGATTTGGTTGAAATTTGATTGTGTAAACAGTCTTCAAGCTATCATCCCATTGGAGACATTGGAATATTGATAAATCAGTAAAACCTGATCAAATACATAAAGTCAGTTACTTGCAACAGCAGTTGTTGCATTTTACATATGCAATTATGCAACATGAAACAGCATTTATTCTGAAAAGATATTATTTTCACAGTGGAAACTCTGATTCTGGGCAGATAATATATGCAATCTGGGTTTTGGACCATACCGTACCCTAACCTTATTACCTCACAACAGAGGTACATTTTCTAGGTTGAAAATCTGAGTTTTCAGTTTATTATAGGTCTGATACAATTTTTAAAGGACTGTAGGCTAATTTTAACTTTACCCCCGTGGTAACATTGATGTAAGTCTCCAGCTAGAAACTGCAGATTCCATTGAAGTGTACATTATTTTTGAGATGAAAGGTTTGTGTATGGTCCCTAATGTATTTGTAACTTGGTGATTTGGGAAAGTTTACACTCTAACAAGTCCGGTCATTTTGAAATCACACTGACAACAAGAACAAAATGACTTCTATACAGGCAGTCACCTCTGCGTAGGTTTGACCCCACAAGTGGCAATGATGAGGACCTGTTGCAATATGACCCTGGCTGTTGAACAGGACATAAACACCAACTTTGACTTTGGCACATTGGAAATATAGGAAAACAGGAAACAATATGCAATCAACACCTTATGTAAAGACTTTAACTGTTAAGAATGACACAGAAACAAATTAATTGCAACAATATGTCAACAGCAGTCAATTTATGCCAAATTAGTTTACCTGATTAAATCGCATACTTCAATAATATATTTTGCTTTGGTTTTACAATCACATGGTAATTAATTTGTCGCACAAGCTATCAATACATATCAAGGTTTAAGGACATGCTATACATTGTAATTGTAGCATCATGTCAAATCTGCAGGAAATAATTCTATTATATGAGCATGAAGAAGCCATGCTTATCCAATGGCTATTTAATTTGTGGAAGAGTTTATTCCATGCAACTTAGAATCTGCTGTCACAAGCATTAAGTACTATGAAAGTATGTTTAAAAGTGATAAGAATACTCCTTGTCACAGAAGATGTGGTTGGTTAGAACTGCAGAGGGAATACTTACCAGTGGAGTGCATCCCTTGTGAGTGATGACCATGTTAATCTCCTCAGGTACACACCAGGCATCCTTGTTTGGGTACAGCAGTACATTATGCACCTGTAATAAAATCAATATCTCGTGTTTACCTTCGGTTTTAACTCATCCATTTAAAAATGGTAAATTTGGACTAATTATGTGGATAATACATATCAGTAATCAGACATTTGTTTAGTTTTCACCAATGTTGAGTTACACAGTAGATTATGCACCTGGAAATAATAGGAAAGATGTGATTGATACATAATATAGCTTTCAACTCATCACTTCACCTATAATCTTATGCCCTGATCACACTACTGCTGACATTTTTGGCAGTTGTAGACAGAAGGTAAAATGAGACAGAATACTTTATCTCCTATGAATTCCAGCATCAAACCTCTTGTTTTGCTAAAGCTCAGAATCAAAACTGGGGAGGACAAGTAATGAGGTAGACATGCTTGCAGATTGTTTAACATAATAACGGTACAGTAAATGTAAAGACAAATGTATGTACGACTTCACAGAGGCACAAAATGGCACAGAATAAGGAGCAGTACAGGCGATTACAGTCAGTGAATTTTCCTGAAGGAGGAAATTTTGAAATGCTTGAAATTTCTCTCTATTACCAGAGGAAAATGCAGAAAATTGAATAAGATGATATGGGAAAGAAGAATGACAACTGGAACTGGAGTTTGTTGTGGAAGTATCTCTTCTGCTTGCAACAGTTACCCTTATTGGCTTTAGAGTAATTAGGGCATTTAGTATGGCTAACTGGTTGAGCAGTCAAAATTAAGGCAATTACTTAAAATTTCACAATTGAGAAAATGTGACAGTAAAAATGTAGCATTCATTAACTGTACACTTCTGATTAAGGATAAGTCCACTGAAAAATCTTTAAACATGTAGTCTGTCTTAAGTTGTATATTTCACTAAATCATATTGATAATATAACCAGATTTTTATTTAGCTTCAAAGGTACTCTAATAGCGTAAAACTATTTCCATAGTAAAAAATACCTTTTAAGATAATCTGTTAAAGCCTGTATTGCTTTGTATGAGAACTTCTTGTGAAAAAGCTGGTTGATAAAGACAGTTTCCAGAAAAAAGTAGTTGAAAGATTTTACTTCAGTTGTGTAACACCACATAAATACCATTCCCTCACTTAATCTGCCAATGTAAGAAGTTGTTTAATTAGTAAATAACGTCAGTAAATTCCTGTTTGTTTCTTTCAGTTAATTTGAGATGTTCTTGCAACTGGTTTAATTTCTGCGGATGCAAAAACTTGACTCAACATCCATTTTTTCACTTTAACCAATTTGCCAGATAGAGTCAGTACACAGTGGAGGAAACTATGTGAAACATTTCACAATTCCAGATAACATGCCTTATATTGTCTTAATTAATCGTAAAATCAGTACGTCTTCGTTTATTTCATTTTTTTATTTTTACTTTTAATTGTTTACAGATAATTAGAAAAAATTATAATGTGTAACTTTTTGAGAACATTTATGGTTAAACTATACATGTTTGTAAAATCAAAAAGAAAAATAGATAGAAACATAAACTTGGGTTGAAAATATCTTTTGAAATGCTGTAGTTTGAACACTATTCATATTTCTATTTGAATTCTGTAGAATGCGACAGTTTTATTGAAATACTGTGGGTTTTTTTTTTTAGATATTGCCCGATTCAGTATATGTTTGCACAAAATATAACATTCACAATAAAGTATATTGACATTTTTAGTGTTTTACTTGTACAATAGCCAAACTAACAAACTAAATTCTACTACTATGGTTATTTAGATAGACTTCAACGTGTGAGGTGTATAATTTTCACTTTTCATAATTAACTCAATAATATTTACATAAAACTAAGGTTGCAAAGCCTATCCATTTCCTGGACTGTTACAAAACACAGTACTGTACAAATTGTATAGCTGCATTGTATAAGAGATAAATTAATTGTTTAAAAATGATTTCACAACAGTTATTCTAGATGCTTTATACACATTATAATATTAACATTACCAATAACATTTCTTTCATACTAATAAAGTCTCTGCCACAATAAATTATATCGTGTTGTACAACAACAGAACATCTAAAATTTTTACACGAAATTTTCAAGAAATACACCTCTTGATCACCTAAACACACCTCTGGATAACCAATTAAAATTATCTAAGAACAAAAATTTTTGAACTTCTGTAACAAATTAGATAAAAAGCCAAAAATTGTTATAAAGATAAAAATAAATTAATAAAAATATCTCACAATTTTAAGTCAAATAACAGGATTTATGCAATCTATTCATTTCCCATACGGTGTTGACTTTGGTACTTAGTTACCGTACCTTGTGAGGACGAGTGTGTCCATAACCCAGCAGCATCAGGAGACACGGCAGTAATGTTAGTCCAGAACTCCTCATGTTAGCTGTTTGCATTCTTGTTTTATCAAACTACCACAATTCTGAGTCTGTTAATCTCCTTTATTAATGATCAGTCAAGTAAATAGCAAAGGATGACACTTTCAGTGGTTTTCTTTTCAAAAATCCAATTGTCCTTTCAAAACAATCACAGAGAAATCGAATCCCTTGTAAACTGTTGATGCAAATTCCTAATTGTATATTATTTTTTTAATATTTATATTAAGTATGCAATTTTATCTTTCAAAATAGTTATAATTCTTTACAAATTTCTAAAACACCTTGGCTTGTGAACTATCTTGGTACCTGATGCCTCTGTGTATGGCAATATACATTTAAAGGTGAAATCCCTCAAGCTAGAGGTTTTTATACCTGAAGGTGGCGAGCAGTGTGTATGACTGTATGGAGTACCCTTTGTTATTCTGTATGTATGGCTGTGTGTATGTGTGTGACTTTACACTTAGTACTTTGTTCAGCCTTTGATGCCCTCTTTACACCTCGGATTTTTTTTTACTTTGTTTGCATTGTTAACCACGATACCATGCTTAATTTAAATTGCTTTTTCTCACAGAATATATTGTCTTATGTTGGGAAATGTTCTGCCATTTTTCTTCAAAAAGTTAAGAACCAGTATATAATGTAATAGTAAAGTTGAAATATTATGTTAAAAATTCTGTTAAGTGAATTTGTACTTTAGAAAAACAGTTAAAGTCAAAATAGAATATCAATAATGGTAGAGTAGGGGTTGGAACTGTAGCACTGCACTAATTGAAAGCACTCACATGATGAGACGCAATTGGACAGGATGAGAAAATTAATTCCTGGTTATCATTAGCAACAGGGTTATGGTTTCCAGTGCTGTTCCACAGCTTTCCTCTACTCGATAAGGAGGGCACAATAGTGCACTATAACACATTTGTGACTTGCTTCTATCATCATGGTTTCCATTCTTATCCTTCAGTTGAAAAGTTGGTGGTTGATTTCCAGTGTTAAATATCGAGTGTCTCACCTAAAGTTAGGGGCAGGTTTCAAACCCATGGCCTGAAAAAAGTGTGGTGTATTACCACTACATAGTATGGCGACTATTGTTTATGTCTGTAACAAAAGTCTTAATTGCTGCATTTCCCCAGAGCACCCAAGTATATTTTTATTAATCAATCTTATTCTTTGAATGCTTTACACCAAGTCTTAATTTGGGTAAGCTGTACGTTTAATCCCAGGAAATATTTTGGAAACAATACAGTACCATGTAAAATCTCTGAGTGGTTGTTTTGACAAGTGATTACATTTTGTCCAGTT
Organism: Sabellastarte sp. h YS-2021; assembly: GCA_964017235.1. Taxonomy (NCBI): domain Eukaryota; kingdom Metazoa; phylum Annelida; class Polychaeta; order Sabellida; family Sabellidae; genus Sabellastarte; species Sabellastarte sp. h YS-2021. The sequence continues at coordinate 24,564,006 of OZ024929.1, read as the reverse complement.
CACCAGTTAAGTACATATATATAACAAAGGGACTGCAATGTATATAAAACTTTCATGGTACTTTCTAATAATAATGAATGAAAAATAAAACCCTCTTTTATTACAGCCATCCAAATATTTCTCTGCACACACAAGTTTTTCCTTGAATGTATTCATACTTTAGTGGAATGCACTGAAAGCCCAAAGCTATATTCAACACCTTTAAACTATCATTCAGTTGGACTGTTGCTTTTTTCTGAGTCAAGATGGGTTCATGTAAGGTAACACACATCTGACATCTGATGTTATTTTGGTTTTATTTTGGTTTGAACCACAAATGCAAGTTGAAGAGTTTGCTGTTGCTTGCCAAAGCCTGATAGTTCAATGTAGGGTTGCAACAGGCTAGTACTGCTTCTCTCCATCACCCAACAGCCCATGAGGGTCCTAGGTAATGTAAAATTAACATCCAACCATTCACTAAATTCTAAAAACCAAAGAAACCTACATAATTAATATATCTGGTGTTTGTTGGAAGCCAAGAGAGTATTTCACTTGAAAATAATTCTGCTGAAGGCATGGATATTAGAAATAGATTAATATATTTCAAATACCTTGTAGTTGCTAATAATAAAACTATTTAATTGCTTTATTTTTACTGTGGACATTTCAGACCAGTACTAGGTCATATTATTTCTGTGATATTAGGTCAAGTGTGAGCTCATATTTGAATACTAGTATACGATCCCCTGAATATATAGACCTACAAATAGAAGCTATCATCCAACCTCAACCAAGGATATAAAGGCTCAGAGACATCCGGGCAAGGGGAGAAAGGTAAGAACATGAACATGATAGAGCAGAAAGAGCAAAAGTGTTTTTATTCCTCTGTCAATTTTAAGGGTGGGTTTTTTATGGGTTTGCCAAAAACAGTGGATTTTATGGTGTTTTTTTAGGTTCCCCATCTTTGGACTGTGGCTACAAATTTGTGACAGTGGAACAGGTGTATCGCATATGAAGAAAGTAAACATATTTATAAAGGTGTCTATAGATCAAGTTGTTGTCTATTGATTTGTTCAGGTTTCAATAATTCTCAAAATTACTTCAGAGTTTGCTTTAGTAAAGACTGCAACACATTGTATTCACAGTTTGAAAACTAAAAACAGTTTCACTATTTTTTTCATGGAAAATAATTGCAACCACCATTCAAAATGAGAACATGGTCGTGCATGTATCTGTAAGTACATTGCTGTAACAGAAGGTTGTGTCAGCCGTGAGAGAGGTGAAGAGGTAGTCTCTGTAGCCAGAGGTGTCTACAACAGTGTTTTGCGAAAATCTGCTCAATCAAGCATAATACATTTGATATGTATCAAAAACCTAGTAAATTACGCCACTAATTTATTTTAGCGAATAATACAACTTGTATCAGAACATTTTAATAAGCCATTGCATAGACAAAAAAGAAATGCAACATATATTCTAATTTATTCTTCATAAAACTTGAGTTTCTTTTTCGGTTAAGTATACTTGTGAAGCATTCTGGAAAATAAATGATTCAATTCAAATCTGTTAAATATCAGATAATGTAAAAGTAGCAGTTATAATTTACTGTAAAATTGCTTTCAGTTACCCTCCCTGTTTACTGAGACTTAAATCCCATTCATGATTGGTTTTAAAGTATCATTTGAACACCTTGAACGCCTTTTACCTTAGTCTATTTTGATACATTTGATTCTTATTCTATTAAGAATTTGCTTGAGCAACCTACTTCATCTGCACCTGATTTCACAAAACCACAACTTTTCAGTTCCCTATATTGTTTATGTAAGGTTTGTCAAAGTGCAGAAAATCACACTCTTATTACAGTCAGCGAAGGTGTTTGGTCTTCAATACATACAAGTGAATTAATGTAGACAAATGATTCTTACGACAGTCAGCCATTGGTGCATTGTGGCTCCTTCAGTAGAGATATGTTATAAGTATTTGAGATAGAGGGAACCAAATAACTACCATACTAAATCAGGCATGAAATAATAATGTCACATAGAGTGTCTGACAGTCGATGATACTTGTATATTGTATGAAGATATGAAACTAGTTGTTTTATGGAGACAAAAACTGTTAAACAACAGTGCTTGGTGTGTTTCTTGTCTCACAATGTTTTGAGGGCAGTGTGTTAGACTGTTTGGTTTTATGCACCAAAACCAGACATAAATTGGGAGTTCCATTTTTCTCCAACTGAAATGTTTTCAGTGGTGTCTGTGTGTTGATTTGTCACCATGATTACACAAGTAGTTCAAACAAAAAGTAAACCACTTTTAAATTGTTAAATTGAAGTCACATCCTCAGAAGCACAAAAACTGGACCTCTCATGATCATGTCATTGATTAAACACATTTTTCTGAATATTTCAGTCTTTGTATGAATAAATAATGAATGAAAAGCTGTTTTTAAAAACAAATGAGATCACATGATTTTCAGTTAAAAGTAATTAGTTTTTTGAAATCTGGTTGAAACAAATATTAAAGATAAAAGTAACTTAATTAGGAATTTTATCAAATCTGAGAAAATCGAAATAGATCACATAATCTGAATCATTTCCCACGTTTATGTATATTCTGCGATTGGAAAATATGATTAAAATAATATTATTATCAAAGCTACATCACAGTATATAGTAAGAACTCACACACAATGCTCTGAGAAGGGAAAGGCCTCATCTTGGTTTTGCAATTTTGAAAATAAATCCTGTATACAAAGAACTATTAAAAGATATTACCATTGCCTGATGGCTCTGGAATTAACCAAAATCCATCTTAAATGAAATAATCAGGTTCTTAGTGATAGAGTGGCCAGCAAGTTTGACATCTGATCACAAGCTGTCATCTCTGTGTGGGTTTGACTCCCACAAATGGCAATAAATCTGATCCTAATGGGACTTTTGTAGCACTTAATCTCTCATTTATCTAAGGGGACCCTAAGGTGCAATATCACCAAAACAGCCAATCAAATTTCAGTATCCAGGGACAAAAAAGGTCAAGCACCACAGAGAACACGAGGGAAAGATTAAGACTAAGGTGGTTCTGGATTGATGTAGAGGTAGGTTTTAAGTTTCTTTCTGAAAGAGGCAAAAGAGGGAGATGCAGAAAATCTCATCAAGAAGAGCATTCTAAACAGTGGGGGCATCAAAAGCAAAACTATGACCAATGTGTTTGATAGACTTATGAGTTCATGGGTGAAACTCTGGAACAACAAGGAAATTGCAAACATTCTGCTCCTGGTACTATAAGACCTACTATAGGAAGAAAGATATGGAGCAAAATATTTGGGGAATTTACCAGTGTGAAGAAAACTGTGTAAACAAGTGTGACGGTTTTTATACACTGAGTGATGTTCAGCAGGAAGCCAGTGCAATTGTTTAAAAAATAACAGGAGTTATAATTGTCTCTGCTAGTGTCAGATACAATTCCACATGCACCATTTTGGATACATTGTAATTTATGAAGATGGGACTTGAAAAGACCACTGAAAAGTGAATTATAGTAATTCAACTGACTACTAACAACATCATTGACAATAGTATAGTCATCGTGAGTAAGAAACTGACTAACACTGAAATCCCTGAGTTGCACAAAGCAACTTTTGCAGACACTGAACATGTTTGGACAAGAAAAATTAGATTCAAAACACATGGCCAGGTTCATGACCAACTCGACACGGCAGAGAGGACTGCCCAAGATCTCTGTTGGGAAACACGTTTACAACGTATTCCTCTTTCTTTTGGAACCAAAAACTGTAAACTCAGTCTTATCAGGATTCAATTTGAGTTTACTGCTTTACATCCATTCTTTTGCATCATTAAGGCACCTGTTCTAATAGCTGCTTAGCAAGCACACATTCAATCAGTTTTAATACAACGCTAAAGCAAGACAATTCTACTGGGCCTGTCTAAGTATGATCCTCACTTTTAAATGGGGAGGTAAAACCTTATCTTTAAAGTTTGAACTCAAAGGTCAAAGTCAACAACTGGAAAAGATTTCCAGGCCATAACTTCCTAGAAGTTGTTTTCACATTCCAAACCCCTATTAGCAATGATATGGGAGATATAAGGGATTTTAAAGAAGGATAATCAAATATGACATTAAACATGTGATATGTGATAAATTACTGTCAGGGTAACTTTCCTAGCCATATATCTTTTGTGTAAATGTGATGAACCTAGCTGCAATATTTTAAGTTTTAGAGCATTTCAATGATTTTGAAATAAATGGCTATGGCAGCTATTTCGTTTTTCAAAATTAGGCCAAAATTGTTCACAAGCAAAGCTTTTGCTAGCCAGAACTTCCCATGGGATGCTTTTACATTCTGAAGCCCTAGCACCAATAACCAGGGAGATATATGGATGTTTTAGTGTGATGACCCCCATTTAAATTGAAGCAGGGGTAAAAGGTCAAATTCAAAACCTAGAAAAGATTCCCAGGATATGACTTCTTACAAGTTGTTTTCACATTCCAAACCCCTAGGATCATTCTCAAGGGAGATATAAGACCTTTTTAATAGGGTAAACCCATTTGACATTAAACATGTGATATGGCGGCCATTTAGTTTTGAAACTATGCCAAAATTACTATCAGGCTAGCTTTCCTAATAATGAAATACTTGTTTATAAAAGTCAGTTCTGTACAGTTGGTGCTTATTGCAATACTTTTGAAACTAACCATGTACACTGTCAATAACTTAAGTTTGGTAAATAACTCCATTCCCCCCAAAAAGTATATAAAAATAAATAACTAAAAAAAAGATTAAAACAAGATAAAGTAACCAAATGATATTAAAAGGTTGTATAATCCACATAGTAAGGGTGAAAGCTCACCCATCCATTTGTTTCCAAATTTGGCAATTGATCACATGACCATCACCTCTTTAGTGTTGGGTTTGATTCTAGCTCATGACAACAGGTGGAAAATACTGATTGCCTATCCCAATGTAATCAAAGCTGCCAAAAGGGACACAAACATTTTACTTAGTCAAACTGCAAAACATCTCTGTGACAATGGTAAACATCGGAAACTGCAATAGTCTAAAATAGCATCAGAGATGCCCATACCCCACAGCCTGGGGAAATAGTTTTCAACACCATGACATGTAGAAGTAGTGAAACAGTACAAAGACCGGGATACTTTCAGCGGTGTGTCACTTATATAAAGATCCAAATAATGTTTAAATAGAAAAAATAACATCTAAGAGAAAGAAAACATATGTAAAGATAAAGTACTAAAACAAGACAATTCAAGATTTTCAAACTCAAGGTCATTACGGCAAGGTCAAATCAAGGTCAGACCATGACGATGCACACCTACATCCCCTAACCAATGTCCCTACCAAGTATCAACTTCCTACACCTTATGGTTTCCGAGATATAGCCCGGACAAGATTTTATAGGTCAAGGTCACTATGACAAGGTCAAAGGTCAAATCAGGGTCTCACCATGATGTTGCACACCTACAACCCCTAACCAATGTCCCTACTAAGTACCTACACCTTAGAATGTCCAAGATATAGCCCAGAGAAGATTTTACAGGTCAAGGTCACTACAGCAAGGTCAAAGATCAAATCAGTGTCATACCATGACGCTGCACACCTACACCCCCTAACCAATGTCCTTACCAAGTATCAACTTCCTACACTTTACGGTTTCTGAGATATAGCCCAGACAAGATTTTATAGGTCAAGGTCACTACAGCAAGGTCAAAGGTCAAATCAAGGTCAGACCATGACGTTGCATGCCTACACCCCCTAACTAATGTCCCTACCAACTATCAACTTCCTACACCTTGTGGTTTCCGAGATATAGCCCGGACAAGATTTTATAGGTCAAGGTCACTATGGCAAGGTCAAAGGTCAAATCAGGGTCTCACCATGATGTTGCACACTTACAACCCCTAACCAATGTCCCTACTAAGTACCTACACCTTAGAATGTCCAAGATATAGCCCAGAGAAGATTTTACAGGTCAAGGTCACTACAGCAAGGTCAAAGATCAAATCAGTGTCATACCATGACGCTGCACACCTACACCCCCTAACCAATGTCCTTACCAAGTATCAACTTCCTACACCTTGTGGTTTCCAAGATATAGCCAGCACAAGATTTTATAGGTCAAGGTCACTACGGCAAGGTCAAAGGTCAAATCAAGGTCACACCATGACATTGCACACCTACACCCCGTAACCAATGTTTCTACCAAGTATCAACTTCTTACACCTTACGGTTTCTGAAATATAGCCCCGACAAAATTTTCAAACTCAAGGTCACTACGGCAAGGTCAAATCAAGGTCAGACCATGACGTTGCACACCTACACCTCCAAACCAATGTCCCTACTAAGTATCAACTTTCTACACCTTACGGTTTCTGAGATACAGGCCAGACAAACTTTTTCCCGCTGCCCACCTGACCATCCGGACACCATGGGTGAAAACAATACCCCAACAGCCCTTAAGGGCTGTGGGGTAAAAATGGAGCTAGTGTTTATGGTGATGAACAAACGTCTTGCTTGCAATCTAGCAGTTTGACATTTATCTAACAGCTAAAGAAAAACAAAAATTTCTCACACTGGAGGGGTAACAAAGATGCCTAATACATCCTAGTTGTTGGACTGGTCAACTGATAACTCCACCTGTCAAGTGTTTATAAGAGTAGAGATACAGATCGTAAGATGGCAACACTTACTTTAACCATTAGTATATTGTTTTATATTTGTTTTATCTTTACCAGAGCTGGCTTTAAGTGTCACAATGACATATGCAGTTATACCAGTAATGTGGTCTAGTGGGTTAGCAGGTTTTGCATCTAATCATAGGCTGGCACCTCTTTATAAGCTCGTTACCCACAGGTGACAAAGTGGAGGACCTGTGTCCCAGTATGGCACTGGCTGTTGAACTAGATGCAGAACCCTAGCTTTGATCTTTGATCCAGTACCCCGGCGAAATGGTGACCATGAATGACCATGGACTGCATGGTATTTGATGGTCGACCATGGATATCCATGAACGACCATCAAAATCCATACTCGTACGAAGGACCAGACCATCAAAAACCATGGACATGATGGTTTTGCATGTCCTGACCATGGACTGCATGTAAGTGTCCATGTTAGACCATGGACTCAGTCTAGTTGTCCGTGGTTGACCATGGACTACATTCAAGTGTCCATAGTTGACCATGGAGTTTCTTCACTGGTCCATGGTTAACCATGGACTTTGTTCTCTGGTCCATGGTTGACAATGGACTCTGTCCTCTGGTCCATGGTTGACCGTGAACCGCAATTAAGTATTTATGGTTGACCATGGATTCTATGTTAAGATCGAGTCCATGTGAGGCAGCATATGACCTTTAATTGTCAGTCCTCACTGTCTAAATTCATGTATATAAATTATATACTTTTGTTTGCAACATTAAAAGAAAATATTACATTAGGCTGGTTGTGACATTTGTGGATCTACAATATTATGGAAAAGTAATACTTAGAACATGAAACATCATGGCAAACCAACATTGGCAAAAAATAAAAATAATTGCAACATAATAATACTATTTTTCCATTTGGTTGTATCATATATTAAAAAATGAATAAAACTGTAAAGTAACAATGTGCCTCATCTGAATCTCCACATTTTAGTGCAGTTATACAAACTAGGGAAGATTTTATGTGATGGAGAAGATAATGAAACATTTAATACAGTGGACACAATTTCATAGTCTTCTTGAAAGGCTGTTCTTTCTTGATAATTGGCTGATAACTAAGCTGTTACATATCAAATCATAAAGCTCTGAAAAAAACTTTCCTATCCACATAATAACACGTTACAAGTTTTTATTCTCAAGTAACAGGGATATTCAGTTACGCTCTAATAATTTCCTGATGATACATATATTTAAATAAATAAGATTGTGTAAGAATAAGGCTAGCAACTTAAAACACACAGCTGGAAACTACACTGATGGCTTTTTTGTCTGTAAGCTGTGTTCACTGAAAAGGGTGTCCAGATAGAAGTAACAGGTTATCTTAACATAAAAGTTTGCCTTAATTTAAATATGTCTAAGTACACCTGTGTCTTTGCAAAACAACTTATATCAGTTTAGGATTGGTCAATTTATATTAAATCATGTGGAACCTATCTTATGTACATGGGGTGATTACACTAATTTGTGATAATGATTATGTTGCAAATATAAACTAAGGTCAGTCACTCCACAGGTTACTGTACACACATAAGGTTATTGTGCTGCCTGTGAGTGTGATAACTTCAGGGTCAGGTCATCTTAAAGTGAAAAATATATGAAGGAAGATGCGCCACCTACTCAAGTTATGAAGTATCAGTCTATAATTTTATTCTATTTCTTGATTTATCCTATCCAAATTGTATTGTTTTTTGTTTATTAATTTCTAGGTTTTGAAGGCCAGTCTTCATATCTAACTATAACTTATAAACACCAATTCAAAGTAAGAAGTACTCCTGTACCCAAGATTGAAGAAAGCCAAACCATTTTCACTTTTTTATTTCAAACAAAGAACTGTGTTTTGTTGGAATTTATTTCCATAAAATGAGTGGTGAATATTCTTTATATTCAGTGTTTTACATATTTCAGATGTATTCATAATGTCTGTTTGTGTTCTACATGTTAGATTGAATTTCATAATCTTGGATAATTGTAAAAATTAGATTAAAGAAGGAAATAGTGTTTTACATACTTGAGATGTATTCAAAATGTCTGTGTTCCTACATTCTATATTGAATCAGATAATCTGGATAATTATATACCTTACATTAAAAAGGAAATATAGTAATGTGTAGTATGTCAGGCTATTTAACATCTTCAAAGCTGATATTCCAAATAGACTAAAGGTATGTAGCTTCTAATTACCTATTTCTTTTTCGAACATCTACAAACATGCTTGCATATTGAACATTGTCAGGGTCCATGGCCAACCATGTATAGTCCATGGACTATATCATGGAAACCTGACCATGGTCAAAGTCCATGGCCTAGACCATGGTCACTGAGTCCATGGTCTCTTACCATGGTTTCATGTAATAAAACATGGATGTCCATGGACATACATACACACTGACCGTGGATAAAGTCCAGGGTTATAGTCCATGGACTGGATCATGTTTTTACATACCATGGACTCTGACCATCGTCAGTGAGTCCATGGTCTCTGACCATGGCGCCATTTAATAAAACATGGATATACATGGACAACCATGGACAATGGCCATGGTTAAAGTCCATGGACAACTTGTTAAGTCCATGGAGTAAACCATGGTTTCAAAGTCCATCATCTTTGACCATGATGCCATTTAACAAAACATGGACATCCATGGACAATGGCCATGGTTAAAGTCCATGGACTAGACCATGTTTTGACAGACCATGGACTCTGACCATGGTCAGTACATCCATGGTCTTTGACCATGATGCCATTTAACAAAACATGGATATCCATGGACATCCATGGACTTGTGCCCCTGGACATCCATGGGCATCCATGAAAGTCCATGGTCAAAATAAATTTTATTCGCCTGGGCAATGTGAGTACATGTATCCTTAAGAGTTTATCAACATGCATTAAATTCCTAGTGCGTACTTTAGTTTATAGGTCATGTCACACAAATGTCAGTTTGATAGTTAAGGACACTCATGTGGAATTGTCAGGATATCTCTGCTGTATACCCAAATCAATGACCTTCAGGAAGTTTACTCTCAATCACAGATATTCTGATTTAAACTAAATCTCCACCTCCAAGAGTGATGACAGGTATAGTAGTAAAGTAATAGTACTAAGAAATAGTAGGATATAGGAGTAGGAATTGGTAGGATACAGTAGCAAATCATCATCACAAGACAATCATCACATCAAACTTGGTTACCCCTTCAAATTAGACATTGTTAAGAGGAATTATTGACTGAAACTCTGGCACTGCGATATGAAAAGCATAAGATTGTCATTAAAATCACAAGATCAGCATGTTCCATAATTAAAACCAAGCAATATCAGAGAATGCACAAACATCTGGCCACAGACAGTGATGAAAAACACAAAAACAAATGTGGATTTGCCATCCACATCCAGACTGTATGTCTGAGGAGGACCAAGCCAAGGTTAGACCCCACCTTGTGTGAAAGTATGCCCCAGGACCAACATATAGTTTTTGAGTTAGGTGAATGGACAAACAGACCTGAGAACACTACCCTCACCCCTCCACTTCAGAGGTGAGGGAAATAATTGGGTTTTCTCAGTGCTGATTTTCACATTTCTGACTCTCTATATTTACACTCCTACACAACAGAGGGTCCTGTTATATGGGTAAAAATTTCCATTACCACTGAAAGGAACACAAATACCTAATTTAGAGTATTACTGTAACAGTGCGAAGCATCAACTTGTAAAATCCAAAATGGGGTGTTAAAACAGAATTTTTTTGCAATTTTCATTTTCAGTCTTTAAACTCTTCTAAAACTAGAAAAATGTTTTTGCTAACAAAAACTAAGCGTCCCAAAAAGGTTCACTGCAATATGATATACAGTAGAAAAAGGTTTTTGAAACTAAAAACATGCCGTGCTGAGAGAAGAAGTGAAAGTTAAGCAGACAGTGTGGAAGTTCATGCATTAACATGAAAGAAAAATTTAAGCTTTATTTTGTTTTCTGTGGTCATAAATTGCGAAAAGTTAATTGAATAAATGCTCTGGCTAAGAATACATAAAGCATCAATACTTATAATAGGTCGAAAGTTACACCATAAAACTACTTAATTAAAGAGTAACAGTGCTTTATAAATGCCATATACCGTAAATGACCTATTTAGCGCATCCGCCCTTGTAACCGCACCCTATCTCTTTTCAAAGCAATATACTTGGCAACTTCTAGTGGATGACCAATCAGACAGTGCACAATCGCGGTTGGTTATAAAAGGTTACTAATGATGGATTATTCAGCTTAAATCTTACCTTTCTTAATTTTTCTCAATATCCACATATTTTTCTATATAATTTACATATTTTTACTTAATAAATTCACATTTTTATCAAGACTTTCGAGTTTGTTTTCATCTACCGCCATATTTACAGGAAGTGGGTATTTCTAAATGTCGAAACACCGTTTTTCTACCGGATTGACCGAAACTTCATCCCGGAAAGTGTTTCATGGTGGGTGCGCTAAAAGGGACATTTTTTCCCAACAAATATTGAATAAAAATAGACTTTGCTTAGCGCACTGTGCGCTAAATAGGTCATTTACGGTATATCTATTTACATTTTAGAAAAAAGCATAGTAAAATGTGAGCCTTTAGAAAGGCAAGAAGTTTATGACACAATGCTTTGAACACATCTATCTGGTAAATCTGACCAGCTATCTAGACTCTTCACATAAGGTTTCCCAATACCTCTGAATACATTGTAAATCTCTAAAAGCAAGAATAAAATAGATATAAGGCAAAAACACAGAATCGGCTATTTGATGAATCCAGTTTAATCCATAAAGGGGGGGGGGGGGGTAAATCTGACCAGCTATCTAGACTCTTCACATAAGGTTTCCCAATACCTCTCAATACATTCTAAAACTCTAAAAGAATAAAACAGATAAAAGGCAAAAACACAAAATCGGCTATTTTATGACCCCAGTTTGACCCATAAGGGGGGATCCGGGGGTAAATCTGACCAGCTATCTAGACTCATCACATAAGGTTTCCCAATACCTCTTAATACATTCTAAAACTCTAAAAGCAAGAATAAAGGAGATAAGAGGCAAAAACACATAATCGGCTATTTTATTACCCCAGTTTGACCCATAAGGGGGGGTCTGGGGGTAATTCTGACCAGCTATCTAGACTCTTCTCATATGGTTTCCCAATACCTCTTAATACATTCTAAAGCTCTAAAAGCAAGAATAAAGGGGATAAAAGGCAAAAACACAAAATCGGCTATTTTATGACCCCAGTTTGACCCATAAGGGAGGGTCTGGGGGTAAATATGACCGGCTGTCTAGACTCTTCACATATGGTTTCCCAATACCTCTTAATACATTCTAAAGCTCTAAAAGCAAGAATAAAGGAGATAAAAGGCAAAAACACATAATCGGCTATTTTATAACCCCAGTTTGACCCATAAGGGGGGATACGGGAGTAAATCTGACCAGCTACCTAGACTCTTCACACAAAGTTTCCCAATACCTCTTATTACATTCTAAACTCTAAAAGCAAGAATAAAGGAGATATAAGGCAAAAACACAAAATCAGCTATTTTATGACCCCCAGTTTGACCCATAAGGAGGGGTCCGGGGGTAAATCTGACCAGCTATCTAGACTCTTCACATATGGTTTCCCAATACCTCTTAATACATTCTAAAGCTCTAGAAGCAAGAATAAAGGAGATAAAAGGCAAAAACACAAAATCGGCTATTTTATGACCCCAGTTTGACCCATAAGGGAGGGTCTGGGGGTAAATATGACCGGCTATCTAGACTCTTCACATATGGTTTCCCAATACCTCTTAACACATTCTCAAGCTCTAGAAGAAAGAATAAAGGAGATATAAGGGGAAAAGATGAAATTGGCTAGCCCAGTTTGACCCCTACAGGGGGGTCGAGGGGGAAATTTGACTTGCTTTCTAGACTCTCCACATATGGTTTCCTACTACCTCCCAATACATTTTATGGCTCTAAATGCAATACTTAAGAAGATAATAGGGGGTTCACATGAATTTTAAGCTTTCTGATTGGTACCTGTGAGAAAATCACTCATAAATCGGTCAATTTTCATCAGATTGCTCCCAAAATCTAATCAGCTCATGTTTTTGATAGTGTAAACATGTGTATGAAGTAACAAGCCTCTATGGTCAGTAGATTTTCCTGAACTGCGATGACGGGCGGGTGTACCCGAAAAAACTATTTTTTGATCATGTGACCTTGATAAAGATCAAAGGTCAAATTTAAGCATGTGGAAAAATTTTCCCACGCCTAAGGTATATAACTGCCATATATGGTTAAAAAGCTTGCAATAATAAGGGAGATATTCAAGGGAGACCACAATGCGGTGGCGGCGAGGAAACTGACGCGAAACCAAATAAGCGCCCTTTCAGGGACGCTTAATTAGATCAAAATTTCTGAGATATTGACACAGTGAGGTTGTTATTTTTGAGACCAAAAATGCGTAAGAGCCACAAACAGGTTTGATGGTGTTCTTAAAGATAAAGGACAGTTTGTATGTCTGCAATCTTGGTGCATGGATTGTAATGACGAGTCAATGGTAAGTATAGATTTATTGTTGTAACTATCAACACATGGTACCAATAACAATTAAAGTCTAAATATATAACAAGTATACATTCATATAAAGCATACATCACTGAAAATAGAACTTAACTTTTGATTTTTTAATAAAGTTACACTGTACAAAAACTAATAAACATTCAACCTACGGTATAAATAGATCTACATAAAGTACATCACACACCCAGAAACTAGTTCATATAAACATAGTTATAAAATACTTGAAATACACCAATATATGCAAAAACACCTATAATTCATATACATATCACAGAATGCTAGGGTATATACTTGTGTATCATGTAGTTTTGTGTTAGTATATTGCTATATCTGGTTCAGTGTCTGTGAAATCCGATTGGCTACTAAGGTCCTTTTAGATAATTTCATTGGCTCATCATAACTAAATGTGAGATTGCATTGATACAATTAAAAGTTTTAGGACATTGCACGTTATCTTAAAATAAAGTTACAGTCAGTGACTGCATTACCTGTAGAAACATTGTTTTCAGGTAAAGGAACATACAAATTAAATACACATGATCCTGAAGTTGAATTTTGTTCGGGAACTAAATCACCTAACTAAGTTATAATTGAAATATATTTTAAATCATTGTTCGTTAAAAATGTGAAGATCTGGAAAATATATAGAAAACTGTCGTGTTTGTGAGACAGAATAAAATATAATACCACTAAGTGTAAATAAATAAACTAAATATTCCTTTAATTATAAGTACATGTAGTTCTGTTCTACAGAATAAATATGAGGATCTTAAATGTGTGTACATTTGAAAAAAAAAATTAAATTTCCATGTACCAGAACCTCCAATATCCACTGGATTTGGTTCTAGTAATGGCTAACTTCTGTTTGTATACTGACAACCCTGCAGCATTTTCTGATGTTCAGGCCAATAAACTAGTTCTATGAATACTGATATTCACTGTACATCGGGTTCTACTTACACACAGTTTACTATGTGTGCATGTTAACATGATTTGAAAGAGAAATATTTTACCTGAACATCAATTCCAACCTGAACAAGTGACAGAATTTCATATTTACAAACAGCCATGTAAACATATGGTCATAGATGAATTCACCATAACAAAACATTTCAATATCAATAAATTACATAGACCAAAAATTTAGTTCCATTCAATCGTACCCATGGACTTATTCACAATGTAGGAACAGAAACATCAACCTTCCAAAAAAAAAGAGTCTGGAATCACTGGGAACTACTTGCCAATTAAATGCAATTCACATTACCAACCACTCCTCTAAAAGTACCAATTTAAACATATAAAAGTACCCATTTAAACATATAAAAGTACCCATTTAAACATATAAAGACACACATCATTACTGAAAACATGCATGCTTTGTAAAGCTTTTACAATTTGATGTCTTAAACTAAAACACTGTATTATTACCTGTACGAATATTTACATATTTAAGCTCAGGTGCTTGACTTTACACAACATTGTTTTAACTTTTATTTCCATTGCTCAACTATAGCTAAAGCTAAACAGTAAATATGGAAAATTGCGGTTTTCCATGGCTCGGATTCACAAATTCCATTTTTGGGCTTTCAATATTCTGAGACTTTAGTTCTCAGATAAAAGTGAAACTTCTGTTTTTTGGATTCACAAGTGTTAGAGTAAGAAATCTAAAATTCGCCAGGAATCTAAAATTCGCCACCTCTAAAACCTTAGTTAATTTTATGAAGAAAATGATGTTTTTGTCCAAAAATTGGTATTTTTCAGTTCAAAAAGCCTTAATTTACTATACAGTCAACAAATCTCAGCACAATTCATTCATTTTATTAGTATTTTCACATGTGGCGAATTTCAGATATGTGGCGAATTTTAGATTTCTTACTCTATTAGTTCCATTTTGAGTTAGGTTGTGACTTTACTCTGAGCCTGTTCTGAAACAAACTTAAATCTAAATAATTGAAATTCTGTTTTCTACTCATACGTGCTTCATTGTTGGCAGAAGGTGTCTTCAGTGTGCCTAAATCATACACTACACCCTCTGTTATGAAAAATAGTAATAATAACACTTTAGCAAATAAATATTTGTTCAGATAATATATACTTACTAGTAATTTATACAACTGACAGGACTTATGTCTTTCACTAAATTTAAATATTAAACAGTGAACACCATGTTAGAAAATAGCCCAATACAGAACTGAACAGGCTCAATTTTGCAGTTTATATTATTTTTTCATACTTTCTAAGCAGAACCATAAAGTTTACTTGGATGTTTTGACTGCATGTGAATTTCAGAATTGTTTTATGGCACTTAGCTGAGACAAAAGTCTATGTTCAGTTTGGTTTTAAGTTCTTTTGTAAATTCCAACTTAAGCCCACACTTTGGCTAGTAGATCAGACTTAAGTCAGAGAGGCTTACGTCTTAGACTTAAATATTTTTTAAATCCAGTCCCTAGTGTTATAAACATAAAAAATTTCTCCTGAGATTGTGTTCAATGACAATGATAACCTAACCTGTACTCATAAGTCTAAGGCACCACATAAAACTACATTGAAAATCTTAACTTTTACACCATTAATAGATTATGTTATTCATGGGGTTTCAAAATTTTTCATGCCATTGTATATGTCAACATACAAGAAGTCTTTATATAAATGTACCATCACCTAATTGTGAATAATAAAATATGTTTAAACCAATTGCAAATTGTCTATTTTCTATTCATATATTTGACACATAGTCAAACTCATATTTTCATCACAATATATCTGTATTGGTAATAAAATAAAGCTTAAATGAGTAAATATTAATAAACTCAAATATTATTAACTCTATTGGATAATTCATCAAGTACCATTACTTTTTGCAGGAAAGTATGAAGGTACATCACCATAAAAACTAGCTGTTGGAATACACGTTTACTACTTGCTTCAGAGGCTGAGATTAGGATGAACCACCTTATAGGGGAGCTGTTCTTATGGGAGGCAGGCTTGAACAACTACTGTCCAACTCACACTCAGTCATCCTCTCTGGCCAAGCAATGGAAGACCTGTATGCAAACATAATGTACACATACAGGGCAACACCTGTACAATGGTATAATGTGCATAAACAGAAACCTGTATGTTAACATAATTTACATGTAAGATAACTGTTAACAAACATAATTATATATACAGGACAGCACCGGAAACACAAACATAATATATACACATATATTGTACAAGTAAGACAAGTCACAATGTACACATACAGAACTACAGTCTAATTTGAACACTGTTCGCCTCTCCCACAAATCAGACATAGAACTGCACGCACAACAGTAAGACATGAGCATATGATATACCCCTAGAAATAAACAGGTAATGACAAGTGAAAATGTACATATTTATAGTGTAAAAACAGATCATATATGAAGGTGTTAATGTACATAAGCACAGCTGGAGATTTATGTTCAATTTAGTTTCATATTTGTAAATTTAACAGCTATCAACCCACAATAGGTAAGTTATGTAAATATTATCAACATGTACATTTGCTCACAAACTCAAGATCATACATTTACTGAATTTTCAAATAGATCTTGCAAACAGCCAAAACACACGTATAATTTTCTTTTGTAGCAATACCATACAACCATATATATTTACAAAACAATAAATAGCTTTAGCTAACAAATCAGTGTATACAAAATGCAACTTCTTGACTTTTACTTGTTTTAATTATGGATGTTTTGATATTTGCTGGTTGTCAAATGAAAATTGGAATACCATTATTTCACTATGAACCTAGACCTACATTATGAACCCAGACATTCTGCAAAGTCTTTTTTTGTAAGAGCATTTTTTTCCAGAAGAAAGTTTACTTCTAGTGAGAGTAGAAATTTTAGACTGTTATAAAATGCACTCATTCATTGTCTCAAAAACCCAACAAGGTAAAGACTTAAGCAAGTTTACAGTGATCTATTTAGCAGCAAGATTACTGGAAAATTTCATGCAGGTTTTATTGTGCAACTGGACACAGCACAAAAACAACAAGTGGGATATCTAAGAAACTGTAACCAGGAGGGAAATAACATCACAACAGGAACTAGATATCACCTTTTTCAACTGCATTTGAAAAAAGTTAGTAACATCACATTTACCGTAAATGACCTATTTAGCGCATCCGCCCTTGTAACCGCACCCTACCTCTTTTTCCCAGCAATATCGTCTGTGACAGCTCACAATATCCACATATTTTTTATATATTGCACGTATTTTTACTTAATAAATTGACATTTTTGTCATGACTTTCGAGTTTGTTTTTATCTACCGCCATATTTACAGGAAGTGGGTACTTTTGGTAGATTCTAAATGTTGGAACACCGTTATTCTTACAGGATTGACCTATACTTCATCCCGGAAAGTGTTTCATGGTGGGTGCGCTAAAAGGGGAATTTTTTCCCACCAAATATTGAATAAAAATAGACTTTGCTTTGTGCACTGTGCACTAAATAGGTCATTTACGGTATCTCATGGTAGTTCAGTTTTTTGTATAAAGTGCACTTGTAAATTATACTGAATAAGTCTTGGTCCAATAAAAGTAGTTGGTTTTGTGGCAACAATATTATTAAGCTAAAATTCTTATATATGTATATTTTTTCTAGTTAGTTTCCCATCTCTTCAATGAAAGATATACAGTAAATGTACCATCCATTTCTCTCTTAACATATCTGCAAAACATATTGTCAAATGTGCTGTGTCATGTGTCAAATTTATCAAAATATCAACACCTGGCCACAGAATTGAGATATTAAGGAATTGTGTTTTAGATTTGGTAACTTTAGCCCGGTGAAGCCCCCATGTGGACTGTCAAATAAAACAGAGATTATCACCATGTAAGCTCTGTGTACTAAACACAAACTAGTTTTAATATAAACACAGGCTATACAGTTAGTGAGACAACATAAAGGCAATACTTTCACAGTCAAGGTCATGTTACAAGATTTAAAGGTCAAGATGAAAGTTAGCTACAAAGACATACTCAAAAAAAAAATACAAAGGAATAGCTTTAATTAGCAAATCAGTGTACACAAAATGCCACTGAGTGATATTTTGGCCCAGTTGTAGATGTACAGATGTGTAACACACAGTTGGAAAAAGAATAGGCAAATAATCTTTCCATTTAGGCTCAAAATATGAAATGACAAAGGCATTGTAAGCTTTGCAAAGAATTACTTTTGAAACCACAAAGAAGTCACTGAGTTATTCTTTGAAGAATTATTCACAAAAATGTAAAATATCAATATAAATGGAACATGTAAACAACTGGTATTGTGAGAAAACATTCAGTTTGATTTCTGCAAGCAGGTTTCACAAGGAAAAGTGCAATGTATAAGTTCATATTGTGGGCAAAAGTTTGAAGTATAAAAGAAAAAAATGTATTTACAAAGCTTAAGAATTCACTTTTGACACAATATGCAAATATTCCATGAATTAAAATGAAATAATTCTAACATGATACAGCTGTGTCGGTGAATCTGATTGCCCGAGAACTATGGTAACATTCTTTGTGTATTTGTTGAGTACTCCAATAATAACCCCATTCAAAGCATAATCGATGAAATAGTCTTGTTTAATTGTAATATTTGTAAATATTGTTGATGTATAATGTCATGTTTAGAGGGTTATTCCTTTGTCACATTTAATCAAATTTAGTGCACATGCCCAGCTTGCACATATATCCTTCAATTTTAGCTGTAAATTGAAAAAGGCAATGGCATGTATTAAAATGGCCATCACATCCTTGTTTTACAATTTTACTAATTGTTCCATTATTGTGTTCAATTCAATAAGCTGAAAATAGTGATGTGAAATAACATAAAATATCTCCTAGCATATAAGTAATACCTTGCCTACGGGAGCTTGAAGAGGTAGCAAAAAATGGACATGAATTAAAAATACAAGCTGTAAACTGCTTAAGCAAGCCTTTTCCCAAACCCACAGACAATATTACAAAATCTTCTATTTCTATAATGGTTGTTGTTTTTTTTCACTGCAAGTCATATCCTCAGCCCCTGCATATGGAAACATAAACAGAGTCTGCCCACACTTAATTATTAAATACATGAAATTTTCTGTGCATCAACTGGGACCTGTATTTATGGTGCATTTTACATTTTGTGTACAGTCATAATATTGCTCAGACTTTTTCAAAAACCTGCCAGTGACAGTATCAGTTTTGTATGGAGGGTTACAATTTCCATGGTAACAATAATGCAGTTTTCTTTTCAATTTCCATTTAAACAGTAATGTACAAACTACTCCTGCACAGTTTCACACAAATGAGTATGTGAGTAATTTCCATGCAGTGAGGGTTCTGCTACTTTTGTAGGGGAGTGTAGGTGTTTCACACTGCAATCACTACAGGGCAAGTTTAGCCAGTGGTGGGTAAACTGTTCATACTCTGAGTCTTGTTGTACAACCTCGTCATTTTCTGGCTCATGGTTGCCGGGGCGTAACCAGGGCGGTCAGTGCGGGATCCAGAACTTGGCCTAAAGAGTTGGGTAAAAAAAAAGAAACAAATAAAACCCACACATTGCACAAAACACACAAACAAATCAGGTGAATAGGGCAAGGGTGAAATTTTAAACAAAATACATGTGTAACACCTAATTAAGTTAAATTCTTAGTGTTACATGGCACACCAATACTGTTCAACAATCACAGAATGTACAAAATATGGGTAAGTTTTAATATAAAAATACAATATTTTTCAGAAAAATGTCTGGGTCTTAGATGACATTAATTTAACCTTGGTAAGGATTTGAAAGCTAGTTTGTCCAATACATATTTACAACTTCAGATGACTTTCTGGGATGAGTAGGGGTTTGGTTTAGCTTTAAGGAGTGTTGGTACCTTTATAATCCATAAAACTGAACTTTTAAAATATACTACATTTATCAGTATACATAAACTTTAAAAGGCACATTTTAAAACAATATTAAACAGGTTTGTTTAAAACGGCCATATTTGGTGAACAAGAACCCTAGCCTGCAGGTATTTGATAGCATCAAGAGAAAATTTGAATATTTGTGGGAATTATAAGAATGAAGGTACACACATTTTGAAGAGTGGTTGCTAAGACAAAAAGATCAGCCAGTAGGTATAATGAATGTCATATATGTCACAGTGGAAACCTCACTTTAGGGGAATTTGAAACTCCACTGTTGCCAGTGCATGCTTCATGATTAACCAGCACAAATTCCATTGGGGTCAAATATTTCCTGAAAATTTGGTGGTTTGATGCACACACATAAACTAAATTGTACCCACCAACACTTCCCACGCAGCTTTTATAGCCAGGCTTTTGATTTTTTGGACTGTTTCTTTAATTAATGGTTTCTACACGTGACCAAACTAGAATATCACAAAATTTAAAAAGAACACTCTCATGATGACTGTGGAAGCAAAATTAGAAAGATTGCATAATAGTTACATAACTGGAAATGTTTTTGTTCATGAAAAAAAAACACATTGAATCTACTGACATGAAGAGAAGTTTGATTTATATACATGTTGGTCAATAATCTAACATCTATAGGTTAGACAGCAGCAGAGTTACTGGCTAAGGTCATGTGCATATCAAGTGGGGCAACCACAAGGAACTAACCAGAGATCATCAGAACATACCCCTAAATTGTGTAGAGACTATTTTTAAGATGGGGGTCATGCTGGTAATTACTTTAAATTGGCTCAAAATGAATACAAACCAATCTTTTTAAAACCATGGATCTATATGAACCATTTTTTAAAATTATGTCTTCAACTGTCTTCACTTAAATGAACAGAAACGATTTTCTATTTCATTCTAGACTTTCATACTGTTTAATCTCGGCACTCAAGGCAGATACAGGGGGGCCACGGTGGCAGAGTGGTAACACTCTCGGCTCCCACCTCTGAGGCCGGGGTGCCCGGCACGGCCTCAAGTGAGAAAGCTGGTAGTTGCTTGCCGTTGGTCGGCAGTTTACAGTACAGAACCCTGACGAACTGTGTGTACTGGTTTCCTCTGCCCTTCTAACTACCCATCGTGATATGACCTGTACAGTGTTGAAAGCGACATAAAACTCCAAATAAATAAAGAAATAAAAAACAAGGCAGATACATCTAAGGTTCAATATCTATGAGCCATATTCATTAGTCCATGGGCATAGCAATGGTCATTTCCACAGAGACATATCGGGTAAGTCAGAAACTAAGGTGGAAAGGCCAAGGCAAACAAATAGGATCTGACTGTGGCTTGTCAAATATATGATTTGACTGTGGCAACCATAAAGCTTTCTTATATGCTGAAAACGTTGGTGAAGCTCTGTAAAATAGTTTCGCTGTAAGTGATGATGGAGGTAATCTCTGTAAGCATTGCAGTGATGGTGGTGTAATGATGTTTGATTTGGTGGAAACAATATACAGGTAATGTTGTGTCATAAGCCTACAAGTCACATATAACTTAGTTTACATCATAATAATGAGGCAGACACTCAGATGTATGCCTGAAACTTGAATGATTTTCGGGGTCAAATGATTTCAAATACGTGAAATCCTAACATCAACTTTTACATTCAAATTTCAAACACACATTACATTTCACTAGTCTTTAACTGGTTAATTCTTTATTTTTTACATTTGTCAAGAATATCACACAAAAAATACTGTACCAATTGTTCAATTCTGGTGAAATTTTAATAAGCTGTATTGTATCTAACAACAAAAAAAAGGCCACTGCCGCAGCGGTTATCTCCCGCCTTAGAATCAGTAATAATGGAGAACTAAAGGATTTAGAAGAAGGGGTCAAAGGTAAAAGTCAGCATATTGGAAAAGAGTCTCAGGCCTTGACTTCCTTTAAGTTGTTTTCACATTTGGAACCCCTATAGTAGAAATGATAAGGGAGATATAGGGCCTTTTTAATAGGATAATCCCATTTAACATTTAACATGTGACATGACGACCATTTTGTATTCAAAACTAGGCCAAACTAGAGTATTGCTTCACAAAGAAAAAGAAATTGTTTTTGTACAGCAAAAACAAAGCGTCCCAATGAGTATTAATGAGTTTGTAGATATTACCATATTCCTGTGTTTAATGTTTTTCCATTTATGACAAAATGCAAGGTTTCATAGATGAATCTGGTTTGTTTATTTATTTTTTTAATTTTTTTTGCTTTTCAGCGAGAAATTCAAGATGGCCGCCAAAAGTGGCAGGAAAACAATTTTTGCGAAAAGTCGCCAGTAGACTCTGCAGATACCCTGTGGGTCAAAAAGTTTGTCGAAATCGCTCTATCTCGCTTCGTTTCTGAGATAAACACATTTTTGTGTTTAACACAGAAATTCAAGATGGCCGCCAAAAGTGGCAGGAAAACATTTTTTTGAGAAAAAAAGTAGACTCCACAGATACTCAAAAATGTCGTCGAAATCGCTCTATCTCGCACCGTTTCCGAGATAAATGCTGCGTTTAACGCAGAAATTCAAGATGGACGCCAAAAGTGGCGGGAAAATGACTTTTGCGAATGTGAAAATACCCTGCAGGTCAAAAATTTTGCTCCGTTTCCGAGATAAATGCGTTTTTGCGTTTTCAGCATTAAGAAAAATTGTGACTCTGTAGATACCCTGTGGGTCAAAAAGTTCGTCGAAATTGCTCTATCTCGCTTCATTTCCGAGATAAACACATTTTTGTGTTTAACACAGAAATTCAAGATGGCCGCCAAAAGTGGCAGGAAAACATTTTTTTGAGAAAAAAAGTAGACTCCACAGATACTCAAAAATGTCGTCGAAATCGCTCTATCTCGCACCGTTTCCGAGATAAATGCTGCGTTTAACGCAGAAATTCAAGATGGACGCCAAAAGTGGCGGGAAAATGACTTTTGCGAATGTGAAAATACCCTGCAGGTCAAAAATTTTGCTCCGTTTCCGAGATAAATGCGTTTTTGCGTTTTCAGCATTAAGAAAAATTGTGACTCTGTAGATACCCTGTGGGTCAAAAAGTTTGTCGAAATCGCTCTATCTCGCTTTGTTTCTGAGATAAACACATTTTTGTGTTTAACACAGAAATTCAAGATGGCCGCCAAAAGTGGCAGGAAAACATTTTTTTGAGAAAAAAAGTAGACTCCACAGATACTCAAAAATGTCGTCGAAATCGCTCTATCTCGCACCGTTTCCGAGATAAATGCTGCGTTTAACGCAGAAATTCAAGATGGACGCCAAAAGTGGCGGGAAAATGACTTTTGCGAATGTGAAAATACCCTGCAGGTCAAAAATTTTGCTCCGTTTCCGAGATAAATGCGTTTTTGCGTTTTCAGCATTAAGAAAAATTGTGACTCTGTAGATACCCTGTGGGTCAAAAAGTTCGTCGAAATTGCTCTATCTCGCTTCATTTCCGAGATAAACACATTTTTGTGTTTAACACAGAAATTCAAGATGGCTGCCAAAAGTGGCAGGAAATCATTTTTTTTGCGAAATAATGCCAGTAGACTCTGCACATACCCTGTGGGTCAAATATTTTGTCGAAATCGCTCTATCTCGCTCCGTTTCAGAGATAAACACATTTTTGCATTTTACACAGAAATTCAAGATGGCCGCCAAAAGTGGCGGGAAAACAATTTTTGAGAAAAGTCGCCAGTAGACTCTGCAGATACCCTGTGGGTCAAAACTCAATCTTGCTCGGTTTCCTAGATAAACATGTTTTTTTGCGTTTAACGCAGAAATTAAAGATGGCCACCAAAAGTGGCGGGAAAATGATTTTTGCGAAAAGTCACCAATAGACTCCGCAGATACCCTGCGGATCAAAAATATCGTCGAAATCGCTCTATCTTGCTCTGTTTCGGAGATAAATACGTTTTTGTGTTTAACGCAGAAATTCAAGATGACCGCCAAAAGTGGCGGGAAAACAATTTTTGTGAAAAGTCGCCAGTAGACTCCACAGATACCCTGCGCCTCAAAAATTTCGTTGAAATCGCTCTATCTCGCACCGTTTCCGAGATAAACGCGTTTTTGCGTTTGCGCAGAAATTCAAGATGGCCGCCAAAAGTGGCGGGAAAATGATTTTTGCAAAAACTCGCCAGTAGGCTCTGAAAATACCCTGTGGGTCAAAAATCTCGCTCCGTTTCCGAGATAAATGCGTTTTTGCATTTTCAGCGTTAAGAAAAATAGTGACGTTTAGTTAATCATTAATAAGTCAGCCATTTTGTATTGGATCACTTCCAAAAGTTAATGATTTCCAGACATCTATATAATGAACCTACTTGCCAACTTTCATGTGAATAGCTGAAACACTTTTTAAGTTCCGGATCCGGCGGAGTCGCTTCTCCCATATACAAACGAGCGTCCCTCGTGGGACGCTTAATTACTATCAGGCTAACTTTCCTAGCCATATATCTTTTGCACAAATTTGATGAACCTAGCTGCAATATTTCAAGTTTTAGAGCATCTTAATGATTTTTAAATAATTGGCTATGGCAGTCATTTTGTTTTTCAAAATAAGGCCAAAATTTTTCTCAGGCAAAACATTTGAAGGCCAGGACTTTTGATGGTCTGTCTTTATATTCTGAAGCCACAGCACCAATAATAAGGGAGAAATAAGGACATTTTAGTGTGATGATCCCATTTAACCTTGAAGCAGGGGTCAAAGGTGAAATTCAACACCTGGGAAAGATTCCCAGGCCATGACTTCCTGCAAGTTGTTTCACATTCGAAACCTCTAGGAGCAATATTAGGGGAGATATAAGGCCTTTTTAATAGGATAACCCCATTTGACATTAAACGTGATATGGCGGCCATTTTGTTTTTTGAACTAGGCCAAAATTAATATCAGGCTAGCTTTTTCTAGCCATATAGCTTTTGTTCAAATTTGGCGAAGCTAGCTGGAATATTTCAAGATTTAGAGCACCTTTATGATTTTCTAACAATTATCTATGGTGGCCATTTTGTTTTTCAAAATGAGGCTAAAATTTGGCAGAGAAAGGTTTTCATAGGCATAAACATTCCCTGCAAATTTGGTGGAGATATCTTTATAAATGAATAAGATATTAAGGTTTATGTAAAAACATGATGAACGGACGGACGCACGGACAGAAAGCGTTTTATAATCTCCTGACCACGGCCTTCGGCCGCAGGCGGGAGATAAAAAAAGAAGTCTTGTTAATCTCTTGTCTTGTAATATTGCACTTGCAGACCTCAAACCAACTATACTCTGTTAACAGTGCTTGTGCTGGTATTTCTGTTTACAATGTTTTGTAAACTGCTGTGTACACAGATATACTGGTTAGATCTATTCTATTCAGACACACAGCAAATCACACTGTAACCACCACAAACAAACAAAACACAAATCAGACCACTGCTAACTGAGTCAAGTACAATAAACCAAGACCAAATTTTAATTAACTTATAAACACATACAAAACATAATTAAAAGAACAAAATTTAAATATTCACTATCAGTTATGAGTTGGAAATATTAAGCAGATATGAAAGCACTAGCAAAGTAAACATTTAGGGTAAAAAGAAGGCAAACTTACTCCAACAAAGGGGCCCAAGCATGAAGGATCCTTAGTAAAATGCACACAAGAAACAGGTCAGTTACTCAAATATACAGTTAGTCTACAAATTTAACTTAACAAAAGATCGATAACACACACAAAATATACAAAGCACCTTAATGATAAAAACTAACAAAGATTAAACCCCTCCATTTAGCCAATTAAGCTTTCAACAGATGTGCCAACTTTTGCCTCAGCTGTAAATTAGAAATAACGGATTTCAAACTTGTCTGAGTTTAGCAGCCAAACATTAATAAAGTTTGAGAGTTTGTTTGATTTAGCAAGAAATGGCACCAATTATTGCGGTGAACCTCTGTAATGGATGTGTGAATAATCACATATTGGATGTAATTACTACTTATGGACTGATTTGATTAGTTTGGACTTAAATAACACTTTCATGACATGACTAGAAAATGTTCTTTTGTAATGCAACAACAAATACTCCCCCTGGCTGAAGAATTAGAAAAATAATACGAGCATCTCATATAAATTTTGTCAAAGTAAATGAAATTCCATGAATAATTTTTACTTTAGAGACTAGAGAATCGTCCATCAGCCAGTGCACCTAATATTTCATCTCTCTAGTAGTCTAGTAACCTAGTAATTTTCAACATGTTAAAAGCATAGAAACAGACAAAAATGTTTTGGGTATGTAGCCATGAAGATGTACTGCTAAACGCCTACATAATTGACAAAGTGCACAGGAGAAATTGTGTTGGAAATTTTCATGGGACCTTTAATACTGTCAAAGGTATTCAAAACTGTGGCCCTTGAACAATTTCTGCTTCAGTAAAATTCAGTGTGGTTTGACTAACATGGGAAGTCAGCTTCAGGGTTATTTTTCATGAAAAAGATATTGTACAATTCTTTTAAACCAACAGTACCTTCTTTGTATAAATACAAAACTAAAAATAAAAAAAATAACTGGAGACATACATATTTAGAAAAAAAAGGTAATTTAATCCTCTAAATAATCTTGTGCTTATTACCTACAACAACAACAACAACAAAGGTTTCATAAAAGTCATAACAGCAAATAAACTATACACTTTACAAGACAAAGCAAATACAAAATCACTTGTTTGGTGATTAGTAAATTGTTTTAATTAGTACTTTAAATTTCCCAAGGATCTGATTTTGTGCAAACAGTAAAATTATATATTGGATGCTTTTTGACAAGGTTGTAGAATTAAATTAAACTTTGGGTCTACTAAAAAGCTTTTTCCACAACATCTGAAACTTACATTCAAAACTAAAAGAAATTTTCAGGGAAAAAACAGCAGATAAATTCATTGAGACAAAACATTCTATTCCCCCAAAACATGACAGTGCAAATGTTTCTGAACAGTGTGATATGAAGAAGATAATCTCTCTTGTGATCCTTCAGTCAGAAAGAATATGGAGATTAAGTTATGGTTCATCAGTAGAAATTCTACATCAATTAATTAAATTAAAAACCTTGTTCAAATGTGGCAACAGTGGACCATAAAAACCCCATGGCTGTAGCAGTACTTGTGTCAATCAAAGGTTAGTACAAAAAATGTTTCTCTGGAGTTTAAAGTTTAGTATTGTTTTCCAGTGACATGGTACACAAGTCTCAAGGCAATGGAAAACTTCATATAAAATAGAACTGATCTCATAATATTGTATTTGTTACCTAATAAAATAAGATAGATATGCTAATGAGAACTTTCAGCATTTATCTGTATATTTTTTGCAGTTCTTCACCAGGGAAGGTTTAGTACATATTAATCATAATAGGTAACTGTGCAGTGACCTCCAAATACCCGAGGATCAAAATGATCACCGGTTAACTGAATATACACTAAATGATTGGAGCATTAGTCTTTCTTCATGGTCTTAGAATAAATGGCATGATGACACTTATTACTGTCCATTGGATTAATTTTGGACATAGTATATCTATCCAGTAATATTTATGCCCCAAAATTTGTAAAAGTCAATGAAATGTATTATTTTGTTTGTATGAATATTCATTTTTAATTCATTACATTAAGAATCAGTTTGAATGGGTAAACCTCATACATTTTATATATTGTTGGCTATTTTATTGGCGTTTTTTATGGGTAAACCCTATCCAAACCAGTGGTACATATTTAAATGTCTGCCTGGGTATTTATTCTATTACAAGTGGGTACAACCTCTGTAAATCTATGCCTCCAAGCCGTTTAAAACGGCGGGGCCAGTCGTTTTAAATGGCAGGCCCTGCCGTTTACATTCACTAGGTTTAAATAAGGGTTCTAAATGGCTGAGCCATTTAAAATGGCGAGCTCCAGCTGGCAGGCATTTTAACTCTTTTTCTAGCTATTACTTTGTTAACTATTGAATTATTTGTTTGTCTTCTGTGGGATACAAGTTTAATGTTTCATGACAATTATTAAATTTCTTTTCTTTCCGTTGTTTGTCATTTAAGCTTAAAATTTAAAAGATGAAATATTAAATAGCAGCAATATAATTATATCAATATAAAGTAATTATGAATTTTCAAAAAGCATTCAAACAGCTTTAACACTATTTAGTCAATTGTTTCAGTCATAGCTAATTTTCGGATACCCTAATAATAGGGATAAATCCAATTAACTGATCACTTGAATAATAGTTAACAAATCAACGAAATAGGATGACTTCCACACTGTTATGAAAAGACTGGCCAGTGGAATGCCATTCTTTTCACGTAGGATTACTTTTTGATGTATTGTCTCATATGTGGGCTGGATTTAACATAATGGATTGAATTTGTGGAAGCCATACCTTTTTCTGTTGATTAGTTCACAGGGAAAGATAATCAGTTTATAAGATTTACCCCCTTTGGTGTACAAATCACAGGTCAATTCACAAAAGGATGAATTTCAAACATTTAGAATGTGTGTACTTCAAACACTATAGCAGTGAGCTTTTTTTCCTAAGGATAACTTGAATGAAATGCAAATGTGTATAAATAAGTATTGTACAAAGGAGGGCTGTTAATTGCAACTATATCAAGCAGTAGAATGCTTGTTCTCTTGAATTGTGGCTGGATGGCATACAAAAGTCAGTTGGTACTTATGTCATTATTGCATACTATCACATGTATGTATGTATTCCTGTTATGTAGTTGGCTGGGCCATTTAAAATGGCAGCCTGCTGTTTAAAACGGCGGACTGCTGTTTTAAACGGCGGATGGGGTCAAAATGGCATGTAACAGGTATGAATGTTTTATAATCCTCTGCAAATCAATGAACACATTAGTATTCTTTTTGTATAAATCTTGGTTACTATGTAATTATAATATTATGATTGGGTACACTCTATGCAGATCGAAGAAACATATTGGAACCTATGTCTGGGTAACTATGACATGGGAAAATGGGTCCAAACTCTGTAAATTACTGGAAGACGATGTCACCTACACCTGGATAGATATTAAAAGTGGGTACACACTCTGTAAGTCAACAGACTATATGTTCTTACCTATGATTAGGTACAGTTTGTGATTCACTACTGGGAGAAGACGTGCTCTTGGCCTCTGCGGCAAACTGGTAAACGATTAGTAAACAATCACGACACAACTGTACTATCCTACGACAGCTGCCCATCTCTACTGGAGAAATGGTCTCTGTACTCTTGCTAAAGATGGTTTCCCAAGAGTTACTGAAATACAGGGAAAGTGAGCAGAGAAGATATAAGGGCTTTGTTCAAGCTGACTGTATTAAAATTCACTGACATCAGAACTGATTTGCTAAAACACTGGCAACCTTCATGAGAGACTGTATTTTTCCAAAGTATGGCCCGAGTGAATAAGTATATCACAGAGGAGTCGTGTCAACAAAGCATCCGTATTAGACTTAGTTTTAGTAGAACCTCCAATATTCACATCATTTGGTTCTAATGGCTAAGTTCCATTAGTACCAACAAAATAAAATGTTTCCTCTTGAACCCAAATTCTGCTTACACTGGTTCTACGAAAACAGAGTTTATTCTGTTTGATATATAAGTAAATTATTGATATTTTGAAACTTACAGTATTGGAAAAGGTATGAATAAAGGTCAGGTGGATGGTATTTTTCATGACAGCACAAAATGGCTCTGTGCAGTAATTCCAGCCGAAGTTTTGACAGCCCAAACAAAATTGTTGTAATTTTTGTGACACACTATTTCCTATTTTTAAACAACAATGAAAAACAAGTCAATTTTCATGGCAATGAAAAGCTCAATAAGCACTGGAAAAATACACTCTTTAATTGTGCACATAAAATGTGTGAGGTTGCAAATGCATTATTAAATCAGTTCGTACATATTCAGGCATTAAAAGTACACCAAAAACTTTCTCAGGAGACCCCATGCCATTGCAACTGTTTTCTGTCAACACCACATGTGTACAGGCCTGACACCATTAATTTTATTCAATCTGTCTCAGTGAGAGAGTTTACAGTAATTACAAAATATACAGCCAGGTCTTTTACAAGCTGAAAGAAATCAGAGAAAGTTCTCTGTGTGATTGAGCAAATCACACAGCCTGATTAGTGTAAAGATATAAAACCAAGTGAACTAGAAACATGATACAATGTCAGTGGTATTCTCACTAAATTAACCACTCATCTTAATTGTCTTCTGTAGTACACTGAAAGATTTGTGGCATACAATCAGTTCAAAATAGAACCATAGTTTCTATCCAAAGAAGAATTTTTTCCTATTGAAGTATAAACTGGGCTGCAGCTAGTATGTGCGACCTAGTTTCTGAAAACTTAACGGTAAGTTATTTGGTAAATAATCAGGACAATTTTCAAGGAAATCTATCACAGGAAATTGAGATGGTGGTAAAAGTTCAGTAGTATACCACTCTTCTGTGTTAGAAATACTTTAATGTTAATAACAACATGTGAATAACAACTCAAAAATACCCAGATCCCCTGTGAAACATAGCTCTTTGTATAAAAGCTAGAAAAAGGGCAAAACCTGAAATGTTTTGTACAATATTTTAATGTGTTAATAACAACATGTGAATAACAACTCAAAAATACCCAGATTCTCTGTGAAACATAGCTCTTTGTATAAAGCCTAGAGAAAGGGCAAAACCTGAAATGTTTTATACAAAAGTAAAAAAAAGTTTGAGAATTACAAAAGATGTAAGACACGCGAGAACTGTGCTATTTTATTATCCCTTTTAGTGAATTATATATACAGGTCAAACAGGCCAAAGGAGTCATTTTATATTAATGTCTTTATTATTTTTATTGATCATACTTCTTTTTTTCATTTTCTTAGGTGTCTGAAAGCCTTTGCAATTCTGGCTGAAATAGTTAGAACAGTGTGTTTTATTCATTTTTTCACAGATCAATGAAGTGTAGTAATAAAATTTTTTAAGCAATGGAATTTTTATAAATTTTCTTAAACTCTAACTCAACAATAAAAACTTTAACAAACCCACAAAGGTTGATTTTTTACTTATTCCAAGTACCGTAACATTCAGATTGACAAAAAAAATCCTTTTTTATTTTATGAAATCATTTCAGTACTGATTTTCACAGTAGTACTGTAATTCACAGTTTCCCTGTGATAAAATACACTGCTCTCAGCAGAGGACCTCACATTTGCCAGATGTTAGATTCTCTATAAGTAATGAAGAAATATCAGATGAAATAGGACTGTCTGTACAATGAAAAATAACAAGGCAGCAACAGGTAACAAGATAGCAAGAAGTCCTGGTTGTTGTTGGCACTAAGGTAACACAATAGCTACCAAGGGTTGAGGAGGCGTTGTCACCGTGATAATTACAGGTCGTGTAGGTGACAGAATCTGTAGACTATAATCAGGCAGTCCATACACAGCTGTACCAGGCGCCTACAGGCCCCAAGTTCAATCCCAGACACCTGGTCTGAACCCTTCACCAGCATTGTCTCCCAGGCAGCATGGCTGTACGGCAAACAGATGGCAATGTACATACTGATAAAATTTCACTTCTTGATAAAATAACAGTTGCTTAAGTCCAACTTTACAGTCTTGGTCCAAACCACTTGAATGGAATAGTCTTTTAATGTAACATGGCTAGTAACAAAGACAGTGACAGAAGTTTAAATTAAATTCCTGTCAATAAAGAAACAATTAAACCTCTTGGTTTGAATTCTTCAAAGCATTACCTTCTAGGCAACATGATTAGAAATATCACATAAAGTGACATACATTAAAATAATATAACTAATGATATAACTCAGGTCTATATCATCTGACATGACCGAGGGTCATGTCACAAAGTGAAAATGTGGCACTAATAATTTGCCAACAGTAGTCATTAAATTGAACTAATTTTAAATGTAAAAACATTGTAGAAAAACATTTGTTTCATCCAATGTAACTTTGTTATTAATTTTACCAAAATAGACCAACATCATTAATGATGGGAAACCCTGTTACAAGGTGGCATTCTGATGGAAAACTTGGGCTTGAGGAGTAATAATGACCTTTGCATCTATCCTCATATCTTTGAGTTGTCAATTAACAAATCATTCAGTCACAAGATATTTTCAAAGTGTTTAAGCATAAACAAACTGGAATTAGCTATACTATGTGAATCTTTGTTTGATGCAAACTCTTCTGCTCAAAACTTGACATCCGGAAACAGTTCCACAATCCCTGTTTATAGTTTCATAGGAACTAGAGTTGAACACATAGTTTAACATAAAACCATACACACTCTGTAAATTTTGCTTTTATATTATCTGTTTGACTCTGTATTCATTTCAACTTGCATCTGTACATTTTTTGTTGTAACAATACAATTATATGATTTTGTAGACTCACCCAGAAGTTTGGAAGCAATTCCATAAACCCTGTCCATGACTCCACAGTAATCTGTTAAACACCCTGTTGAATATGCGGTACATACGCAGACTCTCCACGTCTGCAGTTTTCCATGTCCTCTGCATCATAGCACGCACATTGGAGCGCACAATGTCAATCACTTTACGTCTCTTAATGGAGTCCAGCTTGACCAGCCAGTATGAGGCTATCCGTGGCTTGTGAAACTTCCAATTCTCATGCAGCTAAAAACAGCAGATAATAGTGGGGTTCTTTGGGTCAATGTGAACACAGCTAGTCATACTCAGACTACTAAAGGCAGGATTTCAACCCTTCTGTTTAATTAATTAATGAACAAAATTTTTTGATTAAAGTTTAGAGTTATAACTTATTTTGTTGATTACACTGACTATCACACTCTAGGTTGCATTAAGTTTCAGTGGGATGCTACAATATTTCTGGCCAAAAATTTACATTTATTTAATTTATTTCTTCTATTTATTTCTATTTTTTTTCTTTTTCTCACATATTAAAAGACTCTGATCATATTACAAAGAACCCATGTATTTTAGCAACTTTATATTCAGTTTGTATTTGCTCAGTACATATTTTATGTTTACCTAACTTGTTGCAGTCCAGTAAACATTCAGTGGACACTCTATTTTGTCCATGTTAGTATGTACAGGGGGGGGGGGGGGGGGGGGGGGGGGGTCATGTCAGCAAACGGGACATCCATAGCGAACGGCAATCTACCATAACATTAAAAAGATAGATAGCAGGGGCACAGGGTTCTAACACCCCACTAATTTTAATATATGAATAAATGAATGATCATCGAAACAATGTTGAACCCTGTCCCCAAAATGTCCATTGTTTTAAATCTGATGGTAGATTGCTGTTTGCTATGGATGTCCCATTCGCTAACGTGACCCCCCCCCCCCCCCCTGTACTCACAATCTGAAATCCACTTGTACAAACACACAAGTCTGGTACTGGAACAGGTTGAGTTAATGGGTAAGATCCCAAAGTCCAGACTGTTGGAATACTGACACTACAATAATGAAATATTCACTGCTTTTGTTGCCAGACTCTGTATTTATGCGTTACCTTATCCAAAATGTATTCTGCCTCCTCATCAGACTTCCCTGGGAACTTAATCCTCATTTCATTGAGTGCCATCAAGGTCCTCTTACTCAGCTGATCCTCCTTCTCTTTCTGTTGTTGTAACCGCTTGGCATCATCCTGGCAAAAAAAAATAAACTGCAACTTTAACAGGTCAACAATTAACTTTAAGTAGACTTATTCAAAAAGAAACTTAAGTTTTATAAAGAATCTTGTGTTTTTTGTTTGGTTAAGTTAATATATGCAACAAATATACAGAAAACAAAATGAAAAATGCCAGATATTTACATTGAATTATCTGGTTGATTTTATCCAAATTAAGCTCCTATTGATGAAACTGATTTGCATAACACTGAGAAAAAAATAGCATCAGAGATGCCCGTACCCCACAGCCTAGGGAAATATTTTTAACACCATGAGATATAGAAGTAGTGTATCAGTACAAAGTTCAGGATACTTTCAGAGCACTGTCAGTTATATAAAGGTCCAAACAATGTTTAAATAGAGAAAATAATGTCTAAGAGAAATATAATGCATGTAAAGATGAAGTATTAAAACAAGACAATTCAATAAGAAGATGACAGCATTAATCAGTGAACTAAACATTACGACAATCTTTATCTACATCTGGCATGGCCGAATTATGGTTTAGATGTTTTGAATATTAACATGCATACAGAAGTGGTAATACATTCAATGAATGCTTATGTGCGGTGTTGGAGCAAAATCTGTGGCTCACTTGATGAAATTCCATCTGTTACAATGGGAAGTTGTAAAAGTAAAATTCTAATATGACTTTAACAGTGCTTAATCTGCATCAAAAGACAGACCCAAAGGTGCAACAAGATTTTAAAGGTCAAGGTCACTACGGCAAGGTCAAATGTCAAATCCATGATGCTGCACACCTACAACCCCTAACCAATGTCCCTACCAAGCATCAACTTCCTACACCTTACGAGATATAGCCCGGACAAGATTTGATAGGTCAAGGTCACTACGGCAAGGTCAAAGGTCAAATCAAGGTCAGACCATAACGTTGCACACCTACACCCCCTAACCAATGTCCTTACCAAGTGTCAACTTCCTACACCTTACGGTTTCCGAGATATAACCCGGACAAGATTTTCAAACTCAAGGTCACTACGGCAAGGTCAAAGGTCAAATCAAGGTCAGACCATGACGTTGCACACCTACACATCCTAACCAATGTCCCTACCATGTATCAACTTCCTACACCGTATGGTTTCTGAGACACAGCCCAGACAAACTTTTTCCCGCCAACCGCCCACCCGCCCATCTGGACACCATGGGTGAAAACAATACCCCGACGGCCCTTAAGGGCTGTGGGGTAAAAAAATAGTAAAACAAATAATGCCAGCTATTTACATCAGATAAACAGCATAAATAAAGAAAACTTAGTGAACAGTGCCAGTTATCACCATGGAAGGATGATTTATTACCGTATGTTCAGCAATTTCTGTTAATGTAATGGCTTGGCATCACCCTCCAAAAGTAAATCATTATATCCTTGATTTCTAGGCTCAGTAGAAGTAAGTACCTGGTGTTTTGGGATTTGAAAATATTATTATAAGCATTATAAGCATTAACTGCCAATTCTTCTGCTTCAGATGGATTTTTTCCACTGAGATACATCCTGTCAGTCCTTCATACATTAGAAATAAATTCATTGTTCTCCTAGCCACATTATGTAATAAACAAAAAATTTCACCAAAATTACCATCATTATAAAGAAGTCAACCTCATACCAATAATGAACATTGCCTTGTTTTGTAAAACTAATATAATTTAAAATGAAACAGTCAGAATTTTCATTTAGTTTACTTGACTCAGTGCATAACTTTTGCACTTCAAGTGTAATCTAACCGAAAAATTCTAAACTTGGCCAGATCCCGGGTGACCTAGTAGTTAGGAAGTTTGAAATATAATCACAAGTTCTCACCTTAGTGTGGGTTTGGCTCCCACAAGTGACCCAATATTCCAATATATTTCTGGCTGTTGACCGGGACATAAAACCCTAACTTTGACATTTGATATAAACTTGTAACTTGACAGTTTACTCTAATAACATACTAGGTAAAATTAATAACCCACTCTCTCTAATTACAACCTCAGTTGATATAATCAACTCACCAGGGGGTCTGCTGTGCTCATTCTGCTTCCCGTTCTGGAGAGTGATCTTGACCTCTGGGTGGAGTGACCTGACATGGGACGCCTGTGATGGCCTGACCTGAGGGGCATGCGGGAGGTGTCATACTGACCATCATCCTCCAGCTCCTCATCATCTTCATACTCTTCATCTTCATCATCCAGATCATCCACCAAATCCTCATCATGGTGGCGGGGCCGCCGCTCAGCTTCCCGTTTCAGACTGGGCATGCCAACCAAAGGCTGAAAGGAATCAAAGATGTTGTAGTATCATTATTTTTAGATATAGCAAAAAATACACAAAGGTAACACTGCCAGTACTTGTACTTAAGTAATTTTCAAAGTACTTGTACTTAAGTACAATGATGAAAAACCCTTATACTTGTACATAAGATTTTATAAAGTACTTGTACTTGAATACTTTGCAATTTATTTGACCCCAACCCTGAACACTTGATTTAAATTATTTAATTGTGTCAGTATGTGATCCTCTACACCATTGCCTGGTCCCAAGTCCAGGATGAGAAAGGAGGAGGGTTTTGCGTGGGGGCAGCTTTCCCACCATGTAAAAAACTTTGGAGCTACAGAAACCAAGATAAAACATGGCCTTATGTGATTCAAATCACAAAGAGGATAGCTAGGTAGGTACACCTTTAATATAATGATGGTTTGGCAAAAATTGCCCAGACATTGGGCTGAGCATTAAAGCTAAATGCTGAAATGAAACCTGGATATAAAAGAATGAATAGAAGAGGCCTAAAGTAAAAACGCAATGTAAAAAGTTGGGGATAACAAAAAATACACTCATCATAACTTCCATATTATGTTATTCACACCATCATCTGTACCTTTATGATGGTGGTGTCCATATTTCCTACATGTCAGACTGGTCATGTCAGATAAAAACTGAATCTGAGAGAAATGTGCTGAAGGTTGGGAACCTCAAATAAATAGTATCATCTACTTTGACAATTATGGAGGAATAAAAGTTCAGATATGCATATCCAATCACAATCACTACACACAATAAATACAACAACAAATTCATTATTTTCCACAAAATGTCATTCCACAATATACTTGTCAACTTGCTGGAGGAAGTCATACAGAAGAAAACTTATATATTTTAAAATAGGTTACAAAACATGAAATATTAATATCACTGAAGTGGTTATGCTTGACTGACATGTCCAAATGACTATGGTCTGATATGATTAAATCAATACATTAATGGCATAATCACTTTATGAAAAATATGTTCAAACTCCCTGCAGTTTTGTTAAACAATAAGTTTCTTAATTTTTTTTTTGTTTTCTGGTCAGCATCAATAAAAACACACTTCAAGCATAATGTCAAGGAGAAACCAACGTATATATCATGATAAACTACAAGCAAATAATAACAAATCTGACAAATATGATAATGAATAGATCTAGACAGAAACATTATACTCTAGCAGAGTCACGTAAAGCAAGCATTTAATACATACGGCTAATAGATCTTCATTAAAACTGACTAAAAGATCATCTATGGATTACTTTTTAAAATGAATTATTGCATGAAATAGTATATAAAAGCTGTATCAGACGTTAAGACACGCGTTATTTTCATTTAGTTTGTCAACTATTTTGCTATTACTTAATATTATGCTACAATTAACTAGGTACAATGACAATCATTAAACTAAGTATCATAACTATTTGCCACTATGTCAAATTAGATATAAAAATATTTCACTTAAGTCTGTGATAACTCATATAAAATATTATACATGTAGTTAAGTCTGTGAGACTGCATTCACAATCACATAAATTTCAAAATATATTATTTGAATGACTGATTTAAATATTTCATTAATTCATCCAATTTGCAGAAAGTGGGTTGAATTTTGTGACATGTATGTGAGAAGGTCATCAAAGTTTATAAGCCTTAGGATGAAATGTACTGTTTAAACACTGATAAAAGCACAATAATTTCCAAAAGTTCCTTACACTTGGTGTAAATCGATGGTGTATTTGCTTTGTAAGCAAAGGGTGTGTAGTTCTTTGCTGTAAAAAATGTATGTACATAGGACATTTTAGCAATCCTAGTGTAATTTTACATCAATTGTCTTAAATCACTACTTGATTAATACACGCTTGAACTTGGTAAAGGATTTAACTCTAGTTAGCAAGCACTGAACCTAAGTTTGGCATCCCCTTTTGACCTTCTAATAGGGTCCATTAGGGACAAATGTGGCACCAATTTCTTTAGGCTGATTAATGATTACACATCACAATCCTGTAGGACCAATAATAAGTGAGTTATAAACACCTTTAGACTGGGTTACTATTGTTTAAGCTTGACGGATGGGGCTCTAATGTCAAATGTGACCACAGAAAAAGAATCCCGGCATATGATTTCCTATAGGTTGGTTGCACACTAAAACCTGTACTCCCAATAATAAACGAGTTATAAAAACTTTGAAGTTTGGCTGCTCTTGTCAGACCTTGAAGAAAGGGTCCCAGATCAAAGTGACAACATCAAAAGAATCCTAGCATGATTTTCTGTAGTGTTGTTACATATCCCAAACATGTACGACCAACAATAAGTGAGTTGTAAGCTAAATTAAATTTAGCAACCCTGGTTTGATATTGCAGCATGAGTCCAAAATCCAATTCTGACAACTTATTAAGAATCCCAGCATAGGATTTCTAATGGTTCAGTTACACATCCTAAACTTGTAGGACCAATAACAATTTAGCAACTCTTGGTTGACCTTGGGGTCAAAGGTTAAATCTGATCACAGCAGAGGAATCTCAGCACATGACTTCCCATAGTTTGGTTTCAGATCCCAAACCACAAGGACCAGTAATAAGTGAGCTAAAGGCTCTTGAAAGTTTGTGTAAAATATGCCGAATTGAGTTACCTTTGTCACTTCATGGATGACCCTGAATGAAGAGCTTCAAAGTCAAATGTGTACATATGTATACAGGACATATATGTTCAATTAATATATCACCCATAAAGAGATTCAACTTTTTACAGCTGAGAAACAGCCACAGTTGTTGGTTCAAAAAGGGTCCATTATTTTCAAAGCAATGGATATGGCAGCAGCCTTGTTTTTTTAAAATGAGGCCAGAAGTATTTTCATACAAGCTTTTGTAATAAAGACCGTATCCTGTAAATCTGAGTGACCTGGGTGTGAAACGTGCAAGAGAGCAGAAAAGTGAAAACACATAGTCTCTATATGTGTACTGCGGGTGATGTAACCCACTCAAAGTATCCGGTAGATTCAATAATGAAAGTTAGCCCCCTGCCCCTACATAAAAAAGTTCAAATAAAACAGGTTTTATAATCCATGTGGAATTGTAAAGTAGGTTAAACAGGTTTGCACAGAGATATTTATTGAAATCACTTGTGAAATTGTAACAGGAGTGGAGTAATTTTGCTTAATGTCTACAAAATTGTCAACCCATTTCTTATGCAATCAAAGTTCAGCATATAGTATACAATAAGCCAGTTCTCTTTGTATTTAAATTACTTCTTTTTTGTTTAATTCAATGTCCATAAACCACAAACCAAAGGGGCAATATTGTAATTGTACATATTCAAAACACATGCAGATGTTCTCTCTCACTGGATATGAAGTTTATGAAGATTATAAACATACCTTGGGTCCAGATTTTCTGTGTGTTGTGACCACTTTCCCATCTTTTTCATCTGTTTCACACTCAGCTAACATGTCTAATACATCTTCCTCCTGTAAAAATAGATACAAGCTATTTAAAAGTACAAAACAAAGTCAAAAAAGGTGTAACTGGTGAAATATGGAATGAGCATTTTGTGAAGTAACATTCAAATTTTCTTATTTTAAATTATCTATTCTCCTTTAAGCTGAAACAACTGTAAAGTTCCATATATCAAGGGGGTTACATTTAAGTTTGTTTTTAAATATTACATTTCAAACAAATACCTTGTTGACATTAATGGCTGATCAGATAATGTTTCAAAATAGAGTAACTCATTTATTTTTCAAGGCTTACATTGTTCACCAGACTTTAAATATATGTATTTTAATAAATTCAACATATAGACTTGATCAAGATAAAATTTAAAAATATACCGTTGCCGCGCTCTGTAACGCTCATGTTTTTGAAAGCGCCCATCCCTAATCTTACGTTATCGCTCATAAATTACTATAATGTCGTTTCGAGGTAAACTTTCTCCATATAAACCCAATAATTGGTGAAATATGATTAATTTATATCCATTTTCAACGAATTTTCCTTATTTTAGCAGTTATGTCACCTTTTATTGCAACGAGATTTGTTTACCAACCGCATATTTTACTTCCAGTCAGTGTGTGCTAAAATGTGGTTTCCCCAAATTCGGGTTATTTTTTTCGAAACGCCCGGCTGGTTTTTATTGTTGTAAACGCCCATCCCCAACTTTTGCAAATATTTGGTCACATTGCCCATGGGCGTTACAGGGCGCGGCACCGGTATTACTCCAATAATTTTTCTATTTTATCAGTTATGAATACTAGTAAGGGCATTATGTGTGCTATAGATAGAAGTAAGTTTAGAACAAACCAGCTTTCATTCTTTACATCATTTACTGAGAGACAGGGTATTTTTGATAAGTTTATACTAGATCTTTTTATAGTCACTGCTTGGCAAAGCCTGCCCAAAATGATTTAGTTTCACAGACAGTGGTACACATACCCTGAGGTTATTGCTGTATGTCCTCTCCACCTCTTTCTGTAATGAAGAGGATCGCCCTGACAGGAACACTTTAAATGCTTCATTCAGAAGGTTGGCGTACTTGTCTCGCCGGAACTTGTCATCTGGAGGAAAGATGCGTTTGAATCGGTTGCAGTTCCTGTTTTCAAAGTCTTCTCGAGAGGCTTCTTTTCTGATTCGTGTTAACATTTCTTTCTGTAAGAAAAGAAACAACAAAACTATATAAATTTTTTACATTATAAGGCATTTATTGTCTTTATTGTAAATTGTGTGTTTTGTATTGATAAAAATTAGTGCTCCAGTTTATGTAAGTTACCTTGTACCAGGGATTATTTGGAGCTAAATGATGTATCAGAAAGTCAAACTCTATACAATGAAACCTCTTTTATCCAAGCATGCTGGAAGAGTATGATTTTTGTACACATAATCAAAGAAACATTTTCATATAAATACAAATTTGGAACAGTGGAAAGTGAGCTCACAAACTCATATAGTCTGATATAGTCTGATAATAGACTAACAGAATAAATAAATATAGTAAAAGTTCAGATAATATGACTTGACTGTATTGTCACTGTTGTCATATTTCCCTTACCTGGGCCCAATGGAAGATAAGTCTGCAAACATTAGTATCGTTATCTGTATCCTTAATCTGCATCTCCCACGTATTAAAGCTATTATTACTTCTGTGTATTATTTCCCTTACTCACTCACAGTTCATTATCATATAAAGTAGAAACTATCTGAACTATTACCTGAGTCAGGGTTCCCACAGGCTTTTGACAACTGGATTCAAGGTCTTTTTAAGGATTTTCAAGGTCAACAATAACAATTCTCAAGGATATATTTTAAGACACGGCCTCCTTTACCTCCCCTTCTAGCCGTACGTTCCTCCCACAAAATTCCTTGTCACATGATTTTAACATTTTATAAACTCATTACAACAATGCTAGTTAATACATCTAATAATAATTTAACATAAACTTTATGTTAACATAACTTAACATAAACCGTGGTGTTCGACCCCTGTTATGTCCCTGGACACAGAATTTTGTTGACTGCTTTTTGTTTTGTTGCGCCTTAGAGTCCTCTTGTTTGGGGAGATTAAGCGCTATAAAAGTCCAATTAGAATTAGAATTGTTCAGACTAGATCATACTTGCTTTGCTGAGTCTGCCATAGCAGTAAAACTAGATTATGCAGATACAGAAGTTGGGCAATAACAAATTCAAGGACTTTTCAAGGATTTTATTCAATTTTGGCCAAATTCAAGGACTTTCAAGGCCTTGAAAATGAAGCAATTTTTTTCAAGGATTTTCAAGGATGTGGGAACCCTGTGAACATTCAATTACATATATTACATTAGTCATTTCTATTCTGCCTAATGTTTAATACCAAAATACCTATTCTATTTCAATGAACCTTCTATTATTCAACCACAATTTTACTGTTCTGTCATGGTCAGATAAAAGATAGTGTACTACTGTATAGGAGAATGTTCATTCAATATAAGAGTGCATAACTGTACTACTAGAACATAGCATGTAAAAAAAACACTGTGAGGTTATAAACAGAAGCACAGTGTTTTTACAGTTACTATAACCAAATTTGTGGGCAGGTGTGTACAACATTTACTGTGAATTTTTATTAGTAATTAATTTGGGTTTGCTATCCTCTGTACATACTACATTATTTTGACTGGTTAGTTACATCTGTGTAGCAACTCACCAGCTCCTCCTTCCTTCTCTCCAGTGACTGTATCTTTTTGCCGTGTTCATCGATGTTGATGTCCAGACGTTTCTGGTGTCTGATCAGTCTTCTCTGTGCCATGGCTTTCTGAGCTGCCATGGCACGCTTACGATCATTCAGCCTGTACAAAACAGTGGACCAAATCAAAGACGGTGTGGTACACTATGTTAGATCATTACCATAGTTCCTAAAGTAAGTGTTACACATGTTAAACATGCCAAAGCGATCGAATAATGTTTTGAGATTTGAAATGAACTTTACCTTTTTCAAGTTATAACATTTTCAACATACAGAATTGCAAATTTGTTTTGAAACTTAAAAAGGGAATTTTAAGGGTATTTGTAAGAGACAGTATATACCTATCATATGTCATTTCCCACCATTAGTCATGGTAATGTTTACACTAGTTCTACTCTGATTTACTTTACACAATGTTCATTATGCAAAATGGACCAGACTTTCTTTCTAATTGTCAAGATAGAACACTTTACAGGTGTAAACTATTTACTCTCTAATACTAAAGTGACTATAATTTTAGAAATCGTACTGCTGCATTTATTTGCAGTCAGACATCCATCCATGCACCTTAAACATTTGATGAAGGTTTTATCTGTTACAAATTTTTGGGTATATGTAAAATTGCTTGTGATATTTTTAATACAATTTTAATACTAGAAATAGGATGCATTTGCATGCGTAATGTCCACCCAAAGGAAGCATGAGTTCTGCTCTAAAACTTGGACAAAATTGGCAAGAGTAGACTGCTGAGATACCTTGTGTGTCGAAAATTTCAACGAAATCTCTCTATCTCACACGGTTAAGGAGGTAGAAGCAAATTTGTGTTTCCATTTTTGTGTTTCCACTTTTGGCAAAAATTTGAAAATTCAAAATGGCTGCCATTTTTGCGGAGAGGAATTTTTTTTTGAAAATTGCCAATAGTACATTGGGGTAAAAAATTACGATGAAATTCGAAAATTCAAATTGGCTGCCATTTTTGGGGAGAGGAAAATTTTTTGAAAGTTGCCATTAGTACATTTCTGAGATACCCTATGGGATTGAAAATTTCGACGATTTTTGGGGAGAGGAATTTTTTTTCTACTGAGGTCAATCATAAATCTGCAATTGAATTTCAAGAACATGTTTCTAAATATATTGCAGAGGAACTAAAATACGGTGCAATGTACGGCCCCTTTCAAGAGAAACCGTTCCCTTGTCACGTATCACCATTCCTTACACGACATAAGCCGGATTCGGATAACAGAAGGGTCATTGTCGACCTTAGCTATCCAGATGGTCACTCTGTTAATGATGGTGTAGCAAAGGATAAATATCTTAACACCTATTTCGACTTAAACTACCCTTCTGTAGATAATATTGTCGAGAAATTGAAAACTTTGGGTGACTCTGCCCTTATTTTTAAAATAGACATTACTCGAGCTTTCCGTCACCTCAGGATAGACCCTGGGGACTTAGATCTCCTTGCACTGAAACATGGTTCCTATTATATAGATGGAACTTTGGCGTTCGGATTTCGGCACGGATCCGTTTTCTTTCAGAGGTGTACGGATGCCATACGGTATATTATGGATCAAAAATTCGGTTATCCGAACTTGTACAATTATATTGACGATCTCATTTATCCGGCACTTCCACATGAAATACATGGAGCATACACTACTTTGAAACATTTATTGAGTGATCTAGGCCTTGA
This sequence comes from Sabellastarte sp. h YS-2021, assembly GCA_964017235.1. Lineage (NCBI taxonomy): Eukaryota > Metazoa > Annelida > Polychaeta > Sabellida > Sabellidae > Sabellastarte > Sabellastarte sp. h YS-2021. The sequence goes on along the minus strand of OZ024929.1, from coordinate 24,519,862 downwards.
GGTCAGTCAGAAAAAGTTAATTCCTCCTACTAGTAAAGCTATATGTCTAGGAATCGAGATTGATGTCCTAAATAAAACTTTGGCCATTCCCCCTCAAAAATTTGAAGAAATTATTAACATGTGTAACATGTGGGCACCCAAAACAAGGGCAACTAAGAATCAATTACAATCACTCTTAGGCTCACTTCTATACATCACTAAATGTGTTAAACCAGCACGTTATTTCCTTAACAGGATGTTGCAATTGCTTAGAACAAATCACACTGGAAAAATCATCTCGCTGAACAATGATTTCAAACGAGATTTAAACTGGTTTCTCACATTCTTGAGGCAATACAATGGTGTCACTTTTTATGATAATCAAGAAATTCAGGAAACCATCTTCCTAGATGCATCTTTACAAGGACTTGGTGGAGCCTTTAATAACGAGGTGTATGCACTCACCATACCACTGGGTTTTCAGAATTACGATATAGTACATCTTGAAATCCTCAACATTGTTGTAGCACTTAAACTTTGGGCAAAACAATGGCAAAATAAAAGAATTGAAATTAGATGTGATAATATGGCAGTAGTGGAGGTCATCAGGTCGGGCAAGGCCCGAGATCCTACCTTGGCCAAATGTGCCCGCAATATATGGCTTCTTACATCCATATTTAACATCCACCTGGTCGTAAATCACATTCCTGGCCAACGTAATACATTGGCAGACTTGCTGTCCAGATGGACAGGCTCTATTAATAATTTTCTTAAATTACAAGAATTATTGCCTCAGTTCACTTGGATTCCAATTCACATAGACATCACAAAGCTTAATGACTCCATTTAACATGTACTTTACTTTCAGATTGTATGGGGCCCATGGCTAGCCTGGCCTCAGATGCCTTAGGCAGATTGAAAAATGGATTTAGGCCAGCCACGTTAACTGCCTACTCCAGAATGTTCAGAGACTTTCTGGCTTTCTTGTTGTCTGCAGGCTTGCATTTTTCACAGGTGACTACAATTATTCTGTTAGCTTTTATGGAGTTTCTCCATAAAAATGCCCTCTCACAAACAAATATATCAAACTACATGGCAGGTATAAGGGCTATGTATATATTACATGGAATTGATACATCCCCGTTTAAAGATGACAGATTGTCACTTTTCATAAAGTCATTAAAGATAAATGCTCCTTTTACTCCAAAAATTAACAGCATGGTCTCCATTGCATTATTGCAAAAAATACTCATCACCTGTGACCAGTTACCCCATCCACAAGTCTTTAAAGCATTGTACTCATTTGCCTTCTTTTCCTTTCTACGATTGTCCAACATGCTACCTCATTCTTCTAAACAGTTTGACCTCACCAGACATTTGACTAGAGGGGATCTCATCTTCTCTGAAAATTCAGCTGTAATCATCGTCAAATGGTCTAAAACCATTCAAAATAGAAAAAATTTCACAACTATCACCATTCCTTCTCTGGGGTCTTCCCCATTGTGCCCTATTGCCGCTCTGCAAGCTATGTACAAAGCCATTCCCTTAGGAAAGAATTCACCTTTATTCTGTTGTGTAACCAATGGAAAAGTGGTCCCCCTCTCTGATTCTACAGCACGTAAACATCTTAAAAGAATTTCCATACTTTTACAACTTCATCCTACTTTAACATTTCATGCATTCAGGCGTTCTGGTACCACCTGGGCCTTTGTAAATGGGGTTCCACTGCAAGAAATCATGCACCATGGTACATGGTCCTCCAACGCAGTATGGAGGTACATCCAATCAGCCCCCCTTTCTTCTTCAGTTGTTTCCTCCACCTTCCAACAACACCTACAGCTTTAGTCTTTCTTCTTGTCTGGCCCTTGGCACTTTTACAATGTACACTTGCAAACAGGCTGTTAAAACTACTATAATACTTATGTTTAGTTATATGATACTGATGCAAGCGTGTAATACAATACTAAAGTGGGACATACTGACATTGCTTGGACTGTCACTACTAGCAAAAATAATTATAATTTTTGTGGCAGATCATTCATAACAAACTGCCCTGCACTGCTAATGTTTCTAAAATCAGTCATAAATTGTTAAAACTTTGTTTCAAAATTTTCAACCTGGAGATCTCGGTTTCCAGGTTGTTAACTTTGGGGTTTGCTTAATTTTGGGTGATATTTTTGGGGACTTGATGTTCAAATTGAACATAGTGTCAGGGTTTTTATGAATATTATAAAAGCATATGCATTTAGGTTTGCAATGTTGTTTGTTAATGGTCTCACTGTCCCTTATTTGTGTTACTAAAATTTGGGTGCTTCTTCATGCCAATATTTCATATGTTGGCATCTGGAAGCTTTGCATACAATTTTTGGGGGGTTCCTAGTAGTCTGGAAATATTACCTGTTTTACTGTACTGCCAGTGGCAGGGTTGTCATGATATCAGACGCTATGCATAACAATTTAAACAGTATTTTAAATGTCTTACATAGTACCTTATAAATTATATATTTACAAATTAAATCTTATTAAAAATAAAATATATTTTATCCCAATGTCTATCTTATTGTCTTGGGGTGTGGGGCCTGGGAAATGTCGACGATTTTTGGGGAGAGGAATTTTTTTTTGAAAATTGCCAATAGTACATTAATTAGTTACCCCGTGGGTCAAAAATTACGACGAAATTCGAAAATTCAAAATGGCTGCCATTTTTGGGGAGAGGAAAATTTTTTGAAAATTGCCATTACTACATTTCTGAGATACCCTATGGGGTTGAAAATTTCGACGAAATCGCTCTATCTCGCACGGTTAAAGAGCTAGAAGCAAATTTGTGTTTTTCCATTTTTGGCGAAAATTCAAAATGGCCGCCATTTTTGGGGAGAGGAAAATTTTTTGAAAATTGCTGAGAGTACATTGCTCAGATACCCTATGAGTCGAAAATTTCTTTTCCATTTTTGGCAAAAATTTGAAAATTCAAACTGACCGCCATTTTTGGGGAGAGGAAAATTTTTTGAAAATTGCCAAGAGTACATTTCTTAAGATACCCCGTGGGTCGAAATTTCGACGAAATCGCTCTATCTAGCACTGTTAAGGAGATCGAAGGAAATTTGTGGTTTTCCATTTTTGGCAAAAATTTGAAAATTCAAAATGGCCGCCACTTTTGGGGAGAGGAAAAGTTTTTGAAAATTATCAATAGTACATTTCTTAGATACCCTGTGGGTTGAAAATTTCGACGAAATCACTCTATCTCGCACGGTTAAGGAGATAGGCATATTTAAGTTTTTTGCTATGCAGCTATTACTCAGGAGATTAAAGCTATTACCATCAACAACAATACCAAGCAAGCAATTGACGCTGTAAATCTTCACACCAAATTTTAAAAAGATGTGTTAAATATGTTTCCTTTAAAAGAGTGATAACAGAAATGCAATTCAGAGTAGGCTCAAAGTAGCAAAGCAGCTATTACTCAGATAGCTACAAAGCTATCATCGACCAAAAGCTATCCTGGCCAAACTATTGACCCAATTATCCTTATTAAATTTTTGTGAAGATTGAAAACATTGTTTCATTAAAATGTCCAGAAAAAAAAGTCAACTCAAAATAGCATAATAGCTATATAGCACAGTTGCTATTACTCAGTTAGCTATAAAGATATTATCACCAAAAGCAATCCCAAGCAAGCTACTGGTCCAATAATCCTCCATCTCAAATTTTGTGAACATAGGTGAAATACTTTCCCTTTAAAATGCTTAAAATAGAAAAGCTACTCAAAGTAGCTAAGTAGCTATTACTCAGTCAGTTATATAGCTATTATCACTAAAAGCAATCCCAAGCAAGCTATTGACCTAACTATTGCTCATACCAAATTTGGTAAAGATATGTCAAATATTTTTCCTTAAAATGCCCGGAAACAAAAGAAGAACACAAAAGTAGCTAAGTAGCTATTACTCAGTTAGCTTTAGAGCTATCTTCACCAAAAGCAATCCCATGCAAGCGATTAACCCAATAAACACCCATACAAAATTTGGCAAAGATAGGATAAATATTTTTCCTTGAGTATGACGACGGATGGCGGATGCCAGAAAAAGCAAAAATAATATGTCCACCCCCCAGTGGGGTGGACATAATTTGTTGACTTACTTGATATTTAGTAATCGCAAAGTGTCTTCTAAAACCCCTGATTTGATTTCATAATCCAACTGCTCATCTGTCCCAAAGCTGGGTGATCTGTTGATCTGAATAACATAAAACACATTTTTTTTGGTACCAAAAATGTTTTATACACTAAAGTGTGAGTTATATACTTATATTCAACTTGGAAAATACTGCAGCGGAGTAGGCAATCTTAAAACAAGGGGTGAAAACAAAAAGCATTCCCTTTTCAACACATGCTTTGATTAGATATTTCACATACTCACTGTATATGTCTGATAAAAGGACTAATACTTGATACAAAAACTAAGATGAGATCAAATAAGAAGAATTAACAATTGTAAAAAATTTAATTGCAATTTAACTTTTTGTTAGTTAAATACTTACCTTATCCTCACAAATGCTTACTTGGTTTTGTGGAGGCAAAACGCGGCGACCAACAAGAATATTTAAAAAATTATTCTTGTTCGAGAGGTGAACCCCATAGTTAGTGATAGGTGCGCATGCGCACTGCTCATTGTCGGTTGGACTTTGTCGAGAGATTTAATTTTTGGTCCCCTATAAAAACAAACTTGTGAGGGGAGGTTGGGTGGGTCCATCTTTGTGAGGATAAGGTAAGTATTTAACTTACAAAAAGTTAAATTACAATAAAATTTGTTACATTTTATTGCGTAAAATAGCCTTACCTTATCCTCATAAATGCTTGAATCCAACCATAACAGGAGGTGGGAGTTTCTTTTGCAACCTGCCTGTTAAAAGAATATGAGGTTCACCATGCAAGCAATTGTAAGAGAGGATAAGATAAGCTTAAGTACATCACATTAAGATCACTCATAGCTGTGAGATATCTTGTGAAGATAAGAAATGAATGCTAACCTCATGAATATTCATGATGCACTGTTGAAGTTGACACGCGATCTAGAATTCTAAGTGATCTTACATCTACCCATCACCCATAACTGTGTGGTAGGGGATGGCTTCCTGGGTCCATCAAGCTGGGAGCTGTCATCCACCAGAAAGGCATCCCCAAGCTGGCTTCTGTGAACTACCTAACTACAGTCATGGGGCCATCTGCAACAAGAAGAAGACATATGTCAGTACAAGATACTGGTATGGATGGTAACATGCAAGTATGTAAGACACATGAAAACATAGAAGAACATACTCAAAAATTCACAACATGCTGAGCAGATACCACTGGACCCAATTTGAAATCTGATTGGTTGGTGGACTGCCAAGATACATCCTTCACGTAAAAGGTGGTGAAAGTCTTGTGGCTTTTCCAATAACATGAGCCTAATACCTACTCTAATGAGACCCCACCCTTAAAGGCCAAAGAGGCTGACATGGATCTTAGGTCATGAGCCTTCACATGAACACTGTCAGAGCTAGAGTCCGAAGATTGATAGGCTCAAGCAACAGTCTGTTTGATCCAAGATGAAATACTGGATCTTTGGATGTCCTTATCAAAGCCCTCCTTAAAGGAGATGAACAAAAGATTCTTGCCCATTCTTTTTGTAGAAGTCCTATCCAAATAATAACGAAGTGCTCTAATAGGACACAGAGTCATATCTTCAGACAAATCTGAGCTCAGAAAGGTTTGAGAGCTGGAATAACCACGGGTCTGATCAAATCTGGACCCTCAGAGGCTAACTGGTTCTTAGCCAAGAAGGCAGGAGAAGGAGAGATAGTGACCTCCTTCCAGTGAGGTTTGTGTCTGAGGGAAGAGAATGTCCAAGTGTGCACCTCCCCCCTCCTTTTGCCAGATGCCAAAGCCATCAGGAAAACAGTCTTGAAAGTCAAAATCTTAAGACTTGCATCCTTCAAAGGTTCAAAAGGAGCCTTAGTCAAAGACATAAGAACCAAAGATAGGTCCCAAGAGGGAATACCCCTATTTACAATGGGTTTGTCACTGTAAAAGCTTGCAAGGAGTCTATTTAAGTGCAAAATTCTTGCCCACTTCCTGGCCAAAAGGTCCCAAATGGTCAGCTATTGCAGTTCTATAGCCAGCAATTGTGGCAGGTTTCAAATTTTTGACAGTAAACAAGTGGTTCAAAAATTCTGCTATGTCTGAGATAGAAGGCTCCGAGCTGACCGCCTTGTTCTGTTGGCACCAGAGTTCAAAAATGGACCACTTTGACTCGTATAATCTTCTAGATGAGGGTCTTTGAGGTCCCTTAATTCTATCTGCCACCTGCTCAGAGAATGATTCAAGTGATTCTGAGTGGTGTCTAGGTGCCAAACATGCAGATTCAGATACATGAGATTCTGATGGAACCTCTGATTGAAAGGTTGTTTTAACAGATGAGGCCAGTGAGGTAGTTGTAATGGGGGTTTGGTTGACAGATTGACTAGATCCCAAAACCAATGCATTCTGGGCCACTCTGGTGCTACTACTATCCTCTTGCACCTGTAGGTGTTCATTTTCTGTATGACTTTTGGTATGAGTGCTACAGGACAAAAGGCATAGCCGTCCAGACCCTCCCAGGAGATGTTCAATGCATCTATGTTCATAGCATTTGCATCTGGGACTGGTGAGATATAGATTGATAGTTTGTGATTCAATTTGGTGGCGAACATGTCCACCATTGGTTTGTGCCAAACTTTGCAAATTAGGCTGAATATTTGAGGATGAAGAGACCATTCTGTTTGAATTATTTTGTCCTTCCTGGAGAGACTGTCGGCTATGACATTGAGGCAACCCTGAATGTGTCTGGCTCTTATGAGTATGTTTCGAGGATTGCAGGAGGCCAAGATGCGACAAACCAGGAGACACATGTCCCAAGAGTGTGTTCCCCCTTGTCTGTTCAGATAACTGACTACAGTGGCGTTGTCTGTTGCTATCAGAACCCTTTTGTCTAGAATTTTGTTTTGAAAGCTTTTTAAGGCCAGAAACACTGCCTTTAACTCTAGGACATTGATATGAAGTAATTTCTCTTCATCTGTCCAATTGCTACTGACTGTCATGTTTTGTAAATGAGCTCCCCAACCCTGATTTGACGCATCTGTGAAAATAAGGGTATTGTGTTCCTGTGGATGTAAAGGACAACCCATTTTTAGATTTTTTTGATCTTTCCACCACTGAAGATGCTTTTTCAGAAGGTTTGAAACAGGAATCTTCAGGTCTAGTGACTGGGGATACTGCCACTTTGTCTTTAGGTACCATTGGAAAGGGTGCATATGTAACCAACCCATTGGTATTGTCTTTTCTAGGGATGCTAGTACACCTATCAGGGTCATAGGCAACCTTGGGGTTGTTTGTGATGCGATCTCCATGTCCTGAACAGATTTTTCTAAAATTTTCAACTTCTTTTCGGTTGGAAAGACTTTTCCCTGTATCAAATCGAAATGGTAACCCAGAAAGTCGATTTTTTGTGTAGGTTCGAGCTCTGATTTTTCGAAGTTTATCACAAAGCTGAGTTCTTGCACCACATGGATAAGTTCTTTTGTCTGGAGCTGACACTGGTGTCATCCAGATACTGGTGAACTCGAATTCTGCGGGACTGAAGAACAAGTTTTACCTCTTTTACAATCCGTGTGAACTCTAGTGGTGCCGTCGCTAACCCGAATGGCAGAGCTTTGAATTGATATGTTCTTTTGTCTACATGGAAATGTAGCAAGTGTTGACAATTGGGATGAATGGGAACGTGAAAGTATGCATCTTTCAGATCTATGGAAACTAGCCATTCGCCTTTTTTGACAGAATTTCTTATAATCTCTGCTATCTCCATTTTGAACATAGGGACATGCAAGTAACTGTTCAGGACACTGAGATCTATCACAGGACGCCATTTTTCCTGGGTTTGGGTACTAGAAATAACCTGCTGCAAAAACCTGGAGCTGTGCAAACCTTGAGAGGGTAAATAGCCCCTTTTTTGAGCATTTCTGAAACACAATCTGTTAGAAAGCAATGTTTTTGCGGTTTGCTGTACCCGCTGTGGATTGTGGGAAGTACAGACTTGGGCGGATTCGAGTGAGGAATTATCTGGTAACCGAACCTCAAGATTTGCACAACTCTTGGATGACAATGAAGATGAAGCCATACCTGCCAGTAAAACTGTAAACGGCCTCCATGTAATACAGAATTTTGATTGTCACTTGTGTCTACTACTACCACGTCTTGAAGATGACTGGTAGGACTACTGGTTGAACTTGTCCTGTTGGCCACAAAAAAAATTGGAGCCAGAACTGTGAGAGCTAGAAGAGGCCTATCTTCTGAACGACTATTCGATTGGAAAGATGGACGTTGCTCCACCTTGTGCCTCTTGGGAGATCTATCCTGCTTCTTTTGGATTTGATCCAAAGTTGTAGGGAAAAACAGGTCTGCAGATTTAAAGCCTGTCCTCCTGAGTTTGTTAAAGTCGTGTTCCTGCAAGTGTGAAGCACAAACTTCAAGAATGGAATCTCTTCTTGCAAGCTGTAAATTGCATGCTAAAGCAATAGAAAGATCTGTAACTGCCTCCAGAGCCTTGTCCAAGGAATTGAGGCAAGCTGACTGCATCTGTAGGCGAGACAGTAATTTGTCAGAGTCTTTGAAAGCTTCATGACCTCCCTGTTGCAGCAAATCCTCCATTGAAGTAGAGGTCTTCCATATCGCCAGTTGACATAGGACAGAATTTGAATACTCTCCCTAGTAACTGTCTCCATAGAAGTATGCTGCCTCATGGGAATGTGGACAGATGAAGGAATGGCTTTCGGGAACAATGACCTAAAAGCATCCTGACACTTGGGTGCAGAGGAACTAAACTCCACCGTTGAGGACCTATAAAATTTCATAGGAGGTCTATTATACTGCAGGAAGTTGTCAGCATTCACAGGACTACACTGCAGCTTCTTTAGGTTCACCTTTTCTGGGATTCCCAGATGCCTTTGCCTCGTAGAAGTCCCATCTCTGTACAATACCATCCAAAGGGGGCATGACCATAGGAAGAATCTGTTTCTTTTTGGAATCTTTATTCTTAGATCCAAAAATTTTGGTGGGCTGATCAGAGGATTCTTCAGGAACTTCAACCTCTAACAATGCCCTGATAGCAGCATGCAGTGTCTCCCTGTATTTTGGGTCATCCTCAATTTATTTGTGAGGAGAGGGAGACCTCATTCTTTTATGCGAAGCAACACTGGTGGATTTGTGTACAGAACTAAAGTCAGATAACACCTCTTCACCAGACTCAACTAGACGAGAGGAACGAGCCTGTTGGGGTGTAGGAAGTGACGAAGTTGAGGAAGAACTCGCCTTCAAAGAAGTGATCTGGGACTGCATGTCTTCCAGTCTCTGTAAAATCTTCGATAAAGAGTCCTCTGCTACAAACTGAGATCTCTCACCTGTAGGGGAACGTTGAGCAGCATCAGATTCTTGTCCTAAAAGGGTGTCTTCCACTTCTTTAGAAACCACAACATCCTTAACTTTTTTCTTGGATTTTGATCTTAGTTTCCTATTCTGATCAGAAGTAAATTGTAAACAATTAAAGCAGTCTTCTTCCTTGGATGTAACCTAGACATCTTGACCTTTTCCCTTATCTCTGCAAGGGTAACAAAAAAGGTGGGTATCCCAGTCATAAATCGGATGACCACACCCTGAAGCACGTTTAGAAGACTTCAGCTGAGATTCTGCCATGATCTTCGTAGAAATAAAACACGCGCAGCCTCCACGACGACCAAAAATTGAATGAAGATCTCTCGACAAGTCCAACCGACAATGAGCAGTGCGTATGTGCACCTATCACTAACAACGGGGTTCACCTCTCGAACAAGAATAATTTTTTAAATATTCTTGTTGGTCGCCGCGTTTTGCCTCCACAAAACCAAGTAAGCATTTGTGAGGATAAGGTAAGGTTATTTTACGCAATAAAGACAGTTTTCACTTACCTCTAACAACCACGGCCTCAACTTCTTGTCCAGCATCACGTCAAACCCGAGTATCTCGAAGCACACACTGTCAGAGCCCGGTGGCTGACCTGGTCGGCACATCCTGTAAGCATGCAGCACGTGAGGATGGGCCACAATCATGGTCTTGATGATCATGTCAGTAATGTTCCTCCACAAGAACTGGATGTCGTAGTCGTGGCGTCTTAGGTAGTCATTGAACCATTTCAGTGTGCGTTTGCTGCCCGAGTCCACTGTACCACTCTTTTCATAAAGCTCATTGTGCTTGTTAATGGAGTAGTTTGTCAGGTGCATGTAGGCATGGTCCTTGAAAAACAGGGAACCAGTTTTTGAAACTTTATTATACATACAATTAATTCTGTGCATTTATACACAGAGACATCGTCAAATTTCTATGTATAGCTAGATTTGTTTTACATCCATTTAATGTCTTGTGTTTAAGTGTGTATTTGTCATTTGTTGACAATATATTTCAAACTGCCAGCCAACTTTAAGTACTGCATGGTGTACCTGAGTATCTTGAAATTATTAACCAAGCTATCTTTTGGGTAAAGTACTTACGATGTTTGAGTCTGTTGGGTGCGTGTACTTCTCAGTACTCATTCTCAGCAAGCCATCATTGAAAAGAAAGAACCTGAGGGGATCGCAGGAAGTGACTAGGACATAAATGCGCATGTCGCACTTGTAACCTTCGACCAGAAATGGCTTGTCTAGGTACTCTTGTACTATCATGTTTTCATTGGATGGAATTTTTTCAGCATTCTTACACAGTGATATGCTGCAAATACATAGAAGATATGTTGTCATAAGGAGCTCTGTCTGACTTCATACAAGATACTATCTAGCAATGTAGACCTATCCTTCAAATAATCTTTTAGATCCCATCAAGACAGTACCTTTGGCAAAGAGTATCATAATGCCAACTTGCTGTAAAGCTTACAAAGCATTCACCTACTTCCACATTTTTTATTCAGATTAACAGAAAAATTTTATCAAGCCTCACAAAAGGAAAGTAAGAAACATATTATTTTTAAAATGTGGAATGTTATCCAGTATACAAGAGACTGTACAATAATAAGCATCACACAATTTGTCAGACTTTTTTGAGTGTCAAGCATTTGGGATGAAATATTGCTTGACAACTTCCTATGTAGCTGAAGGTTGTGGTCATAGTGGAAATATCGGGATCACTGACCACACATTACTGTCCTGGTGATTTGAATTAAAGTAATTAGTGATATGACCTGCAGAATATCTACAGAGCCATATTAGTTCTTAAGCATTTCAAACATTCTCTAGATGTTAAAACAATTATTCTAAAAGCCAGAAAAGACATACATGTATAAACAGTATAATATACTTATGTTTTCTTTTGTATTTTTCTAATACTTTTTTCAAATTTGCAGTATGTGCACTTGGGTTATGATAATTATACGGTACTCAGTACTAGTGGTGGTATCGAATAAGAATATTTATATCGATATCAAGCCATATTTTGCCTTCCGTATCGATCGATATTCAAATATCGGGGCATGAGATGTTTTCCTAGAGACACCTTCCAAACTCTTTCGCATGTTTTAGTAGATTCCTGAAACGTAAACAAATATGGTGTTTCCGCTTTAGCGGTAAGTAAAAGTGGACAAAAATAATATGAAAACCAATATATTCTTCAAATTTTGTACTTTATTTGAATGAAAAACACGATTGTTGTACCTGTTAAGTCGTATGTTTCCATATTGTACCCTACATTTATCGATATCGGTAAACTTAGCTTGAATTGATAAATATTTTGATATCGATAAACAATACCAGCACTACTCAGTACCCATTTGAGACTGTAAAAATGGGTTATTGGTGGATGAAAATAGAATAAAACCAAATAATCATATACCATAGCCACATTTACACTATTATTGTGGTTGTTCTTAGATTGGGAACATATGTATTCCCTAACCAATACCAAAGCAAGTACCAAAACAAATTTGCAGTCTACTTTAGGGTGCTCAACAAAAGCAATATTTTCAATTATTAATTTGATCCTTTAATCAATACAAATGCTTGGCACCATCTTAACATACCCATTTGTTAATACCCATTATGTTATTTTACTATCAATTCATCTCTTAGACATATAATAACACTAGACTATAACCATTGCTGAATAATTTTGATAATATATTGACAAAACCTACCCATTTCCCATAGCACCATTTGCAGGTTTGGTGATGTAAGTTCTGTTTTTCTTCTTTTTCTTCAGGTCTTTTGCATAGGACTGGAACTGACTGTATTCAGAGGGAAACACCCACGTCCTGGGCACAAAGTTATATTCCTCTGGCTGTGCTTTGGCCATTCTGATTAAAACATTGAAATATAAATATGAGTTAAATATAAAAAAGACAGATCTCCAAACACCCATGTACTCGGTACCAATTAAGCTGTATTACTCATGGCTGTGCTTTGGCCATTCAGATTTAAACAATTGAAAAATTACAAGTTAAATAATGGACACACTCACACATTGAATACCAATATTTCCTTGTTCCTTCTGATTAAATAACATAAAAAATGAAGTTGCAAAATGCATAATCATACAAAATATCTTCCACACGAAATTAAATATTCCTGCTTAAAATACTGAGGAGTAGATCACTTTAAAATGCAATAAAGGTTAAAACTGAAGTAAAGGGTGAAGCAAACCATGACTGATATGGCACCACTGTCGGTGGTTGGCATTTATAAAAATGGGCAGCAAATCATGAATTCTGACTGTGTATCAGTGTGTACCTATGACTGTAAATGTCTGGAGGACATATTTTCTCATCACTAATCTCTAAGAAGATTCCCATTTTTCATTGAAGCAATATGATAAAAAAGTATTAACTTGGGCAAATGGATTCTTAAACTATATTTTACTGTAAAATCAGAAAATCTTGTCAGTGTGGATGAATTAAAAACAAAAAGAATCCTTGGAAACAGTTTGGTGTATTTGATGTGTAATAATCTGCAATTGTACATGCTACATTTTCTATAAATTTCACAAAGCACGGAATAGCAAGAATGTGTGTTTCCCAATATCTGCGGCAGGAGAAGTATCAACTACGAGTGAACAGCCAAGGAAGGGTAAATTTGTCAAAATTAATTAACATTTATTGACAGAATTGAAGAAAGTCTGCCCCCGAAAATTGAACTAGTAAATAATCATTAAAATAAATCAAACAATTTTCTTTACATAATTTGTTCCAAAGATCACACAAGGTATAAGGTGAAATACTAGTAACTAAGACACATCTGATTCAACAATAGGGCCTTAGATATGAATTAAAGAGTTTTCTCATTAAAATATCATGCAGTACTAAATCTACAGGGTAGGTTTTTTCATGCCTCAGAAGGTCTTGTATATAAGTGTATATTTGTCATTTGCTGATCTGAATCAACAGTGTACTCAGTCTATAGATTTTCTCTTATAACATTTACTCAGCACAATCAGGCTCAAAATACAGATCAATGCCAGTAAATAAAATATTCTTATTTTAAGTACTGATAAGCTTCATTTCCTTGCTTCACAAGACACGTTTCAAACAGAACAAAAACAGAAAGAACTTTTTTTTGGCAAGAATCACATTTAAAGTTGTATTCTCTTATAACACAATAAAGTACTTTGTAAAAGTGTACCAAACTACAAAATGTATTTGCTTGTCAATATACTGACATAAGTGAAACCTTGTGCAAAATTACTGGTTTCACTAGACCTATAGAGTAGCAGGTTGCATAGTTCAATATATTTACACATATTTATTATATTCACTTAGAAAATATATCTGGGTGTCAAGCTATTCTCTTTTAATGTACCAGTGCACAACAGATATATGACAACAACAATATTCCACATTATTGACTCAATGTATTGTGCCTTAAGATGTTTCTTATTTGCTGTCTCACTGACGCAAACTAGTCTTGGTTAATTTTAGCACTGAAATTTTGCCAAACATGGAATTTTGTTCCATCCAACATACCAGAAGGAAATGGCTTTATATAAAGAAACAACTATAACTATTCTACAGTAAGCTGAATGCTATGTGTTAACACTTTATAATCCTTTTTGACCTATATGTGCGTATGACTTATACATTTAGTGCACATTTTTGTAGTATCCTTACAAAAGTATACAACAAGACAAGTTTGTCTTTACATTGACACAATTATGTCACATTTTAAGCAAACAATCAGTCAAAATAATGTAAAACTTAAAAAAAATGAATGACAGGTTTGTCCAGCTTATCACAAACAAGACCAAATATATACACAGAATGCAGTATATTTGTGATCACTGCTCAGTATTTCCCACCAAGATATGTTTAATTTATTCTCAAAACTTGTTCTGATTAAAACCTTTAAATTTAAAATTGACTGGTTCATTTTGTGGTGCAGTGAACTCTGGGTGCTTGAGAAAGGATTGACAAATTTTGAAGATATACAGCCAGATTACCCCACACCTATTACAATTTTGCAAGTGATTTCTATATATGTCTTTGTGCGAACTATTTTAACCTACTTTCAATTATGTATGAATTATAACACTTGCTTAATCTTGGCAGAAAGGAAGGTTTTTCCTGCTGATCGATGCTTGTACTGTACTTACTTGGCCATGTTTCTGCCTAAACAATCCTTACGGCAGATTTCTCCCATACCGGGGAAGTGGTTAATCTTCTGAAAAGCTTTGAGCTCTGAAATTCTATCTGTGGAGACAAAGCTGTCATTCCATATGAGGAAACTGAAAACAAAGAAACAAAAATATGGCTTTTTATACAGGAAGGAAAAACAAAGATAAGCAGGTTGATGCTAAATGAAGTGAATATAGAAATATATGTTAAGAAATGTGAAATTTGCCAATTGTGCTAAGTTCACATCAGGGCCTAATATAATCATAACAAACGTTCAGTGATTGATGTGTGATGGATTGGAGTTTAGATGAATGCTTTGACTGTACTATCTTTGAGGTAATTATTCCAATGGGTGCTATAAGGGGATTTCGACGAGTACTGCTGCATGAAGAACTAAAAAATAGCATTTGAGATGCCTTTAAGCTACAGCCCAGGGAAATAGTATTAACACTATGTGACAATTAGAAGTGTCTCAGTACAAAGATCAGGAGACTTTCAGAGCAAACAGTATGACATGGTGTTGCACACCTACACCCTTTAGCCTTAATGTCCTTACCAAGTATCAACTCAGTACATCTTAAGGTTTTCTGACATATAGCCTGGACCAAATTTTAAAGTTCAAGATCACTACAACAAGGTCAGAGGTCAAATCAAGGTCACACCTTGATGATTGCACACCTTCACCCCCTCACCAATGTCCTACTAAATATGAATTGCCTACACCTTACAGTTGCGAGATACAGCCCTGACAAGTTTTTCAAACTCAAGGTCACTGTGGCAAGGTCAAAGGTCAAATCAAGGTCACACCATGATGGTGAATACCTACACCTCGTAACCAATGTCCTAGTAAGTATCAACATCTTACACATCAGGGTTTCTCTTTCCTTTTCTTTTATTTCTAACTTTTGGGAATTTGTGAACGGTGAATTTCACATACTGCGGCAAAATCCACTTTTCCCTTAATGTATATTTCGGCAATTATTTTGTTTAAGATTTTTGTTTTATATTTCAGAAAATATTTTGCCCTACTTCTGTCATGTTTATTAATAAATTTAACAAAAGAATGGTATTATTCATTTCTTTCTGTGAGTGTCTATTTATCTGTCTATTCATCAATATTTATGACATAATATTTACAACAGACAACATTTCTAATTGATAAGGATAAAAAAGAAGGTTTCAAACTGAAAGGTGTAAGTGTTAATCCAACAAACCAACAAAAGGCTCAATGCTTCATATAATTTTCTTGTTTAGATCTTGTTTCGGTTCCATAAGTAATTGACAAGATATTTAAACTTAGTAGAGTACTCATAAGTCAGTTTATCAATAAATTTTGACAATTACTATTATTCTTTACAAACTTTTAAAGCACTTAATTTGGCAATACATCAAATTCTAAGGCAGCCAATGAAGTATATGGACTGTTGTTATTTATTCCTGTTGTCTTAACATATAAACAAAGATGTTTTATTATAATTTCACATATACTTGAGTTATTCAGAGTTAAGTGTGGTACATGTCAATGATGAAATGGTACAAACAGGTAAGAGTTGAAAATACCATGATATATCTTGTGTATATGTTACAGTAAATAATTATATGAAAGCAGTATATATGTGTATTTACTGAAAATGTCAGTAAAATATGTGTATTTACTGATTTTACGTATTTACTTAACTAATAAACTGGTAACATAAACCAATATGAAACAATAATTATTGTCATTTTGAAGAATACATCAAATTTTATCCAAAGAGTTAAGGCATCATTAACAAACAATATGGATCTCATTAAAATGACAACTTTTTGTGGTCCAATTTTGAAAATTTCCTTTATTTAGAGGGAGCTTTTATCTGAGCATATTCTTTATAGAAATGTAAAATTTGTAAGTGTAATCTTAAAATGAAGAAACTTACACAATATAATTCTTTGATAGATGATTAAGTCTTTCTTCATTCAGTTTTTTTATCAACTAATTTTGGCAGCCATGAGGCTTGCTTCTGTTTTGTTACACTGGGCATTGTTCGGTATATTACGTCTGTGAATGGGTTACACAAATACCATGTTGCATAGTTTTGGTAATTAACTTGAACCTCCAACTCACCAATTTGGATCTTCATCCTTTGATATGAACATCCCCGATCTGTCCACGATTTGTCTGACTGTAAGATGATAAAAGAGATAGATGGTTTTAAAACACATGCAAAAATGGTTTACTTGACAAAGAGGTTTTATTTAATAAATGTATTCATTTACCCTTCTGTAACAAAGTTGCATCAGGACTGGGAAGGCGAGGGTAACAATACACAGTATGAAATTATATTTGTAAAGCTCTTTTAAATCATAAGCATGAAAACTGTTAAATGCTACATAAACTTTTGAACAAAAACTAAGAAAGCAAAATGGAAAAAATAATTCTTAAAATGGCTGGGCAACTTGACAAAGACTTATTAACTGTTTATAAGAAGTTGAGATGAAAGACACGAGAATTATTTAAATAAGGGAAGACACTGACAATATAATCTAAATGTAACTATTCTAAATGTTTGTTAATTGAGAATTTTTATGTTGTACATATGTGTACAGTTAAATCCTGTCGAAATTGATCTCCAGGAACTAAAATTACTTCTAATTAACATGGAATTCAGCATAATAACAAAATTATTTAAAAACGGCCCTTAAACAATCTAACATCTTTGTCTATTTAAATCAAGTACTTAGCAGAGTTCTACTATATAGGAAGTTTTACTGTTCTTATATGTGAATTGTAATTTTTACTGTTCTTGTATATGAATTGTATTACAAGCTAATAACGTACAGAAAAAAAAAAACTATTAGCAAAGGAAATGAAAATATACATTTAATATACAAGCATAAAATGTAAGAAATAACAAGTACTTTTAGACCTCAAAATATACCATTTTACTATATATAGTGATTAGCCATAAAGATATTTTTGACAACCTGTATTTCAACCTGTTTATAAAAATAACTGAAAATTCTATGTTACGACGCATGTATTCCAGCTTCTCCTTTTCAGCCTTTTAGAAACAATTATAACCAATAATAAGTAGATTGCATTCACTAAAAGACTATCAAACTTTACACTTACCAACTTCATACTTGGTTCCGCCGAGATTTGCAGTGACTGAGTTACGCTTTTTCTTCTTTTTTGGTTTTTGTTTTTCTGAGGACTGTTTGGTGCCAGCACTGCCCCCTTTTTCTGTGGAGCCCTAGCAATGTGGAAAAAAATGCTGATTAACTGACAGTTAATATATCGATTGTGTTCATTGGTCAATCCACTGATTGGTTATTGGGACAGGAAATTTACTAAATGGTTGGATGGTTAATTAATTAAATTGTCAAATCATTGCCTGATTTTCTATGATTGATTGATTGCTTAGTTGGCTGTCTGTTTGTCATTTTTGTATTGGTGTGAACACAACTTTCCACACATTCTTAACGTCATGATAATGCATCAATAGAATCTATTGGTGGAGCTGTCCACAGGAAACCATGAGGGTATAAGCTTAAGGTGCTTGATAAACTATAAGTTTTAAAAATAAGTTTCTTAATCAGAGAATAGTTTCTCTAAAAATAACAAAGGATCAATCAGAATTTTTTTTTACAACAGATGATTACGGAAAAGTACTCTGGCCATAGAAAATATTAAAGTTTCATCAGTAAAAGGGGAGAGCTATGAATCAGAAAATTGCATTTTAGTTTTTTTGTTTTTTTTTGGAAGAACTGAATAAATACAAAATAAAATATTGTCAACACTTGTTTCACATGTTTTTGCGAGAATCCTATTTCTCACTCTGTCTCCAATGTTTTTGTTACCTGGATCAATACTGCCTTTAGGCTGAGGTGATGATGCAGCACAATCTCTTTGTTAGTTTGTGTTTATTGTTTGTCAGAAAAATTGTATGGCTGAGAAGACATTTTTTTCAATTGGTTATTAATATGAAAACCATCTAAATATCCCATGATTGAAATCATGAATAATAATGTAAGAGATTATAATCCTATAGCAGTTTTTGTTAAATTTACAAGAAAATTTCCAAATCTTACACAAGCATATCACCACCTAAGTTATCACTTATAAATGACTGAGGCGCTGACTGTAAATGCAGCAATAAAACATCCAAGTTTCCATTTGGTTTTCTAATAAGAACACTACTTTCAAATCAATACAATATTCCTTGAAGTATTGTTACTTAGATAATAAAGTCATCATCAAAGTTAAATCATTATGTACCATCCAGAAAATGTCTCAAAACTTTACAGAATAAAATATTGGCAGAGACAGTTTTTATTGACAGATACCATACACACTCAATGACTTTAATATTTTAATTTGGTCTTGTGTTGCAATTAACATATTCTGTAAGTGATTCACATGCATCTTTAACCTGTTTTCTTCAATGACAGACCCATTAGACTCAAACTCTAACAACAGGGGTAGAAGTTGAGTATGCTGGTCATCCTACACCCATGTTTTAGAACCTCTACTACACCAATATTTGGGTCTGATACTGTTGGAAGTTGTAAAGAGATGAGGTAATTCAGCTTGAAACAAGAGGGAAAAACAAATTTGTAACTGCAGAAAAGACACCCATGTAACTCAGAACACTTAGACGGTCTAATAATAGAGCTTTCACTGTATGTGAATTCTACATCTCAGTAAACATACTGTGTTATATAAGCTAGCTGATGTGATGGAATAAATCTGTGCACATCACGTATCAGTCAATACTTGGCACTGTAAACAGCAGGGTAATTAACAAGAAATATTATACACAACATCTCCTGCTGAGATTAAAACCCACAAACTCAGGGTAGGGAAGTTAGTGTGTTTACACAATATCATGACTCAGTCCCTTATGTCTCGATCATCTCCTGTATCAATCTTTGGAGTATTACCAGTGTACATTCCAAGAAAAAGTTAATTACACCACATAAGCATTTAACCTACCCACCCTCCAACCAAATCTAGGCTTCAGATGGTTTTCTTCACCCCCATCTCCTGTGAAGATAACTTCATCAGGTGGGAGACATATGTTCTCATGACCTACCTGAGTCAAAGAAGGGTAATAAGATAGTATGGCAATATACCCCACCTGTATCTGTGGTGCTGGTTGCTGACTGGCTCTCTTCACCCCATCTCCAGCACGGGTCTGTTCTCTGATGATGGGTGGCTGCCTCTCTAACACAGCATTCTTCTGTCTGTAGCTACTCAGGTTATTCAAAGTTACCTCTGAAATTGGAAAATAATAAACTTAGTTGAACTGTGTTTAATTGAATCTCTTTGCAAAGAAAAATTAAAAAAAAACTGGCTACTGAACCAGGATAGTCAGATAAAAGAATTGAATATCAATGACATTTCTTTCGGAGCCTAGACATTCCTTCAATTTAAAGACAAAGCTATACATTGATGAAACTTATTAAATACATATGTCATGTCTGAACTTAAATCCAATCCTGGTCTTTCACTGTTTTGGAAGAATTTAAAATCCTGCTGACAGAACTTAAAATCTTGCTAATGAAATCAGAAATGTTATCAAATGAATCAATAACTAAATTTAATTTGTCATCTTCATTTACACTATGGAACATTGTATCCACATGCATTATGACTACAAAATATCATTTACATGTCTTATCAGAAACTCCATGCCATCAAAATTTCAAATTCTTATATCAGAAATTTCAATTGAAAATTGTAAAGTCAGAAAATCAAACTGGAGTTTGTGGCGGAATATTATGTCACAATTTGAAATTCTTAATGATTATTATAGTCATAATGTATGTGGACAAAATGTTGTGTACCATGACAGTATATAGGATACTGTGTTGTGAGAGATTAATCCATCACAAAATTCAATTTGACTTTCTGACATCACAACTTCAGATCCAGATATATTCATACCACTTTTTTCATTTATCTACTCACTCTTTTATTTCAATCAAGTCACTTATCATGAAATTATGGCATTTGACCTATTTTACCTTTTATGTTTAAATATTTCTCAGTACCAAGGCCTACTCATTACTTGGTATTTTCTTTTAAACAAAGCAAATTACTAATCATACCTTTTTGGGTTAGCTCCCTTTGATAACGCTTAATATTAATCCTTTTTTTACTTGATAGTTATGCTTTATTTCTAAATAATATAAGTTTCTATAAACATACAATACCTTAATTAGAAATTGTCTCAAAAGAATCATAATTTGAAATTGCACGGTCTATTTTGAAATGACAAATAATAAAATATAAAAAGAAAACAGATATAAAAGAGGTCTATATTCTTCTCTGACATGCCATGCTCTCACTTAATGGAACAGGCTAATGGATTTTTCTTTTTACAAAAGTATTTGTTTATATATCTGCACTTACACACAAAAAAGATTTATTTTTTATTTCTGTTAACAGAAGTTGAAATTAATGTTAGTGAGAATCAGGATTTTAAGTTAAACTTCTGTCAAGGTAAACTGATAAAACTTGAAATTTTGTTAAAAGAACTTAAAAATCTGTCAAAATCTCTTAATAGAACATAAAATTCAGCAAGAGTTTTAAAGTTATGTCACAATATATACATTTCTCAAGTCCAAAATACCCACGATGAGAGTCAAGAATGATGTGCAACCAATTTTGGAACCAGGATTTTTTAACAGGATTTTTCATCACTTCAAGCAATAGTGGAGGCATTTTAATTTCTATTCTACTTGGACTTCTTATTTGCTTAATCTCCCCTTTACTAAGGAGACAGGGGGCCACGGTGGCAGAGTGGTAACACTCTCGCCTCCCACCTCTGCGGCCGGGGTTCGATCCCCGTCATGGCCATAAGTGGGAAAGCTGGTAGTTGCTTGCCGTTGGTCGGCAGTTTACAGTACAGAACCCTAGCGAACTATATGTACTGGTTTCCTCTGCCCTTCCAACTACCCGTCGTGATATGACCTGTACAGTGTTGAAAGTGACGTAAAACCCCAAATAAACAAATACTAAGGAGACTCTAAGCCACAACAGCACCAGAACCATCAACCACTTTCAGTGTCCAGGGACAGAAAAGGGGTCAAGTACAATAGAGAAGACTTAGGGGATATTAAGACTAAGGTGGGTATACCTTGGTGTGGAGGTATGATGTCAGGTTCTTTGAAGTTCTTTCTAAAAGAAGTAATACAGGGGGGACACAAATCTGATCAGAAAGACCATTCCAAACAGTGGGAGCATCAAAAGCAAAGCCATAACCAAACTGTTTGACAGACTTTCGAGTAGCTGGATGAAGCTTTGGTACAACAAACTAATTACCAACATTCTGACTGCACCCAGTGCTGATAGGCTATTATAAGAAGAAAGATATGGAGCAAAATACTTGGGAAAACCAATGTGAAGCCACCTGCACACAAGTGTGGCTATTTTAAACACTGAACGATATTCAAGAGGCAACCAATGCAATTTCTTAAGAACAGGAGTCATACCGTTGTAACTGCTGGTGTTTGATACAATTCTTGCAGCACGATTTTGGATGCATTGTAATTTACAATTGGACCTAAAAGAGTGATTTACAGTAATCCAACATACAACTGACATGAACATTGGCCACAAATATAGAAGCAGAAAAGGGCCCAAAATAGAACTGTGCAGAACTCCAAACAAGAATTTACAAAGACAAAATAGAGAAAACTTTTATGGACTGATAATGTTTAGTTAAGTATAAAGGTGAACCATTTAAGAATACAGCTCCTAACTCCAAACCATATTTGAAGACAACTAAGAAGAGTGGACTGATCAATGGTGTCAAAGGCAGCAGATAGGTCAAGCGATACCAAAGCAGTTGGTTCAGCTCTTTAAAAAGGATAAATGAACTTCATTTTTATGGACAGAAGAGATAATCTCAATTGAACAAACCTGTTTTATAAGTAAAGAGTTTTCTAAGTCATGGATGTGGAAATGTTCTAGTAGCTGCTTGGCAACAATATGTTCAACCGGGTTTGGTATGAATCTATGGCCAGATATAGTTCTTTAGATCACTGATGGGAAGAGAAGAGAAGCCTTCTTGATGATAAGAGTAACCAAAGGCAGTTCTAAAGTCACCAGGGACATGTCCTTTGATGAGCATGCTTGACGAAAAATGTCGGCCATGGGTCCAAAAGACAGGATTTTGTTGGTGAGTTTCTGATTATTTTATTGACAGCATCTTTTGAAAATTTAGCAAAGGCAGTAATTTGTGGAGGGTCAGGAGGATGAACATCATTTTCAGTGTCAGAAGAAGCCAGACTATCCCAAATTTTCCTTACTTTGTCCACTGCAAACTGGTCAGTCAGTGACTTACCAGACTGGTGGGCTTGTTGTGTCACTTCAGAAACCCTGTCCAAAGTATTGCATAGCTCCTGCCATAACTTTTTAGAAGTTTGACCATTATCTGTGATTTAAGCTTACTGTAACAGTCTGACTTAACCTTGTTTACAAGTCAGTTTTGACAGAGATATGGGTTCCCTGAGTGCCCTTATTTTATGCATTTATCAAAAAGATTATATACAATACACAATATTAAATGTTACAAACAGCTTGAAACAAGCCACAAATACAAGCAAATACAAACTGCAAAATTTGTGAACTTAATTACATAAGCATCATAATTTAATGTCACTCTGTACTTTGAATCAATTATGTCACAGTCATCAAGTATTAGTTCTCCACCTTGCTGAAACTGTTTTTAAATGATATATAATTAGCCTTAAGTTCTATGGTAACATTTAAGATTTTCATCTCATTTTCAGCTTTATATTTTCTATTATTTAAAAAGGAAACATGTTCTTGTAAATTCCAAGTTCTAACTTGACAAAAGCATAATTAAAAACTACTTTAACTACTGGATGAGACATACTTACGACTGAGCCACATTAAGTTGTTTTTTTTGTAACAATTTACTTAAAACATTTTATCCATGCATTATATAAACTATCCTAAAATACTAGTATTCTTAATCACAGTTTACCATACCAAGCAGTTGGTTGATATGATTTTGGTCAATTTATATTCTATATGAACTACTCATATTTGTAAAGCCATAAAATTCTGATCAGTTTACCAAACACAATTAGCTACAGGTTAACTTGACAACAGCTTACACAGTTTACACAGAACATAAGTGAGGGGACAATTCATGAATAGATTTGACTTTCTCCTGCACAAATGTATGCACAAATACACTGCTTCTAAAAGATCATGACCCAATATCTTCAAAGAATATTATATTAAGTTTGCTTCAGTTATTTTTATACTTATATATAGTGGGAATTCATGGATATCTACAGGATGAGTTTTATTGTATATAATTTGTTTAAAAAAAACTAAAACTACTAAATTGTGTCTCTTTAAGAAACTAATTATTTGGAACTTTGGTGTATAAATTATTTTAGTTGTAGAGTAATGCTGGTTTTGGTTACAGTAAAGAAACTGGGTAAACAATTTAAGAATAACTATTCCAATATCCCTACTAACCACAACTCACAGAAATATCTTGAATAAAATCTTCGTGATCAAAAGGACAGTTTCCAATAATTAGTAAACTACATATTAATTTAGCCATTCTGACCTGAAGGCATATGTTTTTTAAACCCAGGCTAAAGTCACACACCCAATATTCTCAGAATTCTTTAGAAGTTTATTTTTTATTATATTTAATAACCACAGAAAAGAAACCACTGTATTTAACTCCCCCTTTCAGCAGACAGATTAGATAGATAGATTATAGTTTGTGTTATTTTGTCAAAGAACAAAGGGCTGTTCAGTTAGCCAGGTTTTCTTTAATTAAGAGGCTACAGTTAATCACTGAGCACCACATCACCTGGTGCTCAACAGATGATGTGGTGGGTACAGGATGATGTGATGATAATGAGGGCATCTCCTTCTCTCTAAATGATGTGGTGACCACCATATCATTTAGTGATCACACCAAAAAACTCTGGAGCACCAAATGATGTAGTGAGCAGTGAGCACTATGTATTTTCCTGTGGTAACCAGATGATTTTGTTATTACCACATCAACTTGTTCTTAACATATCATCTAGTAATCACTACATCATCTGATCACAACTAAATACGTCATGAGCACCACATCATCTGATGTCAAAAAAAATAAGCAAGTGGTGATCACAACATCAGCTGGTGATACCGACTTACGAAAATGAATAAAAATGTATATTTTAATGTCCCAGTAAGGGCTCCATAGGGTCATCTTATTTTGGCTTCTTTAAGAGTGCAATGGTTACTCTTTCATTGAAATTCATTTGTAGGTTTAGAAGCCAGTTCTTTCACAGGATTAATACACAGTACTGAACAAAATGTGGAATTTTAAGTTAGAAGAAAATTAACTGCAATGGCTATGGGGATTCATCAGGGAATATTTTATATATTTTTTACATTTAATAACCACAGAAAAGAAACCACTGTGGACTATGTTCTATCCAGAAAATATAAAAAAACAAGATGAATTATTCAAAAAGCAGCAATTAATATTTAAGCTCAATTTTGCAACTAGTGCTTCAGATGCACCTAGTAACTGAAAGTAGTATTTTTGTAAACATACTTATTTTACACAATCAATGACACTTCATCAAATCTAAAGGCTGTAACATTTTTTGTTCCCTGATAATTAATGATTTTCTATGATTATCCAACGTGTCATCATTCCTATCTTATAATATTTATGTCTAGATCAACAAAATGTAAAGGTCATGATGTCCTTTTTTTCCTCAGATAGTTGGCCACTTAATTACAATTAAATACACATGCACAGTCCATTACGATTTATTTAGTGTATCACACCATGCAGCCAAAACTACAAGTTTGTCATAAATTTACCTTCTCAGTGGTCTCAGGACACAAAAATATATACTAATCTTACCACAAGCACCAGGAACAAAGTGAAGCAGTAATATATGTCATTTAATGGTTTGACTACACTTCAGTTTCATATTGCAAAATGGGGATTTCTGTACTTTCTTAACTTTACTGGTAACAGAATAAATTAAACAGTCACTATTCTTCATGATAAGGCAAGTCCAAGTGAGATATTTATCAAAGTGACTCAAAAGTTGTCTGTCTATGAATTATGGTTTAATGTTTGTTTAATCACTAGATTCTTACTGCTGTGGTTGTGGGTTCCAATCCAGTTTCATGACAACATGTGGCAAATATTGATGGTTTATCCCAATATGAACCTAGCTATTAAAACAGATCTCACCCACTGGATTTATTGAATAATCTCCCCTTTAATTTACCAGGTTGTATTGGGACTAATAGTGCAGGAAGTACTGCAGATTTCATGATAGACTGTCCCTCAATTAGTGAAGAATAATAAAAACACAAACTGTTTGCATGTCTGGTGTAATGTTACTGACATGTGAAGAACATGCTTGTCTCAGACAGAAAGAGAATCATCAATTTATAATCAATACCAAGCTTTCAGTCGCTGCATGAAACTCTCATTTGTTCTGATGATAATTCAATTATCTTGACTTATATGAAGGAGGATAACTAGGGAGTTTGTTTATTGCATTAAATGTCTGTAAACAAAATATAAATAAAACTTTGATATTTTTATTATCACTATTTACTGCCTGTTTACAAAAATATTACACACTGATAGTATATCTCTATGAGTGAGGTGATATTACATCATGTTCATTATCCATCTGTATTTTTAAAATAGTACATTTTCATTTTAATATACTAATATTACTAATTATTATTTTGGTCTTCTTTAACCATTTACACTATTTTTATATGAGTTTTTGAAAGTTTTATAGGTGTTTTATAATAATGACTTAATTTTCATTTATAATGAAGAAATGTTTGAGGATCTGTTCTTCAGTTAAGTTTAATCTATAGTGATGTTTAAGATCCATGATGTCATGACAGTGTAGTATTCTTGAGGGCTGGTAAATGCTTTTTGACGACATAGAAGTTAAAATATTATCTGATGAATGGCTATTCACATAGTGCTGAGATTAGATTAAACTCATGAAGGTAGCAAAATCCAAGAGCTCTTAATATAACAACCAAGGAATTAGTTCTCTGAAAACAATTAAATGTGACAAATGACTGCCTTATGGAGACCCTAACTATCCACAATAAAACAAAAAAGTTTCTGAAAGTTATCAATTTTTCAAAACATTTACCAAGAAATGTCAGACACATGGCAATTAAAATTATTTAAACACTTCAAAGGCAAAACCAAGCCAAAGATTTTATTTTATTTTAGTACATTGTAGCTTTATCTGAAATAGAATAATTTCTTGTTCATCTTTTATGAATTTGTTTTTGAAAGTGTCTATAGTTTTCCTTAAAATAAATTGCTTCCTGAACCAATAATGGCAACAATTTAAAGTTTCCAGATTGTGTTGAGGATTTTACAATGGTGTATCTTTGTATTCAATAATGCACTTTTTAAAAATCATTATATACTACTTTTCACATCCCCTCAAGAGTTAATACTTATTTATATATATATTATTTATTATACTATATAATATGTGGGTCATTATTTTAGTAGATGGCACTTTTTACAACAATTGCTTAATGCAGTATGACTACTTATTAATGGAATGAAATCTTTGGTGTACATAATTTCAACAATCCTATGATAAGTAATCCATTTATTGTGTATTTTGTTGTTTATATAGACTTTCACTTTCACAGAAAAGCCCTCACTTCATCAAATACACAGATGATCTTGAGCTGTCTATTGTCTGAAATAGTGAGTGCATTAAGTATGACCTTATAAATTGTTGTTGACCAAGCAGTGACATCAGCTTATGCAGTAGCCTATTGCATTTCTACATCATGGATACCAAAAGGGCAAATTTTAAACAAAGAGTGAAAACATATTCTGTAACTTTATGAATATTTGCACCAATATCTTATATAAGATAGTGTTCATAGGATTGTAAGTCAGTTTGCTATAAAAAAACAAGTGATACATGAAATGACTGAGATGTACATCTAACCCAAAATAATTTTCCTTGTTAAACTCTGCCTCTCCTGTTTGATTTGAAGGGTCACATAACAAAATTAATAATACTAGCCACAAGTAGCCAGCTTAATGGACTCACAAACTGTTTGTCCATAGCTTCAACAGTATAGCTTAAAATCAATTTACAGAAAGATATAAACTAGTTTGTACCTATCAACACTCTTCCTTTCAAAGTGGTTTAAGAATGTTGTACAGCAGTTCTTAGGACCAACACACTTGTATTCATTTCATGTTTTGCAGTTCTGCAATGTCAATGGAACCATGACCTATATCAAGTCTCTGTTGGACAAATTAACCCATGAATTGACACATATTGTCATAATATTGAAGGACTCTACATGTCCAGCAAATATCAAATCAAGTATATGGCCTCAATCACCATTGGTCAATTACCATAATTAGACTCGGTGTTTTTGGAGGATCACAATAACTCTGGGCACATTTTTAACTTGTTACTATATCAGCCCTGTACAGCCTCTGTTCCACCACAGGACTAAGGCTCCCGATTAAGGTTTTTTGGGAATCGGTTTCAGAGTCCTGGACATTCTGCTTGAGTCTGTTTGGATCTGTTGTGGTCTGTATAAAAATAAAACATGTTTGACATTTGCTACGACTATATTAACGATCCACTTTCGCCCCTACCCACCAATGTCACAGTCTCAGGCTTCCTGAGGCTTCCTCAGACCCTAATTTACACAATCCTGTGTTGTTTGAGGCGTCCTGGATTTCTTAATGCCAGGATGCGTTACCCATAGTCCCAGGAGACCTGGACTTAGTCCCAGATCCATCCCCGACCACCATGAAAAAAGAAAAACAGAAATCAGCTATTGCTGTCTGAGGAAATATGTTATCACTCCCAGGGGGCTTGAGGTGGTCCCAGACCGGTACGAGACCCAGAACTTATATCCCTGACAGTATCGGTGTTTGAATCGTATCACAAACGTGGCTTAATCGTTTCTTAGTCAGGGAACGACCGTGACTTGTCTGAGGTTTTCTGAGGACGGTCACAGAACTGGATGCAGATTACATTTCCCCACCCATAATTTATGGGTTTTTTCACAGACTCTCAATTAAGATTAAGGGTCCCAGGACCGATTGAGGCTTAATCCTTTGTTGGAACAGGGGCATACTATATATGAATTTTGACTGACGAATTGACGGACATGGAATTTCTCCTTTTGCACCATACTGCAAGCCATTTGTCCCATTTTAGTATTTGAAATTCAATGAAAACTGAAAATTAATGAATATATCAAGGCACATGGCTAGCAAAAACAGATTGATATTCTGTTGGTCTTAAATACCATAATTTATAGTTTGTGAGCTTCAGCATATTTCAAATTAATAATTGATCTAGTAATTTACTAAAAATATTTTGTATTTAATTAAACCTATAACCAACAAAAATTATGGCAACATGATCTTTTATATGAAAAGGGTTCTTATGAGAAATAGTATAGTAATTGCATTTGAAATTACATTGTTAATCAGAATTAAATTTAATTACACACTGGAAAAAATTTCCAGAATGCCGACCTCCAGCAGGGAGTGAGTCTGAAAATTCAGTATTTTTTGAATCCAGAATATGATCAAGATCTTTCCCAAATTAAACTACAAACACTTCTACCTTTGGCCAGGCCCTACCTACAAAAAATAAATTAGAAAAATATGTCTCTTTGTTATTGCAAAACACAGATAAACAGAAAGATCAAACAAACACACCCAAAAAACATTGCCTCCTCATGTAGGTAAATATATTGTAACTTAATACTTACCTCGATCAACAGAAGAAATAGAAGACGAGAGCCTCTTGTCAAATGGGGGTGTGGTACTCCCTGGCATTTTACCTATTCACACTTTAGCAAATCCCAGATTTGCAAATGCATTCCAATGTGTTGTTGCCAACTGTCATGCAATAACTGTAGGATTTCAGGTCATTAATACACCTAAAAATAAGAATAATGTGATCCAACAAACTAAATATAAACAAAAATCAATGCTATTTTTCTGTTACTTAAACATTTAATTGAAAAAAATACTTCATCCACCAGTAAATATTTTGTTGCTGATTATATCACTGACTTAAGTACAAGAGGGGGTTAATATCCATAGAACAGCATCAGAGATGCCAGTACTACACAACCCAGGGAAATGGTGTTGGACACCATAAGATATTGAAGAGGTGAAAAAGACAAGGACCTGGAAACGTTTAGAACAGAAAGTATAAACTATGGAAAGGTTCTGAAGAAAATAACACTTAAAAGAGAGGAAATGTATGTAAAGATAAAGTATTGAACCAAGACAATTCAATAGCAACCTTAAAGCTGTAAAAATTTATTAATTGAAGTATAGCTCTCAATACAGATAGCACAATTGGGTAAAAGTATGGATTATTTTTGTGACTAGAGAAATATGTCTCACATAAGCCAGTAGAAAACATTTGAATGAGCCAAGGTCAAAAGTCAAACCAAGGTGTCACCATTACTTTGCACATCTATACCTCCCAACCAATGGAGCTACCGAGTTTCTTCTTCCTACAGGATATATGTATCTTGTGACCATAAGAACTCATTAATGCTAACCCATAGATACACAACTCATACACAAATAGTATTCCATGGATTTCAACTGGTTGAACGTATTTATCGGTCATGGTTATCATATTGTTGGAAAATCTCACAGAATTCCATGACCTCATATTTTCTCATTAAGATTAATGATTTTATAAATTTGAAGTATATTTGTGATAAAATATTGTAAGAAGACCCCACAGAATTCTGTTACCTAAAATTTCCATAAATACTAATGAGTTAGGTTAGGTATACAAATTTGAAGTATACTGGTTATAAAATATTGTTAGATTTTTAATGTTTTTCCTCAATACATGCATGCATTTCTTTGTGGATACCAATAACCAACCTACATGTATTTTATACAAATCGATCATTTTATGTAGCTACGTACCCTTTTCTAATTACAACTTCTGATGGTAAATGAAATGTGGGTACAAGCTAGCAGTAACAAGTCTTTGCCATGAGTTGCACATAAATCCTGCCTACACCCTACAGTTTCTAAGATTTGAAAGGTCTAGGTTACTATGGCAATGTCAAATTAAGGCAGCACCATGATGTTCCCCAACTACAACTCTTACCCTACCCAATGTCCCCACCAATATCAACTGCTTACACCTTTCAGTTTCGGAGTCATAGCCAAGACAAGATTTTAAAGTTCAAGGTCACTATGGCAAGGCAAAAGGTCAAATCAAGGTCATACCATGATGTTGCACACCTACACCCCCAATCAATGTCCTTGCCAAGTATTAACTTCCTACATCTTACTGTTTCTGAGATAAGAGCCCGGACAAGATTTTTTTCCTTGCTGCCCACTTGAACATCCAGCTGTATGTAATGGGTGAAAACAATGCCCCCCCCCCCTTTTACAGCCAGTGGGGTAGAAAAACACCTTTTACAAACATTGTATGTTTATAAAACAACAGTTTCAAATCATGATGAATTGGTTGTCTTATATTAGCACAGTATAAACCAATCAATATCTAGATTAAAAATCCCCAAAAATTATCAGTGACTCAAGTTTATTGAAATGGTTGAAGATTTTGGTTGATATGTGCTGAATCACATCACATACATTCAAACGGATTTAACTTTGAACATTTGTATTTGAACTGACACAGTTGAAGGCTTGTCAAGTAAAAATAATTGTGGCGCACAGTTTGCCTTAGTAAAGACTCATAACCCCATGCTTGAGATGCTTTAACTTTCATGCACAGAAAATAGGTTCACAATGACAATGTGATTGGATGTAATGCCTTTTGAGACACCCAAATGTATATATTAAAACATTTGATTATTTTTGCACCAAAAATATTTTTCAGGAGTACACGGGTGGTCACAAAGATAAACGGTCATAGAGATAAACGGTCTTCAGAAATGATCACATTAAAAATGGTTAAAGGGGTTTAACAATAATATAAAACAACCAAATGTCATGATAAGCATTGTTTAAGTTTATTTTGTTATTTATAGTTTGTGCAATTTTGTTTTTTACACTGTTTAAATTTAAAAGATTTGAAGACCGTTTATCTCTGTGACTGTTTATCTTTGTGACCACCCGTATAGCATTTTGGCTTTCTGTTGATCTGAATGGGTTCCGAATTTAAGAAGGATAATGATGACATGCAAAATATGGGGTAATATTAGTCTAATCTGGATCCTACCCACTTTGGCTCCATATATTTTGCTGCTATTTTGCGGAAATTTGTCTAAAGAATTTTGAAGATTTCAATGTGTATTCCAAACATTCCATATTTGTTCTGTGGCCCATTTCATGGGTCCATTATAAAACCCGGAATTGGAATCGAAATTTTTTCCCTGAGTATAGCACCCCAATGTAGGGTAATGTTATTTGGAAATTTAGAGTTTTACATTATTCCATCTCATTTCAGAATATCAAATGTATGTTATAAATAATATTAAATGTAGTCACTCCTTTAAAGATTGAATATTGTAATTATATACACTATATATATATATATATTGGAATTTTTTCCGGAATAGCACCTCTTACCGCACCTCCATCCTGATTGGCTGTTAACAGTGTGGGGCTGGGGCTTAAGTTCATAAAACACCCGAGTATAGGGTGCCTGAGTTTAGCAGTCTATTTTAAGGTAATGTAATTTGGAAAGTTCTACATTTTTCCATCTCATTTCAGAATATCAAATATCAGTTATAAACTTTTTACACCCCTTCACTGAGTGATAAGATAATTTATTAATCAGTCTGTTTAAAGTTATAAAATTTTGATGGTTTACATTGGAACTGTATTAGAACATCTCATTATACGCCTCTGAAGCAAATTATTTCTTACAATAATAATTGGGTATATGGCTGTGACTTCTCAAGTTTAAAGTATTTGATCTTTGTGGATGCCTCCATTTTATAAACTATTGCAAGGAAATACCAGGGGAAATCTGTGTTGTCAGATCTTCTCATGAATATTAATGAGTGGGATGCTATGGCCGTGACTTCTCAACTTCAAAGTATTTGATCTCTGTGGATGCTTCCATTTTATAAATTATTGCAAGGAAATACCAGGGAATATTACTGACCGCGCCTCATATTTTAACACCGCACCTCACTGCACCACTTTACCGCACCTCACATTTAAACACCGCACCTCGACGCACCTGTTTTTGGAATTCCGGAAAATATAACGAACCCATTTCATGCAACAATTTGTTTGAACAAGTTAAAATATGAATGAGGAATGGATCGGATACATTTGTCATTTACAATTATATACATGTACTGTATATGCAAACATGATGTTTTTAAAGCTTAATTGTTTTTAAAGCTTAATTGTTTTTAAAGCATTAATTTCCTTCTAGTTTTATAGAGAACACAAACGTTCGATTGTAGGCAACAACACGCTCTATTATCCAAATGTATTACTTCTAGACGTGGTAACCGCGGCTCTACTTCACTTACACGCAAGTGAATTACTGAGTCGCGGGTCGTTATCACGTCGACATTATTTCAGTGCTGTACCCAGGGTCAATGCAATTTTAACGGATTGAAAAGTGAATTTCATCATAAAACTTACAAACCAATATGTCAGAAATAATCCTTCCTCAAGTAATATATGGCGATTAAGTTATTTTCAATTTTTGTCAAAAAATATCCAGTTAAGTATTTCTGTTAATTATGTAGGAATCATTTTGACATATTTCCGTATTTCGTAGTCTGCCATGTTTGATTACACCACGTGACCAAAACAACCTGGCAACTTGCAGTGGTTCAAAATTTATAACTGATCCACACCGAATCAATTAGATGCTTGAAATGACTCGGGACAGAGATTTTTGTGGTAAAATCAATGTAATATTAAATTAAAATAATATGTCTAGAATCAGTTTCGGTACAACTTCCAAAAGCAATTTATCTTAAATATCTGTTAATGTTCTACTTAGCACAGTCTTGCTTTGTCATTTTTCTTTGCAGTTTTACACTGGTATTTTACTTATATCCCAGCAGGCACGCAACTTTAAAATCTGGTTGGATCCAATGTAGAAATCTGGTTGAAATACGTGTAGATTTTGCAAACCGTTTTTAGTTGGATCCAACCAGTGAAATCATGTTGAAACCAACGTTGAAATCAGGTTGAATTCAGTGGGCGAAATCTGGTTGAAATACGTGTAGATTTTGCAAACCATTTTTGGTTGGATCCAACCAGTGAAATCAGGTTGAATTCAATCGGTGAAATCAGGTTGAATTCAGTGGGTGAAATCTGGTTGAAATACGTGTAGATTTTGCAAACCATTTTTGGTTGGATCCAACCAGTGAAATCAGGTTGAATTCAATTGGTGAAATCAGGTTGAATTCAATGGGTGAAATCTGGTTGAAATATGTGTAGATTTTGCAAACTGTTTTTGGTTGAATCCAATGTATGAAATAAGGTTGAATTCAATGGGTGAAATCAGGTTGTTTACACTGTCTTCTTTATTTGAATCATTGTAGCTTGTGTGTCATAATTATAGCTTCTTAATAATATTGTACAATAACTATCCATATGCATATTTTACAATTTGGATACATCTTCAAAGTAATTAATTCTTTCCAAGATGACATGTTTTCATGAATCATTGTATATTCAATATTCTATTTCTGATGACATTGTAATAACACATAATTTTGCATCAGCTTTCAAATATAATTGCTCAAGATATGTAAATCCATATTTTCCAACTAGATATCCATTTTTATGTTATTAATAGGACCGGTATTATTCAGAGCCTTCAATTGAAATTCTTTTTGTGAAATTTTAAAATAAATTTTTTTCTTTGTAAATAACAAACAACTGTGACATTATTTATATCTTCAGTATTTTATCCAATCAGTTTCTTTTAAATGTTTTATTAATTTGGCTATAATTATATTGTAATTATAAAGAAGCTATAATCATGTAGCAAAGCCACAATGCTCAGTTCAGATACTTGTGTCTCATACAACTTTGTCATATATACTGAAAAAAAAACACAAGAAAAGCCACATTTGTAGAACTCCACCCATTACTCCCCACCTTAATTAGTTGTCAGTTCTGACCACAAAAAACATACCTGAGGAAGTAAACACCATGCATGCAATTGAGCAAGGGTAAACCCCACCTCCACCCCTGCTGTGTTATCTAATTACTAAGTTTTGATGAATTAGTTTGAATTTACCTTGTTTTAATTTAAGATAAGTTTGACTTCAAAATGTTTTTTTAATTATCAAGAATTGCATTAATCAAAATATAATTATAAATTATAAAAATTATATTTGGCTGCATCAGTTTTGTTGTTGCTATAAATTAAATTAATAAGGAGAATGGATAAAAGCTACAAGTACATGCAAGTACAAAAGCTACAAGTACATAATCATCATCATCTTAATAATCTTTAAAAATTAGTCTTTGCTTTACAAATACCTACAAATTCAAAAATTATTGCAATAATAGTTCTTTCAAAAAGTTAGACTTAATCACTATATCACCCTCTAGAAAAAGAATTTTCAATCAACGATCACTAGTCATTCATTTCCCAATATTCAACCTGTTTTCTGTTCAATAACATGACTAAGATTTCATGTTGAAAAATCTAACTTGATTTAGTGGTGATTTTTTGTGAAGTATCACTACTTTTTCCAGTCAGAAATCCAGCTTTGAAATAGTGTTGAAATTGTGTCAGTGTCAATTTTTCAACCAAAAATCACCATGATTTCTGGTCAAAATATCACTACTTTTTCATGTCAGAAAATTAACTTAGATTTAGTAGTTGATAATGTGCATTTCAACATCAGGACCTGTTTTCAACTCTAAATCAACGACATTTCAAGGCGTGTGCCTGCTGGGATACTTCCATACACTGATACATATAATCTCCATTTTAGAATCTCTAGCTACACATAAACCATAATTTTTTTTCTGAATGTTTGCTCAAGTGTAAAATATTTCCTATTGAGACTTTTATTAATGTAATTTAGGGAGAGTTACATTATATTTTTAATTTCATCAATATTTTAGAATATTTCAACAAACCCTTTAAACCCCAACATATTTTTAAAGTTCAAGTAGAAGGGTTAGAGTCCCAAACTCTCATAATTGTAAAGGGATTAAACCCTAGACCTGCAACAATTAAAAGTTTTTCACAGAGCCATTTGGTGGACATGCCTTAAACTTCACTATTTACCATAGAAACCTAATCATTGAGAAAAATCCTTGGCAGATGTTGATATTTATACTTGGCATTTTTATTTACATTGTATAAATTTATATACCTAAATGTGGAAAAAAAATAATGAGTACAATAAATCACTTGCGCTTGACTGTGGTAAAGTTTACAGCTCACACTGCAGGGGAATCAGCTGGCTATCTCTATCAACAAACACTCCCGGTCAGGTCATCTCAGATGTAAGCACAGGTATGGTAATGTGTAGGGAATCCTCTGGGATGTGTGCATTAATTTAAATGTGGTAAAACACATCACAGAGAAAACCCCCCGCCTGGGACCAGTCTCTGTATTTCTCCAGACAGTAGGTTCCCCACTCATCAGGTGCATTCATAATGATTCCATGCGAGTCAGATTTGGTGGAATGAGAAATACAAAAACTGGAGCAAGTCTAAGTGCACACGTGATGTATGCTTTGTTCATATCTGACACAATATCAGTACTCCTGCCCCTTTGTCTTATTAGACAATGAAGTTTGCCATTGACACCTTGTCAATAAACCACTGATACTATATAAATCGTATGACATAACAAATAACACTTCAGCTCAGTGGGCGGGGAATGGGTGGAGTTTCTCTCCTGTAATAATCTCTTTAGTATTAATAAGTCTAATGTATAGATAAAATGGGTAATCAAATTTTTCACATGTCATGAATGGTCTAGTCTATCAATTTTAGAAAATTTCTCCCAAGAAGCACAAAAAATCACAAAAGCACAAAAGGAATGATCATAGGGAAAATTATATGACCAGATCTATAAATTGCTAAAGTCACAAGAATGTGGTTGTATAATGTACTTAAAATTTGGATTTATAAATGTGTGGTTATCAACTGAAATAAGATTATAACTGCATGAGCTGTGTCAAAATTAATTAAGGTAAGTTGAATAATACTGAATATTTTTAAGTCCTGAAAATCCCTGAATTTTTTTACTGTAAAGAGGTCATAATGTCACTAATATTGGGACTCAAAGCTCGCCAGAAAATAGGGATGTCCCTTTTGTCTACTTTAATGTGTGTAGCAAATTTGATTTTTAACAGTTAAATACTCAGCAAGCAGGGTGATAAAACACAATTTCTTAAAGCTTAAGATAACTATATCATGAATAATCAAATTTTATGTAGACAGGCCTTCCTTTGAAAACTTTCAATGCTAATGACAAACTAGAAAAAGGTTTTTAAAAACAAAAACAGAGCATCCCAATCAGCTTAAAAACCAAAAGTATTAAAGTTTGAAGGAACAGAAAAAGGAAAGAATAAAAAACCCATAAGGGAGGACCATTGAGAAAATTTGAGTGGATTTTTAGACTCTGTGGATATGGTTTCCTCCCAATTCATGTTAAGGCCCTAAAAACAATAAGAAAGGAGATAAAAACGAAAAATACAAAATATGTGATTTTATGACTCTAGTTTGACCCAGAAGGGGAGGCCAGGGGGTTAAGCTAACCCTGTTTCTAGACTACCACTACCACTGACTACCTACTACCTCACAATACATTGAAAACCTGTAAAACTAATAATGAAACAAAGAAAAGCAAAAAACACAAAATCTGTGATTTTATGACCCCAGTTTGACCCATAGGGAGAGCAGGGGACAAATCTAACTGCCTTTCTAGAATCTCTGCAAATGGTTTCCTATTACCTCCCAATATATTCAAAAGCTCTAACAGTAACAATAAAAAGAGATAAAGCCAAAACACAAAATCTGCAAATTTTAGGACCCCAATTTGACACAGGAGATGCCAGAGGGTTAATCTGACTGCATTTCTACACCTTCGGTATATGGTTTCCTATGACCTCTCAATACACTCGAAACCTCTAAAAGCAATAATAAAGGAGATAAATACCAAAAACTCAAAATCTGCAATTTTATGAACCCAGTTTAACTCATAAGGGGGTCAGGGGGTAAATCTGACCAGCTTTCTGGACTCCCTGAATATGGTTTCCTATAACCTCCCAATATGTTTAAAACCTCTAAAAGCAATAATAAAGGAGATAAAACCTAAAAACACAAAATAAGCAATTTTCTGACCCAAGTTCGACCCATAAGGTGGCACCATGAGTAAATCTGACTGGCTTTATATTACTGTCTATATATGGGTTCCCATGACCTCCCAATACACTCAAAACCTCTAAAAGCAATAAGAAAGGAGATAAAAGCCAAAGAACAAAATCTGCAATTGTACAATGCTAGTTTGGCCCATAAGGGGGATGGGGAGGGGGGCAGGGGTAAATCTGACTGCCTTTCTAGACTTTCTGCTTATGATTTCCTATGACCTCCAATATACTCAAAACTTCTAACAACAATAATAAAGGAGAAAAAAGCCAAAAACACAAAATCTGCTATTTTATGACCCCAGTTTGACCCATAAGTGGGAGGGGGGTAAATCTGACATGACTAGCTTTCTAGACTCCCTGGATATGGTTTCCTATTGACTCCCAATACATTCAAAAGCTCTACAAGTAATTATAAAGGAGATTAAAGCCCAAGACACAAAATGTGCAATTTTATGACCTCATTTTGGCCACAAGGGGGGCAAAGGTAAATCTGACCAGGTTTCTATACTCCCTGAATATGGTTTCCTATGATCTCCCAATGCATTCAAAAGCTCTAAAAGCAATAATAAAGGAGATAAAATCCAAAATCCAAAATTTGTGATTTTATGACCCAAGTATAACCCATAAAGGGGGCAGAAGGTAAATCTGAGCATTTCTTTACACTCTGTGCATGTTTTTGGTTTCCTATGACAGCCCAATATATTTTATTGCTCTAAATCCAACAGATAAGGAGATAATGGGGGAGTTCTGATGAATTTAAGCTTTCTGATTACTACCTGGTGCAAAAATTCTCATAAATTGCTCAATTTTGTTCCAATCCCCCTCAAAATCTAATCAGCTCGAGATTTTGATAGTACTGACATACCTGCATAAAGAGAACCTCCTGCTGTTAAAAGTTTTGATTGAGTGGCCATGATGAGCAGGTGTACCTGAAATAAAAACAACTTATTTTTGATCATGTGACCTTGATAAAGGTGAAACATTAATTTTCAGCATGTGGAAAATTTACCCCTGCCTCATGGGGTTGTTCCATTGGAACCAACTATGACTCTAGGGTCAGTTGCAAAAGTTTGGGAATTGGGGATGAAAACCACAAAAAAGCATGCAAAAATGATAGGTTGGTTACATCTTTCTGACAGGATGCAGAACATACCAACTTGTCTGGATCAAGATCCCGACCTGATTTGGAGTCAGGATCATTTTTAAGCACAAGCCTCGCTAGAGCTCGTACTTCTACAGATCACTTTTTTTGTCTCTGGACTTTGATGAAATTTACCTGTGCATTCTAAATTTCCCTCTCTTGCTGTCCAATAGCTGAAAGGACACATGTGCTTTTAAGTTTTGCTCATACATATGTCCTTTTTGCATCAGACTTTCAGGAATTGTGGCACAGAGCGATGGCTATTTGTCTGCTGACTGAAGTTAAGCGGCAATGGGCTATGTTAGTACTTGGATGGGTAACCGTTTCAGTTCAGGACCAGCTGTGGGATGTATCTAAGTTGGAATTTCTTTCTGTCACGAGACTTTCATAAATTCTGCTGCACTACTCGTGTCTCTGATGGCTTTGCACTAGTGGACCAAAACATTTTTGGCCTTGTTTTCACAACAAGAAGGGAAACTATGACAAGCCATAAACCCCTAACAGACAAGCCATGGCAACCCCTGACAAGCTGCATTGACAAACAGACAGGAGTGTTTTCCAGACTCACCCGGACTGGACTGATTAAACCAGAGTTGGGATCGAACCAAAACTATATAAACCCCCTCTTGCTGACAAAAACATCATTTATCACTGCAAAGATGCCAGCTACACATCACACAGACTTCATACATCAGCTTAGGGTACTTTTGGTTTTTATTGAGTTTAATATTTTGATTTGCATCTTGATGGGAAAACAGAGGACACATTCGAACCCAACACCATCACTTGCCCTACAGCCACCACCACAGCCACAGCACAGCCAGCCCCCAGGAAAAGAAAGCCACCAAACCCCTGGGCCATGCCATGGATTATACAGAAGGATGCTACACTGACATCCCAGGATACCAGAATTTTGTCAGGCTGCCACCTGCCTTTTTTACCTCATTGAGGAACGCATACACCACCCCATCAAGAAGTCCATCACCAATTTCATGAAGCCATTAGAAGTTGGACTGAAACTGGCAACAACCCTGAGACATCTGGCCACTGGAGATACCTACACCTCCTTGAAGTATCACTTGTTGTTTGGCTGCACCACCATCTACAAATTCATCTCCCAGGTCTGCTGAGCCATCCATGCAGAATTTCAGGACGAATATTAGCACTGCAGTAGTTAACTCGTTCTTAACTACTCACTGCCCTGATAGCCCTGAGGACTGGAAAGGGTGGAGGAGAAGTTCAGAACAAAATAGAAGGTCCCCCACACTGTAGGTGCCACAGACGGGAAGCATATCACCATGAAGAAGCCAAAGAAAGAAAACAGGCAGTAACTGTTACAACTACAAAGGCTTATTTTCACTAGTTCTCCTGACCCTGGTGGAATCAGAATACAGAATCCTGTGGATAGACTGTGGGTCAAGTGGTTCCTGCTCTGATGCACAGATTTTTAACAGAAGTTATTTGAAGAAGAAGATTGAGGACGACAGTCTGGGGCTTCCAGCACTTGAACCACTGGGGGAGGGAGGGCCAGACTTACACTACTTCTTGCTGGGTGACGACATCTTTGCCTTGATGCCATGGATGTTAAAACCCTACAGCAGGCAACTCACAAGGGAAGAAAGAATAGCCAACTACAGGATCCCCAAGGTCAGGAGGGTGGTGAAAAACACCTTTGGAATCTTAGTGAGCTGGTTCAGGCAACTATTGGGCATCATGGAGCAAAGGACAAGGGTTGTCAGAGACATTGTGTTTATGTGTCTGTTTGGAGTTGCACAACATGCTGAAGACACACCAGGGAAGAGCAGACAGGGCACCAACCCCAGGAAATCATGTAGTGGCCCAACAGAATGAACAGGCCAAGGGAAAACTATAGGAATCCTTTGAGGGAGGTCAAACATCAACAAGAACTACTGAAGGACTACTTCAATCATGTGGTCGCATTAGCTGGACAGGAGGACAGGTTCTGAGATGTGTCAACCAACAATCCAGGGAAAGAAGTTTACATCTATCAGTCCTTTTTCTGGATTAGTATCAGTCCTTTTCAGGACTCACCGATTATTCCAAGAAGTTTCATTTAAGCTGGTGTTGCTAAAAGTTCCAACAAATTGTCAAACAAAATCCAATCCATTTGTAACAAATTTCAAAACTATTGCAAACCAAATCACAATTCCCCCTTCAAAAAAAATGTACCCCCCCCCCCCCCTTAACTGTAAAAATTAAAAAAAAACTGTTTAAAGTAATTTTGTGTAAAATTGCAAGATATTTGAAAATCTGCAAAATCCCTTATGGCAAACTAAAAAGTTTATCAAAGGGTCAAAAGTCACAAGGTCAAATCCAAAGGTAAAATATTTCCCCCAAATGTCAGAGATTTGGTTGGTTGGGGAGTTGGTTGGAGGTGGGCACGCTTTTTTAAAGCGCTGGAATGGGCCAAAAATTTCATAACCTTTGCCCAAACATTTTTTTTTTTCGTTATCATTTTTTTCCAATTTTTTTTTAAAGATGTTAAAATTTTTTTTGTTCCAAAGTTATTTACAATTTCCTTTTTTCTAAGTTTCAAGTATTTTAAGAACTTTTTTTAAAAGTTTGAAGTTTTTAAAACTTTTTTTAAAAGTTTTTTGACAGCATGCTTTTCATCTGTGTGAACTGGTCCATGACCTGCTGGTCGACTGAAGAGCAGCCCGAAGCTGCTGTGGGGCTCATGATGTGTTGAGGCTGTCACGTGTCTGTTGACTGCACGCTTATCTCCATACTGTTTTTTGTCAGTCAAGGCTCTGGAAATGTCATGTGTTGTAGTAGCTGAAGCACTGGCTCCCCAGGCCTGGGAATTGAAGCCTGATCTGATGTGTCACCTACCTCAGGAATCCAAACTTGTACTGTATCCAACTCTGACGTTATGTCATCTGCTTCGGGCCTGTCCAGACTTTTGATTGCATCAGCTTGCGATAATGTGTCCTTTGCGACTCAAACCAGGTTTTGCAGACCTTGACAGACAGCTTGCAACTGTTGGTGAACTGCTCCTAGAGACACTCCTTCCTTACTTAGTCCTTGAAATCTCCTTGAAGTCTTGCCGTACAACTTCTCATGATCCTTCACAAAGTCCACAATAGTCTCCTCGTCTGAGTCAGTGATATAGATGTTGGTCATGTCAAAACTGCCTTGGTCATCTCAAAACTGCCTTAGATTATTGTAAAAAACAAACTCCTATTCTTAAAATGCTGCAAGATGTAATCCGTCAGATGCCAGATACCAAATGATGCATTGCACAAACCAACTCACCTTAGTCACAGATTTCATCAGTAGACAAGCCGTGGGTCATAAAAATGAACCTGGCTTGTCCTACACAATTCCCAGCTTGTCTGTTGTTTGACCGGCTTGTTGGTTTGGTGTTTATGGCTTGTCTGTATGTGTTCCTGGCATGTCCTGCTAAGATCTTACTGACTCTACGGTTGAAGACTGAGAGACTTCCTGTCTTGGCATTTGTGAAAAGAATATATTAATATATAAGTTATTAGAAGGATGAAGGATATAAC
Source organism: Sabellastarte sp. h YS-2021 (assembly GCA_964017235.1). Taxonomy (NCBI): domain Eukaryota; kingdom Metazoa; phylum Annelida; class Polychaeta; order Sabellida; family Sabellidae; genus Sabellastarte; species Sabellastarte sp. h YS-2021. The sequence goes on along the minus strand of OZ024929.1, from coordinate 24,477,145 downwards.
TATGAAGCTCTAGGGCTTACAGTGGGAAAACATTAATAAAAATGATCCATTTAGTCATTTTTAGAAGGCTTAAGGTGACCTTAAAATTAGGACTACAGAGCTCAAATTTTCCACAAAGAAAACATGCTGTCACAACTACTGACATCTTCCATAAAGTCTATCCTCCATAGTGTTCTCTGGCAGCACAAATGCTTTTGGTGTCAAACTTTTTTTGTGTCCATGGACTTCTAGCTGTTATCTCTTTACCTTAATGCACCTTAGAATTTAATGTATTTCAAAGTAAGTGCTTTAAAAGTTTGAAAATAATAATAATTTATCATCATTGCCTACAACCGGTGGATACTTTGGCTTAGCGTTTGCTACGCCGCTACTGTCGCCGCTCGTAGAGAGATTTTCGGTGTTAACGCTCTAAGAGGAAAACTACATCAGCTAGGTTCAGTAAATTTGCAGGATATCTTCATTGGGGGTTAAGCTTCTCTGGGAAGGAAATTAGCCTCATTCTGAAAAACAAGATGGCCGCCACGGGCATTTCTTTGAAAATTATCTACATTTTTCTACGGGCTGTTTCTACTGACTGGTAGAAGGTTGAATGTCTTCATAGTTGATATGTAGAACAGATATATATGTCCTCTACAACCTTGCAGACATTTGACCTTGATGCTCTTAATTCAAGGTCACCCACAGAGTGCTAAAATAACCCACATAGCGGACTTTAAAAGTGCTTATATCTCCCTTGTTTGGTCCTAGAGGTTTGCAATGTGAAACTAACCTATAGGAAAACATGTGCTGCAAATCTTTTGATGTGGTCAGATTTGACCTTCGACTCCTTCTTCAAGGTCAAACGAGGATAGTCAAACTTAAATGTGCTTATAACTCGCTTATTATTGGTCCAAGAGATTTGGGATGGTAAACCAACCTATATTAAATCATGGGCTGGGAATCTTGTGTTGTTGGATTTGACCTGGAGCCCCTCCTTCAAGGTCAAACGAGGATAGCCAAAGTTAAAAGTGCTTATAACTCGCTTATTATTGGTCCAAGAGGTTTGGGATGGTAGACCAACCTATAGGAAATCAATGGGACATTTGACCTTGATGCTCTTAATTCAAGGTCACCCACAGAGTGCTAAAGTAATCCACATAGCGGACTTTAAAAGTGCTTATATCTCCCTTGTTTGGTCCTAGAGGTTTGCAATGTGAAAGTAACCTATAGGAAAACATGTGCTGCGAATCTTCTGGTATGGTCGGATTTGACCTTGAACCCCTCCTTCAAGGTCAAATGAGGATAGACAAACTTTAAAGTGCTTATAACTCGTTTAATATTGGTCCTGGAGGTTTGGGATGGTAAACAAACCTATAGGAAATCATGGGCTGGGAATCTTCTGGTGTGGTCGGATTTGACCTTGGGCCCCTCCTTCAAGGTCAAACGAGGACAGCCAAACTTAAAAGGGTTTATAACTCGTTTATTATTTGTTCAAGACGTTTGAGATTGTAAACCAACCTATATAAAATCATGGACTGGGAATCTTCTGGTGTGGTCGGATTTGACCTTGAGCCCCTCCTTCAAGGTCAAACGAGTACAGCCAAACTTAAAAGAGTTTATAACTCGTTTATTATTGATCCTAGAGGTTTGCAATGTGAAACCAACTTGCAGGATATTGTGGGTTGGGAATCTTCTGATGTCAGATTTGACCTTTGGTCCCTCCTTCAAGGTCAAACGATGGTTCACTGGCTTTGGTGAGTTGTCTTTCCGGTGGATACAGATTTGCATCAGTTCTCCGATGCGTAGGTCTAGTTATTTAAATGGTATCTGGTAGGATATGGAATATGGAAGTGGTCAACCGTATGATTTTTGTACTAAGACAAGTTCAGCTATAAGAGTAATATTTACAACATTTGAAAAGAAACAACTTTTATTTGTAAGATTTATTCTGCCTAGCAACCACAGTTTGAGTGAGTTAAAAGCTGTAACAACTAATAAAGAAACAATTTTAAAAATGTGAAAGTGAAAATAGCTTTTCATTAGCTGATGTTTTGAGAGAGCAAATAGTTGTTTTTCATAAGCTGATGTTTTCTTATACATACTATCTAAATATTTATCTGCAATGTATTTTACTACTCAACCATATCATACTACAGTGGATTTGGTATAAGTCGAAGTTGCAAAATGTCAGCCATTTATTTCTGCTTATGGCAACTTCTAGCTACACCCACTTTAAAATATATGAAATAATAAAAATATCATGCAATTTAACCTTCTTGCAATAATTAACACCCAGCAATCACTCTTCTGGGAAATCGGTTTGGTCTTCAGACTTAATAACATAATAGTGCAGATCAGGGCTACAATGGTGCTATTCCATCACCTCTTTCACAGATTTTGACACCTTGCTACACACAAAAATTGTAGGTTCTACTTGTACCTTTTTATTCCCATTGAAAAGTAATACTTTGTGCATTATACAGGTTCTAGTTATGGTTACTCTCTGTAAATGGAACTTTCGGTATTATTAATAATGGTTGGGACTTAGAAACTACTTCTACTTATGGCAGTTCTACTTATATAAAATCTACTGTATAAACTTGTAAAATCCATGAAAGGAAACTTATAATATAACAAGGTATAACAAAAAGAAAGTATGTTGGTTTACACAGCTACCTTTACATTGATAATTTAGTCTTGTAAATGAAGACCAATATCTTTAAATATATAAATATAAATAATTGTAATAATAACAGTCAAACCATTTACATGCAAAGTCAAATTTGTTTTTTTTTTACTTTGAACAGGTAGGCCCTTACTGGGATAGATCATCAGAGTTAATTTCATGCTGTTGTGAGATGGTTTGAACCCCAAACCACAGAAGTGAGAATCAAGTGAGAATTTGTCAAATCTGACAACCACTAGGCCACAGAAACCCAGAATATAAAAGACAATAACCTATTTTTCTTGGACATAAATAACATTGAAAAAATTCTCTACTTGTCATGTAATTACAGCTGAAACAGCTTGGCGAGTTTAATTTTCACTAAATCATTATGGGTAAATTAAAATATAATTGTATATTAATTACACAGGCTAAAATAAACACAGTTATTGAAGAGTGACCAATGTATATTATATATAAAAGTGTAAATTATCTGTAAACAAAGCAAGTTAAATATGAAAATAAAGGATCTTAACATTATCACTATCATTTTGCACTTTGAAACTTTTATATCACAATTTTCGTTGCCATATCAAACACCAACTTTCTTGTAGAAATTTACCAATTGTTTGGTCAAATAATTTAACAATAGATCACTGACGTAATTTATAAACCGGGGTATATGGTCTGTGAAAACAATAAATTAACATAATTTTTCTTTCAGAAATGTTACATGCCAAGAAATATAAAATGCAGCAAGTTACCTTTTGGATCTCAGTTTACTACAGAGCAACAGACAAGAAAAACAATTGAATGTTATGGCACTAATGATACATCACATGTCATATGACATTAATAACAAACTTAAAACTATGGCAGTTCAGTCATTTAATTACTATATACAAAGTCGAAAAAAAATGGTACTGTTGTGTTAATACTAACCTTTTACATCAAAAACAAAGCGGACAAGGCTATTTTAGGGAAGGCAAACAGAAAACTTTCTGAGAATTGGTAGTTTTTACAGTTTCATGCTCAAGACTTTTTATTATGCAGCATTCAATGGAAACATGTTTTCTTTAAACAGCTTTAGAATGTTACATATTAACTTAACCATTTGTGATACGTCATCAACAAATACTTCCGGGTATGGATTCATATGTAAAGTACTTTTAGTACAAAGGTTACTCCACTAATTGTCAATCATAACTGTTGTGAACTGTTCTTATGACATATTAGATCAGTATCTCAGGGGATGAAGGAAAATAGTGCATGCCAGTCACTCATTACTGATACTGCATCCAAAAAAATGCAGGCAAGCAATTATAAACTTTATTTATTAAAGCCAGGGTAGAGTAATAAAACCCAGCACCTCAAAAGTGGAAGAGAGTGGTATCAGCAGAACCCCATTATCTACAATCACTTGATGCAAATATATGTACCACAAAATACAAATGAAAAAAAAACATTACCATACACACCTGGAAAAGGTAATTAATTTCACATTATTAACACACACACGATTAACACAGTGATAACATCACATTGCACATAAAACATTCTGCAGCACCATAACAAATGTCAGCGGCAAGTTACATAACAGTTACTTTTTGTAAGCTGAAAATAAACATGAACTCCTTTTACTGAATCCAACCATTAACAACACGAAAAACAAGACAACTCCTATGAATTCCTCTAGATTTAAGTATGTTTGACTATGGAACTAACATATTCTGAACTAACATATTCTGATGTGATTGAGAGATATTCAAATTCTATTTCATCACTAACTATAACACATCAACAGAGAGTATCAACTATAACCAAAAGTTTAAAATCATAAATGAAGACACATACTTTCCCAGAAAACCTATTGGCCAACACTACTGCTATAATACCAAACACTATCAACCTAAGTATTTATGGGAAAAAAACCTAATGAGGTGACAAATCCTACATTTATATTCTTCAAGCTATCAATCCATTAATTGACAAGGCTAGGAATAGTTCTAGGTTTAATGTAGTAAACATAGAGAAATACAATTATTACTCTTGTGTAAAGAAGTTATTTGTATAACTACTACATATTACTGGTATTCTACTGTATTACTTTGTTCTTTACTTAGATATATAACAATATTCGTGAGTGAAAATAAACATAACTTGTTGATATTTTTGATTTCCAAATTTATGTATGGCTCATTTTTTACTTCTAAATTTATAACAATACAAATTTTCAACTGGTTATAACAACCAAAGTCTATTTCAAACAATCATACTGTAAGTTCACTAACTATACTGTTACCAATACTAGTATTTGTATCAAGAAAAAAACATACAAGAAGCATATATAATAACAATAAAAGTAAACAGAGAAGAATATAAATTTGGTAAAACACAAACCACTAAAGATTTCCATTCAATGGAAACAGGTGCAGCAAGTTAACCAATTTGAACTGAGCAATATGATTGGCTGCCTCAGTATTAGATAAATAAAGTACAATACACAGTAAATACCACACTTAAATGTTTTCAACTGAAACTAAATCCTCATACTAAACTAAGACTAAATGAGATATAAATTAATAATATTGGAATGTTGTCACGTCCACTTGAGTATTAGGTATAAAATAAAAATGAAAAAACTATCAGAAATTAATCACATACATAACCCACTATTAAGATAAAGAATGTGAAACAAAGAACATTAGTGGAATTCAATTAAGTATTTTCTTAAAAAGACATTTGGTGTAAACAATTTTAGACTAATCTCAGGAAACCTTCATAAAGGTTATAGTTATTTATGTAATTTCTAATATTAACAACAGAACATTTAAATATGAAGTGATACAAAGTGAATTGTGTTAAAATATTAAATAAACCATCTGTGAATGTATCAGTCTGCAGAAAGTTTCACCCCAAATAAATACAAGACAAAAATTGCTAAATAACTCTATGACCATTTTATGTACAAAACATGTGGAAATGTAACAACAGTGATTGGATTGGATCATTTGAACATTTCCTTGTCATTAACAGGTAAGTTAACCAATTAGTGAAAGTAAAGTTTAACCAGATTTTAAAATGCATTATAATATGTTCTAATATTTTTTGACATGTTCATGGTTGTGCAATGTTTTATTAACAACTCAGAAATTTCATTTTACAAATCAACACACTTGGTTGCGAGTCTGCAAATAGTAAGATAACTCAACATTGCTGAATGGATTCGATTCAACTGACAGCCTGCCAAAAGTTAATCAGCATGCACTGACAGGGTGTTTTTCTAATGTTTGCACACTTTATAGTGGTCACAAATGATCACAGTAGTTTGTACATGAACTCAACTAACAACTCACTAACATCAAGCATACCACTAAAGATATTGTAAATCTACACAATTACGTACATACATGGCACAGATATCTGTAAAACATTAGTTTCCAAAAATACAGTCTGGGTAGTGACTGGCTTCAAACACCAGTTGACCAGACATTAATTTGCACAAAGTGTCTATTTTAATTGAAAAACATGAGAGAATTCCAATCAGTGAGAAAATTTTGGAAACTGAAAAAAATATGTCACTGAAACCAATTACATATCTGAAACAAGTGTAATTTCTTCTACAATAAAGCCTTCACATGCTCAATCACTCTTTATCTAATTCCTGCAATGCGACACAAATACAGAAAATCTTTACAACATAACTACAACATATGAGCTGAACAAAACTTTGCAATATACATTAGCCTATTTCCAGTTTTCCACTGTATTTATGTACAATTTTTTTCTAACACCTTATAACACATTTAGTATTTATGCACAAATTTTTTTTCTAACACCTTATAACACATTTAGTAAATTAAATGTTACTTCAAAAACACCAACAGAACCCAAATATTATAATACACTTAAATTCACATAGTATGGTGAGGCTAATCTATCAGATGAATATATACTATTCTATTGAAATTAGTATACTAACACATTATTTTTGTATTTGTTATCAATAGGATGGGCATATGAGAACCACAATTGATCGGGTTACCATTTCAATATACTCACATTTAAACTAATATGTAACTGAAAGTGTTACATAAACAGCCAAACCAGTTAGGTTAAGATACAATGCACTTACATAATATCTATGACACTATCACCTATATAGCCCAGTCACTCCTTTTCTTACAATCATATCTGTATGTGTTTGCTGCTTGATGATCTCATTCTTATGGCTCTAAAAGCAGACCCTTGTATCTGGCAGTACATGTTAAATGACAAGCCACCCGTATAAATTTTAATACAGCTTGTGAGGGGTCATAAGATCTATTACACATATTTTCAAAAAGCTGTTCTGAACACAAGACACATTCTGATTTGCGTCAAATCACCCGCAGACAACCTAATCAAATGCAAATCTGATTGAATTGCACCAAAGATGTCCTACCAAGTACAAATGAGATAGAACTAGAAGCAAACATAAAACACATGCAATATCTCTTTTTTTTAAAGAAAACACTAGTGAAAACTTAAGATTAATGTCATGCTGGTTTCAATGGGTTTCATTTTCACATAATAAAATACAAAGAGGAAGTTAAAACTGCAGAGTAAATGTACTTGTTCAGCTTTATGGCATTGCTATACTATGTATATGCTTTGATAAACCAGTAAACTGCAGAACCAGTGAAAGTCAAATTCAGGTAAAGTGGAACTGCTGTAGTCCCCACATCCAAAAATAACAGCTTTTTGTTTATGAGATACAAACAATATCTGTTTATATTGGCAATATTGGCTATTTGGTATTTACAGGAACTATTCTTACAGAATCACATCCTGAAAGCTTATCAATAACAGATCGTTGCTCATAGTCATAAATTTACCAAATATAAAGGACTAGCTATAAAACTTAGTTTTAAGTCTTAGTTTTTTACTATATTTGTCTACACTCTTGTAAGTAGCCTACATATTTATTAACTTTACAAATATAATGAACATTAATATCAAGACAAGGGTATAAGTTACAACTATTAAAATGCTTAGCTGTACACGATACAGTCTAAGCTTACAGGTAACTTCAGTAAAATAACCCGTTACAGCTGGAACTTGGAGGAGGCCTTTTTCTTGCTGGTATTTCTGCGGAAGTGAAGTATGATTGGATGCATCAGGCCATAGTTATCTAGCTCACGCTCAGTCAGTCGTGAAAACTTCTTGCCATCAATCTGTAAAGTAACAAATTGTTTGGAGTTATGTCATTCAAATAATTCCTAATGATCCAGAGAAAAGTTCTTACCGTCAATATGCAAAATGAGGCAGTCTTTTGAGTTATATCTTCTTTATATTACTGTATTACTTGAAGTTCCACACTTTGCCTTATCAGTATATATGTCTACTAAGCATTTTGGCCTCAGCTTTGCATATGATGCTCCAAAGATTTGAAATGAGTTGTCCGGTGATGTACATTCAGCCACTTCTCTCTACTCATTCAGAAAGAAGTTGAAAACCTATCTCTGTGCAAAAGCATAGCCGCCCTAGTTTCTGGCTTTGTCCTGGTCCTTCTCCATGTGGCTGACCCTTTACTACATCTCTGGTTATATGAATATGGATTGTTGCTTTTCTGTATTATGCACCTAGAGTATGTCTTTCGATGGACATTAAGTGCTATGAAAACACTATTAGAATTGAAAAGTAAGGCAGTAAAACCTTTATAAAATCTTCAGACTTTTTTAAGGGAGTCTATGTTTTATTTACCATTATATGGCTGTTATATGGCTTGGAGTAAATGCAGGATGTATCTGCTTTAAAGTCTCTTTCAATACCATGTTCATTTTGAATTATGGACAAGGTGTGCAAGTATCTAAGTATAACCAAATAGCAATGTGGTGACAAGGTAAACCATAACACCAGTATACTTAGTTGCCGAACTCGTTGATACTTATTGTGCCTGTTTTATTGTTACAAGTGATACTTGGGTTGACTGATAATGCCATTCTGTCACAGGCTGACTGGTAAAAATATAAGCTGGTATCATTATGTAATCTGAAGAGGGACAACGCACAATCAGTACCTAGTGCAAACAGTTTTTGTCACACTATCATGGCTAAACACTGTTGGAGCTCAAACCTCTAAGACACAAAGATTAAATATTGAAATGATGAACTTCCTCTTGGGTAAGAGACTTTATGACTAATACTTTGAACAGTGGTGTTGAACAGCAACACCAACTCTTGAAAATAGTTTATTATTATTATACACAAATCAGTGGTGGGACCATTTCTAAAGCTCAAAAGCAGTCACCAGGGCTTTGAAATGAACAAAATCTGGTGTTTTGTACACTTGCCACAAATATGGAGAAAATTAAGCACAAGCATACACGACCCATAACATAAAAGTGGAAATGGCTTTCACGAGACATTACAAAGTGAGGAAAAGTTATTTTAGCTAGTATAAAGTAAGATATGTGACATACTTCATCAAATTTACAGTTTTTAATTGTTTTGATGAAGCATCAGCCATTAGAAAACCAAAAATGATATTTTCAATATCCAGTTCCCCAAAATTCTATGCAGATTTCATTATTTCTTCCACATCAGAAAAAAAAAATAGCCAGGCTCGGCAGGCAAGAACCCCAGCCAGCAGGTACAGCTAAATGACCAACAACTTGCAAATTTAATAAGTAAATTAAATTTTTATAAGTTAATACCCTATCCAATGGACAATTGCTTTACCGGTCGGCGCGACCGGTCCCGCCAAACGACAAAAAAAGTCATTCTGTATAGAATACCGGCAGGACCGGTCACAGTGTGTACATTCGCCAGGTGTCGCCTCGTGCATACTTCCGGTCTAGACAGAATGACGTCATGGCGTCTTTTTTGTTGTCTAAACCTATTAGACCCCTAGTAAACTGATAGCGGGGTCGGTTGGGAGGGTCTTGTCTGTCCATTGGATAGGGTATTAACTCATAAAAATTTAATTTACTTATTAAATTTACAATTTTATTGCGTTAATACATCCTATCCAATGGACAATTGCTGACTAACTACCGCTTGGTCGGTGGGTAAGTTACTAGGAAAACTTGGGTGAACTCAAAACTAACAAGTTGAGGCCTGGGTAGTCCTGAACCAGGTAACCCAGTAGGGCCTAAGTCGGTATCCAGAATACCGGTTAACCGGTTGAATCAACCGACACTGCTCCCCCCCCTCTTTTTTTTAAGCATTACTGCTCTGAGTGGAGGGAAGAGAGGGATGAGTTCAATCCCAAGAAATAAACCTCCCAAAGGAAGCATGTCACAGTTTTTTTTTTTGTTTTTTTTTTAATTTTTTTTTTTTATTTATACTTATCTAAGTCTGAATATATACACTATGTACATATTTACAAGAATGTCCCCTCATTATTGGGCTTGTTTGTGGATCTGCTGAGCAGCCACAAGGCCACATCCTTCAGATAGAATTGTGTGAAGGTGTTGTGCGATTTCCAGTGGCAAGCTGACAAGATCTGGTCTAAAGAAATTCCAGATTGGAAGGCTTTAGAAGCAGCAAAGGCTCTTACATCATGGGCTTTAACCTGATGTAGAGTGAGGGCTTGCTGATCAGAGAGCTCATAGCATAGGATCACAGTCTGTTTGATCCATGAGGAGACAGTGGCAGGAGAAATGTCCTTGTCAAAACCTTTCTTAAAGGAGACAAAAACTAACTCTTTGTTCTGCCTAATATCTGAGGTCCTATCCAAATAGTAGCGCAGGGCTCTAACTGGACAGAGTGACCTGTCACCCTTGAGTGCCTTATCCAGAGTGGGGGCCAGGGCTGGTATAACCACCGGGACCACACTTTGAGGGCCCTCTTTGGCCAATTGATTCTTGGATAGAAAGCTGGGTGAAGGGTACAAAGACACCTTAGACCAGTCGGACTGGTGCCTGATGTTCTTATGGAGCCAGGCATGGATCTCACTCCTGCGTTTACCCGAACCTAGGGCCAATAGAAAAACCGTCTTGAAGGTCAAGTGTTTTAGAGAGGCCTCTTTTAGGGGTTTAAAGGGAGCTTTTGTCAACTGATGTAAAACCAGGGACAAATTCCAGGAAGGTATACCCCTCCTACCCTTGGGTCTGTCTCTATGGAAACTGTCCAGGAGACGGGTGAGATTTTCATCCTTACTGACATTTATTGGGACATTACCCAATTTGTCAGCAATGGCTGACCTATAACCATCTATAGTGCCCGGTTGTAATTTCCTGTCCTGAAACAAGTATAGGAGGAAATCAGCTATAGCCTTTAAAGGTGGTGCCCTGAAGTCCACCTGATTACTGAGGCACCACTTTGTAAAAATGGTCCACTTTGCCTCATAGACAGATCTGGTTGATCTTCTTTGAGGAGCCTCAATTCGTGCTGCCACTGCCTCAGAGAAGCCTTGCTCCTTGATTGCTGAGGCTCTAGGAGCCAGGCATGTAGGTTCAGATTCGAGAGGTTCCTGTGAAGGACCTGATTGAAGGGCTGAGACACCAAGTTTGGTATGTTGGGCAGGCACAGTGGGATTTGGCTGGACATTGTCACCAGATCCCAGAACCAGGGCATGTTGGGCCACCCTGGTGCAATCAGAATTATTCTGTAGCATGGGTAGTCCTGCAACTTCTCCACCACTTTGCCCAAGATGGCTGCCGGTGGGAAGGCGTAAGGGTCCAGATCTTCCCAAGACAGACTGAGAGCATCCACTGCCCAAGCTTGAGAGTCTGGGACTGGGGAGACGAATTGTGGTAGTTTGTTGTTGAACCTGGTGGCAAAGAGGTCCACTTGGGGTCTGTGCCACCGGTTGCATATTGCCTTGAATATCTCTGGATTGAGGGACCATTCTGTTTGAATAGTCTGACCCAGTCTGGATAACTTGTCGGCTATGACATTTAGACGACCGGGGATATGTCGGGCTTTGAGGGTTACTTGATATCTGGTACACCAGGTCAGTATCCTCCATAATAGAGCACACAGGGGTCCCGACTTCATTCCACCTTCCTTGTTTATGTATGCTACCACAGTGGTGTTGTCGGTAGCTTTGAGAACCACTCTGTCTGTACAGAGAGCTTGAAATTCTCTTAAGGCCAAAAGGACTGCCTTTAACTCTAGGTAGTTTATGTGCAGTTCGCTCTCTGGTAGCGACCAACGACCTCTTGCCATACAATCGTTTAAGCGAGTGCCCCACCCTTCTTTTGAGGCGTCTGTAAAGATTTGCAGAGCATGTGCTAGAGGGTGTAAGGTTTGACCTATGATAACATTGCCTTCCTCCAGCCACCATTCCAGATGTGGATGAAGTGATTTTGGAATGGGAATAGTCTTCTCCAACGTTTCCGGTATCCTCCAATTGTTCTTGAGGTGCCACTGAATAGGTCTCATGTGCAATCTGCCCATATGAACCTGTTTTTCTGTGGCTGTAAGTAACCCAATCAGAGACATGAGGTTCCGGACCGGGCACACTGGAGAGGCTAATATCTCCCGTATCTTGACCTGCAGACTCTGCCAACGTTCTTGGGTGGGTCTGACTCTGCCCTGCTTCAAATCGAACTGGTAACCTACGAAATTGAAGATCTGTTTTGGTTCCAGCTCTGATTTTTCTTGGTTTACTAACCATCCCAGGTCCTTGCAAAGTGTTACCAGACTCTGTGTCTGTTGACGACAGACCTGGAGGGACCTGGCCCTGACCAACCAGTCGTCTAGGTACTGGTGGATCCTTATACTCTGTTTCATAGCTAGCCACTTGACCTCTTTGGCTATCACTGTGAATTCCATGGCAGCTGTGGACAGGCCAAAGGGAAGTGCTTTGAATTGATAGGTCTTGCCTTGGATGTGAAAACGCATGTACTTCCTGGATTGACTGTTTATTGGGACATGGAAGTACGCGTCCTTGAAGTCTATGGAGGTCACCCACTCCCCTGTCTGGAGAGAGGTCCGTATGGTCTCTGGGGTCTCCATTTTGAAAGTTTGTGTCTTTAGAAACTTGTTTAAGTTGCTCAGATCCAAGATGGGGTGCCACCGGTTGTTGGGCTTTGGCACAAGGAACAACCGGTTGTAAAACCCCAGGGATTGTGGGTTTTGAACCAGTTCTACAGCGTTTTTGTTTAACAGCTGATGCAATGCCTCCACCAGGTAGCTGTTCCTGTGGGGATCTACATAGCAGCTTGTTATTGTCGGTTCCCTTGTCAGGTAAGGTCTGTACCGGAAAGGCAGGACGTAACCCTCTTTGAGGACTGAAACCACGTTGGGGTTGACGCCTAGTGCTGCCCATTTTTCCCAAAACTTGTGCAATCTTGACCCTACAGGAGGATTTGGTACAGCAAGTGGGACATTTGTGACATTTGGTACAGAACTCAATTGATTTACACAAAAAACACCTTTTACAGACTTTATTAATCTTTGATGGTCGGGGATTACGCCTTTCTTTTGCGGCGACCCTCCTGCAAAAGGTACATGAGAAACAGCATGATAAGATACAGGTAATTGAGTTTTTGTCTTTGTAACACAGTTCTTTCCGGTAACTTTTGAATTTTGCTCCTGTACAACACTTGCCACAACAGTCTTGCCCTGACCGGTTAAACAAACTGGAACTGACATCCCGGTCACAGACTGAACACAGTAACTGTCATTTAAACTGTTTTTGCGACTTGGCAGGACGCTGTGAAAAGGAGGACGCTTTGCCCCTAGTAGACCTGTGTCCACGACGTCTAAGCTGTTTCCAAGCCGGAAGAGTAGACGTCTGCTCAGATTGTTGGTGGTAGTGTGGCTTTGAAGACTGAGCATAAGGGTTGAAACGCTGCCCTTTTCTTGCTGGACCTGGAGTACGCTTATCCTCAAAATGCCGTATCTCTTCCTCTGCCTTAGTGATAATATGGTCCGGGAAAAGGGCACTCGTGTGAAGTGGAGCAGACCTAAGCGCCATGAGAGTATCCTGTTTAACCCCTGACCGGATGAACTCCAGGTAACTGTCTCTCCGGGCTAAGGTTAAGTTTGCCACATTCACAAACACACCACCTGATAGATCTTGCATGGTGCGAGCCATAGCCTGGGTGATAGATCTGTTGAAGGTGACCAAAAAGTCCAATTCATCAGAGGCTTGAGTGAGTTTAGGTGAAGACTTGCCCTTGGAGGTAATCCCTTGAATAACTTTCAACTGGGAGGCCATATTTTCTTGCACCTTGGTAAGACAACGGCTGAAAGCTGCAGCCTGGTTGCACATATACGTTTGATCCCGTGCAGTCCGTTCCCACTTCCTCAAGGTGTCCTGGGAAACCGGACGAGAGGCTGGAGCAGAAGGGAGAGAACGACCAGCTATCCTAGGGAAACTGCTATTTAACCTTGCTGGCTCGCTTGTCCATGTGTAAACTTTGGAACGGGAAAAGTCTTTCTTCTCACTATGCATCCCATACCATTTTAATGTCCTGGGAGGCTTGATGAACTGGTCTTTACTAAGTCCAGCAGTTTCAGAGTTACGGGTGGGATATCCTTCCTGTACAGTGATATTCAGTTTTTCAAATTTGTGGCAGAGCCATTCGTCCACCGGCACCTTCACCGAAACTTTACCGGTCTGAGATGTTCGGCTACCGGTAAAGGGGTTGTCATCTTGAGATGAAGAGGCAGAGTCAAACTCCGGAATGTCATTCCATGCCATGAAGGATCTCACCCCGCGTAAAGTTTCCCGGTAACGTTGATCAGCAGAAAGTTCCTGGTCACCCTCAATGAAAACTTCCTGTTCCTGAACAGATTCCTGGTCAGATAACTCCCCTTCATCCGGTGAATGAGATGACCGGTCACTTGAAACTTCTTCTTCCGGTTCTTCAACAGTGACTGTGGGACCGGTAGAAGTAGCACTGGGTTTCATAGCTGGTACCGGGGAGTGCAGCTGAGGTCTCACACTGGTGGAAGTTAGAGTGAGCTGCTGGTCAGCTGGGAGACTCTCTGTGTCCGTACCGGGGGCCTCAACAGGCTGGGTAGCTGACACGACTTGATCCATCAGCTGGCTGCCAGGCAGGGCACCGGAGGCCTTAACAGGCTGGGTGGCTTTCTGACTTTTCTTCTGACCGGTGGACTTCTGCTGTTGACTGGAAGTGGAAGCTGCAGTAGGAGGGATAAATGGTCTATCAGTGACCGGAACATCCGAGTTCTTCACCGGTTCTACTGGTACAGAGAAGCTCTTTGATAAAAATAAGGCTTCTAATCTGGAGAACCTTTCCGACCATTTATCGTCTAAGGATTGTAGACCTGTTTGTAGATCTGAAGGCTTGCTGGATTTCTTTTTAAGGGGAGACTTGTGAGAGGTCTTTTTAACTTTCTTTGGTGGAGTTTCGCCTCTATCACTGGAGCCTTCACCCTTCCTCTCGACCTTACCCAGTACAGTGACATCAGATGCAGCGACGTGGGTGGGAGAGTCACCTTTCTTCTGGCCAGATTCTTTACGTACCCTATACTTAGGAGTGGCCAACTGTGCCTTCTGATCTTCTGTAAGCTTCTCACAAATGGAGCAGGGTTTCTTTAACACGCAGTCATCACCTCCAATCCCCTTTTCACGACAACGTGCACACTTGGTGTGCAGGTCAAAGAGAGCCATAACGTGGCCGCAGGAGCCTCTACATTGACCAGGGGAAGACATATTGCTCCAGAAGTGATATAAAGTTGATGAAATAAAATAAAGTTGTGAATTAAATTGAAAATCTTATAAAATCAAACGTTCTTCAACACAGTAGAAAACACATCCGTACACACTGAGCGCCAAACGAAAAAGACGCCATGACGTCATTCTGTCTAGACAGGAAGTATGCACGAGGCGACACCTGGCAAATGTACACACTGTGACCGGTCCTGCCGGTATTCTATACAGAATGACTTTTTCTGTCGTTTGGCGGGACTGGTCGCGCCGACCGGTAAAGCAATTGTCCATTGGATAGGATGTATTAACGCAATAAAAATTGAGATTTGGGAAAATCTAGGAACAACTTCTGTTGTAAGAAGTACAGAGAACCCACGAGATGTTCCACAAAAAGAATCACAGGCCATGATTTCTTACAAGTAGTTTTCATATTTTGTAGCCAAAGAAACAATTATAAGGGAGATATAATCCCTTTTTGATATGATGACCCTCCTATTTGGTATTAAAGATGTCATATGGCGGTCATTTTGTTTACAAAACAAGGACACAATTACTCTCAGGCAAGCTTTCCTATCCATTTACATTTTGTAACAAGAGGAGAGTGCCCGTGAACGGGCACTGTGTCAGCTGACTGAGTGTTTTTGATTTGTGAAGGTAATAATGAGAGGAAAGCATAATTACCAGGGAAAGTGCTGTACAGAAGTACAGTAAATGGTAATTGAACAGCATGTTCAAAAGAAATTCTGAAGCTGACAGAAGAAAAGGACAAAAAAGTTGAAGAAAAGTGACAAGAAGAAAAGTAACAAGGTAACTGTTTAAGTGTAAAAAGTAGGTTAAAACATATTTAAAGAAATACTGCAAATGCAGTATCCTCGTACGACCTTGAAGAAGGGGTCCAAGGTCAAATCCAACCACACAAAAACATTCCCAGCCCATGAGTTGGTTTACCATCCCAAACCTCTAGGACCAATAATAAGTGAGTTATAAGCACTTTTAAGTTTGGCTGTCCTTATTTGACCTTGAAGGAGGGGTCCAAAGGTCAAATCTGACCACCCCAAAGATTCCCAGCCCATGATTTCCTATAGGATGGTTTACCATCCCAAACCTCTAGAACCAATAATAAGCGAGTTATAAGCAATTTTAAGTTTGGCTATCCTCGTCTGACCTTGAAGGAGGGGTCCAAGGTCAAATCTGACCACACCAAAAGAATCCCAGCCCATGATTTCCTATATGTCTGTTTACCATCCCAAACCTGTAGGACCAATAATAAGCAAGTTATAAGCACTTTTAAGTTTGGCTATCCTCGTTTGACCTTGAAGGAGGGGTCTAAGGTCAAATCTGACCACACCAAAAGATTCCCAGCCCATGATTTCCTACAGGTTGGTTTACCATCCCAAACCTCTAGGACCAATAATAAGGGAGATATAAGCACTTTTCATGACTGACAAAGAAACGCCTGTGGCGGCCATCTTGGTTTTCAAAATGAGGCCAAAATATTCCCAGTCAAGATTTTATAATGAGGAACATATCCTGCGAATTTGAGATCTCTACCTACAATACCCTTTGCTCTAGAGGGCCAACAAAAGTCCTTGTTTAAAGTCGAATAAACGTCCCTGGCGGCCATCTTGTTTTTCAAAATGAGGCCAAAAATATTCCCAGGCAACATTTTATGGTTATTAATATATCCTGCAAACTTGAGAAGGCTAGCTATAATATTTTTTTCATTAGAGCGGTAATGGTGAAATCTCTCTACACACTGCGGCTATCCAGTGGATACAATGATTTACTCAATAGTGAGAACCTGAAAGTAGCTATTGCTATTGATTTTACTCATGATGGAAGTTACTGAAAAGCCCAAAAGTAGCTATTACTCACTTAGCTATTGAGACAGACACCCAAGTTACTCACCATATTGTAGCTATGAAAAAAGTAGCTGAATAACATATTTTAACAAAATGCTCTAAATGCAAGACTTTTCAAGTTATAAGTGATTTAGTGCATGATTTCATGAATTTTAATGCATTAAAAATTATTAAAAAAATTTATTAAAAAAAAAATAAGACAGATCCAGGTCTCATACTCACACAAGAGAATCTACCTCTGGCCTAGTACATATATGCAAGATATGAGAGAAATCCCTGCAATAGTCACTGAGAAAATTGTGATAAAGTGTTGAAATTTTCACACTTTTGGTGGGGGTACCTCCCTTGTAATGTCTCTAGCAAACAGACAGATTTGCATGCCTTGAACAGTTTTTCATCCTCGATAGATAAGGTATCTTTTAAAAAAAACAGCATGTCTCTAGGCCCTGTAGTTTTGGAGGAGAAGTTGTTCACGCAGACGCATACGCGGACGCCCACGCCGCAGAGTGACAACATAATGTCAGCTGACTGACAAGTCAGCTGACATAAAAATCTGATGAAGCTAGCTGCAATATTTTAGGTTACAGAAAATATCCAAGATTTTAGAAGAAACTTTAAGACCCCAAAATTTTAGAGTGTTGCCATGGCAACAGTTGCCGCTGGATACCCCCCAAAACCTAATCAGCTCTAGATCCTCTTGGGATAAACATATCCTGAAAATTTGGTGACAATCTATGCGGGGGTTTATGCTGTGGAACACCCACAAACTTTAAGAACCAAAAATTTAAAAGTGTTGCCATGGCAACAGTTGTTTCCGGATACCCCCGAAAAACCTAATCAGCTCTAAATCCTCTTGGGGTAAACATATCCTGAAAATTTGGTGAAAATCCATGCATCGGTTTAGGCTTTGGAGCACCCACAAACTTTAAGACTCAAAACTCTTGAAAGTGTTGCCATGGCAACAGTTGTTACCGGATACTCCCCAAAACCTAATCAGCTCTATATCCTCTTGGGGTAAACATACCCTTTAAATTTGGTGATAATCCATGCATGGGTTTAGGCTGTAGAACACCCGCAAGCTTTATGCCCGCCGCTACCACCCGGACGGCGCAGGGGACTGTAACCTCAGCCTTTATGGGCTGGGGTTAATAATATGCTTCCAGGACAAACTTACACCAACATATCCACTACTATTGGATAGTGAGTTCAAGTTTGTCTTAGCACTAGGGATGGGTCGGTACCAAAAATGTGTACACCGGGAGGACACCAATGCAAAACCGTATCGATTCAGGGACTCCGCATTTTAGTACACCCCAACCAAACATGGACATTTCCGATAAACGAAATTGCAATTAAAGTCTCCAAATATATAAAATATGAGATAAATGCGTAAAGTCTCTTCAGATTTCAGGTTTGTTTCCAAAATTTTAAGTTTTCCTTCAATTACCGGTATATATGTGGGCAAGCAATATTAAGGTTATATATAATGTGTCATAACCAAAACATGGCAGTTCTGCTCTACATATTCGCTAGTGTACAAAAGTCTGCAACATGCACAAAAATAAAGCTTATACCTTCATAATGTCTTGTAAAAGCCACAGCTTATGGGATGAAAGCTTGTAATTTCTTCAGATTTTGGGTTTATTTAAAAAATTCTCATTGTTCCATCCATTACATGTGTTCACCGTCGAAGTCACGGTTGTAAAATCTCATCACGGTATTTCAGTAAAATACTCTTGATACCGAGACACCGGGCCTACTGACCCATCCCTACTTAGCAACTTGCCAAAAGGTAACACCCAACCAATGCCAGTTAGCAAATCTAAATATTTAAGCTGCTTTTTTTCAGGGACTTGGAATTGTTTTGGGGCTTTTGGGGTGCAAGAAGTTGCACATTGTCCAGATTTATTTGTAAATAACATCGTATTTTAGTAATTTAACATAAACCTGGCAATAAGGATTCTTATATATAGTAGTGGTCGGACCGGTTCTAAAAAGAAAAACCGGTTTTCGGGGCTTTGAAACCAAACAAAATCCGGGATTTCATAAGTTTACAGATATGATAAAAAGTTTTACGCAAGTATACATGAGCTACATTCTCAATGGGAAATATGCATTTGCGGGATATTTTGAGGTTTGTAAACTTCATTTACCATGAATATAAAGCGAAAATGTAAGTTATTTCCTCAAATATACATGTTCTTTATTGTTTTGATGAAATATTAACCTGTAGAAAGCCTAATTTAATGACGTTTTCAATAACCGGTACTTAAATATTATTTGTGGATTTCTTAATTTCTACCTAAACAAAATGAAATGCGGTATACCGTTCACACCACTAATATATAGTATACAAAGAAAGATATGTGTGGCATTGTAATTCTCCATTAATAAACACAAGTAGTAAGCATGCATCGGCCACAAAACTTCATGAGATTAAAATCTTCAAAGACCTACGAAAACAAACATTACACAGTTTTGTTTGTTTCTCGTTTTCTTCTGTCAAATATCAATCATACCAAAAAAATCAGAAATCACTCAAAATTCAAGGATGATAACCCTGTACAAAATTTTATTATTCAAAATGGCGTGCATGTATCTCAAATGCCGCTGTTAATTTTACAGAACAGAAATAAGGAAAACTTCAAGCCATGTGTAAATCTGATGGTGTCCAGGATTTGAACTGACCTTATCTTTCAGACATAATCTAATGTACAGCTCTTCAATCTTGAGTACCCTCAGTAACTCAGCAAACTTCTTCACAGAGTAGTGGTACAGGTTGCCATCAGGGGGAATCATCACCTTGACTGTCAATGAAGAGACATATACTATAACTATTGAGTACAGTACTATGACTGGCTAACAAAACACAGATCCATTGTAATGTTATAAAGTGCAGTATTATGAATAAGTAACATGTTCAGAAGAGCCACAGGTATATTAACTTTTCTAGTAACCAAATATTTGATTTTGATTTCAGCTCTCTAAACTAGATGTTATTGATATAAAAAAAATATTCCTTTCCCAACAAATTTTGATAGTTGATATTTCACATTTCAATGATATATAACTTCCACAATAAAGAACACTAGGGTGAAGTGGTTGCCATCTGCCAACCACAGAGTCGAATCTTAGGCCAGCAGTGGGTGTTGAAATCTATAAACTTGGTATTATCGCCCGCAAGACAGAGTGAGGTGCGGTGACAATAAAATATTGCTGGATTATATATTTGTAAAATATTGTTACAAACACCATTGTAGCCTCACGTTTTCATCACTCTGTGGGTGTACAACTACCAGCATTTGATATTTTGTTTTAAATATTGCGAGAAGACAGAGTGGGGTGCGGTGACAGTAAAATATTGCTGGATTATATATTTGTAAAATGTCAGAAACCCCATCGTAGCCTCACGTTTTCATCACTCTGTGGGTGTACAACTACCAGCATTTGATATTTTATTTGTTTTAAATATTGCGAGAAGACAGAGTGGGGTGCGGTGACAGTAAAAGATTGCTGGATTATATATTTGTAAAATATTGTTAGAAACACCATCGTAGCCTCACGTTTTCATCACTCTGTGGGTGTACAACTACCAGCATTTGATATTTTATTTGTTTTAAATATTGCGAGAAGACAGAGTGGGGTGCGGTGACAGTAAAAGATTGCTGGATTATATATTTGTAAAATGTTAGAAACCCCATTGTAGCCTCACGTTTAGAAACCCCATCGTGAATAACTTCTAGGACATACAAAAGCGCCTTCTAGTGGTTGAATGTAGAACTACGGAGTTTGAATATTTTCATTGTCTCTGCCAGAGGTGTCCTCGTTTTGATTGGCTAAACAAAAAATGTATAGTACTACCGTGACGTCAGTTCATTCATAAATTTCTTTGCGGTTTATTTGTTTGACAAATAATTGAGTACAGGTAGATGGGCAGACAGCAATTTTACATTAACAGTGACTGCGTGATAAACCCTGCAGACGAATAAATTAATTGGGGTTTAAGGTCTAGAAACCAGCAGACGAAACCGTTAAAAAAGACTCGTTCGAGTAGGCCATAACAATGGGTAAAACAATAGTTTCTAGGACATCCGGGACCTTACAGAAAGCCAGACGTAGTGCTAGACAAGCTTTTAACTTTATAAAATATAACTGAATAAAAGTACTAAAAATCTTCAAAATGGCAGAGTGTATACTATACACCTTAATCTACCGATATGTGAACAAATATTATGCAGAATTTGATATTTAAGGGCTTAATCGGCCAATTTAAAATCGCGGCCACAACCCAGTACATAACTCGAATCAAAGATTCGACTAATAAGGCATGGCCTAGTGGCATAACATAAAGTTATTTGGAAGATATGAACATGCTGCTACATTGTCAAAGAATAAAATAATGCCCAACACATGGAGGAAAACATGTTATATGTCCTGATAGGGAATATATACCTAAATGTAGTTTCTTATGAATATTGAAGTGACACAGTATCTTAGCTTGTAATGTCTTAGGTCTTTTCTATGATTGTTTCAGGGCATGCATGTCCTCTAAATATAATTTGGTAAGGTATTGGCCACCATTTTATGAATCTTTTAAACAGAAGTCCAATACTACAGCATATTTTCCTTTGGATTATAAAATGGCATTTACCCTAAAAAGAAGCCTCACATTTTATACAGAAAGATATCAGTGCAGTATAAGCAGCTTATGCTTGCTCGCTTTAGGAATGGCTTTTGCTTCAATAATAAAGCTGTTTTTTAGTGCAAGCTAACAGTGATTGTAACATTGTGCTGTGGGTTTTTACACTCACAAGATGGTGCTTTAGAGAAAGTGAACTTGCTGATGTCAGAGGCCATGTCATCAATATCCTCATCTTCATCCACTAGAGATGGTGCTAAAGTAAATAGTTCAACAGATAAATAATGTCAAATGTTTAGAAATAGTAAAAGATTACAAATTCATTTGGCCACAAATATTATGCAGTTTGAAGAGAAAGTACAAGTAAACATCTATACTGAGCAGATACATCAATGTTCCCATAGGAAAGAATTTTTGGTGGGAAACTTCTTCAAAAATTTACACTTGCTTGAACACTACTTTGTAATTTATACTTTTTTTTACATTTTACAAATACTTTTGTTTATATCTATTTGAAGTTTAACATCTTTGCAGTAACATTCCATTTCATTTATATTATGTGGCTACAATCTGCAAACTTAATTTTAAGGTGTTTATGTGATGTAATGTAGGTGTTAAATCTAAAGCAAATGTGATGCCTGTGATAAAAAGCTGCACAAAGTCTAATAATATACTACTTCTACTACACAAGACAGTACTCTGATAGGACTTTTATGCTCACCATATGCTATAACACTGCCAGGTCCCCTCACTGAGCCTGCCACACTGGGCTGATAGACAGGAACCAGGCTGTAACCTGCAGGGACTGGAACAAACAGTGGTAAACTTTAGACACATCGCTTTTGTTTAAGGGCAAAAATAAGATTTTACTTTAATTTGGCATATGTACAAGAATAGCCAAGCCCAGCTGACTTCATCCCTGTGACAGCAGAGTTCTCTATAAGCTCTAATATATCAACTGTATGGCACAGTGTCATGCTTTGATATGCATAATAGCTGCATAGCAGTTACCATCAACATGAAACAGGACGTTTACTTTAGTATCACATTTGGCAGAGGGATGAGTGACTTCAACTCCTCTCTGACACCTCCACTTTGGGCTTTAAGCCAATTTGTATTCTAACATGACACGGATGTGTCCTCAATTCTGATTGGCTAAATGACAAAATACTTCACTTGTAAAATACAGCATAACCCTGTCTCTCCCTATTATCGCTCATTATGGCTGTCGAAACAAAAAATGTTTTACAGTAAAATTTGCAATAATTATTCATCTTAAAATTATTTGTCATGTTAGAATAGGAATAACCCCCTCCAAAACCATGGTATACGCAGAATTTTACCATGGTTTGAGGCAATAAACCCAACGCCTTTGTGGTTTATAACCTCAAACCATGGTAAAATTCTTTGCCTTCAGGGTTTATAACCTCAAACCATGGTAAAATTCTGCGTATACCGTGGTTTGGTCGGGGGTTATTCCTATAATATATTTATGTATTTAGTGTTTTATATCACATCTAAAAACTTATTGGTTATATTGTGACGGGTAGTTGGAAGGGTAGAGAAAACCAGTACAGACAGTTGGTCAAGGTTCTGTACTGCAAACTGTAAGCAGCTGCCAACTTTCCCACTTGAGGCTGGGACGAGACTCAAAACACCGATCTCAGAGGTGGGAGGCGAGTGTGTTACCACTGCGTCACCATGGTCTATCAATTTGTAAGAGGCTAACAGAATACTGGTTCTAATCCATAAATTATATATAGAACTCGGTACACTGTAATAGAATGGATTGTTTTAAGGATTTGAAATTTTGCACTAAATGAAACAAGATCTACTTAATGGGCCATTTATAATGTTTTTACTTGAAGACTGATGTTATAGTGACTTTTATTACATTTTCCTATTTAGAATGATTACATTCATGGTTCTTAGAATTTCATCTTTACTTTATCCACTTATTGATACATACTGAACTTCCATTTAATGAGAAGTTAGAATCAATATCCAGCTTAACCCTATCTGTAAAAATGCTTTTAATAAGTAAGAATTTGTTTCTTCTTCAAGCAGACAAAAGATTAGTCTGCACTTATTGACTGTATTCTTTGACTTCTACTTGGACCAGATTTGGTCTGTACTCACTGGCTTGAGCTTGAGCTGTGGGCATAAGAACATAACCTGGGGGAACCTGCACTGCTGTCTGCCCTACACCAGGACTTGGAGGACCAACTGGTGGCCTCTCCAATGTGCCCACAGGACTACCTGAATGCAGAAACAGAAGGCATAAAGTACAGCAATCACCTTGGCCTGTATTATTACAAGTATGTTTCTGTTATTGATTTGTTGACACTTTTATGTCTGCGAATGAGAATTTCATCAAATTACAATTAAAGTGGATTTTCATCAAAAATATTCACCCAAAAATCTCATGATACCATTAAACTAATTCATCCACTTTGTTAAAAACTATTGTCAAATATGTCCAAATTAATTCAGAGAATAAGAGTAAGTTTAGGTGTAAGAACATTGATGAAGTTGATATGATGTACCTGCGTCTCTGGATCATTTGTGACTGAAAGTGAGACTGTACTTTGACTTTCATGAAGCTTAGTAAGAGCCAATCATAAGTGTCAGGTGTGTAATAGGCTAACTCAGGAGAACAAATCTAATACTGAAACCAGTGCAATAAACCAGAATATTTCTGAATTGTAAACCACCATCCCCAGACAAGATTACTTTCATCTCTGTGTTCACTCAATAGGGCTGCGAGCGGTTACTTGAGCCTTGATAGATGAGTCGGTCTTTGCTAGGACTCGAGTCTATTTTTACTACTCGATTACTCTGAGCGTATTGTATTATCGCCCGCGAAGTGAAATGTTTGTACAAAATATGCTACATTTCGGCCACATAAATATAATATCAATTAAAGTTGTGGTTTTAGCTTAAAAATGTATAATTTACTCCATATTCTATAATACCTGGTTAGATAGGAGATGTTTTTCTTCAAAAGTTTTGTTACCATTTGTTTAGAGAAGACTTATAATGGTAGATACTAAATCTTGTGATTACTCGAATTTGGGTCGGTTGTAGGAGTGCGAGTACTGTTATTTAGTACCCTTTCCAGCCCAAGTGTTCACCACTGCTCCATTGATTCGCTTGCTATCATGTGTAGGTTCAGGTGTCAGTTTTCTCAAATAAACTATGTTGGCAACTGATAAAAATTGCATTTCATTTTCAAATTTTGCACAATAACTAATTCAGGTCACTCTGAGCACCTAGATAATACTTCTAAGTGATATGTGGTACAGAAAATAATTGAACATATATTGTTCTAATCAAAACAGGATTACCTGCATTGAGCATTGTCTGACTGGTGGCATCTGAAATATGCAAAATAGGTATATCTAAACATATGTCTAAAGACACATTGGTAATAGAGTGATGCTTCATCTCTTTCAAATAGTCTGTGAACACAGGATGGATGGATGGATGGATGGATGGGTAAACAATCTCATTGCTTTACTGTGCAATGACATCAAAGTTTAAGTCATTCATATACATCCTTGTTATGTGTAACCAGTTTGTGTCACATAAGGGCAGAACATCATTATTTTTCACATGTGGTCATTCCCTGGAGTCAAACCCAGGACCACAAAAATGACAGACAACGTACCATGTACCAAACATAATAACCACAAGGCTGTAAGACTCTATTATTGTCGACTGACAGATAGCAAAACCTTCAAAAGAAACTTCATGTGATTTTTTAATTACTTTCTTCTTATTAAACCAATTGATGGTAATTGTAAAAATTTTATTGTAATTTAACTTTTTATAAGTTAAATACTTACCTTATCCTCACTAGTGCTTACGTGTTAGCGGGAGCATACATGGACGACCAGACGAGAATATTGTTTTAAAAACGAATATCCTTGTCGGTACCAGTATGTATGCGCATGACCGCGCATGCGCCTACACTGGAATAACCCCTATTAGCCTCACTTTTAATTTTGGGAGTCAATACGTTGTATTGTAAACCAAAAATCTTGAAAATGTGGGGTTGGATGGGTGGGAATTCGAATCTAGTGAGGATAAGGTAAGTATTTAACTTATAAAAAGTTAAATTACAATAAAATTTTTACATTTTATTGCGTAAAATACCCTTACCTTATCCTCACTAGTGCTTGATTACAACCATACAGGTGGTGGGATTTTCAATATTTTTGACACCAAATGTAGGAATAACCAAACAATAAGCCAAAGAATCACTATCAAGTACCTTTGTGAGGATAAAGTATTAGGCTATGTTACACAAAAAGTTAACTTGACAAAATAACACTTGTAAATCTGTTATATTTGTAAGACTAACCTATAGCCCTTGGATCCTTGGCCCTATGTGCAGTTTGAGTTTTCTGTATATCAAAGGCTGTTATCAACTTGCTTGAAAAGGTGGTTGCAACAATAATCAACACATAACATCAACTTCTAAACTTCCAACGAACCAACAGGAAATATTTACAAACACCTCCCTGGATGGCCTGTAAATATATCAAAATAAGCATAAAACTGGATAACACAACACAAGACAAGTTGAAAATACTTATGATTCATATATAGGTAAATTCATTTAAAATACGTACTATAAATGAACTATATGTTGAGCAGAAACCACAGAACCCAATGAATATTCTGCCCCCTCTTTTGACTTCCAAGATACATCCTTCAGATAGAAGTTAGTGAATGTCGTATGAGATTTCCAAAAACATGCACCTAAAATCTGATCAAGAGAGACTCCACCCTTGAAAGCCAATGAAGCCGCCATAGAGCGGACATCATGTGCCTTGACTCTAGATAATTTTTGAGTTTCAAGGTCAGATTCCTGATAAGCCAAAATGACCGTTTGCTTTATCCAGGATGATATAGTCGCTCTTTGAATATCTCCTGAAAAACCATTCTTGAAAGAAACAAACAAAAGGTGTTTTCCATCCCTAATGTCCTTTGTCTTATCAACATAGTATCTTAAAGACCTGACTGGGCATAAAGTCATGTCCTGAGATAAAGATGAGTCCAAAATTGGTTTAAGAGCTGGAATGACCACTGGTTGAACCACATTAGGTCCATCCGAAGCCAACTGGTTCTTGGACAGAAACACTGATGAAGGAGCCACTGTGACCTCCTTCCAACCAGCCTTATGTTTCAGGGATTTGAAGGTCCAAGCATGTACTTCACCTCTCCTTCTGCCTGATGCCAAGGTCATAAGGAACACTGTTTTGAAGGTTAGTAATTTCAAAGGAGCATCCTTCAGAGGTTCAAAAGGTGACTTAGTTAATGCCAGAAGGACCAAAGATAAATCCCAAGAAGGTACGCCTCTATCTTTTACTGGCCTATCTCTATGAAAACTCGCAATCAGTCTATTAAGCTCAAAACTGTGACTGATATCATTGCCTGCTGGTCCCAAATGATCTGCTATAGCTGTTCTATAACCTGCAATGGTAGTGGGTTTCAAATTTTTCTCATTGAATAAATGAATCAAAAAATCTGCTATTGTGGAAATAGATGGTTGTTCGAATTCCACCTGCTTCTCTTTACCCCATGATTCAAAAATGGACCACCTTGATTCATAGACCCTTCTGGATGAAAATCTCTGAGGTGCCTTAATTCTCTCTGCCACTGTGCTTGAGAATTTTTGAGGTGATTTGGTCTCGAGTCCAGATGCCAAACATGAAGATTGAGATAAGGAAGGTTTTGATGGAATTTTTGACTGAATGGTTGCTTCAGAAGCCACTCCCAATGTGGAAGAAACAGTGGAGGTTTTGTGGACAGGTCTATGAGATCCCAAAACCAACTCATCCCTGGCCACCCTGGGGCCACTACAATCATTTGACATGCATAAGACCTCATCTTTTGGACTACTTTGGGAATTAGAGCTATTGGACAATAAACATAACCGTCCATTGCCTCCCAAGAGATGTTCAATGCATCTACCGCCATTGCATTTGGATCTGGGACTGGAGACACATATAGGGGTAGCTTGTTGTTCATTCTGGTGGCAAACAAGTCTATCATTGGTTTGTGCCAAATTTGGCAAATCCTTAGAAAAATTTTGGGATGAAGAGACCATTCTGTCTGTATGACCTTGTCCCTGCGTGAGAGGCTGTCTGCTATCACATTGAGACAGCCCTGAATGTGTCGAGCCCTCAGCAAAATTGCTCTGGGATGACAAAAAGCCATGAGACGCCATAACATGAGACACATTTCTAGTGAATGAGTCCCCCCCTGTTTGTTGAGGTAGGCCACCACTGTTGAATTGTCTGAGGCCACCAAGACTCTCTTGTTCAAAAGATGGGTTTGAAAAGACCTTATTGCTAGATACACTGCTTTTAGTTCCAGAATGTTTATATGCAAATTTGTCTCTATGTCCGACCACAGTCCACTGACTGTCAGGTCTCCCAAATGTGCTCCCCAACCCTTGACCGAAGCATCTGTAAACAACAGGAGATTGTGCTCCTCTGCATGTAGGGGAGACCCTGTCAAAACATTTTTTGGATCTTTCCACCATATGAGATGTTTTTTCAAAATTTGAGAGCATGGGATGATCTTGTCCAATGATTGGGGATACTTCCAATGGGTTTTCAAGTACCATTGGAAGGGTCTCATATGCAACCTGCCCATTGGGACTGTCTTCTCTAGAGCTGCCAGGATCCCTATGAAAGACATTAGGATCCTGGGAGTTGTTGTGACACTGTTGTCCAGATCTTCTATGGCATTTTTCAAAATTTGCCATTTTTTTTCTGTAGGCAAAACCTCGCCCCTGACCAGGTCGAACCTGTAGCCCAGGAAATTGAATTTTTGAGTTGGTGTTAACTCTGATTTTTTGAAGTTGATCACCCAACCTAGTTCCTGCACGAATTCTACCAGTTGTTTTGACTGCTCCATGCAAATCTGCTGTGTTGGAGCTCGCAAAAGCCAGTCGTCTAAATACTGGTGGATGCGAATACCCCTGTTTTGAAGCATTAGCTTTACCTCCTTGACTACAAGAGTGAATTCGAGTGGAGCCGTCGCAATGCCGAAGGGTAGTGCTTTGAACTGGAACGAACGCCCCCCTACATGAAACCGAAGTAGGCTTTGAGATCTTTGGTGAATAGGAATGTGAAAATACGCGTCTGTAAGATCTACAGAAACTACCCACTCCCCTTTGCAAATGGAGTTTCTTATCACCTCGGCGGTTTCCATTTTGAATGTTGGAACTGTTAAATGACTGTTGAGAACACTGAGATCTATTACTGGGCGCCATTTTTTCCCCGGCTTTGGTACTAGAAATAACCTGCTGTGAAATCCCAGAGTTGCAGACATTCTTACCGGAATCACTGCTTTTTTCTGTAACATTTGCTGTACACATTCCAACAGGAAGTTTTGTTTTTGTTGATTGGCATAACCACTGTGAATTGTGGGATGTCGAGCCAATTCGATTGGATCTTTCAAAATGATCTCGTAACCGTGTTGTAGAATGTGCACAACTCTGGGATGACAACCGTTTTCTTTCCATACCTTGTAGAATAACTGTAAACGGCCTCCAGGTAGCAATGCTTCTTGAGTATAGTCATTTCCTTCTCCCCCCACGACCTCCTCTGGTGGCCTGTGTGGGTTTGAATTGTGGCTTGTTATCTTGCTGGCCACGAAAAGAATTCTTTGAGGATGTGTTTGGAAATGAAGAATTATTGTAGTCAGCTCTTCCTTTCCTAGAATTGAAAATGGGTTTCGAATCCATCTTCTGTCTTTTGGGAGAACGGCTGCGTTCGTATTTATTCTCCACATTGTTGAGAACTGAGGGCGAAAACAAATCTGTTGAAGTGAAACCAGATCTCCTCAATCTGTTCCTGTCGTGCTCGTGTAAGTGAGGGGCTGAGTACTTTAAGATAGTGTCCCTCCTAGCAAGCTGCATATTGCAGGACATTGTCATTGAAGCTTCCACAACAGTTTCCAGAGCTCTTTCAATGGAAGCTATAGTTGAATACTGTAGCTGAATGTAAGACATCAGTTCTTCCATATCCTTACTGAGACTGTCTTCCATGTTGGAAGCACCAGACTGTACAATCTCCTCCATATTAGATGCACATTTCTCAAGAGCCCTAATAAAGTGACTGACAAACCCCAACACCTGAACATGCTCGCGTTTTACTGATTCCATAGTAGTAAACTGACGAGTTGGAACAGAAATGTAAGATGGAGCAGAGGTAGATTTTGAGCAAATAGATTTGAAGGAATCTTGACATTTAGGTGCAGAGATGGCAAATTCAGAAGTAGTAGACCTGTAGAACTTCATGTTGGGTCTGGTATAAGGTAGAAATGTATCTGAATTGAAAGGTGCTGAGTGAAGTCTCTCCCCATTCTCAGATGGATTCCCTGCAACTTTCTTTTCCAATTCTGACCATCTAGCATTAATTTCCACCACTGGAGGTAAACACATAGGTAAGACAGATAATTTCTTCTTTTGGTCCTTCGACCCAAAGATCTTCGATGGAACCTCCTTATATTCCTCTGGAGTTGAAAGTTCTAACAAACCCCTAATAGAGGCTAAAAACTGTCTGTAGGAAGGATCTTCGTCTATCTCCTCTTCTTTCGAAGAAAATTTTTGTTCAGAGTGAGGAGAGAGAGAACGCGCTCGTTTGTGATGCGTTCTCTGCTCTATTTCTTCTTGGGCCACACTATGATCTTCTTCTTCAGTCGTAGCAAAAATGGACCTGGCATCTTCACGACTTGTAGTCTCTCCAAAAACCTCTTGTGTAGCTGTCTCTGTGGTTTTAGTTTCTAAAACCTGAATACGACCCTGCATAGCTTCTAGACGTGCTAGTATAAGCTGTAAGGGATCATTAGACACAGTAGAGGAAGAAGAAGTGGAAGGTAAATGGGAAGACTTTTCTTTACTGGTAGCTTGAGAGGGCTGAATATCTTCAGACCCTAGAAGGGAATCTTCGACCTCTTTAGAGATCGTTTCTTTAGTGGATTTTTTCTTCTCATAAGCTTTCCTTGCTTTGAGTTTTTTCTTTTGATCAGCCGTGAATTGGAGGCATACAAAGCAATCCTCCCCTTTGTTCTCCTCTCTACAAGAGAGGCAGAAACGATGGTGATCCCATTCAAAAGAAGTATGGCGACAACCAGCCGCTAACTTCTGTCCTTTACTTTTTATTTGACCTTCTGCCATAGTTGAAAACAATCTTTGTTTACGATGTACACTCCCTGACGACCAAATTAAAAGTGAGGCTAATAGGGGTTATTCCAGTGTAGGCGCATGCGCGGTCATGCGCATACATACTGGTACCAACAAGGATATTCGTTTTTAAAACAATATTCTCGTCTGGTCGTCCATGTATGCTCCCGCTAACACGTAAGCACTAGTGAGGATAAGGTAAGGGTATTTTACGCAATAAAAAAACTGGTTAAATGTTAATAACCAACATATAATGCTAAATAAACTGAGGCTGTAAATTAGAGTTGTGAACTAATTGGAGTGGTAGGTTTGTCAGTAATTTCAAAATAATGTTCTCAATGTCATGCAAATTCTGGTTATTTTGCATAAAAATGTACTTGAGAGTCAAAATGACTTCTCAATCCCACCTCATTTTGTACAGAGTAATTTAAGTAGACCATATTTGTTAACAAGCAAGTGTACTTACAGTGTGTCTGTTCTAACACTTGCTGCTGCTGCTGTTGTTGTGTTGCTGGGGGTGATGCCTGAGTGAAGTTGTATGCCCCAGTAGAATATACACGTGCCATGCCAGCTGTTAAACAACACAGCTCTTTAATGTGATATATTCAGGCCAATTAACACATTTTATACAGTAGACAATGTAGAAAGAGAACAAGTGTAAGTATGGTCAGTTAAAAATATTAAAAATCTAAAGAAAAGTGGACCTGCAGTGAAAATGAACTGAAACCAACTGAAAATGATTTTCTCTATTTTTCTCACCATAATTATCTTACACCAGTAGATGCTAACAATCAACTTCCGGTGTTACTGCAATTTTGTTTGACGTTCGGGTGGGGATTAATATGAACACATTGTATAGTGGATATTTCAAATTAAGGTAAAACCAGCGTTATTCAATTTTGGAGTAAGTGGAATCAGTTTGGAGGTTTCAAAATTGGGAAATGGTTGCATTTTTGTAGGTAATAAAATTGTATAAATCTATATCATATGCTGCATATTTTATTGGCGGCGGAAACCATTACATCAAGTAGTTGGTCATTCTGTACCATACATGTATTCCTTGAAGAAATAAGAAAACATGGTGTACATATCATGTCAGGATAGCCAATTCACTAATGAAAGAAACTAGTGCCTGGCCCTAGCTTTCAGTGTTAAATTTTATTAATTAAAGTCAAATCAAAGATACCACTTCCTTGTTTTAGCTCACTGAAACTCTTGCAGTAGAACTATCAGAAGATAAGAAATGAATCTAGTCCAGTGAATATAGGACAAGTTGACCCTAGTGCTATAGTCCTAGACAGTATGACTTTGAAATTGGAATAGAAACAAAAACATGTCATTTCATAAGTATTTACTAATACAAAGTAACAACAACACAAAACTGTGGCGATGGCCAATGGGCAAGAAATATGTTTGTATTAATGGTCTGACTTAGTTACTCATGAGGGTTTACTTACTGCAAGCTTATTTTTTCAAGCGCATGTTATTTCTTCACAGTATATTGTGAGTCAGTTTATCTACTTTTTGTTTTGGATTTTAGGTCACTTTCAAAATACTGTTGTGGTTATATAACAACACACAGTTGAGGGCACAGAGAAAAGGAGTGTATACTTGTATGTGAAGACTCTACAGTGAAAATCATCAGGAACTGGAAAGTAACTATTTCAGGTTGAACCTTGAAATGAACCTAGGTCCAGAGAGGTAGGACATGAGTGTATTACCATCATGCCTGGAAGTTACTAGCCTTGCTTTAGGCTCAAGTTTGTATCACATGCTTGTACCATATGACTTCATACATGCACACAGATATTTGGTATTCATAAAGCGATATACGTTTATCACACAGAGTATACCTCTGTAAGGTCCAGCAACATATTTTTTTGTAAGAGTACATTATGCAAACTGATCATATTTTGTTCTACATAATTTCCCTCACTTACAAAGATACCTGGGCTTTTTGCAAGGCTATCCAGTTACATCATAGCAAAAGAAACAGAAAATTAGCGTCAGAGATACCCATACTCCACCGCCTGGGGAAATAGTTTTCAACATCATGAGATATATAAGTGCTAGTGGTGGTGGACCAGTTCACGCCCGTGTACCCATTCACGCCCACCCCTAAATTTCTCCAAAACAATTACAGTTACCCAATAAATTACCAATGTACATGATCAATTTGATAATTATCTATGACGTGGTAAACATCTTTTCTATGAAAAACTATGAATCTTTAAGATAATTGAGGGTGGGCGTGAATAGGTACACGGGCGTGAATTGGTCCACCACCACTAGACAGTACAAAGATCAGGATACTTTCGGAGCAGTGTCAGTTATATAAAGGTCCAAATAATGTTTAAGCACAGAAAATAATGTCCAGGAGAAAGAAAATGTATGTAAAGATGAAGTATTAAAACAAGACAATTCAACAGCAAGATGACGGCATTAATCAGTAAGCTAAAAGTTATCATTCGCTGTAAAATTTATTAATAGGAAAATAGATGTCAAATCAAAATAGCACAATTGTGTGAAAGTATTTATGATATTAACCAGTTGCATATCTTTGTTATAAGAGAAAGCCGTAACCAATGTCCCTACCAAGTATCAACTTCCTACACCTTACAGTTTCCGAGATATAGCCTGGATAAGATTTTATAGGTCAAGGTCATTAAGGCAAGGTCAAAGGTCAAATCAAGGTCACACCATGACGTTGCACACCTACAAGCTCCAACCAATAACCCTACCAAGTATCAACTTCCTACGCCTTACTGTTTCTGAGATATATACCCCGGACAAGATTTAATAGGTCAAGGTCACTACGGCAAGGTCAGAGGTCAAATCAGGGTCACACCCTGACGTTGCACATCTACACCCCCTTACCAATGTCCCTACCAAGTATCAACTTCTTACACCTTATGATTTCCAAGATATAGCCTGGACAAGATTTTATAGGTCAAGGTCATTACGGCGAGGCCAAAGGTCAAATCAAGGTCACACCATGACGTTGCACACCTACAATCCCCAACCAATCAACTTCCTACACCTTACTGCTTCCGAGATATAGCCCAGATAAGATTTAATAGGTCAAGGTCACTACGGTAAGGTCAAGGGTCAAATCAAGGTCACACTATGACATTGCACACCTACAACCCCAACCAATGTCCCTACCAAGTATCAACTTCCTACACCTTACAGTTTCAGAGATACAGCCTGGACAATTTTTTTCCCAACACCCGCCCACCTGCCCGCCCATCCGGACATGGGTGAAAACAATACCCTGATAGCCCTTAAGGGCTGTGGGGTAAAAATAAACTCAAAATTGCACAAAAGCAAATAGAATGCTCAACCTTCTGGTTTTGACTCTGTCTTGGTTTCTGTGCTAGTTTTTTCTGAAAATGTACAATATACAAGCATATACAGGACACACGGAATGTACAGAGTAGTATTATATTACATAGTATATAAAAAAGAACAAAAACATACCAAAAAATAAACTTGTTGAGTACTCTTTAAGATTACTATGAAGTTAATCACACATACAAACAGTAAATGAATTTTTTGTGCATTGTTCAGAGTTGTAAAGGTACATAAAGTTTTAAAAAAGAAAAATGTATTTATAACTTGAGTGAACAAAATAAATCTACCTTCACATGTTTAGAGTATCATACTACAGCAGAAAAAATATGTTCAATGTAGAATGGAAATAGTATGAAGGTGAGAGAGACTACAAAACTAAAGTGCTAGCGACTACACAATTACAGTACTCTAAGAAACTGAACAAATAGCATACAAAGTACAATGAACCAAAATGAAAATCCACATTGCTCCAAGGAAACAGACTTTTCTTTAAATGCCAAGTCTGATTTTGATACTAGGCTCTATTAAGATGAGTGGAAACCTTGACTTTTTCTTGTTGTCTAAATCATGGACATTTCAAAATAATTATTGTGAAACTGTCCTTGAAATAACAACAATTGTCCAAAGAATTCTATATTGGTAATGCTATCAGTCTAAAGTGAAAACCACCCAAAGATTCTATTGCTTATGCTCTGAAACATACTTTTTAAAATGCGTCCAAATATAGACATTCTATATGGTATTCATATTTCTAACTAACTGTACCATGTATATCTTTAAATGTCACCTTCATTTTAGAAAGTCAATCAATCTTCATGTTATAAATGTCTGTGACACAAAGTGATTTGTTCATAGATTTCTCTTACTTATTCTTCAAGAGACTTGACTTACAGCCATGTATATTCAATTATCTCATATCTTTTTTCTTCATAAGCCATGATGCTAACTATCATTACAACCAAAAGGTTCAGGTTGATAAAACTATTCAGTACAGCTCCTTCCAGTTACAGCAGTATTGTGTCAAGCAGAACTCTGTTTCACTGAATAATACTAAAGAATAAAAATTAGTTCCATAAATGGCCTTTTCATATTTTCTAAATTTATCCTATTCACTAGAATTTCTGGTTTATTTGAAGAAATTTCTGCTTCCTTTAAGATTGAATTAACAAGGATATAACTGTAACACACCATAATGTGTCTCAAAATAGAGCTATTAAATTAACCCAAGGGGGGACTACAAAAGTTCAGAAAATTTTTGTTTTACACATTTTGCTTCAAACACATTACATCAAGATTGACTATTATACCCCTCTCAACACCTCTGTAACCCCAGAGTCTGATCTGAAACAGCTACATTATTCATTCAATTCGAACATACCAAAAACATCCCATATTTTACATGACAACATCAAGGTATCTTTCAGGGACTGTGAGACTCCAATGAAACCTCACCCATGTGGTTTACAATATAAAATAAATTTCTTTTTGTCGTTTCAATTGAATAAACATTCCATTCAAAATATTTTGTATTTCTGGGAGCATTTAATTTGACAACATTTTTACACAGATGTGCCACATTTTGAACACAAAACTTGAGTTTATCAAACTAAATTACAGTCAAGCAGCATATGAATGTTTATAAATTATGCTGCATTATTGCCATTAATGATGAAAAGTGTGTTGCAAAAGTTCATAAAATTAAAGAATTAAAAAGTTGTAATACATACGATCAGTTAGCTAACAGAGCACTATTTTGTCAGGTGAAAACTAGTCTAAAAAGAAAAGTGAAAAGTTTGACGAACAGGCAAACTGCCACCTACATACAATCCCTTTGAATACAGAGGGCAAACACTTTTTATATACAGGGTAAATCTATACGCAGGCCAGACTAAAGGTGCACATACCTGAAGATAGGTTGACAGTGAAATCATCGGTTTTCGTCTGATGTAATGATATGGCGGGCTCTGAAATAAAGACAAATGCTTAGTTACAGATACAGGCTGAAAAGAAACTGCAAAAATTTACGATAAGACCACACAAATTATGCACATTTTATTTTTTTTTAAACAGAGCAAACTTAATGTTATGTATTGCATATCTAATATCTTGGTCAAACAGGTTTTAACATACAAGGTATTGTATTTAGATAATTTTATGTTGTAAAGTTAACCACGTATACACAAGATTTCATATTTTTGTCTTGTTATAAATCTTCCTATATTTGTGAATGCAACTGTGCCACATATATAACATGACTACAAATCTGTGTATGAAACACAAAAGTGCAATTTGAGTGAAGAAATTTGAACAAGTTCCAAACTGTGGAAATCTAGATTACACCCAAGACTAAGCAAAGTGAAATTTGCTATGTAGTGTGAAATTTAAAGCCCTTTGAAAAACTGCCATCTTTCTCTTTAACAAGAGGGTCACAGATGCCCCAAAAGGCGGGTTGCGCAGGCAGAAACAAGCTTAGCAACTGCTGTAATTACATTTAGAAAAGAAGGAAAGAAATGTTAGGTTACCCAGTTAAGGTGAATGTGTAAGACGTGCTAAGAAACGTAAAACTTGTAATCTAGGTTACATAATTGTATATGCTATAAACGGACAAACGAAAGGATGGAATTACACCAACTTAGCAACTTAGCTATGATGGTGGTGCATCTCCCTGTCAAGTTTGAATTAGACTGGACAAAGCATTTTCGAGTTAGAGTCCAGAGACTGCTGGACAGAAAAATGGACAAAAAACAGACAAACGGACAAACAAACAGACAGAATTACACCAATTTCGAAAGGAACCTAGCTATGATGGTGAACTATATCCCTGTCAAGTATGAATTCGATTGGACAAACTGTTTTCGAGTTGGAGTCCGGAAACGAAAATGTGGACAAACAGATGGATGGACAGACAAACGGACGAAAAACGGACAAACGAACACACGGAATTTCACCAATTTCGAAAGGAACCTAGCTATGATGGTGATCTATCTCCCTGTGAAGTTTGAATTCGATTGATCAAACCGTTTTAAAGTTAGAGTCCGGAAACGAAAATGTGGACAAACAGATGGATGGACAGACAAACGGACGAAAAACGGACAAACGAACACACGGAATTTCACCAATTTCGAAAGAAACCTAGCTATGATGGTGATCTATCTCCCTGTGAAGTTTGAATTTGATTGGTCAAACCGTTTTAAAGTTAGAGTCCGGAAACGAAAATGTGGACAAACAGATGGATGGACAGACAAACGGACGAAAAACGGACAAACGAACACACGGAATTTCACCAATTTCGAAAGGAACCTAGCTATGATGGTGATCTATCTCCCTGTGAAGTTTGAATTTGATTGGTCAAACCGTTTTAAAGTTAGAGTCCGGAAACGAAAAATGTGGACGGACAGACGGACAGACAGACGGACGTCGGACACATCAAACTAATAGGCGGGTTGGTTACACGCAACCCGCCTAAAAATGGGAAATTCTAATCAATTCTGAGAATTTTTGGGGGGACAACTTCAGACCATGTATTTAAGCCTTGACCTTTGATCTTGCTACTTTATTAAAGGGCTCGTCTTGGTGGCAGTTTCACATCACCTGATAAATTTCACTTTGTCTACATTATGTTAAGTTGGTGAGTTGTTACTAGTATTAATATTTGTAGTCAATTAGTGGACTAGTCTTTTCAGTGAGCAAGTTTTCACAAAATAAATATAAATCCTGTAAAAACATATTTGATATATCCCACAGATGCAAGTTTTCTACTTTTGAAAGCTGAGATATTTGTCTGATATTACGACAAACATCCTAAAACTATTTTACCACAAAAAAAACTCTGACTTAAAGAAATTCACAAATTAGAAATATTTTCTGGCAATTTATACCATGTCTCAGATCTTTGTAAATGTAAGGCTTAAAGAACTGTAAAGTGTACAAGTATTACACTGTTCATATATCACAAACAAGACAGTTTATAAAGATCAGATAGAAGGTTTCAAAGGCCTGGGAGGCACAGATATATGATTAAAGTTATATACCATTTGCAACCTTATGTCTTCACGGTCCTAGTGAAGCAATACATTCAATTTAAAATGTCTTCTTTTAGGTGATAGGTAAAGTATGAAAAAGTGTGCCTTACTGGGAAAATAATGCATACTTTACGAGACCCCAAAGGGATCGAGTAATAGTGTGCATTATTTTCCCAGTGAGGCACACTTTTGAATACTTTACCAAATTTAAAGCTCACACACTTTTGGATACATCCCCCTGAAAAACTACACTTTTATGGAATTGTTTTAAAAACTCTTGACAAACCAATTAACCTAAATCTCAATGTTCTTGATTGGTGGATATTTATAGATTGGCTATTTATTTTGGCCCATGTGTTAATATTAGTTTTTGATATTTTTTCTGTTCTGTAGAATTTTTCCCCAAAAATGGATGGCAGGAATAAAAGTGACTAATAATTTGTTTATAACTCAGAACTGTTTATAACTCAAAACACTTTTTGGGCAAATGAACTGGATAATTCAACTGATGTACTAGAATTAAAACACACTTGTTATGTCATCCTATTGATGAAAAGGTGAATTATTTGCAATGTACATTTTTCTGGACTAAATCATGGGCACCATTTGACTGTTTCAGGTGTCTGTAAACTGGAACCAAAAAGTATGCATTACCTAAAAATAATGCATACTTTTAACAATAGAATGACATCACAAATGTGCTTTAAATATAGAATAATCCTTTAACAAAATCACTCTGAAAGCTGTAACACAAAAATAAAAACTTTGGTTTATTTTTCTTTCACTGATCTTGAAGTTCACTTCTGTGTCAACTTCTATGAAATATAAACATTTCTGTGACAAGTAAGGCAAATATATTTTTTTCTTTATGGAAAAATACCACATAATTGACCCAGTGAGATAAAATCTGAACTAAATGTAAAGCCAGTTGAAAGTTTAATACTTTTCAAAAATCTAAAACAGTGTACTCCAGTGATCAATAATTTTATATTTATAAAAGTCTACTCATTGTATTTTTCTTATGCTTGATTATGTGCATTCTGCTTTAAATTGTATTTTTTTTTTGCCAAATCTTTCAGATGGTCTTCTTTGGATATAGTTTAATATTGGACAATCATGAAGTCAAATTCTGATGTCTTCATTAGTTTAATGCTTGATTGTATTGTACATTATCATAATTATATTTGTACTATGTCCAATACCTTTGCATATTCAATGGAATAACTAATTTCACATTTTATCTTGATAAAATATTTAGTTTTGTTGAGTTGAACCTTTATGATCCCAATTTCTATTATTAGAATATTCGATTATTTGAACGTAGAAGTGTCTCTTCTATTTATTAACCTTCTGTAATACAAAATCTTACATTCCTTTTGAGTTCAAATAAAGTAGTTCTATTGTACAACTTTGATTATGAATAGTTTGGATAATAAAGCACCTAGACCAAATGTCAGATAAGAGATAACGGATAAAGATTGACACAGGAGTGAAACATATGACAGAAGTGAAGGTTGGTTGGGTTTTTAAATGTATAACTCACTAAAACTTTCAGTTAAAAGTGACTTCATTACAATTTATAGCTAACTTGGGCAGAGTTTTTCCCACAAAAGTCCATGGTGAAAGCAAACAGATATACCTTGAGTTGACTGAAGCCTGCTTTGACATGCACAAGTTTAGAGAATAACCTTTAAAAGCTCTGTGTGTATGACTCATTATACGCTTACAAAGAAATCATTAAAAAGCCTTTCTTGTTTGACTGGGAATATGATTCCTTGTGTAATTGGAGGCACTTTAATAAGTTTTCTTTTGCACCACATAGAAGGTACTGCAAACGATAAAATATTTCCAGTTTAAATATATTAATTTGTCTTTAACATACCCTAATCCCTGGTCTTTTCAATAATTAATATACATGTTTTTGAATCGGATATTTAACCAAGAAAATGATATTATTTTTCTTGATTAAGACAAATTTACTTGGTTTTACCGGTAAATTATTTTTAGCACCATTTGTGCTTCAGTAAAAATTTCATACTGCCAGTGACTTTAATACATAAATGGCTTTTTCATGATTTTTTGTGTTTATGATTTTCATTTTCTCAAAGGAGTTTACAACATTTTAGACCATTTATTATTAAGTCTTTGCATGTGACCTGTTTTATGATTTGCTGATTAGTGATTATCTGTTTTTTTTGTAACAATTACATGTGTACAAAAGCTATTTTTTCAATTTTATTTTGTGAACTTAGACTAATATTTTAATACTTTAAATTTCCAGCCATAATATAATAGAACGCTATTGCAAATTCAAACACTCAAAAGAAATACAATATCACTTTCTAAATTTTATAATATCGCCAGTCTGTATCTCTTTTGAAAGTTGAAACACAAGTCAGAATGGTCTCAACTCCACTGCACTTCAACTACTGTAAAATTATGTTGCGTATTTTCCCACTGACTGAAAAAGTTATTTATTTACCACCACCACCTTTCATTACAATATAATGACTTAATTATTCAGGCAAAAAGTTGAGAGTTTCAATTTGCCAATGTTTTTAAGGGTGATAAAAACAATTTCACCTTTTAGGGGACAGATTCTTCTGTTTACAGCTAGGTTTTTCAGGTTAGTTAAAACCTCTTTAAAATGCATAAAACACTTCTTTTTTGTGTTTTCTTATAAGGGCTTCAGTTTGGTTTGGCCACAATTATTTTCAGAAAGTTCCCATTCTTTGTAAAGCTTGCATTAGATAATCAATAACTTGAAATTATTTTTTCAAACATCGGTTTATTCATATAAAAAAGAAATGCAGAGACAAGGTGCTGAGACTCCTGACAACTAGAGGTGGCAACCCATTGTAATAGAAAATGGTCCACTAAGGAAAAACCATTAACTAAGTTAAATCTCTTAGTTATTTTTTATTGTTACTAATTTTTAAAAATCATCTAAATATGATGAAATATGTATCGTAGTAAGGTATGTACACACAAGTAATATCTCACCACTTTTTTTCTGATTTCAAGTCAATTATACAAATGTAATGTCTTCTTATTGTTGGAATATAATGTAATGCTTATTTCTAATACACCCTACTAAAAAAAGGCACACTTCAAATTAATGTGGGAGACGGAGCAAATCTTTTGCAATCTTCAGTATTATTTTTGTAATTCCAAGACACATAGTTCAAATTCTGTGTACATGAAAATAAATTCAGACATCAAAATTTTAACTTGGACCAGCAAATGTAACAATATTTATTGTGTCTCTGTGTTGTGAACTTGTGGTTTACTCTATAGCTTTTATAATACTAACAAATAAATTCCTATGGTTTACTTTGAACTAAATATCACACCTGTGTCTCAATGGAGTACAACCTCGGCTGAAGTCAGTTCATTCAAAATTGTTAAATTACCAAAGGTTCCTTTTGTTCACGCAAACAGTGTACACAAATCCTTTCCATAGTGATGTAACTCAGTGTGAAAAAAAATAAAACAATTAAAACAAGTATGTCTGGTCCATAGATGCCAAAGATACTTTTTTTTCACACTTTACCTGGATGACAAACAATGCAATTGCAGTTCAATGCTGACTCATTACTTGTGACAAATGTCAACTTCACTTTAATGTAATGGTGTCATCATGAGTTGAGATATCGCAGATTCACCGGTGATGGAAAAAAATAGACGATAATCAAGAATTAATGATCATGGGCAATAAATCTTATAAATATAATTTAACCTTTAATGTAGAAATATACTACGTATGTGCGACTTTATTGGCGATTCAATCACAAAAATAACCTCAAATAAAGGACGAGGGCCGAAAGCCTGAGTCCTTTATTTTGAGGGTATTTTTGTGACTGAATCGCCAATAAAGTCCAAGCAAAAGTAGTTTATTTCTATTATAAAACAATTATTGATGTTTTATCCAATGTTCACTGATTTTGTTTGTTTTCAATTTTATTTTCGAGATTATGTTGTGCAACCATGTTCGTAGATTGGAACAGCGTACATTAGTTTCTCTATTAAGTACTCTCACGAAATGCGCAGAGACGCATATTCGTCGATTGCGCAGGTGTCCGTTTTATAATTTACCTTATTTTCGAAGGGATAAAATATAATTTTTTACTTTTATGTGGTTTTGTTTTGATTTGTGACATAACTATGGTGATAACTAGTTACACTTCCTACAGGAAGTAAAACATATTTTTTGTTTCGTTTACTTTTTATTGCTTCAAATATTCATCATTTTAACAACTGTCAGCACAAAAGAACCTTAAAATCTAACTTATTTCAGTGAAATTCATCAACGCACATCTATTTAAAGAGCAAATGTAGGTTTTGTTTGTGAAACGATGACACCGTGATATTGCTCACAGTATTGTTCATGATATTGATGATGATACCACAGCTTTTAATGCCTCTTACCTGATCTTCCCTGAAAGATATTCTCTGTGGATTTGTATCTGCGGTTCATGAATGCCTGCTTCTCTGTACTCGGTTGTGACTGGCCAAAGTTATGGTCTGCTGGAGAAGGTTAAATAGCCCATTGCCAGGGAGGATTAAGCATCAGTAATCAATCATGTGCAGAATGTGTCATTTATGTTATGCAGTGATTTAATTACTACTCTTAGTTTTGAATTTGAAATAACATAATGTTTCAATTAGTAAATTAGTATACAACACTTCTACATTTAAAACAAGCATTCTGACGCATGCATTTATCTCCCGCCGTATAAATTAGATGTATTAA
Source organism: Sabellastarte sp. h YS-2021 (assembly GCA_964017235.1). Lineage (NCBI taxonomy): Eukaryota > Metazoa > Annelida > Polychaeta > Sabellida > Sabellidae > Sabellastarte > Sabellastarte sp. h YS-2021. The sequence goes on along the minus strand of OZ024929.1, from coordinate 24,434,051 downwards.
AGATAGTGAAATATAAATTTTCTTGTGAGATGGAGGCACATGTAGAAGTGACAACAAGTTTAATGTTTGATTGCAATACTTTTAAAGAGAAAAGGCATTTACTCATTTTAGTAGCTATTACTCTTCCATCGAAAGAGCTACAGTTCTGCAACTTTATTATGCAGTAGATCAACCCAAAGTAGGTGAAGGACATATTTAGAAGAAATTGCCCATCTGTAACACTTTTAGAGATAAAAGACATTTACTCATTTTAGTGGCTGTTACTCTGCCATCCAAAGAGCTACAGTTCTGCAACTTCACTATGTGGTAGATCGCCCAAAAGTAGGTGAAGGACTTACTTAGAAGAAATTGTCTATGTCCAATACTTTTAAAGATAAAAGACATTTACTCATTTAAGTACCTGTTACTCAGCTATGCAAAGAGCTACAGTTGTGCAACTTCACTATGTTTTAGATCACCCAACAGTAGGTGAACAACTTATTTAGAAGAAATTGACTTTTCATAACACTTTTAGAGATAAAAGACATTTAATCATTTTAGTAGCCATTACTCAGCTATGGAAAAGAGCTACAGTTCTGCAACTTTACTATGTGGTAGATCACCCAAAAGTAGGCGAATGACTTATTTAGAAAAATTTGCATGTATGCAATACTTTTAGAGATAAAAGACATTTACTCATTCTAGTAGCTATTACTCAGCTATCCAAAGAGCTACAGTTCTGCAACTTCACTATTGTGGTAGATCACCCAAAAGTAGGTGAATGACTTATTTAGAAGGAATTGCCTACCTGAAATACTTTGAGATAAAAGACATTTACTCATTTTAGTAGCTATTACTCAGCTATGCAAAGAGCTACAGTTCTGTAACTTCACTATGTGGTAGATTTCCCAAAAGTAGGTGAATGACTTATTTAGAAGAAATTGCCTACCTGTAATACTTTTAGAGATACAAGACATTTACTCATTTTAGTAGCTATTACTTAGCTATCCAAAGAGCTACAGTTCTGCAACTTCACTACGTGGTAGATCACCCAAAAGTAGGTGAATGACTTATTTAGAAGGAATTGCCTACCTGAAATACTTTTAGAGATAAAAGACATTTACTCATTTTAGTAGCTATTACTCAGCTATCCAAAGAGCTACAGTTCTGTAACTTTACTATGTGGTAGATCACCCAAAAGTAGGTGAATGACTTATTTAGAAGAAACTGCCTACCTATAATACTTTTAGAGATAAAAGACATTTACTCATTTTAGTAGCTATTACTCAGCTATGCAAAGAGCTACAGTTCTACAACTTCACTATGTGGTACATTACCCAAAAGTAGGTGAATGACTTATTTAGAAGAAATTGCCTACCTGTAATACATTTAGAGATACAAGACATTTACTCATTTTAGTAGCTAATTCTCAGCTATCCAAAGAGCTACAGTTCTGCAACTTCACTATGTGGTAGATCACCCAAAAGCAGGTGAATGACTTATTTAGAAGAAATTGCCTACCTGTAGTACTTTTAGAGATACAAGACATTTACTCATTTTAGTAGCTAATTCTCAGCTATCCAAAGAGCTACAGTTCTACTTCACTATGTGGTATATCACCCAAAAGTAGGTGAATGACTTATTTAGAAGAAATTGCCTACCTGTAATACTTTTAGAGATAAAAGACATTTACTCATTTTAGTAGCTAATTCTCAGCTATCCAAAGAGCTACAGTTCTGCAACTTCACTATGTGGTAGATCACCCAAAAGTAGGTGAATGACTTATTTAGAAGAAATTGCCTACCTGTAATACGTTTAGAGATAAAAGACATTTGCTCATTTTAGTAGCTATTACTCAGCTATCCAAAGAGCTACAGTTCTGCAACTTAACTATGTGGTAGATCGCCCAAAAGTAGGTGAATGACTTATTTAGAAGAAATTGCGTGTATGCAATACTTTTACAGATAAAAGGCACTTACTCATTTTAGTAGCTATGAGTGTGCTATGCAAAAAGCTATAGATCTGCAACTTCACTATGTGGTAGATCACCCAAAAGAAGGTGAATGACTTATTTAGAAGAAATTGCCTACCTGTAATACTTTTAGAGATACAAGACATTTACTCATTTTAGTAGCTATTACTTAGCTATCCAAAGAGCTACAGTTCTGCAACTTCACTATGTGGTAGATCACCCAAAAGTAGGTGAATGACTTATTTAGAAGGAATTGCCTACCTGAAATACTTTTAGAGATAAAAGACATTTACTCATTTTAGTAGCTATTACTCAGCTATCCAAAGAGCTACAGTTCTGTAACTTTACTATGTGGTAGATCAGCCAAAAGTAGGTGAATGACTTATTTAGATGAAAGTGCCTACCTGTAATACTTTTAGAGATAAAAGACATTTACTCAATGCTTGACATTTTAGTAGCTATTACTCAGCTATGCAAAGAGCTACAGTTCTACAACTTCACTATGTGGTACATTACCCAAAAGTAGGTGAATGACTTATTTAGAAGAAATTGCCTACCTGTAATACATTTAGAGATACAAGACATTTACTCATTTTAGTAGCTAATTCTCAGCTATCCAAAGAGCTACAGTTCTGCAACTTAACTATGTGGTAGATCACCCAAAAGTAGGTGAATGACTTATTTAGAAGAAATTGCGTGTATGCAATACTTTTACAGATAAAAAGGCACTTACTCATTTTAGTAGCTATGAGTGTGCTATGCAAAAAGCTATAGATCTGCAACTTCACTATGTGGTAGATCACCCAAAAGTAGGTGAATGACTTATTTAGAAGAAATTGCCTACCTATAATACTTTTAGAGATAAAAGACATTTACTCATTTTAGTAGCTATTACTCATCTATCTACTCACTTAGCTATTGACCTAGATCTGGAAAAGCAACAAAAATATAAAGGACACAGGAAAGTAAGCTTATCAAAAACTAGATGAATAACAAATGAAAAAATTTGCCTAACTTTAATACTTGTGAAGGTATTTGACATTTATTTCCATCATAATTTTGCTACAAATAAGAAAATAGCTATTGCTCACTTATGACATTCAATGGAACCCAAAACTATATGCCATCTTATAGCTTATGGAAAAAGTAGCTGAACAAATTATTTTAGGAAAATACTGTAACTGCAGTACTTTTTGAGTTACAATGGATTTACTCAACAGTCAGAATTTCAAAGTAGCTATTACTCAGCTATCCAATGTGCAACAGGTCTGCAACCTTACTATCCGATAGCTCATCAAAAACTAGATGAATAACATGTTGAAAGATTTAACTGTAATACTTTTGAAGATATTTGACATTTACTTATGTTGTTATTTTGCTACAAATAAGAAAATAGCTATTACTCACTTATGGCATGCAATAGAACCCCAAACTATATGCCATCTTATAAGTTAAGGACAAAGTAGCTGAATAACATATTTTAGGAAAAATACTCTAACTGCAATAGTTTTGGAGTTACAATGGATTTACTCAACCGTAGAATTTCAAAGTAGGTATTACTCAGCTATGCAACGTGCTACAGACCTGAAACTTTAGAGTGGATGTCTCTCAGTAAATTGAACCTCAACCCTGAAAAACTGAGTTTATTGTCTTTGGTTCCAAGGATCAACGTCAGAAGATTTCCTCTCACTTTCCTGTTAGCATTCTTGGTAGCCTTCTTCATCCGGTTGATTCTATCAGAAATCTAGGTGTGTGGTTTGATGCAGATTTTTCATTCTCTGAGCATATCAATAGGACTTGCAAAGCGTGCTTCCTTCAGATGTGTGACCTCCTTAGAATTAGAAAGTATCTCACTCCTGAAGTGGCAGTCCTTGCTGCAAATGCCTTGGTTAGTAGTAGTATGGACTATTGTAACTCTCTGTTCAGAGGTTTGTCCGGTTTCAATCAGCACAAATTGCAAAGTATTCAGAACACCCTTGCTCGTGTTGTTACAAATCACAGAAAGTATGCTCATGTTACACCCATTCTACAGAAACTCCACTGGTTGCCTGTTAAGTACTGATGTATTTTCAAAACCGCATCACTTGTGTATAAATTTTTGCATAGTGGTTCTCCTTCTTATTTCAAACCGTTCTTGTCTTTTAGTAGTTGTCCCTATAGTACTAGGCATAGTCACCCAGATCGTCAATACCTTACAGTTCCTCCTTTCCATTCATCAGTCTTTAAGTCAGCCAAACATTTTGGTCATAGTTTTGCCTTTGATGCTCCGAAGATCTGGAATGACCTCCCTCAAGATGTTTGCAGTGCAACATCAGTTGCCTCCTTTAGAAAGAAGCTTAAAACATACCTGTTTGCAAAAGCCTACCCACCATAGCCTCCCCCGTCACATCTGTGTCTCCTTGGTATGACCTGGCTATGTCCCTTGATTAACGCTAACTGCCTTGCTTTATGTTTAGATGCACCTTAGAGTCCATCAGTGATGGAGATTAAGCGCTATACGCACGCACGCACACACAGGCATCATTTCATAATCTCCCTTCTTGGCTAAAGCCCGGCGGGAGATAAAAAAAGAAAATCAAAGACATAATAATATGAGTGAGTTGTAATTTGGTACCCTTTAACAGGGATAAGAGTATCAGAGACTTCAGTGATGGTAATCAGGCTGAAAGTTATGGAGTTCACAGAACTTCATTAGTGTATACTAGCACGTGAACACAAGTGTTAAATTACTTAGTCCCTGTAAGTTATTTTTTAAATACTTGAAATAAACTTGTATCATATATGAGCAATATGCATGCTAGGTTTAATTCCACATAAAACATTTCATGGATAGTGAAAATACTAATAAACTCTAATCACAGCCTGAAATATACAATGTTTATCAGAAGTATTTAAACAAAAAAGTTACATTTCTACATTCTGTGCTGTACATTAGAAAATAATTTAATTCCAGTGTGAGGAATGTGTACAGACTATAGTTGGTTCCATATACAAAACATTTCATGGATATTTAAAATACTCATGAATTCTAATTACTATCCCTGGATTCAAACTATCTGTACTTATATATGCAATATCCATAAACATAACTGAATATTTGAAATTTTAGGATAGATGTAATATCACATTATCACGATGAAAATATTAACCCAAGGATAAAAGGAAGACCAAGTTGGCAGCCACCAACTGCCAGCCAAGATCCCACCAGCTGGACAACTTGGGTGAAAAGAATACCCACACAGACTTTACAGGCAGTGAGGTGAAAACAACAGTTTGGTGCAGTGTGTAACTGCGTATTATAATTTCTGAGTGACTAATTAAATCAGTGATATATGTTATGAATGATGTTAATTCATTTTGAGGATTGGCAATGATAGCATGAATACATCCCCAGAATGACTACCTGATTAACACACAAAAACTGCAGAGGTAAATGGATAGAGATTTGTGTACAAAAATGTTCAAATTTATACTCAAAGAAAATAAACAGAAACATACAGCCTGTCTTTACTGGAATATCAAAGAGATTGCTTAATTATAAGTAAAAATAGTGAATATTTATTCACACAATTAGAGTGCCTTCAGTTTATATATCTTTACACTTGCACCATGTTTAATTTAAGGTACCTTCCCTACATTCCAACAGGTTATTTAAAAAAAATTGGAGCAGTGTATTAATGATTAACTTCAGTAACTTTATTGTAGATGATATTTGTGTGTTCAAGTTATCTTTTAAATTTCCATTAGGCATTAGCACTGAATTAATCATAACATTAGTAATTAATATTGTGTTTGTGCAGTTATGATGGTAAGAATGCCAAGTCTATAATTTAATATTCTGCAAAACGTCTATTAACCCACCCTCTTGTGGGAGTAACAATTAGTTTTGATAATAGAAGGGTCAGATAGTAAAAGGGCTAAAATAACAGGTTTAAATGGAGCTGGGAAAGTGGATTTAAGGTCGGATAATTGAAAATCTGGATAATAGAGGGTTGGATAAGAGAAGTTCTACTGATGTTGAAGATGTAAATTATACAAATTTATGACAAAAATGACTCACTTTCTGTAAAGGAGTGTTTCCTGTGGACTTCTGCTTTACTGTGGACTTTCTGTATCTGTGGAACTTTACTGCCATTCCTACAAATGCCAAGCAATGAATTCAAATTATTTGAGACATGGTCATTTACATTCCACAGACTACATTAAAATCATTTGTGTACATTTAAATAAAGGAAAAATTTTGTCCAAAAAAAAGTATTTACAGAAGGAAGATTGCTTAAAAACTGATAGCTTTTTAAATGATAAAAGCGTCCCTCTCAAAATGTAAAGCAATAAAAGCCAAAAACTGTTTATCAATCCTTGGATCACCATCTGATGTCAGTAGCGAACCATCTATCACCTTTCGAGTTCTACCTAAGTTCTAAAATATTTGAACTTTCTGCCTCTGATTTTGGTACCACGAGCATGCGCAGACGATTTTGCGCATGCACATATGAATTTCTTTCTACGGTAACCGAAGGTGTGGTCCACGGTGTACATAAGGTTGTTATTCGGTTGTCTTTCGGAGTAACACGGCAACCTAAGGTAAGTTAAGGTATTGGTCGTTTTGCCACGTGTTTGTTACCAAAGGTAAGTTGAGGTTAATGGAGGTCGTCTCTTGGTGACTAATGTTTGTAGTACTGTCATCCGACTGTTATTCATGGTTAAAAAACCTGTGTCCAATCAGTGGCCGTCCGCCTGCAGTGTGAACAACTAGGACGAAACAGGGCGACCTTGGGGAGGTTCCGCCGCCGAGAACAACTTCTAACTACAGGATTGGACATACCTATTGGACATACCTATTGGACCTATTGGACATACCTAATCTCAATATTTTTCCCATTGTTTCTTATTATATCAGAACTATGCTAAAAGGAAGTCTTCTGATACTACTATAACAATTAACAACTGCATGATAAGTATCTGTTAACGGCCATATTTTACAGAAAAATGAAGGCATGCTGATGGTTAAATAACAAAGACAACTCTGTACTTGCTTAGCATTTTTGAAAATAACATATCAAAAAGTTGTATTTTGAGTTTTATGCAATGGTATGAAGCAAACTTGATGTAAAAAGGGTATTGCACAGAAAAAGTTTTGCAACATAGAAAAAACAAAGTATGTGAGTGATTCTACATCGACAACTGCTGTACACAGACATTCATAAAATGCCACGCTCTTAAAGGGCTGTTATATTGTGCTTCTTCTTATTGAAGGGTAGGGGTAACTGATTATCTTGAGTAAACAATTAAGAAAAGAGTTTCCTTTATATTTATAATTGGCAAATATTTATAGTGACAAAGTCATCATAAACGGTCAATTTCTATCATTTTGCAGGTAAGAAATGACACTTCTTGTTGCTTTTATTGTTAAAATCAAATCATGGTGAAAAGTCAGAGAGTGCACATTTAAGTGATGAAATTGACCTTAAACATGTTAAAAATGTTTCAATTTTCCCTCCCTTTCATTTTGCTTTCAAGACAAAAACAAAGTACATGTATTACTATAAACAGTGCAATTTAAAAAGGAAATAATAAAGTGTTAAAGAAATGTTAAATTATAGCACACAAATGAAAGTGTTAAGTAAAGCTAAAGCTATACACTGACAGTGTTAGTTCTACAAGTTGACAAATCCAGCAGCTGTTGTACGGTTATTTCAAGACAGGAAAACACAGCAAACAAAGCTCTGCAAAGAAACAAAGATTCAACAAATTTAACAGCACTAAATCCACCTCACATGTGTATAATTTTAATTTTACTGAGGCATGCATCTGTTTTATCTTTTGGACATTTCTTGCAAAATATTCCAACCACATTCATTACTTAATAAATATGTCGTATCAGAAAGTCCAACCCATCTGAGTTTCAAATCCTGATATTACCAGGCCTGGGGTATTCATATTCTAAGTATTTGAATACATTTTTCTGTGTATTCATATTAGAATACTTTTGTGAAAAAAAAACAAAGTATTCATCCTTGAATACATTTCAAAAGTATCCGTATTCAATATTCATTAATACTTTTATGAATACATTTAATATTTTTCACTTTTTGCTGATTTTTTACACTGTTCTGACAAGTATTAGATGAAAATATGAAATTTTGCCATCATTATGTGCCTTTGAAAACTATCAACACATATTGTATAACACAATAATGACAGTGTCCTGTTGGAGAAAAATAGTTAGGATTGTAGCTTCTTCTCTTAGATCTCTGTTCTCATAAATGCAATAAGTTTGTTTAATTTTCATGTTGATAAATGATTTCATCTGTTTTTCTATTCACATTGGTTTTCACAATGTAGTTTTATGTTATTATAAAATTCTTAAAATTATAAACACTAAGCCACCTACCCTAAAATGACGAGTGTGTTTGCCTTTGCTACAACAGGGAATTAAATACCAGTCATTTTGTCAGTGCGCAGACAAAATGCCAGTGGACAAAATACCGGTCAAATTTGCATAGGTAGACAAAATGCCAGCTGGTTTTAGGGAAGGGTGGACAAAATGCCGGATTCATTAAATCATATTTCAATGAAAAATAATGCTGAATAAACCGTTTAATACAAAAACTTTCATACAAAAAGATACTATTAGCACTTTATATTTGAAAAAGTGAACATTCAACATTGATACATTTAACATTTATATCACATTTCTGTAACAAAATGGGTAATGTTACCAATATATTTAACACTTAGATCCCACATTTCTGTTATAAAATAACAATGTCCTTTCAGTCAAATGTTATGCCCAATGTCATTCAAAAACTCTTCAATTGAGATGGTTTGCTTTGACCTCTGCACACATAGATTGAGAAGTGTCTCTTGAAGATCTTTTTATTCTTTTGTACATGTTCTCTCTCTTTTCTTGGGTGGTTGTCCACAGGCAGCTTAAAGCAAATGGTAATTCCCAGAGCTGCGTCATCTCTCAAATGATTTTATAGGTTGAAATATTTTAAAATATTGGGACCTACTGTGAAATTGAACTAATTAAATAAATTTCCAGAGACCGGCATTTTGTCCACCCTGTCCACCAAAAGTTTTGGGCCAAAACCGGCCGGCATTTTGTCTGCCTGTGCAATTTTGAAAGGCATTTTATCCACCGACATTTTGCCATTTGTCATACATGAGTAATTCTTAGGCAAACTTATTTGACACCTATTGTGACAGACTGACAGGCTTGTAACTGTAGTAATTCCATCATAAAGACTTCCAAAATAATGGCTATCTCTATTAAAAGATGATTAAGCCACTAAGATGTTGTTTAAAACAAAAAAAAAAGAAAGAAGTATTCGCCCCAGGCCTGGATATCACAAACTGCAACTGGAAGTTCTGATGTCAGAAAGTCCAATTGGAATTTCTGATGGATTTTTTATCACGATTTGAAATTCTGAGTAAATTATTTGTCAGAAACTCTAATTGGAGTTTCTGACATCAGAATTTCAAATCCTAGTATTAAAGTCCAAGGTCCATACAATCTTTAATCAAGTTAGTCAGTAACCATTTACGTTTTTCATGAGTATCAAAACCATTTTCAATAGGCTACTGTACCTACTCACTATGTTCTTTTGATCAAGTCAATATCACTGAAAATCAAAAATGTTTTAAATGATAAAATACAATTGAATAGTATTTTTTTGTGTGTGAAATAAAAGCACCACTTACCACTGACTTGTTCTTGGTCCACTGAAAATTTGAGCACTGCTAAAACTTGGAAAGCTGCTGTTTTCTGCTTTGTATCTATTTAACTGGTAAAAAATATCCTCTGGAAGTACTTCAACACATCTGTCAAGTGTAGACAACTTTGGACTCTGCTTGGTTAATAAAGGACTCATGCTTTTATCCAATTGTTCAACAAATGCTACATAACACTGGGTTCTCAATGGAACATGAAAAGCAGGGGCATCAACAGCCTCAACACTGACATATATTGCAGGTTCAATAATAAATTCACACAAAGTGATAGTTTCGTTTGCAGGTATGTCTCTTTCTTTCACCCGCTGATCAGCACTTGGTCTTGTAAGTTCCACATTTATTTCATGCTCTGATAAAAATGGAACAAGTTCCTTGATACTTTGTTCTTGACTTGTGGTAGTTTCATTAATTTCTTCAAAAGTAGCATTTGCTTCTACTGGCAGCTTCACTTCTTTGGTTCTTGATGTCCCAGTTACACTGTATTTTTCACATTTCACGTATTTTGATTCCCCTTCTTTTGGTTTCTTCATAGAATCACTTCTTTTCACTCTTATGATATCTCCCCGGGCTAATGGGAAATTAGATTCAGTCAAGTCAACATCAACTACTTTCAGTTTATATCCAGGATGTGCATGTTCTAAGTCACAAACACCTTTGTATTCCTGAGGCTTGAGCCTAAACCTCCCTTGATATGTCAGTGGAATGGCAAAGTATCTGTTTCCACATCTAGCAAGAACCTTAGACTGACGTGTCCAACCATGAATAACAAGCTCTACACCTGGTTTTATGAAGTGATTTTCCAGGATTGTGGTTTCTTCATCCCAATCACTTACTCTTGCGACAACTGGAAATATATTCCGATTGTTGGTAGCAAAAGAATTTAACAGGAATCCTCTTTCAAATGATGCCTGATCTGCTGAAACCACCATATCTAAATCATGTGGAAGTCCAATGATTAAATTTGGATCATGCAGAGGACTTGCTTCTACAAAGTATTCTGGTTCCTCCACAAAAATGTCACCTTGATAATTTGCAGGAAGGCCAGGTATGTTTATCTGGCGTGAACTTGAACTACGTACAAACTCTACTCTTCTTTTACGAGGCATTAAACTCACAATATCTGCAAGGAGATATTCATTATTGGTGGGCACAACCGTGAAGTTTCCCACACAATTCATAGGCAGTGATATCAAATGACTTCCATTTAATGGCCTACATTCCAGCACCTTTTCTCCATCTCTATACATCAATCTAGTTAGCTTCAGTCTGTCTCCACATTTGAAGCATCCTGCAGGGTTTTCTGATTTACTGCCATACGAAACATTTGCCTGGACAAAATCGGGAAAAACCTTTATCAAATCTTCCACTGTTGGGAAAATATGGTCCTCTGAAATATCCCCAGTTGTTGGCTCATATGGCATGATTCTAAATTTTCCTGGAAACTCAACTGGCAGTGTAAGTTTAACGAAATCTTGGGAATCTTTACCCCAGGAATCTTGAAATGTAATAGAAACATTAGGATTAATTTTTCTGTGAAATGTTAGAATAGTGCCTTCAGATATATTTAAATCTTCTTGAATGAGAATATCCTCTGGCAAGCCACTCACTATTTTTCCGACCTGTGGTGGGTGGAAGCATTCCAAAAACTCTTTGAGAGGCAAGGTTATAACATCCATTCTGGGTTTATTTGCAGTCATTAATATATCAAAGTGGCTACTTGAATTCTTGGCTACTTATGCATGCATAAAGCAATCAATGACATTTGAAGCAGCACTGTTTCATCAGATTATTTCACTCAACCTCTCGGTATTTCCTCGCGACATATTTGTATTTATATGTTGACCAGTATCCTTTCTTTGAAATACCTTACCGCATTATAATGAAAAGGCCACCATAAACAGAACGTCTTCCTTGTTTTCATGGGAGTTGGCTTTTGGTGACCATGACCTTGTTCACTCTACCGAAAAAGATCAGTCTGGTAACGACAGAAAAAAATAACTAATTCGGTCAGGGTAGATCCAAATAATTAAGATTTTTAAAAATATACTCCTTTGGTTTTATATAACAAGATGAAATCAGAATTACATGCTAAAAGTCTTTTCTTCCATCATATATATTTAAATAAAAACTTTAGTCAGATTGCTATGTGTCCTAGAGTCTGGTTAAAATCTGTTTCAAGTTATTGCTGTATATTTTTCTGTGTGTTATGTTTCTATATGGCTCTTTGTAGTCTTTTAAATGGAAAACACAAATGCTAAAGACAAGCGATTGAAAATAGCAAGATGGCTCTGCATTTTTTCTTTGCGAAATAAAGATGTACTAAATAGTAACAAAAACTAACAATCCACCTCTCAGTACTGGCCCACACCACACCACTTGCATCTGCAAAAAGTAAAAGTACTTCTTTTATCTGTTATTGTTTTTAGGTCCTCAGTGGCCTAATGGCTAGCAAGTTTGGACTGTAATCACAGGCTGTCACCTTTGTGTGGGTTCGATTTCCATAAGTGGCAATGCTGAGGACCTGTAAGAATATGACCCTGGCTGTTGAACAGGACATAAACACTAACTTTAAACTTTGTTATTGTTTTGTTGCTACTCATGTCAGTAATGAATGTTATTTGTGAAACTACTGAACTAGTTGTTATTTTTTTTTGCTACTCATGTTGGCAATGAATGTTATTGTGAAACTACTGAACTCTTGATTTACAAGAGTAGGTAAAAATGCAAACCAATTTTTGTATATTTAAATTTCACACCCATTTATAAACCTATTTGTTAACATTTGAAAAAGAAACAAGAAGGTAAGATTTAAATTTACCATTTTCTGTACAAAAAGTAGAAACATTTGGAAATTAATGGTTATCCACATTTTATACAACATATACATTCAGTGGGTCAAACTATTGAATGTGTACATTCCATGGGCAAATCATTGAATGCATACATTCAATAACACAAGGCATGGAATGTATAAATAATGAAATATGAAATGCCGATATTGATTGCAAAGAATTAGCTTATAGCCTATATTGGATATTTTTAGCATAATAACAAGCAATGAATTAGCTGGAATAAAAGTGTTACATTTCAGGAATTGACATGAAGAATGATCAGTCTATCACATTAAAATTAAAACACATATTAAAACGCATTATTTATGATCTCTGAGAAATTCTTAAATGGTGCATCAAAACCTTTCTGATCAAAGCCATTATACAAAAGCTATATTATAAGCTCTGCTTTAATCCACAAATATTAAAATATTTGGCCTCTCAATGAAAGAATAAAAAAGAAACAGTTCAAGCCTAAGTCCTGAGTAATTTTTTTTTTTTTTTTTTTTTGTTTTTTTTTTTGTATAAATGTTCCTTTATTGCTACCATTAGAACTTGCCATTACACTGACCTGGAGGTACACACACCCTGGCAAGGAGGTGTTCCAGTTATAGCAACTTTTAAATATTTACACATCAAAATACAAGAAATTTACACTAAACCACAGAAGGCTGAGTACATTTTACAAAATTTTCATAAAATAAATTTTAAGTAAACAATTTATTAAATACAGCCCAACTTTTACTAAATTTTTCTACATTCTGGTTGTAAGTTGACAGTAACCTCTGTTCCTCAAATACTTTTTTTATTTTTCGATGAAGATGTACATTATCAAATGGTTTTTGTTGTCTTGAATTAGAGAATATATGACTCTTTACGACCATTATTATTGTATTGACAGGAAGGAAATGCTGGTCTCTCATTGTGTATCCCAGCAGAATTTCTTGAGGAGAGAGGTTCAAACTGAAACCAGTTTTTGATGCAATCCACAGCTTCACATCATTCCAGATTTGGCGAGATATAGAACAATCGTAGAAAAGATGTTTTAATGTTTCAGTATCAGACTGACACAACAAACATAATTCCGATTGAACTATTCCCATTTTATACAGTAACCTCTGTGTACCTAAAATCCTATGAATAAGCCTATATTGAAACCAAATTAATTCATTTTCCTGTACTGTTTTGAAACAAACAGTAAAAAAATGTTCCCATGTATATTTTTCAATTTCAATACCCAAGTCTTCATTCCATTTGGTCTTGAATTTCATATCACAAGTAGCCTCGTTTAAAATATTGTAGAAGGGCTTTGCCCCACTTTTATTGAAAACAATAGATAAAGTTTTTGGTATACACGGTTTTTCATATATACACGACTCCTTATTTTTATGCTTTTTGACTAGAGAATCACAGAGTGTTTTTAATCTGAAGTGTTCCAAAAAATTGGTAGGTTTAAATCCATAGATCTTTTCTATTTCGAGCTCACTCAAGAAGCTCCAGTCGTTTTTTATTAAATCACCAATATAAGTAATTCCATGCTTGAACCACTGTGGAAAAAATAAAGTTGTTTGAGATATGTCTGGATTGTACCATATTGGCGAGGCCAAGATATCGGAATTGTTTTCAATCTTAACTTTATTAGAGTATTTAACCCATGACAATAAGACATCTTTCCAAAATTGGTTCATACCAGTGTTTTTCTTTATAGTATTACAACCCCATTCAGAGCCATATACAATTAAATTGTTTATATCTGAAATTGATACTTGAGACAATAAAACCCAAGGAGAGTTTTTGCCAACAAATAGTCTTTTTATCCAGGTCAGTTTTAGGGAATGGATAAAATTTTCTATGTTTACCATTCTAAGACCACCATTTTTGTAGTCTTGCGAGATTTGTAGTCTTTTAATTTTATCCGGCTTGTTGTCCCATAGAAAATCATAGAGCATTTTCGTAAAGGATTTACAGAAGTGAGCAGGTGGAGAGGGTAAACAGGTGAAGATATGGTTGAATTTTGACAAAATGAAAGTTTTAATAATGGTGATTTTACCAAAAGGCGTTAAATTTCTTTTCTTCCAACCCATTAAAAGCTTGTCACATTGTTTTAGTGCTGCTGAATAATTGAGCATTGGCATTTCGTCGAGGTTGGTAGAAAAGTGAATGCCTAGCAAACGGAATTGGTGAATACCCCATTCCAAGTTATATGGTACGTTTATCTTCTCCCTTGAATGTTTTTTCCTTCCTATCCAAACCACTTTAGTCTTACTAGTATTAATTTTTAAACCGGATAATGTACCAAATATTTCAATGGTGTTTAGGGCTGCAAGAAGAGAGTTGGTTGAACCATCTAAAAAGAGTGTGGTGTCATCGGCAAACTGTGTCATTTTCAGTTCTGTGTTATGTACTTTTATTCCTTTAATTTCAGAGTTTTCATTTATGAGATAATTTAGAATCTGACTACATATAATAAAAAGATATGGTGCAATGGGGTCGCCTTGTTTACATCCGCGCTCTATATTAAAGGATTCTGACTTAATACCAACTTGTAAAACAGAGGCAGATATTTTGTTGTTAAACAGCTTAACCCAGTTTACAAATTTTTTTCCAAAACCTAAAAATTCTAAAGTTTTATACATAAATTTCCAAGAGATAGAATCAAAGGCTTTTTCAAAGTCTATCAACATCAATAACCCATTGATATTTTTTGATTCAGTGTAGTGCATTAGATCGTATACCAATCGTGTAGACTCCCCTATAAATCTTCCTTTAATGAAGCCACACTGCGAATCTGATATTAATTTATCTAGAACCTTTTTAAGTCTCCCAGCAATCGTTGCAGATGCCAGCTTATAAAGACTACTTAAAAGAGAAATTGGTCTCCAATTCTTCAGCAATTCTCGAGACTTGTCCCCTTTTGGGATACAAGTTATAACGGCTGAACGTAAAGAGATAGATAATAGACCCTTCTCATAGCATCGATTTATGGCTCTTAAAATAAAAAATTTCATATCACACAAAAAAACTTTAAAAAATTCTACAGGGAAGCCATCCATGCCAGGAGTTTTATTGTTTTTCATGTTAAGCAAGACCTTCCCCAATTCTTCCACTGTTAGTGGCCCATCTAAACTGTTAGCTTCTGTCTGAGAGAGCTTTGTTACATTACAATTTTCTAAAACTTTGTCTAGATTTATTTCAGGTATTATACTGTCTCTTGATCTGAACAGATCAGCATAAAACTGTTTTACATGATTAAGAATTTCACTTTGTTTTGTTAATGTTTGACCATTTGGAAGGTTAATTTTTCTGATTGTTTTATCAATAAAGTTTTTTCGTTCAAGTGTACAGAAAAATTTAGATGGTTTTTCCCCTTGATGGAGCCATTTTACTTTTGCCCTCATCATACTACCCATCAACTTTTTGTTTCTTATTTCTTGTAGTTCTATTTGTTTTGTCTCTAAGGCCTGAAGTGAAATGTCGGAAGATAGATGTTTTTCAATATTTTCAATATCTTTCAATAAGCTTTCTTCAGTATTTCTTTCAATCCGTTTTTGAGTTATGCAGTACTTCAAAGTTTGTTCTCGAATACGCAACAATAGCATTTCTAAGAAAAGTTCATGATCAATTGTAAACTGAAGGTCTAAAGGATCTTCTTTCCTAATAAAATCATGGGAGTACACAGGAAGTGCATAAGTTTCCTTAATTTCTTTAATAGATGTGTGAACCAGGTCAATATAGTCCTGTTTATGGAGTAAATTGCAGTTGAACTTCCATAATCCACGCCCCCGGTGAAAGGGATTCAATATCATGTTTAACTCCAACATTGAGTGATCAGACCGATAACCAGGGTTTATTTTGCAGCTTGTTATTAGATCAGTCAAAGAATGAGAAGCTAAGAAATAATCTAGACGGGCCTGCTTCATAGGATTCTTACGTCTCCATGTGTATCTTCTAACCTTTGGATGAAAAAGGCGGAACAGGTCTTGCAGGTTATGAGAACTTATTGTTTCTAATAAGCTTTGTCTTGATTTAGGGTTATTGATGTTGATATAATTATAACTATCAAGATCAGGATTTAGTGTCAAATTGAAATCACCACAAACTAACAAATAGTCCTGTTCATTGTTTTCGATAAGTTGCCGTAGATTCTGAAAGAAAGCTGGTGTATCTTTATTTGGAGCATAGATGTTAATTAATCTGACTGAAATTGTGGCTATATGTAAATCTACTACCAAATAATTACCCACACAGTCTTCTTCTGTATGAAGAATTTCATATTCAAAATTATTTTTGAGCAATATGACTACTCCACGGGAATTAGATCTTGGACCATTAATTATACATTCACAGTTTGTTAAATTTTTTAGGTTATTTTCATCTTGGTGGGTAAGATGAGTGTCTTGAAGACAGATAATGTTAGCGTTAAGATTGTTTAAAAGTCACACACATCTCTTCTTTTGTGTTTATCTCTTAAGCCTTGACAGTTTGCCGATATTATTTTAAGATCACTCATAATCGTTGATTCCATTTACACCAAACCCCGTTGCAGCACCCATTGATATATAAGATTTTGAGAAACAAAGTTCAAGCTTACCAGAAAAATTCACAATTAATATGAGGACTGTAGCTTTTAAGATCTCTGTTAATCTTGTTTTCTGAAGTTTAGTTACAACATTTAAGCTATTTCTGATATAACATCGGTTGTTGCAAGTTAATAGTGCAATAATAGGAAACACAAACAACAACAAATATATACAAATGCCAGGAAAAAAAGAGAGCAAAAGCATTCATGAAAGAGACCGCACAGTCCTGTTTTGAGGCCTCGACTGTGAAAACCACATTATTTGAAAAAAAAAAAATCTAAAAATACTTAATTTCAGATTTACAAAGACTGAACACTAAAAAGAAAAAAACACAAAAATTTGGTATATTTGATAACCATTTGCCATTTGTACTGAGGAGCATTTAGAAATAAATTAATATGACAACTTGCAACCTTCTCTATGGCCACGGTAAAGCAAATAACAAACAAATATATACAAATGCCAGGAAAAAAGAGAGCAAAAGCATTCATGAAAGAGACCGCACAGTCCTGTTTTGAGGCCTCGACTGTGAAAACCACATTATTTGATGAAAAAAAAAAAAAAAAAATTATTTAAGAATACTTAATTTCAAATTTACAAAGACTGAACACTAAAAAAAAACAAAAAAAAAAACAAACTAGCTATTATGGTATTCTAGTCCAACAGTCCATTAACTATTTTCACCCACTGATACAAAATAAACATCAAAGGGGCTTTATTATTCATACTTATTAGCAGTTTGTATTACAAAGTTTGAAATCAGAATTTGTATATCCCCTTCAAATAGCTGAGGTTTGAACCTCAGGCTCAATCTATGAATGAGCACAATATAAGTCCCTGCTGTACCTAATAAGTACTTGAACATTAAAGAAACTTGATAATATGGTGTCTATAACAATAGATGCATTAGAAGTGTAACATCTTGACTATATTACCTATAAAAGTTTTGCGGTTGAGGGTTTGCTTATTAGCAACACAAACAACATTTACAGTAAGACTAGCATCACTGAAGATATATCGTGGTAAATTAGTTAGTGTAATACGCTATACACCGGTTTTATTCAAGATCATGCTTACCAACTGGTACATGTATAACTTAAAATGTATATTAAATGGCCCGGTAATTTTTTTTCGTGTTAACACATTTAATATTAAGATCCTCACTGAACATAGTAAATACAGCAAGTAAATTGAAATTTAAACGTAAGTACCAAAAATAGCATGGCTGCATTTTAATTGGCTGTTAAAAATATTTACCTATCACAAGAAATAATATCAACAGTATTATTTGTGTCACTTTCAAAGTGAGTCAGAAAATATTTATTTGCCCACACAATTGGTATCACCAGTAGAACAAGTAGGTCTGCGCAAAGTATTTTTCCCGCCCCTATAGTTTTAATGACAGATAAGAAGGAAAGAAAAATTTGAAAGGCTAAGAAGCCACCCGAGGGCGACCAAATCCCACGGCAGCGGTAAACAGTCGAACTTCAGTGAAAACAAACAAGCGCCCCTGACGGGCCGCTTTTAGTAAAAGTCCTGAGTAATTATGGTTTCTCAGTGTATGAGTCTATAATGTGATAGCAATTGATAGCAATTCATTCATCTAATTATGGGTTAACTTTGGGTATTTAATTGTAATTAACCCCATAGTGGCGCCCCTGTGTTGTTAGAGAGGTTTATTGGGACAATATAATTATAGAAAACAGATTAAGATAAACTTTTATTTTAGAAAACCCAACAGTTTTTTATAATGCATAACTATACAACTGACTACAGATAATCAACTTATTGCAAAAGATTATTTCAAGTTGATATCAACAAACCCCAATTGGACTTTCTGACATCAGAACTGTAAATCCTAATATTGAAGTCAAAATTTTCTTTTTTTCTTTTGTGTTTCTGTTTTTTCCAAGAACAAGACCCCTTTGATAAGTTTTCCCACATACTACTTTTAAATCATGTCAGTTAGCAATTATTCATGTTTATGTTTTCACTGAGTGCTAAAAGCCTTTTGATAGGCTTAAATACACTGACAACCTCTGACAAATATTAATTTGTCATTTATTTGTCAAAATGGTGCCTAAAACAACAAATTTTCTAATTGACAAATTTAAACTTGTCATTTTCTTGTTGGACTAATTAACTGACAAACTTATGACAAGAAATTAACCCCGATAGTCCAATTAATTTGTAAGTTTAAGGCATCTATTATTGGTGACATTCTTATGAAATTAATTTTAAGTGCACTAATTTTCTTGTCATAAGCTTTCAATTAATATGACCTATATAAGTTATCAACATTTGACTATCATTCAACAAGGAAATGGCATTTGAATTTGTCATTTAGGAAACTTGTTGTTTTAGGCACCATTTTGAAAAATTAATATTTTTCAGTGTACATAGTCACTATTTTCCTATAATCCAGTCAACTAGCCCTACTACCTTTTATATTTATGTCTTTCTCCTGAGAACCACAACCCTGTTTGATAGACCTAACTACCTACTCACTATTTTCTTTTATTCATGCAAATCAATTAGCCAAAGTAACCTTTCATGTTTATGTTTTCCCTGAGTATAGTAACCCTCTTTGATAGGCTTAACTACCTACAGTAACTCACTATTTTCAACCCAACTGGTCCATGTACTTTTGACACTTGATCATGTGATAATTAAATGTGGTAAATGAAGCTGTGTATTAAATAAACAGTTGTGTATTTTCAAAGTTTACTTAAACAATCATTGTTATCTTTATCCATAATAGTTGCAATCCCTGAATAAAAATAACAGGATTGGACTTTCTGATGGATTAGACTTTCTTATTCATGGAGATCAAAAACTCTAATCCATTCTATTCTAATTGGACTTTTATAGCGCTTAATCTCCCCAAATAAGAGGACAATTAGAATTTCAAATCTTGATATTAGAACTTAATATTCATACATCAGAGCAATCTTGCAATAAAGGAAGAACAGAATTGAACTTTCTGATGGATTAGACTTTCTGATACAGGCGAATCAGAAAGTACAATACATCGGAATTTAAAATTCTGATGTCAAAACTTCAAATTTGTTCCTCAAAGCAATTTTCTATATTAAATAACAGGATTGGATTTTTTGACATCAGAACATCATTTCTAAACTAGTGGAACGTGTAGTTGCTAAACAGCTGGTTGACCATATTCATCAACATGGCTTGGATAGCTCATACCAGTCAGCATATAAGTCAGGTCAATCAACGGAAACAGCTCTGCTTTCCATCCAAAATGATATTCATTTGTCATTATCTCGGGGTGAAGCTACTGCCTTGGTACTTCTGGATCTCTCGGCTGCCTTTGATACTGTTGATCATTCCACTCTCCTCAGCTGTCTTCTGGATTGGTTCGGTGTTGGTGGCTCTGCTGTCAAATGGTTCTCTTCTTATTTGACAGAACGCTTTCAATCTGTCAAGATTGGTTCTACTCTGTCTGATTTACCAAAACTGCTGTTCGGTGTGCCTCAGGGTTTTGTTCTGGGTCCTCTGCTATTCTCTCTTTACACATCTCCCCTTAGTACTCTGATTGGTAAACACAAAGGCATAAACTTTCATTTCTATGCCGACGATTCACAACTTTATGTCTATCTGTCACACATGAATGCCTCAGCTGCTTTTGATAAGTTGAACAGATGCCTTCAAGATGTTAAGGAATGGATGTCAGCTAGCAAACTTAAACTTAATCCAGATAAAACTGAGTTTATACTTTTTGGCTCCAAGAAACAGAGAGAAAGGTTAAATGTATGTTTCCCAATTGACATCTTGGGTAACCCCCTTCACCCCACCGAGCCAATCAGGAACCTGGGTGTGTGGTTTGATTCTAAATTTTCTTTGTCTAAACACGTCCAGAATGTTTGTAAAAGGTGCTTTATTCAACTGAGGGATTTTAGAAATATTAGGCAGTTCTTGACTCATGATGCAGCTGTGTCGGTGGCCAATGCTTTTGTTAGTAGTCGGTTGGACTACTGTAGCTCACTTTTCAGGAGTCTCTCCAAATTCAATCTTCACAGATTACAGTCTATCCAAAATAGTGCAGCTAGAATTGTTACAAATTCGAGTAAATATACTTGGATAACTCCGGTATTCAGGAAACTCTATTGGCTCCCTGTTCAGTTTCGCTCAGAGTTCAAAATCTCAACCTACAATTCACAAGTCTACTAAGCAGTTTGGTTCAGTTTTGCCTTTAATGCTCCCACTGTTTGGAATTTACTTCCTGAAGACATTCGCGCATCACCCACTATTGCCTCTTTTAGAAAGAAGCTCAAAACCTATCTCTACGCAAAGGCTTATCCTCCTTAGCTCATTTTCTCTTATGGCTTCTCCGTGGTGCCCACCTATTTCTGTCCCTGGACTTTGAATTTGCATATTCCCAGATAGCATTCCGCCGTCGGACCGATGTTGGCTATTGGTCGCATGGTTGGCAGATTTTGCAACGTTGGGCCGACGTTGGCTTGCCAACCAACTCTGGTTAGATGTCTCTATATTTTGCCGACGTTGGGCTGACGTCGGGCCAACGTTGGGCCGATGTTGGCTTGCCAACCAACACTCAGGATAGATGTCTATATTTTGCCAACGTTAGATTTTTATTCAAGATGGCGGCGAGCAATAATAGGAGATTTGGGGTAACTTAGAAAAAAAATATTTATTATGGTATGTCTAAAAATTATATTTCAGTGAGCCCACAAATTTTAACTAACCATTTAACAATTTTACACATAAAAATAATATTCTCATTAAAAATTCACACTACAAAAGTTATCAATGAACATCATCTGATTGGCTGATGCTATACATAGAATATAATTTTCACCGGTGGCTTGCCGACATTGGGCTAACGTTGGCCCGACAGTCAAAAAGCCGTTGGCCCAACGTCGGCAGCCAACGTCGGACCGACGGATGTGCCGACGTTGGGCCAACGTCGGTCCGACGGTGGAATGCTATCTGGGTTGCTATTGTCTTGTTGCGCCTTAGAGTCCACTACTCAGTGGAGATTAAGCACTATAAAAGTCAAATTAGAATTAGAACTTTCAATTGGAGTTTATGATGTCAGGATTTGTAATTCTGATGAAATTGACTTTCTGATAGAACATATATGAAACAAATGGGCCAAAAAGTCAACTTCAAACAGACTTAATGAACAAACTCTTTATTATTTTAAAATAATAATAGGATATTTTATATGAAGTGAACAAGTGTTGTAAAATCAATCCTGATAAAAATGCGAGCTATACAGATGATCATCATGTGCTCTTACAGGTTTGCTAGTGTGGGGGTGTGTGGCTTTCTCCGGGAAATAATTGGCGGATGAAACATATCATGTGACCTTATACGAACGCACCGGTTGGTTCCGGAAATTGTCAGATGAGATATAAACAAAGTTGTAAGTGCACATAAAGTGGAGGTGAACTTGTAAACAAGCCTACAAAAAAACTCAAAATTTATCAAAAGACTGCACCAAAGCAGTCATACCTGACACCTCTTTGTTGGTCAGACAATAAAGATGTATAGGATACCCATTAAAAGCTGCAATCTCATTGGAAGTGGCAGAATTGGGGTTTTCAGATACTCTGTGTGGCCAAGAGTGACAGCTAACCCAAAGTTCACAAGGGAAAGAAGGTCGTCCAGTTGTCGAAATGGAAGCCACGATGTTAAATCATCATCTGTTACCAGAGAATATTCTTCTGGACAAGGACATTTTTTCCCCAAACATGACTATTTTGTTGAACGGCATGTGGGTCCTGACATTTCTGAAACTCACAAGATGTTGGAGGTCATAGGAGTTAAGGTACAGACGCATTAACTGCAGTGTGTTGGATACATTTGTTAAAGTATACATCCCTGCCACTAATGTTAGATGGCACTAATGTTGATTCAGAATAGGTTACCGTATCTGTTTATATAATGGATTTATGTTAGTAGTGGTGGTGGACCAATTCACGCCCGTGTACCTGGCAGAGGATATTTACATCACCGCTGTGTACGCAATGCCGAAAAGTTGTCTTATGTACACCACCGCTGTGTACATAAGCTACATATGGTTCCTTATGTACACCACCGTTGTGTATATTAGCCAGATAATGTCTCTTATATACACCACCGTTGTGTATATTAGCCAGATAATGTCCCTTATGTACACCACCGCTGTTTATGTAAGCTAGATTGAATATCTTGTGTACATATGCAAGATATTTGGGATATTTTGTGTACCACTAAAATGTAGGTAAGCTAATGTACATGGTCTTCTACACCACCTTATTGTGCATGCTATGTCAGTCCCCCTAGAAATGGGATGATTAGTCTTTCCCACTATTGTACTGTGGAAACTAAATTAAATTTCTTATACACACCTTGTTGTGTACCCAGCCAGGTAAAATTTGTTACATAATTAGCCTTTTGATCCCCACAGGTCGAATAGTTGTGGCTTAACTTGGGTTGGATGACACTTAGATGACAAAGACAGTGAAGATGTGATTTTTTATTGTTTCATTATTTATTCATTATACACATGGAACAAGAATCATACAAGTAACATACATTACAAATGTACCAGGTTCTAATGGCATGAAAGCCTCTACACACGGCCATCTACACACCTTACAAAAAAGTGATATATAGCAAAAATACAAAAAGAAAAACATTCATTTAAGATTCTATATTTCTCACTAAATACATATCCATGGAGAGTGAACAGGACAATGTCAACTTGTTTTTGGCCTTTCTGTTTCAACTTTATAAGCATTAATCAAGTATATTCTTGTAAAAGAGAGAAATTGCATTTATTTTCAAACTAACACTGATAAAACAGCTTTTGTTTTACTTTATATTATTTAGGGGTGCGACCGAGCAGTCGACACTCGCCGAGCGAGGCAAATTTCACGAAAATTCGATCCCAATTTTAAGAGTCGATTACTCGTGTGTATACAAGTATATAACAACCTATTGAAGCGGTTATGTTTTTTAGGAAATAAAAAATAAATAACATACCTTGCTAGCATTAAATCGCATAATCCACCATTTTTAACATAATATTAAGTATATTATATGATGACATCAGCTAATTCAAGCGATTCAAAGCTTTTATCTCTATATTTTTATTGTTTACGGGAGCCGCCATATTGGATGTTGGTTCCTGTAATGGTGGATACTAAACTTCGCGAGTGCTCAATGTCGAGTCGATTTTTGGTCCCGCGAGTAATCGACCCGAATTATTTGTACTCGTCCCACCCCTAATATTATTGTAGTGTATTATTGCATTACTCGACAGCCGTGGTGTACATAAAGAACTGAAATACCCTTATGTACACAGCCGTGGTGTAAATAACCAGTTCGTATTGATTTATGCTTTTTCATAGAAAAGAGGTTTACCACATCATAGATAATTAATTATTTGTTTTCGCCGAAGTTCGACTGATCACCGCCGCCGGATTATGGTCTCCCTTGAATAACTTCTTAGCCTTTCAAATTTTTCTTTCCTTCTTATCTTTCTTTAAAACTATAGGGGCGGGAAAAATTTTTGGGATACTTTGCGCAGACCTTAAGCTTTACTTAAGGTAACCTTAAGCATAACTCCAAAACACCCCATCATCGCGTTTCGGAAAAAACCAGACACACCTGTGCTATAAAATTTATCTGGTACATTCTAGACCAAATTTCCAAGGTCGGAAAGGATTTTCTCATCAATCGCACCATAGATACCTGAATGGGAGGCGTTTTATTTTCATAAATTTTTTTAAAATGGGTACTTGGTCTGTATCTCAAAAACGGTTAGAATTTCGGCGTTTTGTTGGAATAACTTATTCAGCTACTTTTTGATAGTCTTTCTCATGCCGAAGTTTTAGCCCTGTATCTGCAATCTTAAGGTCACCTTAATGTCAAAAAAGGGGTTTTTAGCCCTCCAGTTCACTTAGTTTTTCACTTTTTTCAACCAAACTTGGCACATATATTAAGATTTGTCAAAGGAATATCCTGACTTTATGGTGACCTTAAACTCCAAATGTTAATGTACATATGGCCTGCTTAAAGTCATCAAATTGGAATAAAATCCTCTGGCTCCTTTCTTTTTCCATTTTTTTACATTGAAATTATCACTGGTATTAAAGTAGATAAAAATAATACTTATGGTCACCTTAAACTCTCAGTATGAATGGAGTTGTAGCCACCTTAAAGTGAAATAAGGGGGTTTTAGCCTCCAAGTATCTTATTGTTCGACTGACCTCAGTTAAACTTTGCACACCTATAAAGGATGGTAAACCAAAGGGTTATCCTAACTTTAAGGTGACCTTAAACTGTAATATAATTTTGGCCCCCCTAAAGTCATAACATTTGAATAAAGCCGTCTGGCTCTTTTCTTTTTCCATATCTAACATATATTGATAATGAAGGGACATTCTCATATTATGGTCACCTTAAAGTCGCAATATGAATGAAGTTATGCTCACCTTACAGCGAAAAGGAAGTTTCAGCCTTCAGCTATCTTATTGTTCAACTGACATGAGCTAAACTTTATGCACTTATAAAGGATGAGAAAAGGGACATTCATATTTTATGGTCACCTTAAAGCCCCAATATGAATGAAGTTATGGCCACCTTGCAGTGAAATTATGGAGTTTTTAATCTCCAGCTATTGTATTGTTCACCCGACCTCACTTTAATTGTGCACACTTATTAAAGATGAAAATAGGGACAAGTAACATACACAATGCAATAAAGTTCACAGTTTCTATTGCTTATGATGCATATGTTGACATCTTTTATGTGTGACTTCTTTTTCATCAGGGCCGCTTCGTTTTTGTCATTCAAAAACATTCTTCTAGTTATGAAATTGATCTTATACATTGGTCATTTATTGTGTAACTGTAATTGTTTTGGATAAATTTAGGGGTGGGCGTGAATTGGGATGCAACTCGTGAGCACAGCATCTCGTGACCAACAACTCGATCGTACCCACAACTCGTACACAAACATTTTATAAGAATAAATACTTGTATATGCAGCTCATAATATTTATGAAGAAGTATGAGATCACCCAATAACATGGGGTTTTCTAACAATCTTTTATATTTCATAAATAGAAATGCTGCTTGAAGAGCGAGTATTTTATGTAAGAACGTCTGTTCAGTTAGAGATCAAATACTTCAAATTCTCGTACTTCGTGGGGGTTGCCTAGCAATATTATGAGATAAAATATGCAAATTAGAAAACGTGAGGTCATGGAATTCCCAGAGGTCTTCCTAGAAGTATTATAAAATTTAAAAAAAAATGCGAGGAAACAGAAGTCAGTGGGGTTTCCTGCAATATTTAAAAATAAATCTTGGGAACGAGTTGTGGGTACGAGTTGTTGGTCACGAGCTGCCATGGTCACGAGATGCTCGTATACCTGAATTGGTACACAGGCGTGAATTGGTCCACCACCACTATAGCTGATGGATGGTTAATCCTGTATATTCAGCCTAACTCGTATTTTCGGAGTATGTATTTTGATATTAAAACAGAGCAAGAATTCATGTTTTTAACTATATATTAAAAATCTATCAACATTAAGCGACTGTCATTATTTTTTAAAAAATTTTTGCATATAAAATTGTAAAACTTGCCATTAACTACATTTACTACTTGCTCTATGGGCCGATGAAACAGTAAACCACCATACAGATTTGCGATATATTCATGTCTTTGATCATTTTAGCTATAAGCTCACAGTCTCATTTTTAGATGACGTTTTTACAATATTTTAGAATGAATATGCAGTCACATTGAACCAGACACAAATTGGAGATTTAATTTTGTTGGTATATGTCTGATAATTAAGTGTCCCTGAAAGGGCGCTTATTTGTTTTTGCCGCAGTTTCCTCACCGCCGCCGCATTATGGTCTCCCTTGAATATCTCCCTCATTGTATCCCCGACGCGAAGCGGGGATACTATGGATTCATCATCGTCGTCGTCCGCGCCCTCGTCCGCGTCCGCGTCCACAGAGATTTCTTGTTAGCGACCTACAGTCCACATTTCTTTCCGGATTTCTTTCATATTTGGCAGGTGACTTGATATGGTAGAGGACTCGCCACCCTATCTTTTTGGTAGGCTTTATGTCTAAATTAGGCCTGTGGTAGACAAAAATGTCTAAAATGTGGAATATTGCTTGTTAGCGACCTACAGTCCACATTTCTTTCCAGATTTCTTTCATATTTGGCAGGTGGCTTGGTATGCTAGAGGACTCGCCACCCTATCTTTTTGGTAGGCTTTATGTCTAAATTAGGCCTGTGGTAGACAAAAATGTCTAAAATGCATTAAAAGTCATGAAATCATGCACTAAATCACTTATAACTTGAAAAGTGTTGCATTTAGAGCATTTTGTTAAAATATGTTATTCAGATACTTTTTTCATAGCTACAACATGGTGAGTAACTTGGGTGTCTGTCTCAATAGCTAAGTGAGTAATAGCTACTTTTGGGCTTTTCAGTAACTTCCATCATGAGTAAAATCAATTGTAACTTGAAAACTATTGCATTTACAGAATTTTGTATAAATATGTTATTCAGCTACTTTTATGTCAGCTATAACATAGTAAAATTTCAGACCTGTAGCTCATGGCATAGCTGAGTAATAGCTACTTTTAGGTTATCACTGTTGAGTAAATTACTTATAACTTCAAAAGTATTACATTTAGAGTATTTTGTTTCAATATGTTATTGACCTATTTCGGAGTCAGCTATAACATAGTGAAGTTCCAGACCTGTGGCTCATTGCATAGCTGAGTAATAGCTACTTTGAAGTTCACACTGTTGAGTAAATCAGTTGTAATTGGAAAAGTATTGCATTTACAGAAATTTGTGTAAATATGTTATTCAGCTACTTTTGGGTCAGCTATAACATAGTGAAATTACAGACCTGTAGCTCATGGCACAACTGAGCAATAGCTATTTTCAGGTACTGACTGTTGAGTAAATGACTTGTAACTTGAAAAATAGTGCATTTGGAGTATTTTGTTAAAATATGTTGTTCGCCTACTTTTGGGTCAGCTATAACGTCGTGAAATTACAGACTTATAGCTCATGGCATAGCTGAGCAATAGCTATTTTCAGGTTGTCACTATTGAGTAAATCAGTTGTAACTTGAAAACTATTGCATTTACAGTATTTTGCTTAAATATGTTGTTCACCTAATTTTGGGTCAGCTATAACATAGAAAAAATTCAGACATGTAGCTCATTGCATAGCTGAGTAATAGCTACTTTGACGTTATCACTGTTGAGTAAATCAGTTATAACGTGAAAACTATTACATTTACAGTATTTTGTTTAAATATGTTATTCACATAATTTTTGGTCAGCTATAACAGAGTGAAATTGCAGACCTCTATGTCATGGCATAGCTTACCAATATCTACTTTCAGGTTCTCACTGTTGAGTAAATCATTGTATCCACTGGATAGCCGTAGTGTGTAGAGAGATTTCACCATTACCGCTCTAACAAAAAAAAAATTAGCCTTCTCAAGTTTGCAAAGTATATTACAGGGTGCACCACAGTACTCTATTGGTAGGCTTTATGTCTAAATTAGGCCTGTGGCTAAATTACTTACCTACTAAAAATGAGTAATTCTGCATTTTCTCTAAAAGTATTGCAGATAGCAAATTTTTCTTAAATAACTCATTCACCTACTTTTGGGAGAGCTTTCACATGCTGAAGTTCCAGACCTGTAGGTAAT
Organism: Sabellastarte sp. h YS-2021; assembly: GCA_964017235.1. Taxonomy (NCBI): domain Eukaryota; kingdom Metazoa; phylum Annelida; class Polychaeta; order Sabellida; family Sabellidae; genus Sabellastarte; species Sabellastarte sp. h YS-2021. The sequence goes on along the minus strand of OZ024929.1, from coordinate 24,405,221 downwards.
TACTCACCTACTCAAAATGAGTAAATGCGAATTATCTCTAAAAGTATTGCAGATAGCCAATTTTTGTCAAATAACTCCTTCACCTACTTTTGGGAGAGCTTTCACTTGGTGAAGTTTCAGACCCGTAGGTAATTACTCACCTACTCAAAATGAGTAAATGCAAATTATCTCTAAAAGTATTGCAGATAGCCAATTTTTGTCAAATAACTCCTTCACCTACTTTTGGGAGAGCTTTCACTTGGTGAAGTTTCAGACCTGTAGGTAATTACTCACCTACTCAAAATGAGTAAATGGAAATTATCTCTAAAAGTATTGCAGATAGCCAATTTTTGTCGAATAACTCCTTCACCTACTTTTGGGAGAGCTTTCACTTGGTGAAGTTTCAGACCCGTAGGTAATTACTCACCTACTGAAAATGAGTTAATGCAAATTATCTCTAAAAGTATTCCAGATAGCCAATTTTTGTCAAATAACTCCTTCACCTACTTTTCAGACCTGTAGCTAATTATTCACCTACCCAAAATGAGTAAATGCTAATTATCTATAAAAGTATTGCAGATATCCAATTTTTTATCAAATAACTCATTCATCTACTTTTGGGAGAGCTTTCACATGGTGAAGTTCCAGACCCGTAGGTAATTACTCGCCTACTGAAAATGAGTAAATTCTAATTATCTCTAAAAGTATTGTAGATAGCCAATTTTTCTCAAATAACTCATTCGCCTACTTTTGAGAGAGCTTTCACTTGGTGAAGTTTCAGACCCGTAGCTAATTATTCACCTACTCAAAATGAGTAAATGCGAATTATCTCTACAAGTATTGCAGATAGCCAGTATTTCACAAATAACTCATTAATATGAAAACAACTTAGAGGAAGTCATGGGCTGCAAATCTTTTCATGTGGTCAGATTTCACCTTGGGCCCCTCCTGCTTATTATTGGTCCTAGAGGTTTGCAATGTGAAAACGACTTATAGGAAATCATGGACTGCGAATCTTTTGAAGTGGTCAGACTTCACCTTGGGCCCCTGCTACAGGGTCAAATAAAAGTAGCCAAACTTAAAAGTGCTTTCAGCTTGCTTATTAACGAAAAATGCTTTTTATCTTCTAAACTATGTTAGTTGGCCTTTGTCGGTGGATACATCCAGCATCTGGCCACAGATGCGTCCTATTTCTAGTTATTAGAAGGTTTCAAACCATATTTGGCAGTTATATACCTTAGGCGTGGGAAAATTTTTCTGCATGCTTAAATTTGACCTTTGACCTTTATGAAAGTCACATGATCAAAAACAGTTTTTTGAAGTACACCCCCCCACCCCCCCCCACCCCCCGTCATCGCAGTTCAGGAAAAACTACTTGCTACACAGCCTTATAATTTGACACACCTGTTCATACTATTGAAAACGCGAGCTGATTAGATTTTGGGAGCAATCCCTTGAAAAATGTCTCATTTATGAGTGATTTTCTGACACCTTCCAATCTGAAAGCCTTAAATTTAGGTCAACCCCCTATTATCTTCTTAAGTATTGCATTTAGAGCCATAATATGTACTGGGATGTAATAGGAAACCATATGTGGAGAGTCTAAATAGCCGGTCAGTTTTACCCCACGGCCCCCCTTATGGGTCAAACTGGGGTAATAAAATTGCTGATTTTGAGTTTTTGCCTTATATCTCCTTTATTGTTGCTTTTATAGCTTCAGAATGTATTAAGAGGTATTGGGAAAGCATATGTGGAGAGTCTAAATGGCCGGTCAGTTTTACCCCCCCCCCCGATCCCCCCTTATGGGCCAAACTGGGGTCATAAATAGCTGCTTTGGAGATTTTGCCTTATATCTCCTTTATCGTTGCTTTTATAGCTTCAGAATGTATTAAGAGGTATTAGGAAAGCATATGTGGAGAATCTAAATAGCCAGTCAATTTTATCCCCCGACCCCCCCCCCCCCCCCCCTTATGAGTCAAACTGGGGTCATAAAATAGTTGCTTTGGAGTTTCGCCTTATATCTCCTTTATTGTTGCTTTTATACCTTCAGAATGTATTAAGAGGTATTGGGAAAACATATGTGGAGAGTCTAAATAGCCGGTCAGTTTTACCCCCCGACCCCCCCTTATGGGCCTAACTGGGGTCATAAATAACTGCTTTGGAGTTTTTGCCTTATATCTCCTTTATCGTTGCTTTTATAGCTTCAGAATGTATTAAGAGGTATTGGGAAAGCATATGGCGCAGCTTTGTGCATTCTTAGCTTTACAGAATGCTTATTAAAACCACAAAGCATTTTAAACTTTCAGGGATGCTTCGCTTTTGTTAGCAAAAGCATTCCTCTAGTTTTGGTTTGTTTTGATATTATTCATCGAGGACCTGTCCATCGAGGATATATAAATCAGGGTTAACTTCTTCCACTTCTTAACATTTTATTGAAATTTAAAAAAATGGGGCAAGTTAATAACAGCTCTTCTAACAGTAATGTTGTCTAACATTAGTGACACAGGTGTATAACCTGAATCCTAAAATTCAACAGGTCATATGTCCTGAGGTTGAGTGGTCAGCTCAGTGTAGTGTATGAACAGGCATAAAATATAGGTATTAGAAACTGAGTAGCCTCCTGATTCATTTCTAAATGGAAGCATATGCGTCATTTGGACCTTGCATCAAGGGGAAAATGGCAAAACTTGATGTCATGTAGTGTCGATTATCAAGTCGTGTCATAGAATAATGCACCCCATAAAACTTATTATACACTGTGAAATAACAAATTCAAGTAAACCAAAGTTAATTTCAAGAGCTAAACATCAATACTGACCATACAGTGATAAGTTATTATCTCCCGCCAGGCTTTAGCCCGGGAGGGAGATTATGAAATGATGTCTGTGTGTGCGTGCGTGCGTTAGTTAGTCATGCAGATTTCTCCAAAACTACTACAGCTACAGATTTTTTGTAAATTAATTGTCCCAATAAATTTTCATGCCCTTTTTTTGGTTTTATTGACTTAGGCCTAAGATAAGTGAGTAATAGCAATCTTAGCTACTTTGAGTAAAGGGCTCATAACTCAAAAACTATTGCAGTAACAACTTTTTCTTCAAATATGTTGTTCAGCTACTTTGTCCTTAGCTATAAGATGGTACATAGTTTGGGGTCCCATTGCATGCCATAAGTGAGTAATAGCTATTTTCTCATTTGTAGTTAAATAACAGAAGAAGTAAATGTCAAATATCTTCAAAAGTATTGAAGTTAGGGAAATCTTTTCAAATATGTTGTCCATCTTCTTTTTGGTAAGCTATCACATACTAAAGTTTCAGACCTGTTGCACCTTGGAGAGCTGAGTAATAGCTACTTTGAAATTCTGACTGGTGAGTAAAGCGATTGTAACTCCAAAACTATTGCAGTTAGAGTATTTTCCTAAAATATTTTGTTCAGCTACTTTGTCCTTAGCTATAAGATGGTACATAATTTGGGGTTCTATTGCATGCCATAAGTGAGTAATAGCTATTTTCTCATTTGTAGCTAAATAACAGAAGAAGTAAATGTCAAATATCTTCAAAAGTATTAAAGTTGGGGAAATCTTTTCAAATATGTTGTCCATCTACTTTTTGGTAAGCTATGACATAGTAAAGTTTCAGACCTGTTGCACCTTAGATAGCTGAGTAATAGCTACTTTGAAATTCTGACTGTTGAGTAAAGCCATTGTAACTCCAAAACTATTGCACTTAGAGTGTTTTCCTAAAATGTGTTGTTCAGCTACTTTGTTCTTACCTATAAGATGGTACATAGTTTGGGGTTCTATTGCATGCCATAAGTGAGTAATAGCTATTTTGTTATTTGTAGCAAAATCAGGACATAAGTAAATGTCAAATATCTTCAAAAGTATTGAAGTTAGGGAATTCTTTTCAAATATGTTATCCATCTACTTTTTCATAAGCTATCACATAGTAAAGTTTCAGATCTGTTGCACATTGGATAGCTGAGTAATAGCTACTTTGAAATTCTACAGTTGAGTAAATCCATTGTAACTCCAAAACTATTGCAGTTACAATATTTTCGTAAAATATGTTGTTCACCTACTTTGTCCTTAGCTATAAGCTGGCATGTAGTTTGGGCTTCTATTGCATGCCATAAGTGAATAATAGCTATTTTCTTATTAGTAGCAAAATAATGACATAAGTAAATGTCAAATATCTTCAGAAGTATTAAAGTTACGGAATTCTTTTCAAATATGTCATTCATCTACTTTTTTGTAAGCTATCACATAGTAAAGTTTCAGACCTGTTGCACATTGTATAGCTAAGTAATAGCTACTTTGAAATTGTGACTGTTGAGTAAATCCATTGTAACTCCAAAACTATTGCAGTTACAGCTTTTTCTTCAAATATGTTGTTCAGCTACTTTGTCCTTCGCTATAAGCTGGCATGTAGTTTGGGGTTCTATTGCATGCCATAAGTGAGTAATAGCTATTTTCTTATTTGTAGCAAAATAACAACATAAGTAAATGTCAAATATCTTCAAAAGTATTAAAGTTAGGGAAATATTTTCAAATATGTTATTCATCTAGTTTTTGATAACCTATCACATAGTAAAGTTTCAGACCTGTTGCACGTTGGATAGCCGAGTAATACCTACTTTGAAATTGTGACTGTAGGGTAAATGCATATAGTTTGGGGTTCTATTGCATGCCATAAGTGAGTAATAGCTATTTTCTTATTTGTGGCAAAATAATGACATAATTTTTCTCAAATAACTGCTTCATCTACTTTTGGGAGAGCTTTCACATGGTGAAGTTTCAGACCCGTAGCTAATTATTCACCTACTCAAAATGAGTAAATGATAATTATCTCTAAAAGTATTGCGGATATCCAATTTTTATCAAATAACTCATTCATCTACTTTTGGGAGAGCTTTCACATGGTGAAGTTCCAGACCCGTAGCTAATTACTCAACTACACAAAATGAGTAAATGTGAATTATCCCTAAAAGTATTGGGGATATCCAATTTTTATCAAATAACTCATTCACCTACTTTTGGGAGAGCTTTCACTTGGTGAATTTTCAGAGCCGTAGCTAATTATTCACCTCCTCAAAATGAGTAAATGCTAATTATCTGTAAAAGTATTGCAGATGTCCAATTTTTCTCAAATAACTCATTCACCTACTTTTGGGAGAGCTTTTACTTGGTGAGGTTTCAGACCCATAGCTAATTATTCACCTATTCAAAATGAGTAAATGTGAATTATCTCTAAAAGTATTGCGGATATCCAATTTTTATCAAATAACTCATTCATCTACTTTTGGGAGGGCTTTCACATGGTGAAGTTCCAGACCTCACTCACCTACTGAAAAAACTCAATGCATTTCACAAACAAGCTCAACTTGAGACCTAGCTCAGTCACAGGCTCAAATTTGAGCCCATGAAGGAGGTGTCTCAAATTTGAGTCCAAGCTTTGATGCCAAAAACACATACATAAAGCGATACAATTTGTTCCAAAATGAAATTGATAAATCTTGAAATCTTCTATTTTCATTTTATTCTGTAATTACAGCCACATCTTCAATATTTACTAATAACAAAAGTCAATAGAATTTACATGCTTCATAGGCTATTATCAAGTGACAGGCCTCAAGGATGGACTCAAAGCCAGACTCAACCTCAGTTGAGTCTCAATCTTATGGATCACTTAGAATAATATATTATCATATAATTTCTTTGTATTATGAGTATTAAAGATATTTAAAATGATAATAATCATGAAATATAACTTTTTAAACTAAAAATAAGCCCACTAAATATATGAAATGAAATTAAAAAGTTGAGACCATAACTTGAGACTGGTCTCAGCTGATCCACCCTTTGTGAAATCCATTTGAGCCAAAAACTCAGCCGAGACAAAAGTCTCAGATTTGAGACCCTGACTCAGCCTTGAGTCTGGCTCAGTTTGAGACTTTTCATGAAACCGGCCCCAGTTCATACATGTTGGCTTTAATATTACAACACTCTACTATTGCAAACTAGAAATACATACATAAATTGTAACAAATTTTATTGTAATTTAACTTTTTACAAGTTAAATACTTACCTTATCCTCACAAGTGCTTGTTTGGTTTTGTGGAGCAAAAACGTATCGACCGACAAGAATTTTTTTAAGGAATATTCTTGTCACAAGAGGTGACCCCTTTGTCTGTGCATGTCCGCGCTTGCGCAGTAGTCGTTGTCGACAGACGATTGTCGAGAGCTCTTCATTGTATTTTTGGTCCCCAGAAAACAAATTATACGGGGAGGTAGGGTGGGTTTATCCTTGTGAGGATAAGGTAAGTATTTAATTTGTAAAAAGTTAAATTACAATAAAATAACTTTTTAAACTAAAAATAAGCCCACTAAATATATGAAATGAGATTAAAAAGTTGAGACCGTAACTTGAGACTGGTCTCAGCTGATCCATCCTTTGTGAAATCCATTTGAGCCAAAAACTCAGCCGAGACAAAAGTCTCATATTTGAGACCCTGACTCAGCCTTGAGTCTGGCTCAGTTTGAGACTTTTCATGAAACCGGCCCCAGAATGACATCACATGTATAATATTATGTTTTGAGAGTTCACATGGGTTTGAGATGTCTTTAGAAATTATGGGGTACATTGGAAATGGGGTGAGTTGTCTTGATACTGTTTAGTTGTAATTTTGGACATCCAGTAAAGAGTTTCCTAGAATCACATAAATATTGAAGTCCCAATCATTTTGTGTAAAAATGAACTGATACAAAATCTCAAAAGACACATTCAGCTGACACAGAGCCCATTCACAGGCACTGATTGCTTGTTTTTGTTTGTGGGTTTATGTCATTGTTAAAGCTATAGAGACATCATTTATTACTTGCATTATTATTGCATGTAGTGATAAACTTGCCAACTGATTTCCTCAGATAATTTCCCCTTGGAACAGTTTGTTCCTCTGTATATTTTATTTTATTATTTTTATGAAAACTGTAACCTTATTTCACTATTTTTTCACATTTTTTAACAAGATGTATCTAAATCACAACCACAAGTTCTGTTATTATTTTAAAATAAAATAACATGCTGAACATTGTCATAAATTGTTGTTATTCACTGGAAAATGAGGTAATCATAAAGTGAATAATTTGAGTGATCTGCTAAAGTTATGACAAGGCTTACTTTCACTTTGTTTTTTCGGGAACGCCAGTCAAATCAGAATTCATTTGATGAAATTTGGGTTTATCAAGGCCACTGTAGTATATTTCAGTTACTACAGAACCCTACATCCAGACAAAGTATGGGACTGATAACTTCATGAGATACATCCATTTTGGGTTTTCCAGAAATGTAGCATGAATCCTTTGTGAAAGAAAGCTAATATAAATACATTGCAGTATATGTGGCTGAAAATGTAAATTTCTTGTATTTAATAAAATTAATGTTCATGATTTATTCAACTGTAAATCTATAATCATGCTATCCATACTTTGTTCTGCAGTAAATCATTCATCACATGCATATTTGTAGTCATGGGATTTTCCATATTGTTTATATATGTAATTTTAGCATCATTTTTAGCATTGATCTTGGTGAATTAAATTGAATATACTTATTTGGAAAGAAAAGAGGGGAAGAATAAATATTAGTAACATATTATTTTTGAAAGTCTTTCTTATATATAGGAACTGATAAGTTGTGGAATCTGTGTAAAGATATTTATTTAAACACAAGCAGTAGGGGAATATGTTAATGTACAAGTATATACTGATTAACTAAATAGTAAACTATTAATATTATTAAGTAACACGAATGTTTATTAAGTGCTGAAGAAAGGCAGACAATTTTTTTTTTTTTTTTTTTTTTTGAAAGAAGTTAGTGACATTGTACTTGTTTAATATAATAACCATTTATGCAATGATAGAAAGTGTGTTGTTTAAATTTTGAAAGGATATAGAAGAACTGATGTCATTATCAATGCCAGATGATATTCGTCTGGATCAAGATTTGCCAGTTGATGAAGCAGTCAGTAAGTATTGTGCAGGAAAATATTTGCCTCATATCAGAAATTTAATTGTTCTAAAATTCAATCATATTTCTTACCAGAAGCTAAAAAATGGTTTAACATTTATTATAAAGACCGGAAGTGCGCAGACAACAAAAATCCCTGCAGTGCGCACATTGTTTCCGTGAAATTATACACGTATTATTGTACTCTGGCCATTCCGTTAAGCGATTATTTACCCTGCACTGGGAAACGTCTGGTAAATTGTTGCATGAAAAATAGATAATTAATTGGATCAGAAATTCTTTTTTAATGTAACAGTTTGACTTAAATAATTTTAGAAAGCAAATTGTCTGTATTACACTATAAATGTGTTGAAATAGTGATATAAAGTTTGAGAGATTTAGTGATTCTCGTTTATGTGTCACCATGAATGTTTACAAGGTGGAACAGCCAAAACAATAAAACGGCAAAAATAGTGCAACACAAAAAAAGGTTATGTAGCCATATTCATTTCAGTTATGATATAAAAAAGGCTAAATGCGGTCTTTATAATAGAAATAAAGTCCTCAGTTTTGTGATTTATAACCCCATATAATTCACAAATTTCCGGCGAATAACGGACTCGCACTACGCGCTCGTCCGTTATTCGCCGGAAATTTGTGAATTATCTGGGGTTATAAATCACAAAACCTCGGACTTTATTTCTACAGTGACATCATTAGTATGATATTAATTTCAAAAACTTGATATCATGAAATTTGATGATTTTATTAAAACTTTTACAAAATTTCCCAAATGTTTTAAAGACAAATGGGAAAAGGCTTGATGACTATATCCGTTGTATTTTGCATTAAAATATGTGCATGTTTAGGTATCATTGTAAAATGTAAATGTAATAAAATTTTTGATTTGTGCACTTGATCGAAGAAATAAAAGTAGAAATGAGTATTTCTAGTATTAAGTATTAATTAAAGAAAAACTCTGATGTAAAAGTGATAAAAAAGTGAAACAAATGTAGCGTGTTCTGACAAATTTTCAACATTGAGTCAGTTTATAAAAAATAGCTCACTACATTTATTACAGACATAGTCAAAACATTACCAAAACTGTAACTTGCAATAGTAAAAATATGTTCTCATATATTGTTGTAGTCTATTTTCTTCTGTAGAAGAAAAGCTTAATGCCCTACTTAGTACATCTGTAGTAAGAACAATAATTTTTTTATGTTTTTTTTCAAAGACCAAAGTATGGTTTGAGGGTAGTTGTAACTGGTTTGAGCTAGATTTAAACTATTTTGAGGTAGTGTGAGTCTGTGAGCAGCCTTTATAAGTGTGCAGTGACATTTTGAATGATGCAAGTCTGAGTGTCGGTCTCACTAAGTACAAAGTAAGCAGAATCAATGCTTTCATTGATTATTTGCCCCCTCATTGGACGAGATATATTTGGAAAAAAAAAACTAAAGACCAAGAAGCTAGTATTTCCCAATATCATACTTAACCCTTTGTTTTATGAAAGCCTAGAACCGCCATCCAAATTTAAAATTTGAAGTAGACTATTTGGAATTCTAAATTCATATTTAGTATCCCTAATAATGTATTTACTTATACTATATTTATTTGGAATCCAAAATAGCATATTTTGGAATAATTTATTCCAAATACATATTAAGAATTCCAAATATGTTATTTGAAATTAAAAATACAGTACACATATCAGAATTCCATATATGTATCTGGGGCCGATTTCACAAAGGGACTTAAGTCCAGATTTAGACTTTGGTCTTAAATTTTGTCAACAGAATTTTAGGTCTGTGGTCTTAGACTTAGCGGATTTCATAAAGCAAATAAGTCCATGAAATTGCTAAGTCGGTGGACTTAACTTTAAGTCTGGGAGGCAGTGGGATTAAATTTTGTAAAGAGGACTTAAATATGGCCGCCATAAACTTTTCTCCACTTCAGAATTTGAAATGGCTGTAAATAAAGTATAATTATACAGAACACCTTAATGAAGTAGTCTTTGGGAAGTTTATATGATATAACAAGGTTTTCTATTTCAAAACAGCACTTATCCTTAGAAAAAATGCATCAAATGAAGGATATAAAATGTCATATGACACAGAAAACCACTGTGGTTATTTGATAAGCTTGGACTTAGCTAAGTCACCCCTTTGAGAAATCCATTTAAGTCCCAGACCTAGCTAAGACCAAAGTCTTAGATTTAAGTCCGAGACTTAGCCAATAAAGGGACTTAGTTTAAGTCCTTTAGTGAAATCGGCCCCAGGAATTACAAGTACAATATTTGTAATTCAAAATATGTATTTGGAATTCTAAATATGAATTTGGTATTCAAAATACTCTACACCAAATTTTGAATTTGGATGGCAGTTCTAGTCTTGTGCACTGTTGTGGTTTTATAAATATGTCTGAGAAGTGTATCTTTCATTGTTGTGCTTTAAAAATGGACCACTTTCCACTGAGAATGTTACTGACTTTTATCAGAATACATTCATGTTTTTCTGATATTGAATACATGTGAATAGTACACTGTCAGTATCTAATCCCCGGTTTTGATGATCTAGTTACCATATTTCTGGGCCGTACACTACACAAAGTACTTGTACTTGCAACTGTTAAAGTACTTACACTTGAATTCTGATGGCAGTACTTGTAAATTGACAAAGTACTTGTACTTAATTAATTCCATGTACTTGACCCAAGGCCTGCTGGATGAGAGATTTTTCTAATGGACTGTACACTAGTAGTATTTGAGATATAGTCCCAGCGGTCACTTAGTTATTGTATCCACTGGAAGCATCTGCTAGATACTATAGATCATCATTTTGTATACAGCAACACAGCAATTTTCAATATTAATAGATCAGCTAACCTTTTCCAATTATCAGGCTATTTTTATTGGTGTTTTAGCTTATCTGTGACTGAATTTGGTCTCATTTTGAAAAAGAAGATTGTCACCCAGGTCCACCTTTTAGTCCTGGATGATTCTTATAAGTAGAAAGTGAAACTCTTCACTAATGATTTGTATAACAGATATAAATATCCTGTACTGGTATGCAGACATTTGACTTTAAAGCTCTTCATTTAAGGACAAAGAGGTTTGTGATGTCAAAAACCCTTTGGTTTGAAATCATGGGCCGGGATTGTTTTGATTAGCTTAGATTTTACCTTTTGGTGCTCTTCACATTGTAAACTCGTAGCACAGTTATGTGCAAATTTCTTGTGGTGTTATTGACAACCCTAGCTAGGCTGCTTTGGACACTTTGAAACTTCCTAACCTTAAAACTAGAAAGACTCTTCAACAAGGATGACAATAGTAAAGCCAAGGGCTCACAATAATTTGATGCCATCATAGTTGCCTCTGTGTAAGATACTTTCTGAGCCTCCTAAGATCCCTGAGTTAGACAAAACAGTCCTTACAGACACTCTGAACATGCCCAGAAAAGGACACATCTCCCAATAACCTTACCAATAGGAGTGGGCTAGTAGTGTATAATAAATATTATAATTTATATGTGACCTAAAACTGAACCCTATACAAAAGTTCCCTCAGTTCTGAATGGGTTGATCCAATTTTAATACACTGAAAACCATCACTGAGGTAGGACTTTAAATTATCTTTATATAGTGCTACTAATGCCAGACCATAGTTGTAAACAACGCAACAGTATAGAATGGTCAGTAGTGTCAAATTTCACAGATTGATCGAGCAGTAGTACAGCCGAAGCTTCCCCTTTTGACAAAGAAAGATGGATCTGGGTTTTTATAGGAAGCAGTGCTGTTTCAGTTGAGAAGCCAACCTTATAAGCAGACTGCTTTTTGTTATATCAAGTCCATTTGATTTTACATGATCTATCAACTGGGATATAGCAACCTGCTCCACTAGTTTAGATGTAAAACACAAGCCATAGTTGTAAACAACTCAACCATAGTTGTAAACAACTCGACAGTGTAGAATGGTCAGAAGTGTCAAATTTCACAGACTGATCAAGCAGTAGTACAGCCGAAGCTTCCCCTTTTGACAAAGAAAGGTGGATCTGGTTTTTTATAGGAAGCAGTGCTGTTTCACTTGAGAAGCCAACCTTATAAGCAGATTGCTTTTTGTTATTTCAAGTCCATTTGATTTTACATGATCTATTAACTGGGATATAGCAACCTGCTCCACTAGTTTAGATATCAAAAACACAAGTCAGACACAGGATGGTACCTCTTCATCTGCTGATGTGGCAAAGAATCATTTTAAACAAGGGAGTGACAGTCGCCTTTTTAAAACCATCTGGAACAAAGCCCTCAGACAGGGAGCAATTTACCAACTTGGTTATTGATGGAAGAAGAAAATTTAAAATGCAGGCCAGGGTCCCAGCATGTAAGATTTTGTTGGACATTTAGTGATAATCTATGCATTTCATCCTCAGAGACATGTTTAAAAGTTAAAAGCAGCAAATCCATGAGGCTCAGGTGGAGCAGGAATGTCAGAAGAATCAGCATTTAGGAATGTACCATAAATCTTAGGTATCTTGTCTTCGAAAAAAGATCCAAAACAATCGGCCAGTAATTTATTAGATTGGAGAGAAGGAAGAACTTTCTCTGGAATCCTTTGAAGTGCTTTGAGTTAGAAGTATCTGCCATAGCTTTTCGAATTATGTTCATTTTCACAGATGAATTTCTGGTTTTTGCTTTCTTCTTGTTTACAAGTGTATTACATCATGTGACTCGATTGTGTAGTCCTGACCTTTTCAGTGAGGACATGGTTGAGTGCCATATGTGGTCATACTGACATCAGCATGCTTTACATCTGAGATAAGAATCCTGCAGATTCCTTGGTGAATATCAGACTGATAAGAGGAGTATGTTTATCTAACAGATTACAAAGGTCATTCACATACTGTTCATTTAATGCTCACACTGTGATTCCTGAAGGTTTTACAAATGAAGAATACATGTGGTCATGCTTGAGGCTAGTCATATCTAGTTTGTGATGCTGTCAGAAAGAAGCAGAGTTTGACCAACAGATTTCGATCTGGATAAAATGTATAACTTATTTGCAAATTGTGGTTGGTGTACATCAAAAAGACTTGGGAATGGTCTCACTTTGGTTTCAGCCTAGAATCTGTTTGTGAATAAATAGTTGAGATTTGTGTCTCAGACTTAAGACCTTTTTGTGAACACTAGGGACTGGTACCTGTTTCAACAGCAGTTCTGGGTGAAGTCCCAATTCTTTTTCAGTTCCTCCCTTCTGTCAGCAATACATTCTTAATTTGTGTTCATTTAAATATATATGCAGCTGTTTCCTCAAATGACAGTGTTAAATTTGTAAATGTTATAGTATCCCGTAACATCACTCAGCACATCAACCCACTTCCAGAGACATTTTCTTTAAATTGTGTCTCATACGCCAAAGCTGTCACATATCATCTTCTGATCAAGTATAAATTAGATTTTTCCAGTTTTTGTTTGTTATTATTCACAACAAAATTTATAACATAGAACAAAATAATATGAAAATGTTTTCATTTTCTTATATATATATATATATATATTGTCTTACACGAACTACATCTCTGATATTTAGTCTGAAAACTGTTAAAAAGTGTCTCAGAGGAAGCTGCTTTTGAAACCAAAATTTGGGTTATAAATTATAATGCAAGTTTAGGCCAAGACGCCAAGTATGTTGTAAATTATTTCTACTTTTACCATAAAAGTAAAAATATGTATCAGAGATGAAATAATGCTTGAGACTTGTGCTAAAAGTTTTGAGACAACAGTGTACCAGTCTTAAGTTTAAGACCAAATCTGAGACTAAATTTGGTCTCAGCTATTTTGTGAATAGCTATAAGTTGTTTCAGATAAAGAAGTGGTCTCAAACATTAGACCAAAGCTTAAGACTAGAGACAAAATTTGGTCTCAGCAAGTTTTAAGAATACAGGCCCTTGTGGATGGTAAACACAAGTAAGCAGAAAGCATTTAACAGGAAAACCAATAATTCTGTGTTTAAATCCACTCCTAAATTCTGGATTACACCATTGCATCATGGCATCACAATGTGCAGGATTGACAAAGTGGAGGTCCTGGAGCAGATTGTCATCTCAAATGGTCCAATTTGAGTCTCTGCCAGTTCAAGTGTCAAAACCATTTGATTTAATGGTATCACTGTCACTGATAAGGAGGAACAGAAGTAGGAGTCCATTGAAATTAACAGTTTAACACCAGGTGGAAGTCTTTTTTACATTGAGGACACGTAAGCATTCCTTAAGTACCTGGACAGTAAGCAGCTGGACTTTGGGAATACCAAAGCCTTAAAGCAGGACCTATGTGGGAAGCAGGAGTGTGTATTGTGAAACCATAAAAATCAAACCAGCCACAAAATAAATGAAACCACAATTTAAGAAACAAAAAGGTGACAGTTTTCATTAAGTGGGTAACAAAGCCAATGAATACAGATGTAAAATACAAAGGGTGACACAATAATAATATGTGATAAAGTTCAAAGGACGACACAGACATACCCATGAGATCGGTGATAATATCTGAAATGTTGGACAGTAGGTCAATTAAGTAAGTGAGTGCACAGTATGAGCCACAACAAAGATTTAGTAACAAGCAGATACAAGTTTTAAGAGTACAATTATATAACCAAGTAAAATTGATGAAAAAAGCAGTAAAAGTGGCCTGTCTTTTGTGGATTTTTGAAAATGACATTTGCCTCCATGGTGCACTCTAAACCAGAAGCTGAGACAGCTGTTGTTACTTTAATTAAAATTTCTATTGGTTTATTATTATCATTTGTACATTTTTATGCCATGATCATATATGTTCTGATATTTTAGCTGAGAAAGAATTGTTGGAGCGTTTGACAGAGTTAGCTGGAAAGAACAAAGTGTGGCGTAGCTACATTGGAATGGGCTATCACAACTGCTGTGTGCCCACCACTATCATGCGGAACATCTTTGAAAACCCGGGCTGGTAGGGATTCATATTAACAATTTAAGTTCAGTTATAACTTCCATAGAAACCTTGCAGTGTGAAAACTATGGGGCCCAATTTTTTCAAACATGTCCATTAGTCTTCACACTTTGGTTATTGGATTAAATCTAGATTATGCCAGAGCTGGCAATCATCTGTTCATGTGATATATATATATATATATATATATATATATATGTCGTGTACACGTTAAGATTTTGTACAAGTTGTGAAGTGGGAAGCCTAAGGTCATTATGAATTTCTTTCTTTGTTTTTAGTTCAAAATTACAAGTTAAATTATCTGGAAATGAATGTACCGGGTATATTAAGTGCACAAGGTTTGATTTATTATTTAAACTTCAACAACAGCCGTTACATGTTGTTTTGCAAGAACTTTTAAATTGTGTTATAATATGCATGAAAGTTATTTCCAGTATGATAACCAAGCATTAATTTGTTGACAAAACAGACTACCAATTCAAAACTAGTTATTGCACTGTTTTCTCTTGTGTCAGAGTTTGAAGCAGCTGATGTACTGTGATTGTATAGGGGTGTGTCTATCTACATGTCTATCTAGGGAACTACATTTGTATTTTTTTCATCGTCCATATCTCTGTCCACTATTGTCCATATCTGTGATACCCTTAATGGGTTGGTACAAAATAGTGTAGTTTTCGATGTCCATGGAGAAGAACGATTTTGACCCTTCCTCATCATGGACATGGACAAACTATACACTGTGTTACAGGTATGGATAATAGTGGACATAGATATGGGTGATGAAAACACAATAGGTATAGTTCCCAGTTTAGTGTGTTTCATAGACTTTTCCAAAAAAAGCCCTCAGCCAGTTCTGCAGCCTGTGGAGAAAAGCCCTCAAAAATAAAAAAATTGCTAAAACTGAAATTTTGACTCTACTTATTCCAGGGTAAATTTGAGGGCTCTTCAGGGAATTGAGAGCTTTTCTCCACTGGCCCCAAAATAGGGTGGAGGCTTTTCTCCACAAGCTGCAAAACTAGCTGAGGGTTTTTTCCACAGGAGAAATTTGAGGGCTTTTCTCCTGAGGGCTTTTCAAGTGAGGGCTTTTCTTTGTCTCCCGACATTATGGCATCACACTATGATGTCCGCATCCACACATATAACTTCTCCTCCATAGTACATGGCCCAGAGACAAGTTTTAAAAGTTTGTTTTAAAAGGTACATTATCTATCGAGGGTGCCATTTGAATCAAGATACACACCCCCCCCCAAAGTGGGAAAATTTCAACGTTCTATCACAATTTTTCTCATTGACTATTGAAGTGATTTATCTCTTTATCTTGCGCATAGGCAACTGGCCATATTAGGCCACAAGTAGATTAATTTCTATAAGTATCAGGCCTAGCTCTTTCTTAATAATCTTTGAATGAAATTTTAAAATAATTTTTAATGCATTAAAATTCATAAAAACAACATAGCTTGAAGAAAAGTATCGCATTTAGAGAATTTTATTAAAATATGTTGTTCCGCCATTTTTCCTTAGGCATAGCATTTTGAGTAACTTGGGAGTCTGTCATAATAGCTAATTGAGTAATAGCAACTTTCTCATTTTTCAATATCTTCCATAATATGTAAAATTATAAATTTGAAACTGCTTTTTTATATCATAGTTGAATAAATTTCATATATCTTGTAAAGTAGATGCATTTTCATGAAATAGATTGTCCAGATACTTTCTCTTTTGTTAAGAGTTGGCCATTGTTTAGAATGGCTATCACGTTAGTTAGTGATTAACAGCTAATTTCTCATTTTTCACCATTTAGTATGATGGGTAAATGGCTGATATCTTCAAAGCTTTGCAGCTACACAATTTCTTTCAAAGGTGTTATCCATCTACTGTCTTGTGAACTATGACATAGTAAAGTTTCAAAGTTGTTGCTTAAGCTTAAATGTATGTGTAAGTAATAGCTACATGTACTTTCTCACTTTGCAGCATAATAAGTAAATGGCTTCTTTCTTCAAATGTATTTGAGGTACACAATGTGCCTAAAAGTTGTTGTTCATTTACTTTTTGTGAACTATAACATAGTAAAGTTTCAGACTGGTTGATCAATGTATGAATGAGTAATAGCTACTTACTCACTTTTTGGCAATTTTAATAATGAAAAAAATGTCTGTTATCACCTTTATTATTGATCCTAGAGGTTTGGGATTTGAAGACCACTTATGGGAAATCATGTGGCTTACATATTTTGGTGGGATCGGATTTGACCTTTGACCCATCCTTCTAGGTCAAATTGTGTCGTTGATACTTTCAATGAGCTGTATCCCCTTTATTATTGGTCCTACAGGTTTGGGATGTGACAGTAGTTTATAGGGAATGATGTGCCCTGAATCATTTAGTGGGTCTGATTTGACCTTTGACCTTTCTGTTAGGGTCAAATGGTTTCATTGATACCTTTAATACCCTGTATCTCCTTTATTATTGGTGCTACAGGTTTGGGATGTAAAGACAACTTCCAGGAATTCATGTGCCCGAATCTTTTTGTGGGTTCAGATTTGACCTTTGACCCTCCCTGCAAGGTCAAATTAGTCCTACTTTTACGTTTAATCCTAGCTACTTTTAATCTCTTTACTTTGTATTCACTTGTACTCTGAAGCTCAGATCACAAAGTCAGCTGACAAAGAGCCTGTTCACAGTTACTGATTGCTTGTTTGTATATTCTGCTTCAAAAGCTCTCTAATTCATCTCTTTTGCAAGCATAGAAATATTTCAACTTTTTTATTGAAAGTCAAATGCTATAAATTTTGCAGGTACATGTATATAAAGATTTTGAAATTGTATTTAATAATCAAGGCTTTATAGTAATGTAAATAGTTAGATTTTATAATGAAAACTACTTAGCACCATATTTTTCAATGTTTTACTCAACTTGGTTACTTTTTTTCTATCTAAGATGATAATCACTGAGAGTTGTAGAACTGATTACAATTTTCTAGAGTATGTGTAAAGAGTTTGGCTCAAGCCCCCTTTTTTAGAAATGTCAGCTGATCCAGGGCCTCAAGGTCTATTCTCATGTTAGAACAAATTTTTTTCACCATATTTGTAAAGGACCACACAATACACTCCTTACCAGCCAGAGATTGCTCAGGGCAGACTTGAGAGCTTGCTGAACTACCAGACAATGGTTGCTGATATGACTGGCCTAGATATTGCAAATGCTTCACTGCTTGATGAGGCTACAGCCTGTGCTGAGGCCATGGGTTTGGTCTACAGGTAATCAACTCATCTGCTTAAAACAATTTCTCAAAAACTAAATATCATGCACCAGAATTTTCTAGAAATTAAATGTAAAATATTGAGCCTTGCTGTGAGACCTGTGGTTTCATGTAAAACAAAACAGTGTAATTTAATTTCAGATAAGTGATGTTTTTTTTTTTTGAAAAATAAGGATCTTAATGGAATATTATATAATAATGATATTAATGTGGCAACAGGAATAAGTTGATATCTGATTTACATGCTGCCAAAAAGAAAAGTTGCTGATTTTTAGCAATACAATTCAAATTACTTTTAAGTAGTGCTATATATATTGAAGTGTTTTTGGTCCCTCTGCAAGTATAACCAGGTGAAATATTTGCATCACAAATAAATGTTCATGTACTTAGAAAAGCGGCATGTTATTCTTTCCAGGCAAAATAAGAGGAACACGTTCTATATTGATGCAAATTGCCACCCTCAGAATATTGCAGTAGTGCTTACAAGGGCAGGGTAAGTTATTCACGCAAAAATATGTACTTTTCATTTATTATTATCTTTAAGCAAATTAAGTTATTGATAGAATACAAACAACAAATTTGAATGCTTTACCTACATAACAGGTATTCTCCTAAAGTTTTAAATTATTTATTGCAATATAGAATAGTCTGTTTGGGTATATATTATATAACAGGTACAAAATATACAGAATGGTATTTCACTCTTTGGTACAGACTTTATTTATTGCGTTTGTAAATAGAAGTATATTCATCAAGAAAGGGGAATAGTTATTGCAGGGCCCTGGGTGTAGATGTAAGAAGCGGTTGTTATACTTGTTTTTAAGTTCAGTAATTGGGAAACCATAAGAGGTATGATGGTTTTGATTGCCCCACTTGCTAAGATTTTTGAATATGAATGGATGTTGCAGGGCCAAAAAGTGACATGTTCTCTGTAGTGTAGAATGCATTCTAACCAATTAAGTTGTAAAACGATCGTTTCAGGGCACTAGGCATAGATGCAGTGGTTCTACCAAGGGAAGAGATGACGTTTGACAGTAATGAGGTTGGAGGGGTGCTTCTACAGTATCCTGACACATATGGAAGTATCTACAACTGTACAGACATCATTGAAAGGGCTCATGAGAACGGGGTTAGTATGTAATGGTGTTTGGGTTCATCCCTAGTTTACGTAATTGTGCTGAATCCTGTCTACTTCGAGTTGCAACTCACTGAGTGATATTTAGTTGAAGCAGGTCTGGTCTGAGTATGTGATACCCATTTGAAGGTCAAAAGGTGTGCCTAAACTTCCTATGTTCCATTGTGTACTGTAGCAATAAAGGACAAGGTTTAAGTACTGTATCGGCGAATAAATCACAAACTTCCGGGCGGAATAATGGATGAAGCCTGATAGGATTTGCACAGCGACGGGTTTTCGTTCACTGCGCATTTCCGGTCTTTATAATTATTATTACTTTTAGCATGGATACTCAATAACCTGCTTGTTACAAGGGTTCTTTTTGATTCTGGTGGATATAAATAAGCATTAGTTTTGTGATGGACTAAGTCTTCAATGTGTTTATATTTATAGTCCCTTGTTGTGTGTGCTACTGACCTGTTGGCTCTGACCATCCTCAAACCACCTGGTGACCTTGGAGCTGACATTGCCGTGGGAACCAGTCAGAGATTTGGTGTTCCCCTTGGTTATGGTGGTCCCCATGCAGGTTTTTTTGCCATCAAGGACAAGTTCAAGAGAACAATGCCAGGAAGAGTTGTAGGTGTGACCAGGTGAGATTGTCTGATAATAATGTAACATTCACAACAGTATATGAAAATCATCACTGGAGGGAATCCTTTGAATGTAAGACAAAATAATCAAAATTTGTGCTGTCTGGTAATCAAGGATTATCGTAGCAGCACTTGTAAATAAATCTGATGGAAGGCTTGCTACCCTGGTCCTCCCAGACTTTTGCCTATTGCGTTTAAAGTTTAAAAAAATTATTGAAAAACGAAAACAAAAAATACTTAGGTATTGACAACTGGTTAGATCTGATGCCTGTTACCAGGACTGCATAGTCATGATATATATTCCTCATCAACAAAAGTTGAAAAGGGATATCGGAAGAGTCAATGTCCATCGTCCATCCATCTGTCCAAAATCTGTGTTCTCATATCCATTATACTTCACCGTGTACAGTATGTGTATCCAGCTTAAAAATTTTACCACAAACATTTTTGCTAAGTTTTATCAAAAAATGTTACCATGGCAAGGTGGCAGTTACCACTGGCAACTGTTTTTCTTTGGCAATTTTAACTGTTTTCAGGACTTAAAAGCTTATGCATGCTTCTGATATCAGTTCTGAATTCATCCTGACATCAATTCCTGACATTCTGACCAATTTTTGGAGTCAGAAACAATAATTTGCCACATTAAACATAATCTGCTGACTCAGACCTGCCTTATTATTCTGTTATCTTGTGTACATCACATGAATTGACAGGAGATATGTTGACTTTGTAAAGCACCTTGTTAGTCCAAGTATAATCTTAAAACATACAAAGATTACATGTGCTTTTGTTCAATTATGAAAAATTCTCTGATTCTAGAGATGCCCGAGGGCGGGATGCATTTAGACTTGCTCTGCAGACCAGAGAACAACACATACGCAGAGACAAAGCCACCAGCAATATCTGTACAGCTCAGGTAATTTGCATAGATGTATATAGACAGGCATGGTCTTCATATCTTACAGAAAAGTTCAGTCTTGTGAATCTCTGTCAGATACAATATCACCGCCAAACTAAGTATTATGAAGATAGCGGGATGTCTATCATCCACATGTCTCTGATCTGCATATTTAATTTCTGATATCATCCAAACAGATTTTTGGAGAGTGGCATTATGTATGAACAGAAGGTTCATAAAACATAAGCAGAATTTTTGTACAAGGCAATGGGGAAGAAATTAAAATTTAAGAGAATGGAAATGAGTTTATAAAATCTAACATTTAGATAATAAAAAGTCATTTTCATTGTATTTTATTTGTGCCAGGTACTACAATATATAATGTTATTGGTGCGTCGAATAAAAGAAATGTTGGAAAAAGTAACTAAAAGAGACGTGAGTGAACTTGTCTATGACAGCCCTTTCAGTTATTGCTCAAACAATTTTATGTGTAAGAGGGAGACAGTGCAAATCTTTGTATGAACCACAGAAACATAGTAATACTAAAATTGGTATATATATGTTAGAGGTGTCGCATAGTTGTCACTGTCCTTTCCAAAAAATTGACCGAGACTTTAGGATTTTATTTTGTGTATGTCATTGTGAATGTATTGTGGACTGTCATATTTCAGGATTGAATTTGTGCAAAATTGTTTTGGCAGGCTTTGCTAGCCAACATGTCTGCAATGTATGCTGTGTATCATGGACCTGCTGGTTTACGTCACATTGGCACCAGGACACACCATGCCACTGTCATCCTGGCTAAAGGTAGACACATTATCAGTGTTGCTACTCGTGTGTGGGATACAACAGAATATCTGATGATTTTTAGTACTAACCTGCAACTTGTTAGATTTGTAATGCTCCATAGTGTTTTACAACTAACCCACAACATGGTAGATGGTTATGCTCCATAGAAGATGCTGTCTCTCTTGTTTGCAAAATCGATATGCACCAATCATTTTTTTGGGAAACCTTCAGTTTTTGAAAGCCTATTTTTGGTGATGATTTGCTTGAAAAATCTCATTCTGTGTTAAAATGTTGTAGGTACTACAAAGTGGATGATTCTGAAGCCAGAAGCCTGCAGCTGTTCAATATAGCTGCTAACTGTTAGAGTAGTGTTGTTTTAGAGTTGAACGATATTGCTATTATACTCCTACATACTTTATGTATGATAAGGGAGTATGTGAAATGAGTAAATATGCATGAATGATAAGAATGAAAATCTACTGATTTCACATACCATCTTTATGTGTAAACGTTAGTTTATGCAACATAAGTACTTTTTGCAATGGTTGTTTAAAATTTATACAAAATTGAAGTGGCATTTGAAAGTATCTTGTAGTGAAAATGTGCTGTATTGAAATAATGATTCATTTTTTATTACCCCACAGCCCTTAAGGGCTGTTGGGGTATTGTTTTCACCCATGGTGTCCGGATGGGCGGGTGGGCGGGCGTCCGGGCGGGCGGCGGGAAAGAGTTTGTCCGGGCTGTATCTCAGAAACCGTAAGGTGTAGGAAGTTGATACTTGGTAGGGACATTGGTTAGGAGGTGTAGGTGTGCAACGTCATGATCTGACCTTAATTTGACCTTTGACCTTGCCGTAGTGACCTTGAGTTTGAAAATCTTGTCCGGGCTATATCTCGGAAACCGTAAGGTGTAGGAAGTTGATACTTGGTAGGGACATTGGTTAGGGGGTGTAGTTGTGCAACGTCATGGTCTGACCTTGATTTGACCTTTGACCTTGCCGTAGTGACCTTGACCTATAAAATCTTGTCCGGGCTCTATCTCGGAAACCGTAAGGTGTAGGAAGTTGATACTTGGTAGGACTATTGGTTAGGAGGTGTAGGTGTGCAACGTCATGGTCTGACCTTGATTTGACCTTTGACCTTGCCGTAGTGACCTTGAGTTTGAAAATCTTGTCCGGGCTATATCTCGGAAACCGTAAGGTGTAGGAAATTGATACTTGGTAGGGACATTGGTTGGGGGCTGTAGGTGTGCAACGTCATGGTCTGACCTTGATTTGACCTTGCTGTAGTGACCTTGACCTATTAAGTCTTGTCCGGGCTATATCTCGGAAACCGTAAGGTGTAGGAAGTTGATACTTGGTAGGACTATTGGTTAGGGGGTGTAGGTGTGCAACGTCATGGTCTGACCTTGATTTGACCTTTGACCTTGCCGTAGTGACCTTGACCTATAAAATCTTGTCCGGGCTATATCTCGGAAACCGTAAGGTGTAGGAAGTTGATACTTGGTAGGACTATTGGTTAGGGGGTGCAGGTGTGCAACGTCATGGTGTGACCTTGATTTGACCTTTGACCTTGCCGTAGTGACCTTGACCTATAAAATCTTGTCCGGGCTATATCTCAGAAACCGTAAGGTGTAGGAAGTTGATACTGTGTAGGGATATTGGTTAGGGGGTGTAGGTGTGCAGCATCATAGTCTGACCTTGATTTGACCTTTGACCTTGCCGTAGTGGCCTTGGCCTATAAAATCTTGTCCAAGTTATATCTCAGAAACCGTAAGGTGTAGGAAGTTGATACTGTGTAGGGATATTAGTTAGGGGGTGTAGGTGTGCAATGTCATGGTCTGACCTTGATTTGACCTTTGACCTTGCTGTAGTGACCTTGACCTATAAAGTGTTGTCCGGGCTATATCTCGGAAACCATAAGGTGTAGGAAGTTGGTACTTGGTAGGGACATTGGTTAGGGTGTGTAGGTGTGCAACATCATGGTCTGACCAGGATTTGACCTTTGACCTTGCCGTAGTGACCTTGAGTTAGAAAATCTTGTCCGGGCTATATCTCGGAAACCGTAAGGTGTAGGAAGTTGATACTTGGTAGGGACATTGGTTAGGGGGTGTAGTTGTGCAACGTCATGCTCTGACCTTAATTTGACCTTTGACCTTGCCGTAGTGACCTTGACCTATAAAATCTTGTCCGGGCTGTATCTTGGAAACCGTAAGGTTGAGGAAGTTGATACTTGGTAGGGACATTGGTTAGGGGCTATAGGTGTGGTATTATCGGTATTATCATGGTGTCACCTTAATTTGACCTTTGACCTTGTCGTTGTCACCTTGACCTATAAAATCTTGTTGCACCTTTGGGTCTGTCTTTTGATGCAGATTAAGCACTGTTAAAGTCATATTAGAATTTATTAAGAATTTTAGTTTCATAACTTCCCATTGTAAGAGATAGAATTTCATCAAGTGAGCCACAGATTTTGCTGCAACACCACACATAAGGATTCATTAAATGTATTACCACTTCTGTATGCATGGTAATATTCAAACCATCTAAACCATAATTCGGCCATGCAGGTGTAGATAAAGAGTGTTGAATTTTAGTTTGCTGATTAATGCTGCCATCTTGTTATTGAATTATCTTGTTTTAATACTTCATCTTTATATGCATGATCTTTCTTTTAAACATTATTTCTCCATTTAAACATTGTTTGGACCTTTATATAACTGACAGTGCTCTGAAAGTATCCTGAAGTTTGTACTGGTACAGTACTTCTGTATCTCATGGTGTTGAAAATATTTACCTAGGCTGTGGGGTACGGGTATCTCTGATGCTATTTTTGATCTTGGTGTAAGTTCAAGCACCTTCAGGTAAAAATTTTAGTATTTTTATGAATATGAAACAATATACTACTATCTTGAGGTAATACTTTAATATTTTAATGTAGCAACTTAATAACTTATGGCACCAGTGTAGTATCTTGATGAAACGTTTTAGTAGCTTTAAGGATTCCTTTATGAGGAACATCTTAGTATTTTTATTCTCTTAGTGTCTTTGGATAGAAGCTAGTACCTCGATTTAGAGGCCAGATAACTATTTCAGAGCTTGTTAAAGTGTAATAGCCTATGTTTGGCTTGCTTTACCATGTCCACATAGACCCAGGGCTCGATGTTTCCAGTGGTCCGGCAGCCCGAGTCTGCTGAAAATTCGACTAGGCTGCCATTGTACACTGATAGGCTGACCGAAGGGCTAGTAGCAAATAAATACATAAATGTGTACATATTTCGATATATTGTAGCTTTATTTTACAAAACAATGGTTGAAATAGTTCTAATTTCAACATTGTTTACGTCTGCCATGACACTTTTTATTTTCAGCCGTGAATTCATTCGAAGATAAGTATTTTCAGCTACGAATTCATTCGAAAATAATTATTTTCAGCCGTGGATTCATTCGAGTTTTTTTCAAGGGGCCTACAGTGCTTTACATGATTTTATGTTTTAGTCACGTTTGACTAGAATTAGCAATTTTAATGACATTGATGAGAACAGTTCATCATGAAATATTTAGGGCTCTTCCTTTGGGCACCGGGCTCTCTAACACCAACTGTAGGCAGCCTGGTGGGCTGCCAGATAATTTTTTGTAACATCTTGGCCTGTAGACCTATGGTATCTTTTGCCCTATAATTCAGTACTAGTGATGAAAATGGTCCTCGAGTAAATCTCATGTGGTTTATGTGCACAGGACTCCGGGAGGTGGGGCATTCCATCACTAACGAATATTTCTTTGACACCGTGACAATACAACCACTTGAAGGTGAGACAGAGAACATCAAACAGAGGGCAGCAGAGAAAGAAATCAACCTCAGATACCATGGCAACGGATTGGTCAGAAATATTTCTTTACTTTAATAGGTAGTTTAGGGGATATCATAATTAGATGAGGAAAACAATGACAGATTTGTAGATGGAGGAAGTTGTACTTATGATCAGTTAACCTAATGCGATCTTCTAAAACTATGTAGCTTATAAAAGATATTGCAATGAAAGGTTTTCTGGACAGGGGCACAAGTCGGTGCAATTTAAGTTAATTCTGCAAAAACATTTTGTCTCAATGTTACCCTGTTACTTTAACTGTGAAATCAAAATACAGCATAAAGTGAAATGATTTTTGGGTTTGGTAAAGCGTGACAATTTTCTGGTGACATCAGAAGAAGGTTGCAAAATTTGAAGTGTGATGTGGTGACAGGTGACTGAAGTAAAATGTTACTATTTTTATTGCATAAAATAGCCTTACCTTATCCTCACAAGTGCTTGTTTGGTTTTGTGGAGCAAAAACATATCGACCGACAAGAATTTTTTAAGGAATATTCTTGTCACAAGAGGTGACCCCTTTGTCTGCGCATGTCCGCGCTTGTGCAGTAGTCGTTGTCGACAGACGATTGTCGAGAGCTCTTCATTATATTTTTGGTCGATATGGGAGCAACACGTATTTTTCCTTATTATCGTCCATTCACGGATGAAAATCTATGAAGTTTTGAAGCGTGCAAGCGTGCACCTACCTGTAGTTATCCATTATTCGACTGGTACTACCACTAATTCTGCCTCCCTTGTCCTGAAAAGGGTCAGAATAAGATGTGCAAGAAGATGTTGCTGTAAAGTCTTCAGTGGAAGACGGTATATATCTTCGGCTGTACTCGCCCATTATTCGACTGGAACTACCTCCTTGTCGATGAAAGGGATGCAGAGAAGATTTTGCTGTAAAGTTTTCAGTGGAAAACTGCTTTATTGTCCCTTATTTGATGGCACACCATGAATATTAGCTTGTGCAAAGAAGAAAGAATGCAGTTGTCTTGGCAGCGGAGGTCGTAGATTCTTTACTGTGGGTGGAGCGCCACTCTGGTACAGTAACAGGTCTCCCTCCAAAAGAACGACTACAGAAGCGTATCCACTGATCCTTGCAGTTATTATTTTGCTTCCCAGCAGGTACAGTGAACTTCTTGCTTCTCAGACATGAAAACATGGACAGATTACCTTCCTTTGCTGTAAATTTGGATGAAGATCCAACAGACATCTTTGGGGCAGTATGTGCACTGCTTGTCTGTTCAGCCCTGTTGAAGAATTGCAGTAACTATTTACTAGATAATAAATCCTTCCTATGGCCATGTCTCCATTGGAAAGAATACTGTGACTTTTGAGTTAATTCTTCTGCAAACTCAACGAAGATCAAACTGGCTAGATGAGATATGGTGTTGAAGTCCTTGCTTCCAACCTTTACAGTGTATTTTGCACAGTATATACAGGACAGGAGTTATGTCCAGTAATTATTTGTCCTACTAACCACAAAAGATCGTCGTACCACTCTGCCTAGTTTACCAAGACAGAGGGATACAGAAGAACGTGGCTACATTAATGCAAGTCACCATGGAGGCTCTTCTTGCAGTGTTACTGGCAGGGATGGGATATTTTTTCATTGCCATCCCAGAGTTGTGCGAATCTTCAGTTGGGATTGTCGAAGTACTCTCCAATCGAATTCCCCAATGCCTGTACTACCCACAATGCAAAGCGATGACGTCAGACAGGAAAACATGGCTACAGTAAATACCGCTGAAATATTGCTGGAAATGCTTCAAAAGAAAGCAAGTTATCCACTCAAGAATTGCAGAACTCCAGGTTTCTATGGCAGTTTATTTCTTGTATAGAAACTCTGCTAATGACGACCTCTGATACATCTCAGTGTCCTGAATTGATCTAACTACGTCTTCAACGGTCACGGCCCATGAGTGAAGTTCGTTTACTATAACAATAAATACCTGCTTGTCCCTTCATTTAAGCTGGAGACAGCAGAAATTGTTAGAAATTCGGTTACAAAAGATGCGTTCTTCTATGTACCGACTCACCAAGATTTTCAACATCTACTTCAGTTTAATGTACACGGTCAAACCTATCAGTTTAAGGCAATATGAAATTCGGGTTAGCGAGCCCTCTACAGTATCATGCGAGTAGTAAAGAGGCAAAACTCTTTCTTCAGTATCACGGAATAGGAGTTCACCATATACCTGGACCACTGGTTGTTAAGTGTACATAAAGACACCAGTATTGGGTTCAAACCAAAGAACTCATCCAATTATTCATCAACTGGGCTTCGTGATATCGATTTCCTAGGTTACCATTACTTTTTGGTACCAGGAAATTTCTTTCACCATGTACCTAGATCACTGGTTGTTTAGTGTACGTAAACTACACCAGTATTGGGTTCAAACCAAAGCACTCATCCAATTATTCATCAGCTGGGCTTCATGATATCGATTTCCTAGGTTACCACTGCATTTTGGTACCAGGAAAATTCTGTCTACCTCAAAATAATTAAATACCTGAGAATCTATTCAAGACATGGAGATCTCATCACAATCGACCCCAAGGTTGCTTATATCCCAGGTAGGGGTACGAGCACCTTTGGAAAAGACTATACCAATGGGTCAGTTATGTAGGTGTGCCTTTCTCTGGTATCTACTACAACTGGCAATATCTCCAGTCACTATTTGTGAGAATTCCTGTTTCAAATCCTTCTGAAAAAGCATATTCAGTGGTGGAAATGCCAAAAACTTGGAAATAGGATGCCCTTTCTATACACAGGGGCACAATTCCCTTATTTTCGTAGATGCATTAAACCAGGTTTGATGATCCCATCTAAAAGCAGAACAGTCAGTGGCTTTTGGACAGTTAAAATGTATATATTACATTTCAAGGTCATACAGTTGAAGGCAGTGTGTTCAGCCCTTAAAAGCCTTCAAGACAAATTCCACACAAAAGAATTCTGATAGCATCAGACAACACCACTGTGTTCGGTGATCTGAACAAACAGGGGGGGGGGGGGGGGGAGCGTATACCTCCTAGTTTGGCGCAGCTTGGCCTACTGCAATCCTTGAAATATACTCATAACAGACATATTCTTTGTTGCTTAAAGGTCATACTCAACATATCTCCAGAAGGGATAAAGGTTTGGCGCATCCTGGCCTACTACAATCCTTGAAATATACTCTTAAGAGACAGAAATATTCTGGGGTTACTTAAATGTCATACTCAATGATCTCTACAGAAGGGACAAAAGTAATATGTACAGAATGGTTCTTACTCCCTTTATGGTTCTAGACAACGTGCAAGTTTGGCACAAATCAACAATAGGTGTTTTATGCAGGTATGCTGCATCTTGGCCTACTGCAATCCTTGAAATATTCTCATATGAGCCAGATATATTCAGGGTTGCCTAGATGTCATGACAGCCTCTCCACAAAGAACGAAATAATACAGACAGGAGAGTCTTCATCTTTAATATTCTATTTGATTTACATAGTTTGTCAAATACCAATGGTAGAGATGTTTGCCACCAATATGAGTCACAAACTTCCATTCTATGTTGCCAGTCCCGGATGCAAATGCTCTGAACATAGATGAATTAAACATCTTGTTGGAGGTTCTGGACTGCTAGGCCTTTTGTCCTATACCTCTTATTCCAAAAAGTCATTGAACAAGTGAACACCAGGTGCAAAATGATTGTAGTGGCCCCTTGGTGGCCCATGATGCATTGGCTTTGGGGTCTGGTGAGTCATTCAACCAAACCTCCATTACAGCTACTTCACTGGTCTCAAAAACAGCCATTCAGTCAGAAATACCATCTGAATCTGTTGCATTGGCACCTTCATGCTTGGCACCTTAACACCACTCAGAATCTCTTATATCATTCTCTGGGCAAGGGATAGAGAGATTTAGGGCATCTCAAGGACCCTCATCTTGGAATGTATGAGTCATGATGGGCCATTTTGAGCTCTGGTACCCACAGAATAAGGTGGCCATCTCAGAGCCTACGGTCTCAAATATATCAGATTTTTTGATCCATTTGCAAAAATCTGAAACCTGTCACTATTGTTGGCTTTGCAGCAGCCATAGCTGATCATTTACATTTTTTGTGCAGGAGTTGAGCCAAAGCCTGCATCTTTATAGGCCTATTGCAAGTGTTATAGAGAGAAGCCCACTGCTAACAGAGGTGCAGCATCAAGGGATTTGCCTTTGCTTCTGTTGGTCTTCACAAAAGGCTCCTTATTAACCTTTAAAAGGAGGTCAGTCTAAAAAAGTTTGACTTGCAAGACTGTTGCAATGCCATTGGAAGTGTATTCTGGGACTTTGGCTCCTTCAGACACAAGCCTCATAGGAAAGAGTTTACAGTTCTCCCTCCTACCTACCTTTTCAGCAAGGACCTATTAGCCTCAGTTGGTCTAGATTGCCTCCAGTGGTCACTTCAGCTCTAGATCATTCCTGAACTCAACTTGCCTGGACACATGCATCGTTGTCCTCCTACAGCACTTACATCCTTCTTGGACAGGACTACTGCTTGGAGAAAAGAGAAAGTCTCCTTCGCCTGCCTTTTAGGAAGAATCAGTTGGCTTACAATGCCCCAGATGGCTCAAACCAGTGGTCATTCCAGCTCACAAACCTTTCTTGAGCTGACGTTGGACTGATGTTGTGACACTCTGCCCTCTTACAGTACTTAGTTACTATCAACACAGTACAAGTACTTCAAGGAGGGGAAGAATCTCTTGCTCATATCTTTTAAGGAAGGCTTGATGGAGATATCTTGAGTTCTGCTATCTCTTCCTGGATCAATCTGGATGCATGATTAGATTGCCAGTCCTTTGATTCTGATTCTGAGAATCTATACATTGAGACACATATTACATCCATGGCTGCCTCTTTAGTTTTCAAGAGTGGGGTCTTACCTCAGCAGATATCAAACTCTTGTTATTGAAAGACCCACAAGTCTTTACTACATTCTACTCGAAGATGTAGCTTGGCAATCCCATGACCAGTTCATGAACAAATTGGGTCTTGTGGATTCATCTCAGCATGTAGTCAATTTTTTGTGTATTTATACATCTTATTCATATGACTCGCATATTTATGTTCTCTCCAGTTATACAAGTGTTGTGTCACTGACATATGCCTTAATTTACATACGGCCCCATATCTGCAGTTTTGCAGTTCAGTTTGCCTGCTTGGAGATATTCTCATTGCCAGATGATGACATCTTGTTTGGGGAGTCATGCAGACATCTCCGGCCAATACTGGGTGATGGTTAATTCTGCTATATGATTTGTTGTAAAATTGTCTACAACAGCAACAGCAGCAACAATGACGACCACATCATGGATCTCTTGTTGAGGGTAGCAAATTACTCATCTGTGATGAAGAAGTAACTTTTAACCTAAGATGTGGTGTATGGAAGCTTATCTTATCCTCTTATCAGTGCTTTATTTGGTGACCCCTTGTCTGACAATCATCTAACAGTGTGGCCAAAACAAATACCCTCCACCTGTTATGGTTGCATTCAAGCACTTGTGAGGATAAGGTAAGGCTATTTTACGCAATAAAATGTAACAAATTTTATTGTAATTTAACTTTTTACAAGTTAAATACTTACCTTATCCTCACAAGGATAAACCCACCCTACCTCCCCGTATAATTTGTTTTCTGGGGACCAAAAATACAATGAAGAGCTCTCGACAATCGTCTGTCGACAACGACTACTGCGCAAGCGCGGACATGCACAGACAAAGGGGTCACCTCTTGTGACAAGAATATTCCTTAAAAAAATTCTTGTCGGTCGATACGTTTTTGCTGCACAAAACCAAACAAGCACTTGTGAGGATAAGGTAAGTATTTAACTTGTAAAAAGTTAAATTACAATAAAATTTGTTACAATTTATGTATGTATTTCTAGTTTGCAATAGTAGAGTGTTATAATATTAAAGCCAACATGTATGAACTGGGGCCGGTTTCATGAAAAGTCTCAAACTGAGCCAGACTCAAGGCTGAGTCAGGGTCTCAAATCTGAGACTTTTGTCTCGGCTGAGTTTTTGGCTCAAATGGATTTCACAAAGGGTGGATCAGCTGAGACCAGTCTCAAGTTATGGTCTCAACTTTTTAATTTCATTTCATATATTTAGTGGGCTTATTTTTAGTTTAAAAAGTTATATTTCATGATTATTATCATTTTAAATATCTTTAATACTCATAATACAAAGAAATTATATGATAATATATTATTCTAAGTGATCCATAAGATTGAGACTCAACTGAGGTTGAGTCTGGCTTTGAGTCCACCCTTGAGGCCTGTCACTTGATAATAGCCTATAAAGCATGTCAATTCTATTGACTTTTGTTATTAGTAAATATTGAATATGTAGCTGTAATTACAAAATAAAATGAAAATAGAAGATTTCAAGATTTATCAATTTCATTTTGGAACAAATTGTATCGCTTTATGTATGTGTTTTTTGGCATCAAAGCTTGGACTCAAATTTGAGACACCTCCTTCATGGGCTCAAATTTGAGCCTGTGACTGAGCCAGGTCTCAAGTTGAGCTTGTTTGTGAAATGCATTGAGTCTGAGTTCACAGACTCAGCAAAATATTTCCAAAATTTGAGACAAACTCTCAACTTTTGAGTCTGACTCCAGGCTTAAGTCTGTTCATGAAACCGGCCCCTGGTGTTTAATGCTTAAAGTCAATATATTTTTTCCCCCAAAAATGTAATTTGAGTACATTGTGGTCCCAGAGTGTAGAATCTAATGCTGACGTGTTCAGGATCACTCAGGAAGTGTTTCCTAGTTCTGTGTTCTGACTGGTTTCAGATTGGTGTTGCTCTGGATGAAACTGTGGATGAAAAAGACATCAATGATCTTTTCTATGTGTTTGGAGCAAATAATTCTGTTGTAAGTTCCAATGATATTTCTTCTTTATATTTTTGATTATATTCATACACCAAACAAGTATATATGCATGTTAATATTCAAATTAACCCAGAAATGCCCAGCAGTAGTCATTATAAAATTGAGAAATAGAATGTTAAAATTTAAGTCATAACATCAGATATTTGGTTCACAAGTCTGACAAAAGATCTTTTTAGTGGTTCAAAATAGTGGGTACTTTGATTGGCTTTGTGGGTTGTGGGGAATAATACTATCTTCTAAATATTCCGAATCTAAGATACCAAACAAATTTTGTTCTAGCCTATCCCAACTGCTGACAGGAAGTGAAGTTTATCAAAACAAAACATTGCAGCTCTCATCAAAAACGCTTGAAAAACTACCAAAATGCGAGATGAAAGCGAACAGTTCCTTCAGATTTAGGGTTTATTTCAAATATTTGCAATGTAAGTTTATAGTTATGCATGAAATGGTGATATTGATGTATGGCTTTAGACATCAGTATCGGCAACCCTGTTCCTAAAACAATAAATATCACCAATAACGATGGAACAATGAACCCACTTCTTCAAAACCTAGATTGTGTATCATCCTATTTTTGTGACTGAAAAAAAGAAAGCTGTAATAGAATTGAGGTTAAAAATAAAGTTTGTTGGTAAAGTTACAGTACTTTTTAACTGTGCATTATAGAACAAGGGGCTTCACTGACCTTGTGCAGTTATATCAACTTTAACAAAATAACTACTTGGTTGTCATCTGTGTGATCAAGAGTGTCATCTTGGCATAATTGGTCAAAGTATGATCATTGTTGTTAAAAAGGGATGTAAAACCTAAGTTTTTTTTGGTGGGTGTACACACTATTTTCTGTTTGTATAATGACCAGTGAGGCAAGAATTTCTAATTAAAATGTTATATTTTTTTCTACTTTTCAGTCAAGCATACTTTCAGCCACAGAAGATATTGAAGAGTCTAGTTTACTGCAGTCACAGTTTAAGAGGACATCATCTTACCTGGAGCACCCAGTCTTCAACAGGTAAGATAATTAGAATAATTTAAAACAAGAGGACTCTGAGAGTGCATACATCCCTCAAGGCTCAGCCCCTCCACTTTTGCTTTAAAAAAGTCGTGGATCCAGAACCGGTTGCAGATCATTCCAAAATTAAATCAGTTTTCATATGTTAGAACAAGAGGCACCTGCTGTGCTGAGTAGTTTTTTCATAATCTACAAATGGAACCCAACAATCACATAAACCTCTTCGCCTAGACTTGCAAAAATGACAACACCTGCTTTTATGTCAGATATAATACAAAAGAAGAAAATGCACATTTGAAAAAGTTGCTTCATTTGGAGTGGAATCTTTATAATCTAACTTCTATAATGTAAATATTTAATTTTACAAACACACATAATGAAATCAGTTATGTCCTATAGTTTAATTTAAATTAAAATCTCACTTCTATTTTTTCACTTGTTACTATCTCAATGACACAGAAAAATATTTTGGATATAGCTAAGTCTAATTTTTCAATCTTTCACAGATGTGTAAATTTTAAAAATATTTTCTAGGAGGCTTGACTACATATTGTTTAAAATGTTACATTCCACCAAATTTGCACATTATGATATAGTTTTATACTGTGCTGAATGCAACAATTATACAAGAATAACTTACAGACCTGAAATGGTCAAACTTTCTGGTCAGCTAGCCCTTTACAGAGACCGATTATTTACTGTTTAACTGCCCACTCCCAATAAATGTTAAATAACCTGAAATACTGACTAGAATCATAGTTTAGTGTTATTTAATTCCTTCATCAGAAAAATCACAAAACTATTCATAACTGAAAAAAAATATTGTATACAATCAAACATTGGGTGTTGCTCACTGTTGCTAAGGTGATCATAAAAATTGGCCAAACACAGGTGAGTAGTAATAGAGTATGAAGTATGGAAAAGTTTATGAAAAGTTTAAAAGTGTTTAAGTTATTTTATTTTTTATATTTGTATAGATTTTCAGATATTTTATTTGTTTTATTGTAATATTTGAAACTGTTTCATTGTAAAACTTGATTTAAGTTGATTGTAAAAACAAAAAATTTGAGTACTACAGTTAACTGACCCTTCTCAACTTTTCAGCTTTCAGTCAGAAACCAACATAGTGCGGTATATGAAGATTCTAGAGAACAAAGACATTTCACTGGTGCACTCCATGATCCCACTGGGCTCCTGTACCATGAAACTCAACAGTACCACCCAGATGATGGTGAGTCTATACAGTATACACATCTCCACAGAATGTGAGAGTCAACATTGAGCAAACACTCTTGTGTTGCTTCAAAATTGTTGGATATGTTTATAAAAAATTCAAAACTAAGCCAATAATCTGATTAGGTCTGTATTGTCAGAGACTATGGCTTCAATTTAAGAGGTAGCTGTTGGTGTTCATTTTTCACTTCAAATAGTATTTATTGGATTGCATTTATATTTGGAATATGACTCAGGCTGTATCTGGTTTATGGAATGTGTCTTATTTTATGATGTGAATTTAATTATGATGTGAATTTTAATGTTATGGCATGTAAAAGATGAAAATGCTTTACAATTCTAGTGAATTATTATATCGTGTTATAATAGTAGCTTTGTTAGTTTTAACACATCATTGGCATAAAACGAATCAATTTCTATCAATTTTCATAGAAATGGCATAACTTTCTGGTAATGCCCATAAGTTTGCAATGCTTTTCTCCAGTGGCTTGAGTACCTTTATGATGTAGATATTAAAACCACATTAAATAAACAAAACTCAATAGTATAATAAAAGGCTACTTAAAAAAAAGTCACTTTGCTAATATTAATTGATAGTCCTTATGGCCTCTGTTTCAACTGTATTTGTTAGCAGAATATGTATAACCAGAAGTTTAAAATAGCAATACAAAAATATGGTCTGTTTCAGCCATGTAGCATTGGAGTAGATATAATAATAAAAAGAATAGGATAATAATTAACATGACTTCTTTCAGCCTTGCTCATGGCCCGAGTTTGGCAATCTGCACCCGTTTGTACCGGAAGACCAGGCCCAGGGTTATGTGGAACTGTTCAAAGAGCTGGAGAAAGACTTGTGTGCCATCACAGGATACGATACTGTCTCATTTCAATCAAACAGGTCAGAATTCTACTTGGTAATGTGGTTCCTTGAAAAAAACTTGCACATCTTCCTATTTGAATACCTCTAGAGAATAACAAGCGTGTTTTGTTATAGGACTCTGGCTTGGTAATATGTATGACTGAACTTGCAGATCTGCGTACTTAAAAGGTCTCTGTGCAAAACATCCACTTTTTGTACTAGAACTCTACTTGGTATTATGTATGACAAAACTTGCAAATCTTCCTAAATGAAAGGTCTCTGTAGAAAACATCCACTTTTTCTAATAGGACAAAACAAAGTTTCATATTTTTCAGTGAATGAATTTCAAATTACTTTTGTATCATCAATGAAAGCTTTACACTGATAGACATGACGAAGATGCTATCATTGAAATAAATCAAAATGAATTTGATATCTGAAAACTTAACTTCAGTTACTGGACCCTGTGTAAACCTTCTGTGTCAGGTATGTGTAGTCTTCTCAGTCAGCTGACAAGATGGATAAGAAATTACTTAAATGAGACGTATTGTCTAGTGGAGTGTTCAAAATAATTTGCATTGTCTCCTCATACAATACAGAATTTCTGTTACCATTGTGTCAATTGTCTTTTATAGCGGTGCTCAGGGTGAATATTCAGGTTTACGAGCAATCAAAGCTTATCTTGAGTCCAGGGGAGAACCACAGAGAACGGTGAGTGGGTTTTGTTATATGTATTAATGGCATTATGATTGGATTTTGTAGGAAGACGAACCATAAGTGATAGGATTGTTGGATATCAGTTTCATACTAGTTATGAAAGAGTGAATTCACAACACACTGTTACATATTGAAATGAGACCCTTAAGCTTGAGCTGAGAAAAAAGTAACTGTATCATGTTTCAACCCATGATCTTTATATGGAAATATTATACTTAACTTGAAATGGATAAATCAGTCAGTTGCCAATATCTGTAGATTTCAAATGCACAATCTTGACAAGCCAGTACTTAGCAGATTTATTCTGCTCTCATTAATTATAGCACAAATAGGAACTAGACAGATATGTGTAATATGTCTTCTAATGTATACATGGTAATCAAAATCCCACACAGAGAAGTATTTGAGTTTTGATAATAACAATTTATTATGCGGAACAAATGCTCATGATAAATCTACTCTCTACTTTTAATATAGGTAGAGGATATTTACCCAACCGCTGTGTACGCTAGATCAGTTTCACTGCTAGTGTACCCAACGGTTGTGTACGCAAGATCTATGGGACTGCTAGCATACCCAACGGTTGGGTATGCAAGATTTATGTCACTGCTAGTGTACCGTTGTCGTACCCAATGGTTGGGCATCAGTCTAGCGTACCCAACGGCTGTGTACGCAAGATTTATATCAGTGCTAGTGTGCCCAACGGCTGTGTCATACACTACTGGCATACCCAACTACCCTGCACCCAAGGCACTGAACCCTATGTTCCCAAAGGCTGTGTACACTAGATCAGTGTCACTGCTAGTGTACCCAACGGTTGGGTACGCAAGATGGATTACACTGCTAGCATACCCAATGTTTGTGAATGCTAGCAGGGATATCAGTCTAGTGTACCAGTTTTGTACGCAAGATCTATTTCACTGCTAGCGTACCCAACGGTTGTGTACCCAAGATCTATATCGCTGCTAGCTTACCCAATGGCTGTATGCGTACACTACTGGCATACCCAATTTAACTACCCTGCACTCAAGGAAGTGAACCCTATGTTTCCAATGGTTGTGCACCCTAGGTCAATAGCTTTCTTAGCATACCCAATGGTTGTGTATGCAAGCTCTATTTCACTGCTAGCCTACCTAACGGTTGTGTACATTAGCAGTGATATGGGTTTAGCTTACCCAACAGCTGTGTATGGAAGACCTGTATCATTGCTAGCGTACCCAACAGCTGTATATGTACACTAACACCATGCCCAACTATCCTGCAATCAAAGCAGTGAACCCTTTGTTCCCAATGGTTGTGCACCCTATATCAATAGCATTGTTAGTGTACCCAACTGTTGTGTACACAAGATGTATTTCACTGCTAGTGTACCCAACGGTTGTGTACTCTAACAGTGATATCTGTCTAGCATACCCAACGGTTGTGTACACAAGATCTATATCATTGCTAGCATACCCAACAGTTGTGTATGTACACTAATGGCATATGCAACTCTCCTGCATCCAGTTAAAGCACTAAGTTCTGTTTTCCCAATGGTTATGTACCCTAGATTAATGTCATTGATTTTTCTTTTGTTAGTGTAACCAAAAGCTGTTTAAGGTACTGGCATACCCAACTACCCTGTACCCAAGGCAGTAAACTCTGTGTTCCCAATGGTTTTGCACCCAAGATCAGTATCATTGCTGGCATACCCAGTGGCTGTGTACACAAGGTCAAGATCCATATCACTGCTAGTGTACCCAGCAGTTTTGATATTGGTCTAGTGTACCCAGTGGTTGTGCACACAAGATCTATATCGCTGCTAGTGTAGCCAACAAATCCAAATTTTTTACAGCCTGCCTAATTTCTCATTACCCAAGTTAGTATGCACTCAACGGTTGTGCACTCGATATCAGTACCCTTTATAGCGTACTCAACGGGTCTGTATCCAAGGCATTGTGCAGCAATTAGTTTTTAAGGAAATTTTTCGAGTAGTCAGAAATGGGAGAAGGACCACTCTCTAAATTAAACTTATTCAGCTTAGTGTAGGTTTGCACTGTGAAACAGCAGAATAACTTGGTTATTGTTACATTTTTACAGAGTTAAGTTAAGGAAGAAGTGATTAAAATTTGGGTACACTAGCACTGATCTTGTGTACATAGCCGTTGGGTACGCTAGTGATGATATAAATCTTGTATGCACAGCTGTTGGGTACACTAGACCAATATCAGAACTAGCGTACACAGCCGTTGGGTAAATAACCACTCCGTTTAATATACTGTATGTCTAAATCAGAAGAAAATTGCAACAAATTAAGTTATTAGTCATAATTTGCTATGACAGATCTTACCTAGGCAAAGAAATGTAATCCCTTGTCCTCAGAGATAACAAATCGCTATAATCTTTCCCTATAATGTGCGTAGATCTGCCTGATCCCTGAATCTGCTCACGGCACTAACCCGGCCAGTGCCTCTATGGCTGGGATGAAGATCCAGGGCATCAAGATGAACAAAAATGGAGGTGTGGACCTAAAAGATCTCAAGAAACAGGCAGAGAAACATTCGGAAAATTTGGCGGCATTCATGATTACTTACCCCTCTACCAGCGGAGTGTTTGATGAGGAGATCAGAGAGATTATAGACCTGGTGCATCATTATGGAGGACAGGTGTATCTAGACGGTGCCAATATGAATGCACAGGTGAGATTATAATGACTGTACTAGTTATAACCTTCTTTTGTCTTACCACAGTGAGAATGTAATATGTTTACTTGGGTGAGAACTTACTTGGAATGCTCTGGAAAGAATATAGTACTATTACACTCGACTTGTCTGCAAAAGGGAAGTTTGAGGAGGAAGTCAAAGGTTGTGAACTTGTGATACACTTTGCTGGCTCATTGAGAATACAATATGATACCAAACCTTTTTATTTTAAAATAAACAAGATTGATTAGAAATCTGATCATTAGGTAACATTTGTCTTCATATCTCATCGATTCTGAATTTATCTTTTATTTCCTGTTTCAGGTCGGCTTGTGTCGCCCAGGGGATTATGGGTCTGATGTGTCCCATCTGAACCTGCACAAAACGTTCTGTATTCCTCATGGTGGGGGTGGGCCAGGCATGGGACCTATAGGAGTGTGAGTAGACAGTGTTTTAAAATACAAGAAACCAAGTTGAAATTGTAGAAGCTATTATTTTACTGAGGTGGTTCATTATTTACTTGAGACTCAAGAGTCAGCATATGTCTGATAATTATACATTCAGTAAACCCTTTATTATTCAATTATGTATCATTTGAAAATCTGCTTCTTTTGAATTCATTTTCATTATGCCATATCTGTATTTCCCTATTGTTTCATATCGATT
The DNA here is from genome assembly GCA_964017235.1 of Sabellastarte sp. h YS-2021. Classification (NCBI taxonomy): domain Eukaryota; kingdom Metazoa; phylum Annelida; class Polychaeta; order Sabellida; family Sabellidae; genus Sabellastarte; species Sabellastarte sp. h YS-2021. Next base: position 24,365,615 of record OZ024929.1, on the reverse strand, counting down.
TGAAAAATAAGACTTCTGTTTTACGAAGCTTCTATTATCAAATCACAATCATACTCATTCCACATGATTGGATAGTGGAAGTTATGCTGTATGTAAATAGTGACATAAATTTCCAGTTATTGCATAGCATTTATTTTGCACCTCCAGTTGGTTCAAGTTTATATGCTTGACTTTTCTAAATGAAAACCATGAAGTACAACAAATTTTATCATCTTACTCACGGCAGTATTTTGATTAAGGATTGAAGAACATTTATCATACTGTGACATGACAATTAAGATTACACATTTATGTAGATTCCTTTGATTTGATTTGAGTTCTACATCACTTTTCACACATGTCATAACCATTACTTCTAAGGGTGAGGGATAGCAGTGAATGGTAGACTTTGTTCTCCAACTTTTTCATTCAAAGTCGGGAATAAGACTTAAACCTGCAGCATCATAGGGGAGAATTGAGTCTATTGTCACTTCACCATCATTCCTCTAATATAATTATGAAATGAAAATAACAAGTAAAGTTCAATATGGACAATAAACATTTGTTTTCTACAGGAAAGCTCACCTTGCTCCATTCTTGCCCAGTCACCCTGTTGTTCATCCCTATAATGCGGATAAAGATCTGAGTTACGGCACCATCAGTGCTGCCCCCTATGGCTCCAGTGCCATCCTGCCCATCTCCTGGGCGTACATCAAGCTGATGGGTGGCAAGGGACTGACAGAGGCCTCACATGCAGCCATTCTCAATGCTAACTACATGGCCAAGAGGCTGGATGGTTACTACAAGATCCTTTTCACCAATCAGAATGGTCAGTTGTATGAGAGTGAAACATCAGAAATGTATGGGTTAATTTCAAGTTTTCCATCTAGGCACAAGTAAAATAAAACATTTTCAGCAACTTTAGGGGGAATTGAAATAGGCAAGATTGAACCATATCAAGTAGTGCAAAATTTATTTGTTATTTTAGAAGGTGAATAATTTTACTTTTTTAAAATATACATGAAATTCAATTTTGATCCTGTAAGTGATGCTGTTAGGCTGAAAAGAGAGATGTTAAAGTGATTTGATTAGAATGTTCCTACTGAAATTATTGTGTAAAGGAATATTGTTATTTGTATTCACTGGATAGCATCCGGTGGATACTATGGATTACGCATGAGTATGCCGCCGCAGTGTGTAGAGATTTTCTCATTACCCCTCGAGAGGCCAGGGTATTATAGGTAGACTTCTCAAATTTGCAGGATATATTCATAACCATAAAATCTTGCCTGGGAATATTTTTGGCCTCATTTTGAAAAACAAGATGGCCGCCACGGGCATTTTTTCGACTTTCAGCAAGGATTTTTGGTGGCCCTCTAGAGCAAAGGGTATTATAGGTAGAGATCTCAAATTCGCAGGGTATTTTCCTCATTACAAAATCTTGACTGGGAGTATTTTTGGCCTCATTTTGAAAAACAAGATGGCTGCCACGGGCGTTTCTTTACAGTTATGAAAAGTGCTTATATCTCCCTTATCATTGGTCCTAGAGGTTTGGGATGGTAAACCAACCTATGGAAAATCATGGGCTGGGAATCTTTTGGTTTGGTCAGATTTGACCTTAGGCCTCTTGTTCAAGGTCCAACGAGGATAGCCAAACTTAAAAGTGCTTATAACTCGCTTATTATGGGTCCTAGATGTTTGCAATGTGAAACCAACTTATGGGAAATCATGGGCTGGAAATCTTCTGATGTGGTCAGATTTGACCTTGGGCCTCTCCTTCAAGGTTAAACGAGGATAGCCAAACTTAAAAGTGCTTATAATTCACTTATTATTGGTCCTAGAGGTTTGCAGTGTGAAACCAACCCATAGGAAGTCATGGGCTACGAATCTTCTGATGTGGTCAGATTTGACCTTGGGTACCTGCTTCAAGGTCAAATGAGGGCAGCCAAACTTAAAAGTGCTTTCAACTTGCTTATTATTGAAAAATGCTGTTTATCTTCTGAACTATGTTAGTTGGTCTTTTCCGGTGGATACCTCTTGCATCTGGCCACAGATGTGTCCTTGGTCTAGTTGTAACACCAATTATTTTGAAGTTTAGAAAGGAGTCAGTGCGTTTGTATGCCTTGTCACTTGTATCTACCTCACCTGTGTAGTTTGTTGTATAATATTATACTTAGTGCACATTCAGTCATCAATTAATTATAATAAATAATGTGTGTTTTGCTTAGGTCTGTGTGCTCATGAGTTTATTTTGGACTGTCGAGATTTCAAGAAGACATCTGAAGTAGAGGTCATTGATATTGCAAAGAGACTACAGGATTATGGTTTGTTCTCACAATGATTTCACATCTTACTACAAAGCTGAATTTTTTGTATTTTTCATGTATGCTGCAGTTGAAGTTTTGAAATTGATGAATGTAAGTCTGTAACATCTCTCTAGACTTTTACTGACAATGTATTAATACTTTAATTTCCCTGACTTTATATATTTGCGCAATGCACATGCCTGTTAAACAGACATTAAAACCCAAGGCATGGAAGGTATCAGTAATATTGTTATTAATAATTATGTAAATGTGGCAAAAACTTTCGGGATAATTCAAACTGGTTGCACAAACACTTCTGTTAACCGGTGTCATAGTGTTTGAAGTGATCTAGTTAGGATCGCGTAGCTAGGGTACCTGGGTGTTGTTCTGATAAGCAGGGGGTTTAAAGTGAGTTTTACTGTGAGTGTTAAGTCACTGAGCTAACAGTAATGTCACAATGGTGTAGTAAGAGGGGTGTGTGACATCAGGCGGTGGTGATGTCAGGACAAGTTGTACTATACAGTGAAAGTCACAACACGGTATCACAGGTGAAGCCCATCAGACACACTGTGTTTTGTCAAATGTCTTTGTGATGACAAGAGTTTTTTCATCCACTTGGACTGAATTTTCAGATAGCAGATACTAGTAAAATACAGTTGTTGGCATATGTTTTGTTGGTAGGACAAAATTAGTGTCTGTTGTGGTTTATAAATATATTTTTATGTTACGTATGAATTGGCTTAGCAAAAGGTTTGGGAAGGACTTAAAATATGCCTCAAATTTTTGGCAGATGACTGAGAGTATGTTTCCAGTTAACTGATGTACACTAAACCCGTGAGTGTATGGAGATGACTGTTCAGCCACAATAGGGATTTCAAAGCATAAAAAATTCACCAAAGGAAGCTAAAACCTTCTACATGGCTCTGGATTTATTCCTGAATATTGAGACCTTGTGGGGCATTGGGAATGAAGTCTGTGTTGCTAGTTGTAGTTGCATTCTATGATTCTGCTTACAAGTTTGCCATTAGAGCACAATATTGTTATTCATGTACATGCCTCCCTCCATTTGATTTAGGTTTTTTTTGTTGGCTTGGACTAATCTGTGTAAAAGTTAGCATTAGACTCGAGTCGAAATGCTGTGGAGCATGTTGTTGAACCTTGACCAGTGACTTTTGCTGATTCTGGTGTGCAGAAATTTGATACATTTATGGGATATATGTGGTGGATACACACAGATTTGGTTACCTCGCTAGTATACCTGTTTGATACAGCCATGTTGTGACTCCACTTAAAACTAGAGATTTACTTGACACACACACACTACACAAATGTGTATACCCTAGTACAGGGATTGACTGCCATGTGAAGGATCATTATCAACATAAGAGTTAAGGTACTGTATTGATCAATATTTCAATATTCGAGCCGTTAATGTAAGCCATAGGTGATTTTATCAGTTTTGACAAAATTTGCACATATTAATTTACAAAACTTACTGTTTAGGCACCAAAAATACATAAATACATTTCTACAATAGAAAGTAAAAACCCAAATAAACATCTTTCTTGCTTAGTAGCTGTCAGGTTTATAAAATTTCTGCAAAACAGGAAGTAGGTCACCGACAAAGTAAACAAACTTGGTGCTAGACTTAAACTAGTTATGTTTCAGCTGTAAGTGCATTTTTAATGATTTTATGTGATAAATATTTGTTTACGCAGTGAAATTACCCTGTTTATTTGATTTTTATGTTTTTGTTTATTTTGACATTATGTCGTCACTCTGCGGCGTGGGCGTCCGCGTCCGCGTGAACAACTTCTTCTCCAAAACTACAAGGCCTAGAGACATGCTGTTTTTTTTAAAAGATACCTTATCTATCGAGGATGAAAAATTGTTCAAGGCATGCAAATCTGTCTGTTCATCTGTTTGCTAGAGACATTACAAGGGAGGTACCCCCACCAAAAGTGTGAAAATTTCAACACTTTATCACAATTTTCTCAGTGACTATTGCAGGGATTTCTCTCATATCTTGCATATATGTACTAGGCCAGAGGTAGATTCTCTTGTGTGAGTATGAGACCTGGATCTGTCTTACTTTTTTTTAATAAATTTTTTTAATAATTTTTAATGCATTAAAATTCATGAAATGAAATCATGCACTAAATCACTTATAACTTGAAAAGTGTTGCATTTAGAGCATTTTGTTAAAATATGTTGTTCAGCTACTTTTTTCATAGCTACAACATGGTGAGTAACTTGGGTGTCTGTTTCAATAGCTAAGTGAGTAATAGCTACTTTTGGGCTTTTCAGTAACTACCATCTTGAGTAAAATCACTTGTAACTTGAAAAGTATTGCATTTACAGAATTTCGTATAAATATGTTATTCAGCTACTTTTGGGTCAGCTATAACATAGTAAAATTTCAGACCTGTAGCTCATGGCATAGCTGAGTAATAGCTACTTTGAGGTTATCACTGTTGAGTAAATCACTTATAACTTGAAAACTATTGCATTTAGAGTATTTTGTTTCAATATGTTATTCACCTATTTTGGGGTCAGCTATAACATAGTAAAATTTCAGATCTGTAGCTCATGTCATAGCTGAGTAATAGCTACTTTGAGCTTATCACTGTTGAGTAAATCACTTATAACTTGAAAACTATTGCATTTAGAGTATTTTGTTTCAGTGTGTTATTCACCTATTTTGGGGTCAGCTATAATATAGTAAAATTTCAGATCTGTAGCTCATGGCATAGCTGAGTAATAGCTACTTTGAGGTTATCACTGTTGAGTAAATCACTTATAACTTGAAAACTATTGTGTTTACAGAAATTTGTGTAAATATGTTATTCAACTACTTTTCGGTCAGCTATAACATAGTGAAATTAGAGACCTGTAGCTCATGGCACAACTGAGCAATAGCTATTTTCAGGTACTGTATGTAAATAAATCAGTTGCAACTTGAAAAATATTGCATTTGGAGTATTTTGTTAAAATATGTTGTTCACCTACTTTTGGGTCAGCTATAACATAGTGAAATTACAGACCTATAGCTCGTGGCATAGCTGAGCAATAGCTATTTTGAGGTTCTCACTATTGAGTAAATCAGTTGTAACTTGAAAACTATTGCATTTAGAGTATTTTGTTTCAATATGTTATTCACCTATTTTGGGGTCAGCTATAACATAGTAAAATTTCAGACCTGTAGCCCATGGCATAGCTGAGTAATAGCTACTTTGAGGTTATCACTGTTGAGTAAATCACTTATAACTTGAAAACTATTGCATTTAGAGTATTTTGTTTCAATATGTTATTCACCTATTATGGGGTTAGCTATAACATAGTAAAATTTCAGATCTGTAGCTCATGCCATAGCTGAGTAATAGCTACTTTGAGGTTATCACTGTTGAGTAAATCAGTTGTAACTTGAAAACGATTGCATTTACAGTATTTTGCTTAAATATGTTTTTCACCTATTTTGGGGTCAGCTATAACATAGTAAAATTTCAGATCTGTAGCTCATGGCATAGCTGAGTAATAGCTACTTTGAGGTTATCACTGTTGAGTAAATCACTTATAACTTGAAAACTATTGTGTTTACAGAAATTTGTGTAAATATGTTATTCAACTACTTTTCGGTCAGCTATAACATAGTGAAATTAGAGACCTGTAGCTCATGGCACAACTGAGCAATAGCTATTTTCAGGTACTGTATGTTGAGTAAATCAGTTGCAACTTGAAAAATATTGCATTTGGAGTATTTTGTTAAAATATGTTGTTCACCTACTTTTGGGTCAGCTATAACATAGTGAAATTACAGACCTATAGCTCGTGGCATAGCTCAGCAATAGCTATTTTGAGGTTCTCACTATTGAGTAAATCAGTTGTAACTTGAAAACTATTGCATTTAGAGTATTTTGTTTCAATATGTTATTCACCTATTTTGGGGTCAGCTATAACATAGTAAAATTTCAGACCTGTAGCCCATGGCATAGCTGAGTAATAGCTACTTTGAGGTTATCACTGTTGAGTAAATCAGTTGTAACTTTAAAACGATTGCATTTAGAGTATTTTGCTTAAATATGTTTTTCACCTATTTTGGGGTCAGCTATAATATAGTAAAATTTCAGATCTGTAGCTCATGCCATAGCTGAGTAATAGCTACTTTGAGGTTATCACTGTTGAGTAAATCAGTTGTAACTTGAAAACGATTGCATTTACAGTATTTTGCTTAAATATGTTTTTCACCTATTTTGGGGTCAGCTATAACATAGTAAAATTTCAGATCTGTAGCTCATGGCATAGCTGAGTAATAGCTACTTTGAGGTTATCACTGTTGAGTAAATCACTTATAACTTGAAAACTATTGTGTTTACAGAAATTTGTGTAAATATGTTATTCAACTACTTTTCGGTCAGCTATAACATAGTGAAATTAGAGACCTGTAGCTCATGGCACAACTGAGCAATAGCTATTTTCAGGTACTGTATGTTGAGTAAATCAGTTGCAACTTGAAAAATATTGCATTTGGAGTATTTTGGTAAAATATGTTGTTCACCTACTTTTGGGTCAGCTATAACATAATGAAATTACAGACCTATAGCTCGTGGCATAGCTGAGCAATAGCTATTTTGAGGTTATCACTGTTGAGTAAATCATTTATAACTTGAAAACTATTGCGTTTACAGAAATTTGTGTAAATATGTTATTCAGCTACTTTTTGGGTCAGCTATAACATAGTGAAATTACAGACCTGTAGCTCATGCCACAACTGAGCAATAGCTATTTTCAGGTATTGTATGTTGAGTAAATCAGTTATAACTTGAAAAATATTGCATTTGGAGTATTTTGGTAAAATATGTTGTTCACCTACTTTTGGGTCAGCTATAACATAATGAAATTACAGACCTATAGCTCGTGGCATAGCTGAGCAATAGCTATTTTGAGGTTCTCACTATTGAGTAAATCAGTTGTAACTTGAAAACTATTGCATTTAGAGTATTTTGTTTCAATATGTTATTCACCTATTTTGGGGTCAGCTATAACATAGTAAAATTTCAGACCTGTAGCCCATGGCATAGCTGAGTAATAGCTACTTTGAGGTTATCACTGTTGAGTAAATCACTTATATCTTGAAAACTATTGCATTTAGAGTATTTTGTTTCATATGTTATTCACCTATTATGGGGTCAGCTATAACATAGTAAAATTTCAGATCTGTAGCTCATGTCATAGCTGAGTAATAGCTACTTTGAGGTTATCACTGTTGAGTAAATCAGTTGTAACTTTAAAACGATTGCATTTAGAGTATTTTGCTTAAATATGTTTTTCACCTATTTTGGGGTCAGCTATAACATAGTAAAATTTCAGATCTGTAGCTCATGGCATAGCTGAGTAATAGCTACTTTGAGGTTATCACTGTTGAGTAAATCACTTATAACTTGAAAACTATTGCATTTAGAGTATTTTGTTTCATATGTTATTCACCTATTATGGGGTCAGCTATAACATAGTAAAATTTCAGATCTGTAGCTCATGTCATAGCTGAGTAATAGCTACTTTGAGGTTATCACTGTTGAGTAAATCAGTTGTAACTTTAAAACGATTGCATTTAGAGTATTTTGCTTAAATATGTTTTTCACCTATTTTGGGGTCAGCTATAACATAGTAAAATTTCAGATCTGTAGCTCATGGCATAGCTGAGTAATAGCTACTTTGAGGTTATCACTGTTGAGTAAATCACTTATAACTTGAAAACTATTGTGTTTACAGAAATTTGTGTAAATATGTTATTCAACTACTTTTCGGTCAGCTATAACATAGTGAAATTAGAGACCTGTAGCTCATGGCACAACTGAGCAATAGCTATTTTCAGGTACTGTATGTTGAGTAAATCAGTTGCAACTTGAAAAATATTGCATTTGGAGTATTTTGTTAAAATATGTTGTTCACCTACTTTTGGGTCAGCTATAACATAGTGAAATTACAGACCTATAGCTCGTGGCATAGCTCAGCAATAGCTATTTTGAGGTTCTCACTATTGAGTAAATCAGTTGTAACTTGAAAACTATTGCATTTAGAGTATTTTGTTTCAATATGTTATTCACCTATTTTGGGGTCAGCTATAACATAGTAAAATTTCAGACCTGTAGCCCATGGCATAGCTGAGTAATAGCTACTTTGAGGTTATCACTGTTGAGTAAATCACTTATAACTTGAAAACTATTGCATTTAGAGTATTTTGTTTCATATGTTATTCACCTATTATGGGGTCAGCTATAACATAGTAAAATTTCAGATCTGTAGCTCATGTCATAGCTGAGTAATAGCTACTTTGAGGTTATCACTGTTGAGTAAATCAGTTGTAACTTTAAAACGATTGCATTTAGAGTATTTTGCTTAAATATGTTTTTCACCTATTTTGGGGTCAGCTATAACATAGTAAAATTTCAGATCTGTAGCTCATGGCATAGCTGAGTAATAGCTACTTTGAGGTTATCACTGTTGAGTAAATCACTTATAACTTGAAAACTATTGTGTTTACAGAAATTTGTGTAAATATGTTATTCAGCTACTTTTGGGTCAGCTATAACATAGTGAAATTAGAGACCTGTAGCTCATGGCACAACTGAGCAATAGCTATTTTCAGGTACTGTATGTTGAGTAAATCAGTTATAACTTGAAAAATATTGCATTTGGAGTATTTTGGTAAAATATGTTGTTCACCTACTTTTGGGTCAGCTATAACATAATGAAATTACAGACCTATAGCTCATGACATGGCTGAGCAATAGCTATTTTGAGGTTCTCACTATTGAGTAAATCAGTTATAACTTGAAAACTATTGCATGTAGAGTATTTTACTTAAATATGTTGTTCACCTACTTTTGGGTCAGCAATAACATAGTAAAATTTCAGACCTGTAGCTCATGGCATAGCTGAGTAATAGCTACTTTGAGGTTATCACTGTTGAGTAAATCACTTATAACTTGAAAACTATTGCATTTAGAGTATTTTGTTTCATATGTTATTCACCTATTATGGGGTCAGCTATAACATAGTAAAATTTCAGATCTGTAGCTCATGTCATAGCTGAGTAATAGCTACTTTGAGGTTATCACTGTTGAGTAAATCAGTTGTAACTTTAAAACGATTGCATTTAGAGTATTTTGCTTAAATATGTTTTTCACCTATTTTGGGGTCAGCTATAACATAGTAAAATTTCAGATCTGTAGCTCATGGCATAGCTGAGTAATAGCTACTTTGAGGTTATCACTGTTGAGTAAATCACTTATAACTTGAAAACTATTGCATTTAGAGTATTTTTTTTCATATGTTATTCACCTATTATGGGGTCAGCTATAACATAGTAAAATTTCAGATCTGTAGCTCATGTCATAGCTGAGTAATAGCTACTTTGAGGTTATCACTGTTGAGTAAATCAGTTGTAACTTTAAAACGATTGCATTTACAGTATTTTGCTTAAATATGTTTTTCACCTATTTTGGGGTCAGCTATAACATAGTAAAATTTCAGATCTGTAGCTCATGGCATAGCTGAGTAATAGCTACTTTGAGGTTATCACTGTTGAGTAAATCACTTATAACTTGAAAACTATTGTGTTTACAGAAATTTGTGTAAATATGTTATTCAACTACTTTTCGGTCAGCTATAACATAGTGAAATTAGAGACCTGTAGCTCATGGCACAACTGAGCAATAGCTATTTTCAGGTACTGTATGTTGAGTAAATCAGTTGCAACTTGAAAAATATTGCATTTGGAGTATTTTGTTAAAATATGTTGTTCACCTACTTTTGGGTCAGCTATAACATAGTGAAATTACAGACCTATAGCTCGTGGCATAGCTCAGCAATAGCTATTTTGAGGTTCTCACTATTGAGTAAATCAGTTGTAACTTGAAAACTATTGCATTTAGAGTATTTTGTTTCAATATGTTATTCACCTATTTTGGGGTCAGCTATAACATAGTAAAATTTCAGACCTGTAGCCCATGGCATAGCTGAGTAATAGCTACTTTGAGGTTATCACTGTTGAGTAAATCACTTATAACTTGAAAACTATTGCATTTAGAGTATTTTGTTTCATATGTTATTCACCTATTATGGGGTCAGCTATAACATAGTAAAATTTCAGATCTGTAGCTCATGTCATAGCTGAGTAATAGCTACTTTGAGGTTATCACTGTTGAGTAAATCAGTTGTAACTTTAAAACGATTGCATTTAGAGTATTTTGCTTTAATATGTTTTTCACCTATTTTGGGGTCAGCTATAATATAGTAAAATTTCAGATCTGTAGCTCATGGCATAGCTGAGTAATAGCTACTTTGAGGTTATCACTGTTGAGTAAATCATTTATAACTTGAAAACTATTGCGTTTACAGAAATTTGTGTAAATATGTTATTCAGCTACTTTTTGGGTCAGCTATAACATAGTGAAATTACAGACCTGTAGCTCATGCCACAACTGAGCAATAGCTATTTTCAGGTACTGTATGTTGAGTAAATCAGTTATAACTTGAAAAATATTGCATTTGGAGTATTTTGGTAAAATATGTTGTTCACCTACTTTTGGGTCAGCTATAACATAATGAAATTACAGACCTATAGCTCATGACATGGCTGAGCAATAGCTATTTTGAGGTTCTCACTATTGAGTAAATCAGTTATAACTTGAAAACTATTGCATGTAGAGTATTTTACTTAAATATGTTGTTCACCTACTTTTGGGTCAGCAATAACATAGTAAAATTTCAGACCTGTAGCTCATGGCATAGCTGAGTAATAGCTACTTTGAGGTTATCACTGTTGAGTAAATCACTTATAACTTGAAAACTATTGCATTTAGAGTATTTTGTTTCATATGTTATTCACCTATTTTGAGGTCAGCTATAACATAGTAAAATTTCAGACCTGTAGCTCATGGCATAGCTGAGTAATGGCTACTTTGAGGTTATCACTGTTGAGTAAATCACTTATAACTTGAAAACTATTGCATTTAGAGTATTTTGTTTCATATGTTATTCACCTATTTTGAGGTCAGCTATAACATAGTAAAATTTCAGACCTGTAGCTCATGGCATAGCTGAGTAATGGCTACTTTGAGGTTATCACTGTTGAGTAAATTACTTATAACTTGAAAACTATTGCATTTAGAGTATTTTGTTTCATATGTTATTCACCTATTATTGGGTTAGCCATAACATAGAAAATTTCAGGCCTGTAGCTCATGGCACAACTGAGCAATAGCTATTTTCAGGTACTGACTGTTGAGTAAATCAGTTGTAACTTGAAAAATATTGCAATTGGAGTATTTTGGTAAAATATGTTGTTCACCTACTTTTGGGTCAGCTATAACATAGTGAAATTACAGACCTATAGCTCATGGCATAGCTGAGCAATAGCTATTTTCAGTTCTCACTATTGAGTAAATCAGTTGTAACTTGAAAACTATTGCATTTAAAGTATTTTGCTTAAATATGTTGTTCACCTACTTTTGGGTCAGCTATAATATAGTAAAAATTCAGACATGTAGCTCCTTGCATAGCTGAGTAATAGCTACTTTGAGGTTAACACTGTTGAGTAAATCAGTTGTAACTTGAAAACTATTACATTTAGAGTATTTTGTTTAAATATGTTATTCACATAATTTTTGGTCAGTTATATCATAATGAAATTGCAGACCTCTATGTCATGGCATAGCTGAGCAATAGCTCCTTTCAGGTTCTCACTATTGAGTAAATCATTGTATTCACTGGATAGCCGCAGTGTGTAGAGAGATTTCACCATTACCGCTCTAATGAAAAAAATATTATAGCTAGCCTTCTCAAGTTTGCAGAATATATTAATAACCATAAAATGTTGCCTGGGAATATTTTTGGCCTCATTTTGAAAAAACAAGATGGCCGCCAGGGACGTTTATTCGACTTTAAACAAGGACTTTTGTTGGCCCTCTAGAGCAAAGGGTATTATAAGTAGAGATCTCATATTCGCAGGATATGTTCCTCATTATAAAATCTTGACTGGGAATATTTTTGGGCTCATTTTGAAAAACAAGATGGCCGCCACTGGTGTTTCTTTGTCAGTCATGAAAAGAGCTTATATCTCCCTTATTATTGGTCCTAGAGGTTTGGGATGGTAAACCAACCTGTAGGAAATCATGGGCTGGGAATATTTTTATGTGGTTGGATTTGACCTTGCACCCCTTCTTCAAGGTCAAACAAATATAGCGAAACTCAAAAGTGCCTATAACTCGCTTATTATTGCTTCTAGAGGTTTGGGATGGTAAACCATCCTATAGGAAATCATGGGCTGGGAATCTTTTGGTGTGGTCAGATTTGACCTTTGGACCCCTCCTTCAAGGTCAAATAAGGACAGCCAAACTTAAAAGTGCTTATAACTTGCTTATTATTGGTCCTACAGGTTTGGGATGGTAAACCAACCTATAGGAAATCATGGGCTGGGAATATTTGTGTGTGGTTGGATTTGACCTTGCACCCCTTCTTCAAGGTCGTACGAGGATACTACATTTGCAGTATTTCTTTAAATATGTTTTCACCTACTCTTTACACTGAAACAGTTACCTTGTTACTTTCCTTCATAATACCATTTGCAGGGCACAACTTTTTTGTCCTTTTCTTGTGTCAGGTTCAGAATTTCTTTTGAACATGCTGTTCAATTACCATTTACTTATCACTTTCCCTGATAATTATGCTTTCCTCTCATTATTACCTTCACAAATCAAAAACACTCAGTCAGCTGACACAGTGCCCGTGCACGGGCACTCTCCTCTTGTTGTCTGTTATATGCTATTTTGATTTTGAAATTCTAAATTTACTTTTATGGCACTTAATGCCCACATATTGACAGATGTACTGGTTTTATGTGTCGATATCGGCGGTTCCGTGGGATGATCAATATTGAAGAATATTGAAGGATCAAACATCAATCCCTGCACTAGTATACCCATATATTTCTACAACTTTTATTACAACAATTTTTTGCAATCTGCAAATGTTATGTAAACGTTGTTCATCTGGAAAAGTTCTTTGAAATATCGTATGTCATTTTATCTCTGTGTGTGGATTCATGTCAATGGTTTTTAGTAATTATTTAAAACTAAAACTAATTATTTATAAAGCTTTATTAAACATGACTGTCCTTTAAGTAAATGTCCAGTTTTAAGTGTGTTTAGCAGTTTGATTCAGTGATTTATTTATTCTGTTCAGATGAGAAGGTCTTGTTGTCACAGCCTGCTACTTTCTTTAAAAGTATACAGTTTGATTATTTGTATATCCATATACCGCACTTCGTCCTTCTTGTGTACATAGTATTGTGTGTTTGATAATTGTATTAAGTTTTGGTATGGCAGGTTTCCACGCCCCCACCATGTCCTTCCCTGTGGCTGGATGTCTGATGATTGAACCGACAGAATCTGAAGACAAAGAAGAACTTGACAAATACTGTGATGCACTCATATGTAAGTCAGGAATATACATATTGGTTACCTTGAAGTTTCCTCTTTTGATAAATACTGTGATGCGTAATTTCATCCCTCCACATATATTTTAAGCATAGAAAACAGACACAACTGTCTTGGGTTTACTAAATTAAATTTACAATGATAAGTCATCCATTTAAATACTTAGAAAAAGGACCAAATTTATCAATGCGAGTAAATAAAAATGAAATAATTAAGGACAAACTCTTTAAATGCCATCTGTGGATACAATTTTACTTGTAGGTTGAATTTATGGAGATCTCAGAATAGTGGGTGTTGATATGTTTGCACAATAGTAACTTACTAACATAGGTCCCACTAAAAAATACCCAATCAATGCCTCCGGCAAAGGAGATGGCTTGTCTTGCGATATGTGGTCATCAATCAGCCCAATCTAGTAATTACTGTAACTGTGCCTTCGAATGGGATTCAAATATGTTTTCTATGTATATTTTGTAATAGTATTTTGAATATGCTATTAACTCAGGCAATATTTGTGTATTTATTTGAGTATTTTTCAAATCTTGTTTGCATAAAACTATCTAAACATCCTCACATCATGCATGATTTGAAATACCAGTACAAGCATTTTATTGGCTAGGGGTTTGGGACAGACAGATGGATCGACAGACTTTGACTTTTACCAACTTACATGAGTTGTAGCAAGTTTCACTTTTCAACAGCTAAATTGGTATTGTCTTAAACTGTTAATCAATTTCTGATTGAATGTTGTTCCCTTTATTTTATATTTCAGCAATACGCAAAGAAATTCAACTAATTGAGGATGGTAAACTAGATATAAAAAGTAATCCTCTCAAGGTGAGGTTCTATTGTTTATTGTATCAGACTTTCTAAGATAGTGTTTACCTTGACTGCTCAAGCAGATATTTTCTGGTGATACCTTAATAGTACATTTTATTCATACTTCATTTGTTGAAGTTAACACCCCCTTTAAAGTTTTCTTGTGGTGTGCAACATTACTGTATCCACCGGATAGCATCTGGTGGATACTATGGATTTCGCTTTGTTTTGCCGCCGCCGCAGTGTGTAGAGAGATTTCACCGTTACCGCTCTAACGAAAAAAATATTATAGCTAGCCTTCTCAAATTTGCAGGATATATTCATAACCATAAAATCTTGCCTGGGAATATTTTTGGCCTCATTTTGAAAAACAAGATGGCCGCCACAGGCATTTTTTCGACTTTCAGCAAGGATTTTTGGTGGCCTAGAAGAGCAAAGGGTATTATAGGTAGAGATCTCAAATTCGCAGGGTATTTTCCTCATTACAAAGTCTTGACTGGGAATAGTTTTGGTCTCATTTTGAGAAACAAGATGGCTGCCGCGGGCGTTTCTTTGTCAGTCATAAAATGTGCTTATATCTCCCTTAGTATTGCCTGTAGGAAATCATGGGATGGGAATCTTTTGGTGTGGTCAGATTTGACCTTGGACCCCTCCTTCAAGGTTAAGTGAGGATAGCCAAACTTAAAAGTGCTTATAAGTTGCTTATTATTAGTCCTAGAGGTTTGGGGTGGTAAACCAACCTATAGGAATTTATGGGCTGGAAATATTTTAGCGTGGTCAGATTTGACCTTGGACCTCTCCTTCAAGGTGAAATGAGGAAAGCCAAACTTAGGAGTACTTATAGCTCACTTATTAGGTAGAGATCTCAAATTCGCAGGGTATTTTCCTCATTACAAAATCTTGACTGGGAGTATTTTTGGTCTCATTTTGAGAAACAAGATGGCTGCCGCGGGCGTTTCTTTGTCAGTCATAAAAAGTGCTTATATCTCCCTTAGTATTGCCTGTAGGAAATCATGGGATGGGAATCTTTTGGTGTGGTCAGATTTGACCTTGGACCCCTCCTTCAAGGTTAAGTGAGGATAGCCAAACTTAAAAGTGCTTATAAGTTGCTTATAATTAGTCCTAGAGGTTTGGGGTGGTAAACCAACCTATAGGAATTTATGGGCTGGAAATATTTTAGCGTGGTCAGATTTGACCTTGGACCTCTCCTTCAAGGTCAAATGAGGATAGCCAACTTAGGAGTACTTATAGCTCACTTATTATTGGTCCTGGAGGTTTGTAGTGTGAAACCAAGCTATAGGAAATCATGGGCTAGGAATCTTTTGATGTGGTCAGATTTGACCTTGGGCCCCTCCTTCAAGATCAAACGACAATAGCCAAGCTTAAAAGTGCTGATAACTTGGTTATTATTGGTCCTAGAGGTTTCAACATGAAACCAACTTATATGAGGTCATGGGCTGGGAAACTTCTGATGTTTTCAGATTTGACCTTGGACCCCTTCTTCAAGGTCAAACGATGGTTCACTGGCTTTGGTGAGTTGTCTTTTCAGTGAACACAAATTTGCATCGGCTCTCCAATGCATAGGTCTAGTTGATTTTGTAATTCCAATCAATACTACACATGGACTTAAATCATTGGTGATTGGGAAACAACAGTTAACAGTATTATGGAAAAAGCTGTAAATATGAATGGATTTAAGGGTTTCGTCATCATTTCACTGTGTCATTTTCAACATATAGAACAGATCATAATACTACTCGTAGTTGGTGGGCAGAAAAGTAGTGGTTACTTGCTTGTCAAGATTTTGCTTATAAAAATAACTTGGTATAAGCAGGTGTTAACAAACTTTACCAACTTAGTTGAGGTCAGGATGCAGGCTAGTACATATTGTAAATGGAACACTGGTATTCCTCTTTTTGTTTGGTCGTGGAACCTGGCTGGTGTCTTGGAAAAGTGTTGTTTTAAGATTTGTTGGGTAAATACTTCTTGCTGGCTTCACAGAGGAGAAAGTGTTAGTGTTGAGTTTTTTTGATTTTTTTATGTAGATGGCGCCACACTCACTCGCTGATGTCATATCATCAGACTGGAACAGAAACTATCCTCGAGAAATGGGAGCATTTCCAGCAGTAAGTGATGCTCTATATAACAATTACCTGCATATTTTCGGTAGCGTTTGAAACGGTGTAAGTTTATCTGTCGTTTAAGTGCCCTATTCAATCAACTTATCATTTGTGACATGTCTTGGTATATTTTATGCTTATATGCAATCAGTCTTGAAAACTACCTCTTTCACTGCTACCTTTAAGTTTCTTTGAAATACAACTATCATAGAATTTTTCTGGTATCATATGGATGACGTATTTTTTTCAGATGTATGTGGGCCAATGTGATTATAATATTGTAAGGACCTTTATAAATGTGTATTTAATTGTAAGTCCTTCAAGCAATATTTTTTTTAATCTCTGAAACCTATGTTGATGTTTTTCTTTTACCAGACATTTGTGAGGCCTGAGAGTAAGTTTTGGCCATCTGTGAGTCGTACAGATGACATCTATGGGGACCAAAACTTTGTGACCATCCACCCTCCCATGGAGTACTACAGGTCTCCCTACTTAGAGTCTCAGAAAAAGACTGTCAAGTTATGAGAAGAGTAGAATCAAAGTGCTCCGACAGCTCGTTAACGCAGCTGATTGTTACTCAAGTCTGTGTACAGATAGTATTCAAATAGGTTCTTATATAGACCAGTATGTCACTGTCATATAGGGGGCACTAGTGGGGGAGTGTAAAACTAGTGTTAGCTCATCAATCTCACAGCATAAACGATAGATCACAAATAGAAAGACATGATTGTGTTAAGTAGTACTAAATATACACACATCTTGCAATTGATGATGTCAATAAATACATGTATGTAGTAGATCATCTAGCTTAGAAGTCTTTTGTAGTTTAAAACAAATAAATATACAGGAGTTTCAATCATACTGGAGAAGTCACTCAAGTTAGGAGGATGTATCAAATCAATAACATGATAGAAACTCTCAAAATCTAACTCTTTATAAAGTGTATATTTAACATGGAACTAATTTCTCTTCTAAATTTACTTTTTCATGTGTACTTATTTTGAATTACCTCTTATTTTATATAATGTGTCTATTAATCAATAGAATATTTAATATTAATCAAAAAAATGTTTTAAATGTAAGGCACATCAACTGGTAAAAATGTGTTCATGCTATTTAACACACAAAACTTACAAAAATGTAGTTACAGAATGTTAAAACTGACTGTAAACAGGACCATATGTTTATTGATAAAATGTATCAATTGCAGTAGTACTTCAGAAAAAAATGTCAATGGAGGTCAGTTTAGCCTCTGAAAAGGATTTTAGTTAGTTTATTGCATTATTTTACTTGAAGGCTGCTTCAAGTAATCATCAGTTTTCACAAAACTTTGTCTCCAGGCAGTTAGGACCAACAATTGGACTGGAAGTTTCATTATTCAAGAGTACATCCCTTGTATCTAAAGGTTGTATAATGCTTTTTTACTGTGCTGTTTGCTCTGGCTGTTTGGTACGCTCTTGTTTTGCCAAGCACTGTCAACTTATTAGTTAACGATGTAAGCAGTTATTAATCCTATGGATTTGCTTTGTCTTTTCAGTTTTACATAGGCAAAACTGAAATGTATGATGTGCAGAGTGTACTGAGATAAGATGCTATAACATGGCCCTGTCATTGGATGTTAAAAGAGTCTAATTATGCATTTTGAATTTTTATGGGCCAAAGCCATAGCCGTAAGGTTTAGGAATAGTTTAAGTGGTATGTAACTTGATGGGCACATGGTTTTGCATGCAAGTTAAATCCTGTATTTTATTCTTTGGACGTAACATTATCATCAGGGTATTCTAGTTCAGACAGAGCTTCTCACCACAGAAAAGGTAATGCAGTTGGTTGTTACATTTAAGTATATATATAAAGAAATGACATGTATAAATATTCCTTGAGTAACACTGTTATACTGCATGCAGTGTTGTTGTTTGCTTTTGAGAGACTGTTTTCTTAGGATGGACTAATTATATCCAGTTGTAAAAAATATCTCTGTAGTTTGTGTTCATTGTCCAAGTTTTTATTTTGAAAGTTTTGTCTTCTTTTTTTCCCTTGCGATATCTAAATGGATAAAAAGAAAAAAAATGCTGAAAAATATGTAATAAACCTGTATAAATTTAGAGATAATCCTGTGAATAGATTCTCTGTCCATTTATATGAATGTGATATTTTCTCCACTCCCGGTGTGTTATTCTAATTTGTCAGACTACCAGAAAAATAAAATTGTGATCTGTTTATGATCATAATCATTTATTTCAGAGTCTTTTCTTTCAAGCCATTCATAGAATACCTGTAGTCCTCAACCATTTTTAACACTGTTTTTTTTTTTTTTTTTTTTTTCAAAAAGTGACTTCCGTATTTGGAATCTACCTTGTTACAGTATTACATACTACTTGTCAAGTCAACTGCACAATATGTTACACGTGGCATATTAATCCAAGTGATTCAGTGAAAAATTAGTTTAGCATTTGCCATGAAGGCAATGATTTCTCTTGTTCTTTGATGTTTGTCTTGTTCTTAATTTGTCATGTAATGGAAATTAAGTGCTATAAAAGTAAGGGAGAAAAACTATTACAAAAACCCTTTTACTACCATAGATCATATTCTATTTCAATTTGGCTTATTTTGTATATCTCTCTTCCTAGAGTGGTGGTAATTTCCTTGTCATTCCGGAATGCTACCCTCTATTCATAAATCTGTGGAATAGTTGTATCCACCGGATAGCATCCGGTCGATACTATGGATTTCAATTCGTTACGCCGCCGCTGCCGCAGTGTGTAGAGAGATTTCACCGTTGCCGCTCTAACAAAAAACTAATATAGCTATCCATCTCAAATTTGCAGGATATATTCATAGCCACAACATCTTGCCTGGGAATATTTTTGGCCTCATTTGGAAAAACAAAATGATCGCCAGGGGCATTTATTTGACTTTAAGCAAGGACTTTTGTTGGCCCTCTAGAGCAAAGGGTATTATAGATAGAGATCTCAAATTTGCAGGATATGTTCCTCATTACAAAATCTTGGCTGGGAGTATTTTTGGCCTCATTTTGAAAAACAAGATGGCTGCCATGAGTGTTTCTTTGTCAGTCCTGAAAAGTGCTTATATCTCCCTTATTCTTGGTCCTAGAGGTTTGGCATGGTAAACCAACCTATGGGAAGTCATGGCCTGGGAATCTTATGGTGTGGTCGGATTTGACCTTGGACCCCTCCTTCAAGGTCAAACGAGGATAGCCAAACCTAGAAGTGCTTATAACACGCTTATTATTGGTCTCACAGGTTTGGGATGGTAAACCAAGTTATATGTAATCATGGGATGAGAATCTTCTGTTACGGTTGGATTTGACTTTGGACCCCTCCTTTAAGGTCAGACGAGGATACCCAAACTTAAAAGTACTTATAAGTTGCTTATTATTGATCCTAGAGGTTTGGGATGGTAAACCAACCTGTAGGAAATCATGGGCTGGAAATCTTTTGGTGTGGTCAGATTTGACCTTGGACCCCTCTTTAAGGTCAAACGAAGATAGCCAAAGTTAAAACTGCTTACATCTTACTTATTATTGGTCATACAGGTTTGGGATGGAAAACCAACTTATAGGAAATCATGGGCTGGGAATCTTTTGGTGTGGTCGGATTTGACCATGGACTCCTCCTTCTAGGTCAAACAGGGATAGCCAAACATAAAAGTGCTTATAACTTGCTTATTATTGGTCCTAGAGGTTTCAATGTGAAAACAACTTATAGGAAATCATGGGCTGGGAATCTTTTGATGTGGTCAGATTTGACCTTTGGCCTCTCTTTCAAGGTGAAATGAGGATAGCCGAAATTAAAGTGTTTATAACTGGCTTATTATTGTAATTAGAGGTTTGCATTGTCACACCAACCTATAGGAAATCATGGGCTAAGAATCTTTTGATGTGGTCAGATTTCACCATGGGCTCCTCCTTCAAGGTCAAGCGATGGCTGATTAGCTTTGTTGAGTTTTCTTTCTGATGGATACAGTTTGCATCGGTTCTTCAATGCGCAAGGTCTAGTTTGGTTATAGTTTTGCTTTTGATGCCCCCACTGTTTGGAATGCTCTTCCTGGTGAGATACATGCATCTACCTCCCTAGCCTCTCTCATAACGCAGCTTAAAACCTACCTGTACACCAAGGCCGACCCACCTTTGTCTTCTCTTTTCTGTCCCTGGATACTGAAATTGGTTGACTGTTTTGGTTCTGTTAATCTTAGAGTCCCCATTGAAAAGGGGGGATTAAGCGCTGTAAAAGTTCAGTTAAAATTAGCAAGAAATATACAATTGACCAAATTAATAACCAGTTTTTTACTGTTCTCTTGTAAACTGAAGCACAAGAATGAACAAACCATTATTGGACAGATAGGAGAATGTGGATTAAAATGGTAGAAGTGTACAATATGCATGTAGAAGGATAGAAAGGCTAATTTCAAAAGAAAAGGCAAGTTTTCCATTTAAAAACATTTTCAATAACTGAAAATGTGCTAAACAAAAAGCTAAATACAAAAACTGTCCCTCTGCTTTCATAGACGAGTCCTACAGAGCTGGATGGAAATATTGTGTGTTAGAAGCTGAAACAAATGCAGAAATATTAAAAGAATACACTCTGTA